>CM049312.1:82746428-84190596 GCA_026874595.1 Sipunculus nudus | reverse complement strand
TTCGTACAGTTACATGTGTGTACCTGATGTAAATATTTTAACAATATGTGCCTCATAGAAGTAGGTTTGATGTATAATGTAAGCGTTAGGTTGTTTGATATTCATATAACCACCAAAAAAATGTAACATATAATTTTGTGATGTATTTGATTTCTGGTGTATGTTTTGTTAGGTGATGATGAGACTGTTTGTTAATTTTTATAACCATCGGCATAAACATTCTTTGTAACATTTAGTCGGAATAAATGATGTAACTTTCATTTCCGTCTCCGTTTTAATGTACCGCAGGCAAGCATCGGAGATTTGCCAGCGAAACAGGGGTATGGATGTTTCACTGTACAGAGAGTTTGAATGTTGGCGTGCTAGCTTGGATTGTCATTTTCCTGATACCCTGCCCTTAATGCGTTTTGTGTGTATTGCAGCACGCCCGTTACAAATGGAAACGACAGAAGTGTGCGACCAAACAATGACTGATATGGTGGACGCCCCGAGCCATCAAACGGACGACCCTGACAACCAAGACTGTTCACTCAACTACCAAGGAAAAGCCAACACCCCAGATTCCGACATATCGGATGACTCGTCGTCATCCGATGACTCGTCGGATGAAGAAACCCGAAATCTGTGGGGACAGATTATCGAAACGTCAGCCAGAAGAGCGTTAAAGGACAACACTGAGGCGCTACTACAACTGGCCAATGGTGCGGACAAACGTGTACAAGAATCACCCGATGAAGAAGGAGAGTGCCAGGTTTTGATGGATTTCTCATTAAAGATGAGGTTGTTGGTTGATATCATGTCGCGGTACCCAGGGTACATCAAACAATTCGAGGAAGAATCCTGTCATGGACGAAACGAAAGTGAAGTATCCGTGAACGATAGAGAATACTGGGGTACGTTTAAGCAGATGTCTGAAACCGTAGACGAACTGACAAAAATGCCGTGCCAAGACCTGGTGTACCCAGCTCTATTGAAACTTTCTGGGTACATGTATTGGGTGGAGACCCTTTATAATTATATGATTGACACACTGGAACGTACGACCAAAAGGATACCATATTATGTGGTGCATGACCACAGCATAATCTGGGACAGGCTCGCGTGTTATTTGAAATGGTTAAATAATGAGGCCATATGTGTCTCAAAAGAAAAAGCGGAAAAATTAGCGAAAAAACGCCGCGTGACTTCTACCGTGAAGGATCAACCTGAAACCAAAACAGTTAAAACAGGTCGCGTCAACTAGACCCTTGTGAACGGCGGTACACGCTGTGTGGTGTACAGGATATATATGTGGCATCTTTGACCAAGAGGACTTTTGTTATATAATCGCATTTTAATATCCAATTTTTTTATGCCACGTACGTGTAATCAAGGTACATGTTATGGTTTTTGTTAACTGAGATTGTGTGTGTTATTTTTATCATCTCACGTAATATGTATTTTGTTTAATGTGTACCTACTGTAAATATTTTGTCCGTGTATGCCTTACATATATCGGTTTCATAGTTTATGAGACAGTTTTTGATATATATTGTTTGTAACAGTTTAGTTCGGAATAAATGATGTAACTTTCACTACCGTCTCCGTTTTCATGTGTCGCATGTAGGAATCGGAGTTTTGCCGGCGAAACTGTGGTATGAATGTTTCACTGTGCAGAAAGTTTGAATGTTGGCGTGCTAGCTTGGATTGTCATTTTCCTGATACCCTGCCCTTAATGCGTTTGTGTATATTGCAGCACGCCCGTTACGAAAATGGAAACGACAGAAGTGTGCGACCAAACAATGACTGACATGGTGGACGCCCCGCGCCATCAAACGGACGACCCAGACCACCAAGACTGTTCACTCAACTACCAAGTAAAAGCCAACACCCCAGATTCCGACATATCGGATGACTCATGGGATGACTCGTCGGATGACTCATCTGATGAAGAAACCCGAAACAAGTACCGACTGATGCACGAAACGTCAGCTAGAGAAGCGTTAAAGAAAAACACTGAGGCGCTCCTAAAACTGGCCAATGATGCGGAAAAACGTGTACAAGAATCACCCGATGAAGAAGGAGAGTGCCAGGTTTTGAAAGATTTCTCATTAAAGACGAGGCTGTTGGTTGATATCATGTCGCGGTATCCAGGGTACATCAAACAATTCGAGGAAGAATCCTGGGATGAACGAAACGAAAGAGACGTTTTTGTGCACGATAGGGAATACTGGAATACGTATATGCAGATGTATGAAACCGTCGACGAACTGACAGACATGCCGTGCCAGGATCTGGTGTACCCAGCTCTATGTAAACTGTCAGGGTACATGGATTGGGTGGAGACCCTTTATATTGATATGATTGACACACTGGATAATACGACCAAATGGGTACCATATGAAGCTCTGCAGGACCACCGCTTGAACTGGGACAGGCTCGCGGATTATTTGAAATGGTTAAATGATGAGGCCATATGTATCGCAGAAGAAAAAGCGGAAAAAATAGCGAGGAAGAAAAAACGCCGCGTGACTTCTACTGCGCAGGATCAACCTAAAACCACAACAGTTAAAACAGGTCGCGTCATCAAGAAACGCAAGATGCGTGGCAAAAAAAGGAACAAAAAAAGGAACACAAAGTAAAGAAAATCATTTCAACCAAGAAATGTACATTTTTTGCCCCTGTGAAGGGCGGTACACACTGTGTGGTGTACAGGATATATGTGGTATCTTTGACCAAGAGAACTTTTGTTATATGATCGCATTTTAATACCCATTTGTTAATACCACGTACGTACAATCAAGGTACATGTTATGGTTTAGTTAACTTGTCTTATTTTTATCATAGATCGCACTTGATATGTATTTTGTTTAATGTGTACCTACTGTAAATATTTTGTCCGTGTATGCCTTACATATATCGGTTTCATAGTTTATAAGACAGTTTTTGATATATATTGTTTGTAACAGTTTGGATGATAGCGCAGTAGATATTCTTGTACCAGTTAGTTCGGAATAAATGATGTAACTTTCACTACCGTCTCCTTTTTCATGTATCGCATGCAAGAATCGGAGTTTTGCCGGCGAAACTGCGGTATGGATGTGCCTGTACGCAGGGTTTGAAATGTTGGCGTGCAAGGTCTGATGGTCATTTTTACATGATACCCTGTCTGTAATTTCTCTATCTCTATCTCTCTCTCTGTTCTGTCACAGATGGCCCATATCCGGTCTGAGGTGTATGCGAACAACGAAGCTGTAATGAGGTACATGGGACGTCAGATACCCACACTGGCTCAGAAAATCCACACGAAGGTGACATCCCCCCTTTGGAATATAATGTTGCAGCTCGGTTTCCTTGATCGTACGATGTTTGAAAACATCATGCAAGAAAAACGTGCCAAAGTACGCGGCGTCATGCTGCTTAGTCATCTGGCAGGGCGGTTCCCTTTAGAAAAAATAGACGAGGCCATGAAGCTATTTTGCAAAACCGGTGAATCGCAGGTGTATTATTTTTTTTGGAACGTGGTCATGCGACACGCCATACAGAGCCTGCCGCGGGCCCCGACTGCGGATCATAAGATGAATAAAACAGTACAAGATCCTGCTTACAGTAAAAAACTGTCTCGGCTGGAGGCATTCTTTCATTCCCGACGGTACACATGTCCAAGAGCATCCACAGGCGGCGAGAAAGACCTTGGTGTCCTCATGGCTGTATATATACGTCCCCTGTTTATCCGGGATGACATCCTGTGCATGGACGAGTCCTGTGTCGTTACGCGTTTGTGCGTAGACTTGCATATAATGAACCAGTTTCAAAGGGATAAACTGTTTCTCATCACCGGATTAGCGTTTAAAAGGCGCTTGACTTTTTTGACTTACCTTGAAAAACTTCCGCTGTGGTACTGGAACAAACTGGCGGTTATCTTTCGCGAGGCAGGATACGGACAGATAGGTGGAACAATCGAACGTGGTCTCAGTTTGTCAGGCGTGCAGGTCTTGTTTCCCGATTACATCACATTCCTGCAGAGTAACCGGAAAAAAAATAACCCGTACGTTGTTATCTGAACAATCGTGACCTTATATGCACATGTGAATAAACCTCTGCTTGGAATGTGGGAAATGTTCATATAAACATTCGTAATTGGTTGTTATGATACGTTTCTGCTTGGTGGCGATAACAGAACATTCATGACCATATATGCACATGTGATTAAACCACTGCTTGGTATGTAATAACCTGAAATAAACGTTTATGGTACATGTTACATATTGTCATCCTCGTCTACACGTATACGTGTTAATGAATGTGTGAGACGGTTGTCCTCGTGTCACAAAATATGGATTCTGCCACTACCATCACCTCCCCCTCCCTCCCCCCTTTTGCCCCCTTCCGTTATAACAATCTTGCATTCACCGACTGGTCGCCCGCCTCATATCACACAAACTTTCTCACTGCAATGATGATGATAAATACGATGAAGCGACGTGACGATGTGAACGTGTATCTATTTGTACTGATGATAGATACTTGTGTATGGGGCTGTGTGACGGACTCCTGTACATGGACGAAGGAACCATGGATGCATGTGTCACAAAAGGTCCAGGTCAAAGTAGCAACGATGTATACTGTGATAAATGCAAGTGCTTGCTTCACGTGACATGCGATTGTGACAGTGATTGTAAAGGCGTGGATGGCCACTGCTGTGACTGTTCATTGGAAACAACATATGACATGAGTGAACGTTTTGAAGACGCTTTCTCGTGTGAACGTTCTGTTCAGCTATATGACGAACTGGACAAACAGGATGCAATAGCTCCCCTTATGGAGAAGTACCTGCCTGTAAATTGCGGCAACGATGTGGAGACATTTCATGATTTCGCAGATTTCGTGTCAAATGCGCCAATGGCGCGATGGCATTTGATGGAGTCGCTGATGGCGGAATTGCAGATAATATTGCCAGATGTGGATTTTACACCGTGGTCAAAGGTCAAACATCGGGTCACATGTTTGTTCACAGACTGGAGGTCAGAGTTGGACATTGAGCGCCCCTTTTACAAGGGAGGGGTGTATCCGTTGTTATAAACGGCACCTGGTTTGCGGGAGAAAGATGAATATGTCGATCCGTTTTTTTTTTTTTTTTTTGGCTTGGGGAATACACAGCTTACATCAGGCAAAGTTCAAATAAACAGACATGAATGTGCAGGTGTGTTTGTTGTTTATGATTATGATTGTTACATAACAACTCCTTCTCTCGGCGTCTTCCGTTTCACACTTGCCCCCCCCCCCCTTTCCCCTCTCCCCCCGTCTTCCCAAATCCGGAACATTGTCGCTGTAAGAAATGTGCGCAGTTGATTGTTATTTTAACATAAACATTTATAACCTTCTGGTTTCGTCAGCCAGCCGTATGTACATGTTACGTCATGTGTGAGCACATTGATGTGGGTGTTGTGGCTCAATGGATAGAGCACTGGTTTCCGAAGCCAGGGGTTGTGGGTTCGAATCCCGCCAGCACCTTCATGATACATTTTTCTCCATCTGTTTGTCATCTATACAATTTTCTTTGTGTAAGTTTTGTCTATCACGTCAGTTGTTCGTGTTCATAACAGACAATCCACTCGGCATTACTTATTTGTTGCGTTATATCTACTTTGCGTGTCGTGTCTGTTTATATAGCACAGTCACCGCCAGATGGCAGTATATGCACCCTTGCCGATGTTTTTATTTTTTGTTTTAAAACCATATGTTGGATGTATGTCTTTCACGTATGTTGGATGTCTGTCTTTAGCGTATGTTGGATGTCTGTCTTCCTCGTGTTACATTTTTTTTTTCAAAGGGAAAGTGTCGTTCAATGTCTGATATTAAGGCCGGGTACGTTTTCATATTTCCTGAGGCTATGTGGATTTAACAACGTACACTGTACACCAGCTTACAAAACCACACATTTACATATAAGCACACACGTATATATCTGCACAAAGGATTGGTAATCTTCTAATATTTCTTCAGGTGATGAGGGCGATCGTAAAACATATCCCAACACACCGCAAGCAAAGCACATTTTACACATAAACGCACACACATACATCTGCATACACACGGAAACATGAAATGAATAATGAGACATGTTGTCAGGTATACATAAATATATTCCGTTCACTTAAACAATTTACATTTATACAGGTTTACATATATCAGATATATTTCATATCATCGATAAACATACATGGCAAGCGTGCAAATGTCATAAAGGTCATATGTAGTCACAGCGAATTGTCCCACAATATACAGAAGCGTGACAGACGACAGCGAATTGTTCCACAATATATATATAATAAATATATATATATGTACCTTTTCGATAAAATGTTGTTTGTACAACGTGCGTGGAAATGGTCACGGGTACAGGTTTATAAGAAAACCTAACAACTCTGCAGGCTTCCAGCGCAGCTTTGGATGAATTTTCCGTTGCATATCAGATGTGAACATGAACTGTCGCTCGGATGTATGATTGTGTTTTTTTGTACCGGGTGCCCGTACACGCTCCAGACTCACTCTCAGGCATTTGTCAATCCGGCAAGGTGACTGTATACGCTCCAGTCTCACTTTAAGGCATTTATCAATTCGGCCGTCTAACCGAATGCATACTTTCAGCCCCTCTCTTCGCGTTGACATGTAGCATCTGCATATCGCTTTTGGGTTCATCTGGAACATAAGCAAATGATAATGTAAAAGTACACTTGTATAAGAAGAAGAACAAAACCTGTGAGGGGGGGGGGGGCAGCAAATCATGCAAACATGTGAAACATTGCCAGATGCTCGGATGGAATGTCCCATTTGACCCTGAAATAAATAAACACATATGTATAACGACACAACACTATCATATTACAACATATATATATTGTTTATATATATATATATTTATATATATTCATATATATATATCAATATACAACAAGTATATTAACACCAACATACATACAGACAGATGGACGGTCAAAACATATTTACAAAACGACACGCCACCCACCAGATGTATATCTTCACCACATCAGTGCGTTTGTTGGGTACCCTGCATGTCGGACAATGGACCTCCTCACGGGACGTGGAACGGGACGTGGAACGGAACATGTTGTCGCGCAAGCGATTTATCAACGCTTGAAAGCCGTTTCTATTTTCATTGTAGGAGAACACCGCCATTATACATCTGTGACAAAACATGTGTCCGCATTTTTTTAGGAAACAGTCCACGGTGTTCTCCAAACAAATTGGACACCGGAAGCGACTTAGCCTTTCCTGGGCATCTCTTTCATTACTTTGAAGCTGGGCAATCATGGTCTGAGCGTGTGCGAGCTGCTCCTCCACACTGGAAACGACAACGCCTGGATCTGAAACGTTTGCCGAACCTCTGCAAGTAGAAACTGTCGCCGAACGGATTGATGTGTCAGGTGCTGCCGAAACTGTTTCCGCATTGCCACCCGTATATGGAGGAAACATCGCTGCTTCGGTGGCGCCCGTCCTGACGTGTCGAAGCTTTAACCTTTTGGGTGCAGGCAAAATGTTATCAGATCGGGTCTGACCTCCCTGGGTTGATGTATCATGTTCCGATGAAGGCGCAGGGTCCACGGGAGGTCGACGTTCAGAAGTCAATGGATCAGAGGCGTCTGTGTCGTCAGCGACATTTTGGGGCGGGTTGGTTGCTGTTATGGAATTCATCAACTGCAATAATTCCCGACCTGCATCAAACGGGCTCTCAGTACGCGATTGTGACGAGGTCGAAGACGGGGCGGGTGATGACGGCCTTGTGGTATATCGCCTTTTTCTCCTGGGAAAGCGGCCATTCCAATTCATGTCAGGGTGCAACGCTACGTTGCATTTATGTGAACCGGTGATCCCTGAAACACGACCTGGTTGATTAAAGTCCATCTCTGCCGGCAGGAAATCCCGGAGACACCTATCGGCATCTGTCTGCCTCGCCACCTGGACGCAAAACCTCAGGAGTAACAGGCGTTTAAATGCTTTCCTCCGTGTTGTCTCCCCAGGGCGATAGATATGACCGAGCACGCGTCGGACGTCCTGTTTCTTATAGATGTCTTCGACTTCAGTTTTGCTCAAGGAGGCGTCTATCATACCGTGTTTTTTTAGTAATTTCATTAAAAGCCTAGTTAAACGTATACTTCCGACAAGGTCGGCCACCAAGCTGTCCCATTGCGTGGCATCAAACAGGGTGTATGCGATCCTGAACTCCGGCTCATACCAAACGTCTTTCTCGATATACGCTAAAACAGCCTCACGTACGCGTTGGTATTCACGTTCTGTTGAAACCTCCCGCGCATCCAAACCTTCCTCACCCTCGTCCTCTTGGTCTGCATTTTCCGCCCCTCCTTCTTGCTGCGCATGCGGCTCAGGACGTGTTACGTCATTGTATCCGTCTCCCGGCATGAATTGTTCTTCTTCACACTGTGTAAACCGCATGATGTGTTCATCGTCATCAGACACCAACACGATCGGGTAGTAACGGTGCGGGACCACATTGTTGAAACAGTCTTGTAATATGCCGATTTCAAATACCTCGCTTAACAGGGCACATGCGTTGGACATGCCTCTTTGGAAGAGCCTGTGGTATAGCTCCAATATGTTTACATTGAACAAAGAACAGTTCACGTATAAAGCAGTGGTAATGGAGCGCGCTTCCGATTTTCCACTTTCCCTATACGACTGCACGTACTTGAGGTCATCCCTGTGTGGCAGCAGCGTAGGTAGATCTATCAGATTGACGTCTGTGGCTAAAGCGAGGAGATCAACACGGAGGCTCAGAGCATCTTCAACCTCCATGTAGTTCAGAAACAAGCCTCTGATGCTTAACGCTTCCGACTCGTTCCGCTGGCGTTCGGTGCCGATGTATATAACGTCCTCCTCTTCTATGGACGAACTGTCGGAATGTTCAGTCTGTTCCATCGCTCTGAAATGATAAGGAAATACACATGAGACGTGTTATGGCAAAAGAAGAGGGGGGGGGGGGGTGTACATGGTATGTATGTGTGATGTTGCCTGTGATGACATAGCATCATACGTAAACAGAAGAGAACAGATGACAAGTCAATACAAACTAAGATAAAACATAATTACTGTTTCTTTACAACAGAAACACACCGACAGCGCTGTACGTATCTTAGAAGATATATTTTGTACAAAAACATGACTACATATCCTGATTAAAAACGTACATGCACTGCAAAAAAAACAGCATACCTGAACATTCGGCGATGGTTTCAGCCGGTGAGGGCGGCGGGGACCATCACTCCGACACTCGTTCTGGGTTCTTTTTGAGAGATGACAAGAAAGCCGGAGCATCTGCCCGCCCGCCCTCCGGCTCCAGCTTTCTTGTCATCTTTTAGACGTCTTGGATAATTGCTGCTTGCTTGGTGATCTGTGGTGATGGTGAAGAAACCCAAGGGCGTCTGCCAGCCCGCCGCCGGCCCTTTGGATTCCTTCAGTATCAACCACATGTTAAAAGGATTGTCCATTTACACACACGTAAACAAAATAACATACCCTGTATCAAATATACAATGACCTTTATTCTGATAACATAACAGATACACAGATCTGGTGTATACAATATATACAGAAAAAGCTATAAAATATGACATATACAAACATTTGAAATATTGAACGTTTCATTGTACAGGAGATGAAACGTTTACCAATTTTTAATACGTTTTTGGTATTATCAACCCCAATTTTCAATTACAGTTTTCCATGTTTTTACAAAGTTTATTTACATTTCAAACCCAATTTCAATTAAAGTTTACCACAGTTCATATTTTTTTTTTACACTTTAACCCCAATTTTCAATCACCCCCCATAATTCCGGGCAACGTTCTGTGAATTTACGTTTTTGGTGCAATATAGGTCTTTTCACATGCGGGGTGAAGATAAATTACCAATGAAATCCCTCCCCAGTACACCCGACACACTGGGGAATTTCCAGTCATATACAACATTCATATCCACGTTATTATAGAAACATTGCCCCAGTGCGTCCTCGAAGAGCATTTGTATGTGTCTTTTTTTTATACGGATAAACTATAATATATACATGTTACTCCTGTACAATATTTATATAGAGATGATATATACAATCAATTTGAAATGTTCAATTCAAGTTTACAAAGTTTTTACAAAGTCCATTGACATTTCCAACCCAATGTTCAATTAAAGTTTACCACAGTTCATAATTTTTTTTTTTTTTTACACTTTAACCCCAATTTTCAATCACCCCCCACACGTCCGGGCAACGCTCTGTAAATTTCCTTTTCTGGTACAAGGCGGGTCTTTTTACATGAGGGGTGAAGATGAATTTCCCAATAAAATCCCGTCCCAGTACACCTGACGCACTGGGGAATTTCCAATCATGGACAATGTTCATGTCCACATTATTATAGAAACATTGCCCCAGTGCGTCCTCGAAGAGCACTTGTACGTGTCTTTTTTTATATGGGTGTACTGCGGCCCCTCTGTGGGCACCCCCACAAGCTCTGCATGGCTCTCGCACTAATAGTGCTTTGTGCAGAATGTCGTCCCACATCGGGGTGTACCAGAAGTTCTGTGGTAGAAACACCTTCATGTCAACCATAGAGATTGGACTCTCTGTGTCCAGGATGAAATGCTTGCACCCGATGCCATCAACAGTTACGTTGTAGTATGTCATCTTTCTACAAACGAAACACAAACTCTCATAAACAGATCATACAAACTCTCTCTCTCTCTCTATGTCTCATTTAAATAGGATAGAGAAGATATGCATGCCATGCATTAATTTTTTACTGACGTTAATCCCTGTTTATCACACGTATATACCATAACTGGAGGTTACCACGAGCCAGTGGTAATTGGTTAATCACATAAACTGATTATGCAACAATATCAGATACATATATCAGATACATAAATATAATTATACAAGCTTTTCTTTCACATCAAAAAACATATCATTATTACGGCCCAGTACAGGGACGCAGACTAAAAAACTACAATAATTAATTGTTGTCAGATGTGCGTTCCTTCGTCTGCCATTCCGTCTCGTTATCAGCCCATTTGTACCCGATCATTATATTCTGATTGAAAACATAAAACAACCACAAACCGTACACAAAGGTAAAAATGTCAAATGTGCATACTTACATCAGCGGTGTCTGCGGGTCGATGTTTGTTGATGCAATCTCTGCTCTAGAAAAAACAAAACAATGACATATCTTCAATCAATTGTCCATCGTCACCTTTCCAAATATGGTTATAACACATGTTCATACAGTTGCTGCTCGTACCACATATGGTTCTTCATTTTACAAAATATATACACGCGGCACCTCCTATTCCAGAAAATGTTTATTGTAAAGGGTTAACGCGTAATCTGGCGCGCTTTATCCCCCTTTCACCGAAATATTCTTTCGGAGGCCGTCGACATGTCACCCTCCTTCGTGCACTCATACCACCATCTGTATATGCCTCATAAACACCAAACTGCCAAGGTACTGTTGCACAAACACAGTTCCCCTGTTTGACAAGTCTGTTCACGTCCTTTGATTTGTCGGGCAAGTCTACACGGCACCACAGCTGCTGTATGATCTCGTGAGGCCGGGTCGGTCCCCAATACCTGGACACGTAAAGGGCACCTCTGTGCACCCAGCAAATCATGTCGGGCCACTCGGATATTGTCTTATATTGTTCGAGGTCGACGTCTCGGTGAAACGACGCGTGCAAACGCATATCTCTCGTTATGACCTTGCACTTTGTGCACCTCAGCACGGGAGGCTCCTTGCACATGTCGCGTATGAATTCATCGCCGGTGCACTTAGCGTTGCACTTCCTGCAAAATTGAGTCGTCGAAGCTGTTTCTATCAACTCGTCTAATATTATGTCCGGCACGGTCAACCAAAATATCTGCGGGTTGTACCGCTCGCATAAGTATTCCTTTGTCATTGTGTACAGTGGTTTAGGATTGTACACAGGGTTTATTTTTGTCTTTTCACTCAGCATCATTGGTCTGAAACGAGCGCAAAATCCACCTTTACTGTCAGCGCAACGCTAACTGTCCAAGCGAAATACATCTCCCCTTGTACTTGGAGAGAGTGTAAAATCATTTTAAAAAAAAAGGAGGGGGGGGGGGGCAGGACGCAACTAGACCGGAGATGCCTTGCACAAATGATGCATCTGATGCAGGTCCCACCTTATGATACATCAAAAACCGAAACGCAGTGTTTATCGTATCTGCTGTCTGTTTTTGTTATGTACATGGTACGAAAGATTGACATGCACACATATTGCCATGGGACATGCAGTAACTCCTAGAAACATAATTTGCACCGACTGTTACTGTTACAAGTGTTGTATACCAGTCCCGTCACCGAGGCCGCCCCCCCCCTCATGACTGTAACATGTATTACAACAACAACTGAATACTGGTACATATACAATTACATAAACAATCTAAAGCAACATGGACAAAGCAACATGAACATCAAACATATAATATTGTGCCTGTAGTACAGGAGCCATGAACGGGTGCTTCTATAAGAACATATGGTACATCCAATGCAGAATCACTGGTACCTAGCCAACATGCTAAACGTATTATCAATATCGAAAAAGACATAATATACATATATATATATCATGTTGAATATACATTCCGGAAACACACTGTGTATCTACCAGATGCAGGTGATGGAGTCTGATAGAATGACGTCACAGGCGGAATTATGTATATAAGGAGACGTTTGGCAACAGTGCAATTGGTCTCGTTGGAGACCAAACGGGCTAACGTGAGCAGCAGCAGCACTGAACGATACCATAACCAGAGCGAAAAACGGATATGGACTTGGCAATATTTTGTCTGTGTCCTGTACTGGACGCCACATTTAGGTTCGTGGAATATATGAGAAGGTTTTTTTACGTAAATCAGTTTCCGTACCTGTACTGGTACGGACGTCTATATAAGGTGATCAAAACAGAGCGCTTTTGTTAGTGAGTGTACGTGTCCTGTACTGGACGCCACATTGGAGTTCACCATAAACTGGAATTTCGTTTTTCAGATTTATGCGACCAAACATCAATTGTCGAATCTGTACCTGTACTGGTACGGACGCTTACAAAACAGGGGGAAAAATGACCGAGCGTTTCCGTCAGACTGTTAGTGTGTGTCCTGTACTGGACGACACATTGGGCCAACGCAGGAAGCTGGATTATCCTTTGTGGGATTCACCTAACGAGACATTATACGTCGTTTTTCCGTGCCTGTACTGGGACAGACGATTTCAAAGTGGAAAAGCGCTCAGCACTTCCGTCTGTCTGTTAGTGTGCGAGTCCTGTACTGGACGCCATCTACAGTTCGCACAAAAAATGGATTATCGTTTTCCGGATGTACACGACAAATACCTTAAGTGTTTTTGAATCCGTACCTGTACTGGTACGGACGTCTCAGAATTGAAACAGAAAAAGCGGTTGGGTCGGTCCGTTAGTGTGTACCTGTACACTGGGTAAACCATTTACATGATGTCGGCGAAAACAATTTGGAATAAAAATAAAGATTGAATTACCTTTTGCAGTTTTGATTTCTTCTATCTTCTTCTGGAGTACAGTAGTGTTTGGGTATCTGTGTGGAAAATAACATAAACTTGAAAAAACGTCTATTTCGGTTATAGGAAAGTCCACAAATATATACATCTGTACAGTAAGGCTCCCGCGGTTTCACGTTAGAAGTTTGGTTTTCTAAAGAAACCGGCAGAATCAAAATAGTATAGTTCCATCTGCAATTTTAGAATGTTAGAGATCAGCATCAGGTTCAGGTCTCCTATTGAAGAATACCTGTCGCGGTGCCTGGCGTAGGCCCTCTTTCCGAACATCCTGTGCGTTTCGTACAACTGCAACACGTGTCTGTATCTTTTGTATATTTCAGGTATATCGTCTGTGCTCATTTTCTCAAAGAGTTTAACCATTATGAGAGCCAGGTGATACGCCGCATCGGACCGTTCTGTCGTGTGCCCCGTTTCCAAACACACTTTTCGTGCTCGTTCCAGCCCAATGGTGCATGTCCTCATCCAATAGTCGATCTCATGGTGCATCATCGTGACATGCCGCACGAACCTCCTGTCCTTCGCGGCGAAAAAAGAGTTATTATCATGTCGGTAATTCCATATGTGCCTCTGCAACTGTGCCATCCACGTTTGTATTTCTCCGCACGCCTTCTCCTCAAAGTGGTAAACTAATTCTGGCTCCATTGGTTAGGATGACGGGTTTCTGTAATACAAACAAAGAAACAAGTGTCATCCAACCACAGTCGATCTGTCCATTTGTACATATTTAGTGCATCTTTGTCTTCATGTGTCTTCTGATGGGACGTTGCTGCTGCTGCTGCTGCAATAATACCCCCCTGTACTCATCTACGGCAGACAGTAGACGTCCATGTTTGCTGTTTCTGGTGTTTTCTCATGTATCATGTCCGCCCGCATCATCTTGTCCTCAGACTGGTTCCACCACCACTCAGTTGCTTTGCACATTTATCACATGAGATTCAAATACAGTCGTGAAAGTGTTGTTATGTTATCTGTACATTCTCCCGTGTCTCAAACAATTACACGGGTTATCAAATGTAACACTCTGCATTATTCCTGTAATTCACAAGTACGAATTGATGTAACCAAATGTTTTCAATTTGGCAAGATATATGGTATGCGAAGCCGTTACAGAATATACTGGTGTCACAAATGCAGAGGAGTTACACAGCGACAGTGAGATTTAACGAATTCAGTTCAAATCCTACATCCGTTTCTGTACTGAAACAGAGCTCTTTTAAAAGCCAATCATATTCGTCTGTCCGTCCGTCCGTCTGTGCGTGTGTGTCCTGTACTGGACGCCACCTTTCGTGAACAGACTGAAGATTTACACTAGGACACGTTGATGATGGGACATACAGTGCACGTATTCCGACTTATTTAGACGAGCTGCTGTCCGCGTTTGTCACTTGTGTGTGCAAGCCATCGTTGTTAAACTGTCCCAGCTCGAAAGCCAAATTTTGCCTGTGTTTCCAAAGCAGAAACTGAAACGAGGCTATGGATTGCTTGTTCTGGTGGTGCCTCTTCTGCACAGGGCCTTTAAACCGACTGTGACTTTGGTAGTGCTGCACAACTCGCGTGTATGCGTCTGCCGTATGTTTGAGTGTTACGTCATAGGTATCCTTCAACCACTCTGTAAACAGTTTCGCCATCCGCACGGCAATTAATGTCTGTTCCGTCTGGCACCGCTTTTGTAAACATATCTTTTTCGCTAACATAAGTCCTTTGAGAATCCGCGCGTTCCACCACCAGTCTTCGTCGACCAGTGCTTTCAGAGTCAGCTGAAACACTCTGTCGCTGTCAACGAAAAATCTGTCTGGTGTGGACAGGAACGACTTAATACAGTCATTTAGCTCACGTGTTTTAGCTGGAATATCTACCAGCAATGCATGGTCAAATTCTTTTGACAGGTTTGAGTCCATGTTGGACAGCAAACGAGCAGAAAGGACTATTTTATTGTGTCGGTCTGTATGTTTACGTTACAAATACTTATCAACCGCATAAAGGGAGGACAGGTCTTAAACATATCTCCAGTGTTTGTACACCACGCATAACCTTTCCAGTCATCTTGACATGCATCACCTCTCTCTTTTTTTGTGTGTTAACAGACACGATAAAGCAGTTATTATGTTACTAAAATATGTTTTATTCCTGATATACTTACAAAATACAATCGCCACCCCTATATTGGGCGGGAAAAAGAATACCAATGACATATATACATCTATACATAAACGTGTGTTTTCTTACACGACCTCTGCAAGTGAGGATTAGCAATGTTTTACACAGCCGATATATCTAAATATGGAAAAGTCAAGAAAAGTCTTTGGTACTTTGACCGATAAAACGTTTATACCGTTTGCATCTTCTTCTGAGCACGTTTCTTGCATAACTGTACATATTGTTGCATGTCCTCTATTAACACATGCGCCGTGAAAAGTGAAGACGACCGGGCGAGGTGGCGACTGTGGACGGCCGGCGTCACATTAGGGCGGTACTCCTGTACGATAATATCGTAGAGTTCCTTACAACGGAGGACAATATCGTCGATGCCCTCCGTTAGGCGCATCACCTTATCCATGAGGACTGCGATGCGCGTGGCTTCAGTGATATCCGCATACGAATTAATATATTGGTAAAGTTTTGTTCCAGTATTGGCCGTGAAGCGATCATGTACATCGAGGAGAGGTGTTAGACATTTATCAAATTCGTCCCCGTCCCTTGGTTCTTTCAAATACGTATCAGGCGACGTTTGTAACTTTGTTATAACATTCAGTATGGCCTCTCCTTGTTTTGGCACAGCTACTATGGCTGCATCCAGTTCACGTTCAAACTGCTCGTTCATCATCATGATTCCCTGTAAGTTACAAGGACGTCTTATAACAAACAGCTTTTTCGCTAAGATAAAAAATGTTTTATTCCTGATATATTTAATTAAATAATTTTCCGTGGCCGTGAGTTAATAAAAAAAATATTGACACACGTATACGACTCGACCTAAAAACCATATGTACACTATGTATAATGTATTTACAAAATACAATTGCCACCCCCTATACTAGTTGCATATATTGTAAAATTAAAGTTTATTCTTCCTCATGTGTGATCATCTTACTTGCCCACCGGCGCTCTGCTTGCACATGTGCTTTCCTGGCGACTATTCTTAAATGAGATGTTAGAAGGAAACACGCCCGGATGTGATGGCTTTTGGTTGCGGCCGGTGGGGCCTCACCGCGGTATATTTGAACTATATCTCTGTATATATTGTGGCAGCGTAGGACAATTTCATCAATAGCCTGCGCCAGGAGCAGAACATTGGATGCAACGCGCACCATTTCTTTCAGGTTCTTTTTTTCTCTTATACATATTTCTAGTTCTTCACTGGGGATGTGCATTAACATTTCGTACTTGTGCACTAGTCCATCGACTAACTGATCGAAATATTCGTCGTCGCCTTGCATTGCGAAATACGTCTCAGGCGACGACGATTTAATATTTTGAACGTAGCGAAGTATGGCCTGGCCTTGCACATTTACCAACTCCTCCAGTTCACGTTCGTAGTGCTCGTTCATCATCATGTTTCCCTGTAAGTCACAAGGACGTCTTATAACAACGTCTTAAACAAACAGCTTTTTTCGCTATAGGACTTTTTTCTGTGTTGTTTAGGGTTATACTTTGATGTACCAAACAAAAATATTAAAAATAACCTCCCCCCCCCCTCCCCACCTTCCTTACTCCTCTTTCCTCAATCGACATTTGTGATTGGTCGTGTGTCGAAATGTCGTTTTTTTTCCCGTTGTAGTTGTTTACTAAACTAACGAGGTCATGTTATACAATAAACGTGAAGGGACTGATATCCGTGACGAGGTTACATATTACATTCATGCAAGGTGTCACGCAAAGTGGCGCTCTGCTTCATAACCTTTTGTTTATTATTATTTTTATCCTAAATGCATTTTTTTTTTGGTTCACAGTAATTACCTACTTATTTTTTATCAGTTACAGAATTAATAGTGTTTCTCATTGTCCTTCCGAAAAAAAACTAAAACTCTTGCAATACCTTTTTGCTCTACATTTTTTGTTAAAAGATCCGCGTTTCTGTTATTTTCTTTTGTTAATGGTTAAAAAAATACAAATTCTCTTCCTGTTTCTATGTCACAACATTACTTAATCGTCGTTACGGTTAGTCTGTGTCACTTGTGTGGCAAAAAACCGAACCGCTCCGAGTTGGATGGATGGATGGATGGAAAAACACGTCACCCGACCTTGCTTACTGGTCAGGTAGTATAAACATGGCTTTTATCTAACTCCTGCGCATCTTGGGTTTTTTAAAGTGATGTCAGTCCGTTGTGTACACAACCATACACAAAATAAATGTAACCCCGGCCTACCTTACTGGCCAGTGGGTGTCCTAAGTTTTCTAACAACAACCAAAACAAAAACATAATTCCCCCCCCTCCCCTCTCATCCATCCCCACCTCCCAATGACCTTCGTTACTGGTCACATTTTAGTTTTTTGTTTCTGTTACTGCCAACAACCAAATATTAGGGACCCTTCGTTACTGGGGCCCTCTCAAATACAAACTAAACATTCACTCCCTAAACAAAAATATTATTCACCCCCGGCCTACCTTACTGGCCAGTGGGTGTGACATTATTATTGTTCAAAAACAACACCAATTACAAAATACACCTACCGGTATTGTTGTTTTGTCACAAACTCAAATCTTCAACAAACTGTAAAATCTTTGCTTCAACTTGCTTTCTGTAGCTGTTTGTCTCTCAACACAACGACGGCTTCTGTATATCCAAATTGTAGTTATTACCAGTACTAGTACCAGTCAAAACCAGAGTCTGACTTTACTCCGTCCAAACTACCTCCTTATATACCTTATTTCTCCTGTGACGTCACACACACAATTTCAAACAAACCACCCCCTTTCGTTTCCGCCGGATACACCTACACCACCGTTACATCCTTATTTTACATCCCCGCTGGTTTCCGCTTACTGTGACGTCACTCCACTGCGTAACCAATCAAATCACTTCTCACATCTCCCCAACCAATCAACGCTCTCCTTACACATACATCCATCCACCATCTTGAAAATTTTTACCCGGGGGGGGGGGGGGTAAAAAATCAACCACCCGTATCATCGCTCACACACATGCACCACCCTCCCCGGCACGCGGGCCCGAAATCGCGCACAATAATTTATTCATGGCGAAGCGTCGAGGGTCGAGGTGCCGGGTGCGGGTGTGCCCAACTTCCGGTAGAATAGTACTTCCGGTTGTGCACCGCTTCAGGATTTAAATGATTTGTTGTAGTGATGTTAATAAGGCGATGATGGTGAAATCTTGCATAATTGTCCAGTTATTTGAGTAAAGTGGGATATGATGCCAATCCGGAAGAAAAGGTGAGAGAAAAAGGTTTAAAAACAGGTTTGAAATGTGTGGACGAATGGGTCGGGGATGATGCAATAGACCACGTGGACTGCGCGTGTTTGATTGTTGTGAATGAGACCTGACCAATGGGCGGACTGAATGCACACCACGTGACCTGATCTGACCAATGAGCTGACAGCGCATGTACCGGAAGTCTACTTTACACCCGGCAGTCGTGATCGGGGTCACACTTTGGGGTCACGCTTAACCATTGAGTAAATGGGACTTCCGGTGCGGGTACGTAGGGTGGTGTTGGACCGGAAGTGAGGAAGTGTAAAGGGTCGTGAACGGAAGTGCCGGGTCACATGGGGTCAAACGACAGGAATTGACGGTTGGATAACACTTATTGATGAGTCATGTGAACTCGGGTTCGTCCCGGGTCGCCTTATCGGTTGTCATCTGAACACAATGAGATATGTATATATATATATATATATTATATTTACTTATTATTATGTATTATATACATAATCGTAACACCACGAAATATCTGTTGTTGATCTTGCAGATACGTGAGGGATGTTTTGTATATTTACCTCATAAACATTAATTTCAACCGACACACACGTATATGAAATATATATTAGACAAAAGTGAATGTCACCGCCGGGATTCGAACCCGGATCCGAACTTAACCTTGCCGGAACTGCAAGTACAAACTATTGGTCCAGGTAGGAAAGTTTGAATTAACCCGTTACGCCACGGGGACTTTCACATCAGACCCGGACATTATGACACTTATGTAATAAAAGGGACACGAAACAAAAAAACAAGGAATGCGTCATCGTATTTCTTATGAACTATGTGGGCACACGTGACTCACACATGTCATTCAAGCCCTGCCGTGTCTCATATATGTAACATTATTTGGGTTAACAAGTATCCACGGTCTGGTGTCAGGCTCTGCGTGATCGACCGTTAATTGTTAACGGGCCAGGCAGCGCCCAACATACACGATGGGGGATCGCCGTGCATACACACGCCATCGCCAGGATGTCCTCAGTCTTTTCACTGGTCCACCGGGTAACAGTTACCGTTTTATGCCTTCCGATGGGAATTTCTTTTCTAACAGGTTACGACAGAGGGGAGTGACGTGGCGAGAAGAACACATAGTTATAGACGAATGCTCAATGTGTGCAGACAATGGAGACGATTCAGACTATATACACGATTACCATTACCATCCCAATTACCATCCCCAACACGTCCCGGAACGGAAATATTGCCCCACGTGTCAAGAGACAGAAGTGATGGCACTGTTCACAAACGAGAAAACCTACGATTTGGGGCAAGGGATAACGTTTACGTGGAGACCGTTGTTACGTCCAGGAGATACAGTGTTGTTTCGACACGGAGACAAGACAATCCACGTGGAAGGCTTCGGTTCCATGTTGCGGTTGACTCTGGTAGTAACTCTCGACAGGATGCTATCTGAGGCTCAAAAGGTTAACCGCAGCGTGACCGGTTGGATATACCCAATGTATCTCGGTATATGTGAGTCCTTGCATATCCAGATCGACCCTTATGGCACTGTGTCATTCTACGACCGCATTAACAAGGACAATGCGCGCTTCACAATGCAGGTGGCGGCCCACAGGGATAAGGCGATATCGCTGACGACAGAAGTACTGTTCAAACTGTTGGAGCACGTGATCACCGATTACCAGGATGTAACCATTTACAACTGAGAACCTCCGCCGGTGTCTTATGACAACACTGTAGACGCAGTGACGGAATCCCCAGTGCAGCATGCCCACGCGAACACGGGTGATACTACTGAAGCTGGTGTTGACAGTGAGGTCGGACCATCAGACGGTGTCGTGCCTTCTGACGGCAGGTTCTTTCGAGGTCATGTACGAGGGCATGGCATGCTTTACGACCGCGAGGATATGATAGTGAAACAATGCGAGATGTGCAACGTGGATTACGAACCTGTGTGTGATGGCGTACAGGAATACTGCCCTAAATGCGACAGGAGTTTCTTGGACTATCTGTTCACAATTGAGGAACGCTTCAACTTCCAACCGCATGGCACCCCAGTCTCTGATTTGCTATACCTCAACTGGATACGGTACAAGCGTTTTCAGGGCAAGGTAAGGTTGACAGGACAGAACAAAGATGTACACGTACAGGGAATGCTCGCCATGCTAGAGGATAATATTCTGACCGGCGATTTGGACGTTTTGCTCCTGGCCGCTCAAAAGGAAAACTGTCGTATAAACGCACTGTTCCGCTATAAACAGATAAACCATGATCAAATGCACGAACTTCAACTCTCGATGGACCCGGACGGTACGGTAACGTTTTATGGACCTTTGGTAACGCGGTATATCATCGACACCGGCGGGGTACAGGAGACCATACAAACCGACATTTTAAATGCGCTATCGATCAAGGCATGGGATGTTGTATCATTACTTAACACAGTGATCAGGTTGTACCCGCCGAGAGACTTGTCGGGTGCGATGTACACTTATCCTCGGGAACAGGCTGAATCGGACGAAGAAGAGCAGATGGATGATGACGATACTGACGATGATGATGACGATACTGACGATGATGATAAGGAGATGAATGAGGACCATTAATCACGGGGGGAAGTCATATCGGAACCAGTATGTAATGTACACATTTGTGTACACGACATATGTTACACAGCATGCGGCAGACGGTTCATCGGAGGTGAAGGTGAGGCCTTGCGTAATCTGAGACGTGTCGTGAACCACATGTGTCAGCAGATTATGTGGAACAACTCTGGAGCACGTGACTCACATATGACGAGGTCTATATATTTAGTGACGGCGGGACAGTGATGTTGAGTTGGAGAGTGGAGCGGGTTGTTGAGGAGACGCCACGTATATAAACGCTGTCCCAGGCAGCGCTGGGCATATACGATGGGGGGCCTCCGTGCAGACACACGCCATCGCCAGGAGGTTATCAGTATTTTCACTGGTCCTCCGGGTAACACTTACCATTTCGCGCCATCCGGCGGGGCTTTCTTTGGTAACGTGTTACGACAAAGGGGAGTCAGGTGGCGGGAACAACTAATAATTGTAGACAAATGCTCAATGTGTGCAGACGATTACCTTTACCGTTCCAACCACGACCATGCAAGGATATATTGCCCCACGTGTCAAGAGACAGAAGTGATGGCACTGTTCACAAACGAGAAAACCTACGATTTGGGGCAAGGGATAACGTTTACGTGGAGACCGTTGTTACGTCGAGAAGATACAGTGTTGTTTCGACACGGAGACAAGACAATCCACGTGGAAGGCTTCGGTTCCGTGTTGCGGGCCCTGGTTGGACATCTCGACAGGATTCTATGCGAGGCTCAAAAAGCGAACCGCAGCGTGACCGGTTGGATATACCGACGTTTTCCGGGTATCTGTGAGTCCTTGTATATCCAGATGGACCCCTACGGCACTGTGTCATTCTTTGACCGCATTAACAAGGACGACGCGTGTTTCACCATGCAGGTGGCGGTCCACAAGGAGAAAGCGATATCGCTGACGACAGAAGTACTGTTCCAGCTGTTGGAACACGTGATCACCGATTACCAGAATGTAGTCATTTACGGCAAGAAACCTCCGGCGGTGTCTTATGACAACATCGTAGACACAGTGACGGAATCCCCAGGGCAGCATGCCCACGCGAACACGGGTGATACTACTGAAGCTGGTGTTGACAGTGAGGGCGGACCATCAGACGGTGTCGTACCTTCTGACGGCATGTTCTTTCGAGATAATGTACGAGGGTATGATATGTTTTACGACCGCGAGAAGATGATAGTGATTCCCTGCAAGACGTGCAACCCGGATTATGAAAATGTGTTTGATGGCGTACAGGAATACTGCCCTATATGCGACCAGAATGAGTTGGAGTATCTGTTCACACGTGAGAGAACAATCGGCTTCCTACCGCATGGCACCGACACCTCGATTTGGGTATACTGCAAACCCCCCTGGGATTGGTGGATACACCTTAGATGGAAACCGTATCTGCGTTTCAAAGACAAAGTCACGCTCGTAACAGAAGACGAGGTACAAGTACCAGGAATGCTCGCCATGTTGGAGGATAATATTCTGACCGGCGATTTAGACGTTTTGCTCCTGGCCGCTCAAAAGGAAAACTGTCGTATGAACGCAGTGTTCCGCTATAATCGGATAAACCATGATCAAGTGCACGACCTTCACATCTCGATGGACCCAGACGGTACCGTAACGTTTTATGGACCTTTGGAAACGCTGTATATCAACTTCCGCGACGAGATACAGACGATGATACAAACCGACACTTTGAATGCGATACCGCTCAAGGCATGGGATGTTGTATCATTACTGGAGTGTGTGATCAGTAACTACCCGCCGATAGATTTGTCGGGTACGATGTACACTTATCCTCGGTTGTTCCCTGAGAAAACTGAGGTTGAAAAGTACGAAGAAGGGCAGATGGATGAGGTCAGTTAAAAACGCGGAATGTTGTCATATGATTTCATACCCCGGACGTGTTATCGGAACCTGCAGGTACCGTACACGTTTGTACATATACAAACATATATCCGTCATGCCACCCGCTGTTCTGGTGATACACGGGGCACGTACAATAACAAACACACATGGGTATCAAAGGGGGGGGGGAGGTGCTGGTTGCTGAGGAGACGGTACGTATATAAAACGGCGTTCCAGGCACAGCCGTTCAGACAAGATGGGGAATACATGTGGAGACCGATGCAGTTCCCCGGAGATCCCGAGTCCTGACGCAGGTCGGCCCCGCAACCCGGGGAGATACGAACCGTCAGACGGGATGTACTTTCAGGACAGGTTGCGAGAGATGGGATTGCAATGGCGAGAACGCATACTTGTGAGAGCGTGCCAGAAATGTCAAACATCTCCGGGCATTACAGTCCCCGACGACCGTGTCACATTCAAGTGGTACTGCCCCACGTGTGACGAGACGGAACTGACGGAACAGTTCGCAAAGGTTATAACATATCAAGTAGGGCAGGGCAAATGTTTCAAATGGAGGCCGTGGGCCGTCCGAGGCGATACTGTAATTTTGGAACAAGGCACAGAGCACGTACACGTCGGAGGTTGGGTTTTCGTGTGGAAAAAACTTGCCAAATATTTAGACCTGTTACTCAATGAGGCCCTAAAAGTAGGCGGCAGTGTTACAGGCTGGATATACGACATTGATGAGGGACTTGGTGAATCTGTGCATATCACAATGGACACATTTGGTACAGTCTCGTTCCACGCGCGCTTAGACAAGAACAACGAATCATTTAAGGGAGACGTTGTGGTTGACCACGAAACCGCGATCTCCCTGACAACAGTGGAACTGTGCCAGCTTCTGGATAACGTGATATCCGATTACCAGAAAGTATGCTTTATCTGCACGCCATGGAGGCCTCCTGCTGTGTCTTGTGAACACAAGATGGTAGGAGAACAGGCAGTGCGACAGGCGAAGACGGGTGCCCGTGAAAGTTACGAATGTGAGACAGAAAGTCACAATGTGTTAAACGTGCCGGTTATGCTAGTCATGTTTGAGGACGAATTTCTGAGTAGCAATCTCAACGCTTTGCTGTTGATTGCTCAACGAGAAAACCGCAGCGTCACCGCAATGTTTCTCTATGAACGGTGGGTTTGTGACGATGACCATGTTTTGCACTTGTCAATGCATCCTGATGGGACAGTCACGTTTTACGGGTCTTTAAAACATGTTGATGTCGGAGCCTGCGGGTACGTTGCTAAGATACAAACCGACACTGCGACAACGATATCGTTGGCGGCTTGGCAGGTTTCAAAGTTGCTTGGGTACATTATCGAAGACTACCCACTCAGGGACCTGTCTGGCACCATGTGCCCTTACTCCCCGTTTGTTCGCAGGCAAGACTCTGGACGAAGAAAAACAGGAACGGGTGGCATAGGGACATAAAACATGTATAACGTCCCTGGGTGGGTTCGAACCACCAACCTCCCGATTAACAGCCGGACGCGCTAACCGATTGCGCCACAGGGACTACATGCTTTTTGTACATGAGTTTCTTCTGTTATCATGAACAGGTACTATTCCTTGATTTGATTGGCTGATGGAAAGTGTGACGTCACAGACGATCTTTATAAATGCCTTTAATCCCAGCAATACATGTTGTTTTCTTTACAATCTTATTCTTAAATCTGGGGCTCACGTGACACCAAACTATTTGTCAATACCGATCACGTGCCTGCGTAAGAGATATATAATAATGGTGCGTTTGTCTACAGTATAGACAGTTGGCAACATGATGGCAAACGATACTCAAGAGCACAACGTGGCCGTGCCACAAGAAACGACGTTACACATGGTCGTTAATGCAGGACTGTCATCGTTTTATTATACAATGGAGGATTGTTATTACAAGGCTAAATATATGAAATGGCTATCTTGCGATGACCAGTTCTTCGTGTTTCTCGTATACGCCGAGCCCCGCCACATGCCAGATGTTATTGTACCCGTGAGTAATGGAGGTGACAAACCTTTGGTTGGGACACCCGCCGTGAGGTACAACTACCAAGACGAACGGATACTCGTGTGCAATAACACAACTGTGGCTGACATGGTCCGAGCC
Organism: Sipunculus nudus; assembly: GCA_026874595.1. Classification (NCBI taxonomy): domain Eukaryota; kingdom Metazoa; phylum Annelida; class Sipuncula; order Golfingiida; family Sipunculidae; genus Sipunculus; species Sipunculus nudus. The sequence continues at coordinate 84,164,946 of CM049312.1, read as the reverse complement.
GCCCGAAAAGACACCAGCACCCAAGAGTTAATCAAAGCACGCTTGATCGCACTACTGCCACAAAAACTGTGCCAAAAGCGTAACGTGGAAATGAGGATTTTAGATGGGGATGGATTCAGTCAGTTCCCCGTGGATGGACAATACATCGGAAACATTTGCGTGGCGATGAGACTGGATAAAAAACCAGGGGTAGCTGATAGCCCGGCACGCGTACCTGAAAATAAACCAGAGACTACGCCTGCATTTAACTTCGCTAGTGATGGTAAATCTACGGCGGGATTTTCGTTTGGTCAGAATGCGTCCTTTGGTAATGCAAATTCCACCTGGGGTACACCTATCAACACTGAAGCGACACGCAACACATCATCGAACGCAGGTGCCACATTGGGTACATCATCTAACGCAGCTGTGACGTTCCCTTCATTGGTATTTGGTTCACCACAAACTTCACGTCCGATATTCAGTCAGCCTTTCAACGCGAGTACGACTTTCGTTTCGCCATTTAACAAGACTGTCACCACGACGTCTTCTAACTCGTCAGCTGGTTTATTCAGCAATCCATCCAAAATTCTCTTTCGTTAAACTGGTGCGTGTGATACCACGTTTCCTGTCTGTGCTGGAGTTGCGTCATCAACAAAAGGTATAAATAGATAAATAACATTTTATATATTACAATATAAAGACACACTGAAGAGTAAACGTCATGTCAATCACAGACATGGTCGACAACAGAATAGTCCGTGGTGCTGTATACGTCCTTCGCGCCGCCATACAAGAACTGCACGAAATAGGTGACGCTATCGCTTTACGCATCCATGAGGTATACGATAATTTTTATAACCTTTTCGACCAACCTGTTTTCAACAGAAGCGCACAGGACTATTCATGATTAGTATTCGGGCATTTGGTGCGGTACATACGGTGAGGATATAAAAAGGGAATTGGTCTGAATAGCCCGGAAAGGGATCATTTGTTCTTTTATGCATCATGGGAACAACATATTTGGAGACAGTGATACAGACAGCGACACAGAATTGTGATGACGCAGGGAGGATTAATGTAACACGTGTTACACATGTTGCTAATGTGATTGTAGAAACTGAAGCTGTACAATATATGCATATTCATATATATATACGTGTCATATATACGTGTTTATGGATCATATATCTTTGATTAATACTGATACATTTAAAGGTGTCATTGTTTGGACGTTGTGAAATGTGAAAACGTAGATAGATCTGGTTGACATGTTATTTTTAACTGTTTATGTTTTGACATATACATGAATGTATTGTTGATTACTGGACCAAAAAAAGCGGATCCCTTGTACTGTATCATAACACAATACAATATGGTATCCATGCAAACATGTGTCGTGTTATATGTATCAATAAAACGAAATTGACATGGTTCAACGTCATGATTATATGGCATGCATGGTGTTGTGCGTTTGTAAATATTCAAAACAAGTATGTGTTCTGTGACGCGACTGTGCATCGTCGGGTAAACAAGCATTTTTTGACATATGTGTCAGCGTTATCCAAACAACGACCTTGAAAACCCCTGCGCCCGACCTGTTTGTTGACCGGAATCTCAGACATGACGGAGCATGAGCCGTCTCGTTGAGTCAGGGAAATGTATGGAATGAAAACAGATGACGGACGGATGATTGGCTATTTAAAGAATTGACGCCCCCATATTAATGTACATTAACCAGCCTGTTAGCCAGGTTGCACAGTTGGCGGAAATACACCCGTCTGTACAATGATTAGAAAGATATGCAAGACGTATAGAATATACCTATCATACGAAATATCTACACGTTATGGGAGCGAGTATAGGCATATTGTGAGATGTTTATACTGGTACGAGTGGGGAAAATGTTGGTATTTGACTATCACGTACGATAAATAATCCGGATTTGTGACAGTCTTAGCACATGCGCGGATTATAAACATAGTTCGACTGATACGGGCTAGCTGCTGTACCAGTTTGAAAAGGATTTCTGCAAAGCTGTGGTCTGTACAATGCTATATGTGAGACGGAAGAACCAGCAAGCATGTGAAAATTAGGGTAACTGACAAACAGACAAACATACTTACAAGGGTGACACAAGAATGAGACCAGATGACTCAGGTTATGGAAGAGACGCAGTTGACGAAAATAAGCTATAGTTTATGTAACGGAGGTTTATAGTTTTTGAAAATATGGCCAGAACATGATACGTCGGTGAGGTTTTAGTAAAGCGCCTCCTAGTGGCCATATTCGGAAAATGATAAATACCTTTCGAGATATTAGAGTCAACCATAAGTTATATTAGTTTCAAAAGGATTTCTTTAAAACTGTGGCCTATAGAATGCTATATGTGAGACGCAAGAGCAAGCAGGCGAATTTGTGGACAACTTACGAACAGACAAACACACTGACAAAGTGACACACGGTTGTGACAGGATGAGTACATCAGGTTATGGAAAAGACTCAGAGGAAGAAAATAAGCTATAGGTTATGTAATTGAGGCTTACGGTTTTGGAGATATGGCCAAAACATGATATGTGTGGGAGGTTCACATCCAGCGCCCTCTAGTGGCCGTATTCAAAGAATAAAAAAAAAACAATTTCGAGATACTAATGTAGGACATACAGTATGTCAGTTCCAAAGAGATTCCTGTCACAATATGGCCTCCAGGGTAAGATGAATAAAATCTCGAAATGTTTAGTTTGACGAGATATTTTACGAGATATTGCGAGACTGTAATAATATCTTGTATTTCTAATTGTATGCTACCTAATGCAAATCACTAGATCTTTCTAGCGTTAAAATAGACAAATTAGTCCATTGATTTTCAAATAGAATCATTATTCCCCAAAAAGGCGTTACCATGGTAACAGAAAATTTGAGTCAGCTACACATCATCAGAAAGGCCTTGGAATGACGATTAAAATAAACTGCTGTTGAAGTAGATACGACTTATAGTGCCAAAGATATGAAGAAAAAACCGTTTTGTATACTTCTGTTGATCTTGACCTTGCCTTTCACTGATCATGGCCGAAAAACAATAGGATCAGAGTTTAACTAAATTATACCCTTTTTCTGTACGTCTGAAAGCGATTGCTGAAACTTTGTGGCCAGTAGAGCATCAGCAAACAGATTAGACGACCATAGGTCGAGCGCTTGCCGGAAGTTGAAAGAGAAATAGGTCAAGGTCACATTATTCTTTGATATCATGAAAATGAACAGGAGACTAAAACGAGCAATTTTATATGTGGATGCGATAATTTATAAACAAATTAGGAAGGAAATACGATATTAGGACATGTTTGTGGCCTTGGCATATGACCTTTAACCCAATGTTTAAAAAGGAAACAAAGGGGTCTGATGGTAATAGATATTTACCATTGGTATAAGTTTCAGAGCGATCGCATCAAACGTGGGCCTGTGCCAGATATGGAAATATTTGAATATTTCTAAGTTTTATAAGTTTTTATCCGAAATTAGGTCAACATGATTATGGCGAAATATGGCCAAATCTGCAGAAGGATAAGGCCATGTTTTTTAGTTTCAGGTGCAGTAATGTAAATTATAATATCATTTGTAGCTTTTCGGATATGACACAATAATGTGATATGACAATGTTGTCAATGCAGTGCCCCCTGGAGGTCATATACCGAAAATGAAAATTGTTTTTGTAGATATTACTGTAAAACATAATATATATTAGTTTGAAAATGATTGCTGCAAACCTGAGGCATGTAAGGCATCATTTAGTGAGATATCGCAAAAAGCTTCTGCAGCGCCCCCTGTTGGTCATCTTGCAAACATTACAATATAATCTTGTAACACTGACTGAACTCTACCTGATGCAAAAAGCTACATCCCTCTAGCGTAAAAAAATGACATAGTTCAAAAGATAAGGTAAATGCCAAGAATTGTACTTAATATAGGTCACCATGGCCACCGAAGAATTAGGTCAAGTGTATCCACGAATAAGAGTATTGATAATAGTTTCAGATTATGAAATAAAAATGATGACATATTTTATAGTTGTGAAGCTATTAGAACAAAATCATACTTTGACCTGCTTTAGTTGCAGCGCCCTCTGCTGGCTATATTCAAAACATGTAAATTTGTTTTTCTCGAGATATTTCTGTTTAACATATTATGTACGAGTTTCAAAGTGATTACTTCAAAATGCGGGCCTCTAGGCCATAATAAATGAAATTTACCCAAAATGTCGTACAGCGCCCCCGGGTGGTCATATTCGAAAATCTTCAGACAACCGAACAAATTCTAATTAAACTTTACATATTGCCAAAAACTAGACCTCGCTAACTTAAAAATAGCGAAGTAACAAAAATACTTTTTTAAAAAATGTGAAATTTCCATTATGCCCCCCCCCAATTGTGTTACAATGGAAACCACAGAATGAGACGGTTTTACCTCAAGAAGTAAGAGCATTCGATGACGAATAAAATGAGCTATAGTTTATGTAGCTACGATCATCCTACACGTGTGTCTTAGCATATAACATATAACACGTGTCCTAGGAATAATTCCATTATTTCACACCAGATGGCAGCATGTATACTCGATATCCGAACTTAAAGGAGACCTATCACATGTCTGACCTTCAAAATCTAAACGTAATCCTTTGGAACGGTCATACAAGATCCTGGTAAAATAAAGACATCTCTCACACACACAAAGGTTGTTTTGTTTCCTAACAAACAATATGTTGATAACATGTAAGGACCTGCCTTAACAATAAACACGAATTGACAAGGGCATTCTTTGGCACATCTATACAATTGGAGAGTTTTGCAACGAGTGTTCTATCGACCTCCACTTAGATAATATGTATATCACGTGTGTCAACATTTGTTTTGTTTACAAACACGTTCTTGATCAAATACATTGTTTCCTTTAATATCTGGAATATACATTTTCAAACATTATCGATATATACAAATGGATATATATATATATATACAAGAAAAAAGGCAATATTGTTTGCGAAGGTTATGGGAATAGGTCCCTTTATCAGCACGTCCTTAGATAACTTTATCTTATCAACTGCATCTGATAACATAGGCGCTCAACAGCTGTGTAAATACGTACAGACTTGTTCAGGCAGTAATTACTGATATCAGTGAGAATAATAGCTGGCCCCGGCGTATTTACACAAACATAAATCCATTCAGCAAACAGAACTGTGTGGTTTTAGTGATTGCAGCAGGCTACTTGTTCCGAGCGAGCGAGCTATTTCCTATTATATATTATTAACCATCCTGGTACAAACAGTTTTCCGCTACTATTTGGACCAGTCTACATGCCATTTTAACAATATCGAGCTATGAGCTGCTACACGTGTATATTCCTTGCAGGCAAAAGAGAAAAGGTACGAGTGTTTATTTTTATTTTAAATATTACAATAATATTTTACCAGGATATTTTATTCTGAGACTGACTCAAATGTTTCCATTTAAATCAGCTTTAGCAATTAATCAAACGTTAAACTGTACAATCTGTTAAATATACCACCAATGACGTTCATTTAAATATAATGCTAAAAGCTATGATATAAATATTTTGTTTTAATTTTAAAATGCGCATATATAATACATATAATATTCTTAATTCCAAGGTGACCTATATCAGTTGTTCCACAGACTTTGAGCTTAAATAAGAGCGAATTAACTTGTAATATACAGGTGTAGGCAAATGTTTAAATATTTAACGAATAGGGATTGCGCAAGAGCAAACAAACAAAAAAACAGCTACATTATTTTGAATGTGAATGAATCAGAATATTTAGTATACACTTTAAACACTATCAATGGAAGCCACAATATCAGTTATATTTTTATATATTTGTATTGGCAATTTTATAATTCTCATTTAAATTACTACTGATAAGTATTGTAAACTGTTATTTAAATAATGATTATGCTTAAACCCTGATCAATGGGGACTCTAGTGGTTTCGGCACTGTTGAAGCAACTGCTGCTATGCGAGTTTTAATCAATGCATACTGAAATGGTTACCCAAGTAGCTCAAAAGAGTAGTGGAAACCTGGACTGATGTAAATCAGGATTTAATCAATGATTTTAAAACACATGATTTTAATCAAATTACATATAATACTACGAGCTCCATCACAGTTTGGCTCTAGTCAAAGCATATGGATGACAAACGTATTAAACGTAACCAATACAGTTTGTATAATTGTGAGGATACGCTACCCTTTGTAACTGACGTAACGATATCTTAAGCATGTATTTGACATCAAAACAAAAACATGTAACTGTCGTTATCCATCAACATTTTACAATCTACATCATTCATTCCACGTGTTATTGCACATTGTAATGCCTTTGCGTATTTTATCTAAAAAACAGCTTCCATCTGACTTGATTCTCTTTCTATCAAAATCAAAAATATAGCCATATAATGTATAACATACAGTATTCATATTACATTATTTGATCATATTGCAACTATATTTCTCTAGTTGCCCCTCATCAGTCTGTGTGCTTAAATCTTATTACGTAATCAGTATTCTTTGTATATTAAACTGGAAAAAAAGAAAGGCATTTACATACAATTAGCTGGTTATACTAAACAACACCGTCTGTTTAATAATAATAAGATATGAAGAAACAAAGTAGTCAATATCGTTTCAGTCAATGTCAAAATGAACCGACTGCTTTTCAGCCAGTTTGTAAAATGCCTGATATTTTCAGTCATTTTATAAGTGTTTGATCATCAGATAATTCGGAAATCGACTGAGATTTTCAGATACTTTATGAATTGAATTATTTTACACATTGACTGTAATATATAAACATCTATCTTGGTATTGAGACATATAATATCTAGTTCTATACATTGTTAAATAAAATGAAACGTATTTGAATATACATCAACTACATGAGAGTATATAAATATTTCTGTTTGATATACATTTTATAACCAGTGCATGGGTTCAGCTCGATACCAATACATTAAATCCGAGCCACATAATCATATATTGATCACTATGTGATTTTTTTTATCAACAGAATACATGCATACTGTTACAATATTATATGTACAACGTAATTATGTCACCACGTCTTGTGTTTTTTCTGCATTTCGGACACTTAATTCCAGCAGAAGTGCTGCTACTTAAATTTTCTATAAGACAGTCACGGCAATATGCATGTCCACATTTTTTTAATACACAATTAACAACCTCTGTCAGACAGATTTTGCACATAAACAATTCTTGTTCGTTGACGGATCTCAGACGTGCGATTTCATTGTTGGCTTGTTCCAGTCGTACCCTGATGTCGAGATCATTTGAGACCATTGGTGCATTATTCGAATCATGGGTGCTCAAATCATCAGTCAGGCGACCTGTGTCGTGTAGTGAGTTATTTGTTTCACTTCGGTTCCGCTGTCTTCCTGTTATTCGAAAGTCCAATTGTGGTGGCAGAAACATACGAATGAAATTATCAGCACGCCTCTGTCTGACCACCTGAACGCAAAGTCTGAGTAGTAACAGATTTTTAAATGTTCTGATTGAATTGTTCACGTACAGACTTCTGATTAGACGTCGTACGTCTTGATGTGTGTATAAACGATCGATGTCGGTATCACTGAACGCATGGCTTAAGAGGTCGTATCGTCTCATCTGTCTCAGTAGCGATTTTGTCAACCACAAGATATCTGATAATGCACTCAGAAATGCTACGAACTCAATTTCGTTGATTGTATGAAACGGCAGGGGCGAATTTACACGCCAGGCGTCCACGTTGATGAACCTGAGAACAGCTTGCGTGGAGCAGTAATAACGTGTCATTTCGCTGCATGCATGAACACACTTTAGATAATATGAAATCAGCCTACCTGTGTAAGATTTGTTGAACAGCTGAATTCGATCTGGAATTCTGTCTTCAAATAATAGCATCTATCGGTTGGCTCTCCCTTTTATAGTAAATATAACACAATGGCAAAACTTCCTCAAAACCCCCCTCTTAACGTTATTGTTAAATATTTCTAAAAAAATATGACATATAAATTACGCTTTCGTGATTTTCAATAGGCTTGGGATGTTATGAAACAGTTATTTCCGTGAGGAAATGGAGATTAATGTTCATCGGTCGATATAACTTCCTGGTCCATTTCAATATATTTCCTGATTAATTATAGATATATGGGTCTTCCTCAAGGGGGTGTTATTTCATAAAATACCCAGCCTATTGCATAATTGCAGAACGTGACATTTTTATGACATTATGTGAGTAATAACTCACTGTAACTTTGGAAGGGGAATTCCCTGTAAGGCATTCTTGTTCCTCATTGGATAAATGTTGCTGTGGTCTATCCTAGAAGGTTCCTTTACATCATTGTATGGATCATAAAAGTAGCATTGATGTAACCATATTTTATAGAATTCAAAACGTATTGTATTCTTTCGCCGAGATACATGATACAAGAATACCAAGATTTATAAGTACATACTTTACTGTGGATTGAAGTATTAGAGATTTAAGATTTATATATGGATTATTAAATATCATGTAAATGAATAATACAAATCAGATTGTTTTAAATGCAATAATTACATGAAGATTTTTGCTGTGCTGTAGACAACACAAATTAAAAAAAACGCAAGGTGCTAAAGTATACATTACAGATAAATGAATTTTTATAACTGTTCAACAAAAACTGTGAAGATTGAATTAAGATACGAATGTTACTATAGTAAAACAATTAATAGCATGTCATGAAGGATGAATTTAAATGTGTTCAACTGTTCAACAGAAACGGTGAAGATTGAATGAAGATTAGTATGTTACTATAGTAAGACAATTAATAGCATTTCATGTAGAATGATTTCAATATTCTTACTAAAAAAGGTCAGTGAACAATATTTATTTCAGAATAAATCATCTCGTTTTGCTCTCCTGTTGGATTTAATTAGGATGTGTTCATCCCCACATGTGCATACGTTAAATTGTCAACGCACTATATCTTTTAAGTGATCAATCCGAACAAACTGACAATATGTGTAAAATGGTTCAATAACAGCTATAGATTAAAAATAATTATATCATTTACCGTTTCACGTGAACGTAACCACAAAGACAACACGTCCACAATTATATATCATGATTTATGGTATATATAATTGGCTTCAATATTTGTTCGAGTGCTATATACGACCAACGGCTTGAGTCTATTGTGCTTCCTGAGTGCTATACAAACAAGGCCTGGAGGCGACGTAATTCCCCCATAAATCGTCCTTGTTTTGCTTCCTGAGTGCTATACAAACAAGACCTGGAGGCGACGTAATGTCCCCCCATAAATCGTCCTTGTTTCGCAGAGGAAGTTTATACACCTAAATATAACAAGCCCACTGTTAATAGCATCCGCACTTGTTTCATCAAATACTTAAATAAGCCATTGTTTTATAAATGAACGTGACTCGTCCACATTATATAAATGTTTTTCAAATACATGTATACAGCATTTATTAAATATATAGATTATTGCTTCAGAATACTACACGATGCATATGGAGTTGATATAACAAATATTATAAAATAGTATTATGTTTATGCTTATGATTATCATGTATAATGATATCAGTATTTATATTTACATTATGATTATCTGGATATCTGCGATATTAATATATATACATATATAAAAATATATTAATAACATATATTGGTAAATACATCAGATATACTACACAATAAAATATAATCTGAGTAATATAAACATGTTATAACCTCATACCTTTATGTCTAATTAAATAATCATATTCCTTAACATTTGATGCATTCTGTAGTATAATAGAGTATAATTAAATAGAATGTGATAGTGATTCATACAATACATATAAATGAATCAACATATTACAGCGAACACAAAAACCTTGTATCACAAAATAACATAATATTTCACATGTTAGTTAAAACAATTGCATGTAGCTTTATATATGTTTCTTTAAATATATTCCTCATTAAGTATATCAAATACAATATACAACCATATTAAACAACGTCATATATATATATATATATATATATATATCATTCAGCGATGATTTATTTCTTCTACACCGCTTTCGTAATAGCTGATAAGCAGTGCTGTGCCCATTTGATCATATATAAACCATCACATGATTTACTTATTGTACAGTAAATGCCGTGGCCACGTGTCATTGTAATGCCAATTGCTACTTGACTGATAAGCGGGGTCATAAAACTGAACGACTTCACACCTCGTTATCTCGAACCGACACTTCAAGCGTGATGTATCCCACCTTGTTCTCTCTACGTGCTGGATTTTACTGGATTTTACTCAGCCTAAAAATACCCTATAATTGCATTTAATATATATTTCTTACCGCCATCGCTTTCGTATAAATCTCCGAAACATTCTGACCCGGAATCACGTCCGTGAAGCAGGGAATCGTGTACTTTCCACCGTAAATGCCGGCCGTCGCTGTTTTCGCTGCTTCTGTCCAGACATGACTGATTTTGGAATAACCGTACAGGCCGGTTCTTAAAACTCACCATGGGACATCACATTAGGTGAACGAATATGCGTATTACTACGCATCTCCAGATCAATTCTCGAAAAGAAATATCCGCTAAAATGCATTTATAATTATCGATAAATACCTGAAATGTATACCCGTCATATGTATCGGGGATCAGATATACCGTTTTGTTTAGACATAGGTATTTAATACTGTGGACGAATTGGCACCATTTTTTGCAAATATGAGGACGAACAGGTCGAGGACCTCATTCCTGGGGGCGAACCGGACCTATGGAGAAACAGGGGGGAGTACGAAAAGACGAGAACGAAATGGATTTGGGGACGAATCAGCCTGTTCCCATCATATTTTACCCATATTTTTCTACAGTTTTGCACCATATTCGACATAAATAGATTCCCGGAAAGTTGAATAATACATTATTTCTTCAGAAAAGAGTTGCAAAAGGATTTATCAAGACACAGTTCCTTTGCTTACAGTTCGCTTGTGCTTTGCTTATGCTTTGCTTACGTTGAAAACACCACACAATTTAAGCATTTTTCTACAAAAACACACAAATATGACCCAAAGGGACACAGATTGGTTCCCTGGCTATATAATTGCACCTGTCAGTGAAGGTGAATCTAAAAATTAAGAGTAAAATTGTTTAATCAAATCAGAAATAGAAAATTCTTATATTTTATAAAATTAACATTGTGGATTTTTTTTGACATTTTTGCATATTTTGCCTCAATTTGTCTTAGATTTTGCAGCATATTCGACAGAAATAGATCCCCGGGAAGTAGAATAATACATTATTTCTTCAGAAAAGAGTTGCAAAAAGGATTTATCAAGACACAGTTCCTTCGCTTATAGTTTGCTTATGCTTGGCTTATGCTTTGCTTACGATGAAAACACCACACAATTTAAGCATTTTTCTACAAATACACACAAATAGGACCCATAGGGACAATACTGTTTACCTGGCTGCAAAATAGTTCCTGTTAGTGATCAGGAATCTAAATATTAAGGGCAAAATCGTTTAATCAAAATCAGAAATAGAACATTTTGATACTTTATAAAAGTAACATTGTGGATTTTTGTGACACTTTTGCATATTTTACCTCAATTTTTCAACAGTTCTGCACCATATTCGACTGAAATAGTGTCCCTGGAAGTAGAATTATACATTATTTCTTTAAAAAATAGTGGCAAAAAGGGTTTATCAAGACATAGTTCCTTTGCTTACAGTTTGCTTACGCTTTGCTTATGCTTTGCTTACGTTGAAAACACCACACAATTTAAGCATTTTTCTACAAATACACACAAATGTGACACATAAGGACACAGATTGGTGCCCTTGCTATATAATTGCACCTGTCAGTGAAGGTGAATCCAAAAATTAAGAGAATAATTGTTTAATCAAAATCAGAAATAGAAAATTCTGATACTTTATAAAAGTAACATTGTGGATTTTTGTGATCCTATTGCATATTTTGCCTCAATTTGTCTTAGATTTTGCACCATATTCAACAGAAATAGATTCCCGGAAAGTAGAATAATATATTATTTCTTCAGAAAAGAGTTGCAAAAGGATTTATCAAGACACAGTTCCTTTGCTTACAGTTTGCTTATGCTTTGCTTACGTTGAAAACACAACAGAATTTAAGCATTTTTCTACAAATACACACAAATATGACCCTTAGATACAATACTGTTTACCTGGCTTCAAAATAGTTCCTGTTAGTGATCAGGAATCTCAATATTAAGGGCAAAATCGTTGAATCAAAATCAGAAATAGAACATTCTGATACTTTATAAAAGTAACATTGTGGATTTTTGTGACCCTTTTGCATATTTTACCTAAATTTTTCTACAGTTTTGCAGCATATTCGACAGAAATAGATTCCCGGAAAGTCGAATAATACATTATTTCTTCAGAAAAGAGTTGCAAAAAGGATTTATCAAGACACAGTTCCTTTGCTTATAATTTGCTTATGCTTTGCTTACGTTGAAAACACCACACAATTTAAGCATTTTTCTACAAAAACACACAAATATGACCCAAAGGGACACAGATTGGTTCCCTGGCTATATAATTGCACCTGTCAGTGAAGGTGAATCTAAAAATTAAGAGTAAAATTGTTTAATCAAATCAGAAATAGAAAATTCTTATATTTTATAAAATTAACATTGTGGACTTTTTTTGACATTTTTGCATATTTTGCCTCAATTTGTCTTAGATTTTGCAGCATATTCGACAGAAATAGATTCCCGGAAAGTTGGATAATACATTATTTCTTCAGAAAAGAGTTGCAAAAGGATTTATCAAGACACAGTTCCTTTGCTTACAGTTCGCTTGTGCTTTGCTTATGCTTTGCTTACGTTGAAAACACAACAGAATTTAAGCATTTTTCTACAAATACACACAAATATGACCCATAGATACAATACTGTTTACCTGGCTTCAAAATAGTTCCTGTTAGTGATCAGGAATCTCAATATTAAGGGCAAAATCGTTGAAGCAAAATCAGAAATAGAACATTCTGATACTTTATAAAAGTAACATTGTGGATTTTTGTGACCCTTTTGCATATTTTACCTAAATTTTTCTACAGTTTTGCAGCATATTCGACAGAAATAGATTCCCGGAAAGTCGAATAATACATTATTTCTTCAGAAAAGAGTTGGAAAAAGGATTTATCAAGACACAGATTGGTTCCCTGGCTATATAAATGCACCTGTCAGTGAAGGTGAATCTAAAAATTAAGAGTAAAATTGTTTAATCAAATCAGAAATAGAAAATTCTTATATTTTATAAAATTAACATTGTGGATTTTTTTTGACATTTTTGCATATTTTGCCTCAATTTGTCTTAGATTTTGCAGCATATTCGACAGAAATAGATCCCCGGGAAGTAGAATAATACATTATTTCTTCAGAAAAGAGTTGCAAAAAGGATTTATCAAGACACAGTTCCTTTGCTTATAGTTTGCTTATGCTTGGTTTATGCTTTGCTTACGATGAAAACACCACACAATTTAAGCATTTTTCTACAAATACACACAAATAGGACCCATAGGGACAATACTGTTTACCTGGCTGCAAAATAGTTCCTGTTAGTGATCAGGAATCTAAATATTAAGGGCAAAATCGTTTAATCAAAATCAGAAATAGAACATTTTGATACTTTATAAAAGTAACATTGTGGATTTTTGTGACACTTTTGCATATTTTACCTCAATTTTTCAACAGTTCTGCACCATATTCGACTGAAAAAGTGTCCCTGGAAGTAGAATTATACATTATTTCTTTAAAAAATAGTTGCAAAAAGGGTTTATCAAGACATAGTTCCTTTGCTTACAGTTTGCTTACGCTTTGCTTATGCTTTGCTTACGTTGAAAACACCACACAATTTAAGCATTTTTCTACAAATACACACAAATGTGACAAATAAGGACACAGATTGGCTCCCTGGCTATATAATTGCACCTGTCAGTGAAGGTGAATCCAAAAATTAAGAGAATAATTGTTTAATCAAAATCAGAAATAGAAAATTCTGATACTTTATAAAAGTAACATTGTGGATTTTTGTGATCCTATTGCATATTTTGCCTCAATTTGTCTTAGATTTTGCACCATATTCAACAGAAATAGATTCCCGGAAAGTAGAATAATATATTATTTCTTCAGAAAAGAGTTGCAAAAGGATTTATCAAGACACAGTTCCTTTGCTTACAGTTTGCTTATGCTTTGCTTACGTTGAAAACACAACAGAATTTAAGCATTTTTCTACAAATACACACAAATATGACCCTTAGATACAATACTGTTTACCTGGCTTCAAAATAGTTCCTGTTAGTGATCAGGAATCTCAATATTAAGGGCAAAATCGTTGAATCAAAATCAGAAATAGAACATTCTGATACTTTATAAAAGTAACATTGTGGATTTTTGTGACCCTTTTGCATATTTTACCTAAATTTTTCTACAGTTTTGCAGCATATTCGACAGAAATAGATTCCCGGAAAGTCGAATAATACATTATTTCTTCAGAAAAGAGTTGGAAAAAGGATTTATCAAGACACAGTTCCTATGCTTACAGTTTGCTTATGCTTTGCTTATGCTTTGCTTACGTTGAAAACACCACACAATTTAAGCATTTTTCTACAAAAACACACAAATATGACCCAAAGGGACACAGATTGGTTCCCTGGCTATATAATTGCACCTGTCAGTGAAGGTGAATCTAAAAATTAAGAGTAAAATTGTTTAATCAAATCAGAAATAGAAAATTCTTATATTTTATAAAATTAACATTGTGGACTTTTTGTGACCCTTAATCATATTTTACCCATATTTTTCTACAGTTTTGCACCATATTCGACATAAATAGATTCCCGGAAAGTTGAATAATACATTATTTCTTCAGAAAAGAGTTGCAAAAGGATTTATCAAGACACAGTTCCTTTGCTTACAGTTCGCTTGTGCTTTGCTTATGCTTTGCTTACGTTGAAAACACCACACAATTTAAGCATTTTTCTACAAAAACACACAAATATGACCCAAAGGGACACAGATTGGTTCCCTGGCTATATAATTGCACCTGTCAGTGAAGGTGAATCTAAAAATTAAGAGTAAAATTGTTTAATCAAATCAGAAATAGAAAATTCTTATATTTTATAAAATTAACATTGTGGATTTTTTTTGACATTTTTGCATATTTTGCCTCAATTTGTCTTAGATTTTGCAGCATATTCGACAGAAATAGATCCCCGGGAAGTAGAATAATACATTATTTCTTCAGAAAAGAGTTGCAAAAAGGATTTATCAAGACACAGTTCCTTCGCTTATAGTTTGCTTATGCTTGGCTTATGCTTTGCTTACGATGAAAACACCACACAATTTAAGCATTTTTCTACAAATACACACAAATAGGACCCATAGGGACAATACTGTTTACCTGGCTGCAAAATAGTTCCTGTTAGTGATCAGGAATCTAAATATTAAGGGCAAAATCGTTTAATCAAAATCAGAAATAGAACATTTTGATACTTTATAAAAGTAACATTGTGGATTTTTGTGACACTTTTGCATATTTTACCTCAATTTTTCAACAGTTCTGCACCATATTCGACTGAAATAGTGTCCCTGGAAGTAGAATTATACATTATTTCTTTAAAAAATAGTGGCAAAAAGGGTTTATCAAGACATAGTTCCTTTGCTTACAGTTTGCTTACGCTTTGCTTATGCTTTGCTTACGTTGAAAACACCACACAATTTAAGCATTTTTCTACAAATACACACAAATGTGACACATAAGGACACAGATTGGTGCCCTTGCTATATAATTGCACCTGTCAGTGAAGGTGAATCCAAAAATTAAGAGAATAATTGTTTAATCAAAATCAGAAATAGAAAATTCTGATACTTTATAAAAGTAACATTGTGGATTTTTGTGATCCTATTGCATATTTTGCCTCAATTTGTCTTAGATTTTGCACCATATTCAACAGAAATAGATTCCCGGAAAGTAGAATAATATATTATTTCTTCAGAAAAGAGTTGCAAAAGGATTTATCAAGACACAGTTCCTTTGCTTACAGTTTGCTTATGCTTTGCTTACGTTGAAAACACAACAGAATTTAAGCATTTTTCTACAAATACACACAAATATGACCCTTAGATACAATACTGTTTACCTGGCTTCAAAAAAGTTCCTTTTAGTGATCAGGAATCTCAATATTAAGGGCAAAATCGTTGAATCAAAATCAGAAATAGAACATTCTGATACTTTATAAAAGTAACATTGTGGATTTTTGTGACCCTTTTGCATATTTTAACTAAATTTTTCTACAGTTTTGCAGCATATTCGACAGAAATAGATTCCCGGAAAGTCGAATAATACATTATTTCTTCAGAAAAGAGTTGCAAAAAGGATTTATCAAGACACAGTTCCTTTGCTTATAATTTGCTTATGCTTTGCTTACGTTGAAAACACCACACAATTTAAGCATTTTTCTACAAAAACACACAAATATGACCCAAAGGGACACAGATTGGTTCCCTGGCTATATAATTGCACCTGTCAGTGAAGGTGAATCTAAAAATTAAGAGTAAAATTGTTTAATCAAATCAGAAATAGAAAATTCTTATATTTTATAAAATTAACATTGTGGACTTTTTTTGACATTTTTGCATATTTTGCCTCAATTTGTTTTAGATTTTGCAGCATATTCGACAGAAATAGATCCCCGGAAAGTTGAATAATACATTATTTCTTCAGAAAAGAGTTGCAAAAGGATTTATCAAGACACAGTTCCTTTGCTTACAGTTCGCTTGTGCTTTGCTTATGCTTTGCTTACGTTGAAAACACAACAGAATTTAAGCATTTTTCTTCAAATACACACAAATATGACCCATAGATACAATACTGTTTACCTGGCTTCAAAATAGTTCCTGTTAGTGATCAGGAATCTCAATATTAAGGGCAAAATCGTTGAATCAAAATCAGAAATAGAACATTCTGATACTTTATAAAAGTAACATTGTGGATTTTTGTGACCCTTTTGCATATTTTACCTAAATTTTTCTACAGTTTTGCAGCATATTCGACAGAAATAGATTCCCGGAAAGTCGAATAATACATTATTTCTTCAGAAAAGAGTTGGAAAAAGGATTTATCAAGACACAGATTGGTTCCCTGGCTATATAATTGCACCTGTCAGTGAAGGTGAATCTAAAAATTAAGAGTAAAATTGTTTAATCAAATCAGAAATAGAAAATTCTTATATTTTATAAAATTAACATTGTGGATTTTTTTTGACATTTTTGCATATTTTGCCTCAATTTGTCTTAGATTTTGCAGCATATTCGACAGAAATAGATCCCCGGGAAGTAGAATAATACATTATTTCTTCAGAAAAGAGTTGCAAAAAGGATTTATCAAGACACAGTTCCTTTGCTTATAGGTTGCTTATGCTTGGCTTATGCTTTGCTTACGATGAAAACACCACACAATTTAAGCATTTTTCTACAAATACACACAAATAGGACCCATAGGGACAATACTATTTACCTGGCTGCAAAATAGTTCCTGTTAGTGATCAGGAATCTAAATATTAAGGGCAAAATCGTTTAATCAAAATCAGAAATAGAACATTTTGATACTTTATAAAAGTAACATTGTGGATTTTTGTGACACTTTTGCATATTTTACCTCAATTTTTCAACAGTTCTGCACCATATTCGACTGAAATAGTGTCCCTGGAAGTAGAATTATACATTATTTCTTTAAAAAATAGTGGCAAAAACGGTTTATCAAGACATAGTTCCTTTGCTTACAGTTTGCTTACGCTTTGCTTATGCTTTGCTTACGTTGAAAACACCACACAATTTAAGCATTTTTCTACAAAAACACACAAATATGACCCAAAGGGACACAGGTTGGTTCCCTGGCTATATAATTGCACCTGTCAGTGAAGGTGAATCTAAAAATTAAGAGTAAAATTGTTTAATCAAATCAGAAATAGAAAATTCTTATATTTTATAAAATTAACATTGTGGATTTTTTTTGACATTTTTGCATATTTTGCCTCAATTTGTCTTAGATTTTGCAGCATATTCGACAGAAATAGATCCCCGGGAAGTAGAATAATACATTATTTCTTCAGAAAAGAGTTGCAAAAGGATTTATCAAGACACAGTTCCTTTGCTTATAGTTTGCTTATGCTTGGCTTATGCTTTGCTTACGATGAAAACACCACACAATTTAAGCATTTTTCTACAAATACACACAAATAGGACCCATAGGTACAATACTATTTACCTGGCTGCAAAATAGTTCCTGTTAGTGATCAGGAATCTAAATATTAAGGGCAAAATCGTTTAATCAAAATCAGAAATAGAACATTTTGATACTTTATAAAAGTAACATTGTGGATTTTTGTGACACTTTTGCATATTTTACCTCAATTTTTCAACAGTTCTGCACCATATTCGACTGAAATAGTGTCCCTGGAAGTAGAATTATACATTATTTCTTTAAAAAATAGTGGCAAAAACGGTTTATCAAGACATAGTTCCTTTGCTTACAGTTTGCTTACGCTTTGCTTATGCTTTGCTTACGTTGAAAACACCACACAATTTAAGCATTTTTCTACAAATACACACAAATGTGACACATAAGGACACAGATTGGTGCCCTTGCTATATAATTGCACCTGTCAGTGAAGGTGAATCCAAAAATTAAGAGAATAATTGTTTAATCAAATCAGAAATAGAAAATTCTGATACTTTATAAAAGTAACATT
Organism: Sipunculus nudus; assembly: GCA_026874595.1. Taxonomy (NCBI): domain Eukaryota; kingdom Metazoa; phylum Annelida; class Sipuncula; order Golfingiida; family Sipunculidae; genus Sipunculus; species Sipunculus nudus. The sequence goes on along the minus strand of CM049312.1, from coordinate 84,146,097 downwards.
GTGGATTTTTGTGATCCTATTGCATATTTTGCCTCAATTTGTCTGAGATTTTGCACCATATTCAACAGAAATAGATTCCCGGAAAGTAGAATAATATATTATTTCTACAGAAAAGAGTTGCAAAAGGATTTATCAAGACACAGTTCCTTTGCTTACAGTTTGCTTATGCTTTGCTTACGTTGAAAACACAACAGAATTTAAGCATTTTTCTACAAATACACACAAATATGACCCTTAGATACAATACTGTTTACCTGGCTTCAAAATAGTTCCTGTTAGTGATCAGGAATCTCAATATTAAGGGCAAAATCGTTGAATCAAAATCAGAAATAGAACATTCTGATACTTTATAAAAGTAACATTGTGGATTTTTGTGACCCTTTTGCATATTTTAACTAAATTTTTCTACAGTTTTGCAGCATATTCGACAGAAATAGATTCCCGGAAAGTCGAATGATACATTATTTCTTCAGAAAAGAGTTGCAAAAAGGATTTATCAAGACACAGTTCCTTTGCTTATAATTTGCTTATGCTTTGCTTACGTTGAAAACACCACACAATTTAAGCATTTTTCTACAAAAACACACAAATATGACCCAAAGGGACACAGATTGGTTCCCTGGCTATATAATTGCACCTGTCAGTGAAGGTGAATCTAAAAATTAAGAGTAAAATTGTTTAATCAAATCAGAAATAGAAAATTCTTATATTTTATAAAATTAACATTGTGGATTTTTTTTTACATTTTTGCATATTTTGCCTCAATTTGTCTTAGATTTTGCAGCATATTCGACAGAAATAGATCCCCGGGAAGTAGAATAATACATTATTTCTTCAGAAAAGAGTTGCATAAAGGATTTATCAAGACACAGTTCCTTTGCTTATAGTTTGCTTATGCTTGGCTTATGCTTTGCTTACGATGAAAACACCACACCATTTAAGCATTTTTCTACAAATACACACAAATATGACCCTTAGATACAATACTGTTTACCTGGCTTCAAAATAGTTCCTGTTAGTGATCAGGAATCTCAATATTAAGGGCAAAATCGTTGAATCAAAATCAGAAATAGAACATTCTGATACTTTATAAAAGTAACATTGTGGATTTTTGTGACCCTTTTGCATATTTTAACTAAATTTTTCTACAGTTTTGCAGCATATTCGACAGAAATAGATTCCCGGAAAGTCGAATAATACATTATTTCTTCAGAAAAGAGTTGCAAAAAGGATTTATCAAGACACAGTTCCTTTGCTTATAATTTGCTTATGCTTTGCTTACATTGAAAACACCACACAATTTAAGCATTTTTCTACAAAAACACACAAATATGACCCAAAGGGACACAGATTGGTTCCCTGGCTATATAATTGCACCTGTCAGTGAAGGTGAATCTAAAAATTAAGAGTAAAATTGTTTAATCAAATCAGAAATAGAAAATTCTTATATTTTATAAAATTAACATTGTGGACTTTTTTTGACATTTTTGCATATTTTGCCTCAATTTGTCTTAGATTTTGCAGCATATTCGACAGAAATAGATTCCCGGAAAGTTGAGTAATACATTATTTCTTCAGAAAAGAGTTGCAAAAGGATTTATCAAGACACAGTTCCTTTGCTTACAGTTCGCTTGTGCTTTGCTTATGCTTTGCTTACGTTGAAAACACAACAGAATTTAAGCATTTTTCTACAAATACACACAAATATGACCCATAGATACAATACTGTTTACCTGGCTTCAAAATAGTTCCTGTTAGTGATCAGGAATCTCAATATTAAGGGCAAAATCGTTGAATCAAAATCAGAAATAGAACATTCTGATACTTTATAAAAGTAACATTGTGGATTTTTGTGACCCTTTTGCATATTTTACCTAAATTTTTCTACAGTTTTGCAGCATATTCGACAGAAATAGATTCCCGGAAAGTCGAATAATACATTATTTCTTCAGAAAAGAGTTGGAAAAAGGATTTATCAAGACACAGATTGATTCCCTGGCTATATAATTGCACCTGTCAGTGAAGGTGAATCTAAAAATTAAGAGTAAAATTGTTTAATCAAATCAGAAATAGAAAATTCTTATATTTTATAAAATTAACATTGTGGATTTTTTTTGACATTTTTGCATATTTTGCCTCAATTTGTCTTAGATTTTGCAGCATATTCGACAGAAATAGATCCCCGGGAAGTAGAATAATACATTATTTCTTCAGAAAAGAGTTGCAAAAAGGATTTATCAAGACACAGTTCCTTTGCTTATAGTTTGCTTATGCTTGGCTTATGCTTTGCTTACGAAAAAAACACCACACAATTTAAGCATTTTTCTACAAATACACACAAATAGGACCCATAGGGACAATACTATTTACCTGGCTGCAAAATAGTTCCTGCTAGTGATCAGGAATCTAAATATTAAGGGCAAAATCGTTTAATCAAAATCAGAAATAGAACATTTTGATACTTTATAAAAGTAACATTGTGGATTTTTGTGACACTTTTGCATATTTTACCTCAATTTTTCAACAGTTCTGCACCATATTCGACTGAAATAGTGTCCCTGGAAGTAGAATTATACATTATTTCTTTAAAAAATAGTGGCAAAAACGGTTTATCAAGACATAGTTCCTTTGCTTACAGTTTGCTTACGCTTTGCTTATGCTTTGCTTACGTTGAAAACACCACACAATTTAAGCATTTTTCTACAAAAACACACAAATATGACCCAAAGGGACACAGATTGGTTCCCTGGCTATATAATTGCACCTGTCAGTGAAGGTGAATCTAAAAATTAAGAGTAAAATTGTTTAATCAAATCAGAAATAGAAAATTCTTATATTTTATAAAATTAACATTGTGGATTTTTTTTGACATTTTTGCATATTTTGCCTCAATTTGTCTTAGATTTTGCAGCATATTCGACAGAAATAGATCCCCGGGAAGTAGAATAATACATTATTTCTTCAGAAAAGAGTTGCAAAAAGAATTTTTAAGACACAGTTCCTTTGCTTATAGTTTGCTTATGCTTGGCTTATGCTTTGCTTACGATGAAAACACCACACAATTTAAGCATTTTTCTACAAATACACACAAATAGGACCCATAGGGACAATACTATTTACCTGGCTGCAAAATAGTTCCTGTTAGTGATCAGGAATCTAAATATTAAGGGCAAAATCGTTTAATCAAAATCAGAAATAGAACATTTTGATACTTTATAAAAGTAACATTGTGGATTTTTGTGACACTTTTGCATATTTTACCTCAATTTTTCAACAGTTCTGCACCATATTCGACTGAAATAGTGTCCCTGGAAGTAGAATTATACATTATTTCTTTAAAAAATAGTGGCAAAAACGGTTTATCAAGACATAGTTCCTTTGCTTACAGTTTGCTTACGCTTTGCTTATGCTTTGCTTACGTTGAAAACACCACACAATTTAAGCATTTTTCTACAAAAACACACAAATATGACCCAAAGGGACACAGATTGGTTCCCTGGCTATATAATTGCACCTGTCAGTGAAGGTGAATCTAAAAATTAAGAGTAAAATTGTTTAATCAAATCAGAAATAGAAAATTCTTATATTTTATAAAATTAACATTGTGGATTTTTTTTGACATTTTTGCATATTTTGCCTCAATTTGTCTTAGATTTTGCAGCATATTCGACAGAAATAGATCCCCGGGAAGTAGAATAATACATTATTTCTTCAGAAAAGAGTTGCAAAAAGGATTTATCAAGACACAGTTCCTTTGCTTATAGTTTGCTTATGCTTGGCTTATGCTTTGCTTACGATGAAAACACCACACAATTTAAGCATTTTTCTACAAATACACACAAATAGGACCCATAGGGACAATACTATTTACCTGGCTGCAAAATAGTTCCTGTTAGTGATCAGGAATCTAAATATTAAGGGCAAAATCGTTTAATCAAAATCAGAAATAGAACATTTTGATACTTTATAAAAGTAACATTGTGGATTTTTGTGACACTTTTGCATATTTTACCTCAATTTTTCAACAGTTCTGCACCATATTCGACTGAAATAGTGTCCCTGGAAGTAGAATTATACATTATTTCTTTAAAAAATAGTGGCAAAAACGGTTTATCAAGACATAGTTCCTTTGCTTACAGTTTGCTTACGCTTTGCTTATGCTTTGCTTACGTTGAAAACACCACACAATTTAAGCATTTTTCTACAAAAACACACAAATATGACCCAAAGGGACACAGATTGGTTCCCTGGCTATATAATTGCACCTGTCAGTGAAGGTGAATCTAAAAATTAAGAGTAAAATTGTTTAATCAAATCAGAAATAGAAAATTCTTATATTTTATAAAATTAACATTGTGGATTTTTTTTGACATTTTTGCATATTTTGCCTCAATTTGTCTTAGATTTTGCAGCATATTCGACAGAAATAGATCCCCGGGAAGTAGAATAATACATTATTTCTTCAGAAAAGAGTTGCAAAAAGGATTTATCAAGACACAGTTCCTTCGCTTATAGTTTGCTTATGCTTGGCTTATGCTTTGCTTACGATGAAAACACCACACAATTTAAGCATTTTTCTACAAATACACACAAATAGGACCCATAGGGACAATACTGTTTACCTGGCTGCAAAATAGTTCCTGTTAGTGATCAGGAATCTAAATATTAAGGGCAAAATCGTTTAATCAAAATCAGAAATAGAACATTTTGATACTTTATAAAAGTAACATTGTGGATTTTTGTGACACTTTTGCATATTTTACCTCAATTTTTCAACAGTTCTGCACCATATTCGACTGAAATAGTGTCCCTGGAAGTAGAATTATACATTATTTCTTTAAAAAATAGTGGCAAAAAGGGTTTATCAAGACATAGTTCCTTTGCTTACAGTTTGCTTACGCTTTGCTTATGCTTTGCTTACGTTGAAAACACCACACAATTTAAGCATTTTTCTACAAATACACACAAATGTGACACATAAGGACACAGATTGGTGCCCTTGCTATATAATTGCACCTGTCAGTGAAGGTGAATCCAAAAATTAAGAGAATAATTGTTTAATCAAAATCAGAAATAGAAAATTCTGATACTTTATAAAAGTAACATTGTGGATTTTTGTGATCCTATTGCATATTTTGCCTCAATTTGTCTTAGATTTTGCACCATATTCAACAGAAATAGATTCCCGGAAAGTAGAATAATATATTATTTCTTCAGAAAAGAGTTGCAAAAGGATTTATCAAGACACAGTTCCTTTGCTTACAGTTTGCTTATGCTTTGCTTACGTTGAAAACACAACAGAATTTAAGCATTTTTCTACAAATACACACAAATATGACCCTTAGATACAATACTGTTTACCTGGCTTCAAAATAGTTCCTGTTAGTGATCAGGAATCTCAATATTAAGGGCAAAATCGTTGAATCAAAATCAGAAATAGAACATTCTGATACTTTATAAAAGTAACATTGTGGATTTTTGTGACCCTTTTGCATATTTTACCTAAATTTTTCTACAGTTTTGCAGCATATTCGACAGAAATAGATTCCCGGAAAGTCGAATAATACATTATTTCTTCAGAAAAGAGTTGCAAAAAGGATTTATCAAGACACAGTTCCTTTGCTTATAATTTGCTTATGCTTTGCTTACGTTGAAAACACCACACAATTTAAGCATTTTTCTACAAAAACACACAAATATGACCCAAAGGGACACAGATTGGTTCCCTGGCTATATAATTGCACCTGTCAGTGAAGGTGAATCTAAAAATTAAGAGTAAAATTGTTTAATCAAATCAGAAATAGAAAATTCTTATATTTTATAAAATTAACATTGTGGACTTTTTTTGACATTTTTGCATATTTTGCCTCAATTTGTCTTAGATTTTGCAGCATATTCGACAGAAATAGATTCCCGGAAAGTTGGATAATACATTATTTCTTCAGAAAAGAGTTGCAAAAGGATTTATCAAGACACAGTTCCTTTGCTTACAGTTCGCTTGTGCTTTGCTTATGCTTTGCTTACGTTGAAAACACAACAGAATTTAAGCATTTTTCTACAAATACACACAAATATGACCCATAGATACAATACTGTTTACCTGGCTTCAAAATAGTTCCTGTTAGTGATCAGGAATCTCAATATTAAGGGCAAAATCGTTGAAGCAAAATCAGAAATAGAACATTCTGATACTTTATAAAAGTAACATTGTGGATTTTTGTGACCCTTTTGCATATTTTACCTAAATTTTTCTACAGTTTTGCAGCATATTCGACAGAAATAGATTCCCGGAAAGTCGAATAATACATTATTTCTTCAGAAAAGAGTTGGAAAAAGGATTTATCAAGACACAGATTGGTTCCCTGGCTATATAATTGCACCTGTCAGTGAAGGTGAATCTAAAAATTAAGAGTAAAATTGTTTAATCAAATCAGAAATAGAAAATTCTTATATTTTATAAAATTAACATTGTGGATTTTTTTTGACATTTTTGCATATTTTGCCTCAATTTGTCTTAGATTTTGCAGCATATTCGACAGAAATAGATCCCCGGGAAGTAGAATAATACATTATTTCTTCAGAAAAGAGTTGCAAAAAGGATTTATCAAGACACAGTTCCTTTGCTTATAGTTTGCTTATGCTTGGTTTATGCTTTGCTTACGATGAAAACACCACACAATTTAAGCATTTTTCTACAAATACACACAAATAGGACCCATAGGGACAATACTGTTTACCTGGCTGCAAAATAGTTCCTGTTAGTGATCAGGAATCTAAATATTAAGGGCAAAATCGTTTAATCAAAATCAGAAATAGAACATTTTGATACTTTATAAAAGTAACATTGTGGATTTTTGTGACACTTTTGCATATTTTACCTCAATTTTTCAACAGTTCTGCACCATATTCGACTGAAAAAGTGTCCCTGGAAGTAGAATTATACATTATTTCTTTAAAAAATAGTTGCAAAAAGGGTTTATCAAGACATAGTTCCTTTGCTTACAGTTTGCTTACGCTTTGCTTATGCTTTGCTTACGTTGAAAACACCACACAATTTAAGCATTTTTCTACAAATACACACAAATGTGACAAATAAGGACACAGATTGGCTCCCTGGCTATATAATTGCACCTGTCAGTGAAGGTGAATCCAAAAATTAAGAGAATAATTGTTTAATCAAAATCAGAAATAGAAAATTCTGATACTTTATAAAAGTAACATTGTGGATTTTTGTGATCCTATTGCATATTTTGCCTCAATTTGTCTTAGATTTTGCACCATATTCAACAGAAATAGATTCCCGGAAAGTAGAATAATATATTATTTCTTCAGAAAAGAGTTGCAAAAGGATTTATCAAGACACAGTTCCTTTGCTTACAGTTTGCTTATGCTTTGCTTACGTTGAAAACACAACAGAATTTAAGCATTTTTCTACAAATACACACAAATATGACCCTTAGATACAATACTGTTTACCTGGCTTCAAAATAGTTCCTGTTAGTGATCAGGAATCTCAATATTAAGGGCAAAATCGTTGAATCAAAATCAGAAATAGAACATTCTGATACTTTATAAAAGTAACATTGTGGATTTTTGTGACCCTTTTGCATATTTTACCTAAATTTTTCTACAGTTTTGCAGCATATTCGACAGAAATAGATTCCCGGAAAGTCGAATAATACATTATTTCTTCAGAAAAGAGTTGGAAAAAGGATTTATCAAGACACAGTTCCTATGCTTACAGTTTGCTTATGCTTTGCTTATGCTTTGCTTACGTTGAAAACACCACACAATTTAAGCATTTTTCTACAAAAACACACAAATATGACCCAAAGGGACACAGATTGGTTCCCTGGCTATATAATTGCACCTGTCAGTGAAGGTGAATCTAAAAATTAAGAGTAAAATTGTTTAATCAAATCAGAAATAGAAAATTCTTATATTTTATAAAATTAACATTGTGGACTTTTTGTGACCCTTAATCATATTTTACCCATATTTTTCTACAGTTTTGCACCATATTCGACATAAATAGATTCCCGGAAAGTTGAATAATACATTATTTCTTCAGAAAAGAGTTGCAAAAGGATTTATCAAGACACAGTTCCTTTGCTTACAGTTCGCTTGTACTTTGCTTATGCTTTGCTTACGTTGAAAACACCACACAATTTAAGCATTTTTCTACAAAAACACACAAATATGACCCAAAGGGACACAGATTGGTTCCCTGGCTATATAATTGTACCTGTCAGTGAAGGTGAATCTAAAAATTAAGAGTAAAATTGTTTAATCAAATCAGAAATAGAAAATTCTTATATTTTATAAAATTAACATTGTGGATTTTTTTTGACATTTTTGCATATTTTGCCTCAATTTGTCTTAGATTTTGCAGCATATTCGACAGAAATAGATCCCCGGGAAGTAGAATAATACATTATTTCTTCAGAAAAGAGTTGCAAAAAGGATTTATCAAGACACAGTTCCTTCGCTTATAGTTTGCTTATGCTTGGCTTATGCTTTGCTTACGATGAAAACACCACACAATTTAAGCATTTTTCTACAAATACACACAAATAGGACCCATAGGGACAATACTGTTTACCTGGCTGCAAAATAGTTCCTGTTAGTGATCAGGAATCTAAATATTAAGGGCAAAATCGTTTAATCAAAATCAGAAATAGAACATTTTGATACTTTATAAAAGTAACATTGTGGATTTTTGTGACACTTTTGCATATTTTACCTCAATTTTTCAACAGTTCTGCACCATATTCGACTGAAATAGTGTCCCTGGAAGTAGAATTATACATTATTTCTTTAAAAAATAGTGGCAAAAAGGGTTTATCAAGACATAGTTCCTTTGCTTACAGTTTGCTTACGCTTTGCTTATGCTTTGCTTACGTTGAAAACACCACACAATTTAAGCATTTTTCTACAAATACACACAAATGTGACACATAAGGACACAGATTGGTGCCCTTGCTATATAATTGCACCTGTCAGTGAAGGTGAATCCAAAAATTAAGAGAATAATTGTTTAATCAAAATCAGAAATAGAAAATTCTGATACTTTATAAAAGTAACATTGTGGATTTTTGTGATCCTATTGCATATTTTGCCTCAATTTGTCTTAGATTTTGCACCATATTCAACAGAAATAGATTCCCGGAAAGTAGAATAATATATTATTTCTTCAGAAAAGAGTTGCAAAAGGATTTATCAAGACACAGTTCCTTTGCTTACAGTTTGCTTATGCTTTGCTTACGTTGAAAACACAACAGAATTTAAGCATTTTTCTACAAATACACACAAATATGACCCTTAGATACAATACTGTTTACCTGGCTTCAAAAAAGTTCCTTTTAGTGATCAGGAATCTCAATATTAAGGGCAAAATCGTTGAATCAAAATCAGAAATAGAACATTCTGATACTTTATAAAAGTAACATTGTGGATTTTTGTGACCCTTTTGCATATTTTAACTAAATTTTTCTACAGTTTTGCAGCATATTCGACAGAAATAGATTCCCGGAAAGTCGAATAATACATTATTTCTTCAGAAAAGAGTTGCAAAAAGGATTTATCAAGACACAGTTCCTTTGCTTATAATTTGCTTATGCTTTGCTTACGTTGAAAACACCACACAATTTAAGCATTTTTCTACAAAAACACACAAATATGACCCAAAGGGACACAGATTGGTTCCCTGGCTATATAATTGCACCTGTCAGTGAAGGTGAATCTAAAAATTAAGAGTAAAATTGTTTAATCAAATCAGAAATAGAAAATTCTTATATTTTATAAAATTAACATTGTGGACTTTTTTTGACATTTTTGCATATTTTGCCTCAATTTGTTTTAGATTTTGCAGCATATTCGACAGAAATGGATCCCCGGAAAGTTGAATAATACATTATTTCTTCAGAAAAGAGTTGCAAAAGGATTTATCAAGACACAGTTCCTTTGCTTACAGTTCGCTTGTGCTTTGCTTATGCTTTGCTTACGTTGAAAACACAACAGAATTTAAGCATTTTTCTACAAATACACACAAATATGACCCATAGATACAATACTGTTTACCTGGCTTCAAAATAGTTCCTGTTAGTGATCAGGAATCTCAATATTAAGGGCAAAATCGTTGAATCAAAATCAGAAATAGAACATTCTGATACTTTATAAAAGTAACATTGTGGATTTTTGTGACCCTTTTGCATATTTTACCTAAATTTTTCTACAGTTTTGCAGCATATTCGACAGAAATAGATTCCCGGAAAGTCGAATAATACATTATTTCTTCAGAAAAGAGTTGGAAAAAGGATTTATCAAGACACAGATTGGTTCCCTGGCTATATAATTGCACCTGTCAGTGAAGGTGAATCTAAAAATTAAGAGTAAAATTGTTTAATCAAATCAGAAATAGAAAATTCTTATATTTTATAAAATTAACATTGTGGATTTTTTTTGACATTTTTGCATATTTTGCCTCAATTTGTCTTAGATTTTGCAGCATATTCGACAGAAATAGATCCCCGGGAAGTAGAATAATACATTATTTCTTCAGAAAAGAGTTGCAAAAAGGATTTATCAAGACACAGTTCCTTTGCTTATAGGTTGCTTATGCTTGGCTTATGCTTTGCTTACGATGAAAACACCACACAATTTAAGCATTTTTCTACAAATACACACAAATAGGACCCATAGGGACAATACTATTTACCTGGCTGCAAAATAGTTCCTGTTAGTGATCAGGAATCTAAATATTAAGGGCAAAATCGTTTAATCAAAATCAGAAATAGAACATTTTGATACTTTATAAAAGTAACATTGTGGATTTTTGTGACACTTTTGCATATTTTACCTCAATTTTTCAACAGTTCTGCACCATATTCGACTGAAATAGTGTCCCTGGAAGTAGAATTATACATTATTTCTTTAAAAAATAGTGGCAAAAACGGTTTATCAAGACATAGTTCCTTTGCTTACAGTTTGCTTACGCTTTGCTTATGCTTTGCTTACGTTGAAAACACCACACAATTTAAGCATTTTTCTACAAAAACACACAAATATGACCCAAAGGGACACAGATTGGTTCCCTGGCTATATAATTGCACCTGTCAGTGAAGGTGAATCTAAAAATTAAGAGTAAAATTGTTTAATCAAATCAGAAATAGAAAATTCTTATATTTTATAAAATTAACATTGTGGATTTTTTTTGACATTTTTGCATATTTTGCCTCAATTTGTCTTAGATTTTGCAGCATATTCGACAGAAATAGATCCCCGGGAAGTAGAATAATACATTATTTCTTCAGAAAAGAGTTGCAAAAGGATTTATCAAGACACAGTTCCTTTGCTTATAGTTTGCTTATGCTTGGCTTATGCTTTGCTTACGATGAAAACACCACACAATTTAAGCATTTTTCTACAAATACACACAAATAGGACCCATAGGTACAATACTATTTACCTGGCTGCAAAATAGTTCCTGTTAGTGATCAGGAATCTAAATATTAAGGGCAAAATCGTTTAATCAAAATCAGAAATAGAACATTTTGATACTTTATAAAAGTAACATTGTGGATTTTTGTGACACTTTTGCATATTTTACCTCAATTTTTCAACAGTTCTGCACCATATTCGACTGAAATAGTGTCCCTGGAAGTAGAATTATACATTATTTCTTTAAAAAATAGTGGCAAAAACGGTTTATCAAGACATAGTTCCTTTGCTTACAGTTTGCTTACGCTTTGCTTATGCTTTGCTTACGTTGAAAACACCACACAATTTAAGCATTTTTCTAAAAATACACACAAATGTGACACATAAGGACACAGATTGGTGCCCTTGCTATATAATTGCACCTGTCAGTGAAGGTGAATCCAAAAATTAAGAGAATAATTGTTTAATCAAATCAGAAATAGAAAATTCTGATACTTTATAAAAGTAACATTGTGGATTTTTGTGATCCTATTGCATATTTTGCCTCAATTTGTCTGAGATTTTGCACCATATTCAACAGAAATAGATTCCCGGAAAGTAGAATAATATATTATTTCTTCAGAAAAGAGTTGCAAAAGGATTTATCAAGACACAGTTCCTTTGCTTACAGTTTGCTTATGCTTTGCTTACGTTGAAAACACAACAGAATTTAAGCATTTTTCTACAAATACACACAAATATGACCCTTAGATACAATACTGTTTACCTGGCTTCAAAATAGTTCCTGTTAGTGATCAGGAATCTCAATATTAAGGGCAAAATCGTTGAATCAAAATCAGAAATAGAACATTCTGATACTTTATAAAAGTAACATTGTGGATTTTTGTGACCCTTTTGCATATTTTAACTAAATTTTTCTACAGTTTTGCAGCATATTCGACAGAAATAGATTCCCGGAAAGTCGAATGATACATTATTTCTTCAGAAAAGAGTTGCAAAAAGGATTTATCAAGACACAGTTCCTTTGCTTATAATTTGCTTATGCTTTGCTTACGTTGAAAACACCACACAATTTAAGCATTTTTCTACAAAAACACACAAATATGACCCAAAGGGACACAGATTGGTTCCCTGGCTATATAATTGCACCTGTCAGTGAAGGTGAATCTAAAAATTAAGAGTAAAATTGTTTAATCAAATCAGAAATAGAAAATTCTTATATTTTATAAAATTAACATTGTGGATTTTTTTTTACATTTTTGCATATTTTGCCTCAATTTGTCTTAGATTTTGCAGCATATTCGACAGAAATAGATCCCCGGGAAGTAGAATAATACATTATTTCTTCAGAAAAGAGTTGCATAAAGGATTTATCAAGACACAGTTCCTTTGCTTATAGTTTGCTTATGCTTGGCTTATGCTTTGCTTACGATGAAAACACCACACAATTTAAGCATTTTTCTACAAATACACACAAATAGGACCCATAGGGACAATACTATTTACCTGGCTGCAAAATAGTTCCTGTTAGTGATCAGGAATCTAAATATTAAGGGCAAAATCGTTTAATCAAAATCAGAAATAGAACATTTTGATACTTTATAAAAGTAACATTGTGGATTTTTGTGACACTTTTGCATATTTTACCTCAATTTTTCAACAGTTCTGCACCATATTCGACTGAAATAGTGTCCCTGGAAGTAGAATTATACATTATTTCTTTAAAAAATAGTGGCAAAAACGGTTTATCAAGACATAGTTCCTTTGCTTACAGTTTGCTTACGCTTTGCTTATGCTTTGCTTACGTTGAAAACACCACACAATTTAAGCATTTTTCTACAAAAACACACAAATATGACCCAAAGGGACACAGATTGGTTCCCTGGCTATATAATTGCACCTGTCAGTGAAGGTGAATCTAAAAATTAAGAGTAAAATTGTTTAATCAAATCAGAAATAGAAAATTCTTATATTTTATAAAATTAACATTGTGGATTTTTTTTGACATTTTTGCATATTTTGCCTCAATTTGTCTTAGATTTTGCAGCATATTCGACAGAAATAGATCCCCGGGAAGTAGAATAATACATTATTTCTTCAGAAAAGAGTTGCAAAAAGAATTTTTAAGACACAGTTCCTTTGCTTATAGTTTGCTTATGCTTGGCTTATGCTTTGCTTACGATGAAAACACCACACAATTTAAGCATTTTTCTACAAATACACACAAATAGGACCCATAGGGACAATACTATTTACCTGGCTGCAAAATAGTTCCTGTTAGTGATCAGGAATCTAAATATTAAGGGCAAAATCGTTTAATCAAAATCAGAAATAGAACATTTTGATACTTTATAAAAGTAACATTGTGGATTTTTGTGACACTTTTGCATATTTTACCTCAATTTTTCAACAGTTCTGCACCATATTCGACTGAAATAGTGTCCCTGGAAGTAGAATTATACATTATTTCTTTAAAAAATAGTGGCAAAAACGGTTTATCAAGACATAGTTCCTTTGCTTACAGTTTGCTTACGCTTTGCTTATGCTTTGCTTACGTTGAAAACACCACACAATTTAAGCATTTTTCTACAAAAACACACAAATATGACCCAAAGGGACACAGATTGGTTCCCTGGCTATATAATTGCACCTGTCAGTGAAGGTGAATCTAAAAATTAAGAGTAAAATTGTTTAATCAAATCAGAAATAGAAAATTCTTATATTTTATAAAATTAACATTGTGGATTTTTTTTGACATTTTTGCATATTTTGCCTCAATTTGTCTTAGATTTTGCAGCATATTCGACAGAAATAGATCCCCGGGAAGTAGAATAATACATTATTTCTTCAGAAAAGAGTTGCAAAAAGGATTTATCAAGACACAGTTCCTTTGCTTATAGTTTGCATATGCTTGGCTTATGCTTTGCTTACGATGAAAACACCACACAATTTAAGCATTTTTCTACAAATACACACAAATAGGACCCATAGGGACAATACTATTTACCTGGCTGCAAAATAGTTCCTGTTAGTGATCAGGAATCTAAATATTAAGGGCAAAATCGTTTAATCAAAATCAGAAATAGAACATTTTGATACTTTATAAAAGTAACATTGTGGATTTTTGTGACACTTTTGCATATTTTACCTCAATTTTTCAACAGTTCTGCACCATATTCGACTGAAATAGTGTCCCTGGAAGTAGAATTATACATTATTTCTTTAAAAAATAGTGGCAAAAACGGTTTATCAAGACATAGTTCCTTTGCTTACAGTTTGCTTACGCTTTGCTTATGCTTTGCTTACGTTGAAAACACCACACAATTTAAGCATTTTTCTACAAAAACACACAAATATGACCCAAAGGGACACAGATTGGTTCCCTGGCTATATAATTGCACCTGTCAGTGAAGGTGAATCTAAAAATTAAGAGTAAAATTGTTTAATCAAATCAGAAATAGAAAATTCTTATATTTTATAAAATTAACATTGTGGATTTTTTTTGACATTTTTGCATATTTTGCCTCAATTTGTCTTAGATTTTGCAGCATATTCGACAGAAATAGATCCCCGGGAAGTAGAATAATACATTATTTCTTCAGAAAAGAGTTGCAAAAAGGATTTATCAAGACACAGTTCCTTCGCTTATAGTTTGCTTATGCTTGGCTTATGCTTTGCTTACGATGAAAACACCACACAATTTAAGCATTTTTCTACAAATACACACAAATAGGACCCATAGGGACAATACTGTTTACCTGGCTGCAAAATAGTTCCTGTTAGTGATCAGGAATCTAAATATTAAGGGCAAAATCGTTTAATCAAAATCAGAAATAGAACATTTTGATACTTTATAAAAGTAACATTGTGGATTTTTGTGACACTTTTGCATATTTTACCTCAATTTTTCAACAGTTCTGCACCATATTCGACTGAAATAGTGTCCCTGGAAGTAGAATTATACATTATTTCTTTAAAAAATAGTGGCAAAAAGGGTTTATCAAGACATAGTTCCTTTGCTTACAGTTTGCTTACGCTTTGCTTATGCTTTGCTTACGTTGAAAACACCACACAATTTAAGCATTTTTCTACAAATACACACAAATGTGACACATAAGGACACAGATTGGTGCCCTTGCTATATAATTGCACCTGTCAGTGAAGGTGAATCCAAAAATTAAGAGAATAATTGTTTAATCAAAATCAGAAATAGAAAATTCTGATACTTTATAAAAGTAACATTGTGGATTTTTGTGATCCTATTGCATATTTTGCCTCAATTTGTCTTAGATTTTGCACCATATTCAACAGAAATAGATTCCCGGAAAGTAGAATAATATATTATTTCTTCAGAAAAGAGTTGCAAAAGGATTTATCAAGACACAGTTCCTTTGCTTACAGTTTGCTTATGCTTTGCTTACGTTGAAAACACAACAGAATTTAAGCATTTTTCTACAAATACACACAAATATGACCCTTAGATACAATACTGTTTACCTGGCTTCAAAATAGTTCCTGTTAGTGATCAGGAATCTCAATATTAAGGGCAAAATCGTTGAATCAAAATCAGAAATAGAACATTCTGATACTTTATAAAAGTAACATTGTGGATTTTTGTGACCCTTTTGCATATTTTACCTAAATTTTTCTACAGTTTTGCAGCATATTCGACAGAAATAGATTCCCGGAAAGTCGAATAATACATTATTTCTTCAGAAAAGAGTTGCAAAAAGGATTTATCAAGACACAGTTCCTTTGCTTATAATTTGCTTATGCTTTGCTTACGTTGAAAACACCACACAATTTAAGCATTTTTCTACAAAAACACACAAATATGACCCAAAGGGACACAGATTGGTTCCCTGGCTATATAATTGCACCTGTCAGTGAAGGTGAATCTAAAAATTAAGAGTAAAATTGTTTAATCAAATCAGAAATAGAAAATTCTTATATTTTATAAAATTAACATTGTGGACTTTTTTTGACATTTTTGCATATTTTGCCTCAATTTGTCTTAGATTTTGCAGCATATTCGACAGAAATAGATTCCCGGAAAGTTGGATAATACATTATTTCTTCAGAAAAGAGTTGCAAAAGGATTTATCAAGACACAGTTCCTTTGCTTACAGTTCGCTTGTGCTTTGCTTATGCTTTGCTTACGTTGAAAACACAACAGAATTTAAGCATTTTTCTACAAATACACACAAATATGACCCATAGATACAATACTGTTTACCTGGCTTCAAAATAGTTCCTGTTAGTGATCAGGAATCTCAATATTAAGGGCAAAATCGTTGAAGCAAAATCAGAAATAGAACATTCTGATACTTTATAAAAGTAACATTGTGGATTTTTGTGACCCTTTTGCATATTTTACCTAAATTTTTCTACAGTTTTGCAGCATATTCGACAGAAATAGATTCCCGGAAAGTCGAATAATACATTATTTCTTCAGAAAAGAGTTGGAAAAAGGATTTATCAAGACACAGATTGGTTCCCTGGCTATATAATTGCACCTGTCAGTGAAGGTGAATCTAAAAATTAAGAGTAAAATTGTTTAATCAAATCAGAAATAGAAAATTCTTATATTTTATAAAATTAACATTGTGGATTTTTTTTGACATTTTTGCATATTTTGCCTCAATTTGTCTTAGATTTTGCAGCATATTCGACAGAAATAGATCCCCGGGAAGTAGAATAATACATTATTTCTTCAGAAAAGAGTTGCAAAAAGGATTTATCAAGACACAGTTCCTTTGCTTATAGTTTGCTTATGCTTGGTTTATGCTTTGCTTACGATGAAAACACCACACAATTTAAGCATTTTTCTACAAATACACACAAATAGGACCCATAGGGACAATACTGTTTACCTGGCTGCAAAATAGTTCCTGTTAGTGATCAGGAATCTAAATATTAAGGGCAAAATCGTTTAATCAAAATCAGAAATAGAACATTTTGATACTTTATAAAAGTAACATTGTGGATTTTTGTGACACTTTTGCATATTTTACCTCAATTTTTCAACAGTTCTGCACCATATTCGACTGAAAAAGTGTCCCTGGAAGTAGAATTATACATTATTTCTTTAAAAAATAGTTGCAAAAAGGGTTTATCAAGACATAGTTCCTTTGCTTACAGTTTGCTTACGCTTTGCTTATGCTTTGCTTACGTTGAAAACACCACACAATTTAAGCATTTTTCTACAAATACACACAAATGTGACAAATAAGGACACAGATTGGCTCCCTGGCTATATAATTGCACCTGTCAGTGAAGGTGAATCCAAAAATTAAGAGAATAATTGTTTAATCAAAATCAGAAATAGAAAATTCTGATACTTTATAAAAGTAACATTGTGGATTTTTGTGATCCTATTGCATATTTTGCCTCAATTTGTCTTAGATTTTGCACCATATTCAACAGAAATAGATTCCCGGAAAGTAGAATAATATATTATTTCTTCAGAAAAGAGTTGCAAAAGGATTTATCAAGACACAGTTCCTTTGCTTACAGTTTGCTTATGCTTTGCTTACGTTGAAAACACAACAGAATTTAAGCATTTTTCTACAAATACACACAAATATGACCCTTAGATACAATACTGTTTACCTGGCTTCAAAATAGTTCCTGTTAGTGATCAGGAATCTCAATATTAAGGGCAAAATCGTTGAATCAAAATCAGAAATAGAACATTCTGATACTTTATAAAAGTAACATTGTGGATTTTTGTGACCCTTTTGCATATTTTACCTAAATTTTTCTACAGTTTTGCAGCATATTCGACAGAAATAGATTCCCGGAAAGTCGAATAATACATTATTTCTTCAGAAAAGAGTTGGAAAAAGGATTTATCAAGACACAGTTCCTATGCTTACAGTTTGCTTATGCTTTGCTTATGCTTTGCTTACGTTGAAAACACCACACAATTTAAGCATTTTTCTACAAAAACACACAAATATGACCCAAAGGGACACAGATTGGTTCCCTGGCTATATAATTGCACCTGTCAGTGAAGGTGAATCTAAAAATTAAGAGTAAAATTGTTTAATCAAATCAGAAATAGAAAATTCTTATATTTTATAAAATTAACATTGTGGACTTTTTGTGACCCTTAATCATATTTTACCCATATTTTTCTACAGTTTTGCACCATATTCGACATAAATAGATTCCCGGAAAGTTGAATAATACATTATTTCTTCAGAAAAGAGTTGCAAAAGGATTTATCAAGACACAGTTCCTTTGCTTACAGTTCGCTTGTACTTTGCTTATGCTTTGCTTACGTTGAAAACACCACACAATTTAAGCATTTTTCTACAAAAACACACAAATATGACCCAAAGGGACACAGATTGGTTCCCTGGCTATATAATTGCACCTGTCAGTGAAGGTGAATCTAAAAATTAAGAGTAAAATTGTTTAATCAAATCAGAAATAGAAAATTCTTATATTTTATAAAATTAACATTGTGGATTTTTTTTGACATTTTTGCATATTTTGCCTCAATTTGTCTTAGATTTTGCAGCATATTCGACAGAAATAGATCCCCGGGAAGTAGAATAATACATTATTTCTTCAGAAAAGAGTTGCAAAAAGGATTTATCAAGACACAGTTCCTTCGCTTATAGTTTGCTTATGCTTGGCTTATGCTTTGCTTACGATGAAAACACCACACAATTTAAGCATTTTTCTACAAATACACACAAATAGGACCCATAGGGACAATACTGTTTACCTGGCTGCAAAATAGTTCCTGTTAGTGATCAGGAATCTAAATATTAAGGGCAAAATCGTTTAATCAAAATCAGAAATAGAACATTTTGATACTTTATAAAAGTAACATTGTGGATTTTTGTGACACTTTTGCATATTTTACCTCAATTTTTCAACAGTTCTGCACCATATTCGACTGAAATAGTGTCCCTGGAAGTAGAATTATACATTATTTCTTTAAAAAATAGTGGCAAAAAGGGTTTATCAAGACATAGTTCCTTTGCTTACAGTTTGCTTACGCTTTGCTTATGCTTTGCTTACGTTGAAAACACCACACAATTTAAGCATTTTTCTACAAATACACACAAATGTGACACATAAGGACACAGATTGGTGCCCTTGCTATATAATTGCACCTGTCAGTGAAGGTGAATCCAAAAATTAAGAGAATAATTGTTTAATCAAAATCAGAAATAGAAAATTCTGATACTTTATAAAAGTAACATTGTGGATTTTTGTGATCCTATTGCATATTTTGCCTCAATTTGTCTTAGATTTTGCACCATATTCAACAGAAATAGATTCCCGGAAAGTAGAATAATATATTATTTCTTCAGAAAAGAGTTGCAAAAGGATTTATCAAGACACAGTTCCTTTGCTTACAGTTTGCTTATGCTTTGCTTACGTTGAAAACACAACAGAATTTAAGCATTTTTCTACAAATACACACAAATATGACCCTTAGATACAATACTGTTTACCTGGCTTCAAAAAAGTTCCTTTTAGTGATCAGGAATCTCAATATTAAGGGCAAAATCGTTGAATCAAAATCAGAAATAGAACATTCTGATACTTTATAAAAGTAACATTGTGGATTTTTGTGACCCTTTTGCATATTTTAACTAAATTTTTCTACAGTTTTGCAGCATATTCGACAGAAATAGATTCCCGGAAAGTCGAATAATACATTATTTCTTCAGAAAAGAGTTGCAAAAAGGATTTATCAAGACACAGTTCCTTTGCTTATAATTTGCTTATGCTTTGCTTACGTTGAAAACACCACACAATTTAAGCATTTTTCTACAAAAACACACAAATATGACCAAAAGGGACACAGATTGGTTCCCTGGCTATATAATTGCACCTGTCAGTGAAGGTGAATCTAAAAATTAAGAGTAAAATTGTTTAATCAAATCAGAAATAGAAAATTCTTATATTTTATAAAATTAACATTGTGGACTTTTTTTGACATTTTTGCATATTTTGCCTCAATTTGTTTTAGATTTTGCAGCATATTCGACAGAAATGGATCCCCGGAAAGTTGAATAATACATTATTTCTTCAGAAAAGAGTTGCAAAAGGATTTATCAAGACACAGTTCCTTTGCTTACAGTTCGCTTGTGCTTTGCTTATGCTTTGCTTACGTTGAAAACACAACAGAATTTAAGCATTTTTCTACAAATACACACAAATATGACCCATAGATACAATACTGTTTACCTGGCTTCAAAATAGTTCCTGTTAGTGATCAGGAATCTCAATATTAAGGGCAAAATCGTTGAATCAAAATCAGAAATAGAACATTCTGATACTTTATAAAAGTAACATTGTGGATTTTTGTGACCCTTTTGCATATTTTACCTAAATTTTTCTACAGTTTTGCAGCATATTCGACAGAAATAGATTCCCGGAAAGTCGAATAATACATTATTTCTTCAGAAAAGAGTTGGAAAAAGGATTTATCAAGACACAGATTGGTTCCCTGGCTATATAATTGCACCTGTCAGTGAAGGTGAATCTAAAAATTAAGAGTAAAATTGTTTAATCAAATCAGAAATAGAAAATTCTTATATTTTATAAAATTAACATTGTGGATTTTTTTTGACATTTTTGCATATTTTGCCTCAATTTGTCTTAGATTTTGCAGCATATTCGACAGAAATAGATCCCCGGGAAGTAGAATAATACATTATTTCTTCAGAAAAGAGTTGCAAAAAGGATTTATCAAGACACAGTTCCTTTGCTTATAGGTTGCTTATGCTTGGCTTATGCTTTGCTTACGATGAAAACACCACACAATTTAAGCATTTTTCTACAAATACACACAAATAGGACCCATAGGGACAATACTATTTACCTGGCTGCAAAATAGTTCCTGTTAGTGATCAGGAATCTAAATATTAAGGGCAAAATCGTTTAATCAAAATCAGAAATAGAACATTTTGATACTTTATAAAAGTAACATTGTGGATTTTTGTGACACTTTTGCATATTTTACCTCAATTTTTCAACAGTTCTGCACCATATTCGACTGAAATAGTGTCCCTGGAAGTAGAATTATACATTATTTCTTTAAAAAATAGTGGCAAAAACGGTTTATCAAGACATAGTTCCTTTGCTTACAGTTTGCTTACGCTTTGCTTATGCTTTGCTTACGTTGAAAACACCACACAATTTAAGCATTTTTCTACAAAAACACACAAATATGACCCAAAGGGACACAGATTGGTTCCCTGGCTATATAATTGCACCTGTCAGTGAAGGTGAATCTAAAAATTAAGAGTAAAATTGTTTAATCAAATCAGAAATAGAAAATTCTTATATTTTATAAAATTAACATTGTGGATTTTTTTTGACATTTTTGCATATTTTGCCTCAATTTGTCTTAGATTTTGCAGCATATTCGACAGAAATAGATCCCCGGGAAGTAGAATAATACATTATTTCTTCAGAAAAGAGTTGCAAAAGGATTTATCAAGACACAGTTCCTTTGCTTATAGTTTGCTTATGCTTGGCTTATGCTTTGCTTACGATGAAAACACCACACAATTTAAGCATTTTTCTACAAATACACACAAATAGGACCCATAGGTACAATACTATTTACCTGGCTGCAAAATAGTTCCTGTTAGTGATCAGGAATCTAAATATTAAGGGCAAAATCGTTTAATCAAAATCAGAAATAGAACATTTTGATACTTTATAAAAGTAACATTGTGGATTTTTGTGACACTTTTGCATATTTTACCTCAATTTTTCAACAGTTCTGCACCATATTCGACTGAAATAGTGTCCCTGGAAGTAGAATTATACATTATTTCTTTAAAAAATAGTGGCAAAAACGGTTTATCAAGACATAGTTCCTTTGCTTACAGTTTGCTTACGCTTTGCTTATGCTTTGCTTACGTTGAAAACACCACACAATTTAAGCATTTTTCTAAAAATACACACAAATGTGACACATAAGGACACAGATTGGTGCCCTTGCTATATAATTGCACCTGTCAGTGAAGGTGAATCCAAAAATTAAGAGAATAATTGTTTAATCAAATCAGAAATAGAAAATTCTGATACTTTATAAAAGTAACATTGTGGATTTTTGTGATCCTATTGCATATTTTGCCTCAATTTGTCTGAGATTTTGCACCATATTCAACAGAAATAGATTCCCGGAAAGTAGAATAATATATTATTTCTTCAGAAAAGAGTTGCAAAAGGATTTATCAAGACACAGTTCCTTTGCTTACAGTTTGCTTATGCTTTGCTTACGTTGAAAACACAACAGAATTTAAGCATTTTTCTACAAATACACACAAATATGACCCTTAGATACAATACTGTTTACCTGGCTTCAAAATAGTTCCTGTTAGTGATCAGGAATCTCAATATTAAGGGCAAAATCGTTGAATCAAAATCAGAAATAGAACATTCTGATACTTTATAAAAGTAACATTGTGGATTTTTGTGACCCTTTTGCATATTTTAACTAAATTTTTCTACAGTTTTGCAGCATATTCGACAGAAATAGATTCCCGGAAAGTCGAATGATACATTATTTCTTCAGAAAAGAGTTGCAAAAAGGATTTATCAAGACACAGTTCCTTTGCTTATAATTTGCTTATGCTTTGCTTACGTTGAAAACACCACACAATTTAAGCATTTTTCTACAAAAACACACAAATATGACCCAAAGGGACACAGATTGGTTCCCTGGCTATATAATTGCACCTGTCAGTGAAGGTGAATCTAAAAATTAAGAGTAAAATTGTTTAATCAAATCAGAAATAGAAAATTCTTATATTTTATAAAATTAACATTGTGGATTTTTTTTACATTTTTGCATATTTTGCCTCAATTTGTCTTAGATTTTGCAGCATATTCGACAGAAATAGATCCCCGGGAAGTAGAATAATACATTATTTCTTCAGAAAAGAGTTGCATAAAGGATTTATCAAGACACAGTTCCTTTGCTTATAGTTTGCTTATGCTTGGCTTATGCTTTGCTTACGATGAAAACACCACACCATTTAAGCATTTTTCTACAAATACACACAAATATGACCCTTAGATACAATACTGTTTACCTGGCTTCAAAATAGTTCCTGTTAGTGATCAGGAATCTCAATATTAAGGGCAAAATCGTTGAATCAAAATCAGAAATAGAACATTCTGATACTTTATAAAAGTAACATTGTGGATTTTTGTGACCCTTTTGCATATTTTAACTAAATTTTTCTACAGTTTTGCAGCATATTCGACAGAAATAGATTCCCGGAAAGTCGAATAATACATTATTTCTTCAGAAAAGAGTTGCAAAAAGGATTTATCAAGACACAGTTCCTTTGCTTATAATTTGCTTATGCTTTGCTTACATTGAAAACACCACACAATTTAAGCATTTTTCTACAAAAACACACAAATATGACCCAAAGGGACACAGATTGGTTCCCTGGCTATATAATTGCACCTGTCAGTGAAGGTGAATCTAAAAATTAAGAGTAAAATTGTTTAATCAAATCAGAAATAGAAAATTCTTATATTTTATAAAATTAACATTGTGGACTTTTTTTGACATTTTTGCATATTTTGCCTCAATTTGTCTTAGATTTTGCAGCATATTCGACAGAAATAGATTCCCGGAAAGTTGAGTAATACATTATTTCTTCAGAAAAGAGTTGCAAAAGGATTTATCAAGACACAGTTCCTTTGCTTACAGTTCGCTTGTGCTTTGCTTATGCTTTGCTTACGTTGAAAACACAACAGAATTTAAGCATTTTTCTACAAATACACACAAATATGACCCATAGATACAATACTGTTTACCTGGCTTCAAAATAGTTCCTGTTAGTGATCAGGAATCTCAATATTAAGGGCAAAATCGTTGAATCAAAATCAGAAATAGAACATTCTGATACTTTATAAAAGTAACATTGTGGATTTTTGTGACCCTTTTGCATATTTTACCTAAATTTTTCTACAGTTTTGCAGCATATTCGACAGAAATAGATTCCCGGAAAGTCGAATAATACATTATTTCTTCAGAAAAGAGTTGGAAAAAGGATTTATCAAGACACAGATTGATTCCCTGGCTATATAATTGCACCTGTCAGTGAAGGTGAATCTAAAAATTAAGAGTAAAATTGTTTAATCAAATCAGAAATAGAAAATTCTTATATTTTATAAAATTAACATTGTGGATTTTTTTTGACATTTTTGCATATTTTGCCTCAATTTGTCTTAGATTTTGCAGCATATTCGACAGAAATAGATCCCCGGGAAGTAGAATAATACATTATTTCTTCAGAAAAGAGTTGCAAAAAGGATTTATCAAGACACAGTTCCTTTGCTTATAGTTTGCTTATGCTTGGCTTATGCTTTGCTTACGATGAAAACACCACACAATTTAAGCATTTTTCTACAAATACACACAAATAGGACCCATAGGGACAATACTATTTACCTGGCTGCAAAATAGTTCCTGTTAGTGATCAGGAATCTAAATATTAAGGGCAAAATCGTTTAATCAAAATCAGAAATAGAACATTTTGATACTTTATAAAAGTAACATTGTGGATTTTTGTGACACTTTTGCATATTTTACCTCAATTTTTCAACAGTTCTGCACCATATTCGACTGAAATAGTGTCCCTGGAAGTAGAATTATACATTATTTCTTTAAAAAATAGTGGCAAAAACGGTTTATCAAGACATAGTTCCTTTGCTTACAGTTTGCTTACGCTTTGCTTATGCTTTGCTTACGTTGAAAACACCACACAATTTAAGCATTTTTCTACAAAAACACACAAATATGACCCAAAGGGACACAGATTGGTTCCCTGGCTATATAATTGCACCTGTCAGTGAAGGTGAATCTAAAAATTAAGAGTAAAATTGTTTAATCAAATCAGAAATAGAAAATTCTTATATTTTATAAAATTAACATTGTGGATTTTTTTTGACATTTTTGCATATTTTGCCTCAATTTGTCTTAGATTTTGCAGCATATTCGACAGAAATAGATCCCCGGGAAGTAGAATAATACATTATTTCTTCAGAAAAGAGTTGCAAAAAGAATTTTTAAGACACAGTTCCTTTGCTTATAGTTTGCTTATGCTTGGCTTATGCTTTGCTTACGATGAAAACACCACACAATTTAAGCATTTTTCTACAAATACACACAAATAGGACCCATAGGGACAATACTATTTACCTGGCTGCAAAATAGTTCCTGTTAGTGATCAGGAATCTAAATATTAAGGGCAAAATCGTTTAATCAAAATCAGAAATAGAACATTTTGATACTTTATAAAAGTAACATTGTGGATTTTTGTGACACTTTTGCATATTTTACCTCAATTTTTCAACAGTTCTGCACCATATTCGACTGAAATAGTGTCCCTGGAAGTAGAATTATACATTATTTCTTTAAAAAATAGTGGCAAAAACGGTTTATCAAGACATAGTTCCTTTGCTTACAGTTTGCTTACGCTTTGCTTATGCTTTGCTTACGTTGAAAACACCACACAATTTAAGCATTTTTCTACAAAAACACACAAATATGACCCAAAGGGACACAGATTGGTTCCCTGGCTATATAATTGCACCTGTCAGTGAAGGTGAATCTAAAAATTAAGAGTAAAATTGTTTAATCAAATCAGAAATAGAAAATTCTTATATTTTATAAAATTAACATTGTGGATTTTTTTTGACATTTTTGCATATTTTGCCTCAATTTGTCTTAGATTTTGCAGCATATTCGACAGAAATAGATCCCCGGGAAGTAGAATAATACATTATTTCTTCAGAAAAGAGTTGCAAAAAGGATTTATCAAGACACAGTTCCTTTGCTTATAGTTTGCTTATGCTTGGCTTATGCTTTGCTTACGATGAAAACACCACACAATTTAAGCATTTTTCTACAAATACACACAAATAGGACCCATAGGGACAATACTATTTACCTGGCTGCAAAATAGTTCCTGTAAGTGATCAGGAATCTAAATATTAAGGGCAAAATCGTTTAATCAAAATCAGAAATAGAACATTTTGATACTTTATAAAAGTAACATTGTGGATTTTTGTGACACTTTTGCATATTTTACCTCAATTTTTCAACAGTTCTGCACCATATTCGACTGAAATAGTGTCCCTGGAAGTAGAATTATACATTATTTCTTTAAAAAATAGTGGCAAAAACGGTTTATCAAGACATAGTTCCTTTGCTTACAGTTTGCTTACGCTTTGCTTATGCTTTGCTTACGTTGAAAACACCACACAATTTAAGCATTTTTCTACAAATACACACAAATGTGACACATAAGGACACAGATTGGTGCCCTTGCTATATAATTGCACCTGTCAGTGAAGGTGAATCCAAAAATTAAGAGAATAATTGTTTAATCAAATCAGAAATAGAAAATTCTGATACTTTATAAAAGTAACATTGTGGATTTTTGTGATCCTATTGCATATTTTGCCTCAATTTGTCTTAGATTTTGCACCATATTCAACAGAAATAGATTCCCGGAAAGTAGAATAATATATTATTTCTTCAGAAAAGAGTTGCAAAAGGATTTATCAAGACACAGTTCCTTTGCTTACAGTTTGCTTATGCTTTGCTTACGTTGAAAACACAACAGAATTTAAGCATTTTTCTACAAATACACACAAATATGACCCTTAGATACAATACTGTTTACCTGGCTTCAAAATAGTTCCTGTTAGTGATCAGGAATCTCAATATTAAGGGCAAAATCGTTGAATCAAAATCAGAAATAGAACATTCTGATACTTTATAAAAGTAACATTGTGGATTTTTGTGACCCTTTTGCATATTTTAACTAAATTTTTCTACAGTTTTGCAGCATATTCGACAGAAATAGATTCCCGGAAAGTCGAATGATACATTATTTCTTCAGAAAAGAGTTGCAAAAAGGATTTATCAAGACACAGTTCCTTTGCTTATAATTTGCTTATGCTTGGCTTATGCTTTGCTTACGATGAAAACACCACACAATTTAAGCATTTTTCTACAAATACACACAAATAGGACCCATAGGGACAATACTATTTACCTGGCTGCAAAATAGTTCCTGTTAGTGATCAGGAATCTAAATATTAAGGGCAAAATCGTTTAATCAAAATCAGAAATAGAACATTTTGATACTTTATAAAAGTAACATTGTGGATTTTTGTGACACTTTTGCATATTTTACCTCAATTTTTCAACAGTTCTGCACCATATTCGACTGAAATAGTGTCCCTGGAAGTAGAATTATACATTATTTCTTTAAAAAATAGTGGCAAAAACGGTTTATCAAGACATAGTTCCTTTGCTTACAGTTTGCTTACGCTTTGCTTATGCTTTGCTTACGTTGAAAACACCACACAATTTAAGCATTTTTCTACAAAAACACACAAATATGACCCAAAGGGACACAGATTGGTTCCCTGGCTATATAATTGCACCTGTCAGTGAAGGTGAATCTAAAAATTAAGAGTAAAATTGTTTAATCAAATCAGAAATAGAAAATTCTTATATTTTATAAAATTAACATTGTGGATTTTTTTTGACATTTTTGCATATTTTGCCTCAATTTGTCTTAGATTTTGCAGCATATTCGACAGAAATAGATCCCCGGGAAGTAGAATAATACATTATTTCTTCAGAAAAGAGTTGCAAAAAGGATTTATCAAGACACAGTTCCTTTGCTTATAGTTTGCTTATGCTTGGCTTATGCTTTGCTTACGATGAAAACACCACACAATTTAAGCATTTTTCTACAAATACACACAAATAGGACCCATAGGGACAAAACTATTTACCTGGCTGCAAAATAGTTCCTGTTAGTGATCAGGAATCTAAATATTAAGGGCAAAATCGTTTAATCAAAATCAGAAATAGAACATTTTGATACTTTATAAAAGTAACATTGTGGATTTTTGTGACACTTTTGCATATTTTACCTCAATTTTTCAACAGTTCTGCACCATATTCGACTGAAATAGTGTCCCTGGAAGTAGAATTATACATTATTTCTTTAAAAAATAGTGGCAAAAACGGTTTATCAAGACATAGTTCCTTTGCTTACAGTTTGCTTACGCTTTGCTTATGCTTTGCTTACGTTGAAAACACCACACAATTTAAGCATTTTTCTACAAAAACACACAAATATGACCCAAAGGGACACAGATTGGTTCCCTGGCTATATAATTGCACCTGTCAGTGAAGGTGAATCTAAAAATTAAGAGTAAAATTGTTTAATCAAATCAGAAATAGAAAATTCTTATATTTTATAAAATTAACATTGTGGATTTTTTTTGACATTTTTGCATATTTTGCCTCAATTTGTCTTAGATTTTGCAGCATATTCGACAGAAATAGATCCCCGGGAAGTAGAATAATACATTATTTCTTCAGAAAAGAGTTGCAAAAGGATTTATCAAGACACAGTTCCTTTGCTTATAGTTTGCTTATGCTTGGCTTATGCTTTGCTTACGATGAAAACACCACACAATTTAAGCATTTTTCTACAAATACACACAAATAGGACCCATAGGTACAATACTATTTACCTGGCTGCAAAATAGTTCCTGTTAGTGATCAGGAATCTAAATATTAAGGGCAAAATCGTTTAATCAAAATCAGAAATAGAACATTTTGATACTTTATAAAAGTAACATTGTGGATTTTTGTGACACTTTTGCATATTTTACCTCAATTTTTCAACAGTTCTGCACCATATTCGACTGAAATAGTGTCCCTGGAAGTAGAATTATACATTATTTCTTTAAAAAATAGTGGCAAAAACGGTTTATCAAGACATAGTTCCTTTGCTTACAGTTTGCTTACGCTTTGCTTATGCTTTGCTTACGTTGAAAACACCACACAATTTAAGCATTTTTCTACAAATACACACAAATGTGACACATAAGGACACAGATTGGTGCCCTTGCTATATAATTGCACCTGTCAGTGAAGGTGAATCCAAAAATTAAGAGAATAATTGTTTAATCAAATCAGAAATAGAAAATTCTGATACTTTATAAAAGTAACATTGTGGATTTTTGTGATCCTATTGCATATTTTGCCTCAATTTGTCTGAGATTTTGCACCATATTCAACAGAAATAGATTCCCGGAAAGTAGAATAATATATTATTTCTTCAGAAAAGAGTTGCAAAAGGATTTATCAAGACACAGTTCCTTTGCTTACAGTTTGCTTATGCTTTGCTTACGTTGAAAACACAACAGAATTTAAGCATTTTTCTACAAATACACACAAATATGACCCTTAGATACAATACTGTTTACCTGGCTTCAAAATAGTTCCTGTTAGTGATCAGGAATCTCAATATTAAGGGCAAAATCGTTGAATCAAAATCAGAAATAGAACATTCTGATACTTTATAAAAGTAACATTGTGGATTTTTGTGACCCTTTTGCATATTTTAACTAAATTTTTCTACAGTTTTGCAGCATATTCGACAGAAATAGATTCCCGGAAAGTCGAATGATACATTATTTCTTCAGAAAAGAGTTGCAAAAAGGATTTATCAAGACACAGTTCCTTTGCTTATAATTTGCTTATGCTTTGCTTACGTTGAAAACACCACACAATTTAAGCATTTTTCTACAAAAACACACAAATATGACCCAAAGGGACACAGATTGGTTCCCTGGCTATATAATTGCACCTGTCAGTGAAGGTGAATCTAAAAATTAAGAGTAAAATTGTTTAATCAAATCAGAAATAGAAAATTCTTATATTTTATAAAATTAACATTGTGGATTTTTTTTGACATTTTTGCATATTTTGCCTCAATTTGTCTTAGATTTTGCAGCATATTCGACAGAAATAGATCCCCGGGAAGTAGAATAATACATTATTTCTTCAGAAAAGAGTTGCAAAAAGGATTTATCAAGACACAGTTCCTTTGCTTATAGTTTGCTTATGCTTGGCTTATGCTTTGCTTACGATGAAAACACCACACAATTTAAGCATTTTTCTACAAATACACACAAATAGGACCCATAGGGACAATACTATTTACCTGGCTGCAAAATAGTTCCTGTAAGTGATCAGGAATCTAAATATTAAGGGCAAAATCGTTTAATCAAAATCAGAAATAGAACATTTTGATACTTTATAAAAGTAACATTGTGGATTTTTGTGACACTTTTGCATATTTTACCTCAATTTTTCAACAGTTCTGCACCATATTCGACTGAAATAGTGTCCCTGGAAGTAGAATTATACATTATTTCTTTAAAAAATAGTGGCAAAAACGGTTTATCAAGACATAGTTCCTTTGCTTACAGTTTGCTTACGCTTTGCTTATGCTTTGCTTACGTTGAAAACACCACACAATTTAAGCATTTTTCTACAAATACACACAAATGTGACACATAAGGACACAGATTGGTGCCCTTGCTATATAATTGCACCTGTCAGTGAAGGTGAATCCAAAAATTAAGAGAATAATTGTTTAATCAAATCAGAAATAGAAAATTCTGATACTTTATAAAAGTAACATTGTGGATTTTTGTGATCCTATTGCATATTTTGCCTCAATTTGTCTTAGATTTTGCACCATATTCAACAGAAATAGATTCCCGGAAAGTAGAATAATATATTATTTCTTCAGAAAAGAGTTGCAAAAGGATTTATCAAGACACAGTTCCTTTGCTTACAGTTTGCTTATGCTTTGCTTACGTTGAAAACACAACAGAATTTAAGCATTTTTCTACAAATACACACAAATATGACCCTTAGATACAATACTGTTTACCTGGCTTCAAAATAGTTCCTGTTAGTGATCAGGAATCTCAATATTAAGGGCAAAATCGTTGAATCAAAATCAGAAATAGAACATTCTGATACTTTATAAAAGTAACATTGTGGATTTTTGTGACCCTTTTGCATATTTTAACTAAATTTTTCTACAGTTTTGCAGCATATTCGACAGAAATAGATTCCCGGAAAGTCGAATGATACATTATTTCTTCAGAAAAGAGTTGCAAAAAGGATTTATCAAGACACAGTTCCTTTGCTTATAATTTGCTTATGCTTGGCTTATGCTTTGCTTACGATGAAAACACCACACAATTTAAGCATTTTTCTACAAATACACACAAATAGGACCCATAGGGACAATACTATTTACCTGGCTGCAAAATAGTTCCTGTTAGTGATCAGGAATCTAAATATTAAGGGCAAAATCGTTTAATCAAAATCAGAAATAGAACATTTTGATACTTTATAAAAGTAACATTGTGGATTTTTGTGACACTTTTGCATATTTTACCTCAATTTTTCAACAGTTCTGCACCATATTCGACTGAAATAGTGTCCCTGGAAGTAGAATTATACATTATTTCTTTAAAAAATAGTGGCAAAAACGGTTTATCAAGACATAGTTCCTTTGCTTACAGTTTGCTTACGCTTTGCTTATGCTTTGCTTACGTTGAAAACACCACACAATTTAAGCATTTTTCTACAAAAACACACAAATATGACCCAAAGGGACACAGATTGGTTCCCTGGCTATATAATTGCACCTGTCAGTGAAGGTGAATCTAAAAATTAAGAGTAAAATTGTTTAATCAAATCAGAAATAGAAAATTCTTATATTTTATAAAATTAACATTGTGGATTTTTTTTGACATTTTTGCATATTTTGCCTCAATTTGTCTTAGATTTTGCAGCATATTCGACAGAAATAGATCCCCGGGAAGTAGAATAATACATTATTTCTTCAGAAAAGAGTTGCAAAAAGGATTTATCAAGACACAGTTCCTTTGCTTATAGTTTGCTTATGCTTGGCTTATGCTTTGCTTACGATGAAAACACCACACAATTTAAGCATTTTTCTACAAATACACACAAATAGGACCCATAGGGACAAAACTATTTACCTGGCTGCAAAATAGTTCCTGTTAGTGATCAGGAATCTAAATATTAAGGGCAAAATCGTTTAATCAAAATCAGAAATAGAACATTTTGATACTTTATAAAAGTAACATTGTGGATTTTTGTGACACTTTTGCATATTTTACCTCAATTTTTCAACAGTTCTGCACCATATTCGACTGAAATAGTGTCCCTGGAAGTAGAATTATACATTATTTCTTTAAAAAATAGTGGCAAAAACGGTTTATCAAGACATAGTTCCTTTGCTTACAGTTTGCTTACGCTTTGCTTATGCTTTGCTTACGTTGAAAACACCACACAATTTAAGCATTTTTCTACAAAAACACACAAATATGACCCAAAGGGACACAGATTGGTTCCCTGGCTATATAATTGCACCTGTCAGTGAAGGTGAATCTAAAAATTAAGAGTAAAATTGTTTAATCAAATCAGAAATAGAAAATTCTTATATTTTATAAAATTAACATTGTGGATTTTTTTTGACATTTTTGCATATTTTGCCTCAATTTGTCTTAGATTTTGCAGCATATTCGACAGAAATAGATCCCCGGGAAGTAGAATAATACATTATTTCTTCAGAAAAGAGTTGCAAAAGGATTTATCAAGACACAGTTCCTTTGCTTATAGTTTGCTTATGCTTGGCTTATGCTTTGCTTACGATGAAAACACCACACAATTTAAGCATTTTTCTACAAATACACACAAATAGGACCCATAGGTACAATACTATTTACCTGGCTGCAAAATAGTTCCTGTTAGTGATCAGGAATCTAAATATTAAGGGCAAAATCGTTTAATCAAAATCAGAAATAGAACATTTTGATACTTTATAAAAGTAACATTGTGGATTTTTGTGACACTTTTGCATATTTTACCTCAATTTTTCAACAGTTCTGCACCATATTCGACTGAAATAGTGTCCCTGGAAGTAGAATTATACATTATTTCTTTAAAAAATAGTGGCAAAAACGGTTTATCAAGACATAGTTCCTTTGCTTACAGTTTGCTTACGCTTTGCTTATGCTTTGCTTACGTTGAAAACACCACACAATTTAAGCATTTTTCTACAAATACACACAAATGTGACACATAAGGACACAGATTGGTGCCCTTGCTATATAATTGCACCTGTCAGTGAAGGTGAATCCAAAAATTAAGAGAATAATTGTTTAATCAAATCAGAAATAGAAAATTCTGATACTTTATAAAAGTAACATTGTGGATTTTTGTGATCCTATTGCATATTTTGCCTCAATTTGTCTGAGATTTTGCACCATATTCAACAGAAATAGATTCCCGGAAAGTAGAATAATATATTATTTCTTCAGAAAAGAGTTGCAAAAGGATTTATCAAGACACAGTTCCTTTGCTTACAGTTTGCTTATGCTTTGCTTACGTTGAAAACACAACAGAATTTAAGCATTTTTCTACAAATACACACAAATATGACCCTTAGATACAATACTGTTTACCTGGCTTCAAAATAGTTCCTGTTAGTGATCAGGAATCTCAATATTAAGGGCAAAATCGTTGAATCAAAATCAGAAATAGAACATTCTGATACTTTATAAAAGTAACATTGTGGATTTTTGTGACCCTTTTGCATATTTTAACTAAATTTTTCTACAGTTTTGCAGCATATTCGACAGAAATAGATTCCCGGAAAGTCGAATGATACATTATTTCTTCAGAAAAGAGTTGCAAAAAGGATTTATCAAGACACAGTTCCTTTGCTTATAATTTGCTTATGCTTTGCTTACGTTGAAAACACCACACAATTTAAGCATTTTTCTACAAAAACACACAAATATGACCCAAAGGGACACAGATTGGTTCCCTGGCTATATAATTGCACCTGTCAGTGAAGGTGAATCTAAAAATTAAGAGTAAAATTGTTTAATCAAATCAGAAATAGAAAATTCTTATATTTTATAAAATTAACATTGTGGATTTTTTTTTACATTTTTGCATATTTTGCCTCAATTTGTCTTAGATTTTGCAGCATATTCGACAGAAATAGATCCCCGGGAAGTAGAATAATACATTATTTCTTCAGAAAAGAGTTGCATAAAGGATTTATCAAGACACAGTTCCTTTGCTTATAGTTTGCTTATGCTTGGCTTATGCTTTGCTTACGATGAAAACACCACACCATTTAAGCATTTTTCTACAAATACACACAAATATGACCCTTAGATACAATACTGTTTACCTGGCTTCAAAATAGTTCCTGTTAGTGATCAGGAATCTCAATATTAAGGGCAAAATCGTTGAATCAAAATCAGAAATAGAACATTCTGATACTTTATAAAAGTAACATTGTGGATTTTTGTGACCCTTTTGCATATTTTAACTAAATTTTTCTACAGTTTTGCAGCATATTCGACAGAAATAGATTCCCGGAAAGTCGAATAATACATTATTTCTTCAGAAAAGAGTTGCAAAAAGGATTTATCAAGACACAGTTCCTTTGCTTATAATTTGCTTATGCTTTGCTTACATTGAAAACACCACACAATTTAAGCATTTTTCTACAAAAACACACAAATATGACCCAAAGGGACACAGATTGGTTCCCTGGCTATATAATTGCACCTGTCAGTGAAGGTGAATCTAAAAATTAAGAGTAAAATTGTTTAATCAAATCAGAAATAGAAAATTCTTATATTTTATAAAATTAACATTGTGGACTTTTTTTGACATTTTTGCATATTTTGCCTCAATTTGTCTTAGATTTTGCAGCATATTCGACAGAAATAGATTCCCGGAAAGTTGAGTAATACATTATTTCTTCAGAAAAGAGTTGCAAAAGGATTTATCAAGACACAGTTCCTTTGCTTACAGTTCGCTTGTGCTTTGCTTATGCTTTGCTTACGTTGAAAACACAACAGAATTTAAGCATTTTTCTACAAATACACACAAATATGACCCATAGATACAATACTGTTTACCTGGCTTCAAAATAGTTCCTGTTAGTGATCAGGAATCTCAATATTAAGGGCAAAATCGTTGAATCAAAATCAGAAATAGAACATTCTGATACTTTATAAAAGTAACATTGTGGATTTTTGTGACCCTTTTGCATATTTTACCTAAATTTTTCTACAGTTTTGCAGCATATTCGACAGAAATAGATTCCCGGAAAGTCGAATAATACATTATTTCTTCAGAAAAGAGTTGGAAAAAGGATTTATCAAGACACAGATTGATTCCCTGGCTATATAATTGCACCTGTCAGTGAAGGTGAATCTAAAAATTAAGAGTAAAATTGTTTAATCAAATCAGAAATAGAAAATTCTTATATTTTATAAAATTAACATTGTGGATTTTTTTTGACATTTTTGCATATTTTGCCTCAATTTGTCTTAGATTTTGCAGCATATTCGACAGAAATAGATCCCCGGGAAGTAGAATAATACATTATTTCTTCAGAAAAGAGTTGCAAAAAGGATTTATCAAGACACAGTTCCTTTGCTTATAGTTTGCTTATGCTTGGCTTATGCTTTGCTTACGATGAAAACACCACACAATTTAAGCATTTTTCTACAAATACACACAAATAGGACCCATAGGGACAATACTATTTACCTGGCTGCAAAATAGTTCCTGTTAGTGATCAGGAATCTAAATATTAAGGGCAAAATCGTTTAATCAAAATCAGAAATAGAACATTTTGATACTTTATAAAAGTAACATTGTGGATTTTTGTGACACTTTTGCATATTTTACCTCAATTTTTCAACAGTTCTGCACCATATTCGACTGAAATAGTGTCCCTGGAAGTAGAATTATACATTATTTCTTTAAAAAATAGTGGCAAAAACGGTTTATCAAGACATAGTTCCTTTGCTTACAGTTTGCTTACGCTTTGCTTATGCTTTGCTTACGTTGAAAACACCACACAATTTAAGCATTTTTCTACAAAAACACACAAATATGACCCAAAGGGACACAGATTGGTTCCCTGGCTATATAATTGCACCTGTCAGTGAAGGTGAATCTAAAAATTAAGAGTAAAATTGTTTAATCAAATCAGAAATAGAAAATTCTTATATTTTATAAAATTAACATTGTGGATTTTTTTTGACATTTTTGCATATTTTGCCTCAATTTGTCTTAGATTTTGCAGCATATTCGACAGAAATAGATCCCCGGGAAGTAGAATAATACATTATTTCTTCAGAAAAGAGTTGCAAAAAGGATTTATCAAGACACAGTTCCTTTGCTTATAGTTTGCTTATGCTTGGCTTATGCTTTGCTTACGATGAAAACACCACACAATTTAAGCATTTTTCTACAAATACACACAAATAGGACCCATAGGGACAATACTATTTACCTGGCTGCAAAATAGTTCCTGTTAGTGATCAGGAATCTAAATATTAAGGGCAAAATCGTTTAATCAAAATCAGAAATAGAACATTTTGATACTTTATAAAAGTAACATTGTGGATTTTTGTGACACTTTTGCATATTTTACCTCAATTTTTCAAAAGTTCTGCACCATATTCGACTGAAATAGTGTCCCTGGAAGTAGAATTATACATTATTTCTTTAAAAAATAGTGGCAAAAACGGTTTATCAAGACATAGTTCCTTTGCTTACAGTTTGCTTACGCTTTGCTTATGCTTTGCTTACGTTGAAAACACCACACAATTTAAGCATTTTTCTACAAATACACACAAATGTGACACATAAGGACACAGATTGGTGCCCTTGCTATATAATTGCACCTGTCAGTGAAGGTGAATCCAAAAATTAAGAGAATAATTGTTTAATCAAATCAGAAATAGAAAATTCTGATACTTTATAAAAGTAACATTGTGGATTTTTGTGATCCTATTGCATATTTTGCCTCAATTTGTCTTAGATTTTGCACCATATTCAACAGAAATAGATTCCCGGAAAGTAGAATAATATATTATTTCTTCAGAAAAGAGTTGCAAAAGGATTTATCAAGACACAGTTCCTTTGCTTACAGTTTGCTTATGCTTTGCTTACGTTGAAAACACAACAGAATTTAAGCATTTTTCTACAAATACACACAAATATGACCCTTAGATACAATACTGTTTACCTGGCTTCAAAATAGTTCCTGTTAGTGATCAGGAATCTCAATATTAAGGGCAAAATCGTTGAATCAAAATCAGAAATAGAACATTCTGATACTTTATAAAAGTAACATTGTGGATTTTTGTGACCCTTTTGCATATTTTAACTAAATTTTTCTACAGTTTTGCAGCATATTCGACAGAAATAGATTCCCGGAAAGTCGAATGATACATTATTTCTTCAGAAAAGAGTTGCAAAAAGGATTTATCAAGACACAGTTCCTTTGCTTATAATTTGCTTATGCTTGGCTTATGCTTTGCTTACGATGAAAACACCACACAATTTAAGCATTTTTCTACAAATACACACAAATAGGACCCATAGGGACAATACTATTTACCTGGCTGCAAAATAGTTCCTGTTAGTGATCAGGAATCTAAATATTAAGGGCAAAATCGTTTAATCAAAATCAGAAATAGAACATTTTGATACTTTATAAAAGTAACATTGTGGATTTTTGTGACACTTTTGCATATTTTACCTCAATTTTTCAACAGTTCTGCACCATATTCGACTGAAATAGTGTCCCTGGAAGTAGAATTATACATTATTTCTTTAAAAAATAGTGGCAAAAACGGTTTATCAAGACATAGTTCCTTTGCTTACAGTTTGCTTACGCTTTGCTTATGCTTTGCTTACGTTGAAAACACCACACAATTTAAGCATTTTTCTACAAAAACACACAAATATGACCCAAAGGGACACAGATTGGTTCCCTGGCTATATAATTGCACCTGTCAGTGAAGGTGAATCTAAAAATTAAGAGTAAAATTGTTTAATCAAATCAGAAATAGAAAATTCTTATATTTTATAAAATTAACATTGTGGATTTTTTTTGACATTTTTGCATATTTTGCCTCAATTTGTCTTAGATTTTGCAGCATATTCGACAGAAATAGATCCCCGGGAAGTAGAATAATACATTATTTCTTCAGAAAAGAGTTGCAAAAAGGATTTATCAAGACACAGTTCCTTTGCTTATAGTTTGCTTATGCTTGGCTTATGCTTTGCTTACGATGAAAACACCACACAATTTAAGCATTTTTCTACAAATACACACAAATAGGACCCATAGGGACAATACTATTTACCTGGCTGCAAAATAGTTCCTGTTAGTGATCAGGAATCTAAATATTAAGGGCAAAATCGTTTAATCAAAATCAGAAATAGAACATTTTGATACTTTATAAAAGTAACATTGTGGATTTTTGTGACACTTTTGCATATTTTACCTCAATTTTTCAACAGTTCTGCACCATATTCGACTGAAATAGTGTCCCTGGAAGTAGAATTATACATTATTTCTTTAAAAAATAGTGGCAAAAAGGGTTTATCAAGACATAGTTCCTTTGCTTACAGTTTGCTTACGCTTTGCTTATGCTTTGCTTACGTTGAAAACACCACACAATTTAAGCATTTTTCTACAAATACACACAAATGTGACACATAAGGACACAGATTGGTGCCCTTGCTATATAATTGCACCTGTCAGTGAAGGTGAATCCAAAAATTAAGAGAATAATTGTTTAATCAAATCAGAAATAGAAAATTCTGATACTTTATAAAAGTAACATTGTGGATTTTTGTGATCCTATTGCATATTTTGCCTCAATTTGTCTTAGATTTTGCACCATATTCAACAGAAATAGATTCCCGGAAAGTAGAATAATATATTATTTCTTCAGAAAAGAGTTGCAAAAGGATTTATCAAGACACAGTTCCTTTGCTTACAGTTTGCTTATGCTTTGCTTACGTTGAAAACACAACAGAATTTAAGCATTTTTCTACAAATACACACAAATATGACCCTTAGATACAATACTGTTTACCTGGCTTCAAAATAATTCCTGTTAGTGATCAGGAATCTCAATATTAAGGGCAAAATCGTTGAATCAAAATCAGAAATAGAACATTCTGATACTTTATAAAAGTAACATTGTGGATTTTTGTGACCCTTTTGCATATTTTACCTAAATTTTTCTACAGTTTTGCAGCATATTCGACAGAAATAGATTCCCGGAAAGTCGAATAATACATTATTTCTTCAGAAAAGAGTTGCAAAAAGGATTTATCAAGACACAGTTCCTTTGCTTATAATTTGCTTATGCTTTGCTTACGTTGAAAACACCACACAATTTAAGCATTTTTCTACAAAAACACACAAATATGACCCAAAGGGACACAGATTGGTTCCCTGGCTATATAATTGCACCTGTCAGTGAAGGTGAATCTAAAAATTAAGAGTAAAATTGTTTAATCAAATCAGAAATAGAAAATTCTTATATTTTATAAAATTAACATTGTGGACTTTTTTTGACATTTTAGCATATTTTGCCTCAATTTGTCTTAGATTTTGCAGCATATTCGACAGAAATAGATTCCCGGAAAGTTGGATAATACATTATTTCTTCAGAAAAGAGTTGCAAAAGGATTTATCAAGACACAGTTCCTTTGCTTACAGTTCGCTTGTGCTTTGCTTATGCTTTGCTTACGTTGAAAACACAACAGAATTTAAGCATTTTTCTACAAATACACACAAATATGACCCATAGATACAATACTGTTTACCTGGCTTCAAAATAGTTCCTGTTAGTGATCAGGAATCTCAATATTAAGGGCAAAATCGTTGAATCAAAATCAGAAATAGAACATTCTGATACTTTATAAAAGTAACATTGTGGATTTTTGTGACCCTTTTGCATATTTTACCTAAATTTTTCTACAGTTTTGCAGCATATTCGACAGAAATAGATTCCCGGAAAGTCGAATAATACATTATTTCTTCAGAAAAGAGTTGGAAAAAGGATTTATCAAGACACAGATTGGTTCCCTGGCTATATAATTGCACCTGTCAGTGAAGGTGAATCTAAAAATTAAGAGTAAAATTGTTTAATCAAATCAGAAATAGAAAATTCTTATATTTTATAAAATTAACATTGTGGATTTTTTTTGACATTTTTGCATATTTTGCCTCAATTTGTCTTAGATTTTGCAGCATATTCGACAGAAATAGATCCCCGGGAAGTAGAATAATACATTATTTCTTCAGAAAAGAGTTGCAAAAAGGATTTATCAAGACACAGTTCCTTTGCTTATAGTTTGCTTATGCTTGGCTTATGCTTTGCTTACGATGAAAACACCACACAATTTAAGCATTTTTCTACAAATACACACAAATAGGACCCATAGGGACAATACTGTTTACCTGGCTGCAAAATAGTTCCTGTTAGTGATCAGGAATCTAAATATTAAGGGCAAAATCGTTTAATCAAAATCAGAAATAGAACATTTTGATACTTTATAAAAGTAACATTGTGGATTTTTGTGACACTTTTGCATATTTTACCTCAATTTTTCAACAGTTCTGCACCATATTCGACTGAAATAGTGTCCCAGGAAGTAGAATTATACATTATTTCTTTAAAAAATAGTTGCAAAAAGGGTTTATCAAGACATAGTTCCTTTGCTTACAGTTTGCTTACGCTTTGCTTATGCTTTGCTTACGTTGAAAACACCACACAATTTAAGCATTTTTCTACAAATACACACAAATGTGACAAATAAGGACACAGATTGGCTCCCTGGCTATATAATTGCACCTGTCAGTGAAGGTGAATCCAAAAATTAAGAGAATAATTGTTTAATCAAAATCAGAAATAGAAAATTCTGATACTTTATAAAAGTAACATTGTGGATTTTTGTGATCCTATTGCATATTTTGCCTCAATTTGTCTTAGATTTTGCACCATATTCAACAGAAATAGATTCCCGGAAAGTAGAATAATATATTATTTCTTCAGAAAAGAGTTGCAAAAGGATTTATCAAGACACAGTTCCTTTGCTTACAGTTTGCTTATGCTTTGCTTACGTTGAAAACACAACAGAATTTAAGCATTTTTCTACAAATACACACAAATATGACCCTTAGATACAACACTGTTTACCTGGCTTCAAAATAGTTCCTGTTAGTGATCAGGAATCTCAATATTAAGGGCAAAATCGATGAATCAAAATCAGAAATAGAACATTCTGATACTTTATAAAAGTAACATTGTGGATTTTTGTGACCCTTTTGCATATTTTACCTAAATTTTTCTAAAGTTTTGCAGCATATTCGACAGAAATAGATTCCCGGAAAGTCGAATAATACATTATTTCTTCAGAAAAGAGTTGGAAAAAGGATTTATCAAGACACAGTTCCTATGCTTACAGTTTGCTTATGCTTTGCTTATGCTTTGCTTACGTTGAAAACACCTCACAATTTAAGCATTTTTCTACAAAAACACACAAATATGACCCAAAGGGACACAGATTGGTTCCCTGGCTATATAATTGCACCTGTCAGTGAAGGTGAATCTAAAAATTAAGAGTAAAATTGTTTAATCAAATCAGAAATAGAAAATTCTTATATTTTATAAAATTAACATTGTGGACTTTTTGTGACCCTTAATCATATTTTACCCATATTTTTCTACAGTTTTGCACCATATTCGACATAAATAGATTCCCGGAAAGTTGAATAATACATTATTTCTTCAGAAAAGAGTTGCAAAAGGATTTATCAAGACACAGTTCCTTTGCTTACAGTTCGCTTGTGCTTTGCTTATGCTTTGCTTACGTTGAAAACACAACAGAATTTAAGCATTTTTCTACAAATACACACAAATATGACCCATAGATACAATACTGTTTACCTGGCTTCAAAATAGTTCCTGTTAGTGATCAGGAATCTCAATATTAAGGGCAAAATCGTTGAATCAAAATCAGAAATAGAACATTCTGATACTTTATAAAAGTAACATTGTGGATTTTTGTGACCCTTTTGCATATTTTACCTAAATTTTTCTACAGTTTTGCAGCATATTCGACAGAAATAGATTCCCGGAAAGTCGAATAATACATTATTTCTTCAGAAAAGAGTTGGAAAAAGGATTTATCAAGACACAGATTGGTTCCCTGGCTATATAATTGCACCTGTCAGTGAAGGTGAATCTAAAAATTAAGAGTAAAATTGTTTAATCAAATCAGAAATAGAAAATTCTTATATTTTATAAAATTAACATTGTGGATTTTTTTTGACATTTTTGCATATTTTGCCTCAATTTGTCTTAGATTTTGCAGCATATTCGACAGAAATAGATCCCCGGGAAGTAGAATAATACATTATTTCTTCAGAAAAGAGTTGCAAAAAGGATTTATCAAGACACAGTTCCTTTGCTTATAGTTTGCTTATGCTTGGCTTATGCTTTGCTTACGATGAAAACACCACACAATTTAAGCATTTTTCTACAAATACACACAAAT
This sequence comes from Sipunculus nudus, assembly GCA_026874595.1. NCBI lineage: Eukaryota > Metazoa > Annelida > Sipuncula > Golfingiida > Sipunculidae > Sipunculus > Sipunculus nudus. Next base: position 84,103,313 of record CM049312.1, on the reverse strand, counting down.
AGGACCCATAGGGACAATACTATTTACCTGGCTGCAAAATAGTTCCTGTTAGTGATCAGGAATCTAAATATTAAGGGCAAAATCGTTTAATCAAAATCAGAAATAGAACATTTTGATACTTTATAAAAGAAATATTGTGGATTTTTGTGACACTTTTGCATATTTTACCTCAATTTTTCAACAGTTCTGCACCATATTCGACTGAAATAGTGTCCCTGGAAGTAGAATTATACATTATTTCTTTAAAAAATAGTGGCAAAAAGGGTTTATCAAGACATAGTTCCTTTGCTTACAGTTTGCTTACGCTTTGCTTATGCTTTGCTTACGTTGAAAACACCACACAATTTAAGCATTTTTCTACAAATACACACAAATGTGACACATCAGGACACAGATTGGTGCCCTTGCTATATAATTGCACCTGTCAGTGAAGGTGAATCCAAAAATTAAGAGAATAATTGTTTAATCAAATCAGAAATAGAAAATTCTGATACTTTATAAAAAGTAACATTGTGGATTTTTGTGATCCTATTGCATATTTTGCCTCAATTTGTCTTAGATTTTGCACCATATTCAACAGAAATAGATTCCCGGAAAGTAGAATAATATATTATTTCTTCAGAAAAGAGTTGCAAAAGGATTTATCAAGACACAGTTCCTTTGCTTACAGTTTGCTTATGCTTTGCTTACGTTGAAAACACAACAGAATTTAAGCATTTTTCTACAAATACACACAAATATGACCCTTAGATACAATACTGTTTACCTGGCTTCAAAATAATTCCTGTTAGTGATCAGGAATCTCAATATTAAGGGCAAAATCGTTGAATCAAAATCAGAAATAGAACATTCTGATACTTTATAAAAGTAACATTGTGGATTTTTGTGACCCTTTTGCATATTTTACCTAAATTTTTCTACAGTTTTGCAGCATATTCGACAGAAATAGATTCCCGGAAAGTCGAATAATACATTATTTCTTCAGAAAAGAGTTGCAAAAAGGATTTATCAAGACACAGTTCCTTTGCTTATAATTTGCTTATGCTTTGCTTACGTTGAAAACACCACACAATTTAAGCATTTTTCTACAAAAACACACAAATATGACCCAAAGGGACACAGATTGGTTCCCTGGCTATATAATTGCACCTGTCAGTGAAGGTGAATCTAAAAATTAAGAGTAAAATTGTTTAATCAAATCAGAAATAGAAAATTCTTATATTTTATAAAATTAACATTGTGGACTTTTTTTGACATTTTTGCATATTTTGCCTCAATTTGTCTTAGATTTTGCAGCATATTCGACAGAAATAGATTCCCGGAAAGTTGGATAATACATTATTTCTTCAGAAAAGAGTTGCAAAAGGATTTATCAAGACACAGTTCCTTTGCTTACAGTTCGCTTGTGCTTTGCTTATGCTTTGCTTACGTTGAAAACACAACAGAATTTAAGCATTTTTCTACAAATACACACAAATATGACCCATAGATACAATACTGTTTACCTGGCTTCAAAATAGTTCCTGTTAGTGATCAGGAATCTCAATATTAAGGGCAAAATCGTTGAATCAAAATCAGAAATAGAACATTCTGATACTTTATAAAAGTAACATTGTGGATTTTTGTGACCCTTTTGCATATTTTACCTAAATTTTTCTACAGTTTTGCAGCATATTCGACAGAAATAGATTCCCGGAAAGTCGAATAATACATTATTTCTTCAGAAAAGAGTTGGAAAAAGGATTTATCAAGACACAGTTCCTATGCTTACAGTTTGCTTATGCTTTGCTTATGCTTTGCTTACGTTGAAAACACCACACAATTTAAGCATTTTTCTACAAAAACACACAAATATGACCCAAAGGGACACAGATTGGTTCCCTGGCTATATAATTGCACCTGTCAGTGAAGGTGAATCTAAAAATTAAGAGTAAAATTGTTTAATCAAATCAGAAATAGAAAATTCTTATATTTTATAAAATTAACATTGTGGATTTTTTTTGACATTTTTGCATATTTTGCCTCAATTTGTCTTAGATTTTGCAGCACATTCGACAGAAATAGATCCCCGGGAAGTAGAATAATACATTATTTCTTCAGAAAAGAGTTGCAAAAAGGATTTACCAAGACACAGTTCCTTCGCTTATAGTTTGCTTATGCTTGGCTTATGCTTTGCTTACGATGAAAACACCACACAATTTAAGCATTTTTCTACAAATACACACAAATAGGACCCATAGGGACAATACTGTTTACCTGGCTGCAAAATAGTTCCTGATAGTGATCAGGAATCTAAATATTAAGGGCAAAATCGTTTAATCAAAATCAGAAATAGAACATTTTGATACTTTATAAAAGTAACATTGTGGATTTTTGTGACACTTTTGCATATTTTACCTCAATTTTTCAACAGTTCTGCACTATATTCGACTGAAATAGTGTCCCTGGAAGTAGAATTATACATTATTTCTTTAAAAAATAGTGGCAAAAACGGTTTATCAAGACATAGTTCCTTTGCTTACATTTTGCTTACGCTTTGCTTATGCTTTGCTTACGTTGAAAACACCACACAATTTAAGCATTTTTCTACAAATACACACAAATGTGACACATAAGGACACAGATTGGTGCCCTTGCTATATAATTGCACCTGTCAGTGAAGGTGAATCCAAAAATTAAGAGAATAATTGTTTAATCAAAATCAGAAATAGAAAATTCTGATACTTTATAAAAGTAACATTGTGGATTTTTGTGATCCTATTGCATATTTTGCCTCAATTTGTCTTAGATTTTGCACCATATTCAACAGAAATAGATTCCCGGAAAGTAGAATAATATATTATTTCTTCAGAAAAGAGTTGCAAAAGGATTTATCAAGACACAGTTCCTTTGCTTACAGTTTGCTTATGCTTTGCTTACGTTGAAAACACAACAGAATTTAAGCATTTTTCTACAAATACACACAAATATGACCCTTAGATACAATACTGTTTACCTGGCTTCAAAATAGTTCCTGTTAGTGATCAGGAATCTCAATATTAAGAGTAAAATTGTTTAATCAAATCAGAAATAGAAAATTCTTATATTTTATAAAATTAACATTGTGGATTTTTTTTGACATTTTTGCATATTTTGCCTCAATTTGTCTTAGATTTTGCAGTATATTCGAAAGAAATAGATTCCCGGAAAGTTGAATAATACATTATTTCTTCAGAAAAGAGTTGCAAAAGGATTTATCAAGACACAGTTCCTTTGCTTACAGTTCGCTTGTGCTTTGCTTATGCTTTGCTTACGTTGAAAACACAACAGAATTTAAGCATTTTTCTACAAATACACACAAATATGACCCATAGATACAATACTGTTTACCTGGCTTCAAAATAGTTCCTGTTAGTGATCAGGAATCTCAATATTAAGGGCAAAATCGTTGAATCAAAATCAGAAATAGAACATTCTGATACTTTATAAAAGTAACATTGTGGATTTTTGTGACTCTTTTGCATATTTTACCTAAATTTTTCTACAGTTTTGCAGCATATTCGACAGAAATAGATTCCCGGAAAGTCGAATAATACATTATTTCTTCAGAAAAGAGTTGGAAAAAGGATTTATCAAGACACAGATTGGTTCCCTGGCTATATAATTGCACCTGTCAGTGAAGGTGAATCTAAAAATTAAGAGTAAAATTGTTTAATCAAATCAGAAATAGAAAATTCTTATATTTTATAAAATTAACATTGTGGATTTTTTTTGACATTTTTGCATATTTTGCCTCAATTTGTCTTAGATTTTGCAGCATATTCGACAGAAATAGATCCCCGGGAAGTAGAATAATACATTATTTCTTCAGAAAAGAGTTGCAAAAAGGATTGATCAAGACACAGTTCCTTTGCTTATAGTTTGCTTATGCTTGGCTTATGCTTTGCTTACGATGAAAACACCACACAATTTAAGCATTTTTCTACAAATACACACAAATAGGACCCATAGGGACAATACTATTTACCTGGCTGCAAAATAGTTCCTGTTAGTGATCAGGAATCTAAATATTTAGGGCAAAATCGTTTAATCAAAATCAGAAATAGAACATTTTGATACTTTATAAAAGTAACATTGTGGATTTTTGTGACACTTTTGCATATTTTACCTCAATTTTTCAACAGTTCTGCACCATATTCGACTGAAATAGTGTCCCTGGAAGTAGAATTATACATTATTTCTTTAAAAAATAGTGGCAAAAACGGTTTATCAAGACATAGTTCCTTTGCTTACAGTTTGCTTACGCTTTGCTTATGCTTTGCTTACGTTGAAAACACCACACAATTTAAGCATTTTTCTACAAAAACACACAAATATGACCCAAAGGGACACAGATTGGTTCCCTGGCTATATAATTGCACCTGTCAGTGAAGGTGAATCTAAAAATTAAGAGTAAAATTGTTTAATCAAATCAGAAATAGAAAATTCTTATATTTTATAAAATTAACATTGTGGATTTTTTTTGACATTTTTGCATATTTTGCCTCAATTTGTCTTAGATTTTGCAGCATATTCGACAGAAATAGATCCCCGGGAAGTAGAATAATACATTATTTCTTCAGAAAAGAGTTGCAAAAAGGATTTATCAAGACACAGTTCCTTTGCTTACAGTTCGCTTGTGCTTTGCTTATGCTTTGCTTACGTTGAAAACACAACAGAATTTAAGCATTTTTCTACAAATACACACAAATATGACCCATAGATACAATACTGTTTACCTGGCTTCAAAATAGTTCCTGTTAGTGATCAGGAATCTCAATATTAAGGGCAAAATCGTTGAATCAAAATCAGAAATAGAACATTCTGATACTTTATAAAAGTAACATTGTGGATTTTTGTGACCCTTTTGCATATTTTACCTAAATTTTTCTACAGTTTTGCAGCATATTCGACAGAAAAAGATTCCCGGAAAGTCGAATAATACATTATTTCTTCAGAAAAGAGTTGGAAAAAGGATTTATCAAGACACAGATTGGTTCCCTGGCTATATAATTGCACCTGTCAGTGAAGGTGAATCTAAAAATTAAGAGTAAAATTGTTTAATCAAATCAGAAATAGAAAATTCTTATATTTTATAAAATTAACATTGTGGATTTTTTTTGACATTTTTGCATATTTTGCCTCAAATTGTCTTAGATTTTGCAGCATATTCGACAGAAATAGATCCCCGGGAAGTAGAATAATACATTATTTCTTCAGAAAAGAGTTGCAGAAAGGATTTATCAAGACACAGTTCCTTTGCTTATAGTTTGCTTATGCTTGGCTTATGCTTTGCTTACGATGAAAACACCACACAATTTAAGCATTTTTCTACAAATACACACAAATAGGACCCATAGGGACAATACTATTCACCTGGCTGCAAAATAGTTCCTGTTAGTGATCAGGAATCTAAATATTAAGGGCAAAATCGTTTAATCAAAATCAGAAATAGAACATTTTGATACTTTATAAAAGTAACATTGTGGATTTTTGTGACACCTTTGCATATTTTACCTCAATTTGTCAACAGTTCTGCACCATATTCGACTGAAATAGTGTCCCTGGAAGTAGAATTATACATTATTTCTTTAAAAAATAGTGGCAAAAACGGTTTATCAAGACATAGTTCCTTTGCTTACAGTTTGCTTACGCTTTGCTTATGCTTTGCTTACGTTGAAAACACCACACAATTTAAGCATTTTTCTACAAATACACACAAATGTGACACATAAGGACACCGATTGGTGCCCTTGCTATATAATTGCACCTGTCAGTGAAGGTGAATCCAAAAATTTAGAGAATAATTGTTTAATTAAAATCAGAAATAGAAAATTCTGATACTTTATAAAAGTAACATTGTGGATTTTTGTGATCCTATTGCATATTTTGCCTCAATTTGTCTTAGATTTTGCACCATATTCAACAGAAATAGATTCCCGGAAAGTAGAATAATATATTATTTCTTCAGAAAAGAGTTGCAAAAGGATTTATCAAGACACAGTTCCTTTGCTTACAGTTTGCTTATGCTTTGCTTACGTTGAAAACACAACAGAATTTAAGCATTTTTCTACAAATACACACAAATATGACCCTTAGATACAATACTGTTTACCTGGCTTCAAAATAGTTCCTGTTAGTGATCAGGAATCTCAATATTAAGGGCAAAATCGTTGAATCAAAATCAGAAATAGAACATTCTGATATTTTATAAAAGTAACATTGTGGATTTTTGTGACCCTTTTGCATATTTTAACTAAATTTTTCTACAGTTTTGCAGCATATTCGACAGAAATAGATTCCCGGAAAGTCGAATAATACATTATTTCTTCAGAAAAGAGTTGCAAAAAGGATTTATCAAGACACAGTTCCTTTGCTTATAATTTGCTTATGCTTTGCTTACGTTGAAAACACCACACAATTTAAGCATTTTTCTACAAAAACATACAAATATGACCCAAAGGGACACAGATTGGTTCCCTGGCTATATAATTGCACCTGTCAGTGAAGGTGAATCTAAAAATTAAGAGTAAAATTGTTTAATCAAATCAGAAATAGAAAATTCTTATATTTTATAAAATTAACATTGTGGATTTTTTTTGACATTTTTGCATATTTTGCCTCAATTTGTCTTAGATTTTGCAGCATATTCGACAGAAATAGATCCCCGGGAAGTAGAATAATACATTATTTCTTCAGAAAAGAGTTGCATAAAGGATTTATCATGACACAGTTCCTTTGTTTAAAGTTTGCTTATGCTTGGCTTATGCTTTGCTTACGATGAAAACACCACACAATTTAAGCATTTTTCTACAAATACACACAAATATGACCCTTAGATCCAATACTGTTTACCTGGCTTCAAAATAGTTCCTGTTAGTGATCAGGAATCTCAATATTAAGGGCAAAATCGTTGAATCAAAATCAGAAATAGAACATTCTGATACTTTATAAAAGTAACATTGTGGATTTTTGTGACCCTTTTGCATATTTTAACTAAATTTTTCTACAGTTTTGCAGCATATTCGACAGAAATAGATTCCCGGAAAGTCGAATAATACATTATTTCTTCAGAAAAGAGTTGGAAAAAGGATTTATCAGGACACAGATTGGTTCCCTGGCTATATAATTGCACCTGTCAGTGAAGGTGAATCTAAAAATTAAGAGTAAAATTGTTTAATCAAATCAGAAATAGAAAATTCTTATATTTTATAAAATTAACATTGTGGATTTTTTTTGACATTTTTGCATATTTTGCCTCAATTTGTCTTAGATTTTGCAGCATATTCGACAGAAATAGATCCCCGGGAAGTAGAATAATACATTATTTCTTCAGAAAAGAGTTGCAGAAAGGATTTATCAAGACACAGTTCCTTTGCTTATAGTTTGCTTATGCTTGGCTTATGCTTTGCTTACGATGAAAACACCACACAATTTAAGCATTTTTCTACAAATACACACAAATAGGACCCATAGGGACAATACTATTTACCTGGCTGCAAAATAGTTCCTGTTAGTGATCAGGAATCTAAATATTAAGGGCAAAATCGTTTAATCAAAATCAGAAATAGAACATTTTGATACTTTATAAAAGTAACATTGTGGATTTTTGTGACACTTTTGCATATTTTACCTCAATTTGTCAACAGTTCTGCACCATATTCGACTGAAATAGTGTCCCTGGAAGTAGAATTATACATTAATTCTTTAAAAAATAGTGGCAAAAACGGTTTATCAAGACATAGTTCCTTTGCTTACAGTTTGCTTACGCTTTGCTTATGCTTTGCTTACGTTGAAAACACCACACAATTTAAGCATTTTTCTACAAATACACACAAATGTGACACATAAGGACACAGATTGGTGCCCTTGCTATATAATTGCACCTGTCAGTGAAGGTGAATCCAAAAATTAAGAGAATAATTGTTTAATTAAAATCAGAAATAGAAAATTCTGATACTTTATAAAAGTAACATTGTGGATTTTTGTGATCCTATTGCATATTTTGCCTCAATTTGTCTTAGATTTTGCACCATATTCAACAGAAATAGATTCCCGGAAAGTAGAATAATATATTATTTCTTCAGAAAAGAGTTGCAAAAGGATTTATCAAGACACAGTTCCTTTGCTTACAGTTTGCTTATGCTTTGCTTACGTTGAAAACACAACAGAATTTAAGCATTTTTCTACAAATACACACAAATATGACCCTTAGATACAATACTGTTTACCTGGCTTCAAAATAGTTCCTGTTAGTGATCAGGAATCTCAATATTAAGGGCAAAATCGTTGAATCAAAATCAGAAATAGAACATTCTGATACTTTATAAAAGTAACATTGTGGATTTTTGTGACCCTTTTGCATATTTTAACTAAATTTTTCTACAGTTTTGCAGCATATTCGACAGAAATAGATTCCCGGAAAGTCGAATAATACATTATTTCTTCAGAAAAGAGTTGCAAAAAGGATTTATCAAGACACAGTTCCTTTGCTTATAATTTGCTTATGCTTTGCTTACGTTGAAAACACCACACAATTTAAGCATTTTTCTACAAAAACATACAAATATGACCCAAAGGGACACAGATTGGTTCCCTGGCTATATAATTGCACCTGTCAGTGAAGGTGAATCTAAAAATTAAGAGTAAAATTGTTTAATCAAATCAGAAATAGAAAATTCTTATATTTTATAAAATTAACATTGTGGATTTTTTTTTACATTTTTGCATATTTTGCCTCAATTTGTCTTAGATTTTGCAGCATATTCGACAGAAATAGATCCCCGGGACGTAGAATAATACATTATTTCTTCAGAAAAGAGTTGCAAAAAGGATTAATCAAGACACAGTTCCTTTGCTTATAGTTTGCTTATACTTGGCTTATGCTTTGCTTACGATGAAAACACCACACAATTTAAGCATTTTTCTACAAATACACACAAATAGGACCCATAGAGACAATACTGTTTACCTGGCTGTAAAATGGCACCTGTCAGTGAAGGTGAATCCAAAAATTAAAGGTGAAATCGTTTAATCAAAATCAGAAATAGAAAATTCTGATACTTTGTAAAAGTAACACTGTGAATTTTTGTGACCCTTTATCATATTTTACCTATATTTTTCTACAGTTTTGCACCATATTGGACATAAATAGATTCCCAAAAAGTAAAATAATACATTATTTCTTCAGAAAATAGTTGCCAAAAGGATTTATCAAGACACAGTTCCTATGCTTACAGTTTGCTTATGCTTTGCTTACGTTGAAAAGACCACACAATTTCAGCATTTTTCTATAAATACACACAAATATAACTTATAGGAAAACAGACTGTTTACCTGGCTACAAAATAGTTCCTGTAAGTGATCAGGAATCTAAATATTAAGGGCAAAATCGTTTAATCAAAATCAGAAATAGAACATTCTGATACTTTATAAAAGTAACATGGTGGATTTTTGTGACCCATTTGCATATTTTACCTAAATTTTTCTACTGTTTTGCACCATATTCGACAGAAACAGATTCCCGGAAAGTCGAATAATATATTATTTCTTCAGAAAAGAGTTGCAAAAAGGATTTATCAAGACACAGTTCCATTGCTTATAGTTTGCTTTTGCTTTGCTTAAGCTTTGCTTACGGTGAAAAAAACCACACAATTTTAGCGTTTTTGTACAAATACACACAAATATGACCCATAGGGACAATACTGTTTACCTGGCTTCAAAATAGTTCCTGTTAGTGATCAGGAATCTAAATATTAAAGGCAAAATCGTTTAATCAAAATCAGAAATAGAACATTTTGATACTTTATAAAAGTAACATTGTGGATTTTTGTGACCCTTTTGCATATTTTACCTCAATTTTTCAACAGTTCTGCACCATATTCGACTGAAATAGCGTCACTGGAAGTAGAATAATACATTATTTCTTCAGAAAAGAGTTGCAAAAAGGATTTATATAGACAGAGTTACTTTGCTTACAGTTTGCTTATGCTTTGCTTATGCTTTGCTTACGGTGAAAACCCCACACAATTTAAGCATTTTTCTACAAGTACACAAAAATATGACCCATATGGACCACAGACTGTTTACCTGGCTAAATAATTGCACCTGTCAGTGAAGGTGAATCTAAAAATTAAGAGTAAAATTTTTAATCAAAATCAGAAATAGAAAATTCTGATACTTTATAAAAGTAACATTGTGGATTTTTGTGACCCTTTTGCATATTTTACCTCAATTTTTCAACAGTTCTGCACCATATTCGACTGAAATAGGGTCACTGGAAGAAGAATAATACATTATTTCTTCAGAAAAGAGTTGCATAAAGGATTTATCAAGACACAGTTCCTATGCTTACAGTTTGCTTATGCTTTGCTTACGTTGAAAACACCACACAATTTAAGCATTTTTCTACAAAAACACACAAATATGACCCAAAGGGACACAGATTGGTTCCCTGGCTATATAATTGCACCTGTCAGTGAAGGTGAATCTAAAAATTAAGAGTAAAATTGTTTAATCAAATCAGAAATAGAAAATTCTTATATTTTATAAAATTAACATTGTGGACTTTTTTTGACATTTTTGCATATTTTGCCTCAATTTGTCTTAGATTTTGCAGCATATTCGACAGAAATAGATCCCCGGGAAGTAAAATAATACATTATTTCTTCAGAAAAGAGTTGCAAAAAGGATTAATCAAGACACAGTTCCTTTGCTTATAGTTTGCTTATACTTGGCTTATGCTTTGCTTACGATGAAAACACCACACAATTTAAGCATTTTTCTACAAATACACACAAATAGGACCCATAGAGACAATACTGTTTACCTGGCTGTAAAATGGCACCTGTCAGTGAAGGTGAATCCAAAAATTAAAGGTGAAATCGTTTAATCAAAATCAGAAATAGAAAATTCTGATACTTTGTAAAAGTAACACTGTGAATTTTTGTGACCCTTTATCATATTTTACCTATATTTTTCTACAGTTTTGCACCATATTGGACATAAATAGATTCCCAAAAAGTAAAATAATACATTATTTCTTCAGAAAATAGTTGCCAAAAGGATTTATCAAGACACAGTTCCTATGCATACAGTTTGCTTATGCTTTGCTTACGATGAAAAGACCACACAATTTAAGCATTTTTCTATAAATACACACAAATATAACTTATAGGAAAACAGACTGTTTACCTGGCTACAAAATAGTTCCTGTAAGTGATCAGGAATCTAAATATTAAGGGCAAAATCGTTTAATCAAAATCAGAAATAGAACATTCTGATACTTTATAAAAGTAACATGGTGGATTTTTGTGACCCATTTGCATATTTTACCTAAATTTTTCTACTGTTTTGCAGCATATTCGACAGAAACAGATTCCCGGAAAGTCGAATAATACATTATTTCTTCAGAAAAGAGTTGCAAAAAGGATTTATCAAGACACAGTTCCATTGCTTATAGTTTGCTTTTGCTTTGCTTAAGCTTTGCTTACGTTGAAAAAAACCACACAATTTTAGCGTTATTGTACAAATACACACAAATATGACCCATAGGGACAATACTGTTTACCTGGCTGCAAAATAGTTCCTGTTAGTGATCAGGAATCTAAATATTAAAGGCAAAATCGTTTAATCAAAATCAGAAATAGAACATTTTGATACTTTATAAAAGTAACATTGTGGATTTTTGTGACCCTTTTGCATATTTTACCTCAATTTTTCAACAGTTCTGCACCATATTCGACTGAAATAGCGTCACTGGAAGTAGAATAATACATTATTTCTTCAGAAAAGAGTTGCAAAAAGGATTTATATAGACAGAGTTACTTTGCTTACAGTTTGCTTACGTTTTGCTTATGCTTTGCTTACGGTGAAAACCCCACACAATTTAAGCATTTTTCTACAAGTACACAAAAATATGACCCATATGGACCACAGACTGTTTACCTGGCTAAATAATTGCACCTGTCAGTGAAGGTGAATCTAAAAATTAAGAGTAAAATTTTTAATCAAAATCAGAAATAGAAAATTCTGATACTTTATAAAAGTAACATTGTAGATTTTTATGACCCTTTCGCATATTTTACCTCAATTTTTCAACAGTTCTGCACCATATTCGACTGAAATAGGGTCACTGGAAGAAGAATAATACATTATTTCTTCAGAAAAGAGTTGCAAAAAGGATTTATCAAGACACAGTTACTTTGCTTACAGTTTTCTTACGCTTTGCTTATGCTTTGCTTACATTGAAAACATCACACAATTTAAGCATTTTTCTAGAAATACACACAAATGTGACACATAAGGACACAGATTGGTTCCCTGGCTATATAATTGCACCTGTCAGTGAAGGTGAATCTAAAAATTAAGAGTAAAATTGTTTAATCAAAATCAGAAATAGAAAATTCTGATACTTTATAAAAGTAACATTGTGGATTTTTGTGATCCTATTGCATATTTTGCCTCAATTTGTCTTAGATTTTGCACCATATTCAACAGAAATAGATTCCCGGAAAGTAGAATAATATATTATTTCTTCAGAAAAGAGTTGCAAAAGGATTTATCAAGACACAGTTCCTTTGCTTACAGTTTGCTTATGCTTTGCTTACGTTGAAAACACAACAGAATTTAAGCATTTTTCTACAAATACACACAAATATGACCCATAGATACAATACTGTTTACCTGGCTTCAAAATAGTTCCTGTTAGTGATCAGGAATCTCAATATTAAGGGCAAAATCGTTGAATCAAAATCAGAAATAGAACATTCTGATACTTTATAAAAGTAACATTGTGGATTTTTGTGACCCTTTTGCATATTTTACCTAAATTTTTCTACAGTTTTGCAGCATATTCGACAGAAATAGATACCCGGAAAGTCGAATAATACATTATTTCTTCAGAAAAGAGTTGCAAAAAGGATTTATCAAGACACAGTTCCTATGCTTACAGTTTGCTTATGCTTTGCTTATGCTTTGCTTACGTTGAAAACACCACACAATTTAAGCATTTTTCTACAAAAACACACAAATATGACCCAAAGGGACACAGATTGGTTCCCTGGCTATATAATTGCACATGTCAGTGAAGGTGAATCTAAAAATTAAGAGTAAAATTGTTTAATCAAATCAGAAATAGAAAATTCTTATATTTTATAAAATTAACATTGTGGATTTTTTTTGACATTTTTGCATATTTTGCCTCAATTTGTCTTAGATTTTGCAGCATATTCGACAGAAATAGATCCCCGGGACGTAGAATAATACATTATTTCTTCAGAAAAGAGTTGCAAAAAGGATTTATCAAGACACAGTTCCTTTGCTTATAGTTTGCTTATGCTTGGCTTATGCTTTGCTTACGATGAAAACACCACACAATTTAAGCATTTTTCTACAAATACACACAAATAGGACCCATAGGGACAATACTGTTTACCTGGCTGCAAAATAGTTCCTGTTAGTGATCAGGAATCTAAATATTAAGGGCAAAATCGTTTAATCAAAATCAGAAATAGAACATTTTGATACTTTATAAAAGTAACATTGTGGATTTTTGTGACACTTTTGCATATTTTACCTCAATTTTTCAACAGTTCTGCACCATATTCGACTGAAATAGTGTCCCTGGAAGTAGAATTATACATTATTTCTTTAAAAAATAGTTGCAAAAAGGGTTTATCAAGACATAGTTCCTTTGCTTACAGTTTTCTTACGCTTTGCTTATGCTATGCTTACGTTGAAAACACCACACAATTTAAGCATTTTTCTACAAATACACACAAATGTGACAAATAAGGACACAGATTGGCTCCCTGGCTATATAATTGCACCTGTCAGTGAAGGTGAATCCAAAAATTAAGAGAATAATTGTTTAATCAAAATCAGAAATAGAAAATTCTGATACTTTATAAAAGTAACATTGTGGATTTTTGTGATCCTATTGCATATTTTGCCTCAATTTGTCTTAGATTTTGCACCATATTCAAAAGAAATAGATTCCCGGAAAGTAGAATAATATATTATTTCTTCAGAAAAGAGTTGCAAAAGGATTTATCAAGACACAGTTCCTTTGCTTACAGTTTGCTTATGCTTTGCTTACGTTGAAAACACAACAGAATTTAAGCATTTTTCTACAAATACACACAAATATGACCCTTAGATACAATACTGTTTACCTGGCTTCAAAATAGTTCCTGTTAGTGATCAGGAATCTCAATATTAAGGGCAAAATCGTTGAATCAAAATCAGAAATAGAACATTCTGATACTTTATAAAAGTAACATTGTGGATTTTTGTGACCCTTTTGCATATTTTAACTAAATTTTTCTACAGTTTTGCAGCATATTCGACAGAAATAGATTCCCGGAAAGTCGAATAATACATTATTTCTTCAGAAAAGAGTTGCAAAAAGGATTTATCAAGACACAGTTCCTTTGCTTATAATTTGCTTATGCTTTGCTTACGTTGAAAACACCACACAATTTAAGCATTTTTCTACAAAAACACACAAATATGACCCAAAGGGACACAGATTGGTTCCCTGGCTATATAATTGCACCTGTCAGTGAAGGTGAATCTAAAAATTAAGAGTAAAATTGTTTAATCAAATCAGAAATAGAAAATTCTTATATTTTATAAAATTAACATTGTGGACTTTTTTTGACATTTTTGCATATTTTGCCTCAATTTGTCTTAGATTTTGCAGCATATTCGACAGAAATAGATCCCCGGTAAGTAAAATAATACATTATTTCTTCAGAAAAGAGTTGCAAAAAGGATTTATCAAGACACAGTTCCTTTGCTTATAGTTTGCTTATGCTTGGCTTATGCTTTGCTTACGATGAAAACACCACACAATTTAAGCATTTTTCTACAAATACACACAAATAGGACCCATAGGGACAATACTGTTTACCTGGCTGTAAAATGGCACCTGTCGGTGAAGGTGAATCCAAAAATTAAAGGTGAAATCGTTAAATAAAAATCAGAAATAGAAAATTCTGATACTTTGTAAAAGTAACACTGTGAATTTTTGAGACCCTTTATCATATATTACCTATATTTTTCTACAGTTTTGCACCATATTCGACATAAATAGATTCCCAGAAAGTTGAATAATACATTATTTCTTCAGAAAATAGTTGCCAAAAGGATTTATCAAGACACAGTTCCTATGATTACAGTTTGCTTATGCTTTGCTTACGTTGAAAAGACCACACAATTTAAGCATCTTTCTACAAATACACACAAATATAACCTATAGGAAAACAGACTGTTTACCTGGCTACAAAATAGTTCCTGTAAGTGATCAGGAATCTAAATATTAAGGGCAAAATCGTTTAATCAAAATCAGAAATAGAACATTCTTATACTTTATAAAAGTAACATGGTGGATTTTTGTGACCCATTTGCATATTTTACCTAAATTTTTCTACTGTTTTGCACCATATTCGACAGAAACAGATTCCCG
The DNA here is from genome assembly GCA_026874595.1 of Sipunculus nudus. Taxonomy (NCBI): domain Eukaryota; kingdom Metazoa; phylum Annelida; class Sipuncula; order Golfingiida; family Sipunculidae; genus Sipunculus; species Sipunculus nudus. Next base: position 84,087,826 of record CM049312.1, on the reverse strand, counting down.
GAAAGTCGAATAATACATTATTTCTTCAGAAAAGAGTTGCAAAAAGGATTTATCAAGACACAGTTCCATTGCTTATAGTTTGCTTTTGCTTTGCTTATGCTTTGCTTACGTTGAAAAAACCACACAATTTAAGCGTTTTTCTACAAATACACACAAATATGACCCATAGGGACAATACTGTTCACCTGGCTGCAAAATAGTTCCTGTTAGTGATCAGGAATCTAAATATTAAAGGCAAAATCGTTTAATCAAAATCAGAAATAGAACATTTTGAAACTTTATAAAAGTAACATTGTGGATTTTTGTGACCCTTTTGCATATTTTACCTCAATTTTTCAACAGTTCTGCACCATATTCGACTGAAATAGGGTCACTGGAAGTAGAATAATACATTATTTCATAAAAAAAATAGTTCCAAAAAGGGTTTATCAAGACACAGTTCCTTTGTTTACAGTTTGTTTACGCTTTGCTTATGCTTTGCTTACGTTGAAAACACCACACAATTTAAGCATTTTTCTACAAATACACACAAATATAACCTATAGGAAAACAGACTGTTTACCTGGCTACAAAATAGTTCCTGTAAGTGATCAGGAATCTAAATATTAAGGGCAAATCGTTTAATCAAAATCAGAAATAGAACATTCTGATACTTTATAAAAGTAACATGGTGGATTTTTGTGACCCATTTGCATATTTTACCTAAATATTTCTACTGTTTTGCACCATATTCGACAGAAACAGATTCCCGGAAAGTCGAATAATACATTATTTCTTCAGAAAAGAGTTGCAAAAAGGATTTATATAGACACAGTTACTTTGCTTACAGTTTGCTTACGCTATGCTTATGCTTTGCTTACGGTGAAAACCCCACACAATTTAAGCATTTTTCTACAAGTACACAAAATATGACCCATATGGACCACAGACTGTTTACCTGGCTATATAATTGCACCTGTCAGTGAAGGTGAATCTAAAAATTAAGAGTAAAATTTTTAATCAAAATCAGAAATAGAAAATTCTGATACTTTATAAAAGTAACATTGTGGATTTTTGTGACCCTTTTGCATATTTTACCTCAATTTTTCAACAGTTCTGCACCATATTCGACTGAAATGGTGTCCCTGGAAGTAGAATAATACATTATTTCTTCAAAAATAGTTGCAAAAAGGGTTTATCAAGACACAGTTACTTTGCTTACAGTTTTCTAACGCTTTGCTTATGCTTTGCTTACTTTGAAAACACCACACAATTTAAGCATTTTTCTAGAAATACACACAAATGTGACACATAAGGACACAGATTGGCTCCCTGGCTATATAATTGCACCTGTCATTGAAGGTGAATCTAAAAATTAAGAGTAAAATTGTTTAATCAAAATCAGAAATAGAAAATTCTGATACTTTATAAAAGTAACATTGTGGATTTTTGTGATCCTATTGCATATTTTGCCTCAATTTGTCTTAGATTTTGCACCATATTCAACAGAAATAGATTCCCGGAAAGTAGAATAATATATTATTTCTTCAGAAAAGAGTTGCAAAAGGATTTATCAAGACACAGTTCCTTTGCTTACAGTTTGCTAATGCTTTGCTTATGCTTTGCTTACGTTGAAAACACAACAGAATTTAAGCATTTTTCTACAAATACACACAAATATGACCCATAGATACAATACTGTTTACCTGGCTTCAAAATAGTTCCTGTTAGTGATCAGGAATCTCAATATTAAGGGCAAAATCGTTGAATCAAAATCAGAAATAGAACATTCTGATACTTTATAAAAGTAACATTGTGGATTTTTGTGACCCTTTTGCATATTTTACCTAAATTTTACTACAGTTTTGCAGCATATTCGACAGAAATAGATACCCGGAAAGTCGAATAATACATTATTTCTTCAGAAAAGAGTTGCAAAAAGGATTTATCAAGACACAGTTCCTATGCTTACAGTTTGCTTATGCTTTGCTAATGCTTTGCTTACGTTGAAAACACCACACAATTTAAGCATTTTTCTACAAAAACACACAAATATGACCCAAAGGGACACAGATTGGCTCCCTGGCTATATAATTGCACCTGTCAGGGAAGGTGAATCTAAAAATTAAGAGTAAAATTGTTTAATCAAATCAGAAATAGAAAATTCTTATATTTTATAAAATTAACATTGTGAATTTTTGTGACCCTTTTGCATATTTTAACTAAATTTTTCTACAGTTTTGCAGCATATTCGACAGAAATAGATTCCCGGAAAGTCGAATAATACATTATTTCTTCAGAAAAGAGTTGTAAAAAGGATTTATCAAGACACAGTTCCTTTGCTTATAATTTGCTTATGCTTTGCTTACGTTGAAAACACCACACAATTTAAGCATTTTTCTACAAAAACACACAAATATGACCCAAAGGGACACAGATTGGTTCCCTGGCTATATAATTGCACCTGTCAGTGAAGGTGAATCTAAAAATTAAGAGTAAAATTGTTTAATCAAATCAGAAATAGAAAATTCTTATATTTTATAAAATTAACATTGTGGACTTTTTTTGACATTTTTGCATATTTTGCCTCAATTTGTCTTAGATTTTGCAGCATATTCGACTGAAATAGTGTCCCTGGAAGTAGAATGATACATTATTTCTTTAAAAAATAGTTGCAAAAAGGGTTTATCAAGACATAGTTCCTTTGCTTACAGTTTTCTTACTTTTTCCTTATGCTTTGCTTACGTTGAAAACACCACACAATTTAAGCATTTTTCTACAAATACACACAAATGTGACAAATAAGGACACAGATTGGCTCCCTGGCTATATAATTGCACCTGTCATTGAAGGTGAATCTAAAAATTAAGAGTAAAATTGTTTAATCAAAATCAGAAATAGAAAATTCTGATACTTTATAAAAGTAACATTGTGGATTTTTGTGATCCTATTGCATATTTTGCCTCAATTTGTCTTAGATTTTGCACCATATTCAACAGAAATAGATTCCCGGAAAGTAGAATAATATATTATTTCTTCAGAAAAGAGTTGCAAAAGGATTTATCAAGACACAGTTCCTTTGCTTACAGTTTGCTAATGCTTTGCTTATGCTTTGCTTACGTTGAAAACACAACAGAATTTAAGCATTTTTCTACAAATACACACAAATATGACCCATAGATACAATACTGTTTACCTGGCTTCAAAATAGTTCCTGTTAGTGATCAGGAATCTCAATATTAAGGGCAAAATCGTTGAATCAAAATCAGAAATAGAACATTCTGATACTTTATAAAAGTAACATTGTGGATTTTTGTGACCCTTTTGCATATTTTACCTAAATTTTACTACAGTTTTGCAGCATATTCGACAGAAATAGATACCCGGAAAGTCGAATAATACATTATTTCTTCATAAAAGAGTTGCAAAAAGGATTTATCAAGACACAGTTCCTATGCTTACAGTTTGCTTATGCTTTGCTAATGCTTTGCTTACGTTGAAAACACCACACAATTTAAGCATTTTTCTACAAAAACACACAAATATGACCCAAAGGGACACAGATTGGCTCCCTGGCTATATAATTGCACCTGTCAGGGAAGGTGAATCTAAAAATTAAGAGTAAAATTGTTTAATCAAATCAGAAATAGAAAATTCTTATATTTTATAAAATTAACATTGTGAATTTTTGTGACCCTTTTGCATATTTTAACTAAATTTTTCTACAGTTTTGCAGCATATTCGACAGAAATAGATTCCCGGAAAGTCGAATAATACATTATTTCTTCAGAAAAGAGTTGCAAAAAGGATTTATCAAGACACAGTTCCTTTGCTTATAATTTGCTTATGCTTTGCTTACGTTGAAAACACCACACAATTTAAGCATTTTTCTACAAAAACACACAAATATGACCCAAAGGGACACAGATTGGTTCCCTGGCTATATAATTGCACCTGTCAGTGAAGGTGAATCTAAAAATTAAGAGTAAAATTGTTTAATCAAATCAGAAATAGAAAATTCTTATATTTTATAAAATTAACATTGTGGACTTTTTTTGACATTTTTGCATATTTTGCCTCAATTTGTCTTAGATTTTGCAGCATATTCGACTGAAATAGTGTCCCTGGAAGTAGAATTATACATTATTTCTTTAAAAAATAGTTGCAAAAAGGGTTTATCAAGACATAGTTCCTTTGCTTACAGTTTTCTTACGCTTTGCTTATGCTTTGCTTACGTTGAAAACACCACACAATTTAAGCATTTTTCTACAAATACACACAAATGTGACAAATAAGGACACAGATTGGCTCCCTGGCTATATAATTGCACCTGTCAGTGAAGGTGAATCCAAAAATTAAGAGAATAATTGTTTAATCAAAATCAGAAATAGAAAATTCTGATACTTTATAAAAGTAACATTGTGGATTTTTGTGATCCTATTGCATATTTTGCCTCAATTTGTCTTAGATTTTGCACCATATTCAAAAGAAATAGATTCCCGGAAAGTAGAATAATATATTATTTCTTCAGAAAAGAGTTGCAAAAGGATTTATCAAGACACAGTTCCTTTGCTTACAGTTTGCTTATGCTTTGCTTACGTTGAAAACACAACAGAATTTAAGCATTTTTCTACAAATACACACAAATATGACCCTTAGATACAATACTGTTTACCTGGCTTCAAAATAGTTCCTGTTAGTGATCAGGAATCTCAATATTAAGGGCAAAATCGTTGAATCAAAATCAGAAATAGAACATTCTGATACTTTATAAAAGTAACATTGTGGATTTTTGTGACCCTTTTGCATATTTTAACTAAATTTTTCTACAGTTTTGCAGCATATTCGACAGAAATAGATTCCCGGAAAGTCGAATAATACATTATTTCTTCAGAAAAGAGTTGCAAAAAGGATTTATCAAGACACAGTTCCTTTGCTTATAATTTGCTTATGCTTTGCTTACGTTGAAAACACCACACAATTTAAGCATTTTTCTACAAAAACACACAAATATGACCCAAAGGGACACAGATTGGTTCCCTGGCTATATAATTGCACCTGTCAGTGAAGGTGAATCTAAAAATTAAGAGTAAAATTGTTTAATCAAATCAGAAATAGAAAATTCTTATATTTTATAAAATTAACATTGTGGACTTTTTTTGACATTTTTGCATATTTTGCCTCAATTTGTCTTAGATTTTGCAGCATATTCGACAGAAATAGATCCCCGGTAAGTAAAATAATACATTATTTCTTCAGAAAAGAGTTGCAAAAAGGATTTATCAAGACACAGTTCCTTTGCTTATAGTTTGCTTATGCTTGGCTTATGCTTTGCTTACGATGAAAACACCACACAATTTAAGCATTTTTCTACAAATACACACAAATAGGACCCATAGGGACAATACTGTTTACCTGGCTGTAAAATGGCACCTGTCGGTGAAGGTGAATCCAAAAATTAAAGGTGAAATCGTTAAATCAAAATCAGAAATAGAAAATTCTGATACTTTGTAAAAGTAACACTGTGAATTTTTGAGACCCTTTATCATATATTACCTATATTTTTCTACAGTTTTGCACCATATTCGACATAAATAGATTCCCAGAAAGTTGAATAATACATTATTTCTTCAGAAAATAGTTGCCAAAAGGATTTATCAAGACACAGTTCCTATGATTACAGTTTGCTTATGCTTTGCTTACGTTGAAAAGACCACACAATTTAAGCATCTTTCTACAAATACACACAAATATAACCTATAGGAAAACAGACTGTTTACCTGGCTACAAAATAGTTCCTGTAAGTGATCAGGAATCTAAATATTAAGGGCAAAATCGTTTAATCAAAATCAGAAATAGAACATTCTTATACTTTATAAAAGTAACATGGTGGATTTTTGTGACCCTTTTGCATATTTTACCTAAATTTTTCAACAGTTCTGCACCATATTCGACTGAAATAGGGTCACTGGAAGAAGAATAATACATTATTTCTTCAGAAAAGAGTTGCAAAAAGGATTTATCAAGACACAGTTACTTTGCTTACAGTTTTCTTACGCTTTGCTTATGCTTTGCTTACATTAAAAACATCACACAATTTAAGCATTTTTCTAGAAATACACACAAATGTGACACATAAGGACACAGATTGGTTCCCTGGCTATATAATTGCACCTGTCAGTGAAGGTGAATCTAAAAATTAAGAGTAAAATTGTTTAATCAAAATCAGAAATAGAAAATTCTGATACTTTATAAAAGTAACATTGTGGATTTTTGTGATCCTATTGCATATTTTGCCTCAATTTGTCTTAGATTTTGCACCATATTCAACAGAAATAGATTCCCGGAAAGTAGAATAATATATTATTTCTTCAGAAAAGAGTTGCAAAAGGATTTATCAAGACACAGTTCCTTTGCTTACAGTTTGCTTATGCTTTGCTTACGTTGAAAACACAACAGAATTTAAGCATTTTTCTACAAATACACACAAATATGACCCATAGATACAATACTGTTTACCTGGCTTCAAAATAGTTCCTGTTAGTGATCAGGAATCTCAATATTAAGGGCAAAATCGTTGAATCAAAATCAGAAATAGAACATTCTGATACTTTATAAAAGTAACATTGTGGATTTTTGTGACCCTTTTGCATATTTTACCTAAATTTTTCTACAGTTTTGCAGCATATTCGACAGAAATAGATACCCGGAAAGTCGAATAATACATTATTTCTTCAGAAAAGAGTTGCAAAAAGGATTTATCAAGACACAGTTCCTATGCTTACAGTTTGCTTATGCTTTGCTTATGCTTTGCTTACGTTGAAAACACCACACAATTTAAGCATTTTTCTACAAAGCACACAAATATGACCCAAAGGGACACAGATTGGTTCCCTGGCTATATAATTGCACATGTCAGTGAAGGTGAATCTAAAAATTAAGAGTAAAATTGTTTAATCAAATCAGAAATAGAAAATTCTTATATTTTATAAAATTAACATTGTGGATTTTTTTTGACATTTTTGCATATTTTGCCTCAATTTGTCTTAGATTTTGCAGCATATTCGACAGAAATAGATCCCCGGGAAGTAGAATAATACATTATTTCTTCAGAAAAGAGTTGCAAAAAGGATTTATCAAGACACAGTTCCTTTGCTTATAGTTTGCTTATGCTTGGCTTATGCTTTGCTTACGATGAAAACACCACACAATTTAAGCATTTTTCTACAAATACACACAAATAGGACCCATAGGGACAATACTGTTTACCTGGCTGCAAAATAGTTCCTGTTAGTGATCAGGAATCTAAATATTAAGGGCAAAATCGTTTAATCAAAATCAGAAATAGAACATTTTGATACTTTATAAAAGTAACATTGTGGATTTTTGTGACACTTTTGCATATTTTACCTCAATTTTTCAACAGTTCTGCACCATATTCGACTGAAATAGTGTCCCTGGAAGTAGAATTATACATTATTTCTTTAAAAAATAGTTGCAAAGAGGGTTTATCAAGACATAGTTCCTTTGCTTACAGTTTTCTTACGCTTTGCTTACGTGCTTACGTTGAAAACACCACACAATTTAAGCATTTTTCTACAAATACACACAAATGTGACAAATAAGGACACAGATTGGCTCCCTGGCTATATAATTGCACCTGTCAGTGAAGGTGAATCCAAAAATTAAGAGAATAATTGTTTAATCAAAATCAGAAATAGAAAATTCTGATACTTTATAAAAGTAACATTGTGGATTTTTGTGATCCTATTGCATATTTTGCCTCAATTTGTCTTAGATTTTGCACCATATTCAAAAGAAATAGATTCCCGGAAAGTAGAATAATATATTATTTCTTCAGAAAAGAGTTGCAAAAGGATTTATCAAGACACAGTTCCTTTGCTTACAGTTTGCTTATGCTTTGCTTACGTTGAAAACACAACAGAATTTAAGCATTTTTCTACAAATACACACAAATATGACCCTTAGATACAATACTGTTTACCTGGCTTCAAAATAGTTCCTGTTAGTGATCAGGAATCTCAATATTAAGGGCAAAATCGTTGAATCAAAATCAGAAATAGAACATTCTGATACTTTATAAAAGTAACATTGTGGATTTTTGTGACCCTTTTGCATATTTTAACTAAATTTTTCTACAGTTTTGCAGCATATTCGACAGAAATAGATTCCCGGAAAGTCGAATAATACATTATTTCTTCAGAAAAGAGTTGCAAAAAGAATTTATCAAGACACAGTTCCTTTGCTTATAATTTGCTTATGCTTTGCTTTCGTTGAAAACACCACACAATTTAAGCATTTTTCTACAAAAACACACAAATATGACCCAAAGGGACACAGATTGGTTCCCTGGCTATATAATTGCACCTGTCAGTGAAGGTGAATCTAAAAATTAAGAGTAAAATTGTTTAATCAAATCAGAAATAGAAAATTCTTATATTTTATAAAATTAACATTGTGGACTTTTTTTGACATTTTTGCATATTTTGCCTCAATTTGTCTTAGATTTTGCAGCATATTCGACAGAAATAGATCCCCGGTAAGTAAAATAATACATTATTTCTTCAGAAAAGAGTTGCAAAAAGGATTTATCAAGACACAGTTCCTTTGCTTATAGTTTGCTTATGCTTGGCTTATGCTTTGCTTACGATGAAAACACCACACAATTTAAGCATTTTTCTACAAATACACACAAATAGGACCCATAGGGACAATACTGTTTACCTGGCTGTAAAATGGCACCTGTCAGTGAAGGTGAATCCAAAAATTAAAGGTGAAATCGTTAAATCAAAATCAGAAATAGAAAATTCTGATACTTTGTAAAAGTAACACTGTGAATTTTTGAGACCCTTTATCATATATTACCTATATTTTTCTACAGTTTTGCACCATATTCGACATAAATAGATTCCCAGAAAGTTGAATAATACATTATTTCTTCAGAAAATAGTTGCCAAAAGGATTTATCAAGACACAGTTCCTATGATTACAGTTTGCTTATGCTTTGCTTACGTTGAAAAGACCACACAATTTAAGCATCTTTCTACAAATACACACAAATATAACCTATAGGAAAACAGACTGTTTACCTGGCTACAAAATAGTTCCTGTAAGTGATCAGGAATCTAAATATTAAGGGCAAAATCGTTTAATCAAAATCAGAAATAGAACATTCTTATACTTTATAAAAGTAACATGGTGGATTTTTGTGACCCATTTGCATATTTTACCTAAATTTTTCTACTGTTTTGCACCATATTCGACAGAAACAGATTCCCGGAAAGTCGAATAATACATTATTTCTTCAGAAAAGAGTTGCAAAAAGGATTTATCAAGACACAGTTCCATTGCTTATAGTTTGCTTTTGCTTTGCTTATGCTTTGCTTACGTTGAAAAAACCACACAATTTAAGCGTTTTTCTACAAATACACACAAATATGACCCATAGGGACAATACTGTTCACCTGGCTGCAAAATAGTTCCTGTTAGTGATCAGGAATCTAAATATTAAAGGCAAAATCGTTTAATCAAAATCAGAAATAGAACATTTTGATACTTTATAAAAGTAACATTGTGGATTTTTGTGACCCTTTTGCATATTTTACCTCAATTTTTCAACAGTTCTGCACCATATTCGACTGAAATAGGGTCACTGGAAGTAGAATAATACATTATTTCATAAAAAAAATAGTTCCAAAAAGGGTTTATCAAGACACAGTTCCTTTGTTTACAGTTTGTTTACGCTTTGCTTATGCTTTGCTTACGTTGAAAACACCACACAATTTAAGCATTTTTCTACAAATACACACAAATATAACCTATAGGAAAACAGACTGTTTACCTGGCTACAAAATAGTTCCTGTAAGTGATCAGGAATCTAAATATTAAGGGCAAAATCGTTTAATCAAAATCAGAAATAGAACATTCTGATACTTTATAAAAGTAACATGGTGGATTTTTGTGACCCATTTGCATATTTTACCTAAATATTTCTACTGTTTTGCACCATATTCGACAGAAACAGATTCCCGGAAAGTCGAATAATACATTATTTCTTCAGAAAAGAGTTGCAAAAAGGATTTATATAGACACAGTTACTTTGCTTACAGTTTGCTTACGCTATGCTTATGCTTTGCTTACGGTGAAAACCCCACACAATTTAAGCATTTTTCTACAAGTACACAAAATATGACCCATATGGACCACAGACTGTTTACCTGGCTATATAATTGCACCTGTCAGTGAAGGTGAATCTAAAAATTAAGAGTAAAATTTTTAATCAAAATCAGAAATAGAAAATTCTGATACTTTATAAAAGTAACATTGTGGATTTTTGTGACCCTTTTGCATATTTTACCTCAATTTTTCAACAGTTCTGCACCATATTCGACTGAAATGGTGTCCCTGGAAGTAGAATAATACATTATTTCTTCAAAAATAGTTGCAAAAAGGGTTTATCAAGACACAGTTACTTTGCTTACAGTTTTCTAACGCTTTGCTTATGCTTTGCTTACATTGAAAACACCACACAATTTAAGCATTTTTCTAGAAATACACACAAATGTGACACATAAGGACACAGATTGGCTCCCTGGCTATATAATTGCACCTGTCATTGAAGGTGAATCTAAAAATTAAGAGTAAAATTGTTTAATCAAAATCAGAAATAGAAAATTCTGATACTTTATAAAAGTAACATTGTGGATTTTTGTGATCCTATTGCATATTTTGCCTCAATTTGTCTTAGATTTTGCACCATATTCAACAGAAATAGATTCCCGGAAAGTAGAATAATATATTATTTCTTCAGAAAAGAGTTGCAAAAGGATTTATCAAGACACAGTTCCTTTGCTTACAGTTTGCTAATGCTTTGCTTATGCTTTGCTTACGTTGAAAACACAACAGAATTTAAGCATTTTTCTACAAATACACACAAATATGACCCATAGATACAATACTGTTTACCTGGCTTCAAAATAGTTCCTGTTAGTGATCAAGAATGTCAATATAAAGGGCAAAATCGTTGAATCAAAATCAGAAATAGAACATTCTGATACTTTATAAAAGTAACATTGTGGATTTTTGTGACCCTTTTGCATATTTTACCTAAATTTTACTACAGTTTTGCAGCATATTCGACAGAAATAGATACCCGGAAAGTCGAATAATACATTATTTCTTCAGAAAAGAGTTGCAAAAAGGATTTATCAAGACACAGTTCCTATGCTTACAGTTTGCTTATGCTTTGCTAATGCTTTGCTTACGTTGAAAACACCACACAATTTAAGCATTTTTCTACAAAAACACACAAATATGACCCAAAGGGACACAGATTGGCTCCCTGGCTATATAATTGCACCTGTCAGGGAAGGTGAATCTAAAAATTAAGAGTAAAATTGTTTAATCAAATCAGAAATAGAAAATTCTTATATTTTATAAAATTAACATTGTGAATTTTTGTGACCCTTTTGCATATTTTAACTAAATTTTTCTACAGTTTTGCAACATATTCGACAGAAATAGATTCCCGGAAAGTCGAATAATACATTATTTCTTCAGAAAAGAGTTGCAAAAAGGATTTATCAAGACACAGTTCCTTTGCTTATAATTTGCTTATGCTTTGCTTACGTTGAAAACACCACACAATTTAAGCATTTTTCTACAAAAACACACAAATATGACCCAAAGGGACACAGATTGGTTCCCTGGCTATATAATTGCACCTGTCAGTGAAGGTGAATCTAAAAATTAAGAGTAAAATTGTTTAATCAAATCAGAAATAGAAAATTCTTATATTTTATAAAATTAACATTGTGGACTTTTTTTGACATTTTTGCATATTTTGCCTCAATTTGTCTTAGATTTTGCAGCATATTCGACAGAAATAGATCCCCGGTAAGTAAAATAATACATTATTTCTTCAGAAAAGAGTTGCAAAAAGGATTTATCAAGACACAGTTCCTTTGCTTGTAGTTTGCTTATGCTTGGCTTATGCTTTGCTTACGATGAAAACACCACACAATTTAAGCATTTTTCTACAAATACACACAAATAGGACCCATAGGGACAATACTGTTTACCTGGCTGTAAAATGGCACCTGTCAGTGAAGGTGAATCCAAAAATTAAAGGTGAAATCGTTAAATCAAAATCAGAAATAGAAAATTCTGATACTTTGTAAAAGTAACACTGTGAATTTTTGAGACCCTTTATCATATATTACCTATATTTTTCTACAGTTTTGCACCATATTCGACATAAATAGATTCCCAGAAAGTTGAATAATACATTATTTCTTCAGAAAATAGTTCCCAAAAGGATTTATCAAGACACAGTTCCTATGATTACAGTTTGCTTATGCTTTGCTTACGTTGAAAAGACCACACAATTTAAGCATTTTTCTACAAATACACACAAATATAACCTATAGGAAAACAGACTCTTTACCTGGCTACAAAATAGTTCCTGTAAGTGATCAGGAATCTAAATATTAAGGGCAAAATCGTTTAATCAAAATCAGAAATAGAACATTCTTATACTTTATAAAAGTAACATGGTGGATTTTTGTGACCCATTTGCATATTTTACCTAAATTTTTCTACTGTTTTGCACCATATTCGACAGAAACAGATTCCCGGAAAGTCGAATAATACATTATTTCTTCAGAAAAGAGTTGCAAAAAGGATTTATCAAGACACAGTTCCATTGCTTATAGTTTGCTTTTGCTTTGCTTATGCTTTGCTTACGTTGAAAAAACCACACAATTTAAGCGTTTTTCTACAAATACACACAAATATGACCCATAGGGACATTACTGTTTACCTGGCTGCAAAATAGTTCCTGTTAGTGATCAGGAATCTAAATATTAAAGGCAAAATCGTTTAATCAAAATCAGAAATAGAACATTTTGATACTTTATAAAAGTAACATTGTGGATTTTTGTGACCCTTTTGCATATTTTACCTCAATTTTTCAACAGTTCTGCACCATATTCGACTGAAATAGGGTCACTGGAAGTAGAATAATACATTATTTCATAAAAAAAATAGTTGCAAAAAGGGTTTATCAAGACACAGTTCCTTTGTGTACAGTTTGTTTACGCTTTGCTTATGCTTTGCTTACGTTGAAAACACCAAACAATTTAAGCATTTTTCTACAAATACACACAAATATAACCTATAGGAAAACAGACTGTTTACCTGGCTACAAAATAGTTCCTGTAAGTGATCAGAAATCTAAATATTAAGGGCAAAATCGTTTAATCAAAATCAGAAATAGAACATTCTGATACTTTATAAAAGTAACATGGTGGATTTTTGTGACCCATTTGCATATTTTACCTAAATATTTCTACTGTTTTGCACCATATTCGACAGAAACAGATTCCCGGAAAGTCGAATAATACATTATTTCTTCAGAAAAGAGTTGCAAAAAGGATTTATATAGACACAGTTACTTTGCTTACAGTTTGCTTACGCTATGCTTATGCTTTGCTTACGGTGAAAACCCCACACAATTTAAGCATTTTTCTACAAGTACACAAAATATGACCCATATGGACCACAGACTGTTTACCTGGCTATATAATTGCACCTGTCAGTGAAGGTGAATCTAAAAATTAAGAGTAAAATTTTTAATCAAAATCAGAAATAGAAAATTCTGATACTTTATAAAAGTAACATTGTGGATTTTTGTGACCCTTTTGCATATTTTACCTCAATTTTTCAACAGTTCTGCACCATATTCGACTGAAATGGTGTCCCTGGAAGTAGAATAATACATTATTTCTTCAAAAATAGTTGCAAAAAGGGTTTATCAAGACACAGTTACTTTGCTTACAGTTTTCTAACGCTTTGCTTATGCTTTGCTTACATTGAAAACACCACACAATTTAAGCATTTTTCTACAAATACACACAAATGTGACACATAAGGACACAGATTGGCTCCCTGGCTATATAATTGCACCTGTCATTGAAGGTGAATCTAAAAATTAAGAGTAAAATTGTTTAATCAAAATCAGAAATAGAAAATTCTGATACTTTATAAAAGTAACATTGTGGATTTTTGTGATCCTATTGCATATTTTGCCTCAATTTGTCTTAGATTTTGCACCATATTCAACAGAAATAGATTCCCGGAAAGTAGAATAATATATTATTTCTTCAGAAAAGAGTTGCAAAAGGATTTATCAAGACACAGTTCCTTTGCTTACAGTTTGCTAATGCTTTGCTTATGCTTTGCTTACGTTGAAAACACAACAGAATTTAAGCATTTTTCTACAAATACACACAAATATGACCCATAGATACAATACTGTTTACCTGGCTTCAAAATAGTTCCTGTTAGTGATCAGGAATCTCAATATTAAGGGCAAAATCGTTGAATCAAAATCAGAAATAGAACATTCTGGTACTTTATAAAAGTAACATTGTGGATTTTTGTGACCCTTTTGCATATTTTACCTAAATTTTTCTACAGTTTTGCAGCATATTCGACAGAAATAGATACCCGGAAAGTCGAATAATACATTATTTCTTCAGAAAAGAGTTGCAAAAAGGATTTATCAAGACACAGTTCCTATGCTTACAGTTTGCTTATGCTTTGCTAATGCTTTGCTTACGTTGAAAACACCACACAATTTAAGCATTTTTCTACAAAAACACACAAATATGACCCAAAGGGACACAGATTGGCTCCCTGGCTATATAATTGCACCTGTCAGGGAAGGTGAATCTAAAAATTAAGAGTAAAATTGTTTAATCAAATCAGAAATAGAAAATTCTTATATTTTATAAATTAACATTGTGAATTTTTGTGACCCTTTTGCATATTTTAACTAAATTTTTCTACAGTTTTGCAGCATATTCGACAGAAATAGATTCCCGGAAAGTCGAATAATACATTATTTCTTCAGAAAAGAGTTGGAAAAAGGATTTATCAAGACACAGTTCCTTTGCTTATAATTTGCTTATGCTTTGCTTACGTTGAAAACACCACACAATTTAAGCATTTTTCTACAAAAACACACAAATATGACCCAAAGGGACACAGATTGGTTCCCTGGCTATATAATTGCACCTGTCAGGGAAGGTGAATCTAAAAATTAAGAGTAAAATTGTTTAATCAAATCAGAAATAGAAAATTCTTATATTTTATAAAATTAACATTGTGGATTTTTTTTGACATTTTTGCATATTTTGCCTCAATTTGTCTTAGATTTTGCAGCATATTCGACAGAAATAGATCCCCGGGAAGTAGAATAATACATTATTTCTTCAGAAAAGAGTTGCATAAAGGATTTATCAAGACACAGTTCCTTTGCTTATAGTTTGCTTATGCTTGGCTTATGCTTTGCTTACGATGAAAACACCACACAATTTAAGCATTTTTCTACAAATACACACAAATAGGACCCATAGGGACAATACTGTTTACCTGGCTGCAAAATAGTTCCTGTTAGTGATCAGGAATCTAAATATTAAGGGCAAAATCGTTTAATCAAAATCAGAAATAGAACATTTTGATACTTTATAAAAGTAACATTGTGGATTTTTGTGACACTTTTGCATATTTAACCTCAATGTTTCAACAGTTCTGCACCATATTCGACTGAAATAGTGTCCCTGGAAGTAGAATTATACATTATTTCTTTAAAAAATAGTGGCAAAAAGGGTTTATCAAGACATAGTTCCTTTGCTTACAATTTGCTTACGCTTTGCTTATGCTTTGCTTACGTTGAAAACACCACACAATTTAAGCATTTTTCTACAAATACACACAAATGTGACATATAAGGACACAGATTGGTGCCCTTGCTATATAATTGCACTTGTCAGTGAAGGTGAATCCAAAAATTAAGAGAATAATTGTTTAATCAAAATCAGAAATAGAAAATTCTTATATTTTATAAAATTAACATTGTGGACTTTTTTTGACATTTTTGCATATTTTGCCTCAATTTGTCTTAGATTTTGCAGCATATTCGACAGAAATAGATCCCCGGTAAGTAAAATAATACATTATTTCTTCAGAAAAGAGTTGCAAAAAGGATTTATCAAGACACAGTTCCTTTGCTTATAGTTTGCTTATGCTTGGCTTATGCTTTGCTTACGATGAAAACACCACACAATTTAAGCATTTTTCTACAAATACACACAAATAGGACCCATAGGGACAATACTGTTTACCTGGCTGTAAAATGGCACCTGTCAGTGAAGGTGAATCCAAAAATTAAAGGTGAAATCGTTAAATCAAAATCAAAAATAGAAAATTCTGATACTTTGTAAAAGTAACACTGTGAATTTTTGTGACCCTTTATCATATATTACCTATATTTTTCTACAGTTTTGCACCATATTCGACATAAATAGATTCCCAGAAAGTTGAATAATACATTATTTCTTCAGAAAATAGTTGCCAAAAGGATTTATCAAGACACAGTTCCTATGCTTACAGTTTGCTTATGCTTTGCTTACGTTGAAAAGACCACACAATTTAAGCATTTTTCTACAAATACACACAAATATAACCTATAGGAAAACAGACTGTTTACCTGGCTACAAAAAAAGTTCCTGTAAGTGATCAGGAATCTAAATATTAAGGGCAAAATCGTTTAATCAAAATCAGAAATAGAACATTTTGATACTTTATAAAAGTAACATTGTGGATTTTTGTGACCCTTTTGCATATTTTACCTCAATTTTTCAACAGTTCTGCACCATATTCGACTGAAATAGGGTCACTGGAAGTAGAATAATACATTATTTCATAAAAAAAATAGTTGCAAAAAGGGTTTATCAAGACACAGTTCCTTTGTTTACAGTTTGTTTACGCTTTGCTTATGCTTTGCTTACTTTGAAAACACCACACAATTTAAGCATTTTTCTACAAATACACACAAATATAACCTATAGGAAAACAGACTGTTTACCTGGCTACAAAATAGTTCCTGTAAGTGATCAGGAATCTAAATATTAAGGGCAAAATCGTTTAATCAAAATCAGAAATAGAACATTCTTATACTTTATAAAAGTAACATGGTGGATTTTTGTGACCCATTTGCATATTTTACCTAAATTTTTCTACTGTTTTGCACCATATTCGACAGAAACAGATTCCCGGAAAGTCGAATAATACATTATTTCTTCAGAAAAGAGTTGCAAAAAGGATTTATATAGACACAGTTACTTTGCTTACAGTTTGCTTACGCTATGCTTATGCTTTGCTTACGGTGAAAACCCCACACAATTTAAGCATTTTTCTACAAGTACACAAAATATGACCCATATGGACCACAGACTGTTTACCTGGCTATATAATTGCACCTGTCAGTGAAGATGAATCTAAAAATTAAGAGTAAAATTTTTAATCAAAATCAGAAATAGAAAATTCTGATACTTTATAAAAGTAACATTGTGGATTTTTGTGACCCTTTTGCATATTTTACCTCAATTTTTCAACAGTTCTGCACCATATTCGACTGAAATGGTGTCCCTGGAAGTAGAATAATACATTATTTCTTCAAAAATAGTTGCAAAAAGGGTTTATCAAGACACAGTTACTTTGCTTACAGTTTTCTTACGCTTTGCTTATGCTTTGCTTACATTGAAAACACCACACAATTTAAGCATTTTTCTAGAAATACACACAAATGTGACACATAAGGACACAGATTGGCTCCCTGGCTATATAATTGCACCTGTCATTGAAGGTGAATCTAAAAATTAAGAGTAAAATTGTTTAATCAAAATCAGAAATAGAAAATTCTGATACTTTATAAAAGTAACATTGTGGATTTTTGTGATCCTATTGCATATTTTGCCTCAATTTGTCTTAGATTTTGCACCATATTCAACAGAAATAGATTCCCGGAAAGAAGAATAATATATTATTTCTTCAGAAAAGAGTTGCAAAAGGATTTATCAAGACACAGTTCCTTTGCTTACAGTTTGCTAATGCTTTGCTTATGCTTTGCTTACGTTGAAAACACAACAGAATTTAAGCATTTTTCTACAAATACACACAAATATGACCCATAGATACAATACTGTTTACCTGGCTTCAAAATAGTTCCTGTTAGTGATCAGGAATCTCAATATTAAGGGCAAAATCGTTGAATCAAAATCAGAAATAGAACATTCTGATACTTTATAAAAGTAACATTGTGGATTTTTGTGACCCTTTTGCATATTTTACCTTAATTTTTCTACAGTTTTGCAGCATATTCGACAAAAATAGATACCCGGAAAATCGAATAATACATTATTTCTTCAGAAAAGAGTTGCAAAAAGGATTTATCAAGACACAGTTCCTATGCTTACAGTTTGCTTATGCTTTGCTAATGCTTTGCTTACGTTGAAAACACCACACAATTTAAGCATTTTTCTACAAAAACACACAAATATGACCCAAAGGGACACAGATTGGTTCCCTGGCTATATAATTGCACCTGTCAGTGAAGGTGAATCTAAAAATTAAGAGTAAAATTGTTTAATCAAATCAGAAATAGAAAATTCTTATATTTTATAAAATTAACATTGTGAATTTTTGTGACCCTTAATCATATTTTACCCATATTTTTCTACAGTTTTGCACCATATTCGACATAAATAGATTCCCGGAAAGTTGAATAATACATTATTTCTTCAGAAAAGAGTTGCAAAAGGATTTATCAAGACACAGTTCCTTTGCTTACAGTTCGCTTGTGCTTTGCTTATGCTTTGCTTACGTTGAAAACACAACAGAATTTAAGCATTTTTCTACAAATACACACAAATATGACCCATAGATACAATACTGTTTACCTGGCTTCAAAATAGTTCCTGTTAGTTATCAGGAATCTCAATATTAAGGGCAAAATCGTTGAATCAAAATCAGAAATAGAACATTCTGATACTTTATAAAAGTAACATTGTGGATTTTTGTGACCCTTTTGCATATTTTAACTAAATTTTTCTACAGTTTTGCAGCATATTCGACAGAAATAGATTCCCGGAAAGTCGAATAATACATTATTTCTTCAGAAAAGAGTTGCAAAAAGGATTTATCAAGACACAGTTCCTTTGCTTATAATTTGCTTATGCTTTGCTTACGTTGAAAACACCACACAATTTAAGCATTTTTTTACAAAAACACACAAATATGACCCAAAGGGACACAGATTGGTTCCCTGGCTATATAATTGCACCTGTCAGTGAAGGTGAATCTAAAAATTAAGAGTAAAATTGTTTAATCAAATCAGAAATAGAAAATTCTTATATTTTATAAAATTAACATTGTGGACTTTTTTTGACATTTTTGCATATTTTGCCTCAATTTGTCTTAGATTTTGCAGCATATTCGACAGAAATAGATCCCCGGTAAGTAAAATAATACATTATTTCTTCAGAAAAGAGTTGCAAAAAGGATTTATCAAGACACAGTTCCTTTGCTTATAGTTTGCTTATGCTTGGCTTATGCTTTGCTTACGATGAAAACACCACACAATTTAAGCATTTTTCTACAAATACACACAAATAGGACCCATAGGGACAATACTGTTTACCTGGCTGTAAAATGGCACCTGTCAGTGAAGGTGAATCCAAAAATTAAAGGTGAAATCGTTAAATCAAAATCAGAAATAGAAAATTCTGATACTTTGTAAAAGTAACACTGTGAATTTTTGTGACCCTTTATCATATCTTACCTATATTTTTCTACAGTTTTGCACCATATTCGACATAAATAGATTCTCAGAAAGTTGAATAATACATTATTTCTTCAGAAAATAGTTGCCAAAAGGATTTATGAAGACACAGTTCCTATGCTTACAGTTTGCTTATGCCTTGCTTACGTTGAAAAGACCACACAATTTAAGCATTTTTCTACAAATACACACAAATATAACCTATAGGAAAACAGACTGTTTACCTGGCTACAAAATAGTTCCTGTAAGTGATCAGGAATCTAAATATTAAGGGCAAAATCGTTTAATCAAAATCAGAAATAGAACATTCTTATACTTTATAAAAGTAACATGGTGGATTTTTGTGACCCATTTGCATATTTTACCTAAATGTTTCTACTGTTTTGCACCATATTCGACAGAAACAGATTCCCGGAAAGTCGAATAATACATTATTTCTTCAGAAAAGAGTTGCAAAAAGGATTTATCAAGACACAGTTCCATTGCTTATAGTTTGCTTTTGCTTTGCTTATGCTTTGCTTACGTTGAAAAAACCACACAATTTAAGCGTTTTTCTACAAAAACACACAAATATGACCCATAGGGACAATTCTGTTTACCTGGCTGCAAAATAGTTCCTGTTAGTGATCAGGAATCTAAATATTAAAGGCAAAATCGTTTAATCAAAATCAGAAATAGAACATTTTGATACTTTATAAAAGTAATATTGTGGATTTTTGTGACCCTTTTGCATATTTTACCTCAATTTTTCAACAGTTCTGCACCATATTCGACTGAAATAGGGTCACTGGAAGTAGAATAATACATTATTTCATAAAAAAAATAGTTGCAAAAAGGGTTTATCAAGACACAGTTCCTTTGTTTACAGTTTGTTTACGCTTTGCTTATGCTTTGCTTACGTTGAAAACACCACACAATTTAAGCATTTTTCTTCAAATACACACAAATATAACCTATAGGAAAACAGACTGTTTACCTGGCTACAAAAAAGTTCCTGTAAGTGATCAGGAATCTAAATATTAAGGGCAAAATCGTTTAATCAAAATCAGAAATAAAACATTCAGATACTCTATAAAAGTAACATGGTGGATTTTTGTGACCCATTTGCATATTTTACCTAAATTTTTCTACTGTTTTGCACCATATTCGACAGAAACAGATTCCCGGAAAGTCGAATAATACATTATTTCTTCAGAAAAGAGTTGCAAAAAGGATTTATATAGACACAGTTACTTTGCTTACAGTTTGCTTACGCTATGCTTATGCTTTGCTTACGGTGAAAACCCCACACAATTTAAGCATTTTTCTACAAGTACACAAAATATGACCCATATGGACCACAGACTGTTTACCTGGCTATATAATTGCACCTGTCAGTGAAGGTGAATCTAAAAATTAAGTCTAAAATTTTTAATCAAAATCAGAAATAGAAAATTCTGATACTTTATAAAAGTAACATTGTGGATTTTTGTGACCCTTTTGCATATTTTACCTCAATTTTTCAACAGTTCTGCACCATATTCGACTGAAATGGTGTCCCTGGAAGTAGAATAATACATTATTTCTTCAAAAATAGTTGCAAAAAGGGTTTATCAAGACACAGTTACTTTGCTTACAGTTTTTTAACGCTTTGCTTATGCTTTGCTTACATTGAAAACACCTCACAATTTAAGCATTTTTCTAGAAATACACACAAATGTGACACATAAGGACACAGATTGGCTCCCTGGCTATATAATTGCACCTGTCATTGAAGGTGAATCTAAAAATTAAGAGTAAAATTGTTTAATCAAAATCAGAAATAGAAAATTCTGATACTTTATAAAAGCAACATTGTGGATTTTTGTGATCCTATTGCATATTTTGCCTCAATTTGTCTTAGATTTTGCACCATATTCAACAGAAATAGATTCCCGGAAAGTAGAATAATATATTATTTCTTCAGAAAAGAGTTGCAAAAGGATTTATCAAGACACAGTTCCTTTGCTTACAGTTTGCTAATGCATTGCTTATGCTTTGCTTACGTTGAAAACACAACAGAATTTAAGCATTTTTCTACAAATACACACAAATATGACCCATAGATACAATACTGTTTACCTGGCTGCAAAATAGTTCCTGTTAGTGATCAGGAATCTAAATATTAAAGGCAAAATCGTTTAATCAAAATCAGAAATAGAACATTTTGATACTTTATAAAAGTAATATTGTGGATTTTTGTGACCCTTTTGCATATTTTACCTCAATTTTTCAACAGTTCTGCACCATATTCGACTGAAATAGGGTCACTGGAAGTAGAATAATACATTATTTCATAAAAAAAATAGTTGCAAAAAGGGTTTATCAAGACACAGTTCCTTTGTTTACAGTTTGTTTACGCTTTGCTTATGCTTTGCTTACGTTGAAAACACCACACAATTTAAGCATTTTTCTTCAAATACACACAAATATAACCTATAGGAAAACAGACTGTTTACCTGGCTACAAAAAAGTTCCTGTAAGTGATCAGGAATCTAAATATTAAGGGCAAAATCGTTTAATCAAAATCAGAAATAAAACATTCAGATACTCTATAAAAGTAACATGGTGGATTTTTGTGACCCATTTGCATATTTTACCTAAATTTTTCTACTGTTTTGCACCATATTCGACAGAAACAGATTCCCGGAAAGTCGAATAATACATTATTTCTTCAGAAAAGAGTTGCAAAAAGGATTTATATAGACACAGTTACTTTGCTTACAGTTTGCTTACGCTATGCTTATGCTTTGCTTACGTTGAAAACACAACAGAATTTAAGCATTTTTCTACAAATACACACAAATATGACCCATAGATACAATACTGTTTACCTGGCTTCAAAATAGTTCCTGTTAGTGATCAGGAATCTCAATATTAAGGGCAAAATCGTTGAATCAAAATCAGAAATAGAACATTCTGATACTTTATAAAAGTAACATTGTGGATTTTTGTGACCCTTTTGCATATTTTACCTAAATTTTTCTACAGTTTTGCAGCATATTCGACAGAAATAGATACCCGGAAAGTCGAATAATACATTATTTCTTCAGAAAAGAGTTGCAAAAAGGATTTATCAAGACACAGTTCCTATGCTTACAGTTTGCTTATGCTTTGCTAATGCTTTGCTTACGTTGAAAACACCACACAATTTAAGCATTTTTCTACAAAAACACACAAATATGACCCAAAGGGACACAGATTGGTTCCCTGGCTATATAATTGCACCTGTCAGTGAAGGTGAATCTAAAAATTAAGAGTAAAATTGTTTAATCAAATCAGAAATAGAAAATTCTTATATTTTATAAAATTAACATTGTGAATTTTTGTGACCCTTAATCATATTTTACCCATATTTTTCTACAGTTTTGCACCATATTCGACATAAATAGATTCCCGGAAAGTTGAATAATACATTATTTCTTCAGAAAAGAGTTGCAAAAGGATTTATCAAGACACAGTTCCTTTGCTTACAGTTCGGTTGTGCTTTGCTTATGCTTTGCTTACGTTGAAAACACAACAGAATTTAAGCATTTTTCTACAAATACACATAAATATGACCCTTAGATACAATACTGTTTACCTGGCTTCAAAATAGTTCCTGTTAGTGATCAGGAATCTCAATATTAAGGGCAAAATCGTTGAATCAAAATCAGAAATAGAACATTCTGATACTTTATAAAAGTAACATTGTGGATTTTTGTGACCCTTTTGCATATTTTACCTAAATTTTTCTACAGTTTTGCAGCATATTCGACAGAAATAGATTCCCGGAAAGTCGAATAATACATTATTTCTTCAGAAAAGAGTTGGAAAAAGGATTTATCAAGACACAGTTCCTATGCTTACAGTTTGCTTATGCTTTGCTTATGCTTTGCTTACGTTGAAAACACCACACAATTTAAGCATTTTTCTACAAAAACACACAAATATGACCCAAAGGGACACAGATTGGTTCCCTGGCTATATAATTGCACCTGTCAGTGAAGGTGAATCTAAAAATTAAGAGTAAAATTGTTTAATCAAATCAGAAATAGAAAATTCTTATATTTTATAAAATTAACATTGTGGATTTTTTTTGACATTTTTGCATATTTTGCCTCAATTTGTCTTAGATTTTGCAGCATATTCGACAGAAATAGATCACCGGGAAGTAGAATAATACATTATTTCTTCAGAAAAGAGTTGCAAAAAGGATTTATCAAGACACAGTTCCTTTGCTTATAGTTTGCTTATGCTTGGCTTATGCTTTGCTTACGATGAAAACACCACACAATTTAAGCATTTTTCTACAAATAAACACAAATAGGACCCATAGGGACAATACTGTTTACCTGGCTGCAAAATAGTTCCTGTTAGTGATCAGGAATCTAAATATTAAGGGCAAAATCGTTTAATCAAAATCAGAAATAGAACATTTTGATACTTTATAAAAGTAACATTGTGGATTTTTGTGACACTTTTGCATATTTTACCTCAATTTTTCAACAGTTCTGCACCATATTCGACTGAAATAGTGTCCCTGGAAGTAGAATTATACATTATTTCTTTAAAAAATAGTGGCAAAAAGGGTTTATCAAGACATAGTTCCTTTGCTTACAATTTGCTTACGCTTTGCTTATGCTTTGCTTACGTTGAAAACACCACACAATTTAAGCATTTTTCTACAAATACACACAAATGTGACATATAAGGACACAGATTGGTGCCCTTGCTATATAATTGCACCTGTCAGTGAAGGTGAATCCAAAAATTAAGAGAATAATTGTTTAATCAAAATCAGAAATAGAAACCCTAACTAACTAACTAAACTAACCCTAACCCTAACCCTAAATAATGTATTATTCGACTTTCCGGGAATCTGTTTCTGTCGAATATGGTGCAAAACAGTAGAAAAATTTAGGTAAAATATGCAAATGGGTCACAAAAATCCACCATGTTACTTTTATAAAGTATAAGAATGTTCTATTTCTGATTTTGATTAAACGATTTTGCCCTTAATATTTAGATTCCTGATCACTTACAGGAACTATTTTGTAGCCAGGTAAACAGTCTGTTTTCCTATAGGTTATATTTGTGTGTATTTGTAGAAAAATGCTTAAATTGTGTGGTGTTTTCAACGTAAGCAAAGCATAAGCAAAGCGTAAACAAACTGTAAACAAAGGAACTGTGTCTTGATAAACCCTTTTTGCAACTATTTTTTTTATGAAATAATGTATTATTCTACTTCCAGTGACCCTATTTCAGTCGAATATGGTGCAGAACTGTTGAAAAATTGAGGTAAAATATGCAAAAGGGTCACAAAAATTCACAATGTTACTTTTATAAAGTATCAAAATGTTCTATTTCTGATTTTGATTAAACGATTTTGCCTTTAATATTTAGATTCCTGATCACTCACAGGAACTATTTTGCAGCAAGGTAAACAATATTGTCCCTATGGGTCATATTTGTGTGTTTTTGTAGAAAAACGCTTAAATTGTGTGGTTTTTCAACGTAAGCAAAGCATAAGCAAAGCAAAAGCAAACTATAAGCAATGGAACTGTGTCTTGATAAATCCTTTTTGCAACTCTTTTCTGAAGAAATAATGTATTATTCGACTTTCCGGGAATCTGTTTCTGTCGAATATGGTGCAAAACAGTAGAAAAATTTAGGTAAAATATGCAAATGGGTCACAAAAATCCACCATGTTACTTTTATAAAGTATAAGAATGTTCTATTTCTGATTTTGATTAAACGATTTTGCCCTTAATATTTAGATTCCTGATCACTTACAGGAACTATTTTGTAGCCAGGTAAACAGTCTGTTTTCTATTAGGTTATATTTGTGTGTATTTGTAGAAAAATGCTTAAATTGTGTGGTCTTTTCAACGTAAGCAAAGCATAAGCAAACTGTAAGCACAGGAACTGTCTTGATAAATCCTTTTGGCAACTATTTTCTGAAGAAATAATGTATTATTCAACTTTATGGGAATCTATTTATGTCGAATATGGTGCAAAACTGTAGAAAAATATAGGTAATATATGATAAAGGGTCACAAAAATTCACAGTGTTACTTTTACAAAGTATCAGAATTTTCTATTTTTGATTTTGATTTAACGATTTCACCTTTAATTTTTGGATTCACCTTCACTGACAGGTGCCATTTTACAGCCAGGTAAACAGTATTGTCCCTATGGGTCCTATTTGTGTGTATTTGTAGAAAAATGCTTAAATTGTGTGGTGTTTTCATCGTAAGCAAAGCATAAGCCAAGCATAAGCAAACTATAAGCAAAGGAACTGTGTCTTGATAAATCCTTTTTGCAACTCTTTTCTGAAGAAATAATGTATTATTTTACTTACCGGGGATCTATTTCTGTCGAATATGCTGCAAAATCTAAGACAAATTGAGGCAAAATATGCAAAAATGTCAAAAAAAGTCCACAATGTTAATTTTATAAAATATAAGAATTTTCTATTTCTGATTTTGATTAAACAATTATTCTCTTAATTTTTGGATTCACCTTCACTGACAGGTGCAATTATATAGCAAGGGCACCAATCTGTGTCCTTATATGTCACATTTGTGTGTATTTGTAGAAAAATGCTTAAATTGTGTGGTGTTTTCAACGTAAGCAAAGCATAAGCAAAGCGTAAGCAAATTGTAAGCAAAGGAACTATGTCTTGATAAACCCTTTTTGCCACTATTTTTTTAAGAAATAATGTATAATTCTACTTCCAGGGACACTATTTCAGTCGAATATGGTGCAGAACTGTTGAAAAATTGAGGTAAAATATGCAAAAGTGTCACAAAAATCCACAATGTTACTTTTATAAAGTATCAAAATGTTCTATTTCTGATTTTGATTAAACGATTTTGCCCTTAATATTTAGATTCCTGATCACTAACAGGAACTATTTTGCAGCCAGGTAAACAGTATTGTCCCTATGGGTCCTATTTGTGTGTATTTGTAGAAAAATGCTTAAATTGTGTGGTGTTTTCATCGTAAGCAAAGCATAAGCCAAGCATAAGCAAACTATAAGCAAAGGAACTGTGTCTTGATAAATCCTTTATGCAACTCTTTTCTGAAGAAATAATGTATTATTCTACTTCCCGGGGATCTATTTCTGTCGAATATGCTGCAAAATCTAAGACAAATTGAGGCAAAATATGCAAAAATGTCAAAAAAAATCCACAATGTTAATTTTATAAAATATAAGAATTTTCTATTTCTGATTTTGATTCAACGATTTTGCCCTTAATATTGAGATTCCTGATCACTAACAGGAACTATTTTGAAGCCAGGTAAACAGTATTGTATCTATGGGTCATATTTGTGTGTATTTGTAGAAAAATGCTTAAATTCTGTTGTGTTTTCAACGTAAGCAAAGCATAAGCAAAGCACAAGCGAACTGTAAGCAAAGGAACTGTGTCTTGATAAATCCTTTTGCAACTCTTTTCTGAAGAAATAATGTATTATTCAACTTTCCGGGAATCTGTTTATGTCGAATATGGTGCAAAACTGTAGAAAAATTTAGGTAAAATATGATTAAGGGTCACAAAAATTCACAATGTTAATTTTATAAAATATAAGAATTTTCTATTTCTGATTTGATTAAACAATTTTACTCTTAATTTTTAGATTCACCTTCCCTGACAGGTGCAATTATATAGCCAGGGAGCCAATCTGTGTCCCTTTGGGTCATATTTGTGTGTTTTTGTAGAAAAATGCTTAAATTGTGTGGTGTTTTCAACGTAAGCAAAGCATTAGCAAAGCATAAGCAAACTGTAAGCATAGGAACTGTGTCTTGATAAATCCTTTTTGCAACTCTTTTCTGAAGAAATAATGTATTATTCGACTTTCCGGGTATCTATTTCTGTCGAATATGCTGCAAAACTGTAAAAAAATTTAGGTAAAATATGCAAAAGGGTCACAAAAATCCACAATGTTACTTTTATAAAGTACCAGAATGTTCTATTTCTGATTTTGATTCAACGATTTTGCCCTTAATATTGAGATTCCTGATCACTAACAGGAACTATATTGAAGCCAGGTAAACAGTATTGTATCTATGGGTCATATTTGTGTGTATTTGTAGAAAAATGCTTAAATTCTGTTGTGTTTTCAACGTAAGCAAAGCATAAGCAAAGCATTAGCAAACTGTAAGCAAAGGAACTGTGTCTTGATAAATCCTTTTGCAACTCTTTTCTGAAGAAATAATATATTATTCTACTTTCCGGGAATCTATTTCTGTTGAATATGGTGCAAAATCTAAGACAAATTGAGGCAAAATATGCAATAGGATCACAAAAATCCACAATGTTACTTTTATAAAGTATCAGAATTTTCTATTTCTGATTTTGATTAAACAATTTTACTCTTAATTTTTAGATTCACCTTCAATGACAGGTGCAATTATATAGCCAGGGAGCCAATCTGTGTCCTTATGTGTCACATTTATGTGTATTTCTAGAAAAATGCTTAAATTGTGTGGTGTTTTCAATGTAAGCAAAGCATAAGCAAAGCGTTAGAAAACTGAAAGCAAAGTAACTGTGTCTTGATAAACCCTTTTTGCAACTATTTTTGAAGAAATAATGTATTATTCTACTTCCAGGGACACCATTTCAGTCGAATATGGTGCAGAACTGTTGAAAAATTGAGGTAAAATATCCAAAGGGTCACAAAAATCCACAATGTTACTTTTATAAAGTATCAGAATTTTCTATTTCTGATTTTGATTAAAAATTTTACTCTTAATTTTTAGATTCACCTTCACTGACAGGTGCAATTATATAGCCAGGTAAACAGTCTGTGGTCCATATGGGTCATATTTTGTGTACTTGTAGAAAAATGCTTAAATTGTGTGGGGTTTTCACCGTAAGCAAAGCATAAGCATAGCGTAAGCAAACTGTAAGCAAAGTAACTGTGTCTATATAAATCCTTTTTGCAACTCTTTTCTGAAGAAATAATGTATTATTCGACTTTCCGGGAATCTGTTTCTGTCGAATATGGTGCAAAACAGTAGAAAAATTTAGGTAAAATATGCAAATGGGTCACAAAAATCCACCATGTTACTTTTATAAAGTATCAGAATGTTCTATTTCTGATTTTGATTAAACGATTTTGCCCTTAATATTTAGATTCCTGATCACTTACAGGAACTATTTTGTAGCCAGGTAAACAGTCTGTTTTCCTATAGGTTATATTTGTGTGTATTTGTAGAAAAATGCTTAAATTGTGTGGTCTTTTCAACGTAAGCAAAGCATAAGCAAAGCGTAAACAAACTGTAAACAAAGGAACTGTGTCTTGATAAACCCTTTTTGCAACTATTTTTTTTATGAAATAATGTATTATTCTACTTCCAGTGACCCTATTTCAGTCGAATATGGTGCAGAACTGTTGAAAAATTGAGGTAAAATATGCAAAAGGGTCACAAAAATCCACAATGTTACTTTTATAAAGTATCAAAATGTTCTATTTCTGATTTTGATTAAACGATTTTGCCTTTAATATTTAGATTCCTGATCACTAACAGGAACTATTTTGCAGCCAGGTAAACAGTATTGTCCGTATGGGTCATATTTGTGTGTATTTGTAGAAAAACGCTTAAATTGTGTGGTTTTTTCAACGTAAGCAAAGCATAAGCAAAGCAAAAGCAAACTATAAGCAATGGAACTGTGTCTTGATAAATCCTTTTTGCAACTCTTTTCTGAAGAAATAATGTATTATTCGACTTTCCGGGAATCTGTTTCTGTCGAATATGGTGCAAAACAGTAGAAAAATTTAGGTAAAATATGCAAATGGGTCACAAAAATCCACCATGTTACTTTTAAAAAGTATAAGAATGTTCTATTTCTGATTTTGATTAAACGATTTTGCCCTTAATATTTAGATTCCTGATCACTTACAGGAACTATTTTGTAGCCAGGTAAACAGTCTGTTTTCCTATAGGTTATATTTGTGTGTATTTGTAGAAAAATGCTTAAATTGTGTGGTCTTTTCAACGTAAGCAAAGCATAAGCAAACTGTAATCAAAGGAACTGTGTCTTGATAAATCCTTTTGCAACTCTTTTCTGAAGAAATAATATATTATTCTACTTTCCGGGAATCTATTTCTGTCGAATATGCTGCAAAATCTAAGACAAATTGAGGCAAAATATGCAAAAATGTCAAAAAAGTCCACAATGTTAATTTTATAAAATATAAGAATTTTCTATTTCTGATTTGATTAAACAATTTTACTCTTAATTTTTAGATTCACCTTCACTGACAGGTGCAATTATATAGCCAGGGAACCAATCTGTGTCCCTTTGGGTCATATTTGTGTGTTTTTGTAGAAAAATGCTTAAATTGTGTGGTGTTTTCAACGTAAGCAAAGCATAAGCAAATTATAAGCAAAGGAACTGTGTCTTGATAAATCCTTTTTGCAACTCTTTTCTGAAGAAATAATGTATTATTCGACTTTCCGGGAATCTATTTCTGTCGAATATGCTGCAAAACTGTAGAAAAATTTAGTTAAAATATGCAAAAGGGTCACAAAAATCCACAATGTTACTTTTATAAAGTATCAGAATGTTCTATTTCTGATTTTGATTCAACGATTTTGCCCTTAATATTGAGATTCCTGATCACTAACAGGAACTATTTTGAAGCCAGGTAAACAGTATTGTATCTAAGGGTCATATTTGTGTGTATTTGTAGAAAAACGCTTAAATTCTGTTGTGTTTTCAACGTAAGCAAAGCATAAGCAAACTGTAAGCAAAGGAACTGTGTCTTGATAAATCCTTTTGCAACTCTTTTCTGAAGAAATAATATATTATTTTACTTTCCGGGAATCTATTTCTGTTGAATATGGTGCAAAATCTAAGACAAATTGAGGCAAAATATGCAATAGGATCACAAAAATCCACAATGTTACTTTTATAAAGTATCAGAATTTTCTATTTCTGATTTTGATTAAACAATTATTCTCTTAATTTTTGGATTCACCTTCACTGACAGGTGCAATTATATAGCAAGGGCACCAATCTGTGTCCTTATGTGTCACATTTGTGTGTATTTGTAGAAAAATGCTTAAATTGTGTGGTGTTTTCAACGTAAGCAAAGCATAAGCAAAGCGTAAGCAAACTGTAAGCAAAGGAACTATGTCTTGATAAACCCTTTTTGCCACTATTTTTTAAAGAAATAATGTATAAATCTACTTCCAGGGACACTATTTCAGTCGAATATGGTGCAGAACTGTTGAAAAATTGAGGTAAAATATGCAAAAGTGTCACAAAAATCCATAATGTTACTTTTATAAAGTATCAAAATGTTCTATTTCTGATTTTGATTAAACGATTTTGCCCTTAATATTTAGATTCCTGATCACTAACAGGAACTATTTTGCAGCCAGGTAAACAGTATTGTCCCTATGGGTCCTATTTGTGTGTATTTGTAGAAAAATGCTTAAATTGTGTGGTGTTTTCATCGTAAGCAAAGCATAAGCCAAGCATAAGCAAACTATAAGCGAAGGAACTGTGTCTTGATAAATCCTTTTTGCAACTCTTTTCTGAAGAAATAATGTATTATTCTACTTCCCGGGGATCTTTTTCTGTCGAATATGCTGCAAAATCTAAGACAAATTGAGGCAAAATATGCAAAAATGTCAAAAAAAATCCACAATGTTAATTTTATAAAATATAAGAATTTTCTATTTCTGATTTGATTAAACAATTTTACTCTTAATTTTTAGATTCACCTTCACTGACAGGTGCAATTATATAGCCAGGGAACCAATCTGTGTCCCTTTGGGTCATATTTGTGTGTTTTTGTAGAAAAATGCTTAAATTGTGTGGTGTTTTCAACGTAAGCAAAGCATAAGCAAAGCGTAAGCAAACTGTAAGCAAAGGAACTATGTCTTGATAAACCGTTTTTGCCACTATATTTTAAAGAAATAATGTATAATTCTACTTCCAGGGACACTATTTCAGTCGAATATGGTGCAGAACTGTTGAAAAATTGAGGTAAAATATGCAAAAGTGTCACAAAAATCCACAATGTTACTTTTATAAAGTATCAAAATGTTCTATTTCTGATTTTGATTAAACGATTTTGCCCTTAATATTTAGATTCCTGATCACTAACAGAAACTATTTTGCAGCCAGGTAAATAGTATTGTCCCTATGGGTCCTATTTGTGTGTATTTGTAGAAAAATGCTTAAATTGTGTGGTGTTTTCATCGTAAGCAAAGCATAAGCCAAGCATAAGCAAACTATAAGCAAAGGAACTGTGTCTTGATAAATCCTTTTTGCAACTCTTTTCTGAAGAAATAATGTATTATTCTACTTCCCGGGGATCTATTTCTGTCGAATATGCTGCAAAATCTAAGACAAATTGAGGCAAAATATGCAAAAATGTCAAAAAAAATCCACAATGTTAATTTTATAAAATATAAGAATTTTCTATTTCTGATTTGATTAAACAATTTTACTCTTAATTTTTAGATTCACCTTCACTGACAGGTGCAATTTTATAGCCAGGGAACCAATCTGTGTCTTGATAAATCCTTTTTGCAACTCTTTTCTGAAGAAATAATGTATTATTCGACTTTCCGGGAATCTATTTCTGTCGAATATGCTGCAAAACTGTAGAAAAATTTAGGTAAAATATGCAAAAGGGTCACAAAAATCCACAATGTTACTTTTATAAAGTATCAGAATGTTCTATTTCTGATTTTGATTCAACGATTTTGCCCTTAATATTGAGATTCCTGATCACTAACAGGAACTATTTTGAAGCCAGGTAAACAGTATTGTATCTATGGGTCATATTTGTGTGTATTTGTAGAAAAATGCTTAAATTCTGTTGTGTTTTCAACGTAAGCAAAGCATAAGCAAAGCACAAGCGAACTGTAAGCAAAGGAACTGTGTCTTGATAAATCCTTTTGCAACTCTTTTCTGAAGAAATAATGTATTATTCAACTTTCCGGGAATCTATTTCTGTCGAATCTGCTGCAAAATCTAAGACAAATTGAGGCAAAATATGCAAAAATGTCAAAAAAGTCCACAATGTTAATTTTATAAAATATAAGAATTTTCTATTTCTGATTTGATTAAACAATTTTACTCTTAATTTTTAGATTCACCTTCACTGACAGGTGCAATTATATAGCCAGGGAACCAATCTGTGTCCCTTTGGGTCATATTTGTGTGTTTTTGTAGAAAAATGCTTAAATTGTGTGGTGTTTTCAACGTAAGCAAAGCATAAGCAAATTATAAGCAAAGGAACTGTGTCTTGATAAATCCTTTTTGCAACTCTTTTCTGAAGAAATAATGTATTATTCGACTTTCCGGGAATCTATTTCTGTCGAATATGCTGCAAAACTGTAGAAAAATTTAGTTAAAATATGCAAAAGGGTCACAAAAATCCACAATGTTACTTTTATAAAGTATCAGAATGTTCTATTTCTGATTTTGATTCAACGATTTTGCCCTTAATATTGAGATTCCTGATCACTAACAGGAACTATTTTGAAGCCAGGTAAACAGTATTGTATCTAAGGGTCATATTTGTGTGTATTTGTAGAAAAATGCTTAAATTCTGTTGTGTTTTCAACGTAAGCAAAGCATAAGCAAACTGTAAGCAAAGGAACTGTGTCTTGATAAATCCTTTTGCAACTCTTTTCTGAAGAAATAATATATTATTCTACTTTCCGGGAATCTATTTCTGTTGAATATGGTGCAAAATCTAAGACAAATTGAGGCAAAATATGCAATAGGATCACAAAAATCCACAATGTTACTTTTATAAAGTATCAGAATTTTCTATTTCTGATTTTGATTAAACAATTATTCTCTTAATTTTTGGATTCACCTTCACTGACAGGTGCAATTATATAGCAAGGGCACCAATCTGTGTCCTTATGTGTCACATTTGTGTGTATTTGTAGAAAAATGCTTAAATTGTGTGGTGTTTTCAACGTAAGCAAAGCATAAGCAAAGCGTAAGCAAACTGTAAGCAAAGGAACTATGTCTTGATAAACCCTTTTTGCCACTATTTTTTAAAGAAATAATGTATAAATCTACTTCCAGGGACACTATTTCAGTCGAATATGGTGCAGAACTGTTGAAAAATTGAGGTAAAATATGCAAAAGTGTCACAAAAATCCATAATGTTACTTTTATAAAGTATCAAAATGTTCTATTTCTGATTTTGATTAAACGATTTTGCCCTTAATATTTAGATTCCTGATCACTAACAGGAACTATTTTGCAGCCAGGTAAACAGTATTGTCCCTATGGGTCCTATTTGTGTGTATTTGTAGAAAAATGCTTAAATTGTGTGGTGTTTTCATCGTAAGCAAAGCATAAGCCAAGCATAAGCAAACTATAAGCGAAGGAACTGTGTCTTGATAAATCCTTTTTGCAACTCTTTTCTGAAGAAATAATGTATTATTCTACTTTCCGGGGATCTATTTCTGTCGAATATGCTGCAAAATCTAAGACAAATTGAGGCAAAATATGCAAAAATGTCAAAAAAAATCCACAATGTTAATTTTATAAAATATAAGAATTTTCTATTTCTGATTTGATTAAACAATTTTACTCTTAATTTTTAGGTTCACCTTCACTGACAGGTGCAATTATATAGCCAGGGAACCAATCTGTGTCCCTTTGGGTCATATTTGTGTGTTTTTGTAGAAAAATGCTTAAATTGTGTGGTGTTTTCAACGTAAGCAAAGCATAAGCAAAGCGTAAGCAAACTGTAAGCAAAGGAACTATGTCTTGATAAACCGTTTTTGCCACTATATTTTAAAGAAATAATGTATAATTCTACTTCCAGGGACACTATTTCAGTCGAATATGGTGCAGAACTGTTGAAAAATTGAGGTAAAATATGCAAAAGTGTCACAAAAATCCACAATGTTACTTTTATAAAGTATCAAAATGTTCTATTTCTGATTTTGATTAAACGATTTTGCCCTTAATATTTAGATCCCTGATCACTAACAGGAACTATTTTGCAGCCAGGTAAATAGTATTGTCCCTATGGGTCCTATTTGTGTGTATTTGTAGAAAAATGCTTAAATTGTGTGGTGTTTTCATCGTAAGCAAAGCATAAGCCAAGCATAAGCAAACTATAAGCAAAGGAACTGTGTCTTGATAAATCCTTTTTGCAACTCTTTTCTGAAGAAATAATGTATTATTCTACTTCCCGGGGATCTATTTCTGTCGAATATGCTGCAAAATCTAAGACAAATTGAGGCAAAATATGCAAAAATGTCAAAAAAAATCCACAATGTTAATTTTATAAAATATAAGAATTTTCTATTTCTGATTTGATTAAACAATTTTACTCTTAATTTTTAGATTCACCTTCACTGACAGGTGCAATTATATAGCCAGGGAACCAATCTGTGTCTTGATAAATCCTTTTTGCAACTCTTTTCTGAAGAAATAATGTATTATTCGACTTTCCGGGAATCTATTTCTGTCGAATATGTTGCAAAACTGTAGAAAAATTTAGGTAAAATATGCAAAAGGGTCACAAAAATCCACAATGTTACTTTTATAAAGTATCAGAATGTTCTATTTCTGATTTTGATTCAACGATTTTGCCCTTAATATTGAGATTCCTGATCACTAACAGGAACTATTTTGAAGCCAGGTAAACAGTATTGTATCTATGGGTCATATTTGTGTGTATTTGTAGAAAAATGCTTAAATTCTGTTGTGTTTTCAACGTAAGCAAAGCATAAGCAAAGCATAAGCGAACTGTAAGCAAAGGAACTGTGTCTTGATAAATCCTTTTGCAACTCTTTTCTGAAGAAATAATGTATTATTCAACTTTCCGGGAATCTATTTATGTCGAATATGGTGCAAAACTGTAGAAAAATATGGGTAAAATATGATTAAGGGTCACAAAAAGTCCACAATGTTAATTTTATAAAATATAAGAATTTTCTATTTCTGATTTGATTAAACAATTTTACTCTTAATTTTTAGATTCACCTTCACTGACAGGTGCAATTATATAGCCAGGGAACCAATCTGTGTCCCTTTGGGTCATATTTGTGTGTTTTTGTAGAAAAATGCTTAAATTGTGTGGTGTTTTCAACGTAAGCAAAGCATAAGCAAAGCATAAGCAAACTGTAAGCATAGGAACTGTGTCTTGATAAATCCTTTTTCCAACTCTTTTCTGAAGAAATAATGTATTATTCGACTTTCCGGGAATCTATTTCTGTCGAATATGCTGCAAAACTGTAGAAAAATTTAGGTAAAATATGCAAAAGGGTCACAAAAATCCACAATGTTACTTTTATAAAGTATCAGAATGTTCTATTTCTGATTTTGATTCAACGATTTTGCCCTTAATATTGAGATTCCTGATCACTAACAGGAACTATTTTGAAGCCAGGTAAACAGTATTGTATCTAAGGGTCATATTTGTGTGTATTTGTAGAAAAATGCTTAAATTCTGTTGTGTTTTCAACGTAAGCAAAGCATAAGCAAACTGTAAGCAAAGGAACTGTGTCTTGATAAATCCTTTTGCAACTCTTTTCTGAAGAAATAATATATTATTCTACTTTCCGGGAATCTATTTCTTTTGAATATGGTGCAAAATCTAAGACAAATTGAGGCAAAATATGCAATAGGATCACAAAAATCCACAATGTTACTTTTATAAAGTATCAGAATTTTCTATTTCTGATTTTGATTAAACAATTATTCTCTTAATTTTTGGATTCACCTTCACTGACAGGTGCAATTATATAGCCAGGGAGCCAATCTGTGTCCTTATTTGTCACATTTGTGTGTATTTGTAGAAAAATGCTTAAATTGTGTGGTGTTTTCAACGAAAGCAAAGCATAAGCAAAGCGTAAGCAAACTGTAAGCAAAGGAACTATGTCTTGATAAACCCTTTTTGCAACTATTTTTTAAAGAAATAATGTATAATTCTACTTCCAGGGACACTATTTCAGTCGAATATGGTGCAGAACTGTTGAAAAATTGAGGTAAAATATGCAAAAGTGTCACAAAAATCCACAATGTTACTTTTATAAAGTATCAAAATGTTCTATTTCTGATTTTGATTAAACGATTTTGCCCTTAATATTTAGATTCCTGATCACTAACAGGAACTATTTTGCAGCCAGGTAAACAGTATTGTCCCTATGGGTCCTATTTGTGTGTATTTGTAGAAAAATGCTTAAATTGTGTGGTGTTTTCATCGTAAGCAAAGCATAAGCCAAGCATAAGCAAACTATAAGCGAAGGAACTGTGTCTTGATAAATCCTTTTTGCAACTCTTTTCTGAAGAAATAATGTATTATTCTACTTCCCGGGGATCTTTTTCTGTCGAATATGCTGCAAAATCTAAGACAAATTGAGGCAAAATATGCAAAAATGTCAAAAAAAATCCACAATGTTAATTTTATAAAATATAAGAATTTTCTATTTCTGATTTGATTAAACAATTTTACTCTTAATTTTTAGGTTCACCTTCACTGACAGGTGCAATTATATAGCCAGGGAACCAATCTGTGTCCCTTTGGGTCATATTTGTGTGTTTTTGTAGAAAAATGCTTAAATTGTGTGGTGTTTTCAACGTAAGCAAAGCATAAGCAAAGCGTAAGCAAACTGTAAGCAAAGGAACTATGTCTTGATAAACCGTTTTTGCCACTATATTTTAAAGAAATAATGTATAATTCTACTTCCAGGGACACTATTTCAGTCGAATATGGTGCAGAACTGTTGAAAAATTGAGGTAAAATATGCAAAAGTGTCACAAAAATCCACAATGTTACTTTTATAAAGTATCAAAATGTTCTATTTCTGATTTTGATTAAACGATTTTGCCCTTAATATTTAGATCCCTGATCACTAACAGGAACTATTTTGCAGCCAGGTAAATAGTATTGTCCCTATGGGTCCTATTTGTGTGTATTTGTAGAAAAATGCTTAAATTGTGTGGTGTTTTCATCGTAAGCAAAGCATAAGCCAAGCATAAGCAAACTATAAGCAAAGGAACTGTGTCTTGATAAATCCTTTTTGCAACTCTTTTCTGAAGAAATAATGTATTATTCTACTTCCCGGGGATCTATTTCTGTCGAATATGCTGCAAAATCTAAGACAAATTGAGGCAAAATATGCAAAAATGTCAAAAAAAATCCACAATGTTAATTTTATAAAATATAAGAATTTTCTATTTCTGATTTGATTAAACAATTTTACTCTTAATTTTTAGATTCACCTTCACTGACAGGTGCAATTATATAGCCAGGGAACCAATCTGTGTCTTGATAAATCCTTTTTGCAACTCTTTTCTGAAGAAATAATGTATTATTCGACTTTCCGGGAATCTATTTCTGTCGAATATGTTGCAAAACTGTAGAAAAATTTAGGTAAAATATGCAAAAGGGTCACAAAAATCCACAATGTTACTTTTATAAAGTATCAGAATGTTCTATTTCTGATTTTGATTCAACGATTTTGCCCTTAATATTGAGATTCCTGATCACTAACAGGAACTATTTTGAAGCCAGGTAAACAGTATTGTATCTATGGGTCATATTTGTGTGTATTTGTAGAAAAATGCTTAAATTCTGTTGTGTTTTCAACGTAAGCAAAGCATAAGCAAAGCACAAGCGAACTGTAAGCAAAGGAACTGTGTCTTGATAAATCCTTTTGCAACTCTTTTCTGAAGAAATAATGTATTATTCAACTTTCCGGGAATCTATTTATGTCGAATATGGTGCAAAACTGTAGAAAAATATGGGTAAAATATGATTAAGGGTCACAAAAAGTCCACAATGTTAATTTTATAAAATATAAGAATTTTCTATTTCTGATTTGATTAAACAATTTTACTCTTAATTTTTAGATTCACCTTCACTGACAGGTGCAATTATATAGCCAGGGAACCAATCTGTGTCCCTTTGGGTCATATTTGTGTGTTTTTGTAGAAAAATGCTTAAATTGTGTGGTGTTTTCAACGTAAGCAAAGCATAAGCAAAGCATAAGCAAACTGTAAGCATAGGAACTGTGTCTTGATAAATCCTTTTTCCAACTCTTTTCTGAAGATATAATGTATTATTCGACTTTCCGGGAATCTATTTCTGTCGAATATGCTGCAAAACTGTAGAAAAATTTAGGTAAAATATGCAAAAGGGTCACAAAAATCCACAATGTTACTTTTATAAAGTATCAGAATGTTCTATTTCTGATTTTGATTCAACGATTTTGCCCTTAATATTGAGATTCCTGATCACTAACAGGAACTATTTTGAAGCCAGGTAAACAGTATTGTATCTAAGGGTCATATTTGTGTGTATTTGTAGAAAAATGCTTAAATTCTGTTGTGTTTTCAACGTAAGCAAAGCATAAGCAAACTGTAAGCAAAGGAACTGTGTCTTGATAAATCCTTTTGCAACTCTTTTCTGAAGAAATAATATATTATTCTACTTTCCGGGAATCTATTTCTTTTGAATATGGTGCAAAATCTAAGACAAATTGAGGCAAAATATGCAATAGGATCACAAAAATCCACAATGTTACTTTTATAAAGTATCAGAATTTTCTATTTCTGATTTTGATTAAACAATTATTCTCTTAATTTTTGGATTCACCTTCACTGACAGGTGCAATTATATAGCCAGGGAGCCAATCTGTGTCCTTATTTGTCACATTTGTGTGTATTTGTAGAAAAATGCTTAAATTGTGTGGTGTTTTCAACGTAAGCAAAGCATAAGCAAAGCGTAAGCAAACTGTAAGCAAAGGAACTATGTCTTGATAAACCCTTTTTGCAACTATTTTTTAAAGAAATAATGTATAATTCTACTTCCAGGGACACTATTTCAGTCGAATATGGTGCAGAACTGTTGAAAAATTGAGGTAAAATATGCAAAAGTGTCACAAAAATCCACAATGTTACTTTTATAAAGTATCAAAATGTTCTATTTCTGATTTTGATTAAACGATTTTGCCCTTAATATTTAGATTCCTGATCACTAACAGGAACTATTTTGCAGCCAGGTAAACAGTATTGTCCCTATGGGTCCTATTTGTGTGTATTTGTAGAAAAATGCTTAAATTGTGTGGTGTTTTCATCGTAAGCAAAGCATAAGCCAAGCATAAGCAAACTATAAGCAAAGGAACTGTGTCTTGATAAATCCTTTTTGCAACTCTTTTCTGAAGAAATAATGTATTATTCTACTTCCCGGGGATCTATTTCTGTCGAATATGCTGCAAAATCTAAGACAAATTGAGGCAAAATATGCAAAAATGTCAAAAAAAATCCACAATGTTAATTTTATAAAATATAAGAATTTTCTATTTCTGATTTGATTAAACAATTTCACTCTTAATTTTTAGATTCACCTTCACTGACAGGTGCAATTATATAGCCAGGGAACCAATCTGTGTCTTGATAAATCCTTTTTGCAACTCTTTTCTGAAGAAATAATGTATTATTCGACTTTCCGGGAATCTATTTCTGTCGAATATGTTGCAAAACTGTAGAAAAATTTAGGTAAAATATGCAAAAGGGTCACAAAAATCCACAATGTTACTTTTATAAAGTATCAGAATGTTCTATTTCTGATTTTGATTCAACGATTTTGCCCTTAATATTGAGATTCCTGATCACTAACAGGAACTATTTTGAAGCCAGGTAAACAGTATTGTATCTATGGGTCATATTTGTGTGTATTTGTAGAAAAATGCTTAAATTCTGTTGTGTTTTCAACGTAAGCAAAGCATAAGCAAAGCACAAGCGAACTGTAAGCAAAGGAACTGTGTCTTGATAAATCCTTTTGCAACTCTTTTCTGAAGAAATAATGTATTATTCAACTTTCCGGGAATCTATTTATGTCGAATATGGTGCAAAACTGTAGAAAAATATGGGTAAAATATGATTAAGGGTCACAAAAAGTCCACAATGTTAATTTTATAAAATATAAGAATTTTCTATTTCTGATTTGATTAAACAATTTTACTCTTAATTTTTAGATTCACCTTCACTGACAGGTGCAATTATATATCCAGGGAACCAATCTGTGTCCCTTTGGGTCATATTTGTGTGTTTTTGTAGAAAAATGCTTAAATTGTGTGGTGTTTTCAACGTAAGCAAAGCATAAGCAAAGCATAAGCAAACTGTAAGCATAGGAACTGTGTCTTGATAAATCCTTTTTCCAACTCTTTTCTGAAGATATAATGTATTATTCGACTTTCCGGGAATCTATTTCTGTCGAATATGCTGCAAAACTGTAGAAAAATTTAGGTAAAATATGCAAAAGGGTCACAAAAATCCACAATGTTACTTTTATAAAGTATCAGAATGTTCTATTTCTGATTTTGATTCAACGATTTTGCCCTTAATATTGAGATTCCTGATCACTAACAGGAACTATTTTGAAGCCAGGTAAACAGTATTGTATCTAAGGGTCATATTTGTGTGTATTTGTAGAAAAATGCTTAAATTCTGTTGTGTTTTCAACGTAAGCAAAGCATAAGCAAACTGTAAGCAAAGGAACTGTGTCTTGATAAATCCTTTTGCAACTCTTTTCTGAAGAAATAATATATTATTCTA
Source organism: Sipunculus nudus (assembly GCA_026874595.1). NCBI lineage: Eukaryota > Metazoa > Annelida > Sipuncula > Golfingiida > Sipunculidae > Sipunculus > Sipunculus nudus. The sequence goes on along the minus strand of CM049312.1, from coordinate 84,046,573 downwards.
CTTTCCGGGAATCTATTTCTTTTGAATATGGTGCAAAATCTAAGACAAATTGAGGCAAAATATGCAATAGGATCACAAAAATCCACAATGTTACTTTTATAAAGTATCAGAATTTTCTATTTCTGATTTTGATTAAACAATTATTCTCTTAATTTTTGGATTCACCTTCACTGACAGGTGCAATTATATAGCCAGGGAGCCAATCTGTGTCCTTATTTGTCACATTTGTGTGTATTTGTAGAAAAATGCTTAAATTGTGTGGTGTTTTCAACGTAAGCAAAGCATAAGCAAAGCGTAAGCAAACTGTAAGCAAAGGAACTATGTCTTGATAAACCCTTTTTGCAACTATTTTTTAAAGAAATAATGTATAATTCTACTTCCAGGGACACTATTTCAGTCGAATATGGTGCAGAACTGTTGAAAAATTGAGGTAAAATATGCAAAAGTGTCACAAAAATCCACAATGTTACTTTTATAAAGTATCAAAATGTTCTATTTCTGATTTTGATTAAACGATTTTGCCCTTAATATTTAGATTCCTGATCACTAACAGGAACTATTTTGCAGCCAGGTAAACAGTATTGTCCCTATGGGTCCTATTTGTGTGTATTTGTAGAAAAATGCTTAAATTGTGTGGTGTTTTCATCGTAAGCAAAGCATAAGCCAAGCATAAGCAAACTATAAGCAAAGGAACTGTGTCTTGATAAATCCTTTTTGCAACTCTTTTCTGAAGAAATAATGTATTATTCTACTTCCCGGGGATCTATTTCTGTCGAATATGCTGCAAAATCTAAGACAAATTGAGGCAAAATATGCAAAAATGTCAAAAAAAATCCACAATGTTAATTTTATAAAATATAAGAATTTTCTATTTCTGATTTGATTAAACAATTTCACTCTTAATTTTTAGATTCACCTTCACTGACATGTGCAATTATATAGCCAGGGAACCAATCTGTGTCCCTTTGGGTCATATTTGTGTGTTTTTGTAGAAAAATGCTTAAATTGTGTGGTGTTTTCAACGTAAGCAAAGCATAAGCAAAGCGTAAGCAAACTGTAAGCAAAGGAACTATGTCTTGATAAACCCTTTTTGCAACTATTTTTTAAAGAAATAATGTATAATTCTACTTCCAGGGACACTATTTCAGTCGAATATGGTGCAGAACTGTTGAAAAATTGAGGTAAAATATGCAAAAGTGTCACAAAAATCCACAATGTTACTTTTATAAAGTATCAAAATGTTCTATTTCTGATTTTGATTAAACGATTTTGCCCTTAATATTTAGATTCCTGATCACTAACAGGAACTATTTTGCAGCCAGGTAAACAGTATTGTCCCTATGGGTCCTATTTGTGTGTATTTGTAGAAAAATGCTTAAATTGTGTGGTGTTTTCAACGTAAGCAAAGCATAAGCAAAGCATAAGCAAACTGTAAGCATAGGAACTGTGTCTTGATAAATCCTTTTTGCAACTCTTTTCTGAAGAAATAATGTATTATTCGACTTTCCGGGTATCTATTTCTGTCGAATATGCTGGAAAACTGTAGAAAAATTTAGGTAAAATATGCAAAAGGGTCACAAAAATCCACAATGTTACTTTTATAAAGTATCAGAATGTTCTATTTCTGATTTTGATTCAACGATTTTGCCCTTAATATTGAGATTCCTGATCACTAACAGGAACTATTTTGAAGCCAGGTAAACAGTATTGTATCTATGGGTCATATTTGTGTGTATTTGTAGAAAAATGCTTAAATTCTGTTGTGTTTTCAACGTAAGCAAAGCATAAGCAAACTGTAAGCAAAGGAACTGTGTCATGATAAATCCTTTTGCAACTCTTTTCTGAAGAATTAATATATTATTCTACTTTCCGGTGGTGCAAAATCTAAGACAAATTGAGGCAAAATATGCAATAGGATCACAAAAATCCACAATGTTACTTTTATAAAGTATCAGAATTTTCTATTTCTGATTTTGATTAAACAATTTTACTCTTAATTTTTAGATTCACCTTCACTGACAGGTGCAATTATATAGCCAGGGAACCAATCTGTGTCCTTATGTGTCACATTTGTGTGTATTTCTAGAAAAATGCTTAAATTGTGTGGTGTTTTCAATGTAAGCAAAGCATAAGCAAAGCGTAAGAAAACTGTAAGCAAAGTAACTGTGTCTTGATAAATCCTTTTTGCAACTCTTTTCTGAAGAAATAATGTATTATTCTTTTTCCAGTGACCCTATTTCAGTCGAATATGGTGCAGAACTGTTGAAAAATTGAGGTAAAATATGCAAAAGGGTCACAAAAATCCACAATGTTACTTTTATAAAGTATCAGAATTTTCTATTTCTGATTTTGATTAAAAATTTTACTCTTAATTTTTAGATTCACCTTCACTGACAGGTGCAATTATTTAGCCAGGTAAACAGTCTGTGGTCCATATGGGTCATATTTTTGTGTACTTGTAGAAAAATGCTTAAATTGTGTGGGGTTTTCACCGTAAGCAAAGCATAAGCAAAGCGTAAGCAAACTGTAAGCAAAGTAACTGTGTCTATATAAATCCTTTTTGCAACTCTTTTCTGAAGAAATAATGTATTATTCTACTTCCAGTGACGCTATTTCAGTCGAATATGGTGCAGAACTGTTGAAAAATTGAGGTAAAATATGCAAAAGGGTCACAAAAATCCACAATGTTACTTTTATAAAGTATCAAAATGTTCTATTTCTGATTTTGATTAAACGATTTTGCCTTTAATATTTAGATTCCTGATCACTAACAGGAACTATTTTGCAGCCAGGTAAACAGTATTGTCCCTATGGGTCATATTTGTGTGTATTTGTAGAAAAACGCTAAAATGGTGTGTTTTTTTTCAACGTAAGCAAAGCATAAGGAAAGCAAAAGCAAACTATAAGCAATGGAACTGTGTCTTGATAAATCCTTTTTGCAACTCTTTTCTGAAGAAATAATGTATTATTCGACTTTCCGGGAATCTGTTTCTGTCGAATATGGTGCAAAACAGTAGAAAAATTTAGGTAAAATATGCAAATGGGTCACAAAAATCCACCATGTTACTTTTATAAAGTATCAGAATGTTCTATTTCTGATTTTGATTAAACGATTTTGCCCTTAATATTTAGATTCCTGATCACTTACAGGAACTATTTTGTAGCCAGGTAAACAGTCTGTTTTCCTATAAGTTATATTTGTGTGTATTTATAGAAAAATGCTTAAATTGTGTGGTCTTTTCAACGTAAGCAAAGCATAAGCAAACTGTAAGCATAGGAACTGTGTCTTGATAAATCCTTTTGGCAACTATTTTCTGAAGAAATAATGTATTATTTTACTTTTTGGGAATTTATTTATGTCGAATATGGTGCAAAACTGTAGAAAAATATAGGTAAAATATGATAAAGGGTCACAAAAATTCACAGTGTTACTTTTACAAAGTATCAGAATTTTCTATTTCTGATTTTGATTAAACGATTTCACCTTTAATTTTTGGATTCACCTTCACTGACAGGTGCCATTTTACAGCCAGGTAAACAGTATTGTCTCTATGGGTCCTATTTGTGTGTATTTGTAGAAAAATGCTTAAATTGTGTGGTGTTTTCATCGTAAGCAAAGCATAAGCCAAGTATAAGCAAACTATAAGCAAAAGAACTGTGTCTTGATTAATCCTTTTTGCAACTCTTTTCTGAAGAAATAATGTATTATTTTACTTCCCGGGGATCTATTTCTGTCGAATATGCTGCAAAATCTAAGACAAATTGAGGCAAAATATGCAAAAATGTCAAAAAAAGTCCATAATGTTAATTTTATAAAATATAAGAATTTTCTATTTCTGATTTGATTAAACAATTTTACTCTTAATTTTTAGATTCACCTTCACTGACAGGTGCAATTATATAGCCAGGGAACCAATCTGTGTCCCTTTGGGTCATATTTGTGTGTTTTTGTAGAAAAATGCTTAAATTGTGTGGTGTTTTCAACGCAAGCAAAGCATAAGCAAACTGTAAGCATAGGAACTGTGTCTTGATAAATCCTTTATGCAACTCTTTTCTGAAGAAATAATGTATTATTCGACTTTCCGGGAATCTATTTCTGTCGAATATGCTGCAAAACTGTAGAAAAATTTAGTTAAAATATGCAAAAGGGTCACAAAAATCCACAATGTTACTTTTATAAAGTATCAGAATGTTCTATTTCTGATTTTGATTCAACGATTTTGCCCTTAATATTTAGATTCCTGATCACTAACAGGAACTATTTTGAAGCCAGGTAAACAGTATTGTATCTAAGGGTCATATTTGTGTGTATTTGTAGAAAAATGCTTAAATTCTGTTGTGTTTTCAACGTAAGCAAAGCATAAGCAAACTGTAAGCAAAGGAACTGTGTCTTGATAAATCCTTTTGCAACTCTTTTCTGAAGAAATAATATATTATTCTACTTTCCGGGAATCTATTTCTGTTGAATATGGTGCAAAATCTAAGACAAATTGAGGCAAAATATGCAATAGGATCACAAAAATCCACAATGTTACTTTTATAAAGTATCAGAATTTTCTATTTCTGATTTTGATTAAACAATTATTCTCTTAATTTTTGGATTCACCTTCACTGACAGGTGCAATTATATAGCAAGGGCACCAATCTATGTCCTTATGTGTCACATTTGTGTGTATTTGTAGAAAAATGCTTAAATTGTGTGGTGTTTTCAACGTAAGCAAAGCATAAGCAAAGCGTAAGCAAACTGTAAGCAAAGGAACTATGTCTTGATAAACCCTTTTTGCAACTACTTTTTAAAGAAATAATGTATAATTCTACTTCCAGGGACACTATTTCAGTCGAATATGGTGCAAAATCTAAGACAAATTGAGGCAAAATATGCAATAGGATCACAAAAATCCACAATGTTACTTTTATAAAGTATCAGAATTTTCTATTTCTGATTTTGATTAAACGATTTTACCCTTAATATAGATTCCTGATCACTAACAGGAACTATTTTGCAGCCAGGTAAACAGTATTGTCTCTATGGGTCATATTTGTGTGTATTTGTAGAAAAACGCTTAAATTGTGTGGTGTTTTCAACGTAAGCAAAGCATAAGCAAATTATAAGCAAAGGAACTGTGTCTTCATAAATCCTTTTGCAACTCTTGTCTGAAGAAATAATGTATTATTCTCCTTCCCGGGAATCTATTTCTGTTGAATATGGTGCAAAATCTAAGACAAATTGAGGCAAAATATGCAATAGGATCACAAAAATCCACAATGTTACTTTTATAATATATCAGAATTTTCTATTTCTGATTTTGATTAAACAATTTTACTTTTAATTTTTAGATTCACCTTCACTGACAGGTGCAATTACATGGCAAGGGAACCAATCTGTGTCCTTATGTGTCACATTTGTGTGTATTTGTAGAAAAATGCTTAAATTGTGTGGTGTTTTCAACGTAAGCAAAGCATAAGCAAAGCGTAAGCAAACTGTAAGCAAAGGAACTATGTCTTGATAAACCCTTTTTGCAACTACTTTTTAAAGAAATAATGTATAATTCTACTTCCAGGGACACTATTTCAGTCGAATATGGTGCAGAACTGTTGAAAAATTGAGGTAAAATATGCAAAAGTGTCACAAAAATCCACAATGTTACTTTTATAAAGTATCAAAATGTTCTATTTCTGATTTTGATTAAACGATTTTGCCCTTAATATTTAGATTCCTGATCACTAACAGGAACTATTTTGCAGCCAGGTAAACAGTATTGTCCCTATGGGTCCTATTTGTGTGTATTTGTAGAAAAATGCTTAAATTGTGTGGTGTTTTCATCGTAAGCAAAGCATAAGCCAAGCATAAGCAAACTATAAGCAAAGGAACTGTGTCTTGATAAATCCTTTTTGCAACTCTTTTCTGAAGAAATAATGTATTATTCTACTTCCCGGGGATCTATTTCTGTCGAATATGCTGCAAAATCTAAGACAAATTGAGGCAAAATATGCAAAAATGTCAAAAAAAATCCACAATGTTAATTTTATAAAATATAAGAATTTTCTATTTCTGATTTGATTAAACAATTTCACTCTTAATTTTTAGATTCACCTTCACTGACATGTGCAATTATATAGCCAGGGAACCAATCTGTGTCCCTTTGGGTCATATTTGTGTGTTTTTGTAGAAAAATGCTTAAATTGTGTGGTGTTTTCAACGTAAGCAAAGCATAAGCAAAGCGTAAGCAAACTGTAAGCAAAGGAACTATGTCTTGATAAACCCTTTTTGCAACTATTTTTTAAAGAAATAATGTATAATTCTACTTCCAGGGACACTATTTCAGTCGAATATGGTGCAGAACTGTTGAAAAATTGAGGTAAAATATGCAAAAGTGTCACAAAAATCCACAATGTTACTTTTATAAAGTATCAAAATGTTCTATTTCTGATTTTGATTAAACGATTTTGCCCTTAATATTTAGATTCCTGATCACTAACAGGAACTATTTTGCAGCCAGGTAAACAGTATTGTCCCTATGGGTCCTATTTGTGTGTATTTGTAGAAAAATGCTTAAATTGTGTGGTGTTTTCAACGTAAGCAAAGCATAAGCAAAGCATAAGCAAACTGTAAGCATAGGAACTGTGTCTTGATAAATCCTTTTTGCAACTCTTTTCTGAAGAAATAATGTATTATTCGACTTTCCGGGTATCTATTTCTGTCGAATATGCTGGAAAACTGTAGAAAAATTTAGGTAAAATATGCAAAAGGGTCACAAAAATCCACAATGTTACTTTTATAAAGTATCAGAATGTTCTATTTCTGATTTTGATTCAACGATTTTGCCCTTAATATTGAGATTCCTGATCACTAACAGGAACTATTTTGAAGCCAGGTAAACAGTATTGTATCTATGGGTCATATTTGTGTGTATTTGTAGAAAAATGCTTAAATTCTGTTGTGTTTTCAACGTAAGCAAAGCATAAGCAAACTGTAAGCAAAGGAACTGTGTCATGATAAATCCTTTTGCAACTCTTTTCTGAAGAAATAATATATTATTCTACTTTCCGGGAATCTATTTCTGTTGAATATGGTGCAAAATCTAAGACAAATTGAGGCAAAATATGCAATAGGATCACAAAAATCCACAATGTTACTTTTATAAAGTATCAGAATTTTCTATTTCTGATTTTGATTAAACAATTATTCTCTTAATTTTTGGATTCACCTTCACTGACAGGTGCAATTATATAGCCAGGGAGCCAATCTGTGTCCTTATTTGTCACATTTGTGTGTATTTGTAGAAAAATGCTTAAATTGTGTGGTGTTTTCAACGAAAGCAAAGCATAAGCAAAGCGTAAGCAAACTGTAAGCAAAGGAACTATGTCTTGATAAACCCTTTTTGCAACTATTTTTTAAAGAAATAATGTATAATTCTACTTCCAGGGACACTATTTCAGTCGAATATGGTGCAGAACTGTTGAAAAATTGAGGTAAAATATGCAAAAGTGTCACAAAAATCCACAATGTTACTTTTATAAAGTATCAAAATGTTCTATTTCTGATTTTGATTAAACGATTTTGCCCTTAATATTTAGATTCCTGATCACTAACAGGAACTATTTTGCAGCCAGGTAAACAGTATTGTCCCTATGGGTCCTATTTGTGTGTATTTGTAGAAAAATGCTTAAATTGTGTGGTGTTTTCATCGTAAGCAAAGCATAAGCCAAGCATAAGCAAACTATAAGCGAAGGAACTGTGTCTTGATAAATCCTTTTTGCAACTCTTTTCTGAAGAAATAATGTATTATTCTACTTCCCGGGGATCTTTTTCTGTCGAATATGCTGCAAAATCTAAGACAAATTGAGGCAAAATATGCAAAAATGTCAAAAAAAATCCACAATGTTAATTTTATAAAATATAAGAATTTTCTATTTCTGATTTGATTAAACAATTTTACTCTTAATTTTTAGGTTCACCTTCACTGACAGGTGCAATTATATAGCCAGGGAACCAATCTGTGTCCCTTTGGGTCATATTTGTGTGTTTTTGTAGAAAAATGCTTAAATTGTGTGGTGTTTTCAACGTAAGCAAAGCATAAGCAAAGCGTAAGCAAACTGTAAGCAAAGGAACTATGTCTTGATAAACCGTTTTTGCCACTATATTTTAAAGAAATAATGTATAATTCTACTTCCAGGGACACTATTTCAGTCGAATATGGTGCAGAACTGTTGAAAAATTGAGGTAAAATATGCAAAAGTGTCACAAAAATCCACAATGTTACTTTTATAAAGTATCAAAATGTTCTATTTCTGATTTTGATTAAACGATTTTGCCCTTAATATTTAGATCCCTGATCACTAACAGGAACTATTTTGCAGCCAGGTAAATAGTATTGTCCCTATGGGTCCTATTTGTGTGTATTTGTAGAAAAATGCTTAAATTGTGTGGTGTTTTCATCGTAAGCAAAGCATAAGCCAAGCATAAGCAAACTATAAGCAAAGGAACTGTGTCTTGATAAATCCTTTTTGCAACTCTTTTCTGAAGAAATAATGTATTATTCTACTTCCCGGGGATCTATTTCTGTCGAATATGCTGCAAAATCTAAGACAAATTGAGGCAAAATATGCAAAAATGTCAAAAAAAATCCACAATGTTAATTTTATAAAATATAAGAATTTTCTATTTCTGATTTGATTAAACAATTTTACTCTTAATTTTTAGATTCACCTTCACTGACAGGTGCAATTATATAGCCAGGGAACCAATCTGTGTCTTGATAAATCCTTTTTGCAACTCTTTTCTGAAGAAATAATGTATTATTCGACTTTCCGGGAATCTATTTCTGTCGAATATGTTGCAAAACTGTAGAAAAATTTAGGTAAAATATGCAAAAGGGTCACAAAAATCCACAATGTTACTTTTATAAAGTATCAGAATGTTCTATTTCTGATTTTGATTCAACGATTTTGCCCTTAATATTGAGATTCCTGATCACTAACAGGAACTATTTTGAAGCCAGGTAAACAGTATTGTATCTATGGGTCATATTTGTGTGTATTTGTAGAAAAATGCTTAAATTCTGTTGTGTTTTCAACGTAAGCAAAGCATAAGCAAAGCATAAGCGAACTGTAAGCAAAGGAACTGTGTCTTGATAAATCCTTTTGCAACTCTTTTCTGAAGAAATAATGTATTATTCAACTTTCCGGGAATCTATTTATGTCGAATATGGTGCAAAACTGTAGAAAAATATGGGTAAAATATGATTAAGGGTCACAAAAAGTCCACAATGTTAATTTTATAAAATATAAGAATTTTCTATTTCTGATTTGATTAAACAATTTTACTCTTAATTTTTAGATTCACCTTCACTGACAGGTGCAATTATATAGCCAGGGAACCAATCTGTGTCCCTTTGGGTCATATTTGTGTGTTTTTGTAGAAAAATGCTTAAATTGTGTGGTGTTTTCAACGTAAGCAAAGCATAAGCAAAGCATAAGCAAACTGTAAGCATAGGAACTGTGTCTTGATAAATCCTTTTTCCAACTCTTTTCTGAAGAAATAATGTATTATTCGACTTTCCGGGAATCTATTTCTGTCGAATATGCTGCAAAACTGTAGAAAAATTTAGGTAAAATATGCAAAAGGGTCACAAAAATCCACAATGTTACTTTTATAAAGTATCAGAATGTTCTATTTCTGATTTTGATTCAACGATTTTGCCCTTAATATTGAGATTCCTGATCACTAACAGGAACTATTTTGAAGCCAGGTAAACAGTATTGTATCTAAGGGTCATATTTGTGTGTATTTGTAGAAAAATGCTTAAATTCTGTTGTGTTTTCAACGTAAGCAAAGCATAAGCAAACTGTAAGCAAAGGAACTGTGTCTTGATAAATCCTTTTGCAACTCTTTTCTGAAGAAATAATATATTATTCTACTTTCCGGGAATCTATTTCTTTTGAATATGGTGCAAAATCTAAGACAAATTGAGGCAAAATATGCAATAGGATCACAAAAATCCACAATGTTACTTTTATAAAGTATCAGAATTTTCTATTTCTGATTTTGATTAAACAATTATTCTCTTAATTTTTGGATTCACCTTCACTGACAGGTGCAATTATATAGCCAGGGAGCCAATCTGTGTCCTTATTTGTCACATTTGTGTGTATTTGTAGAAAAATGCTTAAATTGTGTGGTGTTTTCAACGAAAGCAAAGCATAAGCAAAGCGTAAGCAAACTGTAAGCAAAGGAACTATGTCTTGATAAACCCTTTTTGCAACTATTTTTTAAAGAAATAATGTATAATTCTACTTCCAGGGACACTATTTCAGTCGAATATGGTGCAGAACTGTTGAAAAATTGAGGTAAAATATGCAAAAGTGTCACAAAAATCCACAATGTTACTTTTATAAAGTATCAAAATGTTCTATTTCTGATTTTGATTAAACGATTTTGCCCTTAATATTTAGATTCCTGATCACTAACAGGAACTATTTTGCAGCCAGGTAAACAGTATTGTCCCTATGGGTCCTATTTGTGTGTATTTGTAGAAAAATGCTTAAATTGTGTGGTGTTTTCATCGTAAGCAAAGCATAAGCCAAGCATAAGCAAACTATAAGCGAAGGAACTGTGTCTTGATAAATCCTTTTTGCAACTCTTTTCTGAAGAAATAATGTATTATTCTACTTCCCGGGGATCTTTTTCTGTCGAATATGCTGCAAAATCTAAGACAAATTGAGGCAAAATATGCAAAAATGTCAAAAAAAATCCACAATGTTAATTTTATAAAATATAAGAATTTTCTATTTCTGATTTGATTAAACAATTTTACTCTTAATTTTTAGGTTCACCTTCACTGACAGGTGCAATTATATAGCCAGGGAACCAATCTGTGTCCCTTTGGGTCATATTTGTGTGTTTTTGTAGAAAAATGCTTAAATTGTGTGGTGTTTTCAACGTAAGCAAAGCATAAGCAAAGCGTAAGCAAACTGTAAGCAAAGGAACTATGTCTTGATAAACCGTTTTTGCCACTATATTTTAAAGAAATAATGTATAATTCTACTTCCAGGGACACTATTTCAGTCGAATATGGTGCAGAACTGTTGAAAAATTGAGGTAAAATATGCAAAAGTGTCACAAAAATCCACAATGTTACTTTTATAAAGTATCAAAATGTTCTATTTCTGATTTTGATTAAACGATTTTGCCCTTAATATTTAGATCCCTGATCACTAACAGGAACTATTTTGCAGCCAGGTAAATAGTATTGTCCCTATGGGTCCTATTTGTGTGTATTTGTAGAAAAATGCTTAAATTGTGTGGTGTTTTCATCGTAAGCAAAGCATAAGCCAAGCATAAGCAAACTATAAGCAAAGGAACTGTGTCTTGATAAATCCTTTTTGCAACTCTTTTCTGAAGAAATAATGTATTATTCTACTTCCCGGGGATCTATTTCTGTCGAATATGCTGCAAAATCTAAGACAAATTGAGGCAAAATATGCAAAAATGTCAAAAAAAATCCACAATGTTAATTTTATAAAATATAAGAATTTTCTATTTCTGATTTGATTAAACAATTTTACTCTTAATTTTTAGATTCACCTTCACTGACAGGTGCAATTATATAGCCAGGGAACCAATCTGTGTCTTGATAAATCCTTTTTGCAACTCTTTTCTGAAGAAATAATGTATTATTCGACTTTCCGGGAATCTATTTCTGTCGAATATGTTGCAAAACTGTAGAAAAATTTAGGTAAAATATGCAAAAGGGTCACAAAAATCCACAATGTTACTTTTATAAAGTATCAGAATGTTCTATTTCTGATTTTGATTCAACGATTTTGCCCTTAATATTGAGATTCCTGATCACTAACAGGAACTATTTTGAAGCCAGGTAAACAGTATTGTATCTATGGGTCATATTTGTGTGTATTTGTAGAAAAATGCTTAAATTCTGTTGTGTTTTCAACGTAAGCAAAGCATAAGCAAAGCACAAGCGAACTGTAAGCAAAGGAACTGTGTCTTGATAAATCCTTTTGCAACTCTTTTCTGAAGAAATAATGTATTATTCAACTTTCCGGGAATCTATTTATGTCGAATATGGTGCAAAACTGTAGAAAAATATGGGTAAAATATGATTAAGGGTCACAAAAAGTCCACAATGTTAATTTTATAAAATATAAGAATTTTCTATTTCTGATTTGATTAAACAATTTTACTCTTAATTTTTAGATTCACCTTCACTGACAGGTGCAATTATATAGCCAGGGAACCAATCTGTGTCCCTTTGGGTCATATTTGTGTGTTTTTGTAGAAAAATGCTTAAATTGTGTGGTGTTTTCAACGTAAGCAAAGCATAAGCAAAGCATAAGCAAACTGTAAGCATAGGAACTGTGTCTTGATAAATCCTTTTTCCAACTCTTTTCTGAAGATATAATGTATTATTCGACTTTCCGGGAATCTATTTCTGTCGAATATGCTGCAAAACTGTAGAAAAATTTAGGTAAAATATGCAAAAGGGTCACAAAAATCCACAATGTTACTTTTATAAAGTATCAGAATGTTCTATTTCTGATTTTGATTCAACGATTTTGCCCTTAATATTGAGATTCCTGATCACTAACAGGAACTATTTTGAAGCCAGGTAAACAGTATTGTATCTAAGGGTCATATTTGTGTGTATTTGTAGAAAAATGCTTAAATTCTGTTGTGTTTTCAACGTAAGCAAAGCATAAGCAAACTGTAAGCAAAGGAACTGTGTCTTGATAAATCCTTTTGCAACTCTTTTCTGAAGAAATAATATATTATTCTACTTTCCGGGAATCTATTTCTTTTGAATATGGTGCAAAATCTAAGACAAATTGAGGCAAAATATGCAATAGGATCACAAAAATCCACAATGTTACTTTTATAAAGTATCAGAATTTTCTATTTCTGATTTTGATTAAACAATTATTCTCTTAATTTTTGGATTCACCTTCACTGACAGGTGCAATTATATAGCCAGGGAGCCAATCTGTGTCCTTATTTGTCACATTTGTGTGTATTTGTAGAAAAATGCTTAAATTGTGTGGTGTTTTCAACGTAAGCAAAGCATAAGCAAAGCGTAAGCAAACTGTAAGCAAAGGAACTATGTCTTGATAAACCCTTTTTGCAACTATTTTTTAAAGAAATAATGTATAATTCTACTTCCAGGGACACTATTTCAGTCGAATATGGTGCAGAACTGTTGAAAAATTGAGGTAAAATATGCAAAAGTGTCACAAAAATCCACAATGTTACTTTTATAAAGTATCAAAATGTTCTATTTCTGATTTTGATTAAACGATTTTGCCTTAATATTTAGATTCCTGATCACTAACAGGAACTATTTTGCAGCCAGGTAAACAGTATTGTCCCTATGGGTCCTATTTGTGTGTATTTGTAGAAAAATGCTTAAATTGTGTGGTGTTTTCATCGTAAGCAAAGCATAAGCCAAGCATAAGCAAACTATAAGCAAAGGAACTGTGTCTTGATAAATCCTTTTTGCAACTCTTTTCTGAAGAAATAATGTATTATTCTACTTCCCGGGGATCTATTTCTGTCGAATATGCTGCAAAATCTAAGACAAATTGAGGCAAAATATGCAAAAATGTCAAAAAAAATCCACAATGTTAATTTTATAAAATATAAGAATTTTCTATTTCTGATTTGATTAAACAATTTCACTCTTAATTTTTAGATTCACCTTCACTGACATGTGCAATTATATAGCCAGGGAACCAATCTGTGTCCCTTTGGGTCATATTTGTGTGTTTTTGTAGAAAAATGCTTAAATTGTGTGGTGTTTTCAACGTAAGCAAAGCATAAGCAAAGCGTAAGCAAACTGTAAGCAAAGGAACTATGTCTTGATAAACCCTTTTTGCAACTATTTTTTAAAGAAATAATGTATAATTCTACTTCCAGGGACACTATTTCAGTCGAATATGGTGCAGAACTGTTGAAAAATTGAGGTAAAATATGCAAAAGTGTCACAAAAATCCACAATGTTACTTTTATAAAGTATCAAAATGTTCTATTTCTGATTTTGATTAAACGATTTTGCCCTTAATATTTAGATTCCTGATCACTAACAGGAACTATTTTGCAGCCAGGTAAACAGTATTGTCCCTATGGGTCCTATTTGTGTGTATTTGTAGAAAAATGCTTAAATTGTGTGGTGTTTTCAACGTAAGCAAAGCATAAGCAAAGCATAAGCAAACTGTAAGCATAGGAACTGTGTCTTGATAAATCCTTTTTGCAACTCTTTTCTGAAGAAATAATGTATTATTCGACTTTCCGGGTATCTATTTCTGTCGAATATGCTGGAAAACTGTAGAAAAATTTAGGTAAAATATGCAAAAGGGTCACAAAAATCCACAATGTTACTTTTATAAAGTATCAGAATGTTCTATTTCTGATTTTGATTCAACGATTTTGCCCTTAATATTGAGATTCCTGATCACTAACAGGAACTATTTTGAAGCCAGGTAAACAGTATTGTATCTATGGGTCATATTTGTGTGTATTTGTAGAAAAATGCTTAAATTCTGTTGTGTTTTCAACGTAAGCAAAGCATAAGCAAACTGTAAGCAAAGGAACTGTGTCATGATAAATCCTTTTGCAACTCTTTTCTGAAGAAATAATATATTATTCTACTTTCCGGTGGTGCAAAATCTAAGACAAATTGAGGCAAAATATGCAATAGGATCACAAAAATCCACAATGTTACTTTTATAAAGTATCAGAATTTTCTATTTCTGATTTTGATTAAACAATTTTACTCTTAATTTTTAGATTCACCTTCACTGACAGGTGCAATTATATAGCCAGGGAACCAATCTGTGTCCTTATGTGTCACATTTGTGTGTATTTCTAGAAAAATGCTTAAATTGTGTGGTGTTTTCAATGTAAGCAAAGCATAAGCAAAGCGTAAGAAAACTGTAAGCAAAGTAACTGTGTCTTGATAAATCCTTTTTGCAACTCTTTTCTGAAGAAATAATGTATTATTCTTTTTCCAGTGACCCTATTTCAGTCGAATATGGTGCAGAACTGTTGAAAAATTGAGGTAAAATATGCAAAAGGGTCACAAAAATCCACAATGTTACTTTTATAAAGTATCAGAATTTTCTATTTCTGATTTTGATTAAAAATTTTACTCTTAATTTTTAGATTCACCTTCACTGACAGGTGCAATTATTTAGCCAGGTAAACAGTCTGTGGTCCATATGGGTCATATTTTTGTGTACTTGTAGAAAAATGCTTAAATTGTGTGGGGTTTTCACCGTAAGCAAAGCATAAGCAAAGCGTAAGCAAACTGTAAGCAAAGTAACTGTGTCTATATAAATCCTTTTTGCAACTCTTTTCTGAAGAAATAATGTATTATTCTACTTCCAGTGACGCTATTTCAGTCGAATATGGTGCAGAACTGTTGAAAAATTGAGGTAAAATATGCAAAAGGGTCACAAAAATCCACAATGTTACTTTTATAAAGTATCAAAATGTTCTATTTCTGATTTTGATTAAACGATTTTGCCTTTAATATTTAGATTCCTGATCACTAACAGGAACTATTTTGCAGCCAGGTAAACAGTATTGTCCCTATGGGTCATATTTGTGTGTATTTGTAGAAAAACGCTAAAATGGTGTGTTTTTTTTCAACGTAAGCAAAGCATAAGGAAAGCAAAAGCAAACTATAAGCAATGGAACTGTGTCTTGATAAATCCTTTTTGCAACTCTTTTCTGAAGAAATAATGTATTATTCGACTTTCCGGGAATCTGTTTCTGTCGAATATGGTGCAAAACAGTAGAAAAATTTAGGTAAAATATGCAAATGGGTCACAAAAATCCACCATGTTACTTTTATAAAGTATCAGAATGTTCTATTTCTGATTTTGATTAAACGATTTTGCCCTTAATATTTAGATTCCTGATCACTTACAGGAACTATTTTGTAGCCAGGTAAACAGTCTGTTTTCCTATAAGTTATATTTGTGTGTATTTATAGAAAAATGCTTAAATTGTGTGGTCTTTTCAACGTAAGCAAAGCATAAGCAAACTGTAAGCATAGGAACTGTGTCTTGATAAATCCTTTTGGCAACTATTTTCTGAAGAAATAATGTATTATTTTACTTTTTGGGAATTTATTTATGTCGAATATGGTGCAAAACTGTAGAAAAATATAGGTAAAATATGATAAAGGGTCACAAAAATTCACAGTGTTACTTTTACAAAGTATCAGAATTTTCTATTTCTGATTTTGATTAAACGATTTCACCTTTAATTTTTGGATTCACCTTCACTGACAGGTGCCATTTTACAGCCAGGTAAACAGTATTGTCTCTATGGGTCCTATTTGTGTGTATTTGTAGAAAAATGCTTAAATTGTGTGGTGTTTTCATCGTAAGCAAAGCATAAGCCAAGTATAAGCAAACTATAAGCAAAAGAACTGTGTCTTGATTAATCCTTTTTGCAACTCTTTTCTGAAGAAATAATGTATTATTTTACTTCCCGGGGATCTATTTCTGTCGAATATGCTGCAAAATCTAAGACAAATTGAGGCAAAATATGCAAAAATGTCAAAAAAAGTCCATAATGTTAATTTTATAAAATATAAGAATTTTCTATTTCTGATTTGATTAAACAATTTTACTCTTAATTTTTAGATTCACCTTCACTGACAGGTGCAATTATATAGCCAGGGAACCAATCTGTGTCCCTTTGGGTCATATTTGTGTGTTTTTGTAGAAAAATGCTTAAATTGTGTGGTGTTTTCAACGCAAGCAAAGCATAAGCAAACTGTAAGCATAGGAACTGTGTCTTGATAAATCCTTTATGCAACTCTTTTCTGAAGAAATAATGTATTATTCGACTTTCCGGGAATCTATTTCTGTCGAATATGCTGCAAAACTGTAGAAAAATTTAGTTAAAATATGCAAAAGGGTCACAAAAATCCACAATGTTACTTTTATAAAGTATCAGAATGTTCTATTTCTGATTTTGATTCAACGATTTTGCCCTTAATATTTAGATTCCTGATCACTAACAGGAACTATTTTGAAGCCAGGTAAACAGTATTGTATCTAAGGGTCATATTTGTGTGTATTTGTAGAAAAATGCTTAAATTCTGTTGTGTTTTCAACGTAAGCAAAGCATAAGCAAACTGTAAGCAAAGGAACTGTGTCTTGATAAATCCTTTTGCAACTCTTTTCTGAAGAAATAATATATTATTCTACTTTCCGGGAATCTATTTCTGTTGAATATGGTGCAAAATCTAAGACAAATTGAGGCAAAATATGCAATAGGATCACAAAAATCCACAATGTTACTTTTATAAAGTATCAGAATTTTCTATTTCTGATTTTGATTAAACAATTATTCTCTTAATTTTTGGATTCACCTTCACTGACAGGTGCAATTATATAGCAAGGGCACCAATCTGTGTCCTTATGTGTCACATTTGTGTGTATTTGTAGAAAAATGCTTAAATTGTGTGGTGTTTTCAACGTAAGCAAAGCATAAGCAAAGCGTAAGCAAACTGTAAGCAAAGGAACTATGTCTTGATAAACCCTTTTTGCAACTACTTTTTAAAGAAATAATGTATAATTCTACTTCCAGGGACACTATTTCAGTCGAATATGGTGCAAAATCTAAGACAAATTGAGGCAAAATATGCAATAGGATCACAAAAATCCACAATGTTACTTTTATAAAGTATCAGAATTTTCTATTTCTGATTTTGATTAAACGATTTTACCCTTAATATAGATTCCTGATCACTAACAGGAACTATTTTGCAGCCAGGTAAACAGTATTGTCTCTATGGGTCATATTTGTGTGTATTTGTAGAAAAACGCTTAAATTGTGTGGTGTTTTCAACGTAAGCAAAGCATAAGCAAATTATAAGCAAAGGAACTGTGTCTTCATAAATCCTTTTGCAACTCTTGTCTGAAGAAATAATGTATTATTCTCCTTCCCGGGAATCTATTTCTGTTGAATATGGTGCAAAATCTAAGACAAATTGAGGCAAAATATGCAATAGGATCACAAAAATCCACAATGTTACTTTTATAATATATCAGAATTTTCTATTTCTGATTTTGATTAAACAATTTTACTTTTAATTTTTAGATTCACCTTCACTGACAGGTGCAATTACATGGCAAGGGAACCAATCTGTGTCCTTATGTGTCACATTTGTGTGTATTTGTAGAAAAATGCTTAAATTGTGTGGTGTTTTCAACGTAAGCAAAGCATAAGCAAAGCGTAAGCAAACTGTAAGCAAAGGAACTATGTCTTGATAAACCCTTTTTGCAACTACTTTTTAAAGAAATAATGTATAATTCTACTTCCAGGGACACTATTTCAGTCGAATATGGTGCAGAACTGTTGAAAAATTGAGGTAAAATATGCAAAAGTGTCACAAAAATCCACAATGTTACTTTTATAAAGTATCAAAATGTTCTATTTCTGATTTTGATTAAACGATTTTGCCCTTAATATTTAGATTCCTGATCACTAACAGGAACTATTTTGCAGCCAGGTAAACAGTATTGTCCCTATGGGTCCTATTTGTGTGTATTTGTAGAAAAATGCTTAAATTGTGTGGTGTTTTCATCGTAAGCAAAGCATAAGCCAAGCATAAGCAAACTATAAGCAAAGGAACTGTGTCTTGATAAATCCTTTTTGCAACTCTTTTCTGAAGAAATAATGTATTATTCTACTTCCCGGGGATCTATTTCTGTCGAATATGCTGCAAAATCTAAGACAAATTGAGGCAAAATATGCAAAAATGTCAAAAAAAATCCACAATGTTAATTTTATAAAATATAAGAATTTTCTATTTCTGATTTGATTAAACAATTTCACTCTTAATTTTTAGATTCACCTTCACTGACATGTGCAATTATATAGCCAGGGAACCAATCTGTGTCCCTTTGGGTCATATTTGTGTGTTTTTGTAGAAAAATGCTTAAATTGTGTGGTGTTTTCAACGTAAGCAAAGCATAAGCAAAGCGTAAGCAAACTGTAAGCAAAGGAACTATGTCTTGATAAACCCTTTTTGCAACTATTTTTTAAAGAAATAATGTATAATTCTACTTCCAGGGACACTATTTCAGTCGAATATGGTGCAGAACTGTTGAAAAATTGAGGTAAAATATGCAAAAGTGTCACAAAAATCCACAATGTTACTTTTATAAAGTATCAAAATGTTCTATTTCTGATTTTGATTAAACGATTTTGCCCTTAATATTTAGATTCCTGATCACTAACAGGAACTATTTTGCAGCCAGGTAAACAGTATTGTCCCTATGGGTCCTATTTGTGTGTATTTGTAGAAAAATGCTTAAATTGTGTGGTGTTTTCAACGTAAGCAAAGCATAAGCAAAGCATAAGCAAACTGTAAGCATAGGAACTGTGTCTTGATAAATCCTTTTTGCAACTCTTTTCTGAAGAAATAATGTATTATTCGACTTTCCGGGTATCTATTTCTGTCGAATATGCTGGAAAACTGTAGAAAAATTTAGGTAAAATATGCAAAAGGGTCACAAAAATCCACAATGTTACTTTTATAAAGTATCAGAATGTTCTATTTCTGATTTTGATTCAACGATTTTGCCCTTAATATTGAGATTCCTGATCACTAACAGGAACTATTTTGAAGCCAGGTAAACAGTATTGTATCTATGGGTCATATTTGTGTGTATTTGTAGAAAAATGCTTAAATTCTGTTGTGTTTTCAACGTAAGCAAAGCATAAGCAAACTGTAAGCAAAGGAACTGTGTCATGATAAATCCTTTTGCAACTCTTTTCTGAAGAAATAATATATTATTCTACTTTCCGGGAATCTATTTCTGTTGAATATGGTGCAAAATCTAAGACAAATTGAGGCAAAATATGCAATAGGATCACAAAAATCCACAATGTTACTTTTATAAAGTATCAGAATTTTCTATTTCTGATTTTGATTAAACAATTATTCTCTTAATTTTTGGATTCACCTTCACTGACAGGTGCAATTATATAGCCAGGGAGCCAATCTGTGTCCTTATTTGTCACATTTGTGTGTATTTGTAGAAAAATGCTTAAATTGTGTGGTGTTTTCAACGAAAGCAAAGCATAAGCAAAGCGTAAGCAAACTGTAAGCAAAGGAACTATGTCTTGATAAACCCTTTTTGCAACTATTTTTTAAAGAAATAATGTATAATTCTACTTCCAGGGACACTATTTCAGTCGAATATGGTGCAGAACTGTTGAAAAATTGAGGTAAAATATGCAAAAGTGTCACAAAAATCCACAATGTTACTTTTATAAAGTATCAAAATGTTCTATTTCTGATTTTGATTAAACGATTTTGCCCTTAATATTTAGATTCCTGATCACTAACAGGAACTATTTTGCAGCCAGGTAAACAGTATTGTCCCTATGGGTCCTATTTGTGTGTATTTGTAGAAAAATGCTTAAATTGTGTGGTGTTTTCATCGTAAGCAAAGCATAAGCCAAGCATAAGCAAACTATAAGCGAAGGAACTGTGTCTTGATAAATCCTTTTTGCAACTCTTTTCTGAAGAAATAATGTATTATTCTACTTCCCGGGGATCTTTTTCTGTCGAATATGCTGCAAAATCTAAGACAAATTGAGGCAAAATATGCAAAAATGTCAAAAAAAATCCACAATGTTAATTTTATAAAATATAAGAATTTTCTATTTCTGATTTGATTAAACAATTTTACTCTTAATTTTTAGGTTCACCTTCACTGACAGGTGCAATTATATAGCCAGGGAACCAATCTGTGTCCCTTTGGGTCATATTTGTGTGTTTTTGTAGAAAAATGCTTAAATTGTGTGGTGTTTTCAACGTAAGCAAAGCATAAGCAAAGCGTAAGCAAACTGTAAGCAAAGGAACTATGTCTTGATAAACCGTTTTTGCCACTATATTTTAAAGAAATAATGTATAATTCTACTTCCAGGGACACTATTTCAGTCGAATATGGTGCAGAACTGTTGAAAAATTGAGGTAAAATATGCAAAAGTGTCACAAAAATCCACAATGTTACTTTTATAAAGTATCAAAATGTTCTATTTCTGATTTTGATTAAACGATTTTGCCCTTAATATTTAGATCCCTGATCACTAACAGGAACTATTTTGCAGCCAGGTAAATAGTATTGTCCCTATGGGTCCTATTTGTGTGTATTTGTAGAAAAATGCTTAAATTGTGTGGTGTTTTCATCGTAAGCAAAGCATAAGCCAAGCATAAGCAAACTATAAGCAAAGGAACTGTGTCTTGATAAATCCTTTTTGCAACTCTTTTCTGAAGAAATAATGTATTATTCTACTTCCCGGGGATCTATTTCTGTCGAATATGCTGCAAAATCTAAGACAAATTGAGGCAAAATATGCAAAAATGTCAAAAAAAATCCACAATGTTAATTTTATAAAATATAAGAATTTTCTATTTCTGATTTGATTAAACAATTTTACTCTTAATTTTTAGATTCACCTTCACTGACAGGTGCAATTATATAGCCAGGGAACCAATCTGTGTCTTGATAAATCCTTTTTGCAACTCTTTTCTGAAGAAATAATGTATTATTCGACTTTCCGGGAATCTATTTCTGTCGAATATGTTGCAAAACTGTAGAAAAATTTAGGTAAAATATGCAAAAGGGTCACAAAAATCCACAATGTTACTTTTATAAAGTATCAGAATGTTCTATTTCTGATTTTGATTCAACGATTTTGCCCTTAATATTGAGATTCCTGATCACTAACAGGAACTATTTTGAAGCCAGGTAAACAGTATTGTATCTATGGGTCATATTTGTGTGTATTTGTAGAAAAATGCTTAAATTCTGTTGTGTTTTCAACGTAAGCAAAGCATAAGCAAAGCACAAGCGAACTGTAAGCAAAGGAACTGTGTCTTGATAAATCCTTTTGCAACTCTTTTCTGAAGAAATAATGTATTATTCAACTTTCCGGGAATCTATTTATGTCGAATATGGTGCAAAACTGTAGAAAAATATGGGTAAAATATGATTAAGGGTCACAAAAAGTCCACAATGTTAATTTTATAAAATATAAGAATTTTCTATTTCTGATTTGATTAAACAATTTTACTCTTAATTTTTAGATTCACCTTCACTGACAGGTGCAATTATATAGCCAGGGAACCAATCTGTGTCCCTTTGGGTCATATTTGTGTGTTTTTGTAGAAAAATGCTTAAATTGTGTGGTGTTTTCAACGTAAGCAAAGCATAAGCAAAGCATAAGCAAACTGTAAGCATAGGAACTGTGTCTTGATAAATCCTTTTTCCAACTCTTTTCTGAAGATATAATGTATTATTCGACTTTCCGGGAATCTATTTCTGTCGAATATGCTGCAAAACTGTAGAAAAATTTAGGTAAAATATGCAAAAGGGTCACAAAAATCCACAATGTTACTTTTATAAAGTATCAGAATGTTCTATTTCTGATTTTGATTCAACGATTTTGCCCTTAATATTGAGATTCCTGATCACTAACAGGAACTATTTTGAAGCCAGGTAAACAGTATTGTATCTAAGGGTCATATTTGTGTGTATTTGTAGAAAAATGCTTAAATTCTGTTGTGTTTTCAACGTAAGCAAAGCATAAGCAAACTGTAAGCAAAGGAACTGTGTCTTGATAAATCCTTTTGCAACTCTTTTCTGAAGAAATAATATATTATTCTACTTTCCGGGAATCTATTTCTTTTGAATATGGTGCAAAATCTAAGACAAATTGAGGCAAAATATGCAATAGGATCACAAAAATCCACAATGTTACTTTTATAAAGTATCAGAATTTTCTATTTCTGATTTTGATTAAACAATTATTCTCTTAATTTTTGGATTCACCTTCACTGACAGGTGCAATTATATAGCCAGGGAGCCAATCTGTGTCCTTATTTGTCACATTTGTGTGTATTTGTAGAAAAATGCTTAAATTGTGTGGTGTTTTCAACGTAAGCAAAGCATAAGCAAAGCGTAAGCAAACTGTAAGCAAAGGAACTATGTCTTGATAAACCCTTTTTGCAACTATTTTTTAAAGAAATAATGTATAATTCTACTTCCAGGGACACTATTTCAGTCGAATATGGTGCAGAACTGTTGAAAAATTGAGGTAAAATATGCAAAAGTGTCACAAAAATCCACAATGTTACTTTTATAAAGTATCAAAATGTTCTATTTCTGATTTTGATTAAACGATTTTGCCCTTAATATTTAGATTCCTGATCACTAACAGGAACTATTTTGCAGCCAGGTAAACAGTATTGTCCCTATGGGTCCTATTTGTGTGTATTTGTAGAAAAATGCTTAAATTGTGTGGTGTTTTCATCGTAAGCAAAGCATAAGCCAAGCATAAGCAAACTATAAGCAAAGGAACTGTGTCTTGATAAATCCTTTTTGCAACTCTTTTCTGAAGAAATAATGTATTATTCTACTTCCCGGGGATCTATTTCTGTCGAATATGCTGCAAAATCTAAGACAAATTGAGGCAAAATATGCAAAAATGTCAAAAAAAATCCACAATGTTAATTTTATAAAATATAAGAATTTTCTATTTCTGATTTGATTAAACAATTTCACTCTTAATTTTTAGATTCACCTTCACTGACATGTGCAATTATATAGCCAGGGAACCAATCTGTGTCCCTTTGGGTCATATTTGTGTGTTTTTGTAGAAAAATGCTTAAATTGTGTGGTGTTTTCAACGTAAGCAAAGCATAAGCAAAGCGTAAGCAAACTGTAAGCAAAGGAACTATGTCTTGATAAACCCTTTTTGCAACTATTTTTTAAAGAAATAATGTATAATTCTACTTCCAGGGACACTATTTCAGTCGAATATGGTGCAGAACTGTTGAAAAATTGAGGTAAAATATGCAAAAGTGTCACAAAAATCCACAATGTTACTTTTATAAAGTATCAAAATGTTCTATTTCTGATTTTGATTAAACGATTTTGCCCTTAATATTTAGATTCCTGATCACTAACAGGAACTATTTTGCAGCCAGGTAAACAGTATTGTCCCTATGGGTCCTATTTGTGTGTATTTGTAGAAAAATGCTTAAATTGTGTGGTGTTTTCAACGTAAGCAAAGCATAAGCAAAGCATAAGCAAACTGTAAGCATAGGAACTGTGTCTTGATAAATCCTTTTTGCAACTCTTTTCTGAAGAAATAATGTATTATTCGACTTTCCGGGTATCTATTTCTGTCGAATATGCTGGAAAACTGTAGAAAAATTTAGGTAAAATATGCAAAAGGGTCACAAAAATCCACAATGTTACTTTTATAAAGTATCAGAATGTTCTATTTCTGATTTTGATTCAACGATTTTGCCCTTAATATTGAGATTCCTGATCACTAACAGGAACTATTTTGAAGCCAGGTAAACAGTATTGTATCTATGGGTCATATTTGTGTGTATTTGTAGAAAAATGCTTAAATTCTGTTGTGTTTTCAACGTAAGCAAAGCATAAGCAAACTGTAAGCAAAGGAACTGTGTCATGATAAATCCTTTTGCAACTCTTTTCTGAAGAAATAATATATTATTCTACTTTCCGGGAATCTATTTCTGTTGAATATGGTGCAAAATCTAAGACAAATTGAGGCAAAATATGCAATAGGATCACAAAAATCCACAATGTTACTTTTATAAAGTATCAGAATTTTCTATTTCTGATTTTGATTAAACAATTTTACTCTTAATTTTTAGATTCACCTTCACTGACAGGTGCAATTATATAGCCAGGGAACCAATCTGTGTCCTTATGTGTCACATTTGTGTGTATTTCTAGAAAAATGCTTAAATTGTGTGGTGTTTTCAATGTAAGCAAAGCATAAGCAAAGCGTAAGAAAACTGTAAGCAAAGTAACTGTGTCTTGATAAATCCTTTTTGCAACTCTTTTCTGAAGAAATAATGTATTATTCTTTTTCCAGTGACCCTATTTCAGTCGAATATGGTGCAGAACTGTTGAAAAATTGAGGTAAAATATGCAAAAGGGTCACAAAAATCCACAATGTTACTTTTATAAAGTATCAGAATTTTCTATTTCTGATTTTGATTAAAAATTTTACTCTTAATTTTTAGATTCACCTTCACTGACAGGTGCAATTATTTAGCCAGGTAAACAGTCTGTGGTCCATATGGGTCATATTTTTGTGTACTTGTAGAAAAATGCTTAAATTGTGTGGGGTTTTCACCGTAAGCAAAGCATAAGCAAAGCGTAAGCAAACTGTAAGCAAAGTAACTGTGTCTATATAAATCCTTTTTGCAACTCTTTTCTGAAGAAATAATGTATTATTCTACTTCCAGTGACGCTATTTCAGTCGAATATGGTGCAGAACTGTTGAAAAATTGAGGTAAAATATGCAAAAGGGTCACAAAAATCCACAATGTTACTTTTATAAAGTATCAAAATGTTCTATTTCTGATTTTGATTAAACGATTTTGCCTTTAATATTTAGATTCCTGATCACTAACAGGAACTATTTTGCAGCCAGGTAAACAGTATTGTCCCTATGGGTCATATTTGTGTGTATTTGTAGAAAAACGCTAAAATTGTGTGTTTTTTTTTCAACGTAAGCAAAGCATAAGGAAAGCAAAAGCAAACTATAAGCAATGGAACTGTGTCTTGATAAATCCTTTTTGCAACTCTTTTCTGAAGAAATAATGTATTATTCGACTTTCCGGGAATCTGTTTCTGTCGAATATGGTGCAAAACAGTAGAAAAATTTAGGTAAAATATGCAAATGGGTCACAAAAATCCACCATGTTACTTTTATAAAGTATCAGAATGTTCTATTTCTGATTTTGATTAAACGATTTTGCCCTTAATATTTAGATTCCTGATCACTTACAGGAACTATTTTGTAGCCAGGTAAACAGTCTGTTTTCCTATAAGTTATATTTGTGTGTATTTATAGAAAAATGCTTAAATTGTGTGGTCTTTTCAACGTAAGCAAAGCATAAGCAAACTGTAAGCATAGGAACTGTGTCTTGATAAATCCTTTTGGCAACTATTTTCTGAAGAAATAATGTATTATTTTACTTTTTGGGAATTTATTTATGTCGAATATGGTGCAAAACTGTAGAAAAATATAGGTAAAATATGATAAAGGGTCACAAAAATTCACAGTGTTACTTTTACAAAGTATCAGAATTTTCTATTTCTGATTTTGATTAAACGATTTCACCTTTAATTTTTGGATTCACCTTCACTGACAGGTGCCATTTTACAGCCAGGTAAACAGTATTGTCTCTATGGGTCCTATTTGTGTGTATTTGTAGAAAAATGCTTAAATTGTGTGGTGTTTTCATCGTAAGCAAAGCATAAGCCAAGTATAAGCAAACTATAAGCAAAAGAACTGTGTCTTGATTAATCCTTTTTGCAACTCTTTTCTGAAGAAATAATGTATTATTTTACTTCCCGGGGATCTATTTCTGTCGAATATGCTGCAAAATCTAAGACAAATTGAGGCAAAATATGCAAAAATGTCAAAAAAAGTCCATAATGTTAATTTTATAAAATATAAGAATTTTCTATTTCTGATTTGATTAAACAATTTTACCCTTAATTTTTAGATTCACCTTCACTGACAGGTGCAATTATATAGCCAGGGAACCAATCTGTGTCCCTTTGGGTCATATTTGTGTGTTTTTGTAGAAAAATGCTTAAATTGTGTGGTGTTTTCAACGTAAGCAAAGCATAAGCAAACTGTAAGCATAGGAACTGTGTCTTGATAAATCCTTTATGCAACTCTTTTCTGAAGAAATAATGTATAATTCTACTTCCAGGGACACTATTTCAGTCGAATATGGTGCAGAACTGTTGAAAAATTGAGGTAAAATATGCAAAAGTGTCACAAAAATCCACAATGTTACTTTTATAAAGTATCAAAATGTTCTATTTCTGATTTTGATTAAACGATTTTAATCTTAATATAGATTCCTGATCACTAACAGGAACTATTTTGCAGCCAGGTAAACAGTATTGTCTCTATGGGTCATATTTGTGTGTATTTGTAGAAAAACGCTTAAATTGTGTGGTGTTTTCAACGTAAGCAAAGCATAAGCAAATTATAAGCAAAGGAACTGTGTCTTCATAAATCCTTTTGCAACTCTTGTCTGAAGAAATAATGTATTATTCTCCTTCCCGGGAATCTATTTCTGTTGAATATGGTGCAAAATCTAAGACAAATTGAGGCAAAATATGCAATAGGATCACAAAAATCCACAATGTTACTTTTATAAAGTATCAAAATGTTCTATTTCTGATTTTGATTAAACGATTTTACCCTTAATATAGATTCCTGATCACTAACAGGAACTATTTTGCAGCCAGGTAAACAGTATTGTCTCTATGGGTCATATTTGTGTGTATTTGTAGAAAAACGCTTAAATTGTGTGGTGTTTTCAACGTAAGCAAAGCATAAGCAAATTATAAGCAAAGGAACTGTGTCTTCATAAATCCTTTTGCAACTCTTGTCTGAAGAAATAATGTATTATTCTCCTTCCCGGGAATCTATTTCTGTTGAATATGGTGCAAAATCTAAGACAAATTGAGGCAAAATATGCAATAGGATCACAAAAATCCACAATGTTACTTTTATAATATATCAGAATTTTCTATTTCTGATTTTGATTAAACAATTTTACTTTTAATTTTTAGATTTACCTTCACTGACAGGTGCAATTACATGGCAAGGGAACCAATCTGTGTCCTTATGTGTCACATTTGTGTGTATTTGTAGAAAAATGCTTAATTGTGTGGTGTTTTCAACGTAAGCAAAGCATAAGCAAAGCACAAGCAAACTATAAGCAAAGGACCTGTGTCTTGATTAATCCTTTTGCAACTCTTTTCTGAAGAAATAATGTATTATTCTACTTCCCGGGAATATATTTCTGTTGAATATGGTGCAAAATCTAAGACAAATTGAGGCAAAATATGCAATAGGATCACAAAAATCCACAATGTTACTTTTATAAAGTATCAGAATTTTCTATTTCTGATTTTGATTAAACAATTATTCTCTTAATTTTTGGATTCATCTTCACTGACAGGTGCAATTATATAGCAAGGGCACCAATCTGTGTCCTTATGTGTCACATTTGTGTGTATTTCTAGAAAAATGCTTAAATTGTGTGGTGTTTTCAATGTAAGCAAAGCATAAGCAAAGCGTAAGAAAACTGTAAGCAAAGTAACTGTGTCTTGATAAATCCTTTTTGCAACTCTTTTCTGAAGAAATAATGTATTATTCTTTTTCCAGTGACCCTATTTCAGTCGAATATGGTGCAGAACTGTTGAAAAATTGAGGTAAAATATGCAAAAGGGTCACAAAAATCCACAATGTTACTTTTATAAAGTATCAGAATTTTCTATTTCTGATTTTGATTAAAAATTTTACTCTTAATTTTTAGATTCACCTTCACTGACAGGTGCAATTATTTAGCCAGGTAAACAGTCTGTGGTCCATATGGGTCATATTTTTGTGTACTTGTAGAAAAATGCTTAAATTGTGTGGGGTTTTCACCGTAAGCAAAGCATAAGCAAAGCGTAAGCAAACTGTAAGCAAAGTAACTGTGTCTATATAAATCCTTTTTGCAACTCTTTTCTGAAGAAATAATGTATTATTCTACTTCCAGTGACGCTATTTCAGTCGAATATGGTGCAGAACTGTTGAAAAATTGAGGTAAAATATGCAAAAGGGTCACAAAAATCCACAATGTTACTTTTATAAAGTATCAAAATGTTCTATTTCTGATTTTGATTAAACGATTTTGCCTTTAATATTTAGATTCCTGATCACTAACAGGAACTATTTTGCAGCCAGGTAAACAGTATTGTCCCTATGGGTCATATTTGTGTGTATTTGTAGAAAAACGCTAAAATTGTGTGTTTTTTTTCAACGTAAGCAAAGCATAAGGAAAGCAAAAGCAAACTATAAGCAATGGAACTGTTTCTTGATAAATCCTTTTTGCAACTCTTTTCTGAAGAAATAATGTATTATTCGACTTTCCGGGAATCTGTTTCTGTCGAATATGGTGCAAAACAGTAGAAAAATTTAGGTAAAATATGCAAATGGGTCACAAAAATCCACCATGTTACTTTTATAAAGTATCAGAATGTTCTATTTCTGATTTTGATTAAACGATTTTGCCCTTAATATTTAGATTCCTGATCACTTACAGGAACTATTTTGTAGCCAGGTAAACAGTCTGTTTTCCTATAAGTTATATTTGTGTGTATTTATAGAAAAATGCTTAAATTGTGTGGTCTTTTCAACGTAAGCAAAGCATAAGCAAACTGTAAGCATAGGAACTGTGTCTTGATAAATCCTTTTGGCAACTATTTTCTGAAGAAATAATGTATTATTTTACTTTTTGGGAATTTATTTATGTCGAATATGGTGCAAAACTGTAGAAAAATATAGGTAAAATATGATAAAGGGTCACAAAAATTCACAGTGTTACTTTTACAAAGTATCAGAATTTTCTATTTCTGATTTTGATTAAACGATTTCACCTTTAATTTTTGGATTCACCTTCACTGACAGGTGCCATTTTACAGCCAGGTAAACAGTATTGTCTCTATGGGTCCTATTTGTGTGTATTTGTAGAAAAATGCTTAAATTGTGTGGTGTTTTCATCGTAAGCAAAGCATAAGCCAAGTATAAGCAAACTATAAGCAAAAGAACTGTGTCTTGATTAATCCTTTTTGCAACTCTTTTCTGAAGAAATAATGTATTATTTTACTTCCCGGGGATCTATTTCTGTCGAATATGCTGCAAAATCTAAGACAAATTGAGGCAAAATATGCAAAAATGTCAAAAAAAGTCCATAATGTTAATTTTATAAAATATAAGAATTTTCTATTTCTGATTTGATTAAACAATTTTACTCTTAATTTTTAGATTCACCTTCACTGACAGGTGCAATTATATAGCCAGGGAACCAATCTGTGTCCCTTTGGGTCATATTTGTGTGTTTTTGTAGAAAAATGCTTAAATTGTGTGGTGTTTTCAACGTAAGCAAAGCATAAGCAAACTGTAAGCATAGGAACTGTGTCTTGATAAATCCTTTATGCAACTCTTTTCTGAAGAAATAATGTATTATTCGACTTTCCGGGAATCTATTTCTGTCGAATATGCTGCAAAACTGTAGAAAAATTTAGTTAAAATATGCAAAAGGGTCACAAAAATCCACAATGTTACTTTTATAAAGTATCAGAATGTTCTATTTCTGATTTTGATTCAACGATTTTGCCCTTAATATTTAGATTCCTGATCACTAACAGGAACTATTTTGAAGCCAGGTAAACAGTATTGTATCTAAGGGTCATATTTGTGTGTATTTGTAGAAAAATGCTTAAATTCTGTTGTGTTTTCAACGTAAGCAAAGCATAAGCAAACTGTAAGCAAAGGAACTGTGTCTTGATAAATCCTTTTGCAACTCTTTTCTGAAGAAATAATATATTATTCTACTTTCCGGGAATCTATTTCTGTTGAATATGGTGCAAAATCTAAGACAAATTGAGGCAAAATATGCAATAGGATCACAAAAATCCACAATGTTACTTTTATAAAGTATCAGAATTTTCTATTTCTGATTTTGATTAAACAATTATTCTCTTAATTTTTGGATTCACCTTCACTGACAGGTGCAATTATATAGCAAGGGCACCAATCTGTGTCCTTATGTGTCACATTTGTGTGTATTTGTAGAAAAATGCTTAAATTGTGTGGTGTTTTCAACGTAAGCAAAGCATAAGCAAAGCGTAAGCAAACTGTAAGCAAAGGAACTATGTCTTGATAAACCCTTTTTGCAACTACTTTTTAAAGAAATAATGTATAATTCTACTTCCAGGGACACTATTTCAGTCGAATATGGTGCAGAACTGTTGAAAAATTGAGGTAAAATATGCAAAAGTGTCACAAAAATCCACAATGTTACTTTTATAAAGTATCAAAATGTTCTATTTCTGATTTTGATTAAACGATTTTAATCTTAATATAGATTCCTGATCACTAACAGGAACTATTTTGCAGCCAGGTAAACAGTATTGTCTCTATGGGTCATATTTGTGTGTATTTGTAGAAAAACGCTTAAATTGTGTGGTGTTTTCAACGTAAGCAAAGCATAAGCAAATTATAAGCAAAGGAACTGTGTCTTCATAAATCCTTTTGCAACTCTTGTCTGAAGAAATAATGTATTATTCTCCTTCCCGGGAATCTATTTCTGTTGAATATGGTGCAAAATCTAAGACAAATTGAGGCAAAATATGCAATAGGATCACAAAAATCCACAATGTTACTTTTATAAAGTATCAAAATGTTCTATTTCTGATTTTGATTAAACGATTTTACCCTTAATATAGATTCCTGATCACTAACAGGAACTATTTTGCAGCCAGGTAAACAGTATTGTCTCTATGGGTCATATTTGTGTGTATTTGTAGAAAAACGCTTAAATTGTGTGGTGTTTTCAACGTAAGCAAAGCATAAGCAAATTATAAGCAAAGGAACTGTGTCTTCATAAATCCTTTTGCAACTCTTGTCTGAAGAAATAATGTATTATTCTCCTTCCCGGGAATCTATTTCTGTTGAATATGGTGCAAAATCTAAGACAAATTGAGGCAAAATATGCAATAGGATCACAAAAATCCACAATGTTACTTTTATAATATATCAGAATTTTCTATTTCTGATTTTGATTAAACAATTTTACTTTTAATTTTTAGATTCACCTTCACTGACAGGTGCAATTACATGGCAAGGGAACCAATCTGTGTCCTTATGTGTCACATTTGTGTGTATTTGTAGAAAAATGCTTAAATTGTGTGGTGTTTTCAACGTAAGCAAAGCATAAGCAAAGCGTAAGCAAACTGTAAGCAAAGGAACTATGTCTTGATAAACCCTTTTTGCAACTACTTTTTAAAGAAATAATGTATAATTCTACTTCCAGGGACACTATTTCAGTCGAATATGGTGCAGAACTGTTGAAAAATTGAGGTAAAATATGCAAAAGTGTCACAAAAATCCACAATGTTACTTTTATAAAGTATCAAAATGTTCTATTTCTGATTTTGATTAAACGATTTTGCCCTTAATATTTAGATTCCTGATCACTAACAGGAACTATTTTGCAGCCAGGTAAACAGTATTGTCCCTATGGGTCCTATTTGTGTGTATTTGTAGAAAAATGCTTAAATTGTGTGGTGTTTTCATCGTAAGCAAAGCATAAGCCAAGCATAAGCAAACTATAAGCAAAGGAACTGTGTCTTGATAAATCCTTTTTGCAACTCTTTTCTGAAGAAATAATGTATTATTCTACTTCCCGGGGATCTATTTCTGTCGAATATGCTGCAAAATCTAAGACAAATTGAGGCAAAATATGCAAAAATGTCAAAAAAAATCCACAATGTTAATTTTATAAAATATAAGAATTTTCTATTTCTGATTTGATTAAACAATTTCACTCTTAATTTTTAGATTCACCTTCACTGACATGTGCAATTATATAGCCAGGGAACCAATCTGTGTCCCTTTGGGTCATATTTGTGTGTTTTTGTAGAAAAATGCTTAAATTGTGTGGTGTTTTCAACGTAAGCAAAGCATAAGCAAAGCGTAAGCAAACTGTAAGCAAAGGAACTATGTCTTGATAAACCCTTTTTGCAACTATTTTTTAAAGAAATAATGTATAATTCTACTTCCAGGGACACTATTTCAGTCGAATATGGTGCAGAACTGTTGAAAAATTGAGGTAAAATATGCAAAAGTGTCACAAAAATCCACAATGTTACTTTTATAAAGTATCAAAATGTTCTATTTCTGATTTTGATTAAACGATTTTGCCCTTAATATTTAGATTCCTGATCACTAACAGGAACTATTTTGCAGCCAGGTAAACAGTATTGTCCCTATGGGTCCTATTTGTGTGTATTTGTAGAAAAATGCTTAAATTGTGTGGTGTTTTCAACGTAAGCAAAGCATAAGCAAAGCATAAGCAAACTGTAAGCATAGGAACTGTGTCTTGATAAATCCTTTTTGCAACTCTTTTCTGAAGAAATAATGTATTATTCGACTTTCCGGGTATCTATTTCTGTCGAATATGCTGGAAAACTGTAGAAAAATTTAGGTAAAATATGCAAAAGGGTCACAAAAATCCACAATGTTACTTTTATAAAGTATCAGAATGTTCTATTTCTGATTTTGATTCAACGATTTTGCCCTTAATATTGAGATTCCTGATCACTAACAGGAACTATTTTGAAGCCAGGTAAACAGTATTGTATCTATGGGTCATATTTGTGTGTATTTGTAGAAAAATGCTTAAATTCTGTTGTGTTTTCAACGTAAGCAAAGCATAAGCAAACTGTAAGCAAAGGAACTGTGTCATGATAAATCCTTTTGCAACTCTTTTCTGAAGAAATAATATATTATTCTACTTTCCGGGAATCTATTTCTGTTGAATATGGTGCAAAATCTAAGACAAATTGAGGCAAAATATGCAATAGGATCACAAAAATCCACAATGTTACTTTTATAAAGTATCAGAATTTTCTATTTCTGATTTTGATTAAACAATTTTACTCTTAATTTTTAGATTCACCTTCACTGACAGGTGCAATTATATAGCCAGGGAACCAATCTGTGTCCTTATGTGTCACATTTGTGTGTATTTCTAGAAAAATGCTTAAATTGTGTGGTGTTTTCAATGTAAGCAAAGCATAAGCAAAGCGTAAGAAAACTGTAAGCAAAGTAACTGTGTCTTGATAAATCCTTTTTGCAACTCTTTTCTGAAGAAATAATGTATTATTCTTTTTCCAGTGACCCTATTTCAGTCGAATATGGTGCAGAACTGTTGAAAAATTGAGGTAAAATATGCAAAAGGGTCACAAAAATCCACAATGTTACTTTTATAAAGTATCAGAATTTTCTATTTCTGATTTTGATTAAAAATTTTACTCTTAATTTTTAGATTCACCTTCACTGACAGGTGCAATTATTTAGCCAGGTAAACAGTCTGTGGTCCATATGGGTCATATTTTTGTGTACTTGTAGAAAAATGCTTAAATTGTGTGGGGTTTTCACCGTAAGCAAAGCATAAGCAAAGCGTAAGCAAACTGTAAGCAAAGTAACTGTGTCTATATAAATCCTTTTTGCAACTCTTTTCTGAAGAAATAATGTATTATTCTACTTCCAGTGACGCTATTTCAGTCGAATATGGTGCAGAACTGTTGAAAAATTGAGGTAAAATATGCAAAAGGGTCACAAAAATCCACAATGTTACTTTTATAAAGTATCAAAATGTTCTATTTCTGATTTTGATTAAACGATTTTGCCTTTAATATTTAGATTCCTGATCACTAACAGGAACTATTTTGCAGCCAGGTAAACAGTATTGTCCCTATGGGTCATATTTGTGTGTATTTGTAGAAAAACGCTAAAATTGTGTGTTTTTTTTCAACGTAAGCAAAGCATAAGGAAAGCAAAAGCAAACTATAAGCAATGGAACTGTGTCTTGATAAATCCTTTTTGCAACTCTTTTCTGAAGAAATAATGTATTATTCGACTTTCCGGGAATCTGTTTCTGTCGAATATGGTGCAAAACAGTAGAAAAATTTAGGTAAAATATGCAAATGGGTCACAAAAATCCACCATGTTACTTTTATAAAGTATCAGAATGTTCTATTTCTGATTTTGATTAAACGATTTTGCCCTTAATATTTAGATTCCTGATCACTTACAGGAACTATTTTGTAGCCAGGTAAACAGTCTGTTTTCCTATAAGTTATATTTGTGTGTATTTATAGAAAAATGCTTAAATTGTGTGGTCTTTTCAACGTAAGCAAAGCATAAGCAAACTGTAAGCATAGGAACTGTGTCTTGATAAATCCTTTTGGCAACTATTTTCTGAAGAAATAATGTATTATTTTACTTTTTGGGAATTTATTTATGTCGAATATGGTGCAAAACTGTAGAAAAATATAGGTAAAATATGATAAAGGGTCACAAAAATTCACAGTGTTACTTTTACAAAGTATCAGAATTTTCTATTTCTGATTTTGATTAAACGATTTCACCTTTAATTTTTGGATTCACCTTCACTGACAGGTGCCATTTTACAGCCAGATAAACAGTATTGTCTCTATGGGTCCTATTTGTGTGTATTTGTAGAAAAATGCTTAAATTGTGTGGTGTTTTCATCGTAAGCAAAGCATAAGCCAAGTATAAGCAAACTATAAGCAAAAGAACTGTGTCTTGATTAATCCTTTTTGCAACTCTTTTCTGAAGAAATAATGTATTATTTTACTTCCCGGGGATCTATTTCTGTCGAATATGCTGCAAAATCTAAGACAAATTGAGGCAAAATATGCAAAAATGTCAAAAAAAGTCCATAATGTTAATTTTATAAAATATAAGAATTTTCTATTTCTGATTTGATTAAACAATTTTACTCTTAATTTTTAGATTCACCTTCACTGACAGGTGCAATTATATAGCCAGGGAACCAATCTGTGTCCCTTTGGGTCATATTTGTGTGTTTTTGTAGAAAAATGCTTAAATTGTGTGGTGTTTTCAACGTAAGCAAAGCATAAGCAAACTGTAAGCATAGGAACTGTGTCTTGATAAATCCTTTATGCAACTCTTTTCTGAAGAAATAATGTATTATTCGACTTTCCGGGAATCTATTTCTGTCGAATATGCTGCAAAACTGTAGAAAAATTTAGTTAAAATATGCAAAAGGGTCACAAAAATCCACAATGTTACTTTTATAAAGTATCAGAATGTTCTATTTCTGATTTTGATTCAACGATTTTGCCCTTAATATTTAGATTCCTGATCACTAACAGGAACTATTTTGAAGCCAGGTAAACAGTATTGTATCTAAGGGTCATATTTGTGTGTATTTGTAGAAAAATGCTTAAATTCTGTTGTGTTTTCAACGTAAGCAAAGCATAAGCAAACTGTAAGCAAAGGAACTGTGTCTTGATAAATCCTTTTGCAACTCTTTTCTGAAGAAATAATATATTATTCTACTTTCCGGGAATCTATTTCTGTCGAATATGGTGCAAAATCTAAGACAAATTGAGGCAAAATATGCAATAGGATCACAAAAATCCACAATGTTACTTTTATAAAGTATCAGAATTTTCTATTTCTGATTTTGATTAAACAATTATTCTCTTAATTTTTGGATTCACCTTCACTGACAGGTGCAATTATATAGCAAGGGCACCAATCTGTGTCCTTATGTGTCACATTTGTGTGTATTTGTAGAAAAATGCTTAAATTGTGTGGTGTTTTCAACGTAAGCAAAGCATAAGCAAAGCGTAAGCAAACTGTAAGCAAAGGAACTATGTCTTGATAAACCCTTTTTGCAACTACTTTTTAAAGAAATAATGTATAATTCTACTTCCAGGGACACTATTTCAGTCGAATATGGTGCAGAACTGTTGAAAAATTGAGGTAAAATATGCAAAAGTGTCACAAAAATCCACAATGTTACTTTTATAAAGTATCAAAATGTTCTATTTCTGATTTTGATTAAACGATTTTAATCTTAATATAGATTCCTGATCACTAACAGGAACTATTTTGCAGCCAGGTAAACAGTATTGTCTCTATGGGTCATATTTGTGTGTATTTGTAGAAAAACGCTTAAATTGTGTGGTGTTTTCAACGTAAGCAAAGCATAAGCAAATTATAAGCAAAGGAACTGTGTCTTCATAAATCCTTTTGCAACTCTTGTCTGAAGAAATAATGTATTATTCTCCTTCCCGGGAATCTATTTCTGTTGAATATGGTGCAAAATCTAAGACAAATTGAGGCAAAATATGCAATAGGATCACAAAAATCCACAATGTTACTTTTATAAAGTATCAAAATGTTCTATTTCTGATTTTGATTAAACGATTTTACCCTTAATATAGATTCCTGATCACTAACAGGAACTATTTTGCAGCCAGGTAAACAGTATTGTCTCTATGGGTCATATTTGTGTGTATTTGTAGAAAAACGCTTAAATTGTGTGGTGTTTTCAACGTAAGCAAAGCATAAGCAAATTATAAGCAAAGGAACTGTGTCTTCATAAATCCTTTTGCAACTCTTGTCTGAAGAAATAATGTATTATTCTCCTTCCCGGGAATCTATTTCTGTTGAATATGGTGCAAAATCTAAGACAAATTGAGGCAAAATATGCAATAGGATCACAAAAATCCACAATGTTACTTTTATAATATATCAGAATTTTCTATTTCTGATTTTGATTAAACAATTTTACTTTTAATTTTTAGATTCACCTTCACTGACAGGTGCAATTACATGGCAAGGGAACCAATCTGTGTCCTTATGTGTCACATTTGTGTGTATTTGTAGAAAAATGCTTAAATTGTGTGGTGTTTTCAACGTAAGCAAAGCATAAGCAAAGCGTAAGCAAACTGTAAGCAAAGGAACTATGTCTTGATAAACCCTTTTTGCAACTACTTTTTAAAGAAATAATGTATAATTCTACTTCCAGGGACACTATTTCAGTCGAATATGGTGCAGAACTGTTGAAAAATTGAGGTAAAATATGCAAAAGTGTCACAAAAATCCACAATGTTACTTTTATAAAGTATCAAAATGTTCTATTTCTGATTTTGATTAAACGATTTTGCCCTTAATATTTAGATTCCTGATCACTAACAGGAACTATTTTGCAGCCAGGTAAACAGTATTGTCCCTATGGGTCCTATTTGTGTGTATTTGTAGAAAAATGCTTAAATTGTGTGGTGTTTTCATCGTAAGCAAAGCATAAGCCAAGCATAAGCAAACTATAAGCAAAGGAACTGTGTCTTGATAAATCCTTTTTGCAACTCTTTTCTGAAGAAATAATGTATTATTCTACTTCCCGGGGATCTATTTCTGTCGAATATGCTGCAAAATCTAAGACAAATTGAGGCAAAATATGCAAAAATGTCAAAAAAAATCCACAATGTTAATTTTATAAAATATAAGAATTTTCTATTTCTGATTTGATTAAACAATTTCACTCTTAATTTTTAGATTCACCTTCACTGACATGTGCAATTATATAGCCAGGGAACCAATCTGTGTCCCTTTGGGTCATATTTGTGTGTTTTTGTAGAAAAATGCTTAAATTGTGTGGTGTTTTCAACGTAAGCAAAGCATAAGCAAAGCGTAAGCAAACTGTAAGCAAAGGAACTATGTCTTGATAAACCCTTTTTGCAACTATTTTTTAAAGAAATAATGTATAATTCTACTTCCAGGGACACTATTTCAGTCGAATATGGTGCAGAACTGTTGAAAAATTGAGGTAAAATATGCAAAAGTGTCACAAAAATCCACAATGTTACTTTTATAAAGTATCAAAATGTTCTATTTCTGATTTTGATTAAACGATTTTGCCCTTAATATTTAGATTCCTGATCACTAACAGGAACTATTTTGCAGCCAGGTAAACAGTATTGTCCCTATGGGTCCTATTTGTGTGTATTTGTAGAAAAATGCTTAAATTGTGTGGTGTTTTCAACGTAAGCAAAGCATAAGCAAAGCATAAGCAAACTGTAAGCATAGGAACTGTGTCTTGATAAATCCTTTTTGCAACTCTTTTCTGAAGAAATAATGTATTATTCGACTTTCCGGGTATCTATTTCTGTCGAATATGCTGGAAAACTGTAGAAAAATTTAGGTAAAATATGCAAAAGGGTCACAAAAATCCACAATGTTACTTTTATAAAGTATCAGAATGTTCTATTTCTGATTTTGATTCAACGATTTTGCCCTTAATATTGAGATTCCTGATCACTAACAGGAACTATTTTGAAGCCAGGTAAACAGTATTGTATCTATGGGTCATATTTGTGTGTATTTGTAGAAAAATGCTTAAATTCTGTTGTGTTTTCAACGTAAGCAAAGCATAAGCAAACTGTAAGCAAAGGAACTGTGTCATGATAAATCCTTTTGCAACTCTTTTCTGAAGAAATAATATATTATTCTACTTTCCGGGAATCTATTTCTGTTGAATATGGTGCAAAATCTAAGACAAATTGAGGCAAAATATGCAATAGGATCACAAAAATCCACAATGTTACTTTTATAAAGTATCAGAATTTTCTATTTCTGATTTTGATTAAACAATTTTACTCTTAATTTTTAGATTCACCTTCACTGACAGGTGCAATTATATAGCCAGGGAACCAATCTGTGTCCTTATGTGTCACATTTGTGTGTATTTCTAGAAAAATGCTTAAATTGTGTAGTGTTTTCAATGTAAGCAAAGCATAAGCAAAGCGTAAGAAAACTGTAAGCAAAGTAACTGTGTCTTGATAAATCCTTTTTGCAACTCTTTTCTGAAGAAATAATGTATTATTCTTTTTCCAGTGACCCTATTTCAGTCGAATATGGTGCAGAACTGTTGAAAAATTGAGGTAAAATATGCAAAAGGGTCACAAAAATCCACAATGTTACTTTTATAAAGTATCAGAATTTTCTATTTCTGATTTTGATTAAAAATTTTACTCTTAATTTTTAGATTCACCTTCACTGACAGGTGCAATTATTTAGCCAGGTAAACAGTCTGTGGTCCATATGGGTCATATTTTTGTGTACTTGTAGAAAAATGCTTAAATTGTGTGGGGTTTTCACCGTAAGCAAAGCATAAGCAAAGCGTAAGCAAACTGTAAGCAAAGTAACTGTGTCTATATAAATCCTTTTTGCAACTCTTTTCTGAAGAAATAATGTATTATTCTACTTCCAGTGACGCTATTTCAGTCGAATATGGTGCAGAACTGTTGAAAAATTGAGGTAAAATATGCAAAAGGGTCACAAAAATCCACAATGTTACTTTTATAAAGTATCAAAATGTTCTATTTCTGATTTTGATTAAACGATTTTGCCTTTAATATTTAGATTCCTGATCACTAACAGGAACTATTTTGCAGCCAGGTAAACAGTATTGTCCCTATGGGTCATATTTGTGTGTATTTGTAGAAAAACGCTAAAATTGTGTGTTTTTTTTTCAACGTAAGCAAAGCATAAGGAAAGCAAAAGCAAACTATAAGCAATGGAACTGTGTCTTGATAAATCCTTTTTGCAACTCTTTTCTGAAGAAATAATGTATTATTCGACTTTCCGGGAATCTGTTTCTGTCGAATATGGTGCAAAACAGTAGAAAAATTTAGGTAAAATATGCAAATGGGTCACAAAAATCCACCATGTTACTTTTATAAAGTATCAGAATGTTCTATTTCTGATTTTGATTAAACGATTTTGCCCTTAATATTTAGATTCCTGATCACTTACAGGAACTATTTTGTAGCCAGGTAAACAGTCTGTTTTCCTATAAGTTATATTTGTGTGTATTTATAGAAAAATGCTTAAATTGTGTGGTCTTTTCAACGTAAGCAAAGCATAAGCAAACTGTAAGCATAGGAACTGTGTCTTGATAAATCCTTTTGGCAACTATTTTCTGAAGAAATAATGTATTATTTTACTTTTTGGGAATTTATTTATGTCGAATATGGTGCAAAACTGTAGAAAAATATAGGTAAAATATGATAAAGGGTCACAAAAATTCACAGTGTTACTTTTACAAAGTATCAGAATTTTCTATTTCTGATTTTGATTAAACGATTTCACCTTTAATTTTTGGATTCACCTTCACTGACAGGTGCCATTTTACAGCCAGGTAAACAGTATTGTCTCTATGGGTCCTATTTGTGTGTATTTGTAGAAAAATGCTTAAATTGTGTGGTGTTTTCATCGTAAGCAAAGCATAAGCCAAGTATAAGCAAACTATAAGCAAAAGAACTGTGTCTTGATTAATCCTTTTTGCAACTCTTTTCTGAAGAAATAATGTATTATTTTACTTCCCGGGGATCTATGTCTGTCGAATATGCTGCAAAATCTAAGACAAATTGAGGCAAAATATGCAAAAATGTCAAAAAAAGTCCATAATGTTAATTTTATAAAATATAAGAATTTTCTATTTCTGATTTGATTAAACAATTTTACTCTTAATTTTTAGATTCACCTTCACTGACAGGTGCAATTATATAGCCAGGGAACCAATCTGTGTCCCTTTGGGTCATATTTGTGTGTTTTTGTAGAAAAATGCTTAAATTGTGTGGTGTTTTCAACGTAAGCAAAGCATAAGCAAACTGTAAGCATAGGAACTGTGTCTTGATAAACCCTTTATGCAACTCTTTTCTGAAGAAATAATGTATAATTCTACTTCCAGGGACACTATTTCAGTCGAATATGGTGCAGAACTGTTGAAAAATTGAGGTAAAATATGCAAAAGTGTCACAAAAATCCACAATGTTACTTTTATAAAGTATCAAAATGTTCTATTTCTGATTTTGATTAAACGATTTTAATCTTAATATAGATTCCTGATCACTAACAGGAACTATTTTGCAGCCAGGTAAACAGTATTGTCTCTATGGGTCATATTTGTGTGTATTTGTAGAAAAACGCTTAAATTGTGTGGTGTTTTCAACGTAAGCAAAGCATAAGCAAATTATAAGCAAAGGAACTGTGTCTTCATAAATCCTTTTGCAACTCTTGTCTGAAGAAATAATGTATTATTCTCCTTCCCGGGAATCTATTTCTGTTGAATATGGTGCAAAATCTAAGACAAATTGAGGCAAAATATGCAATAGGATCACAAAAATCCACAATGTTACTTTTATAAAGTATCAAAATGTTCTATTTCTGATTTTGATTAAACGATTTTACCCTTAATATAGATTCCTGATCACTAACAGGAACTATTTTGCAGCCAGGTAAACAGTATTGTCTCTATGGGTCATATTTGTGTGTATTTGTAGAAAAACGCTTAAATTGTGTGGTGTTTTCAACGTAAGCAAAGCATAAGCAAATTATAAGCAAAGGAACTGTGTCTTCATAAATCCTTTTGCAACTCTTGTCTGAAGAAATAATGTATTATTCTCCTTCCCGGGAATCTATTTCTGTTGAATATGGTGCAAAATCTAAGACAAATTGAGGCAAAATATGCAATAGGATCACAAAAATCCACAATGTTACTTTTATAATATATCAGAATTTTCTATTTCTGATTTTGATTAAACAATTTTACTTTTAATTTTTAGATTTACCTTCACTGACAGGTGCAATTACATGGCAAGGGAACCAATCTGTGTCCTTATGTGTCACATTTGTGTGTATTTGTAGAAAAATGCTTAATTGTGTGGTGTTTTCAACGTAAGCAAAGCATAAGCAAAGCACAAGCAAACTATAAGCAAAGGACCTGTGTCTTGATAAATCCTTTTGCAACTCTTTTCTGAAGAAATAATGTATTATTCTACTTCCCGGGAATATATTTCTGTTGAATATGGTGCAAAATCTAAGACAAATTGAGGCAAAATATGCAATAGGATCACAAAAATCCACAATGTTACTTTTATAAAGTATCAGAATTTTCTATTTCTGATTTTGATTAAACAATTTTACTTTTAATTTTTAGATTTACCTTCACTGACAGGTGCAATTACATGGCAAGGGAACCAATCTGTGTCCTTATGTGTCACATTTGTGTGTATTTGTAGAAAAATGCTTAATTGTGTGGTGTTTTCAACGTAAGCAAAGCATAAGCAAAGCACAAGCAAACTATAAGCAAAGGACCTGTGTCTTGATAAATCCTTTTGCAACTCTTTTCTGAAGAAATAATGTATTATTCTACTTCCCGGGAATATATTTCTGTTGAATATGGTGGAAAATCTAAGACAAATTGAGGCAAAATATGCAATAGGATCACAAAAATCCACAATGTTACTTTTATAAAGTATCAGAATTTTCTATTTCTGATTTTGATTAAACAATTATTCTCTTAATTTTTGGATTCACCTTCACTGACAGGTGCAATTATATAGCAAGGGCACCAATCTGTGTCCTTATGTGTCACATTTGTGTGTATTTCTAGAAAAATGCTTAAATTGTGTGGTGTTTTCAATGTAAGCAAAGCATAAGCAAAGCGTAAGAAAACTGTAAGCAAAGTAACTGTGTCTTGATAAATCCTTTTTGCAACTCTTTTCTGAAGAAATAATGTATTATTCTTTTTCCAGTGACCCTATTTCAGTCGAATATGGTGCAGAACTGTTGAAAAATTGAGGTAAAATATGCAAAAGGGTCACAAAAATCCACAATGTTACTTTTATAAAGTATCAGAATTTTCTATTTCTGATTTTGATTAAAAATTTTACTCTTAATTTTTAGATTCACCTTCACTGACAGGTGCAATTATTTAGCCAGGTAAACAGTCTGTGGTCCATATGGGTCATATTTTTGTGTACTTGTAGAAAAATGCTTAAATTGTGTGGGGTTTTCACCGTAAGCAAAGCATAAGCAAAGCGTAAGCAAACTGTAAGCAAAGTAACTGTGTCTATATAAATCCTTTTTGCAACTCTTTTCTGAAGAAATAATGTATTATTCTACTTCCAGTGACGCTATTTCAGTCGAATATGGTGCAGAACTGTTGAAAAATTGAGGTAAAATATGCAAAAGGGTCACAAAAATCCACAATGTTACTTTTATAAAGTATCAAAATGTTCTATTTCTGATTTTGATTAAACGATTTTGCCTTTAATATTTAGATTCCTGATCACTAACAGGAACTATTTTGCAGCCAGGTAAACAGTATTGTCCCTATGGGTCATATTTGTGTGTATTTGTAGGAAAACGCTAAAATTGTGTGTTTTTTTTCAACGTAAGCAAAGCATAAGGAAAGCAAAAGCAAACTATAAGCAATGGAACTGTGTCTTGATAAATCCTTTTTGCAACTCTTTTCTGAAGAAATAATGTATTATTCGACTTTCCGGGAATCTGTTTCTGTCGAATATGGTGCAAAACAGTAGAAAAATTTAGGTAAAATATGCAAATGGGTCACAAAAATCCACCATGTTACTTTTATAAAGTATCAGAATGTTCTATTTCTGATTTTGATTAAACGATTTTGCCCTTAATATTTAGATTCCTGATCACTTACAGGAACTATTTTGTAGCCAGGTAAACAGTCTGTTTTCCTATAAGTTATATTTGTGTGTATTTATAGAAAAATGCTTAAATTGTGTGGTCTTTTCAACGTAAGCAAAGCATAAGCAAACTGTAAGCATAGGAACTGTGTCTTGATAAATCCTTTTGGCAACTATTTTCTGAAGAAATAATGTATTATTTTACTTTTTGGGAATTTATTTATGTCGAATATGGTGCAAAACTGTAGAAAAATATAGGTAAAATATGATAAAGGGTCACAAAAATTCACAGTGTTACTTTTACAAAGTATCAGAATTTTCTATTTCTGATTTTGATTAAACGATTTCACCTTTAATTTTTGGATTCACCTTCACTGACAGGTGCCATTTTACAGCCAGGTAAACAGTATTGTCTCTATGGGTCCTATTTGTGTGTATTTGTAGAAAAATGCTTAAATTGTGTGGTGTTTTCATCGTAAGCAAAGCATAAGCCAAGTATAAGCAAACTATAAGCAAAAGAACTGTGTCTTGATTAATCCTTTTTGCAACTCTTTTCTGAAGAAATAATGTATTATTTTACTTCCCGGGGATCTATTTCTGTCGAATATGCTGCAAAAT
Organism: Sipunculus nudus; assembly: GCA_026874595.1. Lineage (NCBI taxonomy): Eukaryota > Metazoa > Annelida > Sipuncula > Golfingiida > Sipunculidae > Sipunculus > Sipunculus nudus. The sequence continues at coordinate 84,001,933 of CM049312.1, read as the reverse complement.
CTAAGACAAATTGAGGCAAAATATGCAAAAATGTCAAAAAAAGTCCATAATGTTAATTTTATAAAATATAAGAATTTTCTATTTCTGATTTGATTAAACAATTTTACTCTTAATTTTTAGATTCACCTTCACTGACAGGTGCAATTATATAGCCAGGGAACCAATCTGTGTCCCTTTGGGTCATATTTGTGTGTTTTTGTAGAAAAATGCTTAAATTGTGTGGTGTTTTCAACGTAAGCAAAGCATAAGCAAACTGTAAGCATAGGAACTGTGTCTTGATAAATCCTTTATGCAACTCTTTTCTGAAGAAATAATGTATTATTCGACTTTCCGGGAATCTATTTCTGTCGAATATGCTGCAAAACTGTAGAAAAATTTAGTTAAAATATGCAAAAGGGTCACAAAAATCCACAATGTTACTTTTATAAAGTATCAGAATGTTCTATTTCTGATTTTGATTCAACGATTTTGCCCTTAATATTTAGATTCCTGATCACTAACAGGAACTATTTTGAAGCCAGGTAAACAGTATTGTATCTAAGGGTCATATTTGTGTGTATTTGTAGAAAAATGCTTAAATTCTGTTGTGTTTTCAACGTAAGCAAAGCATAAGCAAACTGTAAGCAAAGGAACTGTGTCTTGATAAATCCTTTTGCAACTCTTTTCTGAAGAAATAATATATTATTCTACTTTCCGGGAATCTATTTCTGTTGAATATGGTGCAAAATCTAAGACAAATTGAGGCAAAATATGCAATGGATCACAAAAATCCACAATGTTACTTTTATAAAGTATCAGAATTTTCTATTTCTGATTTTGATTAAACAATTATTCTCTTAATTTTTGGATTCACCTTCACTGACAGGTGCAATTATATAGCAAGGGCACCAATCTGTGTCCTTATGTGTCACATTTGTGTGTATTTGTAGAAAAATGCTTAAATTGTGTGGTGTTTTCAACGTAAGCAAAGCATAAGCAAAGCGTAAGCAAACTGTAAGCAAAGGAACTATGTCTTGATAAACCCTTTTTGCAACTACTTTTTAAAGAAATAATGTATAATTCTACTTCCAGGGACACTATTTCAGTCGAATATGGTGCAGAACTGTTGAAAAATTGAGGTAAAATATGCAAAAGTGTCACAAAAATCCACAATGTTACTTTTATAAAGTATCAAAATGTTCTATTTCTGATTTTGATTAAACGATTTTAATCTTAATATAGATTCCTGATCACTAACAGGAACTATTTTGCAGCCAGGTAAACAGTATTGTCTCTATGGGTCATATTTGTGTGTATTTGTAGAAAAACGCTTAAATTGTGTGGTGTTTTCAACGTAAGCAAAGCATAAGCAAATTATAAGCAAAGGAACTGTGTCTTCATAAATCCTTTTGCAACTCTTGTCTGAAGAAATAATGTATTATTCTCCTTCCCGGGAATCTATTTCTGTTGAATATGGTGCAAAATCTAAGACAAATTGAGGCAAAATATGCAATAGGATCACAAAAATCCACAATGTTACTTTTATAAAGTATCAAAATGTTCTATTTCTGATTTTGATTAAACGATTTTACCCTTAATATAGATTCCTGATCACTAACAGGAACTATTTTGCAGCCAGGTAAACAGTATTGTCTCTATGGGTCATATTTGTGTGTATTTGTAGAAAAACGCTTAAATTGTGTGGTGTTTTCAACGTAAGCAAAGCATAAGCAAATTATAAGCAAAGGAACTGTGTCTTCATAAATCCTTTTGCAACTCTTGTCTGAAGAAATAATGTATTATTCTCCTTCCCGGGAATCTATTTCTGTTGAATATGGTGCAAAATCTAAGACAAATTGAGGCAAAATATGCAATAGGATCACAAAAATCCACAATGTTACTTTTATAATATATCAGAATTTTCTATTTCTGATTTTGATTAAACAATTTTACTTTTAATTTTTAGATTTACCTTCACTGACAGGTGCAATTACATGGCAAGGGAACCAATCTGTGTCCTTATGTGTCACATTTGTGTGTATTTGTAGAAAAATGCTTAATTGTGTGGTGTTTTCAACGTAAGCAAAGCATAAGCAAAGCACAAGCAAACTATAAGCAAAGGACCTGTGTCTTGATAAATCCTTTTGCAACTCTTTTCTGAAGAAATAATGTATTATTCTACTTCCCGGGAATATATTTCTGTTGAATATGGTGCAAAATCTAAGACAAATTGAGGCAAAATATGCAATAGGATCACAAAAATCCACAATGTTACTTTTATAAAGTATCAGAATTTTCTATTTCTGATTTTGATTAAACAATTATTCTCTTAATTTTTGGATTCACCTTCACTGACAGGTGCAATTATATAGCAAGGGCACCAATCTGTGTCCTTATGTGTCACATTTGTGTGTATTTCTAGAAAAATGCTTAAATTGTGTGGTGTTTTCAATGTAAGCAAAGCATAAGCAAAGCGTAAGAAAACTGTAAGCAAAGTAACTGTGTCTTGATAAATCCTTTTTGCAACTCTTTTCTGAAGAAATAATGTATTATTCTTTTTCCAGTGACCCTATTTCAGTCGAATATGGTGCAGAACTGTTGAAAAATTGAGGTAAAATATGCAAAAGGGTCACAAAAATCCACAATGTTACTTTTATAAAGTATCAGAATTTTCTATTTCTGATTTTGATTAAAAATTTTACTCTTAATTTTTAGATTCACCTTCACTGACAGGTGCAATTATTTAGCCAGGTAAACAGTCTGTGGTCCATATGGGTCATATTTTTGTGTACTTGTAGAAAAATGCTTAAATTGTGTGGGGTTTTCACCGTAAGCAAAGCATAAGCAAAGCGTAAGCAAACTGTAAGCAAAGTAACTGTGTCTATATAAATCCTTTTTGCAACTCTTTTCTGAAGAAATAATGTATTATTCTACTTCCAGTGACGCTATTTCAGTCGAATATGGTGCAGAACTGTTGAAAAATTGAGGTAAAATATGCAAAAGGGTCACAAAAATCCACAATGTTACTTTTATAAAGTATCAAAATGTTCTATTTCTGATTTTGATTAAACGATTTTGCCTTTAATATTTAGATTCCTGATCACTAACAGGAACTATTTTGCAGCCAGGTAAACAGTATTGTCCCTATGGGTCATATTTGTGTGTATTTGTAGAAAAACGCTAAAATTGTGTGTTTTTTTTCAACGTAAGCAAAGCATAAGGAAAGCAAAAGCAAACTATAAGCAATGGAACTGTGTCTTGATAAATCCTTTTTGCAACTCTTTTCTGAAGAAATAATGTATTATTCGACTTTCCGGGAATCTGTTTCTGTCGAATATGGTGCAAAACAGTAGAAAAATTTAGGTAAAATATGCAAATGGGTCACAAAAATCCACCATGTTACTTTTATAAAGTATCAGAATGTTCTATTTCTGATTTTGATTAAACGATTTTGCCCTTAATATTTAGATTCCTGATCACTTACAGGAACTATTTTGTAGCCAGGTAAACAGTCTGTTTTCCTATAAGTTATATTTGTGTGTATTTATAGAAAAATGCTTAAATTGTGTGGTCTTTTCAACGTAAGCAAAGCATAAGCAAACTGTAAGCATAGGAACTGTGTCTTGATAAATCCTTTTGGCAACTATTTTCTGAAGAAATAATGTATTATTTTACTTTTTGGGAATTTATTTATGTCGAATATGGTGCAAAACTGTAGAAAAATATAGGTAAAATATGATAAAGGGTCACAAAAATTCACAGTGTTACTTTTACAAAGTATCAGAATTTTCTATTTCTGATTTTGATTAAACGATTTCACCTTTAATTTTTGGATTCACCTTCACTGACAGGTGCCATTTTACAGCCAGGTAAACAGTATTGTCTCTATGGGTCCTATTTGTGTGTATTTGTAGAAAAATGCTTAAATTGTGTGGTGTTTTCATCGTAAGCAAAGCATAAGCCAAGTATAAGCAAACTATAAGCAAAAGAACTGTGTCTTGATTAATCCTTTTTGCAACTCTTTTCTGAAGAAATAATGTATTATTTTACTTCCCGGGGATCTATTTCTGTCGAATATGCTGCAAAATCTAAGACAAATTGAGGCAAAATATGCAAAAATGTCAAAAAAAGTCCATAATGTTAATTTTATAAAATATAAGAATTTTCTATTTCTGATTTGATTAAACAATTTTACTCTTAATTTTTAGATTCACCTTCACTGACAGGTGCAATTATATAGCCAGGGAACCAATCTGTGTCCCTTTGGGTCATATTTGTGTGTTTTTGTAGAAAAATGCTTAAATTGTGTGGTGTTTTCAACGTAAGCAAAGCATAAGCAAACTGTAAGCATAGGAACTGTGTCTTGATAAATCCTTTATGCAACTCTTTTCTGAAGAAATAATGTATTATTCGACTTTCCGGGAATCTATTTCTGTCGAATATGCTGCAAAACTGTAGAAAAATTTAGTTAAAATATGCAAAAGGGTCACAAAAATCCACAATGTTACTTTTATAAAGTATCAGAATGTTCTATTTCTGATTTTGATTCAACGATTTTGCCCTTAATATTTAGATTCCTGATCACTAACAGGAACTATTTTGAAGCCAGGTAAACAGTATTGTATCTAAGGGTCATATTTGTGTGTATTTGTAGAAAAATGCTTAAATTCTGTTGTGTTTTCAACGTAAGCAAAGCATAAGCAAACTGTAAGCAAAGGAACTGTGTCTTGATAAATCCTTTTGCAACTCTTTTCTGAAGAAATAATATATTATTCTACTTTCCGGGAATCTATTTCTGTTGAATATGGTGCAAAATCTAAGACAAATTGAGGCAAAATATGCAATAGGATCACAAAAATCCACAATGTTACTTTTATAAAGTATCAGAATTTTCTATTTCTGATTTTGATTAAACAATTATTCTCTTAATTTTTGGATTCACCTTCACTGACAGGTGCAATTATATAGCAAGGGCACCAATCTGTGTCCTTATGTGTCACATTTGTGTGTATTTGTAGAAAAATGCTTAAATTGTGTGGTGTTTTCAACGTAAGCAAAGCATAAGCAAAGCGTAAGCAAACTGTAAGCAAAGGAACTATGTCTTGATAAACCCTTTTTGCAACTACTTTTTAAAGAAATAATGTATAATTCTACTTCCAGGGACACTATTTCAGTCGAATATGGTGCAGAACTGTTGAAAAATTGAGGTAAAATATGCAAAAGTGTCACAAAAATCCACAATGTTACTTTTATAAAGTATCAAAATGTTCTATTTCTGATTTTGATTAAACGATTTTAATCTTAATATAGATTCCTGATCACTAACAGGAACTATTTTGCAGCCAGGTAAACAGTATTGTCTCTATGGGTCATATTTGTGTGTATTTGTAGAAAAACGCTTAAATTGTGTGGTGTTTTCAACGTAAGCAAAGCATAAGCAAATTATAAGCAAAGGAACTGTGTCTTCATAAATCCTTTTGCAACTCTTGTCTGAAGAAATAATGTATTATTCTCCTTCCCGGGAATCTATTTCTGTTGAATATGGTGCAAAATCTAAGACAAATTGAGGCAAAATATGCAATAGGATCACAAAAATCCACAATGTTACTTTTATAAAGTATCAAAATGTTCTATTTCTGATTTTGATTAAACGATTTTACCCTTAATATAGATTCCTGATCACTAACAGGAACTATTTTGCAGCCAGGTAAACAGTATTGTCTCTATGGGTCATATTTGTGTGTATTTGTAGAAAAACGCTTAAATTGTGTGGTGTTTTCAACGTAAGCAAAGCATAAGCAAATTATAAGCAAAGGAACTGTGTCTTCATAAATCCTTTTGCAACTCTTGTCTGAAGAAATAATGTATTATTCTCCTTCCCGGGAATCTATTTCTGTTGAATATGGTGCAAAATCTAAGACAAATTGAGGCAAAATATGCAATAGGATCACAAAAATCCACAATGTTACTTTTATAATATATCAGAATTTTCTATTTCTGATTTTGATTAAACAATTTTACTTTTAATTTTTAGATTCACCTTCACTGACAGGTGCAATTACATGGCAAGGGAACCAATCTGTGTCCTTATGTGTCACATTTGTGTGTATTTGTAGAAAAATGCTTAAATTGTGTGGTGTTTTCAACGTAAGCAAAGCATAAGCAAAGCGTAAGCAAACTGTAAGCAAAGGAACTATGTCTTGATAAACCCTTTTTGCAACTACTTTTTAAAGAAATAATGTATAATTCTACTTCCAGGGACACTATTTCAGTCGAATATGGTGCAGAACTGTTGAAAAATTGAGGTAAAATATGCAAAAGTGTCACAAAAATCCACAATGTTACTTTTATAAAGTATCAAAATGTTCTATTTCTGATTTTGATTAAACGATTTTGCCCTTAATATTTAGATTCCTGATCACTAACAGGAACTATTTTGCAGCCAGGTAAACAGTATTGTCCCTATGGGTCCTATTTGTGTGTATTTGTAGAAAAATGCTTAAATTGTGTGGTGTTTTCATCGTAAGCAAAGCATAAGCCAAGCATAAGCAAACTATAAGCAAAGGAACTGTGTCTTGATAAATCCTTTTTGCAACTCTTTTCTGAAGAAATAATGTATTATTCTACTTCCCGGGGATCTATTTCTGTCGAATATGCTGCAAAATCTAAGACAAATTGAGGCAAAATATGCAAAAATGTCAAAAAAAATCCACAATGTTAATTTTATAAAATATAAGAATTTTCTATTTCTGATTTGATTAAACAATTTCACTCTTAATTTTTAGATTCACCTTCACTGACATGTGCAATTATATAGCCAGGGAACCAATCTGTGTCCCTTTGGGTCATATTTGTGTGTTTTTGTAGAAAAATGCTTAAATTGTGTGGTGTTTTCAACGTAAGCAAAGCATAAGCAAAGCGTAAGCAAACTGTAAGCAAAGGAACTATGTCTTGATAAACCCTTTTTGCAACTATTTTTTAAAGAAATAATGTATAATTCTACTTCCAGGGACACTATTTCAGTCGAATATGGTGCAGAACTGTTGAAAAATTGAGGTAAAATATGCAAAAGTGTCACAAAAATCCACAATGTTACTTTTATAAAGTATCAAAATGTTCTATTTCTGATTTTGATTAAACGATTTTGCCCTTAATATTTAGATTCCTGATCACTAACAGGAACTATTTTGCAGCCAGGTAAACAGTATTGTCCCTATGGGTCCTATTTGTGTGTATTTGTAGAAAAATGCTTAAATTGTGTGGTGTTTTCAACGTAAGCAAAGCATAAGCAAAGCATAAGCAAACTGTAAGCATAGGAACTGTGTCTTGATAAATCCTTTTTGCAACTCTTTTCTGAAGAAATAATGTATTATTCGACTTTCCGGGTATCTATTTCTGTCGAATATGCTGGAAAACTGTAGAAAAATTTAGGTAAAATATGCAAAAGGGTCACAAAAATCCACAATGTTACTTTTATAAAGTATCAGAATGTTCTATTTCTGATTTTGATTCAACGATTTTGCCCTTAATATTGAGATTCCTGATCACTAACAGGAACTATTTTGAAGCCAGGTAAACAGTATTGTATCTATGGGTCATATTTGTGTGTATTTGTAGAAAAATGCTTAAATTCTGTTGTGTTTTCAACGTAAGCAAAGCATAAGCAAACTGTAAGCAAAGGAACTGTGTCATGATAAATCCTTTTGCAACTCTTTTCTGAAGAAATAATATATTATTCTACTTTCCGGGAATCTATTTCTGTTGAATATGGTGCAAAATCTAAGACAAATTGAGGCAAAATATGCAATAGGATCACAAAAATCCACAATGTTACTTTTATAAAGTATCAGAATTTTCTATTTCTGATTTTGATTAAACAATTTTACTCTTAATTTTTAGATTCACCTTCACTGACAGGTGCAATTATATAGCCAGGGAACCAATCTGTGTCCTTATGTGTCACATTTGTGTGTATTTCTAGAAAAATGCTTAAATTGTGTGGTGTTTTCAATGTAAGCAAAGCATAAGCAAAGCGTAAGAAAACTGTAAGCAAAGTAACTGTGTCTTGATAAATCCTTTTTGCAACTCTTTTCTGAAGAAATAATGTATTATTCTTTTTCCAGTGACCCTATTTCAGTCGAATATGGTGCAGAACTGTTGAAAAATTGAGGTAAAATATGCAAAAGGGTCACAAAAATCCACAATGTTACTTTTATAAAGTATCAGAATTTTCTATTTCTGATTTTGATTAAAAATTTTACTCTTAATTTTTAGATTCACCTTCACTGACAGGTGCAATTATTTAGCCAGGTAAACAGTCTGTGGTCCATATGGGTCATATTTTTGTGTACTTGTAGAAAAATGCTTAAATTGTGTGGGGTTTTCACCGTAAGCAAAGCATAAGCAAAGCGTAAGCAAACTGTAAGCAAAGTAACTGTGTCTATATAAATCCTTTTTGCAACTCTTTTCTGAAGAAATAATGTATTATTCTACTTCCAGTGACGCTATTTCAGTCGAATATGGTGCAGAACTGTTGAAAAATTGAGGTAAAATATGCAAAAGGGTCACAAAAATCCACAATGTTACTTTTATAAAGTATCAAAATGTTCTATTTCTGATTTTGATTAAACGATTTTGCCTTTAATATTTAGATTCCTGATCACTAACAGGAACTATTTTGCAGCCAGGTAAACAGTATTGTCCCTATGGGTCATATTTGTGTGTATTTGTAGAAAAACGCTAAAATTGTGTGTTTTTTTTCAACGTAAGCAAAGCATAAGGAAAGCAAAAGCAAACTATAAGCAATGGAACTGTGTCTTGATAAATCCTTTTTGCAACTCTTTTCTGAAGAAATAATGTATTATTCGACTTTCCGGGAATCTGTTTCTGTCGAATATGGTGCAAAACAGTAGAAAAATTTAGGTAAAATATGCAAATGGGTCACAAAAATCCACCATGTTACTTTTATAAAGTATCAGAATGTTCTATTTCTGATTTTGATTAAACGATTTTGCCCTTAATATTTAGATTCCTGATCACTTACAGGAACTATTTTGTAGCCAGGTAAACAGTCTGTTTTCCTATAAGTTATATTTGTGTGTATTTATAGAAAAATGCTTAAATTGTGTGGTCTTTTCAACGTAAGCAAAGCATAAGCAAACTGTAAGCATAGGAACTGTGTCTTGATAAATCCTTTTGGCAACTATTTTCTGAAGAAATAATGTATTATTTTACTTTTTGGGAATTTATTTATGTCGAATATGGTGCAAAACTGTAGAAAAATATAGGTAAAATATGATAAAGGGTCACAAAAATTCACAGTGTTACTTTTACAAAGTATCAGAATTTTCTATTTCTGATTTTGATTAAACGATTTCACCTTTAATTTTTGGATTCACCTTCACTGACAGGTGCCATTTTACAGCCAGATAAACAGTATTGTCTCTATGGGTCCTATTTGTGTGTATTTGTAGAAAAATGCTTAAATTGTGTGGTGTTTTCATCGTAAGCAAAGCATAAGCCAAGTATAAGCAAACTATAAGCAAAAGAACTGTGTCTTGATTAATCCTTTTTGCAACTCTTTTCTGAAGAAATAATGTATTATTTTACTTCCCGGGGATCTATTTCTGTCGAATATGCTGCAAAATCTAAGACAAATTGAGGCAAAATATGCAAAAATGTCAAAAAAAGTCCATAATGTTAATTTTATAAAATATAAGAATTTTCTATTTCTGATTTGATTAAACAATTTTACTCTTAATTTTTAGATTCACCTTCACTGACAGGTGCAATTATATAGCCAGGGAACCAATCTGTGTCCCTTTGGGTCATATTTGTGTGTTTTTGTAGAAAAATGCTTAAATTGTGTGGTGTTTTCAACGTAAGCAAAGCATAAGCAAACTGTAAGCATAGGAACTGTGTCTTGATAAATCCTTTATGCAACTCTTTTCTGAAGAAATAATGTATTATTCGACTTTCCGGGAATCTATTTCTGTCGAATATGCTGCAAAACTGTAGAAAAATTTAGTTAAAATATGCAAAAGGGTCACAAAAATCCACAATGTTACTTTTATAAAGTATCAGAATGTTCTATTTCTGATTTTGATTCAACGATTTTGCCCTTAATATTTAGATTCCTGATCACTAACAGGAACTATTTTGAAGCCAGGTAAACAGTATTGTATCTAAGGGTCATATTTGTGTGTATTTGTAGAAAAATGCTTAAATTCTGTTGTGTTTTCAACGTAAGCAAAGCATAAGCAAACTGTAAGCAAAGGAACTGTGTCTTGATAAATCCTTTTGCAACTCTTTTCTGAAGAAATAATATATTATTCTACTTTCCGGGAATCTATTTCTGTCGAATATGGTGCAAAATCTAAGACAAATTGAGGCAAAATATGCAATAGGATCACAAAAATCCACAATGTTACTTTTATAAAGTATCAGAATTTTCTATTTCTGATTTTGATTAAACAATTATTCTCTTAATTTTTGGATTCACCTTCACTGACAGGTGCAATTATATAGCAAGGGCACCAATCTGTGTCCTTATGTGTCACATTTGTGTGTATTTGTAGAAAAATGCTTAAATTGTGTGGTGTTTTCAACGTAAGCAAAGCATAAGCAAAGCGTAAGCAAACTGTAAGCAAAGGAACTATGTCTTGATAAACCCTTTTTGCAACTACTTTTTAAAGAAATAATGTATAATTCTACTTCCAGGGACACTATTTCAGTCGAATATGGTGCAGAACTGTTGAAAAATTGAGGTAAAATATGCAAAAGTGTCACAAAAATCCACAATGTTACTTTTATAAAGTATCAAAATGTTCTATTTCTGATTTTGATTAAACGATTTTAATCTTAATATAGATTCCTGATCACTAACAGGAACTATTTTGCAGCCAGGTAAACAGTATTGTCTCTATGGGTCATATTTGTGTGTATTTGTAGAAAAACGCTTAAATTGTGTGGTGTTTTCAACGTAAGCAAAGCATAAGCAAATTATAAGCAAAGGAACTGTGTCTTCATAAATCCTTTTGCAACTCTTGTCTGAAGAAATAATGTATTATTCTCCTTCCCGGGAATCTATTTCTGTTGAATATGGTGCAAAATCTAAGACAAATTGAGGCAAAATATGCAATAGGATCACAAAAATCCACAATGTTACTTTTATAAAGTATCAAAATGTTCTATTTCTGATTTTGATTAAACGATTTTACCCTTAATATAGATTCCTGATCACTAACAGGAACTATTTTGCAGCCAGGTAAACAGTATTGTCTCTATGGGTCATATTTGTGTGTATTTGTAGAAAAACGCTTAAATTGTGTGGTGTTTTCAACGTAAGCAAAGCATAAGCAAATTATAAGCAAAGGAACTGTGTCTTCATAAATCCTTTTGCAACTCTTGTCTGAAGAAATAATGTATTATTCTCCTTCCCGGGAATCTATTTCTGTTGAATATGGTGCAAAATCTAAGACAAATTGAGGCAAAATATGCAATAGGATCACAAAAATCCACAATGTTACTTTTATAATATATCAGAATTTTCTATTTCTGATTTTGATTAAACAATTTTACTTTTAATTTTTAGATTCACCTTCACTGACAGGTGCAATTACATGGCAAGGGAACCAATCTGTGTCCTTATGTGTCACATTTGTGTGTATTTGTAGAAAAATGCTTAAATTGTGTGGTGTTTTCAACGTAAGCAAAGCATAAGCAAAGCGTAAGCAAACTGTAAGCAAAGGAACTATGTCTTGATAAACCCTTTTTGCAACTACTTTTTAAAGAAATAATGTATAATTCTACTTCCAGGGACACTATTTCAGTCGAATATGGTGCAGAACTGTTGAAAAATTGAGGTAAAATATGCAAAAGTGTCACAAAAATCCACAATGTTACTTTTATAAAGTATCAAAATGTTCTATTTCTGATTTTGATTAAACGATTTTGCCCTTAATATTTAGATTCCTGATCACTAACAGGAACTATTTTGCAGCCAGGTAAACAGTATTGTCCCTATGGGTCCTATTTGTGTGTATTTGTAGAAAAATGCTTAAATTGTGTGGTGTTTTCATCGTAAGCAAAGCATAAGCCAAGCATAAGCAAACTATAAGCAAAGGAACTGTGTCTTGATAAATCCTTTTTGCAACTCTTTTCTGAAGAAATAATGTATTATTCTACTTCCCGGGGATCTATTTCTGTCGAATATGCTGCAAAATCTAAGACAAATTGAGGCAAAATATGCAAAAATGTCAAAAAAAATCCACAATGTTAATTTTATAAAATATAAGAATTTTCTATTTCTGATTTGATTAAACAATTTCACTCTTAATTTTTAGATTCACCTTCACTGACATGTGCAATTATATAGCCAGGGAACCAATCTGTGTCCCTTTGGGTCATATTTGTGTGTTTTTGTAGAAAAATGCTTAAATTGTGTGGTGTTTTCAACGTAAGCAAAGCATAAGCAAAGCGTAAGCAAACTGTAAGCAAAGGAACTATGTCTTGATAAACCCTTTTTGCAACTATTTTTTAAAGAAATAATGTATAATTCTACTTCCAGGGACACTATTTCAGTCGAATATGGTGCAGAACTGTTGAAAAATTGAGGTAAAATATGCAAAAGTGTCACAAAAATCCACAATGTTACTTTTATAAAGTATCAAAATGTTCTATTTCTGATTTTGATTAAACGATTTTGCCCTTAATATTTAGATTCCTGATCACTAACAGGAACTATTTTGCAGCCAGGTAAACAGTATTGTCCCTATGGGTCCTATTTGTGTGTATTTGTAGAAAAATGCTTAAATTGTGTGGTGTTTTCAACGTAAGCAAAGCATAAGCAAAGCATAAGCAAACTGTAAGCATAGGAACTGTGTCTTGATAAATCCTTTTTGCAACTCTTTTCTGAAGAAATAATGTATTATTCGACTTTCCGGGTATCTATTTCTGTCGAATATGCTGGAAAACTGTAGAAAAATTTAGGTAAAATATGCAAAAGGGTCACAAAAATCCACAATGTTACTTTTATAAAGTATCAGAATGTTCTATTTCTGATTTTGATTCAACGATTTTGCCCTTAATATTGAGATTCCTGATCACTAACAGGAACTATTTTGAAGCCAGGTAAACAGTATTGTATCTATGGGTCATATTTGTGTGTATTTGTAGAAAAATGCTTAAATTCTGTTGTGTTTTCAACGTAAGCAAAGCATAAGCAAACTGTAAGCAAAGGAACTGTGTCATGATAAATCCTTTTGCAACTCTTTTCTGAAGAAATAATATATTATTCTACTTTCCGGGAATCTATTTCTGTTGAATATGGTGCAAAATCTAAGACAAATTGAGGCAAAATATGCAATAGGATCACAAAAATCCACAATGTTACTTTTATAAAGTATCAGAATTTTCTATTTCTGATTTTGATTAAACAATTTTACTCTTAATTTTTAGATTCACCTTCACTGACAGGTGCAATTATATAGCCAGGGAACCAATCTGTGTCCTTATGTGTCACATTTGTGTGTATTTCTAGAAAAATGCTTAAATTGTGTAGTGTTTTCAATGTAAGCAAAGCATAAGCAAAGCGTAAGAAAACTGTAAGCAAAGTAACTGTGTCTTGATAAATCCTTTTTGCAACTCTTTTCTGAAGAAATAATGTATTATTCTTTTTCCAGTGACCCTATTTCAGTCGAATATGGTGCAGAACTGTTGAAAAATTGAGGTAAAATATGCAAAAGGGTCACAAAAATCCACAATGTTACTTTTATAAAGTATCAGAATTTTCTATTTCTGATTTTGATTAAAAATTTTACTCTTAATTTTTAGATTCACCTTCACTGACAGGTGCAATTATTTAGCCAGGTAAACAGTCTGTGGTCCATATGGGTCATATTTTTGTGTACTTGTAGAAAAATGCTTAAATTGTGTGGGGTTTTCACCGTAAGCAAAGCATAAGCAAAGCGTAAGCAAACTGTAAGCAAAGTAACTGTGTCTATATAAATCCTTTTTGCAACTCTTTTCTGAAGAAATAATGTATTATTCTACTTCCAGTGACGCTATTTCAGTCGAATATGGTGCAGAACTGTTGAAAAATTGAGGTAAAATATGCAAAAGGGTCACAAAAATCCACAATGTTACTTTTATAAAGTATCAAAATGTTCTATTTCTGATTTTGATTAAACGATTTTGCCTTTAATATTTAGATTCCTGATCACTAACAGGAACTATTTTGCAGCCAGGTAAACAGTATTGTCCCTATGGGTCATATTTGTGTGTATTTGTAGAAAAACGCTAAAATTGTGTGTTTTTTTTTCAACGTAAGCAAAGCATAAGGAAAGCAAAAGCAAACTATAAGCAATGGAACTGTGTCTTGATAAATCCTTTTTGCAACTCTTTTCTGAAGAAATAATGTATTATTCGACTTTCCGGGAATCTGTTTCTGTCGAATATGGTGCAAAACAGTAGAAAAATTTAGGTAAAATATGCAAATGGGTCACAAAAATCCACCATGTTACTTTTATAAAGTATCAGAATGTTCTATTTCTGATTTTGATTAAACGATTTTGCCCTTAATATTTAGATTCCTGATCACTTACAGGAACTATTTTGTAGCCAGGTAAACAGTCTGTTTTCCTATAAGTTATATTTGTGTGTATTTATAGAAAAATGCTTAAATTGTGTGGTCTTTTCAACGTAAGCAAAGCATAAGCAAACTGTAAGCATAGGAACTGTGTCTTGATAAATCCTTTTGGCAACTATTTTCTGAAGAAATAATGTATTATTTTACTTTTTGGGAATTTATTTATGTCGAATATGGTGCAAAACTGTAGAAAAATATAGGTAAAATATGATAAAGGGTCACAAAAATTCACAGTGTTACTTTTACAAAGTATCAGAATTTTCTATTTCTGATTTTGATTAAACGATTTCACCTTTAATTTTTGGATTCACCTTCACTGACAGGTGCCATTTTACAGCCAGGTAAACAGTATTGTCTCTATGGGTCCTATTTGTGTGTATTTGTAGAAAAATGCTTAAATTGTGTGGTGTTTTCATCGTAAGCAAAGCATAAGCCAAGTATAAGCAAACTATAAGCAAAAGAACTGTGTCTTGATTAATCCTTTTTGCAACTCTTTTCTGAAGAAATAATGTATTATTTTACTTCCCGGGGATCTATGTCTGTCGAATATGCTGCAAAATCTAAGACAAATTGAGGCAAAATATGCAAAAATGTCAAAAAAAGTCCATAATGTTAATTTTATAAAATATAAGAATTTTCTATTTCTGATTTGATTAAACAATTTTACTCTTAATTTTTAGATTCACCTTCACTGACAGGTGCAATTATATAGCCAGGGAACCAATCTGTGTCCCTTTGGGTCATATTTGTGTGTTTTTGTAGAAAAATGCTTAAATTGTGTGGTGTTTTCAACGTAAGCAAAGCATAAGCAAACTGTAAGCATAGGAACTGTGTCTTGATAAACCCTTTATGCAACTCTTTTCTGAAGAAATAATGTATAATTCTACTTCCAGGGACACTATTTCAGTCGAATATGGTGCAGAACTGTTGAAAAATTGAGGTAAAATATGCAAAAGTGTCA
Source organism: Sipunculus nudus (assembly GCA_026874595.1). Taxonomy (NCBI): domain Eukaryota; kingdom Metazoa; phylum Annelida; class Sipuncula; order Golfingiida; family Sipunculidae; genus Sipunculus; species Sipunculus nudus. The sequence goes on along the minus strand of CM049312.1, from coordinate 83,986,346 downwards.
CAAAAATCCACAATGTTACTTTTATAAAGTATCAAAATGTTCTATTTCTGATTTTGATTAAACGATTTTAATCTTAATATAGATTCCTGATCACTAACAGGAACTATTTTGCAGCCAGGTAAACAGTATTGTCTCTATGGGTCATATTTGTGTGTATTTGTAGAAAAACGCTTAAATTGTGTGGTGTTTTCAACGTAAGCAAAGCATAAGCAAATTATAAGCAAAGGAACTGTGTCTTCATAAATCCTTTTGCAACTCTTGTCTGAAGAAATAATGTATTATTCTCCTTCCCGGGAATCTATTTCTGTTGAATATGGTGCAAAATCTAAGACAAATTGAGGCAAAATATGCAATAGGATCACAAAAATCCACAATGTTACTTTTATAAAGTATCAAAATGTTCTATTTCTGATTTTGATTAAACGATTTTACCCTTAATATAGATTCCTGATCACTAACAGGAACTATTTTGCAGCCAGGTAAACAGTATTGTCTCTATGGGTCATATTTGTGTGTATTTGTAGAAAAACGCTTAAATTGTGTGGTGTTTTCAACGTAAGCAAAGCATAAGCAAATTATAAGCAAAGGAACTGTGTCTTCATAAATCCTTTTGCAACTCTTGTCTGAAGAAATAATGTATTATTCTCCTTCCCGGGAATCTATTTCTGTTGAATATGGTGCAAAATCTAAGACAAATTGAGGCAAAATATGCAATAGGATCACAAAAATCCACAATGTTACTTTTATAATATATCAGAATTTTCTATTTCTGATTTTGATTAAACAATTTTACTTTTAATTTTTAGATTTACCTTCACTGACAGGTGCAATTACATGGCAAGGGAACCAATCTGTGTCCTTATGTGTCACATTTGTGTGTATTTGTAGAAAAATGCTTAATTGTGTGGTGTTTTCAACGTAAGCAAAGCATAAGCAAAGCACAAGCAAACTATAAGCAAAGGACCTGTGTCTTGATAAATCCTTTTGCAACTCTTTTCTGAAGAAATAATGTATTATTCTACTTCCCGGGAATATATTTCTGTTGAATATGGTGCAAAATCTAAGACAAATTGAGGCAAAATATGCAATAGGATCACAAAAATCCACAATGTTACTTTTATAAAGTATCAGAATTTTCTATTTCTGATTTTGATTAAACAATTTTACTTTTAATTTTTAGATTTACCTTCACTGACAGGTGCAATTACATGGCAAGGGAACCAATCTGTGTCCTTATGTGTCACATTTGTGTGTATTTGTAGAAAAATGCTTAATTGTGTGGTGTTTTCAACGTAAGCAAAGCATAAGCAAAGCACAAGCAAACTATAAGCAAAGGACCTGTGTCTTGATAAATCCTTTTGCAACTCTTTTCTGAAGAAATAATGTATTATTCTACTTCCCGGGAATATATTTCTGTTGAATATGGTGGAAAATCTAAGACAAATTGAGGCAAAATATGCAATAGGATCACAAAAATCCACAATGTTACTTTTATAAAGTATCAGAATTTTCTATTTCTGATTTTGATTAAACAATTATTCTCTTAATTTTTGGATTCACCTTCACTGACAGGTGCAATTATATAGCAAGGGCACCAATCTGTGTCCTTATGTGTCACATTTGTGTGTATTTCTAGAAAAATGCTTAAATTGTGTGGTGTTTTCAATGTAAGCAAAGCATAAGCAAAGCGTAAGAAAACTGTAAGCAAAGTAACTGTGTCTTGATAAATCCTTTTTGCAACTCTTTTCTGAAGAAATAATGTATTATTCTTTTTCCAGTGACCCTATTTCAGTCGAATATGGTGCAGAACTGTTGAAAAATTGAGGTAAAATATGCAAAAGGGTCACAAAAATCCACAATGTTACTTTTATAAAGTATCAGAATTTTCTATTTCTGATTTTGATTAAAAATTTTACTCTTAATTTTTAGATTCACCTTCACTGACAGGTGCAATTATTTAGCCAGGTAAACAGTCTGTGGTCCATATGGGTCATATTTTTGTGTACTTGTAGAAAAATGCTTAAATTGTGTGGGGTTTTCACCGTAAGCAAAGCATAAGCAAAGCGTAAGCAAACTGTAAGCAAAGTAACTGTGTCTATATAAATCCTTTTTGCAACTCTTTTCTGAAGAAATAATGTATTATTCTACTTCCAGTGACGCTATTTCAGTCGAATATGGTGCAGAACTGTTGAAAAATTGAGGTAAAATATGCAAAAGGGTCACAAAAATCCACAATGTTACTTTTATAAAGTATCAAAATGTTCTATTTCTGATTTTGATTAAACGATTTTGCCTTTAATATTTAGATTCCTGATCACTAACAGGAACTATTTTGCAGCCAGGTAAACAGTATTGTCCCTATGGGTCATATTTGTGTGTATTTGTAGGAAAACGCTAAAATTGTGTGTTTTTTTTCAACGTAAGCAAAGCATAAGGAAAGCAAAAGCAAACTATAAGCAATGGAACTGTGTCTTGATAAATCCTTTTTGCAACTCTTTTCTGAAGAAATAATGTATTATTCGACTTTCCGGGAATCTGTTTCTGTCGAATATGGTGCAAAACAGTAGAAAAATTTAGGTAAAATATGCAAATGGGTCACAAAAATCCACCATGTTACTTTTATAAAGTATCAGAATGTTCTATTTCTGATTTTGATTAAACGATTTTGCCCTTAATATTTAGATTCCTGATCACTTACAGGAACTATTTTGTAGCCAGGTAAACAGTCTGTTTTCCTATAAGTTATATTTGTGTGTATTTATAGAAAAATGCTTAAATTGTGTGGTCTTTTCAACGTAAGCAAAGCATAAGCAAACTGTAAGCATAGGAACTGTGTCTTGATAAATCCTTTTGGCAACTATTTTCTGAAGAAATAATGTATTATTTTACTTTTTGGGAATTTATTTATGTCGAATATGGTGCAAAACTGTAGAAAAATATAGGTAAAATATGATAAAGGGTCACAAAAATTCACAGTGTTACTTTTACAAAGTATCAGAATTTTCTATTTCTGATTTTGATTAAACGATTTCACCTTTAATTTTTGGATTCACCTTCACTGACAGGTGCCATTTTACAGCCAGGTAAACAGTATTGTCTCTATGGGTCCTATTTGTGTGTATTTGTAGAAAAATGCTTAAATTGTGTGGTGTTTTCATCGTAAGCAAAGCATAAGCCAAGTATAAGCAAACTATAAGCAAAAGAACTGTGTCTTGATTAATCCTTTTTGCAACTCTTTTCTGAAGAAATAATGTATTATTTTACTTCCCGGGGATCTATTTCTGTCGAATATGCTGCAAAATCTAAGACAAATTGAGGCAAAATATGCAAAAATGTCAAAAAAAGTCCATAATGTTAATTTTATAAAATATAAGAATTTTCTATTTCTGATTTGATTAAACAATTTTACTCTTAATTTTTAGATTCACCTTCACTGACAGGTGCAATTATATAGCCAGGGAACCAATCTGTGTCCCTTTGGGTCATATTTGTGTGTTTTTGTAGAAAAATGCTTAAATTGTGTGGTGTTTTCAACGTAAGCAAAGCATAAGCAAACTGTAAGCATAGGAACTGTGTCTTGATAAATCCTTTATGCAACTCTTTTCTGAAGAAATAATGTATTATTCGACTTTCCGGGAATCTATTTCTGTCGAATATGCTGCAAAACTGTAGAAAAATTTAGTTAAAATATGCAAAAGGGTCACAAAAATCCACAATGTTACTTTTATAAAGTATCAGAATGTTCTATTTCTGATTTTGATTCAACGATTTTGCCCTTAATATTTAGATTCCTGATCACTAACAGGAACTATTTTGAAGCCAGGTAAACAGTATTGTATCTAAGGGTCATATTTGTGTGTATTTGTAGAAAAATGCTTAAATTCTGTTGTGTTTTCAACGTAAGCAAAGCATAAGCAAACTGTAAGCAAAGGAACTGTGTCTTGATAAATCCTTTTGCAACTCTTTTCTGAAGAAATAATATATTATTCTACTTTCCGGGAATCTATTTCTGTTGAATATGGTGCAAAATCTAAGACAAATTGAGGCAAAATATGCAATGGATCACAAAAATCCACAATGTTACTTTTATAAAGTATCAGAATTTTCTATTTCTGATTTTGATTAAACAATTATTCTCTTAATTTTTGGATTCACCTTCACTGACAGGTGCAATTATATAGCAAGGGCACCAATCTGTGTCCTTATGTGTCACATTTGTGTGTATTTGTAGAAAAATGCTTAAATTGTGTGGTGTTTTCAACGTAAGCAAAGCATAAGCAAAGCGTAAGCAAACTGTAAGCAAAGGAACTATGTCTTGATAAACCCTTTTTGCAACTACTTTTTAAAGAAATAATGTATAATTCTACTTCCAGGGACACTATTTCAGTCGAATATGGTGCAGAACTGTTGAAAAATTGAGGTAAAATATGCAAAAGTGTCACAAAAATCCACAATGTTACTTTTATAAAGTATCAAAATGTTCTATTTCTGATTTTGATTAAACGATTTTAATCTTAATATAGATTCCTGATCACTAACAGGAACTATTTTGCAGCCAGGTAAACAGTATTGTCTCTATGGGTCATATTTGTGTGTATTTGTAGAAAAACGCTTAAATTGTGTGGTGTTTTCAACGTAAGCAAAGCATAAGCAAATTATAAGCAAAGGAACTGTGTCTTCATAAATCCTTTTGCAACTCTTGTCTGAAGAAATAATGTATTATTCTCCTTCCCGGGAATCTATTTCTGTTGAATATGGTGCAAAATCTAAGACAAATTGAGGCAAAATATGCAATAGGATCACAAAAATCCACAATGTTACTTTTATAAAGTATCAAAATGTTCTATTTCTGATTTTGATTAAACGATTTTACCCTTAATATAGATTCCTGATCACTAACAGGAACTATTTTGCAGCCAGGTAAACAGTATTGTCTCTATGGGTCATATTTGTGTGTATTTGTAGAAAAACGCTTAAATTGTGTGGTGTTTTCAACGTAAGCAAAGCATAAGCAAATTATAAGCAAAGGAACTGTGTCTTCATAAATCCTTTTGCAACTCTTGTCTGAAGAAATAATGTATTATTCTCCTTCCCGGGAATCTATTTCTGTTGAATATGGTGCAAAATCTAAGACAAATTGAGGCAAAATATGCAATAGGATCACAAAAATCCACAATGTTACTTTTATAATATATCAGAATTTTCTATTTCTGATTTTGATTAAACAATTTTACTTTTAATTTTTAGATTTACCTTCACTGACAGGTGCAATTACATGGCAAGGGAACCAATCTGTGTCCTTATGTGTCACATTTGTGTGTATTTGTAGAAAAATGCTTAATTGTGTGGTGTTTTCAACGTAAGCAAAGCATAAGCAAAGCACAAGCAAACTATAAGCAAAGGACCTGTGTCTTGATAAATCCTTTTGCAACTCTTTTCTGAAGAAATAATGTATTATTCTACTTCCCGGGAATATATTTCTGTTGAATATGGTGCAAAATCTAAGACAAATTGAGGCAAAATATGCAATAGGATCACAAAAATCCACAATGTTACTTTTATAAAGTATCAGAATTTTCTATTTCTGATTTTGATTAAACAATTATTCTCTTAATTTTTGGATTCACCTTCACTGACAGGTGCAATTATATAGCAAGGGCACCAATCTGTGTCCTTATGTGTCACATTTGTGTGTATTTCTAGAAAAATGCTTAAATTGTGTGGTGTTTTCAATGTAAGCAAAGCATAAGCAAAGCGTAAGAAAACTGTAAGCAAAGTAACTGTGTCTTGATAAATCCTTTTTGCAACTCTTTTCTGAAGAAATAATGTATTATTCTTTTTCCAGTGACCCTATTTCAGTCGAATATGGTGCAGAACTGTTGAAAAATTGAGGTAAAATATGCAAAAGGGTCACAAAAATCCACAATGTTACTTTTATAAAGTATCAGAATTTTCTATTTCTGATTTTGATTAAAAATTTTACTCTTAATTTTTAGATTCACCTTCACTGACAGGTGCAATTATTTAGCCAGGTAAACAGTCTGTGGTCCATATGGGTCATATTTTTGTGTACTTGTAGAAAAATGCTTAAATTGTGTGGGGTTTTCACCGTAAGCAAAGCATAAGCAAAGCGTAAGCAAACTGTAAGCAAAGTAACTGTGTCTATATAAATCCTTTTTGCAACTCTTTTCTGAAGAAATAATGTATTATTCTACTTCCAGTGACGCTATTTCAGTCGAATATGGTGCAGAACTGTTGAAAAATTGAGGTAAAATATGCAAAAGGGTCACAAAAATCCACAATGTTACTTTTATAAAGTATCAAAATGTTCTATTTCTGATTTTGATTAAACGATTTTGCCTTTAATATTTAGATTCCTGATCACTAACAGGAACTATTTTGCAGCCAGGTAAACAGTATTGTCCCTATGGGTCATATTTGTGTGTATTTGTAGAAAAACGCTAAAATTGTGTGTTTTTTTTCAACGTAAGCAAAGCATAAGGAAAGCAAAAGCAAACTATAAGCAATGGAACTGTGTCTTGATAAATCCTTTTTGCAACTCTTTTCTGAAGAAATAATGTATTATTCGACTTTCCGGGAATCTGTTTCTGTCGAATATGGTGCAAAACAGTAGAAAAATTTAGGTAAAATATGCAAATGGGTCACAAAAATCCACCATGTTACTTTTATAAAGTATCAGAATGTTCTATTTCTGATTTTGATTAAACGATTTTGCCCTTAATATTTAGATTCCTGATCACTTACAGGAACTATTTTGTAGCCAGGTAAACAGTCTGTTTTCCTATAAGTTATATTTGTGTGTATTTATAGAAAAATGCTTAAATTGTGTGGTCTTTTCAACGTAAGCAAAGCATAAGCAAACTGTAAGCATAGGAACTGTGTCTTGATAAATCCTTTTGGCAACTATTTTCTGAAGAAATAATGTATTATTTTACTTTTTGGGAATTTATTTATGTCGAATATGGTGCAAAACTGTAGAAAAATATAGGTAAAATATGATAAAGGGTCACAAAAATTCACAGTGTTACTTTTACAAAGTATCAGAATTTTCTATTTCTGATTTTGATTAAACGATTTCACCTTTAATTTTTGGATTCACCTTCACTGACAGGTGCCATTTTACAGCCAGGTAAACAGTATTGTCTCTATGGGTCCTATTTGTGTGTATTTGTAGAAAAATGCTTAAATTGTGTGGTGTTTTCATCGTAAGCAAAGCATAAGCCAAGTATAAGCAAACTATAAGCAAAAGAACTGTGTCTTGATTAATCCTTTTTGCAACTCTTTTCTGAAGAAATAATGTATTATTTTACTTCCCGGGGATCTATTTCTGTCGAATATGCTGCAAAATCTAAGACAAATTGAGGCAAAATATGCAAAAATGTCAAAAAAAGTCCATAATGTTAATTTTATAAAATATAAGAATTTTCTATTTCTGATTTGATTAAACAATTTTACTCTTAATTTTTAGATTCACCTTCACTGACAGGTGCAATTATATAGCCAGGGAACCAATCTGTGTCCCTTTGGGTCATATTTGTGTGTTTTTGTAGAAAAATGCTTAAATTGTGTGGTGTTTTCAACGTAAGCAAAGCATAAGCAAACTGTAAGCATAGGAACTGTGTCTTGATAAATCCTTTATGCAACTCTTTTCTGAAGAAATAATGTATTATTCGACTTTCCGGGAATCTATTTCTGTCGAATATGCTGCAAAACTGTAGAAAAATTTAGTTAAAATATGCAAAAGGGTCACAAAAATCCACAATGTTACTTTTATAAAGTATCAGAATGTTCTATTTCTGATTTTGATTCAACGATTTTGCCCTTAATATTTAGATTCCTGATCACTAACAGGAACTATTTTGAAGCCAGGTAAACAGTATTGTATCTAAGGGTCATATCTGTGTGTATTTGTAGAAAAATGCTTAAATTCTGTTGTGTTTTCAACGTAAGCAAAGCATAAGCAAACTGTAAGCAAAGGAACTGTGTCTTGATAAATCCTTTTGCAACTCTTTTCTGAAGAAATAATATATTATTCTACTTTCCGGGAATCTATTTCTGTTGAATATGGTGCAAAATCTAAGACAAATTGAGGCAAAATATGCAATAGGATCACAAAAATCCACAATGTTACTTTTATAAAGTATCAGAATTTTCTATTTCTGATTTTGATTAAACAATTATTCTCTTAATTTTTGGATTCACCTTCACTGACAGGTGCAATTATATAGCAAGGGCACCAATCTGTGTCCTTATGTGTCACATTTGTGTGTATTTGTAGAAAAATGCTTAAATTGTGTGGTGTTTTCAACGTAAGCAAAGCATAAGCAAAGCGTAAGCAAACTGTAAGCAAAGGAACTATGTCTTGATAAACCCTTTTTGCAACTACTTTTTAAAGAAATAATGTATAATTCTACTTCCAGGGACACTATTTCAGTCGAATATGGTGCAGAACTGTTGAAAAATTGAGGTAAAATATGCAAAAGTGTCACAAAAATCCACAATGTTACTTTTATAAAGTATCAAAATGTTCTATTTCTGATTTTGATTAAACGATTTTAATCTTAATATAGATTCCTGATCACTAACAGGAACTATTTTGCAGCCAGGTAAACAGTATTGTCTCTATGGGTCATATTTGTGTGTATTTGTAGAAAAACGCTTAAATTGTGTGGTGTTTTCAACGTAAGCAAAGCATAAGCAAATTATAAGCAAAGGAACTGTGTCTTCATAAATCCTTTTGCAACTCTTGTCTGAAGAAATAATGTATTATTCTCCTTCCCGGGAATCTATTTCTGTTGAATATGGTGCAAAATCTAAGACAAATTGAGGCAAAATATGCAATAGGATCACAAAAATCCACAATGTTACTTTTATAAAGTATCAAAATGTTCTATTTCTGATTTTGATTAAACGATTTTACCCTTAATATAGATTCCTGATCACTAACAGGAACTATTTTGCAGCCAGGTAAACAGTATTGTCTCTATGGGTCATATTTGTGTGTATTTGTAGAAAAACGCTTAAATTGTGTGGTGTTTTCAACGTAAGCAAAGCATAAGCAAATTATAAGCAAAGGAACTGTGTCTTCATAAATCCTTTTGCAACTCTTGTCTGAAGAAATAATGTATTATTCTCCTTCCCGGGAATCTATTTCTGTTGAATATGGTGCAAAATCTAAGACAAATTGAGGCAAAATATGCAATAGGATCACAAAAATCCACAATGTTACTTTTATAATATATCAGAATTTTCTATTTCTGATTTTGATTAAACAATTTTACTTTTAATTTTTAGATTCACCTTCACTGACAGGTGCAATTACATGGCAAGGGAACCAATCTGTGTCCTTATGTGTCACATTTGTGTGTATTTGTAGAAAAATGCTTAAATTGTGTGGTGTTTTCAACGTAAGCAAAGCATAAGCAAAGCGTAAGCAAACTGTAAGCAAAGGAACTATGTCTTGATAAACCCTTTTTGCAACTACTTTTTAAAGAAATAATGTATAATTCTACTTCCAGGGACACTATTTCAGTCGAATATGGTGCAGAACTGTTGAAAAATTGAGGTAAAATATGCAAAAGTGTCACAAAAATCCACAATGTTACTTTTATAAAGTATCAAAATGTTCTATTTCTGATTTTGATTAAACGATTTTGCCCTTAATATTTAGATTCCTGATCACTAACAGGAACTATTTTGCAGCCAGGTAAACAGTATTGTCCCTATGGGTCCTATTTGTGTGTATTTGTAGAAAAATGCTTAAATTGTGTGGTGTTTTCATCGTAAGCAAAGCATAAGCCAAGCATAAGCAAACTATAAGCAAAGGAACTGTGTCTTGATAAATCCTTTTTGCAACTCTTTTCTGAAGAAATAATGTATTATTCTACTTCCCGGGGATCTATTTCTGTCGAATATGCTGCAAAATCTAAGACAAATTGAGGCAAAATATGCAAAAATGTCAAAAAAAATCCACAATGTTAATTTTATAAAATATAAGAATTTTCTATTTCTGATTTGATTAAACAATTTCACTCTTAATTTTTAGATTCACCTTCACTGACATGTGCAATTATATAGCCAGGGAACCAATCTGTGTCCCTTTGGGTCATATTTGTGTGTTTTTGTAGAAAAATGCTTAAATTGTGTGGTGTTTTCAACGTAAGCAAAGCATAAGCAAAGCGTAAGCAAACTGTAAGCAAAGGAACTATGTCTTGATAAACCCTTTTTGCAACTATTTTTTAAAGAAATAATGTATAATTCTACTTCCAGGGACACTATTTCAGTCGAATATGGTGCAGAACTGTTGAAAAATTGAGGTAAAATATGCAAAAGTGTCACAAAAATCCACAATGTTACTTTTATAAAGTATCAAAATGTTCTATTTCTGATTTTGATTAAACGATTTTGCCCTTAATATTTAGATTCCTGATCACTAACAGGAACTATTTTGCAGCCAGGTAAACAGTATTGTCCCTATGGGTCCTATTTGTGTGTATTTGTAGAAAAATGCTTAAATTGTGTGGTGTTTTCAACGTAAGCAAAGCATAAGCAAAGCATAAGCAAACTGTAAGCATAGGAACTGTGTCTTGATAAATCCTTTTTGCAACTCTTTTCTGAAGAAATAATGTATTATTCGACTTTCCGGGTATCTATTTCTGTCGAATATGCTGGAAAACTGTAGAAAAATTTAGGTAAAATATGCAAAAGGGTCACAAAAATCCACAATGTTACTTTTATAAAGTATCAGAATGTTCTATTTCTGATTTTGATTCAACGATTTTGCCCTTAATATTGAGATTCCTGATCACTAACAGGAACTATTTTGAAGCCAGGTAAACAGTATTGTATCTATGGGTCATATTTGTGTGTATTTGTAGAAAAATGCTTAAATTCTGTTGTGTTTTCAACGTAAGCAAAGCATAAGCAAACTGTAAGCAAAGGAACTGTGTCATGATAAATCCTTTTGCAACTCTTTTCTGAAGAAATAATATATTATTCTACTTTCCGGGAATCTATTTCTGTTGAATATGGTGCAAAATCTAAGACAAATTGAGGCAAAATATGCAATAGGATCACAAAAATCCACAATGTTACTTTTATAAAGTATCAGAATTTTCTATTTCTGATTTTGATTAAACAATTTTACTCTTAATTTTTAGATTCACCTTCACTGACAGGTGCAATTATATAGCCAGGGAACCAATCTGTGTCCTTATGTGTCACATTTGTGTGTATTTCTAGAAAAATGCTTAAATTGTGTGGTGTTTTCAATGTAAGCAAAGCATAAGCAAAGCGTAAGAAAACTGTAAGCAAAGTAACTGTGTCTTGATAAATCCTTTTTGCAACTCTTTTCTGAAGAAATAATGTATTATTCTTTTTCCAGTGACCCTATTTCAGTCGAATATGGTGCAGAACTGTTGAAAAATTGAGGTAAAATATGCAAAAGGGTCACAAAAATCCACAATGTTACTTTTATAAAGTATCAGAATTTTCTATTTCTGATTTTGATTAAAAATTTTACTCTTAATTTTTAGATTCACCTTCACTGACAGGTGCAATTATTTAGCCAGGTAAACAGTCTGTGGTCCATATGGGTCATATTTTTGTGTACTTGTAGAAAAATGCTTAAATTGTGTGGGGTTTTCACCGTAAGCAAAGCATAAGCAAAGCGAAAGCAAACTGTAAGCAAAGTAACTGTGTCTATATAAATCCTTTTTGCAACTCTTTTCTGAAGAAATAATGTATTATTCTACTTCCAGTGACGCTATTTCAGTCGAATATGGTGCAGAACTGTTGAAAAATTGAGGTAAAATATGCAAAAGGGTCACAAAAATCCACAATGTTACTTTTATAAAGTATCAAAATGTTCTATTTCTGATTTTGATTAAACGATTTTGCCTTTAATATTTAGATTCCTGATCACTAACAGGAACTATTTTGCAGCCAGGTAAACAGTATTGTCCCTATGGGTCATATTTGTGTGTATTTGTAGAAAAACGCTAAAATTGTGTGTTTTTTTTCAACGTAAGCAAAGCATAAGGAAAGCAAAAGCAAACTATAAGCAATGGAACTGTGTCTTGATAAATCCTTTTTGCAACTCTTTTCTGAAGAAATAATGTATTATTCGACTTTCCGGGAATCTGTTTCTGTCGAATATGGTGCAAAACAGTAGAAAAATTTAGGTAAAATATGCAAATGGGTCACAAAAATCCACCATGTTACTTTTATAAAGTATCAGAATGTTCTATTTCTGATTTTGATTAAACGATTTTGCCCTTAATATTTAGATTCCTGATCACTTACAGGAACTATTTTGTAGCCAGGTAAACAGTCTGTTTTCCTATAAGTTATATTTGTGTGTATTTATAGAAAAATGCTTAAATTGTGTGGTCTTTTCAACGTAAGCAAAGCATAAGCAAACTGTAAGCATAGGAACTGTGTCTTGATAAATCCTTTTGGCAACTATTTTCTGAAGAAATAATGTATTATTTTACTTTTTGGGAATTTATTTATGTCGAATATGGTGCAAAACTGTAGAAAAATATAGGTAAAATATGATAAAGGGTCACAAAAATTCACAGTGTTACTTTTACAAAGTATCAGAATTTTCTATTTCTGATTTTGATTAAACGATTTCACCTTTAATTTTTGGATTCACCTTCACTGACAGGTGCCATTTTACAGCCAGGTAAACAGTATTGTCTCTATGGGTCCTATTTGTGTGTATTTGTAGAAAAATGCTTAAATTGTGTGGTGTTTTCATCGTAAGCAAAGCATAAGCCAAGTATAAGCAAACTATAAGCAAAAGAACTGTGTCTTGATTAATCCTTTTTGCAACTCTTTTCTGAAGAAATAATGTATTATTTTACTTCCCGGGGATCTATTTCTGTCGAATATGCTGCAAAATCTAAGACAAATTGAGGCAAAATATGCAAAAATGTCAAAAAAAGTCCATAATGTTAATTTTATAAAATATAAGAATTTTCTATTTCTGATTTGATTAAACAATTTTACTCTTAATTTTTAGATTCACCTTCACTGACAGGTGCAATTATATAGCCAGGGAACCAATCTGTGTCCCTTTGGGTCATATTTGTGTGTTTTTGTAGAAAAATGCTTAAATTGTGTGGTGTTTTCAACGTAAGCAAAGCATAAGCAAACTGTAAGCATAGGAACTGTGTCTTGATAAATCCTTTATGCAACTCTTTTCTGAAGAAATAATGTATTATTCGACTTTCCGGGAATCTATTTCTGTCGAATATGCTGCAAAACTGTAGAAAAATTTAGTTAAAATATGCAAAAGGGTCACAAAAATCCACAATGTTACTTTTATAAAGTATCAGAATGTTCTATTTCTGATTTTGATTCAACGATTTTGCCCTTAATATTTAGATTCCTGATCACTAACAGGAACTATTTTGAAGCCAGGTAAACAGTATTGTATCTAAGGGTCATATTTGTGTGTATTTGTAGAAAAATGCTTAAATTCTGTTGTGTTTTCAACGTAAGCAAAGCATAAGCAAACTGTAAGCAAAGGAACTGTGTCTTGATAAATCCTTTTGCAACTCTTTTCTGAAGAAATAATATATTATTCTACTTTCCGGGAATCTATTTCTGTTGAATATGGTGCAAAATCTAAGACAAATTGAGGCAAAATATGCAATAGGATCACAAAAATCCACAATGTTACTTTTATAAAGTATCAGAATTTTCTATTTCTGATTTTGATTAAACAATTATTCTCTTAATTTTTGGATTCACCTTCACTGACAGGTGCAATTATATAGCAAGGGCACCAATCTGTGTCCTTATGTGTCACATTTGTGTGTATTTGTAGAAAAATGCTTAAATTGTGTGGTGTTTTCAACGTAAGCAAAGCATAAGCAAAGCGTAAGCAAACTGTAAGCAAAGGAACTATGTCTTGATAAACCCTTTTTGCAACTACTTTTTAAAGAAATAATGTATAATTCTACTTCCAGGGACACTATTTCAGTCGAATATGGTGCAGAACTGTTGAAAAATTGAGGTAAAATATGCAAAAGTGTCACAAAAATCCACAATGTTACTTTTATAAAGTATCAAAATGTTCTATTTCTGATTTTGATTAAACGATTTTAATCTTAATATAGATTCCTGATCACTAACAGGAACTATTTTGCAGCCAGGTAAACAGTATTGTCTCTATGGGTCATATTTGTGTGTATTTGTAGAAAAACGCTTAAATTGTGTGGTGTTTTCAACGTAAGCAAAGCATAAGCAAATTATAAGCAAAGGAACTGTGTCTTCATAAATCCTTTTGCAACTCTTGTCTGAAGAAATAATGTATTATTCTCCTTCCCGGGAATCTATTTCTGTTGAATATGGTGCAAAATCTAAGACAAATTGAGGCAAAATATGCAATAGGATCACAAAAATCCACAATGTTACTTTTATAAAGTATCAAAATGTTCTATTTCTGATTTTGATTAAACGATTTTACCCTTAATATAGATTCCTGATCACTAACAGGAACTATTTTGCAGCCAGGTAAACAGTATTGTCTCTATGGGTCATATTTGTGTGTATTTGTAGAAAAACGCTTAAATTGTGTGGTGTTTTCAACGTAAGCAAAGCATAAGCAAATTATAAGCAAAGGAACTGTGTCTTCATAAATCCTTTTGCAACTCTTGTCTGAAGAAATAATGTATTATTCTCCTTCCCGGGAATCTATTTCTGTTGAATATGGTGCAAAATCTAAGACAAATTGAGGCAAAATATGCAATAGGATCACAAAAATCCACAATGTTACTTTTATAATATATCAGAATTTTCTATTTCTGATTTTGATTAAACAATTTTACTTTTAATTTTTAGATTCACCTTCACTGACAGGTGCAATTACATGGCAAGGGAACCAATCTGTGTCCTTATGTGTCACATTTGTGTGTATTTGTAGAAAAATGCTTAAATTGTGTGGTGTTTTCAACGTAAGCAAAGCATAAGCAAAGCGTAAGCAAACTGTAAGCAAAGGAACTATGTCTTGATAAACCCTTTTTGCAACTACTTTTTAAAGAAATAATGTATAATTCTACTTCCAGGGACACTATTTCAGTCGAATATGGTGCAGAACTGTTGAAAAATTGAGGTAAAATATGCAAAAGTGTCACAAAAATCCACAATGTTACTTTTATAAAGTATCAAAATGTTCTATTTCTGATTTTGATTAAACGATTTTGCCCTTAATATTTAGATTCCTGATCACTAACAGGAACTATTTTGCAGCCAGGTAAACAGTATTGTCCCTATGGGTCCTATTTGTGTGTATTTGTAGAAAAATGCTTAAATTGTGTGGTGTTTTCATCGTAAGCAAAGCATAAGCCAAGCATAAGCAAACTATAAGCAAAGGAACTGTGTCTTGATAAATCCTTTTTGCAACTCTTTTCTGAAGAAATAATGTATTATTCTACTTCCCGGGGATCTATTTCTGTCGAATATGCTGCAAAATCTAAGACAAATTGAGGCAAAATATGCAAAAATGTCAAAAAAAATCCACAATGTTAATTTTATAAAATATAAGAATTTTCTATTTCTGATTTGATTAAACAATTTCACTCTTAATTTTTAGATTCACCTTCACTGACATGTGCAATTATATAGCCAGGGAACCAATCTGTGTCCCTTTGGGTCATATTTGTGTGTTTTTGTAGAAAAATGCTTAAATTGTGTGGTGTTTTCAACGTAAGCAAAGCATAAGCAAAGCGTAAGCAAACTGTAAGCAAAGGAACTATGTCTTGATAAACCCTTTTTGCAACTATTTTTTAAAGAAATAATGTATAATTCTACTTCCAGGGACACTATTTCAGTCGAATATGGTGCAGAACTGTTGAAAAATTGAGGTAAAATATGCAAAAGTGTCACAAAAATCCACAATGTTACTTTTATAAAGTATCAAAATGTTCTATTTCTGATTTTGATTAAACGATTTTGCCCTTAATATTTAGATTCCTGATCACTAACAGGAACTATTTTGCAGCCAGGTAAACAGTATTGTCCCTATGGGTCCTATTTGTGTGTATTTGTAGAAAAATGCTTAAATTGTGTGGTGTTTTCAACGTAAGCAAAGCATAAGCAAAGCATAAGCAAACTGTAAGCATAGGAACTGTGTCTTGATAAATCCTTTTTGCAACTCTTTTCTGAAGAAATAATGTATTATTCGACTTTCCGGGTATCTATTTCTGTCGAATATGCTGGAAAACTGTAGAAAAATTTAGGTAAAATATGCAAAAGGGTCACAAAAATCCACAATGTTACTTTTATAAAGTATCAGAATGTTCTATTTCTGATTTTGATTCAACGATTTTGCCCTTAATATTGAGATTCCTGATCACTAACAGGAACTATTTTGAAGCCAGGTAAACAGTATTGTATCTATGGGTCATATTTGTGTGTATTTGTAGAAAAATGCTTAAATTCTGTTGTGTTTTCAACGTAAGCAAAGCATAAGCAAACTGTAAGCAAAGGAACTGTGTCATGATAAATCCTTTTGCAACTCTTTTCTGAAGAAATAATATATTATTCTACTTTCCGGGAATCTATTTCTGTTGAATATGGTGCAAAATCTAAGACAAATTGAGGCAAAATATGCAATAGGATCACAAAAATCCACAATGTTACTTTTATAAAGTATCAGAATTTTCTATTTCTGATTTTGATTAAACAATTTTACTCTTAATTTTTAGATTCACCTTCACTGACAGGTGCAATTATATAGCCAGGGAACCAATCTGTGTCCTTATGTGTCACATTTGTGTGTATTTCTAGAAAAATGCTTAAATTGTGTGGTGTTTTCAATGTAAGCAAAGCATAAGCAAAGCGTAAGAAAACTGTAAGCAAAGTAACTGTGTCTTGATAAATCCTTTTTGCAACTCTTTTCTGAAGAAATAATGTATTATTCTTTTTCCAGTGACCCTATTTCAGTCGAATATGGTGCAGAACTGTTGAAAAATTGAGGTAAAATATGCAAAAGGGTCACAAAAATCCACAATGTTACTTTTATAAAGTATCAGAATTTTCTATTTCTGATTTTGATTAAAAATTTTACTCTTAATTTTTAGATTCACCTTCACTGACAGGTGCAATTATTTAGCCAGGTAAACAGTCTGTGGTCCATATGGGTCATATTTTTGTGTACTTGTAGAAAAATGCTTAAATTGTGTGGGGTTTTCACCGTAAGCAAAGCATAAGCAAAGCGAAAGCAAACTGTAAGCAAAGTAACTGTGTCTATATAAATCCTTTTTGCAACTCTTTTCTGAAGAAATAATGTATTATTCTACTTCCAGTGACGCTATTTCAGTCGAATATGGTGCAGAACTGTTGAAAAATTGAGGTAAAATATGCAAAAGGGTCACAAAAATCCACAATGTTACTTTTATAAAGTATCAAAATGTTCTATTTCTGATTTTGATTAAACGATTTTGCCTTTAATATTTAGATTCCTGATCACTAACAGGAACTATTTTGCAGCCAGGTAAACAGTATTGTCCCTATGGGTCATATTTGTGTGTATTTGTAGAAAAACGCTAAAATTGTGTGTTTTTTTTCAACGTAAGCAAAGCATAAGGAAAGCAAAAGCAAACTATAAGCAATGGAACTGTGTCTTGATAAATCCTTTTTGCAACTCTTTTCTGAAGAAATAATGTATTATTCGACTTTCCGGGAATCTGTTTCTGTCGAATATGGTGCAAAACAGTAGAAAAATTTAGGTAAAATATGCAAATGGGTCACAAAAATCCACCATGTTACTTTTATAAAGTATCAGAATGTTCTATTTCTGATTTTGATTAAACGATTTTGCCCTTAATATTTAGATTCCTGATCACTTACAGGAACTATTTTGTAGCCAGGTAAACAGTCTGTTTTCCTATAAGTTATATTTGTGTGTATTTATAGAAAAATGCTTAAATTGTGTGGTCTTTTCAACGTAAGCAAAGCATAAGCAAACTGTAAGCATAGGAACTGTGTCTTGATAAATCCTTTTGGCAACTATTTTCTGAAGAAATAATGTATTATTTTACTTTTTGGGAATTTATTTATGTCGAATATGGTGCAAAACTGTAGAAAAATATAGGTAAAATATGATAAAGGGTCACAAAAATTCACAGTGTTACTTTTACAAAGTATCAGAATTTTCTATTTCTGATTTTGATTAAACGATTTCACCTTTAATTTTTGGATTCACCTTCACTGACAGGTGCCATTTTACAGCCAGGTAAACAGTATTGTCTCTATGGGTCCTATTTGTGTGTATTTGTAGAAAAATGCTTAAATTGTGTGGTGTTTTCATCGTAAGCAAAGCATAAGCCAAGTATAAGCAAACTATAAGCAAAAGAACTGTGTCTTGATTAATCCTTTTTGCAACTCTTTTCTGAAGAAATAATGTATTATTTTACTTCCCGGGGATCTATTTCTGTCGAATATGCTGCAAAATCTAAGACAAATTGAGGCAAAATATGCAAAAATGTCAAAAAAAGTCCATAATGTTAATTTTATAAAATATAAGAATTTTCTATTTCTGATTTGATTAAACAATTTTACTCTTAATTTTTAGATTCACCTTCACTGACAGGTGCAATTATATAGCCAGGGAACCAATCTGTGTCCCTTTGGGTCATATTTGTGTGTTTTTGTAGAAAAATGCTTAAATTGTGTGGTGTTTTCAACGTAAGCAAAGCATAAGCAAACTGTAAGCATAGGAACTGTGTCTTGATAAATCCTTTATGCAACTCTTTTCTGAAGAAATAATGTATTATTCGACTTTCCGGGAATCTATTTCTGTCGAATATGCTGCAAAACTGTAGAAAAATTTAGTTAAAATATGCAAAAGGGTCACAAAAATCCACAATGTTACTTTTATAAAGTATCAGAATGTTCTATTTCTGATTTTGATTCAACGATTTTGCCCTTAATATTTAGATTCCTGATCACTAACAGGAACTATTTTGAAGCCAGGTAAACAGTATTGTATCTAAGGGTCATATTTGTGTGTATTTGTAGAAAAATGCTTAAATTCTGTTGTGTTTTCAACGTAAGCAAAGCATAAGCAAACTGTAAGCAAAGGAACTGTGTCTTGATAAATCCTTTTGCAACTCTTTTCTGAAGAAATAATATATTATTCTACTTTCCGGGAATCTATTTCTGTTGAATATGGTGCAAAATCTAAGACAAATTGAGGCAAAATATGCAATAGGATCACAAAAATCCACAATGTTACTTTTATAAAGTATCAGAATTTTCTATTTCTGATTTTGATTAAACAATTATTCTCTTAATTTTTGGATTCACCTTCACTGACAGGTGCAATTATATAGCAAGGGCACCAATCTGTGTCCTTATGTGTCACATTTGTGTGTATTTGTAGAAAAATGCTTAAATTGTGTGGTGTTTTCAACGTAAGCAAAGCATAAGCAAAGCGTAAGCAAACTGTAAGCAAAGGAACTATGTCTTGATAAACCCTTTTTGCAACTACTTTTTAAAGAAATAATGTATAATTCTACTTCCAGGGACACTATTTCAGTCGAATATGGTGCAGAACTGTTGAAAAATTGAGGTAAAATATGCAAAAGTGTCACAAAAATCCACAATGTTACTTTTATAAAGTATCAAAATGTTCTATTTCTGATTTTGATTAAACGATTTTAATCTTAATATAGATTCCTGATCACTAACAGGAACTATTTTGCAGCCAGGTAAACAGTATTGTCTCTATGGGTCATATTTGTGTGTATTTGTAGAAAAACGCTTAAATTGTGTGGTGTTTTCAACGTAAGCAAAGCATAAGCAAATTATAAGCAAAGGAACTGTGTCTTCATAAATCCTTTTGCAACTCTTGTCTGAAGAAATAATGTATTATTCTCCTTCCCGGGAATCTATTTCTGTTGAATATGGTGCAAAATCTAAGACAAATTGAGGCAAAATATGCAATAGGATCACAAAAATCCACAATGTTACTTTTATAAAGTATCAAAATGTTCTATTTCTGATTTTGATTAAACGATTTTACCCTTAATATAGATTCCTGATCACTAACAGGAACTATTTTGCAGCCAGGTAAACAGTATTGTCTCTATGGGTCATATTTGTGTGTATTTGTAGAAAAACGCTTAAATTGTGTGGTGTTTTCAACGTAAGCAAAGCATAAGCAAATTATAAGCAAAGGAACTGTGTCTTCATAAATCCTTTTGCAACTCTTGTCTGAAGAAATAATGTATTATTCTCCTTCCCGGGAATCTATTTCTGTTGAATATGGTGCAAAATCTAAGACAAATTGAGGCAAAATATGCAATAGGATCACAAAAATCCACAATGTTACTTTTATAATATATCAGAATTTTCTATTTCTGATTTTGATTAAACAATTTTACTTTTAATTTTTAGATTCACCTTCACTGACAGGTGCAATTACATGGCAAGGGAACCAATCTGTGTCCTTATGTGTCACATTTGTGTGTATTTGTAGAAAAATGCTTAAATTGTGTGGTGTTTTCAACGTAAGCAAAGCATAAGCAAAGCGTAAGCAAACTGTAAGCAAAGGAACTATGTCTTGATAAACCCTTTTTGCAACTACTTTTTAAAGAAATAATGTATAATTCTACTTCCAGGGACACTATTTCAGTCGAATATGGTGCAGAACTGTTGAAAAATTGAGGTAAAATATGCAAAAGGGTCACAAAAATCCACAATGTTACTTTTATAAAGTATCAAAATGTTCTATTTCTGATTTTGATTAAACGATTTTAATCTTAATATAGATTCCTGATCACTAACAGGAACTATTTTGCAGCCAGGTAAACAGTATTGTCTCTATGGGTCATATTTGTGTGTATTTGTAGAAAAACGCTTAAATTGTGTGGTGTTTTCAACGTAAGCAAAGCATAAGCAAATTATAAGCAAAGGAACTGTGTCTTCATAAATCCTTTTGCAACTCTTGTCTGAAGAAATAATGTATTATTCTCCTTCCCGGGAATCTATTTCTGTTGAATATGGTGCAAAATCTAAGACAAATTGAGGCAAAATATGCAATAGGATCACAAAAATCCACAATGTTACTTTTATAAAGTATCAAAATGTTCTATTTCTGATTTTGATTAAACGATTTTACCCTTAATATAGATTCCTGATCACTAACAGGAACTATTTTGCAGCCAGGTAAACAGTATTGTCTCTATGGGTCATATTTGTGTGTATTTGTAGAAAAACGCTTAAATTGTGTGGTGTTTTCAACGTAAGCAAAGCATAAGCAAATTATAAGCAAAGGAACTGTGTCTTCATAAATCCTTTTGCAACTCTTGTCTGAAGAAATAATGTATTATTCTCCTTCCCGGGAATCTATTTCTGTTGAATATGGTGCAAAATCTAAGACAAATTGAGGCAAAATATGCAATAGGATCACAAAAATCCACAATGTTACTTTTATAATATATCAGAATTTTCTATTTCTGATTTTGATTAAACAATTTTACTTTTAATTTTTAGATTTACCTTCACTGACAGGTGCAATTACATGGCAAGGGAACCAATCTGTGTCCTTATGTGTCACATTTGTGTGTATTTGTAGAAAAATGCTTAATTGTGTGGTGTTTTCAACGTAAGCAAAGCATAAGCAAAGCACAAGCAAACTATAAGCAAAGGACCTGTGTCTTGATAAATCCTTTTGCAACTCTTTTCTGAAGAAATAATGTATTATTCTACTTCCCGGGAATATATTTCTGTTGAATATGGTGCAAAATCTAAGACAAATTGAGGCAAAATATGCAATAGGATCACAAAAATCCACAATGTTACTTTTATAAAGTATCAGAATTTTCTATTTCTGATTTTGATTAAACAATTATTCTCTTAATTTTTGGATTCACCTTCACTGACAGGTGCAATTATATAGCAAGGGCACCAATCTGTGTCCTTATGTGTCACATTTGTGTGTATTTCTAGAAAAATGCTTAAATTGTGTGGTGTTTTCAATGTAAGCAAAGCATAAGCAAAGCGTAAGAAAACTGTAAGCAAAGTAACTGTGTCTTGATAAATCCTTTTTGCAACTCTTTTCTGAAGAAATAATGTATTATTCTTTTTCCAGTGACCCTATTTCAGTCGAATATGGTGCAGAACTGTTGAAAAATTGAGGTAAAATATGCAAAAGGGTCACAAAAATCCACAATGTTACTTTTATAAAGTATCAGAATTTTCTATTTCTGATTTTGATTAAAAATTTTACTCTTAATTTTCAGATTCACCTTCACTGACAGGTGCAATTATTTAGCCAGGTAAACAGTCTGTGGTCCATATGGGTCATATTTTTGTGTACTTGTAGAAAAATGCTTAAATTGTGTGGGGTTTTCACCGTAAGCAAAGCATAAGCAAAGCGTAAGCAAACTGTAAGCAAAGTAACTGTGTCTATATAAATCCTTTTTGCAACTCTTTTCTGAAGAAATAATGTATTATTCTACTTCCAGTGACGCTATTTCAGTCGAATATGGTGCAGAACTGTTGAAAAATTGAGGTAAAATATGCAAAAGGGTCACAAAAATCCACAATGTTACTTTTATAAAGTATCAAAATGTTCTATTTCTGATTTTGATTAAACGATTTTGCCTTTAATATTTAGATTCCTGATCACTAACAGGAACTATTTTGCAGCCAGGTAAACAGTATTGTCCCTATGGGTCATATTTGTGTGTATTTGTAGAAAAACGCTAAAATTGTGTGTTTTTTTTCAACGTAAGCAAAGCATAAGGAAAGCAAAAGCAAACTATAAGCAATGGAACTGTGTCTTGATAAATCCTTTTTGCAACTCTTTTCTGAAGAAATAATGTATTATTCGACTTTCCGGGAATCTGTTTCTGTCGAATATGGTGCAAAACAGTAGAAAAATTTAGGTAAAATATGCAAATGGGTCACAAAAATCCACCATGTTACTTTTATAAAGTATCAGAATGTTCTATTTCTGATTTTGATTAAACGATTTTGCTCTTAATATTTAGATTCCTGATCACTTACAGGAACTATTTTGTAGCCAGGTAAACAGTCTGTTTTCCTATAAGTTATATTTGTGTGTATTTATAGAAAAATGCTTAAATTGTGTGGTCTTTTCAACGTAAGCAAAGCATAAGCAAACTGTAAGCATAGGAACTGTGTCTTGATAAATCCTTTTGGCAACTATTTTCTGAAGAAATAATGTATTATTTTACTTTTTGGGAATTTATTTATGTCGAATATGGTGCAAAACTGTAGAAAAATATAGGTAAAATATGATAAAGGGTCACAAAAATTCACAGTGTTACTTTTACAAAGTATCAGAATTTTCTATTTCTGATTTTGATTAAACGATTTCACCTTTAATTTTTGGATTCACCTTCACTGACAGGTGCCATTTTACAGCCAGGTAAACAGTATTGTCTCTATGGGTCCTATTTGTGTGTATTTGTAGAAAAATGCTTAAATTGTGTGGTGTTTTCATCGTAAGCAAAGCATAAGCCAAGTATAAGCAAACTATAAGCAAAAGAACTGTGTCTTGATTAATCCTTTTTGCAACTCTTTTCTGAAGAAATAATGTATTATTTTACTTCCCGGGGATCTATTTCTGTCGAATATGCTGCAAAATCTAAGACAAATTGAGGCAAAATATGCAAAAATGTCAAAAAAAGTCCATAATGTTAATTTTATAAAATATAAGAATTTTCTATTTCTGATTTGATTAAACAATTTTACTCTTAATTTTTAGATTCACCTTCACTGACAGGTGCAATTATATAGCCAGGGAACCAATCTGTGTCCCTTTGGGTCATATTTGTGTGTTTTTGTAGAAAAATGCTTAAATTGTGTGGTGTTTTCAACGTAAGCAAAGCATAAGCAAACTGTAAGCATAGGAACTGTGTCTTGATAAATCCTTTATGCAACTCTTTTCTGAAGAAATAATGTATTATTCGACTTTCCGGGAATCTATTTCTGTCGAATATGCTGCAAAACTGTAGAAAAATTTAGTTAAAATATGCAAAAGGGTCACAAAAATCCACAATGTTACTTTTATAAAGTATCAAAATGTTCTATTTCTGATTTTGATTAAACGATTTTGCCCTTAATATTTAGATTTCTGATCACTAACAGGAACTATTTTGCAGCCAGGTAAACAGTATTGTCTCTATGGCTCATATTTGTGTGTATTTGTAGAAAAACGCTTAAATTGTGTAGTGTTTTCAACGTAAGCAAAGCATAAGCAAATTATAAGCAAAGGAACTGTGTCTTCATAAATCCTTTTGCAACTCTTTTCTGAAGAAATAATGTATTATTCTACTTCCCGCGAATCTATTTCTGTTGAATATGGTGCAAAATCTAAGACAAATTGAGGCAAAATATGCAATAGCATCACAAAAATCCACAATGTTACTTTTATAATATATCAGAATTTTCTATTTCTGATTTTGATTAAACAATTTTACTTTAAATTTTTAGATTCACCTTCACTGACAGGTGCAATTACATGGCAAGGGAACCAATCTGTGTCCTTATGTGTCACATTTGTGTGTATTTGTAGAAAAATGCTTAAATTGTGTGGTGTTTTCAACGTAAGCAAAGCATAAGCAAAGCGTAAGCAAACTGTAAGCAAAGTAACTGTGTCTTGATAAATCCTTTTTGCTACTATTTTCTGAAGAAATAATGTATTATTCGAATTTCCGGGAATCTATTTCTGTCGAATATGGTGCAAAATTGTAGAACAATATAGGTAAAATATGCAAAAGTGTCACAAAAATCCACAATGTTACTTTTATAAAGTATCAAAATGTTCTATTTCTGATTTTGATTAAACGATTTTGCCCTTAATATTTAGATTTCTGATCACTAACAGGAACTATTTTGCAGCCAGGTAAACAGTATTGTCTCTATGGGTCATATTTGTGTGTATTTGTAGAAAAACGCTTAAATTGTGTGGTGTTTTCGACGTAAGCAAAGCATAAGCAAATTATAAGCAAAGGAACTGTGTCTTCATAAATCCTTTTGCAACTCTTTTCTGAAGAAATAATGTATTATTCTACTTCCCGGGAATCTATTTCTGTTGAATATGGTGCAAA
This sequence comes from Sipunculus nudus, assembly GCA_026874595.1. Taxonomy (NCBI): domain Eukaryota; kingdom Metazoa; phylum Annelida; class Sipuncula; order Golfingiida; family Sipunculidae; genus Sipunculus; species Sipunculus nudus. Next base: position 83,961,228 of record CM049312.1, on the reverse strand, counting down.
ATCTAAGACGAATTGAGGCAAAATATGCAATAAGGTCACAAAAATCCACAATGTTACTTTTATAAAGTATTAGGATTTTCTTTTTCTGATTTTGATTAAACAATTATTCTCTTAATTTTTAGATTCACATTCACTGACAGTTGCAATTATATAGCCAGGTAAACAGTCTATGGTCCATATGGGTCATATTTTTTGTGTATTTGTATTTAATTGCTTAAATTGTGTGCGGTTTTCACCGTAAGCAAAGCATAAGCAAAGCGTAAGCAAACTGTAAGCAAAGTAACTGTGTCTTGATAAATCCTTTTTGCTACTATTTTCTGAAGAAATAATGTATTATTCGAATTTCCGGGAATCTATTTCTGTCGAATATGGTGCAAAACTGTAGAACCATATAGGTAAAATATGATAAAGGGTCACAAAAATCCACCATGATACTTTTATAAAGAATCAGAATTTTCTTTTTCTGATTTTGATTAAACGATTTTAACCTTAATTTTTAGATTCACCTTCACTGACAGGTGCAGTTGTATAGCCAGGGAACCATTCTGTGTCCCTATGGGGCATATTCGTATATATTTATAGAAAAATGCTTAAGTTGTGTGGTGTTTTCACCGTAAGCAAAGCATAAGCAAAGCGTAAGCAAAGGAAGGAAAGGAACTGTGTCTTGATAAATCCTTTTTGCAACAATTTCTGAAGAAATAATGTATTACTCGACTTTCCTGGAACCTATTTCTGTCGAATATGGTGTAAAACTGTAGTAAAATTGAGGTAAAATATGCAAAACGGTCACAAAATCTATAATTTCACTTTATGAAAGTAGCGGATTTATATATTTTTGGTTTTGATTTCACAATTTTGCCCTTAATATTTAGTTTCCTGATCACTAACAGGAACTATTTTGTGGCCAGGTAAACAGTATTGTCCCTATGGGTCATATTTGTGTGTATTTGTAGAAAAATGCTTAAATTTTGTGGTGTTTTCAACGTAAGCAAAGCATAAGCAAAGCATAAGCAAACTGTAAGCAAGGGAACTGTGTCTTAAAAAACCCTTTTTGCAACTATTTTTTGAAGAAATAATGTATTATTCAACTTTCCGGGAATCTATTTCTGTCGAATATGGTGCAAAACTGTAGAAAAATTTAGATAAAATATCCAAAAGGGTCACAAAAATCCACCATGTTACTTTTATAAAGTATCAGAATTTTCTATTTCTGATTTTGATTAAACGATTTCACCTTTAATTTTTAGATTCACCTTCACTGACAGGTGCAATTATATAACCAGGTAAACAGTATTGTCCCTATGGGTCATATTTGTGTGTATTTGTAGAAAAATGCTTAAATTGTGTGGTGTTTTCATCGTAAGCAAAGCATAAGCTAATCATAAGCAAACTATAAGCAAAGGAACTGTGTCTTGATAAATCCTTTTTGCAACTCTTTTCTGAAAAATAATGTATTATTCGACTTTCCTGAAACCTATTTTGTTAAATATGGTGCAAAACTGTATAAAAATTGAGGTAAAATATGCAAAAGGTTCACAAAAATCGATAATGTCACTTTCAGAAAGTAGCGGATTTATATATTTTTGCATTTGATTTAACAATTTGGCCATTAATATTTAGATTCATGATCACTAACAGGAACTATTTTTTTAGCCCAATAAACAGTCTGTGTCCCTGTGGGTCATATTTATGTGTATTTCTGGAAAAATGCTTAAATTGTGTGGTGTTTTCAACGTAAGCAAAGCATAAGCAAAGCGTAAACAAACTGTAAACAAAGGAACTGTGTCTTGATAAACCCTTTTTGCAACTATTTTTTTATGAAATAATGTATTATTCTACTTCCAGTGACCCTATTTCAGTCGAATATGGTGCAGAACTGTAGAAAAATTGAGGTAAAATATGCAAAAGGGTCACAAAAATCCACAATGTTACTTTTATATTGTATCAAAATGTTCTATTTCTGAAATATTTCTGGGTCTATTTTGAAGCCAGGTAAACAGTATTGTATCTATGGTTTTTTTTATGAAATAATGTATTATTCTACTTCCAGTGACCCTATTTCAGTCGAATATGGTGCAGAACTGTAGAAAAATTGAGGTAAAATATGCAAAAGGGTCACAAAAATCCACAATGTTACTTTTATAAAGTATCAGAATTTTCTATTTCTGATTTTGATTAAAAATTTCACTCTTAATTTTTAGATTCACCTTCACTGACAGGTGCAATTATATAGCCAGGTAAAGAGTCTGTGGTCCATATGGGTCATATTTTTGTGCATTCGTAGAAAAATGCTTAAATTGTGTGGGGTTTTCACCGTAAGCAAAGCATAAACAAAGCGTAAGCAAACTGAAAGCAAAGTAACTCTGTCTATATAAATCAAACAAAGCGTAAGCAAATCGTAAGCAAAGTAACTCTGTCTATATAAATCCTTTTTGCAACTGTTTTCTGAAGAAATAATGTATTATTCGACTTTTCGGGAATCTATTTCTGTCGAATATGGTGCAAAACTGTAGAAAAAATTAGGTAAAATAAGCAAAAGGGTCACAAAAATACACCATGTTACTTTTATCAGAATGTTCTATTTCTGATTTTGATTCAACGATTTTGCCCTTAATATTTAGATTCCTGATCACTAACAGGAACTATTTTGAAGCCAGGTAAACAGGTTTTTGCTACTATTTTCTGAAGAAATAATGTATTATTCGAATTTCCGGGAATCTATTTCTGTCGAATATGGTGCAAAATTGCAGAACAATATAGGTAAAATATGCAAAAGTGTCACAAAAATCCACAATGTTACTTTTATAAAGTATCAAAATGTTCTATTTCTGATTTTGATTAAACGATTTTGCCCTTAATATTTAAATTCCTGATCACTAACAGGAACTATTTTGCAGCCAGGTAAACAGTATTGTCTCTATGGGTCATATTTGTGTGTATTTGTAGAAAAACGCTTAAATTGTGTGGTGTTTTCAACGTAAGCAAAGCATAAGCAAATTATAAGCAAAGGAACTGTGTCTTCATAAATCCTTTTGCAACTCTTTTCTGAAGAAATAATGTATTATTCTACTTCCCGCGAATCTATTTCTGTTGAATATGGTGCAAAATCTAAGACAAATTGAGGCAAAATATGCAATAGGATCACAAAAATCCACAATGTTACTTTTATAATATATCAGAATTTTCTATTTCTGATTTTGATTAAACAATTTTACTTTTAATTTTTAGATTCACCTTCACTGACAGGTGCAATTACATGGCAAGGGAACCAATCTGTGTCCTTATGTGTCACATTTGTGTGTATTTGTAGAAAAATGCTTAAATTGTGTGGGGTTTTCAACGTAAGCAAAGCATAAGCAAAGCGTAAGCAAACTGTAAGCAAAGTAACTGTGTCTTGATAAATCCTTTTTGCTACTATTTTCTGAAGAAATAATGTATTATTCGAATTTCCGGGAATCTATTTCTGTCGAATATGGTGCAAAACTGTAGAACAATATAGGTAAAATATGCAAAAGTGTCACAAAAATCCACAATGTTACTTTTATAAAGTATCAAAATGTTCTATTTCTGATTTTGATTAAACGATTTTGCCCTTAATATTTAGATTCCTGATCACTAACAGGAACTATTTTGCAGCCAGGTAAACAGTATTGTCTCTATGGGTCATATTTGTGTGTATTTGTAGAAAAACGCTTAAATTGTGTGGTGTTTTCAACGTAAACAAAGCATAAGCAAATTATAAGCAAAGGAACTGTGTCTTCATAAATCCTTTTGCAACTCTTTTCTGAAGAAATAATGTATTATTCTACTTCCCGGGAATCTATTTCTGTTGAATATGGTGCAAAATCTAAGACGAATTGAGGCAAAATATGCAATAAGGTCACAAAAATCCACAATGTTACTTTTATAAAGTATCAGGATTTTCTTTTTCTGATTTTGATTAAACAATTATTCTCATAATTTTTAGATTCACATTCACTGACAGTTGCAATTATATAGCCAGGTAAACAGTCTATGGTCCATATGGGTCATATTTTTTGTGTATTTGTATTTAATTGCTTAAATTGTGTGCGGTTTTCACCGTAAGCAAAACATAAGCAAAGCGTAAGCAAACTGTAAGCAAAGTAACTGTGTCTTGATAAATCCTTTTTGCTACTATTTTCTGAAGAAATAATGTATTATTCGAATTTCCGGGAATCTATTTCTGTCGAATATGGTGCAAAACTGTAGAACCATATAGGTAAAATATGATCAAGGGTCACAAAAATCCACCATGATACTTTCATAAAGAATCAGAATTTTCTTTTTCTGATTTTGATTAAACGATTTTAACCTTAATTTTTAGATTCACCTTCACTGACAGGTGCAGTTGTATAGCCAGGGAACCATTCTGTGTCCCTATGGGGCATATTCGTATATATTTATAGAAAAATGCTTAAGTTGTGTGGTGTTTTCACCGTAAGCAAAGCATAAGCAAAGCGTCAGCAAAGGAAGGAAAGGAACTGTGTCTTGATAAATCCTTTTTGCAACTCTTTTTTAAAGAAATAATGTATAATTCTACTTCCAGGGACACTATTTCAGTCGAATATGGTGCAGAACTGTTGAAAAATTGAGGTAAAATATGCAAAAGTGTCACAAAAATCCACAATGTTACTTTTATAAAGTATCAAAATGTTCTATTTCTGATTATGATTAAACGATTTTGCCCTTAATATTTAGATTCCTGATCACTAACAGGAACTATTTTGCAGCCAGGTAAATAGTATTGTCCCTATGGGTCCTATTTGTGTGTATTTGTAGAAAAATGCTTAAATTGTGTGGTGTTTTCATCGTAAGCAAAGCATAAGCCAAGCATAAGCAAACTATAAGCAAAGGAACTGTGTCTTGATAAATCCTTTTTGCAACTCTTTTCTGAAGAAATAATGTATTATTCTACTTCCCGGGGATCTATTTCTGTCGAATATGCTGCAAAATCTAAGACAAATTGAGGCAAAATATGCAAAAATGTCAAAAAAAATCCACAATGTTAATTTTATAAAATATAAGAATTTTCTATTTCTGATTTGATTAAACAATTTTACTCTTAATTTTTAGATTCACCTTCACTGACAGGTGCAATTATATAGCCAGGGAACCAATCTGTGTCCCTTTGGGTCATATTTGTGTGTTTTTGTAGAAAAATGCTTAAATTGTGTGGTGTTTTCAACGTAAGCAAAGCATAAGCAAAGCGTAAGCAAACTGTAAGCAAAGGAACTATGTCTTGATAAACCGTTTTTGCCACTATTTTTTAAAGAAATAATGTATAATTCTACTTCCAGGGACACTATTTCAGTCGAATATGGTGCAGAACTGTTGAAAAATTGAGGTAAAATATGCAAAAGTGTCACAAAAATCCACAATGTTACTTTTATAAAGTATCAAAATGTTCTATTTCTGATTTTGATTAAACGATTTTGCCCTTAATATTTAGATTCCTGATCACTAACAGGAACTATTTTGCAGCCAGGTAAATAGTATTGTCCCTATGGGTCCTATTTGTGTGTATTTGTAGAAAAATGCTTAAATTGTGTGGTGTTTTCATCGTAAGCAAAGCATAAGCCAAGCATAAGCAAACTATAAGCAAAGGAACTGTGTCTTGATAAATCCTTTTTGCAACTCTTTTCTGAAGAAATAATGTATTATTCTACTTCCCGGGGATCTATTTCTGTCGAATATGCTGCAAAATCTAAGACAAATTGAGGCAAAATATGCAAAAATGTCAAAAAAAATCCACAATGTTAATTTTATAAAATATAAGAATTTTCTATTTCTGATTTGATTAAACAATTTTACTCTTAATTTTTAGATTCACCTTCACTGACAGGTGCAATTATATAGCCAGGGAACCAATCTGTGTCTTGATAAATCCTTTTTCCAACTCTTTTCTGAAGAAATAATGTATTATTCGACTTTCCGGGAATCTATTTCTGTCGAATATGCTGCAAAACTGTAGAAAAATTTATGTAAAATATGCAAAAGGGTCACAAAAATCCACAATGTTACTTTTATAAAGTATCAGAATGTTCTATTTCTGATTTTGATTCAACGATTTTGCCCTTAATATTGAGATTCCTGATCACTAACAGGAACTATTTTGAAGCCAGGTAAACAGTATTGTATCTATGGGTCATATTTGTGTGTATTTGTAGAAAAATGCTTAAATTCTGTTGTGATTTCAACGTAAGCAAAGCATAAGCAAAGCACAAGCGAACTGTAAGCAAAGGAACTGTGTCTTGATAAATCCTTTTGCAACTCTTTTCTGAAGAAATAATGTATTATTCAACTTTCCGGGAATCTATTTCTGTCGAATATGCTGCAAAATCTAAGACAAATTGAGGCAAAATATGCAAAAATGTCAAAAAAAGTCCACAATGTTAATTTTATAAAATATAAGAATTTTCTATTTCTGATTTGATTAAACAATTTTACTCTTAATTTTTAGATTCACCTTCACTGACAGGTGCAATTATATAGCCAGGGAACCAATCTGTGTCCCTTTGGGTCATATTTGTGTGTTTTTGTAGAAAAATGCTTAAATTGTGTGGTGTTTTCAACGTAAGCAAAGCATAAGCAAATTATAAGCAAAGGAACTGTGTCTTGATAAATCCTTTTTGCAACTCTTTTCTGAAGAAATAATGTATTATTCGACTTTCCGGGAATCTATTTCTGTCGAATATGCTGCAAAACTGTAGAAAAATTTAGTTAAAATATGCAAAAGGGTCACAAAAATCCACAATGTTACTTTTATAAAGTATCAGAATGTTCTATTTCTGATTTTGATTCAACGATTTTGCCCTTAATATTGAGATTCCTGATCACTAACAGGAACTATTTTGAAGCCAGGTAAACAGTATTGTATCTAAGGGTCATATTTGTGTGTATTTGTAGAAAAATGCTTAAATTGTGTGGTGTTTTCATCGTAAGCAAAGCATAAGCCAAGCATAAGCAAACTATAAGCAAAGGAACTGTGTCTTGATAAATCCTTTTTGCAACTCTTTTCTGAAGAAATAATGTATTATTCTACTTCCCGGGGATCTATTTCTGTCGAATATGCTGCAAAATCTAAGACAAATTGAGGCAAAATATGCAAAAATGTCAAAAAAAATCCACAATGTTAATTTTATAAAATATAAGAATTTTCTATTTCTGATTTGATTAAACAATTTTACTCTTAATTTTTAGATTCACCTTCACTGACAGGTGCAATTATATAGCCAGGGAACCAATCTGTGTCTTGATAAATCCTTTTTCCAACTCTTTTCTGAAGAAATAATGTATTATTCGACTTTCCGGGAATCTATTTCTGTCGAATATGCTGCAAAACTGTAGAAAAATTTAGGTAAAATATGCAAAAGGGTCACAAAAATCCACAATGTTACTTTTATAAAGTATCAGAATGTTCTATTTCTGATTTTGATTCAACGATTTTGCCCTTAATATTGAGATTCCTGATCACTAACAGGAACTATTTTGAAGCCAGGTAAACAGTATTGTATCTATGGGTCATATTTGTGTGTATTTGTAGAAAAATGCTTAAATTCTGTTGTGTTTTCAACGTAAGCAAAGCATAAGCAAAGCACAAGCGAACTGTAAGCAAAGGAACTGTGTCTTGATAAATCCTTTTGCAACTCTTTTCTGAAGAAATAATGTATTATTCAACTTTCCGGGAATCTATTTCTGTCGAATATGCTGCAAAATCTAAGACAAATTGAGGCAAAATATGCAAAAATGTCAAAAAAAGTCCACAATGTTAATTTTATAAAATATAAGAATTTTCTATTTCTGATTTGATTAAACAATTTTACTCTTAATTTTTAGATTCACCTTCACTGACAGGTGCAATTATATAGCCAGGGAACCAATCTGTGTCCCTTTGGGTCATATTTGTGTGTTTTTGTAGAAAAATGCTTAAATTGTGTGGTGTTTTCAACGTAAGCAAAGCATAAGCAAATTATAAGCAAAGGAACTGTGTCTTGATAAATCCTTTTTGCAACTCTTTTCTGAAGAAATAATGTATTATTCGACTTTCCGGGAATCTATTTCTGTCGAATATGCTGCAAAACTGTAGAAAAATTTAGTTAAAATATGCAAAAGGGTCACAAAAATCCACAATGTTACTTTTATAAAGTATCAGAATGTTCTATTTCTGATTTTGATTCAACGATTTTGCCCTTAATATTGAGATTCCTGATCACTAACAGGAACTATTTTGAAGCCAGGTAAACAGTATTGTATCTAAGGGTCATATTTGTGTGTATTTGTAGAAAAATGCTTAAATTGTGTGGTGTTTTCATCGTAAGCAAAGCATAAGCCAAGCATAAGCAAACTATAAGCAAAGGAACTGTGTCTTGATAAATCCTTTTTGCAACTCTTTTCTGAAGAAATAATGTATTATTCTACTTCCCGGGGATCTATTTCTGTCGAATATGCTGCAAAATCTAAGACAAATTGAGGCAAAATATGCAAAAATGTCAAAAAAAATCCACAATGTTAATTTTATAAAATATAAGAATTTTCTATTTCTGATTTGATTAAACAATTTTACTCTTAATTTTTAGATTCACCTTCACTGACAGGTGCAATTATATAGCCAGGGAACCAATCTGTGTCCCTTTGGGTCATATTTGTGTGTTTTTGTAGAAAAATGCTTAAATTGTGTGGTGTTTTCAACATAAGCAAAGCATCAGCAAATTATAAGCAACGGAACTGTGTCTTGATAAATCCTTTTTGCAACTCTTTTCTGAAGAAATAATGTATTATTCGACTTTCCGGGAATCTATTTCTGTCGAATATGCTGCAAAACTGTAGAAAAATTTAGTTAAAATATGCAAAAGGGTCACAAAAATCCACAATGTTACTTTTATAAAGTATCAGAATGTTCTATTTCTGATTTTGATTCAACGATTTTGCCGTTAATATTGAGATTCCTGATCACTAACAGGAACTATTTTGAAGCCAGGTAAACAGTATTGTATCTTAGGGTCATATTTGTGTGTATTTGTAGAAAAATGCTTAAATTCTGTTGTGTTTTCAACGTAAGCAAAGCATAAGCAAACTGTAAGCAAAGGAACTGTGTCTTGATAAATCCTTTTGCAACTCTTTTCTGAAGAAATAATATATTATTCTACTTTCCGCGAATCTATTTCTGTTGAATATGGTGCAAAATCTAAGACAAATTGAGGCAAAATATGCAATAGGATCACAAAAATCCACAATGTTACTTTTATAAAGTATCAGAATTTTCTATTTCTGATTTGATTAAACAATTATTCTCTTAATTTTTGGATTCACCTTCACTGACAGGTGCAATTATATAGCAAGGGCACCAATCTGTGTCCTTATGTGTCACATTTGTGTGTATTTGTAGAAAAATGCTTAAATTGTGTGGTGTTTTCAACGTAAGCAAAGCATAAGCAAAGCGTAAGCAAACTGTAAGCAAAGGAACTATGTCTTGATAAACCCTTTTTGCCACTATTTTTTAAAGAAATAATGTATAATTCTACTTCCAGGGACACTATTTCAGTCGAATATGGTGCAGAACTGTTGAAAAATTGAGGTAAAATATGCAAAAGTGTCACAAAAATCCACAATGTTACTTTTATAAAGTATCAAAATGTTCTATTTCTGATTTTGATTAAACGATTTTGCCCTTAATATTTAGATTCCTGATCACTAACAGGAACTATTTTGCAGCCAGGTAAATAGTATTGTCCCTATGGGTCCTATTTGTGTGTATTTGTAGAAAAATGCTTAAATTGTGTGGTGTTTTCATCGTAAGCAAAGCATAAGCCAAGCATAAGCAAACTATAAGCAAAGGAACTGTGTCTTGATAAATCCTTTTTGCAACTCTTTTCTGAAGAAAAAATGTATTATTCTACTTCCCGGGGATCTATTTCTGTCGAATATGCTGCAAAATCTAAGACAAATTGAGGCAAAATATGCAAAAATGTCAAAAAAAATCCACAATGTTAATTTTATAAAATATAAGAATTTTCTATTTCTGATTTGATTAAACAATTTTACTCTTAATTTTTAGATTCACCTTCACTGACAGGTGCAATTATATAGCCAGGGAACCAATCTGTGTCTTGATAAATCCTTTTTCCAACTCTTTTCTGAAGAAATAATGTATTATTCGACTTTCCGGGAATCTATTTCTGTCGAATATGCTGCAAAACTGTAGAAAAATTTAGGTAAAATATGCAAAAGGGTCACAAAAATCCACAATGTTACTTTTATAAAGTATCAGAATGTTCTATTTCTGATTTTGATTCAACGATTTTGCCCTTAATATTGAGATTCCTGATCACTAACAGGAACTATTTTGAAGCCAGGTAAACAGTATTGTATCTATGGGTCATATTTGTGTGTATTTGTAGAAAAATGCTTAAATTCTGTTGTGTTTTCAACGTAAGCAAAGCATAAGCAAAGCACAAGCGAACTGTAAGCAAAGGAACTGTGTCTTGATAAATCCTTTTGCAACTCTTTTCTGAAGAAATAATGTATTATTCAACTTTCCGGGAATCTATTTATGTCGAATATGGTGCAAAACTGTAGAAAAATATGGGTAAAATATGATTAAGGGTCACAAAAAGTCCACAATGTTAATTTTATCAAATATAAGAATTTTCTATTTCTGATTTGATTAAACAATTTTACTCTTAATTTTTAGATTCACCTTCACTGACAGGTGCAATTATATAGCCAGGGAACCAATCTGTGTCCCTTTGGGTCATATTTATGTGTTTTTGTAGAAAAATGCTTAAATTGTGTGGTGTTTTCAACGTAAGCAAAGCATAAGCAAAGCATAAGCAAACTGTAAGCATAGGAACTGTGTCTTGATAAATCCTTTTTCCAACTCTTTTCTGAAGAAATAATGTATTATTCGACTTTCCGGGAATCTATTTCTGTCGAATACGCTGCAAAACTGTAGAAAAATTTAGGTAAAATATGCAAAAGGGTCACAAAAATCCACAATGTTACTTTTATAAAGTATCAGAATGTTCTATTTCTGATTTTGATTCAACGATTTTGCCCTTAATATTGAGATTCCTGATCACTAACAGGAACTATTTTGAAGCCAGGTAAACAGTATTGTATCTAAGGGTCATATTTGTGTGTATTTGTAGAAAAATGCTTAAATTCTGTTGTGTTTTCAACGTAAGCAAAGCATAAGCAAACTGTAAGCAAAGGAACTGTGTCTTGATAAATCCTTTTGCAACTCTTTTCTGAAGAAATAATATATTATTCTACTTTCCGGGAATCTATTTCTGTTGAATATGGTGCAAAATCTAAGACAAATTGAGGCAAAATATGCAATAGGATCACAAAAATCCACAATGTTACTTTTATAAAGTATCAGAATTTTCTATTTCTGATTTTGATTAAACAATTATTCTCTTAATTTTTGGATTCACCTTCACTGACAGGTGCAATTATATAGCCAGGGAGCCAATCTGTGTCCTTATTTGTCACATTTGTGTGTATTTGTAGAAAAATGCTTAAATTGTGTGGTGTTTTCAACGTAAGCAAAGCATAAGCAAAGCGTAAGCAAACTGTAAGCAAAGGAACTATGTCTTGATAAACCCTTTTTGCAACTATTTTTTAAAGAAATAATGTATAATTCTACTTCCAGGGACACTATTTCAGTCGAATATGGTGCAGAACTGTTGAAAAATTGAGGTAAAATATGCAAAAGTGTCACAAAAATCCACAATGTTACTTTTATAAAGTATCAAAATGTTTTATTTCTGATTTTGATTAAACGATTTTGCCCTTAATATTTAGATTCCTGATCACTAACAGGAACTATTTTGCAGCCAGGTAAACAGTATTGTCCCTATGGGTCCTATTTGTGTGTATTTGTAGAAAAATGCTTAAATTGTGTGGTGTTTTCATCGTAAGCAAAGCATAAGCCAAGCATAAGCAAACTATAAGCAAAGGAACTGTGTCTTGATAAATCCTTTTTGCAACTCTTTTCTGAAGAAATAATGTATTATTCTACTTTCCGGGGATCTATTTCTGTCGAATATGCTGCAAAATCTAAGACAAATTGAGGCAAAATATGCAAAAATGTCAAAAAAAATCCACAATGTTAATTTTATAAAATATAAGAATTTTCTATTTCTGATTTGATTAAACAATTTTACTCTTAATTTTTAGATTCACCTTCACTGACAGGTGCAATTATATAGCCAGGGAACCAATCTGTGTCCCTTTGGGTCATATTTGTGTGTTTTTGTAGAAAAATGCTTAAATTGTGTGGTGTTTTCAACGTAAGCAAAGCATAAGCAAAGCATAAGCAAACTGTAAGCATAGGAACTGTTTCTTGATAAATCCTTTTTCCAACTCTTTTCTGAAGAAATAATGTATTATTCGACTTTCCGGGTATCTATTTCTGTCGAATATGCTGCAAAACTGTAGAAAAATTTAGGTAAAATATGCAAAAGGGTCACAAAAATCCACAATGTTACTTTTATAAAGTATCAGAATGTTCTATTTCTGATTTTGATTAAAAAATTTTACTCTTAATTTTTAGATTCACCTTCACTGACAGGTGCAATTATATAGCCAGGTAAACAGTCTGTTTTCATATAGGTTATATTTGTGTGTACTTGTAGAAAAATGCTTAAATTGTGTGGTGTTTTCAACGTAAGCAAAGCATAAGCAAAGCGTAAACAAACTGTAAACAAAGGAACTGTGTCTTGATAAACCCTTTTTGCAACTATTTTTTTATGAAATAATGTATTATTCTACTTCCAGTGACCCTATTTTAGTCGAATATGGTGCAGAACTGTTGAAAAATTGAGGTAAAATATGCAAAAGGGTCACAAAAATCCACAATGTTACTTTTATAAAATATCAAAATTATCAATATTATATCAGCAAACTGTAAGCATAGGAACTGTGTCTTGATAAATCCTTTTTGCAACTCTTTTCTGAAGAAATAATGTATTATTCGACTTTCCGGGAATCTATTTCTGTCGAATATGCTGCAAAACTGTAGAAAAATTTAGTTAAAATATGCAAAAGGGTCACAAAAATCCACAATGTTACTTTTATAAAGTATCAGAATGTTCTATTTCTGATTTTGATTCAACGATTTTGCCCTTAATATTGAGATTCCTGATCACTAACAGGAACTATTTTGAAGCCAGGTAAACAGTATTGTATCTAAGGGTCATATTTGTGTGTATTTGTAGAAAAATGCTTAAATTGTGTGGTGTTTTCATCGTAAGCAAAGCATAAGCCAAGCATAAGCAAACTATAAGCAAAGGAACTGTGTCTTGATAAATCCTTTTTGCAACTCTTTTCTGAAGAAATAATGTATTATTCTACTTCCCGGGGATCTATTTCTGTCGAATATGCTGCAAAATCTAAGACAAATTGAGGCAAAATATGCAAAAATGTCAAAAAAAATCCACAATGTTAATTTTATAAAATATAAGAATTTTCTATTTCTGATTTGATTAAACAATTTTACTCTTAATTTTTAGATTCACCTTCACTGACAGGTGCAATTATATAGCCAGGGAACCAATCTGTGTCCCTTTGGGTCATATTTGTGTGTTTTTGTAGAAAAATGCTTAAATTGTGTGGTGTTTTCAACATAAGCAAAGCATAAGCAAATTATAAGCAAAGGAACTGTGTCTTGATAAATCCTTTTTGCAACTCTTTTCTGAAGAAATAATGTATTATTCGACTTTCCGGGAATCTATTTCTGTCGAATATGCTGCAAAACTGTAGAAAAATTTAGTTAAAATATGCAAAAGGGTCACAAAAATCCACAATGTTACTTTTATAAAGTATCAGAATGTTCTATTTCTGATTTTGATTCAACGATTTTGCCGTTAATATTGAGATTCCTGATCACTAACAGGAACTATTTTGAAGCCAGGTAAACAGTATTGTATCTAAGGGTCATATTTGTGTGTATTTGTAGAAAAATGCTTAAATTCTGTTGTGTTTTCAACGTAAGCAAAGCATAAGCAAAATGTAAGCAAAGGAACTGTGTCTTGATAAATCCTTTTGCAACTCTTTTCTGAAGAAATAATATATTATTCTACTTTCCGGGAATCTATTTCTGTTGAATATGGTGCAAAATCTAAGACAAATTGAGGCAAAATATGCAATAGGATCACAAAAATCCACAATGTTACTTTTATAAAGTATCAGAATTTTCTATTTCTGATTTTGATTAAACAATTATTCTCTTAATTTTTGGATTCACCTTCACTGACAGGTGCAATTATATAGCAAGGGCACCAATCTGTGTCCTTATGTGTCACATTTGTGTGTATTTGTAGAAAAATGCTTAAATTGTGTGGTGTTTTCAACGTAAGCAAAGCATAAGCAAAGCGTAAGCAAACTGTAAGCAAAGGAACTATGTCTTGATAAACCGTTTTTGCCACTATTTTTTAAAGAAATAATGTATAATTCTACTTCCAGGGACACTATTTCAGTCGAATATGGTGCAGAACTGTTGAAAAATTGAGGTAAAATATGCAAAAGTGTCACAAAAATCCACAATGTTACTTTTATAAAGTATCAAAATGTTCTATTTCTGATTTTGATTAAACGATTTTGCCCTTAATATTTAGATTCCTGATCACTAACAGGAACTATTTTGCAGCCAGGTAAATAGTATTGTCCCTATGGGTCCTATTTGTGTGTATTTGTAGAAAAATGCTTAAATTGTGTGGTGTTTTCATCGTAAGCAAAGCATAAGCCAAGCATAAGCAAACTATAAGCAAAGGAACTGTGTCTTGATAAATCCTTTTTGCAACTCTTTTCTGAAGAAATAATGTATTATTCTACTTCCCGGGGATCTATTTCTGTCGAATATGCTGCAAAATCTAAGACAAATTGAGGCAAAATATGCAAAAATGTCAAAAAAAATCCACAATGTTAATTTTATAAAATATAAGAATTTTCTATTTCTGATTTGATTAAACAATTTTACTCTTAATTTTTAGATTCACCTTCACTGACAGGTGCAATTATATAGCCAGGGAACCAATCTGTGTCTTGATAAATCCTTTTTCCAACTCTTTTCTGAAGAAATAATGTATTATTCGACTTTCCGGGAATCTATTTCTGTCGAATATGCTGCAAAACTGTAGAAAAATTTAGGTAAAATATGCAAAAGGGTCACAAAAATCCACAATGTTACTTTTATAAAGTATCAGAATGTTCTATTTCTGATTTTGATTCAACGATTTTGCCCTTAATATTGAGATTCCTGATCACTAACAGGAACTATTTTGAAGCCAGGTAAACAGTATTGTATCTATGGGTCATATTTGTGTGTATTTGTAGAAAAATGCTTAAATTCTGTTGTGTTTTCAACGTAAGCAAAGCATAAGCAAAGCACAAGCGAACTGTAAGCAAAGGAACTGTGCTTGATAAATCCTTTTGCAACTCTTTTCTGAAGAAATAATGTATTATCCAACTTTCCGGGAATCTATTTCTGTCGAATATGCTGCAAAATCTAAGACAAATTGAGGCAAAATATGCAAAAATGTCAAAAAAAGTCCACAATGTTAATTTTATAAAATATAAGAATTTTCTATTTCTGATTTGATTAAACAATTTTACTCTTAATTTTTAGATTCACCTTCACTGACAGGTGCAATTATATAGCCAGGGAACCAATCTGTGTCCCTTTGGGTCATATTTGTGTGTTTTTGTAGAAAAATGCTTAAATTGTGTGGTGTTTTCAACGTAAGCAAAGCATAAGCAAATTATAAGCAAAGGAACTGTGTCTTGATAAATCCTTTTTGCAACTCTTTTCTGAAGAAATAATGTATTATTCGACTTTCCGGGAATCTATTTCTGTCGAATATGCTGCAAAACTGTAGAAAAATTTAGTTAAAATATGCAAAAGGGTCACAAAAATCCACAATGTTACTTTTATAAAGTATCAGAATGTTCTATTTCTGATTTTGATTAAACGATTTTGCCCTTAATATTGAGATTCCTGATCACTAACAGGAACTATTTTGAAGCCAGGTAAACAGTATTGTATCTAAGGGTCATATTTGTGTGTATTTGTAGAAAAATGCTTAAATTCTGTTGTGTTTTCAACGTAAGCAAAGCATAAGCAAACTGTAAGCAAAGGAACTGTGTCCTGATAAATCCTTTTGCAACTCTTTTCTGAAGAAATAATATATTATTCTACTTTCCGGGAATCTATTTCTGTTGAATATGGTGCAAAATCTAAGACAAATTGAGGCAAAATATGCAATAGGATCACAAAAATCCACAATGTTACTTTTATAAAGTATCAGAATTTTCTATTTCTGATTATGATTAAACGATTTTGCCCTTAATATTTAGATTCCTGATCACTAACAGGAACTATTTTGCAGCCAGGTAAATAGTATTGTCCCTATGGGTCCTATTTGTGTGTATTTGTAGAAAAATGCTTAAATTGTGTGGTGTTTTCATCGTAAGCAAAGCATAAGCCAAGCATAAGCAAACTATAAGCAAAGGAACTGTGTCTTGATAAATCCTTTTTGCAACTCTTTTCTGAAGAAATAATGTATTATTCTACTTCCCGGGGATCTATTTCTGTCGAATATGCTGCAAAATCTAAGACAAATTGGGGCAAAATATGCAAAAATGTCAAAAAAAATCCACAATGTTAATTTTATAAAATATAAGAATTTTCTATTTCTGATTTGATTAAACAATTTTACTCTTAATTTTTAGATTCACCTTCACTGACAGGTGCAATTATATAGCCAGGGAACCAATCTGTGTCCCTTTGGGTCATATTTGTGTGTTTTTGTAGAAAAATGCTTAAATTGTGTGGTGTTTTCAACGTAAGCAAAGCATAAGCAAAGCGTAAGCAAACTGTAAGCAAAGGAACTATGTCTTGATAAACCGTTTTTGCCACTATTTTTTAAAGAAATAATGTATAATTCTACTTCCAGGGACACTATTTCAGTCGAATATGGTGCAGAACTGTTGAAAAATTGAGGTAAAATATGCAAAAGTGTCACAAAAATCCACAATGTTACTTTTATAAAGTATCAAAATGTTCTATTTCTGATTTTGATTAAACGATTTTGCCCTTAATATTTAGATTCCTGATCACTAACAGGAACTATTTTGCAGCCAGGTAAATAGTATTGTCCCTATGGGTCCTATTTGTGTGTATTTGTAGAAAAATGCTTAAATTGTGTGGTGTTTTCATCGTAAGCAAAGCATAAGCCAAGCATAAGCAAACTATAAGCAAAGGAACTGTGTCTTGATAAATCCTTTTTGCAACTCTTTTCTGAAGAAATAATGTATTATTCTACTTCCCGGGGATCTATTTCTGTCGAATATGCTGCAAAATCTAAGACAAATTGAGGCAAAATATGCAAAAATGTCAAAAAAAATCCACAATGTTAATTTTATAAAATATAAGAATTTTCTATTTCTGATTTGATTAAACAATTTTACTCTTAATTTTTAGATTCACCTTCACTGACAGGTGCAATTATATAGCCAGGGAACCAATCTGTGTCTTGATAAATCCTTTTTCCAACTCTTTTCTGAAGAAATAATGTATTATTCGACTTTCCGGGAATCTATTTCTGTCGAATATGCTGCAAAACTGTAGAAAAATTTATGTAAAATATGCAAAAGGGTCACAAAAATCCACAATGTTACTTTTATAAAGTATCAGAATGTTCTATTTCTGATTTTGATTCAACGATTTTGCCCTTAATATTGAGATTCCTGATCACTAACAGGAACTATTTTGAAGCCAGGTAAACAGTATTGTATCTATGGGTCATATTTGTGTGTATTTGTAGAAAAATGCTTAAATTCTGTTGTGATTTCAACGTAAGCAAAGCATAAGCAAAGCACAAGCGAACTGTAAGCAAAGGAACTGTGTCTTGATAAATCCTTTTGCAACTCTTTTCTGAAGAAATAATGTATTATTCAACTTTCCGGGAATCTATTTCTGTCGAATATGCTGCAAAATCTAAGACAAATTGAGGCAAAATATGCAAAAATGTCAAAAAAAGTCCACAATGTTAATTTTATAAAATATAAGAATTTTCTATTTCTGATTTGATTAAACAATTTTACTCTTAATTTTTAGATTCACCTTCACTGACAGGTGCAATTATATAGCCAGGGAACCAATCTGTGTCCCTTTGGGTCATATTTGTGTGTTTTTGTAGAAAAATGCTTAAATTGTGTGGTGTTTTCAACGTAAGCAAAGCATAAGCAAATTATAAGCAAAGGAACTGTGTCTTGATAAATCCTTTTTGCAACTCTTTTCTGAAGAAATAATGTATTATTCGACTTTCCGGGAATCTATTTCTGTCGAATATGCTGCAAAACTGTAGAAAAATTTAGTTAAAATATGCAAAAGGGTCACAAAAATCCACAATGTTACTTTTATAAAGTATCAGAATGTTCTATTTCTGATTTTGATTCAACGATTTTGCCCTTAATATTGAGATTCCTGATCACTAACAGGAACTATTTTGAAGCCAGGTAAACAGTATTGTATCTAAGGGTCATATTTGTGTGTATTTGTAGAAAAATGCTTAAATTGTGTGGTGTTTTCATCGTAAGCAAAGCATAAGCCAAGCATAAGCAAACTATAAGCAAAGGAACTGTGTCTTGATAAATCCTTTTTGCAACTCTTTTCTGAAGAAATAATGTATTATTCTACTTCCCGGGGATCTATTTCTGTCGAATATGCTGCAAAATCTAAGACAAATTGAGGCAAAATATGCAAAAATGTCAAAAAAAATCCACAATGTTAATTTTATAAAATATAAGAATTTTCTATTTCTGATTTGATTAAACAATTTTACTCTTAATTTTTAGATTCACCTTCACTGACAGGTGCAATTATATAGCCAGGGAACCAATCTGTGTCTTGATAAATCCTTTTTCCAACTCTTTTCTGAAGAAATAATGTATTATTCGACTTTCCGGGAATCTATTTCTGTCGAATATGCTGCAAAACTGTAGAAAAATTTAGGTAAAATATGCAAAAGGGTCACAAAAATCCACAATGTTACTTTTATAAAGTATCAGAATGTTCTATTTCTGATTTTGATTCAACGATTTTGCCCTTAATATTGAGATTCCTGATCACTAACAGGAACTATTTTGAAGCCAGGTAAACAGTATTGTATCTATGGGTCATATTTGTGTGTATTTGTAGAAAAATGCTTAAATTCTGTTGTGTTTTCAACGTAAGCAAAGCATAAGCAAAGCACAAGCGAACTGTAAGCAAAGGAACTGTGTCTTGATAAATCCTTTTGCAACTCTTTTCTGAAGAAATAATGTATTATTCAACTTTCCGGGAATCTATTTCTGTCGAATATGCTGCAAAATCTAAGACAAATTGAGGCAAAATATGCAAAAATGTCAAAAAAAGTCCACAATGTTAATTTTATAAAATATAAGAATTTTCTATTTCTGATTTGATTAAACAATTTTACTCTTAATTTTTAGATTCACCTTCACTGACAGGTGCAATTATATAGCCAGGGAACCAATCTGTGTCCCTTTGGGTCATATTTGTGTGTTTTTGTAGAAAAATGCTTAAATTGTGTGGTGTTTTCAACGTAAGCAAAGCATAAGCAAATTATAAGCAAAGGAACTGTGTCTTGATAAATCCTTTTTGCAACTCTTTTCTGAAGAAATAATGTATTATTCGACTTTCCGGGAATCTATTTCTGTCGAATATGCTGCAAAACTGTAGAAAAATTTAGTTAAAATATGCAAAAGGGTCACAAAAATCCACAATGTTACTTTTATAAAGTATCAGAATGTTCTATTTCTGATTTTGATTCAACGATTTTGCCCTTAATATTGAGATTCCTGATCACTAACAGGAACTATTTTGAAGCCAGGTAAACAGTATTGTATCTAAGGGTCATATTTGTGTGTATTTGTAGAAAAATGCTTAAATTGTGTGGTGTTTTCATCGTAAGCAAAGCATAAGCCAAGCATAAGCAAACTATAAGCAAAGGAACTGTGTCTTGATAAATCCTTTTTGCAACTCTTTTCTGAAGAAATAATGTATTATTCTACTTCCCGGGGATCTATTTCTGTCGAATATGCTGCAAAATCTAAGACAAATTGAGGCAAAATATGCAAAAATGTCAAAAAAAATCCACAATGTTAATTTTATAAAATATAAGAATTTTCTATTTCTGATTTGATTAAACAATTTTACTCTTAATTTTTAGATTCACCTTCACTGACAGGTGCAATTATATAGCCAGGGAACCAATCTGTGTCCCTTTGGGTCATATTTGTGTGTTTTTGTAGAAAAATGCTTAAATTGTGTGGTGTTTTCAACATAAGCAAAGCATCAGCAAATTATAAGCAACGGAACTGTGTCTTGATAAATCCTTTTTGCAACTCTTTTCTGAAGAAATAATGTATTATTCGACTTTCCGGGAATCTATTTCTGTCGAATATGCTGCAAAACTGTAGAAAAATTTAGTTAAAATATGCAAAAGGGTCACAAAAATCCACAATGTTACTTTTATAAAGTATCAGAATGTTCTATTTCTGATTTTGATTCAACGATTTTGCCGTTAATATTGAGATTCCTGATCACTAACAGGAACTATTTTGAAGCCAGGTAAACAGTATTGTATCTTAGGGTCATATTTGTGTGTATTTGTAGAAAAATGCTTAAATTCTGTTGTGTTTTCAACGTAAGCAAAGCATAAGCAAACTGTAAGCAAAGGAACTGTGTCTTGATAAATCCTTTTGCAACTCTTTTCTGAAGAAATAATATATTATTCTACTTTCCGCGAATCTATTTCTGTTGAATATGGTGCAAAATCTAAGACAAATTGAGGCAAAATATGCAATAGGATCACAAAAATCCACAATGTTACTTTTATAAAGTATCAGAATTTTCTATTTCTGATTTGATTAAACAATTATTCTCTTAATTTTTGGATTCACCTTCACTGACAGGTGCAATTATATAGCAAGGGCACCAATCTGTGTCCTTATGTGTCACATTTGTGTGTATTTGTAGAAAAATGCTTAAATTGTGTGGTGTTTTCAACGTAAGCAAAGCATAAGCAAAGCGTAAGCAAACTGTAAGCAAAGGAACTATGTCTTGATAAACCCTTTTTGCCACTATTTTTTAAAGAAATAATGTATAATTCTACTTCCAGGGACACTATTTCAGTCGAATATGGTGCAGAACTGTTGAAAAATTGAGGTAAAATATGCAAAAGTGTCACAAAAATCCACAATGTTACTTTTATAAAGTATCAAAATGTTCTATTTCTGATTTTGATTAAACGATTTTGCCCTTAATATTTAGATTCCTGATCACTAACAGGAACTATTTTGCAGCCAGGTAAATAGTATTGTCCCTATGGGTCCTATTTGTGTGTATTTGTAGAAAAATGCTTAAATTGTGTGGTGTTTTCATCGTAAGCAAAGCATAAGCCAAGCATAAGCAAACTATAAGCAAAGGAACTGTGTCTTGATAAATCCTTTTTGCAACTCTTTTCTGAAGAAAAAATGTATTATTCTACTTCCCGGGGATCTATTTCTGTCGAATATGCTGCAAAATCTAAGACAAATTGAGGCAAAATATGCAAAAATGTCAAAAAAAATCCACAATGTTAATTTTATAAAATATAAGAATTTTCTATTTCTGATTTGATTAAACAATTTTACTCTTAATTTTTAGATTCACCTTCACTGACAGGTGCAATTATATAGCCAGGGAACCAATCTGTGTCTTGATAAATCCTTTTTCCAACTCTTTTCTGAAGAAATAATGTATTATTCGACTTTCCGGGAATCTATTTCTGTCGAATATGCTGCAAAACTGTAGAAAAATTTAGGTAAAATATGCAAAAGGGTCACAAAAATCCACAATGTTACTTTTATAAAGTATCAGAATGTTCTATTTCTGATTTTGATTCAACGATTTTGCCCTTAATATTGAGATTCCTGATCACTAACAGGAACTATTTTGAAGCCAGGTAAACAGTATTGTATCTATGGGTCATATTTGTGTGTATTTGTAGAAAAATGCTTAAATTCTGTTGTGTTTTCAACGTAAGCAAAGCATAAGCAAAGCACAAGCGAACTGTAAGCAAAGGAACTGTGTCTTGATAAATCCTTTTGCAACTCTTTTCTGAAGAAATAATGTATTATTCAACTTTCCGGGAATCTATTTCTGTCGAATATGCTGCAAAACTGTAGAAAAATATGGGTAAAATATGATTAAGGGTCACAAAAAGTCCACAATGTTAATTTTATCAAATATAAGAATTTTCTATTTCTGATTTGATTAAACAATTTTACTCTTAATTTTTAGATTCACCTTCACTGACAGGTGCAATTATATAGCCAGGGAACCAATCTGTGTCCCTTTGGGTCATATTTATGTGTTTTTGTAGAAAAATGCTTAAATTGTGTGGTGTTTTCAACGTAAGCAAAGCATAAGCAAAGCATAAGCAAACTGTAAGCATAGGAACTGTGTCTTGATAAATCCTTTTTCCAACTCTTTTCTGAAGAAATAATGTATTATTCGACTTTCCGGGAATCTATTTCTGTCGAATACGCTGCAAAACTGTAGAAAAATTTAGGTAAAATATGCAAAAGGGTCACAAAAATCCACAATGTTACTTTTATAAAGTATCAGAATGTTCTATTTCTGATTTTGATTCAACGATTTTGCCCTTAATATTGAGATTCCTGATCACTAACAGGAACTATTTTGAAGCCAGGTAAACAGTATTGTATCTAAGGGTCATATTTGTGTGTATTTGTAGAAAAATGCTTAAATTCTGTTGTGTTTTCAACGTAAGCAAAGCATAAGCAAACTGTAAGCAAAGGAACTGTGTCTTGATAAATCCTTTTGCAACTCTTTTCTGAAGAAATAATATATTATTCTACTTTCCGGGAATCTATTTCTGTTGAATATGGTGCAAAATCTAAGACAAATTGAGGCAAAATATGCAATAGGATCACAAAAATCCACAATGTTACTTTTATAAAGTATCAGAATTTTCTATTTCTGATTTTGATTAAACAATTATTCTCTTAATTTTTGGATTCACCTTCACTGACAGGTGCAATTATATAGCCAGGGAGCCAATCTGTGTCCTTATTTGTCACATTTGTGTGTATTTGTAGAAAAATGCTTAAATTGTGTGGTGTTTTCAACGTAAGCAAAGCATAAGCAAAGCGTAAGCAAACTGTAAGCAAAGGAACTATGTCTTGATAAACCCTTTTTGCAACTATTTTTTAAAGAAATAATGTATAATTCTACTTCCAGGGACACTATTTCAGTCGAATATGGTGCAGAACTGTTGAAAAATTGAGGTAAAATATGCAAAAGTGTCACAAAAATCCACAATGTTACTTTTATAAAGTATCAAAATGTTCTATTTCTGATTTTGATTAAACGATTTTGCCCTTAATATTTAGATTCCTGATCACTAACAGGAACTATTTTGCAGCCAGGTAAACAGTATTGTCCCTATGGGTCCTATTTGTGTGTATTTGTAGAAAAATGCTTAAATTGTGTGGTGTTTTCATCGTAAGCAAAGCATAAGCCAAGCATAAGCAAACTATAAGCAAAGGAACTGTGTCTTGATAAATCCTTTTTGCAACTCTTTTCTGAAGAAATAATGTATTATTCTACTTTCCGGGGATCTATTTCTGTCGAATATGCTGCAAAATCTAAGACAAATTGAGGCAAAATATGCAAAAATGTCAAAAAAAATCCACAATGTTAATTTTATAAAATATAAGAATTTTCTATTTCTGATTTGATTAAACAATTTTACTCTTAATTTTTAGATTCACCTTCACTGACAGGTGCAATTATATAGCCAGGGAACCAATCTGTGTCCCTTTGGGTCATATTTGTGTGTTTTTGTAGAAAAATGCTTAAATTGTGTGGTGTTTTCAACGTAAGCAAAGCATAAGCAAAGCATAAGCAAACTGTAAGCATAGGAACTGTTTCTTGATAAATCCTTTTTCCAACTCTTTTCTGAAGAAATAATGTATTATTCGACTTTCCGGGTATCTATTTCTGTCGAATATGCTGCAAAACTGTAGAAAAATTTAGGTAAAATATGCAAAAGGGTCACAAAAATCCACAATGTTACTTTTATAAAGTATCAGAATGTTCTATTTCTGATTTTGATTCAACGATTTTGCCCTTAATATTGAGATTCCTGATCACTAACAGGAACTATTTTGAAGCCAGGTAAACAGTATTGTATCTATGGGTCATATTTGTGTGTATTTGTAGAAAAATGCTTAAATTCTGTTGTGTTTTCAACGTAAGTAGGGCATAAGCAAAGCATAAGCAAACTGTAAGCAAAGGAACTGTGTCTTGATAAATCCTTTTGCAACTCTTTTCTGAAGAAATAATATATTATTCTACTTTCCGGGAATCTATTTCTGTTGAATATGGTGCAAAATCTAAGACAAATTGAGGCAAAATATGCAATAGGATCACAAAAATCCACAATGTTACTTTTATAAAGTATCAGAATTTTCTATTTCTGATTTTGATTAAAAAATTTTACTCTTAATTTTTAGATTCACCTTCACTGACAGGTGCAATTATATAGCCAGGTAAACAGTCTGTTTTCCTATAGGTTATATTTGTGTGTACTTGTAGAAAAATGCTTAAATTGTGTGGTGTTTTCAACGTAAGCAAAGCATAAGCAAAGCGTAAACAAACTGTAAACAAAGGAACTGTGTCTTGATAAACCCTTTTTGCAACTATTTTTTTATGAAATAATGTATTATTCTACTTCCAGTGACCCTATTTCAGTCGAATATGGTGCAGAACTGTTGAAAAATTGAGGTAAAATATGCAAAAGGGTCACAAAAATCCACAATGTTACTTTTATAAAGTATCAAAATTATCAATATTATATCAGCAAACTGTAAGCATAGGAACTGTGTCTTGATAAATCCTTTTTGCAACTCTTTTCTGAAGAAATAATGTATTATTCGACTTTCCGGGAATCTATTTCTGTCGAATATGCTGCAAAACTGTAGAAAAATTTAGTTAAAATATGCAAAAGGGTCACAAAAATCCACAATGTTACTTTTATAAAGTATCAGAATGTTCTATTTCTGATTTTGATTCAACGATTTTGCCCTTAATATTGAGATTCCTGATCACTAACAGGAACTATTTTGAAGCCAGGTAAACAGTATTGTATCTAAGGGTCATATTTGTGTGTATTTGTAGAAAAATGCTTAAATTGTGTGGTGTTTTCATCGTAAGCAAAGCATAAGCCAAGCATAAGCAAACTATAAGCAAAGGAACTGTGTCTTGATAAATCCTTTTTGCAACTCTTTTCTGAAGAAATAATGTATTATTCTACTTCCCGGGGATCTATTTCTGTCGAATATGCTGCAAAATCTAAGACAAATTGAGGCAAAATATGCAAAAATGTCAAAAAAAATCCACAATGTTAATTTTATAAAATATAAGAATTTTCTATTTCTGATTTGATTAAACAATTTTACTCTTAATTTTTAGATTCACCTTCACTGACAGGTGCAATTATATAGCCAGGGAACCAATCTGTGTCCCTTTGGGTCATATTTGTGTGTTTTTGTAGAAAAATGCTTAAATTGTGTGGTGTTTTCAACATAAGCAAAGCATAAGCAAATTATAAGCAAAGGAACTGTGTCTTGATAAATCCTTTTTGCAACTCTTTTCTGAAGAAATAATGTATTATTCGACTTTCCGGGAATCTATTTCTGTCGAATATGCTGCAAAACTGTAGAAAAATTTAGTTAAAATATGCAAAAGGGTCACAAAAATCCACAATGTTACTTTTATAAAGTATCAGAATGTTCTATTTCTGATTTTGATTCAACGATTTTGCCGTTAATATTGAGATTCCTGATCACTAACAGGAACTATTTTGAAGCCAGGTAAACAGTATTGTATCTAAGGGTCATATTTGTGTGTATTTGTAGAAAAATGCTTAAATTCTGTTGTGTTTTCAACGTAAGCAAAGCATAAGCAAACTGTAAGCAAAGGAACTGTGTCTTGATAAATCCTTTTGCAACTCTTTTCTGAAGAAATAATATATTATTCTACTTTCCGCGAATCTATTTCTGTTGAATATGGTGCAAAATCTAAGACAAATTGAGGCAAAATATGCAATAGGATCACAAAAATCCACAATGTTACTTTTATAAAGTATCAGAATTTTCTATTTCTGATTTGATTAAACAATTATTCTCTTAATTTTTGGATTCACCTTCACTGACAGGTGCAATTATATAGCAAGGGCACCAATCTGTGTCCTTATGTGTCACATTTGTGTGTATTTGTAGAAAAATGCTTAAATTGTGTGGTGTTTTCAACGTAAGCAAAGCATAAGCAAAGCGTAAGCAAACTGTAAGCAAAGGAACTATGTCTTGATAAACCCTTTTTGCCACTATTTTTTAAAGAAATAATGTATAATTCTACTTCCAGGGACACTATTTCAGTCGAATATGGTGCAGAACTGTTGAAAAATTGAGGTAAAATATGCAAAAGTGTCACAAAAATCCACAATGTTACTTTTATAAAGTATCAAAATGTTCTATTTCTGATTTTGATTAAACGATTTTGCCCTTAATATTTAGATTCCTGATCACTAACAGGAACTATTTTGCAGCCAGGTAAATAGTATTGTCCCTATGGGTCCTATTTGTGTGTATTTGTAGAAAAATGCTTAAATTGTGTGGTGTTTTCATCGTAAGCAAAGCATAAGCCAAGCATAAGCAAACTATAAGCAAAGGAACTGTGTCTTGATAAATCCTTTTTGCAACTCTTTTCTGAAGAAATAATGTATTATTCTACTTCCCGGGGATCTATTTCTGTCGAATATGCTGCAAAACTGTAGAAAAATTTAGGTAAAATATGCAAAAGGGTCACAAAAATCCACAATGTTACTTTTATAAAGTATCAGAATGTTCTATTTCTGATTTTGATTCAACGATTTTGCCCTTAATATTGAGATTCCTGATCACTAACAGGAACTATTTTGAAGCCAGGTAAACAGTATTGTATCTATGGGTCATATTTGTGTGTATTTGTAGAAAAATGCTTAAATTCTGTTGTGTTTTCAACGTAAGTAGGGCATAAGCAAAGCATAAGCAAACTGTAAGCAAAGGAACTGTGTCTTGATAAATCCTTTTGCAACTCTTTTCTGAAGAAATAATATATTATTCTACTTTCCGGGAATCTATTTCTGTTGAATATGGTGCAAAATCTAAGACAAATTGAGGCAAAATATGCAATAGGATCACAAAAATCCACAATGTTACTTTTATAAAGTATCAGAATTTTCTATTTCTGATTTTGATTAAAAAATTTTACTCTTAATTTTTAGATTCACCTTCACTGACAGGTGCAATTATATAGCCAGGTAAACAGTCTGTTTTCCTATAGGTTATATTTGTGTGTACTTGTAGAAAAATGCTTAAATTGTGTGGTGTTTTCAACGTAAGCAAAGCATAAGCAAAGCGTAAACAAACTGTAAACAAAGGAACTGTGTCTTGATAAACCCTTTTTGCAACTATTTTTTTATGAAATAATGTATTATTCTACTTCCAGTGACCCTATTTCAGTCGAATATGGTGCAGAACTGTTGAAAAATTGAGGTAAAATATGCAAAAGGGTCACAAAAATCCACAATGTTACTTTTATAAAGTATCAAAATTATCAATATTATATCAGCAAACTGTAAGCATAGGAACTGTGTCTTGATAAATCCTTTTTGCAACTCTTTTCTGAAGAAATAATGTATTATTCGACTTTCCGGGAATCTATTTCTGTCGAATATGCTGCAAAACTGTAGAAAAATTTAGTTAAAATATGCAAAAGGGTCACAAAAATCCACAATGTTACTTTTATAAAGTATCAGAATGTTCTATTTCTGATTTTGATTCAACGATTTTGCCCTTAATATTGAGATTCCTGATCACTAACAGGAACTATTTTGAAGCCAGGTAAACAGTATTGTATCTAAGGGTCATATTTGTGTGTATTTGTAGAAAAATGCTTAAATTGTGTGGTGTTTTCATCGTAAGCAAAGCATAAGCCAAGCATAAGCAAACTATAAGCAAAGGAACTGTGTCTTGATAAATCCTTTTTGCAACTCTTTTCTGAAGAAATAATGTATTATTCTACTTCCCGGGGATCTATTTCTGTCGAATATGCTGCAAAATCTAAGACAAATTGAGGCAAAATATGCAAAAATGTCAAAAAAAATCCACAATGTTAATTTTATAAAATATAAGAATTTTCTATTTCTGATTTGATTAAACAATTTTACTCTTAATTTTTAGATTCACCTTCACTGACAGGTGCAATTATATAGCCAGGGAACCAATCTGTGTCCCTTTGGGTCATATTTGTGTGTTTTTGTAGAAAAATGCTTAAATTGTGTGGTGTTTTCAACATAAGCAAAGCATAAGCAAATTATAAGCAAAGGAACTGTGTCTTGATAAATCCTTTTTGCAACTCTTTTCTGAAGAAATAATGTATTATTCGACTTTCCGGGAATCTATTTCTGTCGAATATGCTGCAAAACTGTAGAAAAATTTAGTTAAAATATGCAAAAGGGTCACAAAAATCCACAATGTTACTTTTATAAAGTATCAGAATGTTCTATTTCTGATTTTAATTCAACGATTTTGCCGTTAATATTGAGATTCCTGATCACTAACAGGAACTATTTTGAAGCCAGGTAAACAGTATTGTATCTAAGGGTCATATTTGTGTGTATTTGTAGAAAAATGCTTAAATTCTGTTGTGTTTTCAACGTAAGCAAAGCATAAGCAAACTGTAAGCAAAGGAACTGTGTCTTGATAAATCCTTTTGCAACTCTTTTCTGAAGAAATAATATATTATTCTACTTTCCGCGAATCTATTTCTGTTGAATATGGTGCAAAATCTAAGACAAATTGAGGCAAAATATGCAATAGGATCACAAAAATCCACAATGTTACTTTTATAAAGTATCAGAATTTTCTATTTCTGATTTGATTAAACAATTATTCTCTTAATTTTTGGATTCACCTTCACTGACAGGTGCAATTATATAGCAAGGGCACCAATCTGTGTCCTTATGTGTCACATTTGTGTGTATTTGTAGAAAAATGCTTAAATTGTGTGGTGTTTTCAACGTAAGCAAAGCATAAGCAAAGCGTAAGCAAACTGTAAGCAAAGGAACTATGTCTTGATAAACCCTTTTTGCCACTATTTTTTAAAGAAATAATGTATAATTCTACTTCCAGGGACACTATTTCAGTCGAATATGGTGCAGAACTGTTGAAAAATTGAGGTAAAATATGCAAAAGTGTCACAAAAATCCACAATGTTACTTTTATAAAGTATCAAAATGTTCTATTTCTGATTTTGATTAAACGATTTTGCCCTTAATATTTAGATTCCTGATCACTAACAGGAACTATTTTGCAGCCAGGTAAATAGTATTGTCCCTATGGGTCCTATTTGTGTGTATTTGTAGAAAAATGCTTAAATTGTGTGGTGTTTTCATCGTAAGCAAAGCATAAGCCAAGCATAAGCAAACTATAAGCAAAGGAACTGTGTCTTGATAAATCCTTTTTGCAACTCTTTTCTGAAGAAATAATGTATTATTCTACTTCCCGGGGATCTATTTCTGTCGAATATGCTGCAAAATCTAAGACAAATTGAGGCAAAATATGCAAAAATGTCAAAAAAAATCCACAATGTTAATTTTATAAAATATAAGAATTTTCTATTTCTGATTTGATTAAACAATTTTACTCTTAATTTTTAGATTCACCTTCACTGACAGGTGCAATTATATAGCCAGGGAACCAATCTGTGTCTTGATAAATCCTTTTTCCAACTCTTTTCTGAAGAAATAATGTATTATTCGACTTTCCGGGAATCTATTTCTGTCGAATATGCTGCAAAACTGTAGAAAAATTTAGGTAAAATATGCAAAAGGGTCACAAAAATCCACAATGTTACTTTTATAAAGTATCAGAATGTTCTATTTCTGATTTTGATTCAACGATTTTGCCCTTAATATTGAGATTCCTGATCACTAACAGGAACTATTTTGAAGCCAGGTAAACAGTATTGTATCTATGGGTCATATTTGTGTGTATTTGTAGAAAAATGCTTAAATTCTGTTGTGTTTTCAACGTAAGCAAAGCATAAGCAAAGCACAAGCGAACTGTAAGCAAAGGAACTGTGTCTTGATAAATCCGTTTGCAACTCTTTTCTGAAGAAATAATGTATTATTCAACTTTCCGGGAATCTATTTATGTCGAATATGGTGCAAAACTGTAGAAAAATATGGGTAAAATATGATTAAGGGTCACAAAAAGTCCACAATGTTAATTTTATAAAATATAAGAATTTTCTATTTCTGATTTGATTAAACAATTTTACTCTTAATTTTTAGATTCACCTTCACTGACAGGTGCAATTATATAGCCAGGGAACCAATCTGTGTCCCTTTGGGTCATATTTATGTGTTTTTGTAGAAAAATGCTTAAATTGTGTGGTGTTTTCAACGTAAGCAAAGCATAAGCAAAGCATAAGCAAACTGTAAGCATAGGAACTGTGTCTTGATAAATCCTTTTTCCAACTCTTTTCTGAAGAAATAATGTATTATTCGACTTTCCGGGAATCTATTTCTGTCGAATACGCTGCAAAACTGTAGAAAAATTTAGGTAAAATATGCAAAAGGGTCACAAAAATCCACAATGTTACTTTTATAAAGTATCAGAATGTTCTATTTCTGATTTTGATTCAACGATTTTGCCGTTAATATTGAGATTCCTGATCACTAACAGGAACTATTTTGAAGCCAGGTAAACAGTATTGTATCTTAGGGTCATATTTGTGTGTATTTGTAGAAAAATGCTTAAATTCTGTTGTGTTTTCAACGTAAGCAAAGCATAAGCAAACTGTAAGCAAAGGAACTGTGTCTTGATAAATCCTTTTGCAACTCTTTTCTGAAGAAATAATATATTATTCTACTTTCCGCGAATCTATTTCTGTTGAATATGGTGCAAAATCTAAGACAAATTGAGGCAAAATATGCAATAGGATCACAAAAATCCACAATGTTACTTTTATAAAGTATCAGAATTTTCTATTTCTGATTTGATTAAACAATTATTCTCTTAATTTTTGGATTCACCTTCACTGACAGGTGCAATTATATAGCAAGGGCACCAATCTGTGTCCTTATGTGTCACATTTGTGTGTATTTGTAGAAAAATGCTTAAATTGTGTGGTGTTTTCAACGTAAGCAAAGCATAAGCAAAGCGTAAGCAAACTGTAAGCAAAGGAACTATGTCTTGATAAACCCTTTTTGCCACTATTTTTTAAAGAAATAATGTATAATTCTACTTCCAGGGACACTATTTCAGTCGAATATGGTGCAGAACTGTTGAAAAATTGAGGTAAAATATGCAAAAGTGTCACAAAAATCCACAATGTTACTTTTATAAAGTATCAAAATGTTCTATTTCTGATTTTGATTAAACGATTTTGCCCTTAATATTTAGATTCCTGATCACTAACAGGAACTATTTTGCAGCCAGGTAAATAGTATTGTCCCTATGGGTCCTATTTGTGTGTATTTGTAGAAAAATGCTTAAATTGTGTGGTGTTTTCATCGTAAGCAAAGCATAAGCCAAGCATAAGCAAACTATAAGCAAAGGAACTGTGTCTTGATAAATCCTTTTTGCAACTCTTTTCTGAAGAAAAAATGTATTATTCTACTTCCCGGGGATCTATTTCTGTCGAATATGCTGCAAAATCTAAGACAAATTGAGGCAAAATATGCAAAAATGTCAAAAAAAATCCACAATGTTAATTTTATAAAATATAAGAATTTTCTATTTCTGATTTGATTAAACAATTTTACTCTTAATTTTTAGATTCACCTTCACTGACAGGTGCAATTATATAGCCAGGGAACCAATCTGTGTCTTGATAAATCCTTTTTCCAACTCTTTTCTGAAGAAATAATGTATTATTCGACTTTCCGGGAATCTATTTCTGTCGAATATGCTGCAAAACTGTAGAAAAATTTAGGTAAAATATGCAAAAGGGTCACAAAAATCCACAATGTTACTTTTATAAAGTATCAGAATGTTCTATTTCTGATTTTGATTCAACGATTTTGCCCTTAATATTGAGATTCCTGATCACTAACAGGAACTATTTTGAAGCCAGGTAAACAGTATTGTATCTATGGGTCATATTTGTGTGTATTTGTAGAAAAATGCTTAAATTCTGTTGTGTTTTCAACGTAAGCAAAGCATAAGCAAAGCACAAGCGAACTGTAAGCAAAGGAACTGTGTCTTGATAAATCCTTTTGCAACTCTTTTCTGAAGAAATAATGTATTATTCAACTTTCCGGGAATCTATTTCTGTCGAATATGCTGCAAAACTGTAGAAAAATATGGGTAAAATATGATTAAGGGTCACAAAAAGTCCACAATGTTAATTTTATCAAATATAAGAATTTTCTATTTCTGATTTGATTAAACAATTTTACTCTTAATTTTTAGATTCACCTTCACTGACAGGTGCAATTATATAGCCAGGGAACCAATCTGTGTCCCTTTGGGTCATATTTATGTGTTTTTGTAGAAAAATGCTTAAATTGTGTGGTGTTTTCAACGTAAGCAAAGCATAAGCAAAGCATAAGCAAACTGTAAGCATAGGAACTGTGTCTTGATAAATCCTTTTTCCAACTCTTTTCTGAAGAAATAATGTATTATTCGACTTTCCGGGAATCTATTTCTGTCGAATACGCTGCAAAACTGTAGAAAAATTTAGGTAAAATATGCAAAAGGGTCACAAAAATCCACAATGTTACTTTTATAAAGTATCAGAATGTTCTATTTCTGATTTTGATTCAACGATTTTGCCCTTAATATTGAGATTCCTGATCACTAACAGGAACTATTTTGAAGCCAGGTAAACAGTATTGTATCTAAGGGTCATATTTGTGTGTATTTGTAGAAAAATGCTTAAATTCTGTTGTGTTTTCAACGTAAGCAAAGCATAAGCAAACTGTAAGCAAAGGAACTGTGTCTTGATAAATCCTTTTGCAACTCTTTTCTGAAGAAATAATATATTATTCTACTTTCCGGGAATCTATTTCTGTTGAATATGGTGCAAAATCTAAGACAAATTGAGGCAAAATATGCAATAGGATCACAAAAATCCACAATGTTACTTTTATAAAGTATCAGAATTTTCTATTTCTGATTTTGATTAAACAATTATTCTCTTAATTTTTGGATTCACCTTCACTGACAGGTGCAATTATATAGCCAGGGAGCCAATCTGTGTCCTTATTTGTCACATTTGTGTGTATTTGTAGAAAAATGCTTAAATTGTGTGGTGTTTTCAACGTAAGCAAAGCATAAGCAAAGCGTAAGCAAACTGTAAGCAAAGGAACTATGTCTTGATAAACCCTTTTTGCAACTATTTTTTAAAGAAATAATGTATAATTCTACTTCCAGGGACACTATTTCAGTCGAATATGGTGCAGAACTGTTGAAAAATTGAGGTAAAATATGCAAAAGTGTCACAAAAATCCACAATGTTACTTTTATAAAGTATCAAAATGTTCTATTTCTGATTTTGATTAAACGATTTTGCCCTTAATATTTAGATTCCTGATCACTAACAGGAACTATTTTGCAGCCAGGTAAACAGTATTGTCCCTATGGGTCCTATTTGTGTGTATTTGTAGAAAAATGCTTAAATTGTGTGGTGTTTTCATCGTAAGCAAAGCATAAGCCAAGCATAAGCAAACTATAAGCAAAGGAACTGTGTCTTGATAAATCCTTTTTGCAACTCTTTTCTGAAGAAATAATGTATTATTCTACTTTCCGGGGATCTATTTCTGTCGAATATGCTGCAAAATCTAAGACAAATTGAGGCAAAATATGCAAAAATGTCAAAAAAAATCCACAATGTTAATTTTATAAAATATAAGAATTTTCTATTTCTGATTTGATTAAACAATTTTACTCTTAATTTTTAGATTCACCTTCACTGACAGGTGCAATTATATAGCCAGGGAACCAATCTGTGTCCCTTTGGGTCATATTTGTGTGTTTTTGTAGAAAAATGCTTAAATTGTGTGGTGTTTTCAACGTAAGCAAAGCATAAGCAAAGCATAAGCAAACTGTAAGCATAGGAACTGTTTCTTGATAAATCCTTTTTCCAACTCTTTTCTGAAGAAATAATGTATTATTCGACTTTCCGGGTATCTATTTCTGTCGAATATGCTGCAAAACTGTAGAAAAATTTAGGTAAAATATGCAAAAGGGTCACAAAAATCCACAATGTTACTTTTATAAAGTATCAGAATGTTCTATTTCTGATTTTGATTCAACGATTTTGCCCTTAATATTGAGATTCCTGATCACTAACAGGAACTATTTTGAAGCCAGGTAAACAGTATTGTATCTATGGGTCATATTTGTGTGTATTTGTAGAAAAATGCTTAAATTCTGTTGTGTTTTCAACGTAAGTAGGGCATAAGCAAAGCATAAGCAAACTGTAAGCAAAGGAACTGTGTCTTGATAAATCCTTTTGCAACTCTTTTCTGAAGAAATAATATATTATTCTACTTTCCGGGAATCTATTTCTGTTGAATATGGTGCAAAATCTAAGACAAATTGAGGCAAAATATGCAATAGGATCACAAAAATCCACAATGTTACTTTTATAAAGTATCAGAATTTTCTATTTCTGATTTTGATTAAAAAATTTTACTCTTAATTTTTAGATTCACCTTCACTGACAGGTGCAATTATATAGCCAGGTAAACAGTCTGTTTTCCTATAGGTTATATTTGTGTGTACTTGTAGAAAAATGCTTAAATTGTGTGGTGTTTTCAACGTAAGCAAAGCATAAGCAAAGCGTAAACAAACTGTAAACAAAGGAACTGTGTCTTGATAAACCCTTTTTGCAACTATTTTTTTATGAAATAATGTATTATTCTACTTCCAGTGACCCTATTTCAGTCGAATATGGTGCAGAACTGTTGAAAAATTGAGGTAAAATATGCAAAAGGGTCACAAAAATCCACAATGTTACTTTTATAAAGTATCAAAATTATCAATATTATATCAGCAAACTGTAAGCATAGGAACTGTGTCTTGATAAATCCTTTTTGCAACTCTTTTCTGAAGAAATAATGTATTATTCGACTTTCCGGGAATCTATTTCTGTCGAATATGCTGCAAAACTGTAGAAAAATTTAGTTAAAATATGCAAAAGGGTCACAAAAATCCACAATGTTACTTTTATAAAGTATCAGAATGTTCTATTTCTGATTTTGATTCAACGATTTTGCCCTTAATATTGAGATTCCTGATCACTAACAGGAACTATTTTGAAGCCAGGTAAACAGTATTGTATCTAAGGGTCATATTTGTGTGTATTTGTAGAAAAATGCTTAAATTGTGTGGTGTTTTCATCGTAAGCAAAGCATAAGCCAAGCATAAGCAAACTATAAGCAAAGGAACTGTGTCTTGATAAATCCTTTTTGCAACTCTTTTCTGAAGAAATAATGTATTATTCTACTTCCCGGGGATCTATTTCTGTCGAATATGCTGCAAAATCTAAGACAAATTGAGGCAAAATATGCAAAAATGTCAAAAAAAATCCACAATGTTAATTTTATAAAATATAAGAATTTTCTATTTCTGATTTGATTAAACAATTTTACTCTTAATTTTTAGATTCACCTTCACTGACAGGTGCAATTATATAGCCAGGGAACCAATCTGTGTCCCTTTGGGTCATATTTGTGTGTTTTTGTAGAAAAATGCTTAAATTGTGTGGTGTTTTCAACATAAGCAAAGCATAAGCAAATTATAAGCAAAGGAACTGTGTCTTGATAAATCCTTTTTGCAACTCTTTTCTGAAGAAATAATGTATTATTCGACTTTCCGGGAATCTATTTCTGTCGAATATGCTGCAAAACTGTAGAAAAATTTAGTTAAAATATGCAAAAGGGTCACAAAAATCCACAATGTTACTTTTATAAAGTATCAGAATGTTCTATTTCTGATTTTGATTCAACGATTTTGCCGTTAATATTGAGATTCCTGATCACTAACAGGAACTATTTTGAAGCCAGGTAAACAGTATTGTATCTAAGGGTCATATTTGTGTGTATTTGTAGAAAAATGCTTAAATTCTGTTGTGTTTTCAACGTAAGCAAAGCATAAGCAAACTGTAAGCAAAGGAACTGTGTCTTGATAAATCCTTTTGCAACTCTTTTCTGAAGAAATAATATATTATTCTACTTTCCGCGAATCTATTTCTGTTGAATATGGTGCAAAATCTAAGACAAATTGAGGCAAAATATGCAATAGGATCACAAAAATCCACAATGTTACTTTTATAAAGTATCAGAATTTTCTATTTCTGATTTGATTAAACAATTATTCTCTTAATTTTTGGATTCACCTTCACTGACAGGTGCAATTATATAGCAAGGGCACCAATCTGTGTCCTTATGTGTCACATTTGTGTGTATTTGTAGAAAAATGCTTAAATTGTGTGGTGTTTTCAACGTAAGCAAAGCATAAGCAAAGCGTAAGCAAACTGTAAGCAAAGGAACTATGTCTTGATAAACCCTTTTTGCCACTATTTTTTAAAGAAATAATGTATAATTCTACTTCCAGGGACACTATTTCAGTCGAATATGGTGCAGAACTGTTGAAAAATTGAGGTAAAATATGCAAAAGTGTCACAAAAATCCACAATGTTACTTTTATAAAGTATCAAAATGTTCTATTTCTGATTTTGATTAAACGATTTTGCCCTTAATATTTAGATTCCTGATCACTAACAGGAACTATTTTGCAGCCAGGTAAATAGTATTGTCCCTATGGGTCCTATTTGTGTGTATTTGTAGAAAAATGCTTAAATTGTGTGGTGTTTTCATCGTAAGCAAAGCATAAGCCAAGCATAAGCAAACTATAAGCAAAGGAACTGTGTCTTGATAAATCCTTTTTGCAACTCTTTTCTGAAGAAATAATGTATTATTCTACTTCCCGGGGATCTATTTCTGTCGAATATGCTGCAAAACTGTAGAAAAATTTAGGTAAAATATGCAAAAGGGTCACAAAAATCCACAATGTTACTTTTATAAAGTATCAGAATGTTCTATTTCTGATTTTGATTCAACGATTTTGCCCTTAATATTGAGATTCCTGATCACTAACAGGAACTATTTTGAAGCCAGGTAAACAGTATTGTATCTATGGGTCATATTTGTGTGTATTTGTAGAAAAATGCTTAAATTCTGTTGTGTTTTCAACGTAAGTAGGGCATAAGCAAAGCATAAGCAAACTGTAAGCAAAGGAACTGTGTCTTGATAAATCCTTTTGCAACTCTTTTCTGAAGAAATAATATATTATTCTACTTTCCGGGAATCTATTTCTGTTGAATATGGTGCAAAATCTAAGACAAATTGAGGCAAAATATGCAATAGGATCACAAAAATCCACAATGTTACTTTTATAAAGTATCAGAATTTTCTATTTCTGATTTTGATTAAAAAATTTTACTCTTAATTTTTAGATTCACCTTCACTGACAGGTGCAATTATATAGCCAGGTAAACAGTCTGTTTTCCTATAGGTTATATTTGTGTGTACTTGTAGAAAAATGCTTAAATTGTGTGGTGTTTTCAACGTAAGCAAAGCATAAGCAAAGCGTAAACAAACTGTAAACAAAGGAACTGTGTCTTGATAAACCCTTTTTGCAACTATTTTTTTATGAAATAATGTATTATTCTACTTCCAGTGACCCTATTTCAGTCGAATATGGTGCAGAACTGTTGAAAAATTGAGGTAAAATATGCAAAAGGGTCACAAAAATCCACAATGTTACTTTTATAAAGTATCAAAATTATCAATATTATATCAGCAAACTGTAAGCATAGGAACTGTGTCTTGATAAATCCTTTTTGCAACTCTTTTCTGAAGAAATAATGTATTATTCGACTTTCCGGGAATCTATTTCTGTCGAATATGCTGCAAAACTGTAGAAAAATTTAGTTAAAATATGCAAAAGGGTCACAAAAATCCACAATGTTACTTTTATAAAGTATCAGAATGTTCTATTTCTGATTTTGATTCAACGATTTTGCCCTTAATATTGAGATTCCTGATCACTAACAGGAACTATTTTGAAGCCAGGTAAACAGTATTGTATCTAAGGGTCATATTTGTGTGTATTTGTAGAAAAATGCTTAAATTGTGTGGTGTTTTCATCGTAAGCAAAGCATAAGCCAAGCATAAGCAAACTATAAGCAAAGGAACTGTGTCTTGATAAATCCTTTTTGCAACTCTTTTCTGAAGAAATAATGTATTATTCTACTTCCCGGGGATCTATTTCTGTCGAATATGCTGCAAAATCTAAGACAAATTGAGGCAAAATATGCAAAAATGTCAAAAAAAATCCACAATGTTAATTTTATAAAATATAAGAATTTTCTATTTCTGATTTGATTAAACAATTTTACTCTTAATTTTTAGATTCACCTTCACTGACAGGTGCAATTATATAGCCAGGGAACCAATCTGTGTCCCTTTGGGTCATATTTGTGTGTTTTTGTAGAAAAATGCTTAAATTGTGTGGTGTTTTCAACATAAGCAAAGCATAAGCAAATTATAAGCAAAGGAACTGTGTCTTGATAAATCCTTTTTGCAACTCTTTTCTGAAGAAATAATGTATTATTCGACTTTCCGGGAATCTATTTCTGTCGAATATGCTGCAAAACTGTAGAAAAATTTAGTTAAAATATGCAAAAGGGTCACAAAAATCCACAATGTTACTTTTATAAAGTATCAGAATGTTCTATTTCTGATTTTAATTCAACGATTTTGCCGTTAATATTGAGATTCCTGATCACTAACAGGAACTATTTTGAAGCCAGGTAAACAGTATTGTATCTAAGGGTCATATTTGTGTGTATTTGTAGAAAAATGCTTAAATTCTGTTGTGTTTTCAACGTAAGCAAAGCATAAGCAAACTGTAAGCAAAGGAACTGTGTCTTGATAAATCCTTTTGCAACTCTTTTCTGAAGAAATAATATATTATTCTACTTTCCGCGAATCTATTTCTGTTGAATATGGTGCAAAATCTAAGACAAATTGAGGCAAAATATGCAATAGGATCACAAAAATCCACAATGTTACTTTTATAAAGTATCAGAATTTTCTATTTCTGATTTGATTAAACAATTATTCTCTTAATTTTTGGATTCACCTTCACTGACAGGTGCAATTATATAGCAAGGGCACCAATCTGTGTCCTTATGTGTCACATTTGTGTGTATTTGTAGAAAAATGCTTAAATTGTGTGGTGTTTTCAACGTAAGCAAAGCATAAGCAAAGCGTAAGCAAACTGTAAGCAAAGGAACTATGTCTTGATAAACCCTTTTTGCCACTATTTTTTAAAGAAATAATGTATAATTCTACTTCCAGGGACACTATTTCAGTCGAATATGGTGCAGAACTGTTGAAAAATTGAGGTAAAATATGCAAAAGTGTCACAAAAATCCACAATGTTACTTTTATAAAGTATCAAAATGTTCTATTTCTGATTTTGATTAAACGATTTTGCCCTTAATATTTAGATTCCTGATCACTAACAGGAACTATTTTGCAGCCAGGTAAATAGTATTGTCCCTATGGGTCCTATTTGTGTGTATTTGTAGAAAAATGCTTAAATTGTGTGGTGTTTTCATCGTAAGCAAAGCATAAGCCAAGCATAAGCAAACTATAAGCAAAGGAACTGTGTCTTGATAAATCCTTTTTGCAACTCTTTTCTGAAGAAATAATGTATTATTCTACTTCCCGGGGATCTATTTCTGTCGAATATGCTGCAAAATCTAAGACAAATTGAGGCAAAATATGCAAAAATGTCAAAAAAAATCCACAATGTTAATTTTATAAAATATAAGAATTTTCTATTTCTGATTTGATTAAACAATTTTACTCTTAATTTTTAGATTCACCTTCACTGACAGGTGCAATTATATAGCCAGGGAACCAATCTGTGTCTTGATAAATCCTTTTTCCAACTCTTTTCTGAAGAAATAATGTATTATTCGACTTTCCGGGAATCTATTTCTGTCGAATATGCTGCAAAACTGTAGAAAAATTTAGGTAAAATATGCAAAAGGGTCACAAAAATCCACAATGTTACTTTTATAAAGTATCAGAATGTTCTATTTCTGATTTTGATTCAA
This sequence comes from Sipunculus nudus, assembly GCA_026874595.1. Taxonomy (NCBI): domain Eukaryota; kingdom Metazoa; phylum Annelida; class Sipuncula; order Golfingiida; family Sipunculidae; genus Sipunculus; species Sipunculus nudus. Next base: position 83,920,886 of record CM049312.1, on the reverse strand, counting down.
CGATTTTGCCCTTAATATTGAGATTCCTGATCACTAACAGGAACTATTTTGAAGCCAGGTAAACAGTATTGTATCTATGGGTCATATTTGTGTGTATTTGTAGAAAAATGCTTAAATTCTGTTGTGTTTTCAACGTAAGCAAAGCATAAGCAAAGCACAAGCGAACTGTAAGCAAAGGAACTGTGTCTTGATAAATCCGTTTGCAACTCTTTTCTGAAGAAATAATGTATTATTCAACTTTCCGGGAATCTATTTATGTCGAATATGGTGCAAAACTGTAGAAAAATATGGGTAAAATATGATTAAGGGTCACAAAAAGTCCACAATGTTAATTTTATAAAATATAAGAATTTTCTATTTCTGATTTGATTAAACAATTTTACTCTTAATTTTTAGATTCACCTTCACTGACAGGTGCAATTATATAGCCAGGGAACCAATCTGTGTCCCTTTGGGTCATATTTATGTGTTTTTGTAGAAAAATGCTTAAATTGTGTGGTGTTTTCAACGTAAGCAAAGCATAAGCAAAGCATAAGCAAACTGTAAGCATAGGAACTGTGTCTTGATAAATCCTTTTTCCAACTCTTTTCTGAAGAAATAATGTATTATTCGACTTTCCGGGAATCTATTTCTGTCGAATACGCTGCAAAACTGTAGAAAAATTTAGGTAAAATATGCAAAAGGGTCACAAAAATCCACAATGTTACTTTTATAAAGTATCAGAATGTTCTATTTCTGATTTTGATTCAACGATTTTGCCCTTAATATTGAGATTCCTGATCACTAACAGGAACTATTTTGAAGCCAGGTAAACAGTATTGTATCTAAGGGTCATATTTGTGTGTATTTGTAGAAAAATGCTTAAATTCTGTTGTGTTTTCAACGTAAGCAAAGCATAAGCAAACTGTAAGCAAAGGAACTGTGTCTTGATAAATCCTTTTGCAACTCTTTTCTGAAGAAATAATATATTATTCTACTTTCCGGGAATCTATTTCTGTTGAATATGGTGCAAAATCTAAGACAAATTGAGGCAAAATATGCAATAGGATCACAAAAATCCACAATGTTACTTTTATAAAGTATCAGAATTTTCTATTTCTGATTTTGATTAAACAATTATTCTCTTAATTTTTGGATTCACCTTCACTGACAGGTGCAATTATATAGCCAGGGTGCCAATCTGTGTCCTTATTTGTCACATTTGTGTGTATTTGTAGAAAAATGCTTAAATTGTGTGGTGTTTTCAACGTAAGCAAAGCATAAGCAAAGCGTAAGCAAACTGTAAGCAAAGGAACTATGTCTTGATAAACCCTTTTTGCCACTATATTTTAAAGAAATAATGTATAATTCTACTTCCAGGGACACTATTTCAGTCGAATATGGTGCAGAACTGTTGAAAAATTGAGGTAAAATATGCAAAAGTGTCACAAAAAATCCACAATGTTACTTTTATAAAGTATCAAAATGTTCTATTTCTGATTTTGATTAAACGATTTTGCCCTTAATATTTAGATTCCTGATCACTAACAGGAACTATTTTGCAGCCAGGTAAACAGTATTGTCCCTATGGGTCCTATTTGTGTGTATTTGTAGAAAAATGCTTAAATTGTGTGGTGTTTTCATCGTAAGCAAAGCATAAGCCAAGCATAAGCAAACTATAAGCAAAGGAACTGTGTCTTGATAAATCCTTTTTGCAACTCTTTTCTGAAGAAATAATGTATTATTCTACTTCCCGGGGATCTATTTCTGTCGAATATGCTGCAAAATCTAAGACAAATTGAGGCAAAATATGCAAAAATGTCAAAAAAAATCCACAATGTTAATTTTATAAAATATAAGAATTTTCTATTTCTGATTTGATTAAACAATTTCACTCTTAATTTTTAGATTCACCTTCACTGACATGTGCAATTATATAGCCAGGGAACCAATCTGTGTCCCTTTGGGTCATATTTGTGTGTTTTTGTAGAAAAATGCTTAAATTGTGTGGTGTTTTCAACGTAAGCAAAGAATAAGCAAAGCGTAAGCAAACTGTAAGCAAAGGAACTATGTCTTGATAAACCGTTTTTGCCACTATATTTTAAAGAAATAATGTATAATTCTACTTCCAGGGACACTATTTCAGTCGAATATGGTGCAGAACTGTTGAAAAATTGAGGTAAAATATGCAAAAGTGTCACAAAAATCCACAATGTTACTTTTATAAAGTATCAAAATGTTCTATTTCTGATTTTGATTAAACGATTTTGCCCTTAATATTTAGATTCCTGATCACTAACAGGAACTATTTTGCAGCCAGGTAAATAGTATTGTCCCTATGGGTCCTATTTGTGTGTATTTGTAGAAAAATGCTTAAATTGTGTGGTGTTTTCATCGTAAGCAAAGCATAAGCCAAGCATAAGCAAACTATAAGCAAAGGAACTGTGTCTTGATAAATCCTTTTTGCAACTCTTTTCTGAAGAAATAATGTATTATTCTACTTCCCGGGGATCTATTTCTGTCGAATATGCTGCAAAATCTAAGACAAATTGAGGCAAAATATGCAAAAATGTCAAAAAAAATCCACAATGTTAATTTTATAAAATATAAGAATTTTCTATTTCTGATTTGATTAAACAATTTTACTCTTAATTTTTAGATTCACCTTCACTGACAGGTGCAATTATATAGCCAGGGAACCAATCTGTGTCTTGATAAATCCTTTTCCAACTCTTTTCTGAAGAAATAATGTATTATTCGACTTTCCGGGAATCTATTTCTGTCGAATATGCTGCAAAACTGTAGAAAAATTTAGGTAAAATATGCAAAAGGGTCACAAAAATCCACAATGTTACTTTTATAAAGTATCAGAATGTTCTATTTCTGATTTTGATTCAACGATTTTGCCCTTAATATTGAGATTCCTGATCACTAACAGGAACTATTTTGAAGCCAGGTAAACAGTATTGTATCTATGGGTCATATTTGTGTGTATTTGTAGAAAAATGCTTAAATTCTGTTGTGTTTTCAACGTAAGCAAAGCATAAGCAAAGCACAAGCGAACTGTAAGCAAAGGAACTGTGTCTTGATAAATCCTTTTGCAACTCTTTTCTGAAGAAATAATGTATTATTCAACTTTCCGGGAATCTATTTATGTCGAATATGGTGCAAAACTGTAGAAAAATATGGGTAAAATATGATTAAGGGTCACAAAAAGTCCACAATGTTAATTTTATAAAATATAAGAATTTTCTATTTCTGATTTGATTAAACAATTTTACTCTTAATTTTTAGATTCACCTTCACTGACAGGTGCAATTATATAGCCAGGGAACCAATCTGTGTCCCTTTGGGTCATATTTGTGTGTTTTTGTAGAAAAATGCTTAAATTGTGTGGTGTTTTCAACGTAAGCAAAGCATAAGCAAATTATAAGCAAAGGAACTGTGTCTTGATAAATCCTTTTTGCAACTCTTTTCTGAAGAAATAATGTATTATTCGACTTTCCGGGAATCTATTTCTGTCGAATATGCTGCAAAACTGTAGAAAAATTTAGTTAAAATATGCAAAAGGGTCACAAAAATCCACAATGTTACTTTTATAAAGTATCAGAATGTTCTATTTCTGATTTTGATTCAACAATTTTGCCCTTAATATTGAGATTCCTGATCACTAACAGGAACTATTTTGAAGCCAGGTAAACAGTATTGTATCTAAGGGTCATATTTGTGTGTATTTGTAGAAAAATGCTTAAATTCTGTTGTGTTTTCAACGTAAGCAAAGCATAAGCAAACTGTAAGCAAAGGAACTGTGTCTTGATAAATCCTTTTGCAACTCTTTTCTGAAGAAATAATATATTATTCTACTTTCCGGGAATCTATTTCTGTTGAATATGGTGCAAAATCTAAGACAAATTGAGGCAAAATATGCAATAGGATCACAAAAATCCACAATGTTACTTTTATAAAGTATCAGAATTTTCTATTTCTGATTTTGATTAAACAATTATTCTCTTAATTTTTGGATTCACCTTCACTGACAGGTGCAATTATATAGCCAGGGAGCCAATCTGTGTCCTTATTTGTCACATTTGTGTGTATTTGTAGAAAAATGCTTAAATTGTGTGGTGTTTTCAACGTAAGCAAAGCATAAGCAAAGCGTAAGCAAACTGTAAGCAAAGGAACTATGTCTTGATAAACCCTTTTTGCCACTATTTTTTAAAGAAATAATGTATAAATCTACTTCCAGGGACACTATTTCAGTCGAATATGGTGCAGAACTGTTGAAAAATTGAGGTAAAATATGCAAAAGTGTCACAAAAATCCATAATGTTACTTTTATAAAGTATCAAAATGTTCTATTTCTGATTTTGATTAAACGATTTTGCCCTTAATATTTAGATTCCTGATCACTAACAGGAACTATTTTGCAGCCAGGTAAACAGTATTGTCCCTATGGGTCCTATTTGTGTGTATTTGTAGAAAAATGCTTAAATTGTGTGGTGTTTTCATCGTAAGCAAAGCATAAGCCAAGCATAAGCAAACTATAAGCGAAGGAACTGTGTCTTGATAAATCCTTTTTGCAACTCTTTTCTGAAGAAATAATGTATTATTCTACTTCCCGGGGATCTATTTCTGTCGAATATGCTGCAAAATCTAAGACAAATTGAGGCAAAATATGCAAAAATGTCAAAAAAAATCCACAATGTTAATTTTATAAAATATAAGAATTTTCTATTTCTGATTTGATTAAACAATTTTACTCTTAATTTTTAGGTTCACCTTCACTGACAGGTGCAATTATATAGCCAGGGAACCAATCTGTGTCCCTTTGGGTCATATTTGTGTGTTTTTGTAGAAAAATGCTTAAATTGTGTGGTGTTTTCAACGTAAGCAAAGCATAAGCAAAGCGTCAGCAAACTGTAAGCAAAGGAACTATGTCTTGATAAACCGTTTTTGCCACTATATTTTAAAGAAATAATGTATAATTCTACTTCCAGGGACACTATTTCAGTCGAATATGGTGCAGAACTGTTGAAAAATTGAGGTAAAATATGCAAAAGTGTCACAAAAATCCACAATGTTACTTTTATAAAGTATCAAAATGTTCTATTTCTGATTTTGATTAAACGATTTTGCCCTTAATATTTAGATCCCTGATCACTAACAGGAACTATTTTGCAGCCAGGTAAATAGTATTGTCCCTATGGGTCCTATTTGTGTGTATTTGTAGAAAAATGCTTAAATTGTGTGGTGTTTTCATCGTAAGCAAAGCATAAGCCAAGCATAAGCAAACTATAAGCAAAGGAACTGTGTCTTGATAAATCCTTTTTGCAACTCTTTTCTGAAGAAATAATGTATTATTCTACTTCCCGGGGATCTATTTCTGTCGAATATGCTGCAAAATCTAAGACAAATTGAGGCAAAATATGCAAAAATGTCAAAAAAAATCCACAATGTTAATTTTATAAAATATAAGAATTTTCTATTTCTGATTTGATTAAACAATTTTACTCTTAATTTTTAGATTCACCTTCACTGACAGGTGCAATTATATAGCCAGGGAACCAATCTGTGTCTTGATAAATCCTTTTTGCAACTCTTTTCTGAAGAAATAATGTATTATTCGACTTTCCGGGAATCTATTTCTGTCGAATATGTTGCAAAACTGTAGAAAAATTTAGGTAAAATATGCAAAAGGGTCACAAAAATCCACAATGTTACTTTTATAAAGTATCAGAATGTTCTATTTCTGATTTTGATTCAACGATTTTGCCCTTAATATTGAGATTCCTGATCACTAACAGGAACTATTTTGAAGCCAGGTAAACAGTATTGTATCTATGGGTCATATTTGTGTGTATTTGTAGAAAAATGCTTAAATTCTGTTGTGTTTTCAACGTAAGCAAAGCATAAGCAAAGCACAAGCGAACTGTAAGCAAAGGAACTGTGTCTTGATAAATCCTTTTGCAACTCTTTTCTGAAGAAATAATGTATTATTCAACTTTCCGGGAATCTATTTATGTCGAATATGGTGCAAAACTGTAGAAAAATATGGGTAAAATATGATTAAGGGTCACAAAAAGTCCACAATGTTAATTTTATAAAATATAAGAATTTTCTATTTCTGATTTGATTAAACAATTTTACTCTTAATTTTTAGATTCACCTTCACTGACAGGTGCAATTATATAGCCAGGGAACCAATCTGTGTCCCTTTGGGTCATATTTGTGTGTTTTTGTAGAAAAATGCTTAAATTGTGTGGTGTTTTCAACGTAAGCAAAGCATAAGCAAAGCATAAGCAAACTGTAAGCATAGGAACTGTGTCTTGATAAATCCTTTTTCCAACTCTTTTCTGAAGAAATAATGTATTATTCGACTTTCCGGGAATCTATTTCTGTCGAATATGCTGCAAAACTGTAGAAAAATTTAGGTAAAATATGCAAAAGGGTCACAAAAATCCACAATGTTACTTTTATAAAGTATCAGAATGTTCTATTTCTGATTTTGATTCAACGAGTTTGCCCTTAATATTGAGATTCCTGATCACTAACAGGAACTATTTTGAAGCCAGGTAAACAGTATTGTATCTAAGGGTCATATTTGTGTGTATTTGTAGAAAAATGCTTAAATTCTGTTGTGTTTTCAACGTAAGCAAAGCATAAGCAAACTGTAAGCAAAGGAACTGTGTCTTGATAAATCCTTTTGCAACTCTTTTCTGAAGAAATAATATATTATTCTACTTTCCGGGAATCTATTTCTTTTGAATATGGTGCAAAATCTAAGACAAATTGAGGCAAAATATGCAATAGGATCACAAAAATCCACAATGTTACTTTTATAAAGTATCAGAATTTTCTATTTCTGATTTTGATTAAACAATTATTCTCTTAATTTTTGGATTCACCTTCACTGACAGGTGCAATTATATAGCCAGGGAGCCAATCTGTGTCCTTATTTGTCACATTTGTGTGTATTTGTAGAAAAATGCTTAAATTGTGTGGTGTTTTCAACGTAAGCAAAGCATAAGCAAAGCGTAAGCAAACTGTAAGCAAAGGAACTATGTCTTGATAAACCCTTTTTGCAACTATTTTTTAAAGAAATAATGTATAATTCTACTTCCAGGGACACTATTTCAGTCGAATATGGTGCAGAACTGTTGAAAAATTGAGGTAAAATATGCAAAAGTGTCACAAAAATCCACAATGTTACTTTTATAAAGTATCAAAATGTTCTATTTCTGATTTTGATTAAACGATTTTGCCCTTAATATTTAGATTCCTGATCACTAACAGGAACTATTTTGCAGCCAGGTAAACAGTATTGTCCCTATGGGTCCTATTTGTGTGTATTTGTAGAAAAATGCTTAAATTGTGTGGTGTTTTCATCGTAAGCAAAGCATAAGCCAAGCATAAGCAAACTATAAGCGAAGGAACTGTGTCTTGATAAATCCTTTTTGCAACTCTTTTCTGAAGAAATAATGTATTATTCTACTTCCCGGGGATCTATTTCTGTCGAATATGCTGCAAAATCTAAGACAAATTGAGGCAAAATATGCAAAAATGTCAAAAAAAATCCACAATGTTAATTTTATAAAATATAAGAATTTTCTATTTCTGATTTGATTAAACAATTTTACTCTTAATTTTTAGGTTCACCTTCACTGACAGGTGCAATTATATAGCCAGGGAACCAATCTGTGTCCCTTTGGGTCATATTTGTGTGTTTTTGTAGAAAAATGCTTAAATTGTGTGGTGTTTTCAACGTAAGCAAAGCATAAGCAAAGCGTAAGCAAACTGTAAGCAAAGGAACTATGTCTTGATAAACCGTTTTTGCCACTATATTTTAAAGAAATAATGTATAATTCTACTTCCAGGGACACTATTTTAGTCGAATATGGTGCAGAACTGTTGAAAAATTGAGGTAAAATATGCAAAAGTGTCACAAAAATCCACAATGTTACTTTTATAAAGTATCAAAATGTTCTATTTCTGATTTTGATTAAACGATTTTGCCCTTAATATTTAGATCCCTGATCACTAACAGGAACTATTTTGCAGCCAGGTAAATAGTATTGTCCCTATGGGTCCTATTTGTGTGTATTTGTAGAAAAATGCTTAAATTGTGTGGTGTTTTCATCGTAAGCAAAGCATAAGCCAAGCATAAGCAAACTATAAGCAAAGGAACTGTGTCTTGATAAATCCTTTTTGCAACTCTTTTCTGAAGAAATAATGTATTATTCTACTTCCCGGGGATCTATTTCTGTCGAATATGCTGCAAAATCTAAGACAAATTGAGGCAAAATATGCAAAAATGTCAAAAAAAATCCACAATGTTAATTTTATAAAATATAAGAATTTTCTATTTCTGATTTGATTAAACAATTTTACTCTTAATTTTTAGATTCACCTTCACTGACAGGTGCAATTATATAGCCAGGGAACCAATCTGTGTCTTGATAAATCCTTTTTGCAACTCTTTTTTGAAGAAATAATGTATTATTCGACTTTCCGGGAATCTATTTCTGTCGAATATGTTGCAAAACTGTAGAAAAATTTAGGTAAAATATGCAAAAGGGTCACAAAAATCCACAATGTTACTTTTATAAAGTATCAGAATGTTCTATTTCTGATTTTGATTCAACGATTTTGCCCTTAATATTGAGATTCCTGATCACTAACAGGAACTATTTTGAAGCCAGGTAAACAGTATTGTATCTATGGGTCATATTTGTGTGTATTTGTAGAAAAATGCTTAAATTCTGTTGTGTTTTCAACGTAAGCAAAGCATAAGCAAAGCACAAGCGAACTGTAAGCAAAGGAACTGTGTCTTGATAAATCCTTTTGCAACTCTTTTCTGAAGAAATAATGTATTATTCAACTTTCCGGGAATCTATTTATGTCGAATATGGTGCAAAACTGTAGAAAAATATGGGTAAAATATGATTAAGGGTCACAAAAAGTCCACAATGTTAATTTTATAAAATATAAGAATTTTCTATTTCTGATTTGATTAAACAATTTTACTCTTAATTTTTAGATTCACCTTCACTGACAGGTGCAATTATATAGCCAGGGAACCAATCTGTGTCCCTTTGGGTCATATTTGTGTGTTTTTGTAGAAAAATGCTTAAATTGTGTGGTGTTTTCAACGTAAGCAAAGCATAAGCAAAGCATAAGCAAACTGTAAGCATAGGAACTGTGTCTTGATAAATCCTTTTTGCAACTCTTTTCTGAAGAAATAATGTATTATTCTACTTCCCGGGGATCTATTTCTGTCGAATATGCTGCAAAATCTAAGACAAATTGAGGCAAAATATGCAAAAATGTCAAAAAAAATCCACAATGTTAATTTTATAAAATATAAGAATTTTCTATTTCTGATTTGATTAAACAATTTTACTCTTAATTTTTAGGTTCACCTTCACTGACAGGTGCAATTATATAGCCAGGGAACCAATCTGTGTCCCTTTGGGTCATATTTGTGTGTTTTTGTAGAAAAATGCTTAAATTGTGTGGTGTTTTCAACGTAAGCAAAGCATAAGCAAAGCGTAAGCAAACTGTAAGCAAAGGAACTATGTCTTGATAAACCGTTTTTGCCACTATATTTTAAAGAAATAATGTATAATTCTACTTCCAGGGACACTATTTCAGTCGAATATGGTGCAGAACTGTTGAAAAATTGAGGTAAAATATGCAAAAGTGTCACAAAAATCCACAATGTTACTTTTATAAAGTATCAAAATGTTCTATTTCTGATTTTGATTAAACGATTTTGCCCTTAATATTTAGATCCCTGATCACTAACAGGAACTATTTTGCAGCCAGGTAAATAGTATTGTCCCTATGGGTCCTATTTGTGTGTATTTGTAGAAAAATGCTTAAATTGTGTGGTGTTTTCATCGTAAGCAAAGCATAAGCCAAGCATAAGCAAACTATAAGCAAAGGAACTGTGTCTTGATAAATCCTTTTTGCAACTCTTTTCTGAAGAAATAATGTATTATTCTACTTCCCGGGGATCTATTTCTGTCGAATATGCTGCAAAATCTAAGACAAATTGAGGCAAAATATGCAAAAATGTCAAAAAAAATCCACAATGTTAATTTTATAAAATATAAGAATTTTCTATTTCTGATTTGATTAAACAATTTTACTCTTAATTTTTAGATTCACCTTCACTGACAGGTGCAATTATATAGCCAGGGAACCAATCTGTGTCTTGATAAATCCTTTTTGCAACTCTTTTCTGAAGAAATAATGTATTATTCGACTTTCCGGGAATCTATTTCTGTCGAATATGTTGCAAAACTGTAGAAAAATTTAGGTAAAATATGCAAAAGGGTCACAAAAATCCACAATGTTACTTTTATAAAGTATCAGAATGTTCTATTTCTGATTTTGATTCAACGATTTTGCCCTTAATATTGAGATTCCTGATCACTAACAGGAACTATTTTGAAGCCAGGTAAACAGTATTGTATCTATGGGTCATATTTGTGTGTATTTGTAGAAAAATGCTTAAATTCTGTTGTGTTTTCAACGTAAGCAAAGCATAAGCAAAGCACAAGCGAACTGTAAGCAAAGGAACTGTGTCTTGATAAATCCTTTTGCAACTCTTTTCTGAAGAAATAATGTATTATTCAACTTTCCGGGAATCTATTTATGTCGAATATGGTGCAAAACTGTAGAAAAATATGGGTAAAATATGATTAAGGGTCACAAAAAGTCCACAATGTTAATTTTATAAAATATAAGAATTTTCTATTTCTGATTTGATTAAACAATTTTACTCTTAATTTTTAGATTCACCTTCACTGACAGGTGCAATTATATAGCCAGGGAACCAATCTGTGTCCCTTTGGGTCATATTTGTGTGTTTTTGTAGAAAAATGCTTAAATTGTGTGGTGTTTTCAACGTAAGCAAAGCATAAGCAAAGCATAAGCAAACTGTAAGCATAGGAACTGTGTCTTGATAAATCCTTTTTCCAAATCTTTTCTGAAGAAATAATGTATTATTCGACTTTCCGGGAATCTATTTCTGTCGAATATGCTGCAAAACTGTAGAAAAATTTAGGTAAAATATGCAAAAGGGTCACAAAAATCCACAATGTTACTTTTATAAAGTATCAGAATGTTCTATTTCTGATTTTGATTCAACGATTTTGCCCTTAATATTGAGATTCCTGATAACTAACAGGAACTATTTTGAAGCCAGGTAAACAGTATTGTATCTAAGGGTCATATTTGTGTGTATTTGTAGAAAAATGCTTAAATTCTGTTGTGTTTTCAACGTAAGCAAAGCATAAGCAAACTGTAAGCAAAGGAACTGTGTCTTGATAAATCCTTTTGCAACTCTTTTCTGAAGAAATAATATATTATTCTACTTTCCGGGAATCTATTTCTTTTGAATATGGTGCAAAATCTAAGACAAATTGAGGCAAAATATGCAATAGGATCACAAAAATCCACAATGTTACTTTTATAAAGTATCAGAATTTTCTATTTCTGATTTTGATTAAACAATTATTCTCTTAATTTTTGGATTCACCTTCACTGACAGGTGCAATTATATAGCCAGGGAGCCAATCTGTGTCCTTATTTGTCACATTTGTGTGTATTTGTAGAAAAATGCTTAAATTGTGTGGTGTTTTCAACGTAAGCAAAGCATAAGCAAAGCGTAAGCAAACTGTAAGCAAAGGAACTATGTCTTGATAAACCCTTTTTGCAACTATTTTTTAAAGAAATAATGTATAATTCTACTTCCAGGGACACTATTTCAGTCGAATATGGTGCAGAACTGTTGAAAAATTGAGGTAAAATATGCAAAAGTGTCACAAAAATCCACAATGTTACTTTTATAAAGTATCAAAATGTTCTATTTCTGATTTTGATTAAACGATTTTGCCCTTAATATTTAGATTCCTGATCACTAACAGGAACTATTTTGCAGCCAGGTAAACAGTATTGTCCCTATGGGTCCTATTTGTGTGTATTTGTAGAAAAATGCTTAAATTGTGTGGTGTTTTCATCGTAAGCAAAGCATAAGCCAAGCATAAGCAAACTATAAGCAAAGGAACTGTGTCTTGATAAATCCTTTTTGCAACTCTTTTCTGAAGAAATAATGTATTATTCTACTTCCCGGGGATCTATTTCTGTCGAATATGCTGCAAAATCTAAGACAAATTGAGGCAAAATATGCAAAAATGTCAAAAAAAATCCACAATGTTAATTTTATAAAATATAAGAATTTTCTATTTCTGATTTGATTAAACAATTTCACTCTTAATTTTTAGATTCACCTTCACTGACATGTGCAATTATATAGCCAGGGAACCAATCTGTGTCCCTTTGGGTCATATTTGTGTGTTTTTGTAGAAAAATGCTTAAATTGTGTGGTGTTTTCAACGTAAGCAAAGCATAAGCAAAGCGTAAGCAAACTGTAAGCAAAGGAACTATGTCTTGATAAACCCTTTTTGCAACTATTTTTTAAAGAAATAATGTATAATTCTACTTCCAGGGACACTATTTCAGTCGAATATGGTGCAGAACTGTTGAAAAATTGAGGTAAAATATGCAAAAGTGTCACAAAAATCCACAATGTTACTTTTATAAAGTATCAAAATGTTCTATTTCTGATTTTGATTAAACGATTTTGCCCTTAATATTTAGATTCCTGATCACTAACAGGAACTATTTTGCAGCCAGGTAAACAGTATTGTCCCTATGGGTCCTATTTGTGTGTATTTGTAGAAAAATGCTTAAATTGTGTGGTGTTTTCAACGTAAGCAAAGCATAAGCAAAGCATAAGCAAACTGTAAGCATAGGAACTGTGTCTTGATAAATCCTTTTTGCAACTCTTTTCTGAAGAAATAATGTATTATTCGACTTTCCGGGTATCTATTTCTGTCGAATATGCTGGAAAACTGTAGAAAAATTTAGGTAAAATATGCAAAAGGGTCACAAAAATCCACAATGTTACTTTTATAAAGTATCAGAATGTTCTATTTCTGATTTTGATTCAACGATTTTGCCCTTAATATTGAGATTCCTGATCACTAACAGGAACTATTTTGAAGCCAGGTAAACAGTATTGTATCTATGGGTCATATTTGTGTGTATTTGTAGAAAAATGCTTAAATTCTGTTGTGTTTTCAACGTAAGCAAAGCATAAGCAAACTGTAAGCAAAGGAACTGTGTCATGATAAATCCTTTTGCAACTCTTTTCTGAAGAAATAATATATTATTCTACTTTCCGGGAATCTATTTCTGTTGAATATGGTGCAAAATCTAAGACAAATTGAGGCAAAATATGCAATAGGATCACAAAAATCCACAATGTTACTTTTATAAAGTATCAGAATTTTCTATTTCTGATTTTGATTAAACAATTTTACTCTTAATTTTTAGATTCACCTTCACTGACAGGTGCAATTATATAGCCAGGGAACCAATCTGTGTCCTTATGTGTCACATTTGTGTGTATTTCTAGAAAAATGCTTAAATTGTGTGGTGTTTTCAATGTAAGCAAAGCATAAGCAAAGCGTAAGAAAACTGTAAGCAAAGTAACTGTGTCTTGATAAATCCTTTTTGCAACTCTTTTCTGAAGAAATAATGTATTATTCTTTTTCCAGTGACCCTATTTCAGTCGAATATGGTGCAGAACTGTTGAAAAATTGAGGTAAAATATGCAAAAGGGTCACAAAAATCCACAATGTTACTTTTATAAAGTATCAGAATTTTCTATTTCTGATTTTGATTAAAAATTTTACTCTTAATTTTTAGATTCACCTTCACTGACAGGTGCAATTATTTAGCCAGGTAAACAGTCTGTGGTCCATATGGGTCATATTTTTGTGTACTTGTAGAAAAATGCTTAAATTGTGTGGGGTTTTCACCGTAAGCAAAGCATAAGCAAAGCGTAAGCAAACTGTAAGCAAAGTAACTGTGTCTATTAAATCCTTTTTGCAACTCTTTTCTGAAGAAATAATGTATTATTCTACTTCCAGTGACGCTATTTCAGTCGAATATGGTGCAGAACTGTTGAAAAATTGAGGTAAAATATGCAAAAGGGTCACAAAAATCCACAATGTTACTTTTATAAAGTATCAAAATGTTCTATTTCTGATTTTGATTAAACGATTTTGCCTTTAATATTTAGATTCCTGATCACTAACAGGAACTATTTTGCAGCCAGGTAAACAGTATTGTCCCTATGGGTCATATTTGTGTGTATTTGTAGAAAAACGCTAAAATTGTGTGTTTTTTTTCAACGTAAGCAAAGCATAAGGAAAGCAAAAGCAAACTATAAGCAATGGAACTGTGTCTTGATAAATCCTTTTTGCAACTCTTTTCTGAAGAAATAATGTATTATTCGACTTTCCGGGAATCTGTTTCTGTCGAATATGGTGCAAAACAGTAGAAAAATTTAGGTAAAATATGCAAATGGGTCACAAAAATCCACCATGTTACTTTTATAAAGTATCAGAATGTTCTATTTCTGATTTTGATTAAACGATTTTGCCCTTAATATTTAGATTCCTGATCACTTACAGGAACTATTTTGTAGCCAGGTAAACAGTCTGTTTTCCTATAAGTTATATTTGTGTGTATTTATAGAAAAATGCTTAAATTGTGTGGTCTTTTCAACGTAAGCAAAGCATAAGCAAACTGTAAGCATAGGAACTGTGTCTTGATAAATCCTTTTGGCAACTATTTTCTGAAGAAATAATGTATTATTTTACTTTTTGGGAATTTATTTATGTCGAATATGGTGCAAAACTGTAGAAAAATATAGGTAAAATATGATAAAGGGTCACAAAAATTCACAGTGTTACTTTTACAAAGTATCAGAATTTTCTATTTCTGATTTTGATTAAACGATTTCACCTTTAATTTTTGGATTCACCTTCACTGACAGGTGCCATTTTACAGCCAGGTAAACAGTATTGTCTCTATGGGTCCTATTTGTGTGTATTTGTAGAAAAATGCTTAAATTGTGTGGTGTTTTCATCGTAAGCAAAGCATAAGCCAAGTATAAGCAAACTATAAGCAAAAGAACTGTGTCTTGATTAATCCTTTTTGCAACTCTTTTCTGAAGAAATAATGTATTATTTTACTTCCCGGGGATCTATTTCTGTCGAATATGCTGCAAAATCTAAGACAAATTGAGGCAAAATATGCAAAAATGTCAAAAAAAGTCCATAATGTTAATTTTATAAAATATAAGAATTTTCTATTTCTGATTTGATTAAACAATTTTACTCTTAATTTTTAGATTCACCTTCACTGACAGGTGCAATTATATAGCCAGGGAACCAATCTGTGTCCCTTTGGGTCATATTTGTGTGTTTTTGTAGAAAAATGCTTAAATTGTGTGGTGTTTTCAACGTAAGCAAAGCATAAGCAAACTGTAAGCATAGGAACTGTGTCTTGAAAAATCCTTTATGCAACTCTTTTCTGAAGAAATAATGTATTATTCGACTTTCCGGGAATCTATTTCTGTCGAATATGCTGCAAAACTGTAGAAAAATTTAGTTAAAATATGCAAAAGGGTCACAAAAATCCACAATGTTACTTTTATAAAGTATCAGAATGTTCTATTTCTGATTTTGATTCAACGATTTTGCCCTTAATATTTAGATTCCTGATCACTAACAGGAACTATTTTGAAGCCAGGTAAACAGTATTGTATCTAAGGGTCATATTTGTGTGTATTTGTAGAAAAATGCTTAAATTCTGTTGTGTTTTCAACGTAAGCAAAGCATAAGCAAACTGTAAGCAAAGGAACTGTGTCTTGATAAATCCTTTTGCAACTCTTTTCTGAAGAAATAATATATTATTCTACTTTCCGGGAATCTATTTCTGTTGAATATGGTGCAAAATCTAAGACAAATTGAGGCAAAATATGCAATAGGATCACAAAAATCCACAATGTTACTTTTATAAAGTATCAGAATTTTCTATTTCTGATTTTGATTAAACAATTATTCTCTTAATTTTTGGATTCACCTTCACTGACAGGTGCAATTATATAGCAAGGGCACCAATCTGTGTCCTTATGTGTCACATTTGTGTGTATTTGTAGAAAAATGCTTAAATTGTGTGGTGTTTTCAACGTAAGCAAAGCATAAGCAAAGCGTAAGCAAACTGTAAGCAAAGGAACTATGTCTTGATAAACCCTTTTTGCAACTACTTTTTAAAGAAATAATGTATAATTCTACTTCCAGGGACACTATTTCAGTCGAATATGGTGCAGAACTGTTGAAAAATTGAGGTAAAATATGCAAAAGTGTCACAAAAATCCACAATGTTACTTTTATAAAGTATCAAAATGTTCTATTTCTGATTTTGATTAAACGATTTTAATCTTAATATAGATTCCTGATCACTAACAGGAACTATTTTGCAGCCAGGTAAACAGTATTGTCTCTATGGGTCATATTTGTGTGTATTTGTAGAAAAACGCTTAAATTGTGTGGTGTTTTCAACGTAAGCAAAGCATAAGCAAATTATAAGCAAAGGAACTGTGTCTACATAAATCCTTTTGCAACTCTTGTCTGAAGAAATAATGTATTATTCTCCTTCCCGGGAATCTATTTCTGTTGAATATGGTGCAAAATCTAAGACAAATTGAGGCAAAATATGCAATAGGATCACAAAAATCCACAATGTTACTTTTATAAAGTATCAAAATGTTCTATTTCTGATTTTGATTAAACGATTTTACCCTTAATATAGATTCCTGATCACTAACAGGAACTATTTTGCAGCCAGGTAAACAGTATTGTCTCTATGGGTCATATTTGTGTGTATTTGTAGAATAACGCTTAAATTGTGTGGTGTTTTCAACGTAAGCAAAGCATAAGCAAATTATAAGCAAAGGAACTGTGTCTTCATAAATCCTTTTGCAACTCTTGTCTGAAGAAATAATGTATTATTCTCCTTCCCGGGAATCTATTTCTGTTGAATATGGTGCAAAATCTAAGACAAATTGAGGCAAAATATGCAATAGGATCACAAAAATCCACAATGTTACTTTTATAATATATCAGAATTTTCTATTTCTGATTTTGATTAAACAATTTTACTTTTAATTTTTAGATTCACCTTCACTGACAGGTGCAATTACATGGCAAGGGAACCAATCTGTGTCCTTATGTGTCACATTTGTGTGTATTTGTAGAAAAATGCTTAAATTGTGTGGTGTTTTCAACGTAAGCAAAGCATAAGCAAAGCGTAAGCAAACTGTAAGCAAAGGAACTATGTCTTGATAAACCCTTTTTGCAACTACTTTTTAAAGAAATAATGTATAATTCTACTTCCAGGGACACTATTTCAGTCGAATATGGTGCAGAACTGTTGAAAAATTGAGGTAAAATATGCAAAAGTGTCACAAAAATCCACAATGTTACTTTTATAAAGTATCAAAATGTTCTATTTCTGATTTTGATTAAACGATTTTAATCTTAATATAGATTCCTGATCACTAACAGGAACTATTTTGCAGCCAGGTAAACAGTATTGTCTCTATGGGTCATATTTGTGTGTATTTGTAGAAAAACGCTTAAATTGTGTGGTGTTTTCAACGTAAGCAAAGCATAAGCAAATTATAAGCAAAGGAACTGTGTCTTCATAAATCCTTTTGCAACTCTTGTCTGAAGAAATAATGTATTATTCTCCTTCCCGGGAATCTATTTCTGTTGAATATGGTGCAAAATCTAAGACAAATTGAGGCAAAATATGCAATAGGATCACAAAAATCCACAATGTTACTTTTATAAAGTATCAAAATGTTCTATTTCTGATTTTGATTAAACGATTTTACCCTTAATATAGATTCCTGATCACTAACAGGAACTATTTTGCAGCCAGGTAAACAGTATTGTCTCTATGGGTCATATTTGTGTGTATTTGTAGAATAACGCTTAAATTGTGTGGTGTTTTCAACGTAAGCAAAGCATAAGCAAATTATAAGCAAAGGAACTGTGTCTTCATAAATCCTTTTGCAACTCTTGTCTGAAGAAATAATGTATTATTCTCCTTCCCGGGAATCTATTTCTGTTGAATATGGTGCAAAATCTAAGACAAATTGAGGCAAAATATGCAATAGGATCACAAAAATCCACAATGTTACTTTTATAATATATCAGAATTTTCTATTTCTGATTTTGATTAAACAATTTTACTTTTAATTTTTAGATTCACCTTCACTGACAGGTGCACTTACATGGCAAGGGAACCAATCTGTGTCCTTATGTGTCACATTTGTGTGTATTTGTAGAAAAATGCTTAATTGTGTGGTGTTTTCAACGTAAGCAAAGCATAAGCAAAGCACAAGCAAACTATAAGCAAAGGACCTGTGTCTTGATAAATCCTTTTGCAACTCTTTTCTGAAGAAATAATGTATTATTCTACTTCCCGGGAATATATTTCTGTTGAATATGGTGCAAAATCTAAGACAAATTGAGGCAAAATATGCAATAGGATCACAAAAATCCACAATGTTACTTTTATAAAGTATCAGAATTTTCTATTTCTGATTTTGATTAAACAATTATTCTCTTAATTTTTGGATTCACCTTCACTGACAGGTGCAATTATATAGCAAGGGCACCAATCTGTGTCCTTATGTGTCACATTTGTGTGTATTTGTAGAAAAATGCTTAAATTGTGTGGTGTTTTCAACGTAAGCAAAGCATAAACAAAGCGTAAGCAAACTGTAAGCAAAGGAACTATGTCTTGATAAACCCTTTTTGCAACTATTTTTTAAAGAAATAATGTATAATTCTACTTCCAGGGACACTATTTCAGTCGAATATGGTGCAGAACTGTTGAAAAATTGAGGCAAAATATGCAAAAGTGTCACAAAAATCCACAATGTTACTTTTATAAAGTATCAGAATGTTCTATTTCTGATTTTGATTCAACGATTTTGCCCTTAATATTTAGATTCCTGATCACTTACAGGAACTATTTTGTAGCCAGGTAAACAGTCTGTTTTCCTATAAGTTATATTTGTGTGTATTTATAGAAAAATGCTTAAATTGTGTGGTCTTTTCAACGTAAGCAAAGCATAAGCAAACTGTAAGCATAGGAACTGTGTCTTGATAAATCCTTTTGGCAACTATTTTCTGAAGAAATAATGTATTATTTTACTTTTTGGGAATTTATTTATGTCGAATATGGTGCAAAACTGTAGAAAAATATAGGTAAAATATGATAAAGGGTCACAAAAATTCACAGTGTTACTTTTACAAAGTATCAGAATTTTCTATTTCTGATTTTGATTAAACGATTTCACCTTTAATTTTTGGATTCACCTTCACTGACAGGTGCCATTTTACAGCCAGGTAAACAGTATTGTCTCTATGGGTCCTATTTGTGTGTATTTGTAGAAAAATGCTTAAATTGTGTGGTGTTTTCATCGTAAGCAAAGCATAAGCCAAGTATAAGCAAACTATAAGCAAAAGAACTGTGTCTTGATTAATCCTTTTTGCAACTCTTTTCTGAAGAAATAATGTATTATTTTACTTCCCGGGGATCTATTTCTGTCGAATATGCTGCAAAATCTAAGACAAATTGAGGCAAAATATGCAAAAATGTCAAAAAAAGTCCATAATGTTAATTTTATAAAATAAAAGAATTTTCTATTTCTGATTTGATTAAACAATTTTACTCTTAATTTTTAGATTCACCTTCACTGACAGGTGCAATTATATAGCCAGGGAACCAATCTGTGTCCCTTTGGGTCATATTTGTGTGTTTTTGTAGAAAAATGCTTAAATTGTGTGGTGTTTTCAACGTAAGCAAAGCATAAGCAAACTGTAAGCATAGGAACTGTGTCTTGATAAATCCTTTATGCAACTCTTTTCTGAAGAAATAATGTATTATTCGACTTTCCGGGAATCTATTTCTGTCGAATATGCTGCAAAACTGTAGAAAAATTTAGTTAAAATATGCAAAAGGGTCACAAAAATCCACAATGTTACTTTTATAAAGTATCAGAATGTTCTATTTCTGATTTTGATTCAACGATTTTGCCCTTAATATTTAGATTCCTGATCACTAACAGGAACTATTTTGAAGCCAGGTAAACAGTATTGTATCTAAGGGTCATATTTGTGTGTATTTGTAGAAAAATGCTTAAATTCTGTTGTGTTTTCAACGTAAGCAAAGCATAAGCAAACTGTAAGCAAAGGAACTGTGTCTTGATAAATCCTTTTGCAACTCTTTTCTGAAGAAATAATATATTATTCTACTTTCCGGGAATCTATTTCTGTTGAATATGGTGCAAAATCTAAGACAAATTGAGGCAAAATATGCAATAGGATCACAAAAATCCACAATGTTACTTTTATAAAGTATCAGAATTTTCTATTTCTGATTTTGATTAAACAATTATTCTCTTAATTTTTGGATTCACCTTCACTGACAGGTGCAATTATATAGCAAGGGCACCAATCTGTGTCCTTATGTGTCACATTTGTGTGTATTTGTAGAAAAATGCTTAAATTGTGTGGTGTTTTCAACGTAAGCAAAGCATAAGCAAAGCGTAAGCAAACTGTAAGCAAAGGAACTATGTCTTGATAAACCCTTTTTGCAACTACTTTTTAAAGAAATAATGTATAATTCTACTTCCAGGGACACTATTTCAGTCGAATATGGTGCAGAACTGTTGAAAAATTGAGGTAAAATATGCAAAAGTGTCACAAAAATCCACAATGTTACTTTTATAAAGTATCAAAATGTTCTATTTCTGATTTTGATTAAACGATTTTAATCTTAATATAGATTCCTGATCACTAACAGGAACTATTTTGCAGCCAGGTAAACAGTATTGTCTCTATGGGTCATATTTGTGTGTATTTGTAGAAAAACGCTTAAATTGTGTGGTGTTTTCAACGTAAGCAAAGCATAAGCAAATTATAAGCAAAGGAACTGTGTCTTCATAAATCCTTTTGCAACTCTTGTCTGAAGAAATAATGTATTATTCTCCTTCCCGGGAATCTATTTCTGTTGAATATGGTGCAAAATCTAAGACAAATTGAGGCAAAATATGCAATAGGATCACAAAAATCCACAATGTTACTTTTATAAAGTATCAAAATGTTCTATTTCTGATTTTGATTAAACGATTTTACCCTTAATATAGATTCCTGATCACTAACAGGAACTATTTTGCAGCCAGGTAAACAGTATTGTCTCTATGGGTCATATTTGTGTGTATTTGTAGAAAAACGCTTAAATTGTGTGGTGTTTTCAACGTAAGCAAAGCATAAGCAAATTATAAGCAAAGGAACTGTGTCTTCATAAATCCTTTTGCAACTCTTGTCTGAAGAAATAATGTATTATTCTCCTTCCCGGGAATCTATTTCTGTTGAATATGGTGCAAAATCTAAGACAAATTGAGGCAAAATATGCAATAGGATCACAAAAATCCACAATGTTACTTTTATAATATATCAGAATTTTCTATTTCTGATTTTAATTAAACAATTTTACTTTTAATTTTTAGATTCACCTTCACTGACAGGTGCAATTACATGGCAAGGGAACCAATCTGTGTCCTTATGTGTCACATTTGTGTGTATTTGTAGAAAAATGCTTAAATTGTGTGGTGTTTTCAACGTAAGCAAAGCATAAGCAAAGCGTAAGCAAACTGTAAGCAAAGGAACTATGTCTTGATAAACCCTTTTTGCAACTACTTTTTAAAGAAATAATGTATAATTCTACTTCCAGGGACACTATTTCAGTCGAATATGGTGCAGAACTGTTGAAAAATTGAGGTAAAATATGCAAAAGTGTCACAAAAATCCACAATGTTACTTTTATAAAGTATCAAAATGTTCTATTTCTGATTTTGATTAAACGATTTTAATCTTAATATAGATTCCTGATCACTAACAGGAACTATTTTGCAGCCAGGTAAACAGTATTGTCTCTATGGGTCATATTTGTGTGTATTTGTAGAAAAACGCTTAAATTGTGTGGTGTTTTCAACGTAAGCAAAGCATAAGCAAATTATAAGCAAAGGAACTGTGTCTTCATAAATCCTTTTGCAACTCTTGTCTGAAGAAATAATGTATTATTCTCCTTCCCGGGAATCTATTTCTGTTGAATATGGTGCAAAATCTAAGACAAATTGAGGCAAAATATGCAATAGGATCACAAAAATCCACAATGTTACTTTTATAAAGTATCAAAATGTTCTATTTCTGATTTTGATTAAACGATTTTACCCTTAATATAGATTCCTGATCACTAACAGGAACTATTTTGCAGCCAGGTAAACAGTATTGTCTCTATGGGTCATATTTGTGTGTATTTGTAGAAAAACGCTTAAATTGTGTGGTGTTTTCAACGTAAGCAAAGCATAAGCAAATTATAAGCAAAGGAACTGTGTCTTCATAAATCCTTTTGCAACTCTTGTCTGAAGAAATAATGTATTATTCTCCTTCCCGGGAATCTATTTCTGTTGAATATGGTGCAAAATCTAAGACAAATTGAGGCAAAATATGCAATAGGATCACAAAAATCCACAATGTTACTTTTATAATATATCAGAATTTTCTATTTCTGATTTTGATTAAACAATTTTACTTTTAATTTTTAGATTCACCTTCACTGACAGGTGCAATTACATGGCAAGGGAACCAATCTGTGTCCTTATGTGTCACATTTGTGTGTATTTGTAGAAAAATGCTTAATTGTGTGGTGTTTTCAACGTAAGCAAAGCATAAGCAAAGCACAAGCAAACTATAAGCAAAGGACCTGTGTCTTGATAAATCCTTTTGCAACTCTTTTCTGAAGAAATAATGTATTATTCTACTTCCCGGGAATATATTTCTGTTGAATATGGTGCAAAATCTAAGACAAATTGAGGCAAAATATGCAATAGGATCACAAAAATCCACAATGTTACTTTTATAAAGGATCAGAATTTTCTATTTCTGATTTTGATTAAACAATTATTCTCTTAATTTTTGGATTCACCTTCACTGACAGGTGCAATTATATAGCAAGGGCACCAATCTGTGTCCTTATGTGTCACATTTGTGTGTATTTGTAGAAAAATGCTTAAATTGTGTGGTGTTTTCAACGTAAGCAAAGCATAAGCAAAGCGTAAGCAAACTGTAAGCAAAGGAACTATGTCTTGATAAACCCTTTTTGCAACTATTTTTTAAAGAAATAATGTATAATTCTACTTCCAGGGACACTATTTCAGTCGAATATGGTGCAGAACTGTTGAAAAATTGAGGTAAAATATGCAAAAGTGTCACAAAAATCCACAATGTTACTTTTATAAAGTATCAAAATGTTCTATTTCTGATTTTGATTAAACGATTTTGCCCTTAATATTTAGATTCCTGATCACTAACAGGAACTATTTTGCAGCCAGGTAAACAGTATTGTCCCTATGGGTCCTATTTGTGTGTATTTGTAGAAAAATGCTTAAATTGTGTGGTGTTTTCATCGTAAGCAAAGCATAAGCCAAGCATAAGCAAACTATAAGCGAAGGAACTGTGTCTTGATAAATCCTTTTTGCAACTCTTTTCTGAAGAAATAATGTATTATTCTACTTCCCGGGGATCTATTTCTGTCGAATATGCTGCAAAATCTAAGACAAATTGAGGCAAAATATGCAAAAATGTCAAAAAAAATCCACAATGTTAATTTTATAAAATATAAGAATTTTCTATTTCTGATTTGATTAAACAATTTTACTCTTAATTTTTAGGTTCACCTTCACTGACAGGTGCAATTATATAGCCAGGGAACCAATCTGTGTCCCTTTGGGTCATATTTGTGTGTTTTTGTAGAAAAATGCTTAAATTGTGTGGTGTTTTCAACGTAAGCAAAGCATAAGCAAAGCGTAAGCAAACTGTAAGCAAAGGAACTATGTCTTGATAAACCGTTTTTGCCACTATATTTTAAAGAAATAATGTATAATTCTACTTCCAGGGACACTATTTTAGTCGAATATGGTGCAGAACTGTTGAAAAATTGAGGTAAAATATGCAAAAGTGTCACAAAAATCCACAATGTTACTTTTATAAAGTATCAAAATGTTCTATTTCTGATTTTGATTAAACGATTTTGCCCTTAATATTTAGATCCCTGATCACTAACAGGAACTATTTTGCAGCCAGGTAAATAGTATTGTCCCTATGGGTCCTATTTGTGTGTATTTGTAGAAAAATGCTTAAATTGTGTGGTGTTTTCATCGTAAGCAAAGCATAAGCCAAGCATAAGCAAACTATAAGCAAAGGAACTGTGTCTTGATAAATCCTTTTTGCAACTCTTTTCTGAAGAAATAATGTATTATTCTACTTCCCGGGGATCTATTTCTGTCGAATATGCTGCAAAATCTAAGACAAATTGAGGCAAAATATGCAAAAATGTCAAAAAAAATCCACAATGTTAATTTTATAAAATATAAGAATTTTCTATTTCTGATTTGATTAAACAATTTTACTCTTAATTTTTAGATTCACCTTCACTGACAGGTGCAATTATATAGCCAGGGAACCAATCTGTGTCTTGATAAATCCTTTTTGCAACTCTTTTCTGAAGAAATAATGTATTATTCGACTTTCCGGGAATCTATTTCTGTCGAATATGTTGCAAAACTGTAGAAAAATTTAGGTAAAATATGCAAAAGGGTCACAAAAATCCACAATGTTACTTTTATAAAGTATCAGAATGTTCTATTTCTGATTTTGATTCAACGATTTTGCCCTTAATATTGAGATTCCTGATCACTAACAGGAACTATTTTGAAGCCAGGTAAACAGTATTGTATCTATGGGTCATATTTGTGTGTATTTGTAGAAAAATGCTTAAATTCTGTTGTGTTTTCAACGTAAGCAAAGCATAAGCAAAGCACAAGCGAACTGTAAGCAAAGGAACTGTGTCTTGATAAATCCTTTTGCAACTCTTTTCTGAAGAAATAATGTATTATTCAACTTTCCGGGAATCTATTTATGTCGAATATGGTGCAAAACTGTAGAAAAATATGGGTAAAATATGATTAAGGGTCACAAAAAGTCCACAATGTTAATTTTATAAAATATAAGAATTTTCTATTTCTGATTTGATTAAACAATTTTACTCTTAATTTTTAGATTCACCTTCACTGACAGGTGCAATTATATAGCCAGGGAACCAATCTGTGTCCCTTTGGGTCATATTTGTGTGTTTTTGTAGAAAAATGCTTAAATTGTGTGGTGTTTTCAACGTAAGCAAAGCATAAGCAAAGCATAAGCAAACTGTAAGCATAGGAACTGT
This sequence comes from Sipunculus nudus, assembly GCA_026874595.1. Taxonomy (NCBI): domain Eukaryota; kingdom Metazoa; phylum Annelida; class Sipuncula; order Golfingiida; family Sipunculidae; genus Sipunculus; species Sipunculus nudus. The sequence continues at coordinate 83,895,623 of CM049312.1, read as the reverse complement.
GTCTTGATAAATCCTTTTTGCAACTCTTTTCTGAAGAAATAATGTATTATTCTACTTCCCGGGGATCTATTTCTGTCGAATATGCTGCAAAATCTAAGACAAATTGAGGCAAAATATGCAAAAATGTCAAAAAAAATCCACAATGTTAATTTTATAAAATATAAGAATTTTCTATTTCTGATTTGATTAAACAATTTTACTCTTAATTTTTAGGTTCACCTTCACTGACAGGTGCAATTATATAGCCAGGGAACCAATCTGTGTCCCTTTGGGTCATATTTGTGTGTTTTTGTAGAAAAATGCTTAAATTGTGTGGTGTTTTCAACGTAAGCAAAGCATAAGCAAAGCGTAAGCAAACTGTAAGCAAAGGAACTATGTCTTGATAAACCGTTTTTGCCACTATATTTTAAAGAAATAATGTATAATTCTACTTCCAGGGACACTATTTCAGTCGAATATGGTGCAGAACTGTTGAAAAATTGAGGTAAAATATGCAAAAGTGTCACAAAAATCCACAATGTTACTTTTATAAAGTATCAAAATGTTCTATTTCTGATTTTGATTAAACGATTTTGCCCTTAATATTTAGATCCCTGATCACTAACAGGAACTATTTTGCAGCCAGGTAAATAGTATTGTCCCTATGGGTCCTATTTGTGTGTATTTGTAGAAAAATGCTTAAATTGTGTGGTGTTTTCATCGTAAGCAAAGCATAAGCCAAGCATAAGCAAACTATAAGCAAAGGAACTGTGTCTTGATAAATCCTTTTTGCAACTCTTTTCTGAAGAAATAATGTATTATTCTACTTCCCGGGGATCTATTTCTGTCGAATATGCTGCAAAATCTAAGACAAATTGAGGCAAAATATGCAAAAATGTCAAAAAAAATCCACAATGTTAATTTTATAAAATATAAGAATTTTCTATTTCTGATTTGATTAAACAATTTTACTCTTAATTTTTAGATTCACCTTCACTGACAGGTGCAATTATATAGCCAGGGAACCAATCTGTGTCTTGATAAATCCTTTTTGCAACTCTTTTCTGAAGAAATAATGTATTATTCGACTTTCCGGGAATCTATTTCTGTCGAATATGTTGCAAAACTGTAGAAAAATTTAGGTAAAATATGCAAAAGGGTCACAAAAATCCACAATGTTACTTTTATAAAGTATCAGAATGTTCTATTTCTGATTTTGATTCAACGATTTTGCCCTTAATATTGAGATTCCTGATCACTAACAGGAACTATTTTGAAGCCAGGTAAACAGTATTGTATCTATGGGTCATATTTGTGTGTATTTGTAGAAAAATGCTTAAATTCTGTTGTGTTTTCAACGTAAGCAAAGCATAAGCAAAGCACAAGCGAACTGTAAGCAAAGGAACTGTGTCTTGATAAATCCTTTTGCAACTCTTTTCTGAAGAAATAATGTATTATTCAACTTTCCGGGAATCTATTTATGTCGAATATGGTGCAAAACTGTAGAAAAATATGGGTAAAATATGATTAAGGGTCACAAAAAGTCCACAATGTTAATTTTATAAAATATAAGAATTTTCTATTTCTGATTTGATTAAACAATTTTACTCTTAATTTTTAGATTCACCTTCACTGACAGGTGCAATTATATAGCCAGGGAACCAATCTGTGTCCCTTTGGGTCATATTTGTGTGTTTTTGTAGAAAAATGCTTAAATTGTGTGGTGTTTTCAACGTAAGCAAAGCATAAGCAAAGCATAAGCAAACTGTAAGCATAGGAACTGTGTCTTGATAAATCCTTTTTCCAAATCTTTTCTGAAGAAATAATGTATTATTCGACTTTCCGGGAATCTATTTCTGTCGAATATGCTGCAAAACTGTAGAAAAATTTAGGTAAAATATGCAAAAGGGTCACAAAAATCCACAATGTTACTTTTATAAAGTATCAGAATGTTCTATTTCTGATTTTGATTCAACGATTTTGCCCTTAATATTGAGATTCCTGATAACTAACAGGAACTATTTTGAAGCCAGGTAAACAGTATTGTATCTAAGGGTCATATTTGTGTGTATTTGTAGAAAAATGCTTAAATTCTGTTGTGTTTTCAACGTAAGCAAAGCATAAGCAAACTGTAAGCAAAGGAACTGTGTCTTGATAAATCCTTTTGCAACTCTTTTCTGAAGAAATAATATATTATTCTACTTTCCGGGAATCTATTTCTTTTGAATATGGTGCAAAATCTAAGACAAATTGAGGCAAAATATGCAATAGGATCACAAAAATCCACAATGTTACTTTTATAAAGTATCAGAATTTTCTATTTCTGATTTTGATTAAACAATTATTCTCTTAATTTTTGGATTCACCTTCACTGACAGGTGCAATTATATAGCCAGGGAGCCAATCTGTGTCCTTATTTGTCACATTTGTGTGTATTTGTAGAAAAATGCTTAAATTGTGTGGTGTTTTCAACGTAAGCAAAGCATAAGCAAAGCGTAAGCAAACTGTAAGCAAAGGAACTATGTCTTGATAAACCCTTTTTGCAACTATTTTTTAAAGAAATAATGTATAATTCTACTTCCAGGGACACTATTTCAGTCGAATATGGTGCAGAACTGTTGAAAAATTGAGGTAAAATATGCAAAAGTGTCACAAAAATCCACAATGTTACTTTTATAAAGTATCAAAATGTTCTATTTCTGATTTTGATTAAACGATTTTGCCCTTAATATTTAGATTCCTGATCACTAACAGGAACTATTTTGCAGCCAGGTAAACAGTATTGTCCCTATGGGTCCTATTTGTGTGTATTTGTAGAAAAATGCTTAAATTGTGTGGTGTTTTCATCGTAAGCAAAGCATAAGCCAAGCATAAGCAAACTATAAGCAAAGGAACTGTGTCTTGATAAATCCTTTTTGCAACTCTTTTCTGAAGAAATAATGTATTATTCTACTTCCCGGGGATCTATTTCTGTCGAATATGCTGCAAAATCTAAGACAAATTGAGGCAAAATATGCAAAAATGTCAAAAAAAATCCACAATGTTAATTTTATAAAATATAAGAATTTTCTATTTCTGATTTGATTAAACAATTTCACTCTTAATTTTTAGATTCACCTTCACTGACATGTGCAATTATATAGCCAGGGAACCAATCTGTGTCCCTTTGGGTCATATTTGTGTGTTTTTGTAGAAAAATGCTTAAATTGTGTGGTGTTTTCAACGTAAGCAAAGCATAAGCAAAGCGTAAGCAAACTGTAAGCAAAGGAACTATGTCTTGATAAACCCTTTTTGCAACTATTTTTTAAAGAAATAATGTATAATTCTACTTCCAGGGACACTATTTCAGTCGAATATGGTGCAGAACTGTTGAAAAATTGAGGTAAAATATGCAAAAGTGTCACAAAAATCCACAATGTTACTTTTATAAAGTATCAAAATGTTCTATTTCTGATTTTGATTAAACGATTTTGCCCTTAATATTTAGATTCCTGATCACTAACAGGAACTATTTTGCAGCCAGGTAAACAGTATTGTCCCTATGGGTCCTATTTGTGTGTATTTGTAGAAAAATGCTTAAATTGTGTGGTGTTTTCAACGTAAGCAAAGCATAAGCAAAGCATAAGCAAACTGTAAGCAAAGTAACTGTGTCTATTAAATCCTTTTTGCAACTCTTTTCTGAAGAAATAATGTATTATTCTACTTCCAGTGACGCTATTTCAGTCGAATATGGTGCAGAACTGTTGAAAAATTGAGGTAAAATATGCAAAAGGGTCACAAAAATCCACAATGTTACTTTTATAAAGTATCAAAATGTTCTATTTCTGATTTTGATTAAACGATTTTGCCTTTAATATTTAGATTCCTGATCACTAACAGGAACTATTTTGCAGCCAGGTAAACAGTATTGTCCCTATGGGTCATATTTGTGTGTATTTGTAGAAAAACGCTAAAATTGTGTGTTTTTTTTCAACGTAAGCAAAGCATAAGGAAAGCAAAAGCAAACTATAAGCAATGGAACTGTGTCTTGATAAATCCTTTTTGCAACTCTTTTCTGAAGAAATAATGTATTATTCGACTTTCCGGGAATCTGTTTCTGTCGAATATGGTGCAAAACAGTAGAAAAATTTACGTAAAATATGCAAATGGGTCACAAAAATCCACCATGTTACTTTTATAAAGTATCAGAATGTTCTATTTCTGATTTTGATTAAACGATTTTGCCCTTAATATTTAGATTCCTGATCACTTACAGGAACTATTTTGTAGCCAGGTAAACAGTCTGTTTTCCTATAAGTTATATTTGTGTGTATTTATAGAAAAATGCTTAAATTGTGTGGTCTTTTCAACGTAAGCAAAGCATAAGCAAACTGTAAGCATAGGAACTGTGTCTTGATAAATCCTTTTGGCAACTATTTTCTGAAGAAATAATGTATTATTTTACTTTTTGGGAATTTATTTATGTCGAATATGGTGCAAAACTGTAGAAAAATATAGGTAAAATATGATAAAGGGTCACAAAAATTCACAGTGTTACTTTTACAAAGTATCAGAATTTTCTATTTCTGATTTTGATTAAACGATTTCACCTTTAATTTTTGGATTCACCTTCACTGACAGGTGCCATTTTACAGCCAGGTAAACAGTATTGTCTCTATGGGTCCTATTTGTGTGTATTTGTAGAAAAATGCTTAAATTGTGTGGTGTTTTCATCGTAAGCAAAGCATAAGCCAAGTATAAGCAAACTATAAGCAAAAGAACTGTGTCTTGATTAATCCTTTTTGCAACTCTTTTCTGAAGAAATAATGTATTATTTTACTTCCCGGGGATCTATTTCTGTCGAATATGCTGCAAAATCTAAGACAAATTGAGGCAAAATATGCAAAAATGTCAAAAAAAGTCCATAATGTTAATTTTATAAAATATAAGAATTTTCTATTTCTGATTTGATTAAACAATTTTACTCTTAATTTTTAGATTCACCTTCACTGACAGGTGCAATTATATAGCCAGGGAACCAATCTGTGTCCCTTTGGGTCATATTTGTGTGTTTTTGTAGAAAAATGCTTAAATTGTGTGGTGTTTTCAACGTAAGCAAAGCATAAGCAAACTGTAAGCATAGGAACTGTGTCTTGAAAAATCCTTTATGCAACTCTTTTCTGAAGAAATAATGTATTATTCGACTTTCCGGGAATCTATTTCTGTCGAATATGCTGCAAAACTGTAGAAAAATTTAGTTAAAATATGCAAAAGGGTCACAAAAATCCACAATGTTACTTTTATAAAGTATCAGAATGTTCTATTTCTGATTTTGATTCAACGATTTTGCCCTTAATATTTAGATTCCTGATCACTAACAGGAACTATTTTGAAGCCAGGTAAACAGTATTGTATCTAAGGGTCATATTTGTGTGTATTTGTAGAAAAATGCTTAAATTCTGTTGTGTTTTCAACGTAAGCAAAGCATAAGCAAACTGTAAGCAAAGGAACTGTGTCTTGATAAATCCTTTTGCAACTCTTTTCTGAAGAAATAATATATTATTCTACTTTCCGGGAATCTATTTCTGTTGAATATGGTGCAAAATCTAAGACAAATTGAGGCAAAATATGCAATAGGATCACAAAAATCCACAATGTTACTTTTATAAAGTATCAGAATTTTCTATTTCTGATTTTGATTAAACAATTATTCTCTTAATTTTTGGATTCACCTTCACTGACAGGTGCAATTATATAGCAAGGGCACCAATCTGTGTCCTTATGTGTCACATTTGTGTGTATTTGTAGAAAAATGCTTAAATTGTGTGGTGTTTTCAACGTAAGCAAAGCATAAGCAAAGCGTAAGCAAACTGTAAGCAAAGGAACTATGTCTTGATAAACCCTTTTTGCAACTACTTTTTAAAGAAATAATGTATAATTCTACTTCCAGGGACACTATTTCAGTCGAATATGGTGCAGAACTGTTGAAAAATTGAGGTAAAATATGCAAAAGTGTCACAAAAATCCACAATGTTACTTTTATAAAGTATCAAAATGTTCTATTTCTGATTTTGATTAAACGATTTTAATCTTAATATAGATTCCTGATCACTAACAGGAACTATTTTGCAGCCAGGTAAACAGTATTGTCTCTATGGGTCATATTTGTGTGTATTTGTAGAAAAACGCTTAAATTGTGTGGTGTTTTCAACGTAAGCAAAGCATAAGCAAATTATAAGCAAAGGAACTGTGTCTACATAAATCCTTTTGCAACTCTTGTCTGAAGAAATAATGTATTATTCTCCTTCCCGGGAATCTATTTCTGTTGAATATGGTGCAAAATCTAAGACAAATTGAGGCAAAATATGCAATAGGATCACAAAAATCCACAATGTTACTTTTATAAAGTATCAAAATGTTCTATTTCTGATTTTGATTAAACGATTTTACCCTTAATATAGATTCCTGATCACTAACAGGAACTATTTTGCAGCCAGGTAAACAGTATTGTCTCTATGGGTCATATTTGTGTGTATTTGTAGAATAACGCTTAAATTGTGTGGTGTTTTCAACGTAAGCAAAGCATAAGCAAATTATAAGCAAAGGAACTGTGTCTTCATAAATCCTTTTGCAACTCTTGTCTGAAGAAATAATGTATTATTCTCCTTCCCGGGAATCTATTTCTGTTGAATATGGTGCAAAATCTAAGACAAATTGAGGCAAAATATGCAATAGGATCACAAAAATCCACAATGTTACTTTTATAATATATCAGAATTTTCTATTTCTGATTTTGATTAAACAATTTTACTTTTAATTTTTAGATTCACCTTCACTGACAGGTGCAATTACATGGCAAGGGAACCAATCTGTGTCCTTATGTGTCACATTTGTGTGTATTTGTAGAAAAATGCTTAAATTGTGTGGTGTTTTCAACGTAAGCAAAGCATAAGCAAAGCGTAAGCAAACTGTAAGCAAAGGAACTATGTCTTGATAAACCCTTTTTGCAACTACTTTTTAAAGAAATAATGTATAATTCTACTTCCAGGGACACTATTTCAGTCGAATATGGTGCAGAACTGTTGAAAAATTGAGGTAAAATATGCAAAAGTGTCACAAAAATCCACAATGTTACTTTTATAAAGTATCAAAATGTTCTATTTCTGATTTTGATTAAACGATTTTGCCCTTAATATTTAGATTCCTGATCACTAACAGGAACTATTTTGCAGCCAGGTAAACAGTATTGTCCCTATGGGTCCTATTTGTGTGTATTTGTAGAAAAATGCTTAAATTGTGTGGTGTTTTCATCGTAAGCAAAGCATAAGCCAAGCATAAGCAAACTATAAGCAAAGGAACTGTGTCTTGATAAATCCTTTTTGCAACTCTTTTCTGAAGAAATAATGTATTATTCTACTTCCCGGGGATCTATTTCTGTCGAATATGCTGCAAAATCTAAGACAAATTGAGGCAAAATATGCAAAAATGTCAAAAAAAATCCACAATGTTAATTTTATAAAATATAAGAATTTTCTATTTCTGATTTGATTAAACAATTTCACTCTTAATTTTTAGATTCACCTTCACTGACATGTGCAATTATATAGCCAGGGAACCAATCTGTGTCCCTTTGGGTCATATTTGTGTGTTTTTGTAGAAAAATGCTTAAATTGTGTGGTGTTTTCAACGTAAGCAAAGCATAAGCAAAGCGTAAGCAAACTGTAAGCAAAGGAACTATGTCTTGATAAACCCTTTTTGCAACTATTTTTTAAAGAAATAATGTATAATTCTACTTCCAGGGACACTATTTCAGTCGAATATGGTGCAGAACTGTTGAAAAATTGAGGTAAAATATGCAAAAGTGTCACAAAAATCCACAATGTTACTTTTATAAAGTATCAAAATGTTCTATTTCTGATTTTGATTAAACGATTTTGCCCTTAATATTTAGATTCCTGATCACTAACAGGAACTATTTTGCAGCCAGGTAAACAGTATTGTCCCTATGGGTCCTATTTGTGTGTATTTGTAGAAAAATGCTTAAATTGTGTGGTGTTTTCAACGTAAGCAAAGCATAAGCAAAGCATAAGCAAACTGTAAGCATAGGAACTGTGTCTTGATAAATCCTTTTTGCAACTCTTTTCTGAAGAAATAATGTATTATTCGACTTTCCGGGTATCTATTTCTGTCGAATATGCTGGAAAACTGTAGAAAAATTTAGGTAAAATATGCAAAAGGGTCACAAAAATCCACAATGTTACTTTTATAAAGTATCAGAATGTTCTATTTCTGATTTTGATTCAACGATTTTGCCCTTAATATTGAGATTCCTGATCACTAACAGGAACTATTTTGAAGCCAGGTAAACAGTATTGTATCTATGGGTCATATTTGTGTGTATTTGTAGAAAAATGCTTAAATTCTGTTGTGTTTTCAACGTAAGCAAAGCATAAGCAAACTGTAAGCAAAGGAACTGTGTCATGATAAATCCTTTTGCAACTCTTTTCTGAAGAAATAATATATTATTCTACTTTCCGGGAATCTATTTCTGTTGAATATGGTGCAAAATCTAAGACAAATTGAGGCAAAATATGCAATAGGATCACAAAAATCCACAATGTTACTTTTATAAAGTATCAGAATTTTCTATTTCTGATTTTGATTAAACAATTTTACTCTTAATTTTTAGATTCACCTTCACTGACAGGTGCAATTATATAGCCAGGGAACCAATCTGTGTCCTTATGTGTCACATTTGTGTGTATTTCTAGAAAAATGCTTAAATTGTGTGGTGTTTTCAATGTAAGCAAAGCATAAGCAAAGCGTAAGAAAACTGTAAGCAAAGTAACTGTGTCTTGATAAATCCTTTTTGCAACTCTTTTCTGAAGAAATAATGTATTATTCTTTTTCCAGTGACCCTATTTCAGTCGAATATGGTGCAGAACTGTTGAAAAATTGAGGTAAAATATGCAAAAGGGTCACAAAAATCCACAATGTTACTTTTATAAAGTATCAGAATTTTCTATTTCTGATTTTGATTAAAAATTTTACTCTTAATTTTTAGATTCACCTTCACTGACAGGTGCAATTATTTAGCCAGGTAAACAGTCTGTGGTCCATATGGGTCATATTTTTGTGTACTTGTAGAAAAATGCTTAAATTGTGTGGGGTTTTCACCGTAAGCAAAGCATAAGCAAAGCGTAAGCAAACTGTAAGCAAAGTAACTGTGTCTATATAAATCCTTTTTGCAACTCTTTTCTGAAGAAATAATGTATTATTCTACTTCCAGTGACGCTATTTCAGTCGAATATGGTGCAGAACTGTTGAAAAATTGAGGTAAAATATGCAAAAGGGTCACAAAAATCCACAATGTTACTTTTATAAAGTATCAAAATGTTCTATTTCTGATTTTGATTAAACGATTTTGCCTTTAATATTTAGATTCCTGATCACTAACAGGAACTATTTTGCAGCCAGGTAAACAGTATTGTCCCTATGGGTCATATTTGTGTGTATTTGTAGAAAAACGCTAAAATTGTGTGTTTTTTTTCAACGTAAGCAAAGCATAAGGAAAGCAAAAGCAAACTATAAGCAATGGAACTGTGTCTTGATAAATCCTTTTTGCAACTCTTTTCTGAAGAAATAATGTATTATTCGACTTTCCGGGAATCTGTTTCTGTCGAATATGGTGCAAAACAGTAGAAAAATTTAGGTAAAATATGCAAATGGGTCACAAAAATCCACCATGTTACTTTTATAAAGTATCAGAATGTTCTATTTCTGATTTTGATTAAACGATTTTGCCCTTAATATTTAGATTCCTGATCACTTACAGGAACTATTTTGTAGCCAGGTAAACAGTCTGTTTTCCTATAAGTTATATTTGTGTGTATTTATAGAAAAATGCTTAAATTGTGTGGTCTTTTCAACGTAAGCAAAGCATAAGCAAACTGTAAGCATAGGAACTGTGTCTTGATAAATCCTTTTGGCAACTATTTTCTGAAGAAATAATGTATTATTTTACTTTTTGGGAATTTATTTATGTCGAATATGGTGCAAAACTGTAGAAAAATATAGGTAAAATATGATAAAGGGTCACAAAAATTCACAGTGTTACTTTTACAAAGTATCAGAATTTTCTATTTCTGATTTTGATTAAACGATTTCACCTTTAATTTTTGGATTCACCTTCACTGACAGGTGCCATTTTACAGCCAGGTAAACAGTATTGTCTCTATGGGTCCTATTTGTGTGTATTTGTAGAAAAATGCTTAAATTGTGTGGTGTTTTCATCGTAAGCAAAGCATAAGCCAAGTATAAGCAAACTATAAGCAAAAGAACTGTGTCTTGATTAATCCTTTTTGCAACTCTTTTCTGAAGAAATAATGTATTATTTTACTTCCCGGGGATCTATTTCTGTCGAATATGCTGCAAAATCTAAGACAAATTGAGGCAAAATATGCAAAAATGTCAAAAAAAGTCCATAATGTTAATTTTATAAAATATAAGAATTTTCTATTTCTGATTTGATTAAACAATTTTACTCTTAATTTTTAGATTCACCTTCACTGACAGGTGCAATTATATAGCCAGGGAACCAATCTGTGTCCCTTTGGGTCATATTTGTGTGTTTTTGTAGAAAAATGCTTAAATTGTGTGGTGTTTTCAACGTAAGCAAAGCATAAGCAAACTGTAAGCATAGGAACTGTGTCTTGATAAATCCTTTATGCAACTCTTTTCTGAAGAAATAATGTATTATTCGACTTTCCGGGAATCTATTTCTGTCGAATATGCTGCAAAACTGTAGAAAAATTTAGTTAAAATATGCAAAAGGGTCACAAAAATCCACAATGTTACTTTTATAAAGTATCAGAATGTTCTATTTCTGATTTTGATTCAACGATTTTGCCCTTAATATTTAGATTCCTGATCACTAACAGGAACTATTTTGAAGCCAGGTAAACAGTATTGTATCTAAGGGTCATATTTGTGTGTATTTGTAGAAAAATGCTTAAATTCTGTTGTGTTTTCAACGTAAGCAAAGCATAAGCAAACTGTAAGCAAAGGAACTGTGTCTTGATAAATCCTTTTGCAACTCTTTTCTGAAGAAATAATATATTATTCTACTTTCCGGGAATCTATTTCTGTTGAATATGGTGCAAAATCTAAGACAAATTGAGGCAAAATATGCAATAGGATCACAAAAATCCACAATGTTACTTTTATAAAGTATCAGAATTTTCTATTTCTGATTTTGATTAAACAATTATTCTCTTAATTTTTGGATTCACCTTCACTGACAGGTGCAATTATATAGCAAGGGCACCAATCTGTGTCCTTATGTGTCACATTTGTGTGTATTTGTAGAAAAATGCTGAAATTGTGTGGTGTTTTCAACGTAAGCAAAGCATAAGCAAAGCGTAAGCAAACTGTAAGCAAAGGAACTATGTCTTGATAAACCCTTTTTGCAACTACTTTTTAAAGAAATAATGTATAATTCTACTTCCAGGGACACTATTTCAGTCGAATATGGTGCAGAACTGTTGAAAAATTGAGGTAAAATATGCAAAAGTGTCACAAAAATCCACAATGTTACTTTTATAAAGTATCAAAATGTTCTATTTCTGATTTTGATTAAACGATTTTAATCTTAATATAGATTCCTGATCACTAACAGGAACTATTTTGCAGCCAGGTAAACAGTATTGTCTCTATGGGTCATATTTGTGTGTATTTGTAGAAAAACGCTTAAATTGTGTGGTGTTTTCAACGTAAGCAAAGCATAAGCAAATTATAAGCAAAGGAACTGTGTCTTCATAAATCCTTTTGCAACTCTTGTCTGAAGAAATAATGTATTATTCTCCTTCCCGGGAATCTATTTCTGTTGAATATGGTGCAAAATCTAAGACAAATTGAGGCAAAATATGCAATAGGATCACAAAAATCCACAATGTTACTTTTATAAAGTATCAAAATGTTCTATTTCTGATTTTGATTAAACGATTTTACCCTTAATATAGATTCCTGATCACTAACAGGAACTATTTTGCAGCCAGGTAAACAGTATTGTCTCTATGGGTCATATTTGTGTGTATTTGTAGAAAAACGCTTAAATTGTGTGGTGTTTTCAACGTAAGCAAAGCATAAGCAAATTATAAGCAAAGGAACTGTGTCTTCATAAATCCTTTTGCAACTCTTGTCTGAAGAAATAATGTATTATTCTCCTTCCCGGGAATCTATTTCTGTTGAATATGGTGCAAAATCTAAGACAAATTGAGGCAAAATATGCAATAGGATCACAAAAATCCACAATGTTACTTTTATAATATATCAGAATTTTCTATTTCTGATTTTGATTAAACAATTTTACTTTTAATTTTTAGATTCACCTTCACTGACAGGTGCAATTACATGGCAAGGGAACCAATCTGTGTCCTTATGTGTCACATTTGTGTGTATTTGTAGAAAAATGCTTAAATTGTGTGGTGTTTTCAACGTAAGCAAAGCATAAGCAAAGCGTAAGCAAACTGTAAGCAAAGGAACTATGTCTTGATAAACCCTTTTTGCAACTACTTTTTAAAGAAATAATGTATAATTCTACTTCCAGGGACACTATTTCAGTCGAATATGGTGCAGAACTGTTGAAAAATTTAGGTTAAAATGTGCAAAAGTGTCACAAAAATCCACAATGTTACTTTTATAAAGTATCAAAATGTTCTATTTCTGATTTTGATTAAACGATTTTAATCTTAATATAGATTCCTGATCACTAACAGGAACTATTTTGCAGCCAGGTAAACAGTATTGTCTCTATGGGTCATATTTGTGTGTATTTGTAGAAAAACGCTTAAATTGTGTGGTGTTTTCAACGTAAGCAAAGCATAAGCAAATTATAAGCAAAGGAACTGTGTCTTCATAAATCCTTTTGCAACTCTTGTCTGAAGAAATAATGTATTATTCTCCTTCCCGGGAATCTATTTCTGTTGAATATGGTGCAAAATCTAAGACAAATTGAGGCAAAATATGCAATAGGATCACAAAAATCCACAATGTTACTTTTATAAAGTATCAAAATGTTCTATTTCTGATTTTGATTAAACGATTTTACCCTTAATATAGATTCCTGATCACTAACAGGAACTATTTTGCAGCCAGGTAAACAGTATTGTCTCTATGGGTCATATTTGTGTGTATTTGTAGAAAAACGCTTAAATTGTGTGGTGTTTGCAACGTAAGCAAAGCATAAGCAAATTATAAGCAAAGGAACTGTGTCTTCATAAATCCTTTTGCAACTCTTGTCTGAAGAAATAATGTATTATTCTCCTTCCCGGGAATCTATTTCTGTTGAATATGGTGCAAAATCTAAGACAAATTGAGGCAAAATATGCAATAGGATCACAAAAATCCACAATGTTACTTTTATAATATATCAGAATTTTCTATTTCTGATTTTGATTAAACAATTTTACTTTTAATTTTTAGATTTACCTTCACTGACAGGTGCAATTACATGGCAAGGGAACCAATCTGTGTCCTTATGTGTCACATTTGTGTGTATTTGTAGAAAAATGCTTAATTGTGTGGTGTTTTCAACGTAAGCAAAGCATAAGCAAAGCACAAGCAAACTATAAGCAAAGGACCTGTGTCTTGATAAATCCTTTTGCAACTCTTTTCTGAAGAAATAATGTATTATTCTACTTCCCGGGAATATATTTCTGTTGAATATGGTGCAAAATCTAAGACAAATTGAGGCAAAATATGCAATAGGATCACAAAAATCCACAATGTTACTTTTATAAAGTATCAGAATTTTCTATTTCTGATTTTGATTAAACAATTATTCTCTTAATTTTTGGATTCACCTTCACTGACAGGTGCAATTATATAGCAAGGGCACCAATCTGTGTCCTTATGTGTCACATTTGTGTGTATTTCTAGAAAAATGCTTAAATTGTGTGGTGTTTTCAATGTAAGCAAAGCATAAGCAAAGCGTAAGAAAACTGTAAGCAAAGTTACTGTGTCTTGATAAATCCTTTTTGCAACTCTTTTCTGAAGAAATAATGTATTATTCTTTTTCCAGTGACCCTATTTCAGTCGAATATGGTGCAGAACTGTTGAAAAATTGAGGTAAAATATGCAAAAGGGTCACAAAAATCCACAATGTTACTTTTATAAAGTATCAGAATTTTCTATTTCTGATTTTGATTAAAAATTTTACTCTTAATTTTTAGATTCACCTTCACTGACAGGTGCAATTATTTAGCCAGGTAAACAGTCTGTGGTCCATATGGGTCATATTTTTGTGTACTTGTAGAAAAATGCTTAAATTGTGTGGGGTTTTCACCGTAAGCAAAGCATAAGCAAAGCGTAAGCAAACTGTAAGCAAAGTAACTGTGTCTATATAAATCCTTTTTGCAACTCTTTTCTGAAGAAATAATGTATTATTCTACTTCCAGTGACGCTATTTCAGTCGAATATGGTGCAGAACTGTTGAAAAATTGAGGTAAAATATGCAAAAGGGTCACAAAAATCCACAATGTTACTTTTATAAAGTATCAAAATGTTCTATTTCTGATTTTGATTAAACGATTTTGCCTTTAATATTTAGATTCCTGATCACTAACAGGAACTATTTTGCAGCCAGGTAAACAGTATTGTCCCTATGGGTCATATTTGTGTGTATTTGTAGAAAAACGCTAAAATTGTGTGTTTTTTTTCAACGTAAGCAAAGCATAAGGAAAGCAAAAGCAAACTATAAGCAATGGAACTGTGTCTTGATAAATCCTTTTTGCAACTCTTTTCTGAAGAAATAATGTATTATTCGACTTTCCGGGAATCTGTTTCTGTCGAATATGGTGCAAAACAGTAGAAAAATTTAGGTAAAATATGCAAATGGGTCACAAAAATCCACCATGTTACTTTTATAAAGTATCAGAATGTTCTATTTCTGATTTTGATTCAACGATTTTGCCCTTAATATTTAGATTCCTGATCACTTACAGGAACTATTTTGTAGCCAGGTAAACAGTCTGTTTTCCTATAAGTTATATTTGTGTGTATTTATAGAAAAATGCTTAAATTGTGTGGTCTTTTCAACGTAAGCAAAGCATAAGCAAACTGTAAGCATAGGAACTGTGTCTTGATAAATCCTTTTGGCAACTATTTTCTGAAGAAATAATGTATTATTTTACTTTTTGGGAATTTATTTATGTCGAATATGGTGCAAAACTGTAGAAAAATATAGGTAAAATATGATAAAGGGTCACAAAAATTCACAGTGTTACTTTTACAAAGTATCAGAATTTTCTATTTCTGATTTTGATTAAACGATTTCACCTTTAATTTTTGGATTCACCTTCACTGACAGGTGCCATTTTACAGCCAGGTAAACAGTATTGTCTCTATGGGTCCTATTTGTGTGTATTTGTAGAAAAATGCTTAAATTGTGTGGTGTTTTCATCGTAAGCAAAGCATAAGCCAAGTATAAGCAAACTATAAGCAAAAGAACTGTGTCTTGATTAATCCTTTTTGCAACTCTTTTCTGAAGAAATAATGTATTATTTTACTTCCCGGGGATCTATTTCTGTCGAATATGCTGCAAAATCTAAGACAAATTGAGGCAAAATATGCAAAAATGTCAAAAAAAGTCCATAATGTTAATTTTATAAAATATAAGAATTTTCTATTTCTGATTTGATTAAACAATTTTACTCTTAATTTTTAGATTCACCTTCACTGACAGGTGCAATTATATAGCCAGGGAACCAATCTGTGTCCCTTTGGGTCATATTTGTGTGTTTTTGTAGAAAAATGCTTAAATTGTGTGGTGTTTTCAACGTAAGCAAAGCATAAGCAAACTGTAAGCATAGGAACTGTGTCTTGATAAATCCTTTATGCAACTCTTTTCTGAAGAAATAATGTATTATTCGACTTTCCGGGAATCTATTTCTGTCGAATATGCTGCAAAACTGTAGAAAAATTTAGTTAAAATATGCAAAAGGGTCACAAAAATCCACAATGTTACTTTTATAAAGTATCAGAATGTTCTATTTCTGATTTTGATTCAACGATTTTGCCCTTAATATTTAGATTCCTGATCACTAACAGGAACTATTTTGAAGCCAGGTAAACAGTATTGTATCTAAGGGTCATATTTGTGTGTATTTGTAGAAAAATGCTTAAATTCTGTTGTGTTTTCAACGTAAGCAAAGCATAAGCAAACTGTAAGCAAAGGAACTGTGTCTTGATAAATCCTTTTGCAACTCTTTTCTGAAGAAATAATATATTATTCTACTTTCCGGGAATCTATTTCTGTTGAATATGGTGCAAAATCTAAGACAAATTGAGGCAAAATATGCAATAGGATCACAAAAATCCACAATGTTACTTTTATAAAGTATCAGAATTTTCTATTTCTGATTTTGATTAAACAATTATTCTCTTAATTTTTGGATTCACCTTCACTGACAGGTGCAATTATATAGCAAGGGCACCAATCTGTGTCCTTATGTGTCACATTTGTGTGTATTTGTAGAAAAATGCTTAAATTGTGTGGTGTTTTCAACGTAAGCAAAGCATAAGCAAAGCGTAAGCAAACTGTAAGCAAAGGAACTATGTCTTGATAAACCCTTTTTGCAACTACTTTTTAAAGAAATAATGTATAATTCTACTTCCAGGGACACTATTTCAGTCGAATATGGTGCAGAACTGTTGAAAAATTGAGGTAAAATATGCAAAAGTGTCACAAAAATCCACAATGTTACTTTTATAAAGTATCAAAATGTTCTATTTCTGATTTTGATTAAACGATTTTAATCTTAATATAGATTCCTGATCACTAACAGGAACTATTTTGCAGCCAGGTAAACAGTATTGTCTCTATGGGTCATATTTGTGTGTATTTGTAGAAAAACGCTTAAATTGTGTGGTGTTTTCAACGTAAGCAAAGCATAAGCAAATTATAAGCAAAGGAACTGTGTCTTCATAAATCCTTTTGCAACTCTTGTCTGAAGAAATAATGTATTATTCTCCTTCCCGGGAATCTATTTCTGTTGAATATGGTGCAAAATCTAAGACAAATTGAGGCAAAATATGCAATAGGATCACAAAAATCCACAATGTTACTTTTATAAAGTATCAAAATGTTCTATTTCTGATTTTGATTAAACGATTTTACCCTTAATATAGATTCCTGATCACTAACAGGAACTATTTTGCAGCCAGGTAAACAGTATTGTCTCTATGGGTCATATTTGTGTGTATTTGTAGAAAAACGCTTAAATTGTGTGGTGTTTTCAACGTAAGCAAAGCATAAGCAAATTATAAGCAAAGGAACTGTGTCTTCATAAATCCTTTTGCAACTCTTGTCTGAAGAAATAATGTATTATTCTCCTTCCCGGGAATCTATTTCTGTTGAATATGGTGCAAAATCTAAGACAAATTGAGGCAAAATATGCAATAGGATCACAAAAATCCACAATGTTACTTTTATAATATATCAGAATTTTCTATTTCTGATTTTGATTAAACAATTTTACTTTTAATTTTTAGATTCACCTTCACTGACAGGTGCAATTACATGGCAAGGGAACCAATCTGTGTCCTTATGTGTCACATTTGTGTGTATTTGTAGAAAAATGCTTAAATTGTGTGGTGTTTTCAACGTAAGCAAAGCATAAGCAAAGCGTAAGCAAACTGTAAGCAAAGGAACTATGTCTTGATAAACCCTTTTTGCAACTACTTTTTAAAGAAATAATGTATAATTCTACTTCCAGGGACACTATTTCAGTCGAATATGGTGCAGAACTGTTGAAAAATTGAGGTAAAATATGCAAAAGTGTCACAAAAATCCACAATGTTACTTTTATAAAGTATCAAAATGTTCTATTTCTGATTTTGATTAAACGATTTTAATCTTAATATAGATTCCTGATCACTAACAGGAACTATTTTGCAGCCAGGTAAACAGTATTGTCTCTATGGGTCATATTTGTGTGTATTTGTAGAAAAACGCTTAAATTGTGTGGTGTTTTCAACGTAAGCAAAGCATAAGCAAATTATAAGCAAAGGAACTGTGTCTTCATAAATCCTTTTGCAACTCTTGTCTGAAGAAATAATGTATTATTCTCCTTCCCGGGAATCTATTTCTGTTGAATATGGTGCAAAATCTAAGACAAATTGAGGCAAAATATGCAATAGGATCACAAAAATCCACAATGTTACTTTTATAAAGTATCAAAATGTTCTATTTCTGATTTTGATTAAACGATTTTACCCTTAATATAGATTCCTGATCACTAACAGGAACTATTTTGCAGCCAGGTAAACAGTATTGTCTCTATGGGTCATATTTGTGTGTATTTGTAGAAAAACGCTTAAATTGTGTGGTGTTTTCAACGTAAGCAAAGCATAAGCAAATTATAAGCAAAGGAACTGTGTCTTCATAAATCCTTTTGCAACTCTTGTCTGAAGAAATAATGTATTATTCTCCTTCCCGGGAATCTATTTCTGTTGAATATGGTGCAAAATCTAAGACAAATTGAGGCAAAATATGCAATAGGATCACAAAAATCCACAATGTTACTTTTATAATATATCAGAATTTTCTATTTCTGATTTTGATTAAACAATTTTACTTTTAATTTTTAGATTCACCTTCACTGACAGGTGCAATTACATGGCAAGGGAACCAATCTGTGTCCTTATGTGTCACATTTGTGTGTATTTGTAGAAAAATGCTTAATTGTGTGGTGTTTTCAACGTAAGCAAAGCATAAGCAAAGCACAAGCAAACTATAAGCAAAGGACCTGTGTCTTGATAAATCCTTTTGCAACTCTTTTCTGAAGAAATAATGTATTATTCTACTTCCCGGGAATATATTTCTGTTGAATATGGTGCAAAATCTAAGACAAATTGAGGCAAAATATGCAATAGGATCACAAAAATCCACAATGTTACTTTTATAAAGTATCAGAATTTTCTATTTCTGATTTTGATTAAACAATTATTCTCTTAATTTTTGGATTCACCTTCACTGACAGGTGCAATTATATAGCAAGGGCACCAATCTGTGTCCTTATGTGTCACATTTGTGTGTATTTGTAGAAAAATGCTTAAATTGTGTGGTGTTTTCAACGTAAGCAAAGCATAAGCAAAGCGTAAGCAAACTGTAAGCAAAGGAACTATGTCTTGATAAACCCTTTTTGCAACTATTTTTTAAAGAAATAATGTATAATTCTACTTCCAGGGACACTATTTCAGTCGAATATGGTGCAGAACTGTTGAAAAATTGAGGCAAAATATGCAAAAGTGTCACAAAAATCCACAATGTTACTTTTATAAAGTATCAGAATGTTCTATTTCTGATTTTGATTCAACGATTTTGCCCTTAATATTTAGATTCCTGATCACTTACAGGAACTATTTTGTAGCCAGGTAAACAGTCTGTTTTCCTATAAGTTATATTTGTGTGTATTTATAGAAAAATGCTTAAATTGTGTGGTCTTTTCAACGTAAGCAAAGCATAAGCAAACTGTAAGCATAGGAACTGTGTCTTGATAAATCCTTTTGGCAACTATTTTCTGAAGAAATAATGTATTATTTTACTTTTTGGGAATTTATTTATGTCGAATATGGTGCAAAACTGTAGAAAAATATAGGTAAAATATGATAAAGGGTCACAAAAATTCACAGTGTTACTTTTACAAAGTATCAGAATTTTCTATTTCTGATTTTGATTAAACGATTTCACCTTTAATTTTTGGATTCACCTTCACTGACAGGTGCCATTTTACAGCCAGGTAAACAGTATTGTCTCTATGGGTCCTATTTGTGTGTATTTGTAGAAAAATGCTTAAATTGTGTGGTGTTTTCATCGTAAGCAAAGCATAAGCCAAGTATAAGCAAACTATAAGCAAAAGAACTGTGTCTTGATTAATCCTTTTTGCAACTCTTTTCTGAAGAAATAATGTATTATTTTACTTCCCGGGGATCTATTTCTGTCGAATATGCTGCAAAATCTAAGACAAATTGAGGCAAAATATGCAAAAATGTCAAAAAAAGTCCATAATGTTAATTTTATAAAATATAAGAATTTTCTATTTCTGATTTGATTAAACAATTTTACTCTTAATTTTTAGATTCACCTTCACTGACAGGTGCAATTATATAGCCAGGGAACCAATCTGTGTCCCTTTGGGTCATATTTGTGTGTTTTTGTAGAAAAATGCTTAAATTGTGTGGTGTTTTCAACGTAAGCAAAGCATAAGCAAACTGTAAGCATAGGAACTGTGTCTTGATAAATCCTTTATGCAACTCTTTTCTGAAGAAATAATGTATTATTCGACTTTCCGGGAATCTATTTCTGTCGAATATGCTGCAAAACTGTAGAAAAATTTAGTTAAAATATGCAAAAGGGTCACAAAAATCCACAATGTTACTTTTATAAAGTATCAGAATG
Organism: Sipunculus nudus; assembly: GCA_026874595.1. NCBI lineage: Eukaryota > Metazoa > Annelida > Sipuncula > Golfingiida > Sipunculidae > Sipunculus > Sipunculus nudus. The sequence continues at coordinate 83,875,207 of CM049312.1, read as the reverse complement.
TTCTATTTCTGATTTTGATTCAACGATTTTGCCCTTAATATTTAGATTCCTGATCACTAACAGGAACTATTTTGAAGCCAGGTAAACAGTATTGTATCTAAGGGTCATATTTGTGTGTATTTGTAGAAAAATGCTTAAATTCTGTTGTGTTTTCAACGTAAGCAAAGCATAAGCAAACTGTAAGCAAAGGAACTGTGTCTTGATAAATCCTTTTGCAACTCTTTTCTGAAGAAATAATATATTATTCTACTTTCCGGGAATCTATTTCTGTTGAATATGGTGCAAAATCTAAGACAAATTGAGGCAAAATATGCAATAGGATCACAAAAATCCACAATGTTACTTTTATAAAGTATCAGAATTTTCTATTTCTGATTTTGATTAAACAATTATTCTCTTAATTTTTGGATTCACCTTCACTGACAGGTGCAATTATATAGCAAGGGCACCAATCTGTGTCCTTATGTGTCACATTTGTGTGTATTTGTAGAAAAATGCTTAAATTGTGTGGTGTTTTCAACGTAAGCAAAGCATAAGCAAAGCGTAAGCAAACTGTAAGCAAAGGAACTATGTCTTGATAAACCCTTTTTGCAACTACTTTTTAAAGAAATAATGTATAATTCTACTTCCAGGGACACTATTTCAGTCGAATATGGTGCAGAACTGTTGAAAAATTGAGGTAAAATATGCAAAAGTGTCACAAAAATCCACAATGTTACTTTTATAAAGTATCAAAATGTTCTATTTCTGATTTTGATTAAACGATTTTAATCTTAATATAGATTCCTGATCACTAACAGGAACTATTTTGCAGCCAGGTAAACAGTATTGTCTCTATGGGTCATATTTGTGTGTATTTGTAGAAAAACGCTTAAATTGTGTGGTGTTTTCAACGTAAGCAAAGCATAAGCAAATTATAAGCAAAGGAACTGTGTCTTCATAAATCCTTTTGCAACTCTTGTCTGAAGAAATAATGTATTATTCTCCTTCCCGGGAATCTATTTCTGTTGAATATGGTGCAAAATCTAAGACAAATTGAGGCAAAATATGCAATAGGATCACAAAAATCCACAATGTTACTTTTATAAAGTATCAAAATGTTCTATTTCTGATTTTGATTAAACGATTTTACCCTTAATATAGATTCCTGATCACTAACAGGAACTATTTTGCAGCCAGGTAAACAGTATTGTCTCTATGGGTCATATTTGTGTGTATTTGTAGAAAAACGCTTAAATTGTGTGGTGTTTTCAACGTAAGCAAAGCATAAGCAAATTATAAGCAAAGGAACTGTGTCTTCATAAATCCTTTTGCAACTCTTGTCTGAAGAAATAATGTATTATTCTCCTTCCCGGGAATCTATTTCTGTTGAATATGGTGCAAAATCTAAGACAAATTGAGGCAAAATATGCAATAGGATCACAAAAATCCACAATGTTACTTTTATAATATATCAGAATTTTCTATTTCTGATTTTAATTAAACAATTTTACTTTTAATTTTTAGATTCACCTTCACTGACAGGTGCAATTACATGGCAAGGGAACCAATCTGTGTCCTTATGTGTCACATTTGTGTGTATTTGTAGAAAAATGCTTAAATTGTGTGGTGTTTTCAACGTAAGCAAAGCATAAGCAAAGCGTAAGCAAACTGTAAGCAAAGGAACTATGTCTTGATAAACCCTTTTTGCAACTACTTTTTAAAGAAATAATGTATAATTCTACTTCCAGGGACACTATTTCAGTCGAATATGGTGCAGAACTGTTGAAAAATTGAGGTAAAATATGCAAAAGTGTCACAAAAATCCACAATGTTACTTTTATAAAGTATCAAAATGTTCTATTTCTGATTTTGATTAAACGATTTTAATCTTAATATAGATTCCTGATCACTAACAGGAACTATTTTGCAGCCAGGTAAACAGTATTGTCTCTATGGGTCATATTTGTGTGTATTTGTAGAAAAACGCTTAAATTGTGTGGTGTTTTCAACGTAAGCAAAGCATAAGCAAATTATAAGCAAAGGAACTGTGTCTTCATAAATCCTTTTGCAACTCTTGTCTGAAGAAATAATGTATTATTCTCCTTCCCGGGAATCTATTTCTGTTGAATATGGTGCAAAATCTAAGACAAATTGAGGCAAAATATGCAATAGGATCACAAAAATCCACAATGTTACTTTTATAAAGTATCAAAATGTTCTATTTCTGATTTTGATTAAACGATTTTACCCTTAATATAGATTCCTGATCACTAACAGGAACTATTTTGCAGCCAGGTAAACAGTATTGTCTCTATGGGTCATATTTGTGTGTATTTGTAGAAAAACGCTTAAATTGTGTGGTGTTTTCAACGTAAGCAAAGCATAAGCAAATTATAAGCAAAGGAACTGTGTCTTCATAAATCCTTTTGCAACTCTTGTCTGAAGAAATAATGTATTATTCTCCTTCCCGGGAATCTATTTATGTTGAATATGGTGCAAAATCTAAGACAAATTGAGGCAAAATATGCAATAGGATCACAAAAATCCACAATGTTACTTTTATAATATATCAGAATTTTCTATTTCTGATTTTGATTAAACAATTTTACTTTTAATTTTTAGATTCACCTTCACTGACAGGTGCAATTACATGGCAAGGGAACCAATCTGTGTCCTTATGTGTCACATTTGTGTGTATTTGTAGAAAAATGCTTAATTGTGTGGTGTTTTCAACGTAAGCAAAGCATAAGCAAAGCACAAGCAAACTATAAGCAAAGGACCTGTGTCTTGATAAATCCTTTTGCAACTCTTTTCTGAAGAAATAATGTATTATTCTACTTCCCGGGAATATATTTCTGTTGAATATGGTGCAAAATCTAAGACAAATTGAGGCAAAATATGCAATAGGATCACAAAAATCCACAATGTTACTTTTATAAAGGATCAGAATTTTCTATTTCTGATTTTGATTAAACAATTATTCTCTTAATTTTTGGATTCACCTTCACTGACAGGTGCAATTATATAGCAAGGGCACCAATCTGTGTCCTTATGTGTCACATTTGTGTGTATTTGTAGAAAAATGCTTAAATTGTGTGGTGTTTTCAACGTAAGCAAAGCATAAGCAAAGCGTAAGCAAACTGTAAGCAAAGGAACTATGTCTTGATAAACCCTTTTTGCAACTATTTTTTAAAGAAATAATGTATAATTCTACTTCCAGGGACACTATTTCAGTCGAATATGGTGCAGAACTGTTGAAAAATTGAGGCAAAATATGCAAAAGTGTCACAAAAATCCACAATGTTACTTTTATAAAGTATCAAAATGTTCTATTTCTGATTTTGATTAAACGATTTTGCCCTTAATATTTAGATTCCTGATCACTAACAGGAACTATTTTGCAGCCAGGTAAACAGTATTGTCTCTATGGGTCATATTTGTGTGTATTTGTAGAAAAACGCTTAAATTGTGTGGTGTTTTCAACGTAAGCAAAGCATAAGCAAATTATAAGCAAAGGAACTGAGTCTTCATAAATCCTTTTGCAACTCTTTTCTGAAGAAATTATGTATTATTCTACTTCCCGCGAATCTATTTCTGTTGAATATGGTGCAAAATCTAAGACAAATTGAGGCAAAATATGCAATAGGATCACAAAAATCCACAATGTTACTTTTATAATATATCAGAATTTTCTATTTCTGATTTTGATTAAACAATTTTACTTTAAATTTTTAGATTCACCTTCACTGACAGGTGCAATTACATGGCAAGGGAACCAATCTGTGTCCTTATGTGTCACATATGTGTGTATTTGTAGAAAAATGCTTAAACTGTGTGGTGTTTTCAACGTAAGCAAAGCATAAGCAAAGCGTAAGCAAACTGTAAGCAAAGTAACTGTGTCTTGATAAATCCTTTTTGCTACTATTTTCTGAAGAAATAATGTATTATTCGAATTTCCAGGAATCTATTTCTGTCGAATATGGTGCAAAACTGTAGAACAATATAGGTAAAATATGCAAAAGTGTCACAAAAATCCACAATGTTACTTTTATAAAGTATCAAAATGTTCTATTTCTGATTTTGATTAAACGATTTTACCCTTAATATAGATTCCTGATCACTAACAGGAACTATTTTGCAGCCAGGTAAACAGTATTGTCTCTATGGGTCATATTTGTGTGTATTTGTAGAAAAACGCTTAAATTGTGTGGTGTTTTCAACGTAAGCAAAGCATAAGCAAATTATAAGTAAAGGAACTGTGTCTTCATAAATCCTTTTGCAACTCTTGTCTGAAGAAATAATGTATTATTCTCCTTCCCGGGAATCTATTTCTGTTGAATATGGTGCAAAATCTAAGACAAATTGAGGCAAAATATGCAATAGGATCACAAAAATCCACAATGTTACTTTTATAATATATCAGAATTTTCTATTTCTGATTTTGATTAAACAATTTTACTTTTAATTTTTAGATTCACCTTCACTGACAGGTGCAATTACATGGCAAGGGAACCAATCTGTGTCCTTATGTGTCACATTTGTGTGTATTTGTAGAAAAATGCTTAATTGTGTGGTGTTTTCAACGTAAGCAAAGCATAAGCAAAGCACAAGCAAACTATAAGCAAAGGACCTGTGTCTTGATAAATCCTTTTGCAACTCTTTTCTGAAGAAATAATGTATTATTCTACTTCCCGGGAATATATTTCTGTTGAATATGGTGCAAAATCTAAGACAAATTGAGGCAAAATATGCATTAGGATCACAAAAATCCACAATGTTACTTTTATAAAGTATCAGAATTTTCTATTTCTGATTTTGATTAAACAATTATTCTCTTAATTTTTGGATTCACCTTCACTGACAGGTGCAATTATATAGCAAGGGCACCAATCTGTGTCCTTATGTGTCACATTTGTGTGTATTTGTAGAAAAATGCTTAAATTGTGTGGTGTTTTCAACGTAAGCAAAGCATAAGCAAAGCGTAAGCAAACTGTAAGCAAAGGAACTATGTCTTGATAAACCCTTTTTGCAACTATTTTTTAAAGAAATAATGTATAATTCTACTTCCAGGGACACTATTTTAGTCGAATATGGTGCAGAACTGTTGAAAAATTGAGGTAAAATATGCAAAAGTGTCACAAAAATCCACAATGTTACTTTTATAAAGTATCAAAATGTTCTATTTCTGATTTTGATTAAACGATTTTGCCCTTAATATTTAGATTCCTGATCACTAACCTGAACTATTTTGCAGCCAGGTAAACAGTATTGTCTCTATGGCTCATATTTGTGTGTATTTGTAGAAAAACGCTTAAATTGTGTAGTGTTTTCAACGTAAGCAAAGCATAAGCAAATTATAAGCAAAGGAACTGTGTCTTCATAAATCCTTTTGCAACTCTTTTCTGAAGAAATAATGTATTATTCTACTTCCCGCGAATCTATTTCTGTTGAATATGGTGCAAAATCTAAGACAAATTGAGGCAAAATATGCAATAGGATCACAAAAATCCACAATGTTACTTTTATAATATATCAGAATTTTCTATTTCTGATTTTGATTAAACAATTTTACTTTAAATTTTTAGATTCACCTTCACTGACAGGTGCAATTACATGGCAAGGGAACCAATCTGTGTCCTTATGTGTCACATTTGTGTGTATTTGTAGAAAAATGCTTAAATTGTGTGGTGTTTTCAACGTAAGCAAAGCATAAGCAAAGCGTAAGCAAACTGTAAGCAAAGTAACTGTGTCTTGATAAATCCTTTTTGCTACTATTTTCTGAAGAAATAATGTATTATTCGAATTTCCGGGAATCTATTTCTGTCGAATATGGTGCAAAATTGTAGAACAATATAGGTAAAATATGCTAAAGTGTCACAAAAATCCACAATGTTACTTTTATAAAGTATCAAAATGTTCTATTTCTGATTTTGATTAAACGATTTTGCCCTTAATATTTAGATTCCTGATCACTAACAGGAACTATTTTGCAGCCAGGTAAACAGTATTGTCTCTATGGGTCATATTTGTGTGTATTTGTAGAAAAACGCTTAAATTGTGTGGTGTTTTCAACGTAAGCAAAGCATAAGCAAATTATAAGCAAAGGAACTGTGTCTTCATAAATCCTTTTGCAACTCTTTTCTGAAGAAATAATGTATTATTCTACTTCCCGGGAATCTATTTCTGTTGAATATGGTGCAAAATCTAAGACGAATTGAGGCAAAATATGCAATAAGGTCACAAAAATCCACAATGTTACTTTTATAAAGTATTAGGATTTTCTTTTTCTGATTTTGATTAAACAATTATTCTCATAATTTTTAGATTCACATTCACTGACAGTTGCAATTATATAGCCAGGGAACCATTCTGTGTCCCTATGGGGCATATTCGTATATATTTATAGAAAAATGCTTAAGTTGTGTGGTGTTTTCACCGTAAGCAAAGCATAAGCAAAGCGTAAGCAAAGGAAGGAAAGGAACTGTGTCTTGATAAATCCTTTTTGCAACAATTTCTGAAGAAATAATGTATTACTCGACTTTCCTGGAACCTATTTCTGTCGAATATGGTGTAAAACTGTAGTAAAATTGAGGTAAAATATGCAAAACGGTCACAAAATCTATAATTTCACTTTATGAAAGTAGCGGATTTATATATTTTTGGTTTTGATTTCACAATTTTGCCCTTAATATTTAGTTTCCTGATCACTAACAGGAACTATTTTGTGGCCAGGTAAACAGTATTGTCCCTATGGGTCATATTTGTGTGTATTTGTAGAAAAATGCTTAAATTTTGTGGTGTTTTCAACGTAAGCAAAGCATAAGCAAAGCATAAGCAAACTGTAAGCAAGGGAACTGTGTCTTAAAAAACCCTTTTTGCAACTATTTTTTGAAGAAATAATGTATTATTCAACTTTCCTGGAATCTATTTCTGTCGAATATGGTGCAAAACTGTAGAAAAATTTAGATAAAATATCCAAAAGGGTCACAAAAATCCACCATGTTACTTTTATAAAGTATCAGAATTTTCTATTTCTGATTTTGATTAAACGATTTCACCTTTAATTTTTAGATTCACCTTCACTGACAGGTGCAATTATATAACCAGGTAAACAGTATTGTCCCTATGGGTCATATTTGTGTGTATTTGTAGAAAAATGCTTAAATTGTGTGGTGTTTTCATCGTAAGCAAAGCATAAGCTAATCATAAGCAAACTATAAGCAAAGGAACTGTGTCTTGATAAATCCTTTTTGCAACTCTTTTCTGAAAAAATAATGTATTATTCGACTTTCCTGAAACCTATTTTGTTAAATATGGTGCAAAACTGTATAAAAATTGAGGTAAAATATGCAAAAGGTTCACAAAAATCGATAATGTCACTTTCAGAAAGTAGCGGATTTATATATTTTTGCATTTGATTTAACAATTTGGCCATTAATATTTAGATTCATGATCACTAACAGGAACTATTTTTTTAGCCCAATAAACAGTCTGTGTCCCTGTGGGTCATATTTATGTGTATTTCTGGAAAAATGCTTAAATTGTGTGGTGTTTTCAACGTAAGCAAAGCATAAGCAAAGCGTAAACAAACTGTAAACAAAGGAACTGTGTCTTGATAAACCCTTTTTGCAACTATTTTTTTATGAAATAATGTATTATTCTACTTCCAGTGACCCTATTTCAGTCGAATATGGTGCAGAACTGTAGAAAAATTGAGGTAAAATATGCAAAAGGGTCAAAAAAATCCACAATGTTACTTTTATATTGTATCAAAATGTTCTATTTCTGAAATATTTCTGGGTCTATTTTGAAGCCAGGTAAACAGTATTGTATCTATGGTTTTTTTTATGAAATAATGTATTATTCTACTTCCAGTGACCCTATTTCAGTCGAATATGATGCAGAACTGTAGAAAAATTGAGGTAAAATATGCAAAAGGGTCACAAAAATCCACAATGTTACTTTTATAAAGTATCAGAATTTTCTATTTCTGATTTTGATTAAAAATTTCACTCTTAATTTTTAGATTCACCTTCACTGACAGGTGCAATTATATAGCCAGGTAAAGAGTCTGTGGTCCATATGGGTCATATTTTTGTGCATTCGTAGAAAAATGCTTAAATTGTGTGGGGTTTTCACCGTAAGCAAAGCATAAACAAAGCGTAAGCAAACTGAAAGCAAAGTAACTCTGTCTATATAAATCAAACAAAGCGTAAGCAAATCGTAAGCAAAGTAACTCTGTCTATATAAATCCTTTTTGCAACTGTTTTCTGAAGAAATAATGTATTATTCGACTTTTCGGGAATCTATTTCTGTCGAATATGGTGCAAAACTGTAGAAAAAATTAGGTAAAATAAGCAAAAGGGTCACAAAAATACACCATGTTACTTTTATCAGAATGTTCTATTTCTGATTTTGATTCAACGATTTTGCCCTTAATATTTAGATTCCTGATCACTAACAGGAACTATTTTGAAGCCAGGTAAACAGGTTTTTGCTACTATTTTCTGAAGAAATAATGTATTATTCGAATTTCCGGGAATCTATTTCTGTCGAATATGGTGCAAAATTGCAGAACAATATAGGTAAAATATGCAAAAGTGTCACAAAAATCCACAATGTTACTTTTATAAAGTATCAAAATGTTCTATTTCTGATTTTGATTAAACGATTTTGCCCTTAATATTTAAATTCCTGATCACTAACAGGAACTATTTTGCAGCCAGGTAAACAGTATTGTCTCTATGGGTCATATTTGTGTGTATTTGTAGAAAAACGCTTAAATTGTGTGGTGTTTTCAACGTAAGCAAAGCATAAGCAAATTATAAGCAAAGGAACTGTGTCTTCATAAATCCTTTTGCAACTCTTTTCTGAAGAAATAATGTATTATTCTACTTCCCGCGAATCTATTTCTGTTGAATATGGTGCAAAATCTAAGACAAATTGAGGCAAAATATGCAATAGGATCACAAAAATCCACAATGTTACTTTTATAATATATCAGAATTTTCTATTTCTGATTTTGATTAAACAATTTTACTTTTAATTTTTAGATTCACCTTCACTGACAGGTGCAATTACATGGCAAGGGAACCAATCTGTGTCCTTATGTGTCACATTTGTGTGTATTTGTAGAAAAATGCTTAAATTGTGTGGGGTTTTCAACGTAAGCAAAGCATAAGCAAAGCGTAAGCAAACTGTAAGCAAAGTAACTGTGTCTTGATAAATCCTTTTTGCTACTATTTTCTGAAGAAATAATGTATTATTCGAATTTCCGGGAATCTATTTCTGTCGAATATGGTGCAAAACTGTAGAACAATATAGGTAAAATATGCAAAAGTGTCACAAAAATCCACAATGTTACTTTTATAAAGTATCAAAATGTTCTATTTCTGATTTTGATTAAACGATTTTGCCCTTAATATTTAGATTCCTGATCACTAACAGGAACTATTTTGCAGCCAGGTAAACAGTATTGTCTCTATGGGTCATATTTGTGTGTATTTGTAGAAAAACGCTTAAATTGTGTGGTGTTTTCAACGTAAACAAAGCATAAGCAAATTATAAGCAAAGGAACTGTGTCTTCATAAATCCTTTTGCAACTCTTTTCTGAAGAAATAATGTATTATTCTACTTCCCGGGAATCTATTTCTGTTGAATATGGTGCAAAATCTAAGACGAATTGAGGCAAAATATGCAATAAGGTCACAAAAATCCACAATGTTACTTTTATAAAGTATCAGGATTTTCTTTTTCTGATTTTGATTAAACAATTATTCTCATAATTTTTAGATTCACATTCACTGACAGTTGCAATTATATAGCCAGGTAAACAGTCTATGGTCCATATGGGTCATATTTTTTGTGTATTTGTATTTAATTGCTTAAATTGTGTGCGGTTTTCACCGTAAGCAAAACATAAGCAAAGCGTAAGCAAACTGTAAGCAAAGTAACTGTGTCTTGATAAATCCTTTTTGCTACTATTTTCTGAAGAAATAATGTATTATTCGAATTTCCGGGAATCTATTTCTGTCGAATATGGTGCAAAACTGTAGAACCATATAGGTAAAATATGATCAAGGGTCACAAAAATCCACCATGATACTTTCATAAAGAATCAGAATTTTCTTTTTCTGATTTTGATTAAACGATTTTAACCTTAATTTTTAGATTCACCTTCACTGACAGGTGCAGTTGTATAGCCAGGGAACCATTCTGTGTCCCTATGGGGCATATTCGTATATATTTATAGAAAAATGCTTAAGTTGTGTGGTGTTTTCACCGTAAGCAAAGCATAAGCAAAGCGTCAGCAAAGGAAGGAAAGGAACTGTGTCTTGATAAATCCTTTTTGCAACAATTTCTGAAGAAATAATGTATTACTCGACTTTCCTGGAACCTATTTCTGTCGAATATGGTGTAAAACTGTAGTAAAATTGAGGTAAAATATGCAAAACGGTCACAAAATCTATAATTTCACTTTATGAAAGTAGCGGATTTATATATTTTTGGTTTTGATTTCACAATTTTGCCCTAAATATTTAGTTTCCTGATCACTAACAGGAACTATTTTGTGGCCAGGTAAACAGTATTGTCCCTATGGGTCATATTTGTGTGTATTTGTAGAAAAATGCTTAAATTTTGTGGTGTTTTCAACGTAAGCAAAGCATAAGCAAAGCATAAGCAAACTGTAAGCAAAGGAACTGTGTCTTAATAAACCCTTTTTGCAACTATTTTTTGAAGAAATAATGTATAATTCTACTTCCAGGGACCCTATTTCAGTCGAATATGGTGCAGAACTGTAGAAAAATTGAGGTAGAATATGCAAAAGGGTAACAAAAATCTATAATGTCACTTTAAGAAAGTAGCGGATTTATATATTTTTGGTTTTGATTTAACAATTTTGCCCTTAATATTTAGATTCCTGGTCACTAACAGGAACTAATTTGTAGCCAGGTAAACAGTCTCTGTCCCTATGGGTCATATTTGTGTATATTTGTAGAAAAATGCCTAAATTCTGTGGTGTTTTCATCGTAAGCAAAGCATAAGCAAACTGTAAGCAAAGTAACTGTATCTTGATAAATCCTTTTCGCAACTATTTTTTAAAGAAATAATGTATTATTCGACTCTGGAAATCTATTTCTGTCGAATATGGTGCAGAACTGTAGAAAAATTGAGGTAAAATATGCAAAGGGTCACAGAAATCCACAATGTGTCTTTTCTAAAATATCAGAATTTTCTATTTCTGATTTTGATGAAACAATTTTACTCTTAATTTTTAGATTCACCTTCACTGACAGGTGCAATTATATAGCCAGGTAAACAGTCTGTGGTCCATATGGGTCATATTTTTGAGTATTTGTAGAAAAATGCTTAAATTGTGTGGGGTGTTCACCGTAAGCAAAGCATAAGCAAAGCGAAAGCAAACTGTAAGCAAAGTAACTGTGTCTTGATAAATCCTTTTTCCAACTCTTTTCTGAAGAAATAATGTATTATCCCACTTCCCGGGAATCTATTTCTGTTGAATATGGTGCAAAATCTAAGACAAATTTAGGTAAATATGCAATAGGGTCACAAAAATCTATAATGTCACTTTAAGAAAGTAGCGGATTTATATGTTTTTGGTTTTGATTTAACAATTTGGCCCTTAATATTTAGATTCCTGATCACTAACAGGAACTATTTAGTAGCCAGGTAAACAGTCTGTGTCCCTATGGGTCATATTTGTGTGTATTTGTAGAAAAATGCCTAAATTGTGTGGTGTTTTCATCGTAAGCAAAGCATAAGCAAACTGTAAGCAAAGTAACTGTGTCTTGATAAATCCTTTTGGCAACTATTTTCTAAAGAAATAATGTATTATTCGACTCCTAAATTCTGTGGTGTTTTCATCGTAAGCAAAGCATAAGCAAACTGTAAGCAAAGTAACTGTATCTTGATAAATCCTTTTCGCAACTATTTTTTAAAGAAATAATGTATTATTCGACTCTGGAAATCTATTTCTGTCGAATATGGTGCAGAACTGTAGAAAAATTGAGGTAAAATATGCAAAGGGTCACAGAAATCCACAATGTGTCTTTTCTAAAATATCAGAATTTTCTATTTCTGATTTTGATGAAACAATTTTACTCTTAATTTTTAGATTCACCTTCACTGACAGGTGCAATTATATAGCCAGGTAAACAGTCTGTGGTCCATATGGGTCATATTTTTGAGTATTTGTAGAAAAATGCTTAAATTGTGTGGGGTGTTCACCGTAAGCAAAGCATAAGCAAAGCGAAAGCAAACTGTAAGCAAAGTAACTGTGTCTTGATAAATCCTTTTTCCAACTCTTTTCTGAAGAAATAATGTATTATCCCACTTCCCGGGAATCTATTTCTGTTGAATATGGTGCAAAATCTAAGACAAATTGAGGTAAATATGCAATAGGGTCACAAAAATCTATAATGTCACTTTAAGAAAGTAGCGGATTTATATGTTTTTGGTTTTGATTTAACAATTTGGCCCTTAATATTTAGATTCCTGATCACTAACAGGAACTATTTTGTAGCCAGGTAAACAGTCTGTGTCCCTATGGGTCATATTTGTGTGTATTTGTAGAAAAATGCCTAAATTGTGTGGTGTTTTCATCGTAAGCAAAGCGTAAGCAAAGGAAGCAAAGGAACTGTGTCTTGATAAATCCTAAAGAAATAATGTATTATTCAACTTTCCGGGAATCTATTTCTGTCGAATATGGTGCAAAACTGTAGAAAAATTTAGATAAAATATCCAAAAGGGTCACAAAAATCCACCATGTTACTTTTATAAAGTATCAGAATGTTCTATTTCTGATTTTGATTAAAAATTTTACTCTTAATTTTTAGATTCACCTTCACTGACAGGTGCAATTATATAGCCAGGTAAACAGTCTGTGGTCCATATGGGTCATATTTTGTGTACTTGTAGAAAAATGCTTAAATTGTGTGGGGTTTTCACCGTAAGCAAAGCATAAGCATAGCGTAAGCAAACTGTAAGCAAAGTAACTGTGTCTATATAAATCCTTTTTGCAACTCTTTTCTGAAGAAATAATGTATTATTCGACTTTCCGGGAATCTGTTTCTGTCGAATATGGTGCAAAACAGTAGAAAAATTTAGGTAAAATATGCAAAAGGGTCACAAAAATCCACAATGTTACTTTTATAAAGTATCAAAATGTTCTATTTCTGATTTTGATTAAACGATTTTGCCTTTAATATTTAGATTCCTGATCACTAACAGGAACTATTTTGAAGCCAGGTAAACAGTATTGTATCTAAGGGTCATATTTGTGTGTATTTGTAGAAAAATGCTTAAATTGTGTGGTGTTTTCATCGTAAGCAAAGCATAAGCCAAGCATAAGCAAACTATAAGCAAAGGAACTGTGTCTTGATAAATCCTTTTTGCAACTCTTTTCTGAAGAAATAATGTATTATTCTACTTCCCGGGGATCTATTTCTGTCGAATATGCTGCAAAATCTAAGACAAATTGAGGCAAAATATGCAAAAATGTAAAAAAAAATCCACAATGTTAATTTTATAAAATATAAGAATTTTCTATTTCTGATTTGATTAAACAATTTTACTCTTAATTTTTAGATTCACCTTCACTGACAGGTGCAATTATATAGCCAGGGAACCAATCTGTGTCTTGATAAATCCTTTTTCCAACTCTTTTCTGAAGAAATAATGTATTATTCGACTTTCCGGGAATCTATTTCTGTCGAATATGCTGCAAAACTGTAGAAAAATTTAGGTAAAATATGCAAAAGGGTCACAAAAATCCACAATGTTACTTTTATAAAGTATCAGAATGTTCTATTTCTGATTTTGATTCAACGATTTTGCCCTTAATATTGAGATTCCTGATCACTAACAGGAACTATTTTGAAGCCAGGTAAACAGTATTGTATCTATGGGTCATATTTGTGTGTATTTGTAGAAAAATGCTTAAATTCTGTTGTGTTTTCAACGTAAGCAAAGCATAAGCAAAGCACAAGCGAACTGTAAGCAAAGGAACTGTGTCTTGATAAATCCTTTTGCAACTCTTTTCTGAAGAAATAATGTATTATTCTACTTTCCGGGAATCTATTTCTGTTGAATATGGTGCAAAATCTAAGACAAATTGAGGCAAAATATGCAATAGGATCACAAAAATCCACAATGTTACTTTTATAAAGTATCAGAATTTTCTATTTCTGATTTTGATTAAACAATTATTCTCTTAATTTTTGGATTCACCTTCACTGACAGGTGCAATTATATAGCAAAGGCACCAATCTGTGTCCTTATGTGTCACATTTGTGTGTATTTGTTGAAAAATGCTTAAATTGTGTGGTGTTTTCAACGTAAGCAAAGCATAAGCCAAGCATAAGCAAACTGTAAGCAAAGGAACTGTGTCTTGATAAATCCTTTTTGCAACTCTTTTTTAAAGAAATAATGTATAATTCTACTTCCAGGGACACTATTTCAGTCGAATATGGTGCAGAACTGTTGAAAAATTGAGGTAAAATATGCAAAAGTGTCACAAAAATCCACAATGTTACTTTTATAAAGTATCAAAATGTTCTATTTCTGATTATGATTAAACGATTTTGCCCTTAATATTTAGATTCCTGATCACTAACAGGAACTATTTTGCAGCCAGGTAAATAGTATTGTCCCTATGGGTCCTATTTGTGTGTATTTGTAGAAAAATGCTTAAATTGTGTGGTGTTTTCATCGTAAGCAAAGCATAAGCCAAGCATAAGCAAACTATAAGCAAAGGAACTGTGTCTTGATAAATCCTTTTTGCAACTCTTTTCTGAAGAAATAATGTATTATTCTACTTCCCGGGGATCTATTTCTGTCGAATATGCTGCAAAATCTAAGACAAATTGAGGCAAAATATGCAAAAATGTCAAAAAAAATCCACAATGTTAATTTTATAAAATATAAGAATTTTCTATTTCTGATTTGATTAAACAATTTTACTCTTAATTTTTAGATTCACCTTCACTGACAGGTGCAATTATATAGCCAGGGAACCAATCTGTGTCCCTTTGGGTCATATTTGTGTGTTTTTGTAGAAAAATGCTTAAATTGTGTGGTGTTTTCAACGTAAGCAAAGCATAAGCAAAGCGTAAGCAAACTGTAAGCAAAGGAACTATGTCTTGATAAACCGTTTTTGCCACTATTTTTTAAAGAAATAATGTATAATTCTACTTCCAGGGACACTATTTCAGTCGAATATGGTGCAGAACTGTTGAAAAATTGAGGTAAAATATGCAAAAGTGTCACAAAAATCCACAATGTTACTTTTATAAAGTATCAAAATGTTCTATTTCTGATTTTGATTAAACGATTTTGCCCTTAATATTTAGATTCCTGATCACTAACAGGAACTATTTTGCAGCCAGGTAAATAGTATTGTCCCTATGGGTCCTATTTGTGTGTATTTGTAGAAAAATGCTTAAATTGTGTGGTGTTTTCATCGTAAGCAAAGCATAAGCCAAGCATAAGCAAACTATAAGCAAAGGAACTGTGTCTTGATAAATCCTTTTTGCAACTCTTTTCTGAAGAAATAATGTATTATTCTACTTCCCGGGGATCTATTTCTGTCGAATATGCTGCAAAATCTAAGACAAATTGAGGCAAAATATGCAAAAATGTCAAAAAAAATCCACAATGTTAATTTTATAAAATATAAGAATTTTCTATTTCTGATTTGATTAAACAATTTTACTCTTAATTTTTAGATTCACCTTCACTGACAGGTGCAATTATATAGCCAGGGAACCAATCTGTGTCTTGATAAATCCTTTTTCCAACTCTTTTCTGAAGAAATAATGTATTATTCGACTTTCCGGGAATCTATTTCTGTCGAATATGCTGCAAAACTGTAGAAAAATTTATGTAAAATATGCAAAAGGGTCACAAAAATCCACAATGTTACTTTTATAAAGTATCAGAATGTTCTATTTCTGATTTTGATTCAACGATTTTGCCCTTAATATTGAGATTCCTGATCACTAACAGGAACTATTTTGAAGCCAGGTAAACAGTATTGTATCTATGGGTCATATTTGTGTGTATTTGTAGAAAAATGCTTAAATTCTGTTGTGATTTCAACGTAAGCAAAGCATAAGCAAAGCACAAGCGAACTGTAAGCAAAGGAACTGTGTCTTGATAAATCCTTTTGCAACTCTTTTCTGAAGAAATAATGTATTATTCAACTTTCCGGGAATCTATTTCTGTCGAATATGCTGCAAAATCTAAGACAAATTGAGGCAAAATATGCAAAAATGTCAAAAAAAGTCCACAATGTTAATTTTATAAAATATAAGAATTTTCTATTTCTGATTTGATTAAACAATTTTACTCTTAATTTTTAGATTCACCTTCACTGACAGGTGCAATTATATAGCCAGGGAACCAATCTGTGTCCCTTTGGGTCATATTTGTGTGTTTTTGTAGAAAAATGCTTAAATTGTGTGGTGTTTTCAACGTAAGCAAAGCATAAGCAAATTATAAGCAAAGGAACTGTGTCTTGATAAATCCTTTTTGCAACACTTTTCTGAAGAAATAATGTATTATTCGACTTTCCGGGAATCTATTTCTGTCGAATATGCTGCAAAACTGTAGAAAAATTTAGTTAAAATATGCAAAAGGGTCACAAAAATCCACAATGTTACTTTTATAAAGTATCAGAATGTTCTATTTCTGATTTTGATTCAACGATTTTGCCCTTAATATTGAGATTCCTGATCACTAACAGGAACTATTTTGAAGCCAGGTAAACAGTATTGTATCTAAGGGTCATATTTGTGTGTATTTGTAGAAAAATGCTTAAATTGTGTGGTGTTTTCATCGTAAGCAAAGCATAAGCCAAGCATAAGCAAACTATAAGCAAAGGAACTGTGTCTTGATAAATCCTTTTTGCAACTCTTTTCTGAAGAAATAATGTATTATTCTACTTCCCGGGGATCTATTTCTGTCGAATATGCTGCAAAATCTAAGACAAATTGAGGCAAAATATGCAAAAATGTCAAAAAAAATCCACAATGTTAATTTTATAAAATATAAGAATTTTCTATATCTGATTTGATTAAACAATTTTACTCTTAATTTTTAGATTCACCTTCACTGACAGGTGCAATTATATAGCCAGGGAACCAATCTGTGTCTTGATAAATCCTTTTTCCAACTCTTTTCTGAAGAAATAATGTATTATTCGACTTTCCGGGAATCTATTTCTGTCGAATATGCTGCAAAACTGTAGAAAAATTTAGGTAAAATATGCAAAAGGGTCACAAAAATCCACAATGTTACTTTTATAAAGTATCAGAATGTTCTATTTCTGATTTTGATTCAACGATTTTGCCCTTAATATTGAGATTCCTGATCACTAACAGGAACTATTTTGAAGCCAGGTAAACAGTATTGTATCTATGGGTCATATTTGTGTGTATTTGTAGAAAAATGCTTAAATTCTGTTGTGTTTTCAACGTAAGCAAAGCATAAGCAAAGCACAAGCGAACTGTAAGCAAAGGAACTGTGTCTTGATAAATCCTTTTGCAACTCTTTTCTGAAGAAATAATGTATTATTCAACTTTCCGGGAATCTATTTCTGTCGAATATGCTGCAAAATCTAAGACAAATTGAGGCAAAATATGCAAAAATGTCAAAAAAAGTCCACAATGTTAATTTTATAAAATATAAGAATTTTCTATTTCTGATTTGATTAAACAATTTTACTCTTAATTTTTAGATTCACCTTCACTGACAGGTGCAATTATATAGCCAGGGAACCAATCTGTGTCCCTTTGGGTCATATTTGTGTGTTTTTGTAGAAAAATGCTTAAATTGTGTGGTGTTTTCAACGTAAGCAAAGCATAAGCAAATTATAAGCAAAGGAACTGTGTCTTGATAAATCCTTTTTGCAACTCTTTTCTGAAGAAATAATGTATTATTCGACTTTCCGGGAATCTATTTCTGTCGAATATGCTGCAAAACTGTAGAAAAATTTAGTTAAAATATGCAAAAGGGTCACAAAAATCCACAATGTTACTTTTCAAAAGTATCAGAATGTTCTATTTCTGATTTTGATTCAACGATTTTGCCCTTAATATTGAGATTCCTGATCACTAACAGGAACTATTTTGAAGCCAGGTAAACAGTATTGTATCTAAGGGTCATATTTGTGTGTATTTGTAGAAAAATGCTTAAATTGTGTGGTGTTTTCATCGTAAGCAAAGCATAAGCCAAGCATAAGCAAACTATAAGCAAAGGAACTGTGTCTTGATAAATCCTTTTTGCAACTCTTTTCTGAAGAAATAATGTATTATTCTACTTCCCGGGGATCTATTTCTGTCGAATATGCTGCAAAATCTAAGACAAATTGAGGCAAAATATGCAAAAATGTCAAAAAAAATCCACAATGTTAATTTTATAAAATATAAGAATTTTCTATTTCTGATTTGATTAAACAATTTTACTCTTAATTTTTAGATTCACCTTCACTGACAGGTGCAATTATATAGCCAGGGAACCAATCTGTGTCCCTTTGGGTCATATTTGTGTGTTTTTGTAGAAAAATGCTTAAATTGTGTGGTGTTTTCAACATAAGCAAAGCATCAGCAAATTATAAGCAACGGAACTGTGTCTTGATAAATCCTTTTTGCAACTCTTTTCTGAAGAAATAATGTATTATTCGACTTTCCGGGAATCTATTTCTGTCGAATATGCTGCAAAACTGTAGAAAAATTTAGTTAAAATATGCAAAAGGGTCACAAAAATCCACAATGTTACTTTTATAAAGTATCAGAATGTTCTATTTCTGATTTTGATTCAACGATTTTGCCGTTAATATTGAGATTCCTGATCACTAACAGGAACTATTTTGAAGCCAGGTAAACAGTATTGTATCTTAGGGTCATATTTGTGTGTATTTGTAGAAAAATGCTTAAATTCTGTTGTGTTTTCAACGTAAGCAAAGCATAAGCAAACTGTAAGCAAAGGAACTGTGTCTTGATAAATCCTTTTGCAACTCTTTTCTGAAGAAATAATATATTATTCTACTTTCCGCGAATCTATTTCTGTTGAATATGGTGCAAAATCTAAGACAAATTGAGGCAAAATATGCAATAGGATCACAAAAATCCACAATGTTACTTTTATAAAGTATCAGAATTTTCTATTTCTGATTTGATTAAACAATTATTCTCTTAATTTTTGGATTCACCTTCACTGACAGGTGCAATTATATAGCAAGGGCACCAATCTGTGTCCTTATGTGTCACATTTGTGTGTATTTGTAGAAAAATGCTTAAATTGTGTGGTGTTTTCAACGTAAGCAAAGCATAAGCAAAGCGTAAGCAAACTGTAAGCAAAGGAACTATGTCTTGATAAACCCTTTTTGCCACTATTTTTTAAAGAAATAATGTATAATTCTACTTCCAGGGACACTATTTCAGTCGAATATGGTGCAGAACTGTTGAAAAATTGAGGTAAAATATGCAAAAGTGTCACAAAAATCCACAATGTTACTTTTATAAAGTATCAAAATGTTCTATTTCTGATTTTGATTAAACGATTTTGCCCTTAATATTTAGATTCCTGATCACTAACAGGAACTATTTTGCAGCCAGGTAAATAGTATTGTCCCTATGGGTCCTATTTGTGTGTATTTGTAGAAAAATGCTTAAATTGTGTGGTGTTTTCATCGTAAGCAAAGCATAAGCCAAGCATAAGCAAACTATAAGCAAAGGAACTGTGTCTTGATAAATCCTTTTTGCAACTCTTTTCTGAAGAAAAAATGTATTATTCTACTTCCCGGGGATCTATTTCTGTCGAATATGCTGCAAAATCTAAGACAAATTGAGGCAAAATATGCAAAAATGTCAAAAAAAATCCACAATGTTAATTTTATAAAATATAAGAATTTTCTATTTCTGATTTGATTAAACAATTTTACTCTTAATTTTTAGATTCACCTTCACTGACAGGTGCAATTATATAGCCAGGGAACCAATCTGTGTCTTGATAAATCCTTTTTCCAACTCTTTTCTGAAGAAATAATGTATTATTCGACTTTCCGGGAATCTATTTCTGTCGAATATGCTGCAAAACTGTAGAAAAATTTAGGTAAAATATGCAAAAGGGTCACAAAAATCCACAATGTTACTTTTATAAAGTATCAGAATGTTCTATTTCTGATTTTGATTCAACGATTTTGCCCTTAATATTGAGATTCCTGATCACTAACAGGAACTATTTTGAAGCCAGGTAAACAGTATTGTATCTATGGGTCATATTTGTGTGTATTTGTAGAAAAATGCTTAAATTCTGTTGTGTTTTCAACGTAAGCAAAGCATAAGCAAAGCACAAGCGAACTGTAAGCAAAGGAACTGTGTCTTGATAAATCCTTTTGCAACTCTTTTCTGAAGAAATAATGTATTATTCAACTTTCCGGGAATCTATTTCTGTCGAATATGCTGCAAAATCTAAGACAAATTGAGGCAAAATATGCAAAAATGTCAAAAAAAGTCCACAATGTTAATTTTATAAAATATAAGAATTTTCTATTTCTGATTTGATTAAACAATTTTACTCTTAATTTTTAGATTCACCTTCACTGACAGGTGCAATTATATAGCCAGGGAACCAATCTGTGTCCCTTTGGGTCATATTTGTGTGTTTTTGTAGAAAAATGCTTAAATTGTGTGGTGTTTTCAACGTAAGCAAAGCATAAGCAAATTATAAGCAAAGGAACTGTGTCTTGATAAATCCTTTTTGCAACTCTTTTCTGAAGAAATAATGTATTATTCGACTTTCCGGGAATCTATTTCTGTCGAATATGCTGCAAAACTGTAGAAAAATTTAGTTAAAATATGCAAAAGGGTCACAAAAATCCACAATGTTACTTTTCAAAAGTATCAGAATGTTCTATTTCTGATTTTGATTCAACGATTTTGCCCTTAATATTGAGATTCCTGATCACTAACAGGAACTATTTTGAAGCCAGGTAAACAGTATTGTATCTAAGGGTCATATTTGTGTGTATTTGTAGAAAAATGCTTAAATTGTGTGGTGTTTTCATCGTAAGCAAAGCATAAGCCAAGCATAAGCAAACTATAAGCAAAGGAACTGTGTCTTGATAAATCCTTTTTGCAACTCTTTTCTGAAGAAATAATGTATTATTCTACTTCCCGGGGATCTATTTCTGTCGAATATGCTGCAAAATCTAAGACAAATTGAGGCAAAATATGCAAAAATGTCAAAAAAAATCCACAATGTTAATTTTATAAAATATAAGAATTTTCTATTTCTGATTTGATTAAACAATTTTACTCTTAATTTTTAGATTCACCTTCACTGACAGGTGCAATTATATAGCCAGGGAACCAATCTGTGTCCCTTTGGGTCATATTTGTGTGTTTTTGTAGAAAAATGCTTAAATTGTGTGGTGTTTTCAACATAAGCAAAGCATCAGCAAATTATAAGCAACGGAACTGTGTCTTGATAAATCCTTTTTGCAACTCTTTTCTGAAGAAATAATGTATTATTCGACTTTCCGGGAATCTATTTCTGTCGAATATGCTGCAAAACTGTAGAAAAATTTAGTTAAAATATGCAAAAGGGTCACAAAAATCCACAATGTTACTTTTATAAAGTATCAGAATGTTCTATTTCTGATTTTGATTCAACGATTTTGCCGTTAATATTGAGATTCCTGATCACTAACAGGAACTATTTTGAAGCCAGGTAAACAGTATTGTATCTTAGGGTCATATTTGTGTGTATTTGTAGAAAAATGCTTAAATTCTGTTGTGTTTTCAACGTAAGCAAAGCATAAGCAAACTGTAAGCAAAGGAACTGTGTCTTGATAAATCCTTTTGCAACTCTTTTCTGAAGAAATAATATATTATTCTACTTTCCGCGAATCTATTTCTGTTGAATATGGTGCAAAATCTAAGACAAATTGAGGCAAAATATGCAATAGGATCACAAAAATCCACAATGTTACTTTTATAAAGTATCAGAATTTTCTATTTCTGATTTGATTAAACAATTATTCTCTTAATTTTTGGATTCACCTTCACTGACAGGTGCAATTATATAGCAAGGGCACCAATCTGTGTCCTTATGTGTCACATTTGTGTGTATTTGTAGAAAAATGCTTAAATTGTGTGGTGTTTTCAACGTAAGCAAAGCATAAGCAAAGCGTAAGCAAACTGTAAGCAAAGGAACTATGTCTTGATAAACCCTTTTTGCCACTATTTTTTAAAGAAATAATGTATAATTCTACTTCCAGGGACACTATTTCAGTCGAATATGGTGCAGAACTGTTGAAAAATTGAGGTAAAATATGCAAAAGTGTCACAAAAATCCACAATGTTACTTTTATAAAGTATCAAAATGTTCTATTTCTGATTTTGATTAAACGATTTTGCCCTTAATATTTAGATTCCTGATCACTAACAGGAACTATTTTGCAGCCAGGTAAATAGTATTGTCCCTATGGGTCCTATTTGTGTGTATTTGTAGAAAAATGCTTAAATTGTGTGGTGTTTTCATCGTAAGCAAAGCATAAGCCAAGCATAAGCAAACTATAAGCAAAGGAACTGTGTCTTGATAAATCCTTTTTGCAACTCTTTTCTGAAGAAAAAATGTATTATTCTACTTCCCGGGGATCTATTTCTGTCGAATATGCTGCAAAATCTAAGACAAATTGAGGCAAAATATGCAAAAATGTCAAAAAAAATCCACAATGTTAATTTTATAAAATATAAGAATTTTCTATTTCTGATTTGATTAAACAATTTTACTCTTAATTTTTAGATTCACCTTCACTGACAGGTGCAATTATATAGCCAGGGAACCAATCTGTGTCTTGATAAATCCTTTTTCCAACTCTTTTCTGAAGAAATAATGTATTATTCGACTTTCCGGGAATCTATTTCTGTCGAATATGCTGCAAAACTGTAGAAAAATTTAGGTAAAATATGCAAAAGGGTCACAAAAATCCACAATGTTACTTTTATAAAGTATCAGAATGTTCTATTTCTGATTTTGATTCAACGATTTTGCCCTTAATATTGAGATTCCTGATCACTAACAGGAACTATTTTGAAGCCAGGTAAACAGTATTGTATCTATGGGTCATATTTGTGTGTATTTGTAGAAAAATGCTTAAATTCTGTTGTGTTTTCAACGTAAGCAAAGCATAAGCAAAGCACAAGCGAACTGTAAGCAAAGGAACTGTGTCTTGATAAATCCTTTTGCAACTCTTTTCTGAAGAAATAATGTATTATTCAACTTTCCGGGAATCTATTTATGTCGAATATGGTGCAAAACTGTAGAAAAATATGGGTAAAATATGATTAAGGGTCACAAAAAGTCCACAATGTTAATTTTATAAAATATAAGAATTTTCTATTTCTGATTTGATTAAACAATTTTACTCTTAATTTTTAGATTCACCTTCACTGACAGGTGCAATTATATAGCCAGGGAACCAATCTGTGTCCCTTTGGGTCATATTTATGTGTTTTTGTAGAAAAATGCTTAAATTGTGTGGTGTTTTCAACGTAAGCAAAGCATAAGCAAAGCATAAGCAAACTGTAAGCATAGGAACTGTGTCTTGATAAATCCTTTTTCCAACTCTTTTCTGAAGAAATAATGTATTATTCGACTTTCCGGGAATCTATTTCTGTCGAATACGCTGCAAAACTGTAGAAAAATTTAGGTAAAATATGCAAAAGGGTCACAAAAATCCACAATGTTACTTTTATAAAGTATCAGAATGTTCTATTTCTGATTTTGATTCAACGATTTTGCCCTTAATATTGAGATTCCTGATCACTAACAGGAACTATTTTGAAGCCAGGTAAACAGTATTGTATCTAAGGGTCATATTTGTGTGTATTTGTAGAAAAATGCTTAAATTCTGTTGTGTTTTCAACGTAAGCAAAGCATAAGCAAACTGTAAGCAAAGGAACTGTGTCTTGATAAATCCTTTTGCAACTCTTTTCTGAAGAAATAATATATTATTCTACTTTCCGGGAATCTATTTCTGTTGAATATGGTGCAAAATCTAAGACAAATTGAGGCAAAATATGCAATAGGATCACAAAAATCCACAATGTTACTTTTATAAAGTATCAGAATTTTCTATTTCTGATTTTGATTAAACAATTATTCTCTTAATTTTTGGATTCACCTTCACTGACAGGTGCAATTATATAGCCAGGGAGCCAATCTGTGTCCTTATTTGTCACATTTGTGTGTATTTGTAGAAAAATGCTTAAATTGTGTGGTGTTTTCAACGTAAGCAAAGCATAAGCAAAGCGTAAGCAACCTGTAAGCAAAGGAACTATGTCTTGATAAACCCTTTTTGCAACTATTTTTTAAAGAAATAATGTATAATTCTACTTCCAGGGACACTATTTCAGTCGAATATGGTGCAGAACTGTTGAAAAATTGAGGTAAAATATGCAAAAGTGTCACAAAAATCCACAATGTTACTTTTATAAAGTATCAAAATGTTCTATTTCTGATTTTGATTAAACGATTTTGCCCTTAATATTTAGATTCCTGATCACTAACAGGAACTATTTTGCAGCCAGGTAAACAGTATTGTCCCTATGGGTCCTATTTGTGTGTATTTGTAGAAAAATGCTTAAATTGTGTGGTGTTTTCATCGTAAGCAAAGCATAAGCCAAGCATAAGCAAACTATAAGCAAAGGAACTGTGTCTTGATAAATCCTTTTTGCAACTCTTTTCTGAAGAAATAATGTATTATTCTACTTTCCGGGGATCTATTTCTGTCGAATATGCTGCAAAATCTAAGACAAATTGAGGCAAAATATGCAAAAATGTCAAAAAAAATCCACAATGTTAATTTTATAAAATATAAGAATTTTCTATTTCTGATTTGATTAAACAATTTTACTCTTAATTTTTACATTCACCTTCACTTACAGGTGCAATTATATAGCCAGGGAACCAATCTGTGTCCCTTTGGGTCATATTTGTGTGTTTTTGTAGAAAAATGCTTAAATTGTGTGGTGTTTTCAACGTAAGCAAAGCATAAGCAAAGCATAAGCAAACTGTAAGCATAGGAACTGTTTCTTGATAAATCCTTTTTCCAATTCTTTTCTGAAGAAATAATGTATTATTCGACTTTCCGGGTATCTATTTCTGTCGAATATGCTGCAAAACTGTAGAAAAATTTAGGTAAAATATGCAAAAGGGTCACAAAAATCCACAATGTTACTTTTATAAAGTATCAGAATGTTCTATTTCTGATTTTGATTCAACGATTTTGCCCTTAATATTGAGATTCCTGATCACTAACAGGAACTATTTTGAAGCCAGGTAAACAGTATTGTATCTATGGGTCATATTTGTGTGTATTTGTAGAAAAATGCTTAAATTCTGTTGTGTTTTCAACGTAAGTAGGGCATAAGCAAAGCATAAGCAAACTGTAAGCAAAGGAACTGTGTCTTGATAAATCCTTTTGCAACTCTTTTCTGAAGAAATAATATATTATTCTACTTTCCGGGAATCTATTTCTGTTGAATATGGTGCAAAATCTAAGACAAATTGAGGCAAAATATGCAATAGGATCACAAAAATCCACAATGTTACTTTTATAAAGTATCAGAATTTTCTATTTCTGATTTTGATTAAAAAATTTTACTCTTAATTTTTAGATTCACCTTCACTGACAGGTGCAATTATATAGCCAGGTAAACAGTCTGTTTTCCTATAGGTTATATTTGTGTGTACTTGTAGAAAAATGCTTAAATTGTGTGGTGTTTTCAACGTAAGCAAAGCATAAGCAAAGCGTAAACAAACTGTAAACAAAGGAACTGTGTCTTGATAAACCCTTTTTGCAACTATTTTTTTATGAAATAATGTATTATTCTACTTCCAGTGACCCTATTTCGGTCGAATATGGTGCAGAACTGTTGAAAAATTGAGGTAAAATATGCAAAAGGGTCACAAAAATCCACAATGTTACTTTTATAAAGTATCAAAATTATCAATATTATATCAGCAAACTGTAAGCATAGGAACTGTGTCTTGATAAATCCTTTTTGCAACTCTTTTCTGAAGAAATAATGTATTATTCGACTTTCCGGGAATCTATTTCTGTCGAATATGCTGCAAAACTGTAGAAAAATTTAGTTAAAATATGCAAAAGGGTCACAAAAATCCACAATGTTACTTTTATAAAGTATCAGAATGTTCTATTTCTGATTTTGATTCAACGATTTTGCCCTTAATATTGAGATTCCTGATCACTAACAGGAACTATTTTGAAGCCAGGTAAACAGTATTGTATCTAAGGGTCATATTTGTGTGTATTTGTAGAAAAATGCTTAAATTGTGTGGTGTTTTCATCGTAAGCAAAGCATAAGCCAAGCATAAGCAAACTATAAGCAAAGGAACTGTGTCTTGATAAATCCTTTTTGCAACTCTTTTCTGAAGAAATAATGTATTATTCTACTTCCCGGGGATCTATTTCTGTCGAATATGCTGCAAAATCTAAGACAAATTGAGGCAAAATATGCAAAAATGTCAAAAAAAATCCACAATGTTAATTTTATAAAATATAAGAATTTTCTATTTCTGATTTGATTAAACAATTTTACTCTTAATTTTTAGATTCACCTTCACTGACAGGTGCAATTATATAGCCAGGGAACCAATCTGTGTCCCTTTGGGTCATATTTGTGTGTTTTTGTAGAAAAATGCTTAAATTGTGTGGTGTTTTCAACATAAGCAAAGCATAAGCAAATTATAAGCAAAGGAACTGTGTCTTGATAAATCCTTTTTGCAACTCTTTTCTGAAGAAATAATGTATTATTCGACTTTCCGGGAATCTATTTCTGTCGAATATGCTGCAAAACTGTAGAAAAATTTAGTTAAAATATGCAAAAGGGTCACAAAAATCCACAATGTTACTTTTATAAAGTATCAGAATGTTCTATTTCTGATTTTGATTCAACGATTTTGCCGTTAATATTGAGATTCCTGATCACTAACAGGAACTATTTTGAAGCCAGGTAAACAGTATTGTATCTAAGGGTCATATTTGTGTGTATTTGTAGAAAAATGCTTAAATTCTGTTGTGTTTTCAACGTAAGCAAAGCATAAGCAAACTGTAAGCAAAGGAACTGTGTCTTGATAAATCCTTTTGCAACTCTTTTCTGAAGAAATAATATATTATTCTACTTTCCGCGAATCTATTTCTGTTGAATATGGTGCAAAATCTAAGACAAATTGAGGCAAAATATGCAATAGGATCACAAAAATCCACAATGTTACTTTTATAAAGTATCAGAATTTTCTATTTCTGATTTGATTAAACAATTATTCTCTTAATTTTTGGATTCACCTTCACTGACAGGTGCAATTATATAGCAAGGGCACCAATCTGTGTCCTTATGTGTCACATTTGTGTGTATTTGTAGAAAAATGCTTAAATTGTGTGGTGTTTTCAACGTAAGCAAAGCATAAGCAAAGCGTAAGCAAACTGTAAGCAAAGGAACTATGTCTTGATAAACCGTTTTTGCCACTATTTTTTAAAGAAATAATGTATAATTCTACTTCCAGGGACACTATTTCAGTCGAATATGGTGCAGAACTGTTGAAAAATTGAGGTAAAATATGCAAAAGTGTCACAAAAATCCACAATGTTACTTTTATAAAGTATCAAAATGTTCTATTTCTGATTTTGATTAAACGATTTTGCCCTTAATATTTAGATTCCTGATCACTAACAGGAACTATTTTGCAGCCAGGTAAATAGTATTGTCCCTATGGGTCCTATTTGTGTGTATTTGTAGAAAAATGCTTAAATTGTGTGGTGTTTTCATCGTAAGCAAAGCATAAGCCAAGCATAAGCAAACTATAAGCAAAGGAACTGTGTCTTGATAAATCCTTTTTGCAACTCTTTTCTGAAGAAATAATGTATTATTCTACTTCCCGGGGATCTATTTCTGTCGAATATGCTGCAAAATCTAAGACAAATTGAGGCAAAATATGCAAAAATGTCAAAAAAAATCCACAATGTTAATTTTATAAAATATAAGAATTTTCTATTTCTGATTTGATTAAACAATTTTACTCTTAATTTTTAGATTCACCTTCACTGACAGGTGCAATTATATAGCCAGGGAACCAATCTGTGTCTTGATACATCCTTTTTCCAACTCTTTTCTGAAGAAATAATGTATTATTCGAATTTCCGGGAATCTATTTCTGTCGAATATGCTGCAAAACTGTAGAAAAATTTAGGTAAAATATGCAAAAGGGTCACAAAAATCCACAATGTTACTTTTATAAAGTATCAGAATGTTCTATTTCTGATTTTGATTCAACGATTTTGCCCTTAATATTGAGATTCCTGATCACTAACAGGAACTATTTTGAAGCCAGGTAAACAGTATTGTATCTATGGGTCATATTTGTGTGTATTTGTAGAAAAATGCTTAAATTCTGTTGTGTTTTCAACGTAAGCAAAGCATAAGCAAAGCACAAGCGAACTGTAAGCAAAGGAACTGTGTCTTGATAAATCCGTTTGCAACTCTTTTCTGAAGAAATAATGTATTATTCAACTTTCCGGGAATCTATTTATGTCGAATATGGTGCAAAACTGTAGAAAAATATGGGTAAAATATGATTAAGGGTCACAAAAAGTCCACAATGTTAATTTTATAAAATATAAGAATTTTCTATTTCTGATTTGATTAAACAATTTTACTCTTAATTTTTAGATTCACCTTCACTGACAGGTGCAATTATATAGCCAGGGAACCAATCTGTGTCCCTTTGGGTCATATTTATGTGTTTTTGTAGAAAAATGCTTAAATTGTGTGGTGTTTTCAACGTAAGCAAAGCATAAGCAAAGCATAAGCAAACTGTAAGCATAGGAACTGTGTCTTGATAAATCCTTTTTCCAACTCTTTTCTGAAGAAATAATGTATTATTCGACTTTCCGGGAATCTATTTCTGTCGAATACGCTGCAAAACTGTAGAAAAATTTAGGTAAAATATGCAAAAGGGTCACAAAAATCCACAATGTTACTTTTATAAAGTATCAGAATGTTCTATTTCTGATTTTGATTCAACGATTTTGCCCTTAATATTGAGATTCCTGATCACTAACAGGAACTATTTTGAAGCCAGGTAAACAGTATTGTATCTAAGGGTCATATTTGTGTGTATTTGTAGAAAAATGCTTAAATTCTGTTGTGTTTTCAACGTAAGCAAAGCATAAGCAAACTGTAAGCAAAGGAACTGTGTCTTGATAAATCCTTTTGCAACTCTTTTCTGAAGAAATAATATATTATTCTACTTTCCGGGAATCTATTTCTGTTGAATATGGTGCAAAATCTAAGACAAATTGAGGCAAAATATGCAATAGGATCACAAAAATCCACAATGTTACTTTTATAAAGTATCAGAATTTTCTATTTCTGATTTTGATTAAACAATTATTCTCTTAATTTTTGGATTCACCTTCACTGACAGGTGCAATTATATAGCCAGGGTGCCAATCTGTGTCCTTATTTGTCACATTTGTGTGTATTTGTAGAAAAATGCTTAAATTGTGTGGTGTTTTCAACGTAAGCAAAGCATAAGCAAAGCGTAAGCAAACTGTAAGCAAAGGAACTATGTCTTGATAAACCCTTTTTGCAACTATTTTTTAAAGAAATAATGTATAATTCTACTTCCAGGGACACTATTTCAGTCGAATATGGTGCAGAACTGTTGAAAAATTGAGGTAAAATATGCAAAAGTGTCACAAAAATCCACAATGTTACTTTTATAAAGTATCAAAATGTTCTATTTCTGATTTTGATTAAACGATTTTGCCCTTAATATTTAGATTCCTGATCACTAACAGGAACTATTTTGCAGCCAGGTAAACAGTATTGTCCCTATGGGTCCTATTTGTGTGTATTTGTAGAAAAATGCTTAAATTGTGTGGTGTTTTCATCGTAAGCAAAGCATAAGCCAAGCATAAGCAAACTATAAGCAAAGGAACTGTGTCTTGATAAATCCTTTTTGCAACTCTTTTCTGAAGAAATAATGTATTATTCTACTTTCCGGGGATCTATTTCTGTCGAATATGCTGCAAAATCTAAGACAAATTGAGGCAAAATATGCAAAAATGTCAAAAAAAATCCACAATGTTAATTTTATAAAATATAAGAATTTTCTATTTCTGATTTGATTAAACAATTTTACTCTTAATTTTTAGATTCACCTTCACTGACAGGTGCAATTTTATAGCCAGGGAACCAATCTGTGTCCCTTTGGGTCATATTTGTGTGTTTTTGTAGAAAAATGCTTAAATTGTGTGGTGTTTTCAACGTAAGCAAAGCATAAGCAAAGCATAAGCAAACTGTAAGCATAGGAACTGTGTCTTGATAAATCCTTTTTGCAACTCTTTTCTGAAGAAATAATGTATTATTCGACTTTCCGGGTATCTATTTCTGTCGAATATGCTGCAAAACTGTAGAAAAATTTAGGTAAAATATGCAAAAGGGTCACAAAAATCCACAATGTTACTTTTATAAAGTATCAGAATGTTCTATTTCTGATTTTGATTCAACGATTTTGCCCTTAATATTGAGATTCCTGATCACTAACAGGAACTATTTTGAAGCCAGGTAAACAGTATTGTATCTATGGGTCATATTTGTGTGTATTTGTAGAAAAATGCTTAAATTCTGTTGTGTTTTCAACGTAAGTAGGGCATAAGCAAAGCATAAGCAAACTGTAAGCAAAGGAACTGTGTCTTGATAAATCCTTTTGCAACTCTTTTCTGAAGAAATAATATATTATTCTACTTTCCGGGAATCTATTTCTGTTGAATATGGTGCAAAATCTAAGACAAATTGAGGCAAAATATGCAATAGGATCACAAAAATCCACAATGTTACTTTTATAAAGTATCAGAATTTTCTATTTCTGATTTTGATTAAAAAATTTTACTCTTAATTTTTAGATTCACCTTCACTGACAGGTGCAATTATATAGCCAGGTAAACAGTCTGTTTTCCTATAGGTTATATTTGTGTGTACTTGTAGAAAAATGCTTAAATTGTGTGGTGTTTTCAACGTAAGCAAAGCATAAGCAAAGCGTAAACAAACTGTAAACAAAGGAACTGTGTCTTGATAAACCCTTTTTGCAACTATTTTTTTATGAAATAATGTATTATTCTACTTCCAGTGACCCTATTTCAGTCGAATATGGTGCCGAACTGTTGAAAAATTGAGGTAAAATATGCAAAAGGGTCACAAAAATCCACAATGTTACTTTTATAAAGTATCAAAATGTTCTATTTCTGATTTTGGTTAAACGATTTTGCCTTTAATATTTAGATTCCTGATCACTAACAGGAACTATTTTGCAGCCAGGTAAACAGTATTGTCCCTATGGGTCATATTTGTGTGTATTTGTAGAAAAACGCTTAAATTGTGTGGTTTTTTCAACGTAAGCAAAGCATAAGCAAAGCAAAAGCAAACTATAAGCAATGGAACTGTGTCTTGATAAATCCTTTTGCAACTCTTGTCTGAAGAAATAATGTATTATTCTACTTCCCGGGAATCTATTTCTGTTGAATATGGTGCAAAACTATAGAAAAATATAGGTAAAATATGATAAAGGGTCACAAAAATTCACAGTGTTACTTTAACAAAGTATCAGAATTTTCTATTTCTGATTTTGATTAAACGATTCACCTTTAATTTTTAGATTCACCTTCACTGACAGGTGCAATTATATAGCCAGGGAACCAATCTGTGTCCCTTTGGGTCATATTTGTGTGTATTTGTAGAAAAATGCTTAAATTGTGTGGTCTTTTCAATGTAAGCAAAGCATAAGCAAACTGTAAGCATAGGAACTGTGTCTTGATAAATCCTTTTGGCAACTATTTTCTGAAGAAATAATGTATTATTCAACTTTCCGGGAATCTATTTATGTCGAATATGGTGGAAAACTGTAGAAAAATATAGGTAAAATATGATAAAGGGTCACAAAAATTCACAGTGTTACTTTTACAAAGTATCAGAATTTTCTATTTCTGATTTTGATTAAACGATTTCACCTTTAATTTTTGTATTCACCTTCACTGACAGGTGCCATTTTACAGCCAGGTAAACAGTATTGTCCCTATGGGTCCTATTTGTTTGTATTTGTAGAAAAATGCTTAAATTGTGTGGTGTTTTCATCGTAAGCAAAGCATAAGCCAAGCATAAGCAAATTATAAGCAAAGGAACTGTGTCTTGATAAATCCTTTTTGCAACTCTTTTCTGAAGAAATAATGTATTATTTTACTTCCCGGGGATCTATTTCTGTCGAATATGCTGCAAAATCTAAGACAAATTGAGGCAAAATATGCAAAAATGTCAAAAAAAAAGTCCACAATGTTAATTTTATAAAATATAAGAATTTTCTATTTCTGATTTGATTAAACAATTTTTCTCGTAATTTTTAGATTCACCTTCACTAACAGGTGCAATTATATAGATAGGGAACCAATCTGTGTCCCTTTGGGTCATATTTGTGTGTTTTTGTAGAAAAATGCTTACATTGTGTGGTGTTTTCAACGTAAGCAAAGCATAAGCAAACTGTAAGCATGGGAACTGTGTCTTGATAAATCCTTTTTGCAACTCTTTTCTGAAGAAATAATGTATTATTCGACTTTCCGGGAATCTATTTCTGTCGAATATGCTGCAAAACTGTAGAAAAATTTAGTTAAAATATGCAAAAGGGTCACAAAAATCCACAATGTTACTTTTATAAAGTATCAGAATGTTCTATTTCTGATTTTGATTCAACGATTTTGCCCTTAATATTGAGATTCCTGATCACTAACAGGAACTATTTTGAAGCCAGGTAAACAGTATTGTATCTAAGGGTCATATTTGTGTGTATTTGTAGAAAAATGCTTAAATTCTGTTGTGTTTTCAACGTAAGCAAAGCATAAGCAAACTGTAAGCAAAGGAACTGTGTCTTTATAAATCCTTTTGCAACTCTTTTCTGAAGAAATAATAAATTATTCTACTTTCCGGGAATCTATTTCTGTTGAATATTGTGCAAAATCTAAGACAAATTGAGGCAAAATATGCAATAGGATCACAAAAATCCACAATGTTACTTTTATAAAGTATCAGAATTTTCTATTTCTGATTTTGATTAAACAATTATTCTCTTAATTTTTGGATTCACCTTCACTGACAGGTGCAATTATATAGCAAGGGCACCAATCTGTGTCCTTATGTGTCTCATTTGTGTGTATTTGTAGAAAAATGCTTAAATTGTGTGGTGTTTTCAACGTAAGCAAAGCATAAGCAAAGCGTAAGCAAACTGTAAGCAAAGGAACTATGTCTTGATAAACCCTTTTTGCAACTATCATTTAAAGAAATAATGTATAATTCTACCTCCAGGGACACTATTTCAGTCGAATATGGTGCAAAACTGTTGAAAAATTGAGGTAAAATATGCAAAAGTGTCACAAAAATCCACAATGTTACTTTTATAAAGTATCAAAATGTTCTTTTTCTGATTTTGATTAAACGATTTTGCCCTTAATATAGATTCCTGATCACTAACAGGAACTATTTTGCAGCCAGGTAAACAGTATTGTCTCTATGGGTCATATTTGTGTGTATTTGTAGAAAAACGCTTAAATTGTGTGGTGTTTTCAACGTAAGCAAAGCATAAGCAAATTATAAGCAAAGGAACTGTGTCTTCATAAATCCTTTTGCAACTCTTGTCTGAAGAAATAATGTATTATTCTACTTCCCGGGAATCTATTTCTGTTGAATATGGTGCAAAATCTAAGACAAATTGAGGCAAAATATGCAATAGGATCACAAAAATCCACAATGTTACTTTTATAATATATCAGAATTTTCTATTTCTGATTTTGATTAAACAATTTAACTTTTAATTTTTAGATTCACCTTCACTGACAGGTGCAATTACATGGCAAGGGAACCAATCTGTGTACTTATGTGTCACATTTGTGTGTATTTGTAGAAAAATGCTTAATTGTGTGGTGTTTTCAACGTAAGCAAAGCATAAGCAAAGCACAAGCAAACTATAAGCAAAGGACCTGTGTCTTGATAAATCCTTTTGCAACTCTTTTCTGAAGAAATAATGTATAATTCTACTTCCCGGGAATCTATTTCTGTTGAATATGGTGCAAAATCTAAGACAAATTGAGGCAAAATATGCAATAGGATCACAAAAATCCACAATGTTACTTTTATAAAGTATCAGAATTTTCTATTTCTGATTTTGATTAAACAATTATTCTCTTAACTTTTGGATTCACCTTCACTGACAGGTGCAATTATATAGCAAGGGCACCAATCTGTGTCCTTATGTGTCACATTTGTGTGTATTTGTAGAAAAATGCTTAAATTGTGTGGTGTTTTCAACGTAAGCAAAGCATAAGCAAAGCGTAAGCAAACTGTAAGCAAAGGAACTATGTCTTGATAAACCCTTTTTGCAAATATTTTTTAAAGAAATAATGTATAATTCTACTTCCAGGGACACTATTTCAGTCGAATATGGTGCAGAACTGTTGAAAAATTGAGGTGAAATATGCAAAAGTGTCACAAAAATCCACAATGTTACTTTTATAAAGTATCAAAATGTTCTATTTCTGATTTTGATTAAACGATTTTGCCCTTAATATTTAGATTCCTGATCACTAACAGGAACTATTTTGCAGCCAGGTAAACAGTATTGTCTCTATGGGTCATATTTGTGTGTATTTGTAGAAAAACGCTTAAATTGTGTGGTGTTTTCAACGTAAGCAAAGCATAAGCAAATTATAAGCAAAGGAACTGTGTCTTCATAAATCCTTTTGCAACTCTTTTCTGAAGAAATAATGTATTATTCTACTTCCCGGGAATCTATTTCTGTCGAATATGGTGCAAAACTGTAGAAAAATATAGGTAAAATATGATAAAGGGTCACAAAAATTCACAGTGTTACTTTTACAAAGTATCAGAATTTTCTATTTCTGATTTTGATTAAACGATTCACCTTTAATGTTTAGATTCACCTTCACTGACAGGTGCAATTATATAGCCAGGGAACCAATCTGTGTCCCTTTGGGTCATATTTGTGTGTATTTGTAGAAAAATGCTTAAATTGTGTGGTCTTTTCAACGTAAGCAAAGCATTAGCAAACTGTAAGCATAGGAACTGTGTCTTGATAAATCCTTTTGGCAACTATTTTCTGAAGAAATAATGTATTATTCAACTTTCCGGGAATCTATTTATGTCGAATATGGTGCAAAACTGTAGAAAAATATAGGTTAAATATGATAAAGGGTCACAAAAATTCACAGTGTTACTTTTACAAAGTATCAGAATTTTCTATTTCTGATTTTGATTAAAAATTTTACTCTTAATTTTTAGATTCACCTTCACTGACAGGTGCAATTATATAGCCAGGTAAACAGTCTGTGGTCCATATGGGTCATATTTTTGTGTACTTGTAGAAAAATGCTTAAATTGTGTGGGGTTTTCACCGTAAGCAAAGCATAAGCAAAGCGTAAGCAAACTGTAAGCAAAGTAACTGTGTCTATATAAATCCTTTTTGCAACTCTTTTCTGAAGAAATATTGTATTATCCGACTTTCCGGGAATCTGTTTCTGTCGAATATGGTGCAAAACAGTAGAAAGATTTAGGTAAAATATGCAAATGGGTCACAAAAATCCACCATGTTACTTTTATAAAGTATCAGAATGTTCTATTTCTGATTTTGATTAAACGATTTTGCCCTTAATATTTAGATTCCTCATCACTTACAGGAACTATTTTGTAGCCAGGTAAACAGTCTGTTTTCCTATAGGTTATATTTGTGTGTATTTGTAGAAAAATGCTTAAATTGTGTGGTGTTTTCAACGTAAGCAAAGCATAAGCAAAGCGTAAACAAACTGTAAACAAAGGAACTGTGTCTTGATAAACCCTTTTGGTAACTATTTTTTTATGAAATAATGTATTATTCTACTTGCAGTGACCCTATTTCAGTCGAATATGGTGCAGAACTGTTGAAAAATTGAGGTAAAATATGCAAAAGGGTCACAAAAATCCACAATGTTACTTTTATAAAGTATCAAAATGTTCTATTTCTGATTTTGATTAAACGATTTTGCCTTTAATATTTAGATTCCTGATCACTAACAGGAACTATTTTGCAGCCAGGTAAACAGTTTTGTCCCTATGGGTCATATTTGTGTGTATTTGTAGAAAAACGCTTAAATTGTGTGGTTTTTTTCAACGTAAGCAAAGCATAAGCAAAGCAAAAGCAAACTATAAGCAATGGAACTGTGTCTTGATAAATCCTTTTTGCAACTCTTTTCTGAAGAAATAATGTATTATTCTACTTCCCGGGAATCTATTTCTGTCGAATATGGTGCAAAACTGTAGAAAAATATAGGTAAAATATGATAAAGGGTCACAAAAATTCACAGTGTTACTTTTACAAAGTATCAGAATTTTCTATTTCTGATTTTGATTAAACGATTCACCTTTAATTTTTAGATTCACCTTCACTGACAGGTGCAATTATATAGCCAGGGAACCAATCTGTGTCCCTTTGGGTCATATTTGTGTGTATTTGTAGAAAAATGCTTAAATTGTGTGGTCTTTTCAACGTAAGAAAAGCATAAGCAAACTGTAAGCATAGGAACTGTGTCTTGATAAATCCTTTTGGCAACTATTTTCTGAAGAAATAATGTATTATTCAACTTTCCGGGAATCTATTTATGTCGAATATGGTGCAAAACTGTAGAAAAATATGGGTAAAATATGATTAAGGGTCACAAAAATTCACAGTGTTACTTTTACAAAGTATCAGAATTTTCTATTTCTGATTTTGATTAAACGATTTCACCTTTAATTTTTGGATTCACCTTTACTGACAGGTGGCATTTTACAGCCAGGTAAACAGTATTGTCCCTATGGGTCCTATTTGTGTGTATTTGTAGAAAAATGCTTAAATTGTGTGGTCTTTTCAACGTAAGCAAAGCATAAGCAAACTGTAAGCATAGGAACTGTGTCTTGATAAATCCTTTTGGCAACTATTTTCTGAAGAAATAATGTATTATTCAACTTTCCGGGAATCTATTTATGTCGAATATGGTGCAAAACTGTAGAAAAATATGGGTAAAATATGATTAAGGGTCACAAAAATTCACAGTGTTACTTTTACAAAGTATCAGAATTTTCTATTTCTGATTTTGATTAAACGATTTCACCTTTAATTTTTGGATTCACCTTTACTGACAGGTGCCATTTTACAGCCAGGTTAACAGTATTGTCCCTATGGGTCCTATTTGTGTGTATTTGTAGAAAAAATGCTTAAATTGTGTGGTGTTTTCATCGTAAGCAAAGCATAAGCCAAGCATAAGCAAACTATAAGCAAAGGAACTGTGTCTTGATAAATCCTTTTTGCAACTCTTATCTGAAGAAATAATGTATTATTCTACTTCCCGGGGATCTATTTCTGTCGAATATGCTGCAAAATCTAAGACAAATTGAGGCAAAATATGCAAAAATGTCAAAAAAAGTCCACAATGTTAATTTTATAAAATATAAGAATTTTCCATTTATGATTTGATTAAACAATTTTACTCTTAATTTTTAGATTCACCTTCACTGACAGGTGCAATTATATAGCCAGGGAACCAATCTGTGTCTCTTTGGGTCATATTTGTGTGTTTTTGTAGAAAAATGCTTAAATTGTGTGGTGTTTTCAACGTAAGCAAAGCATAAGCAAAGCATAAGCAAACTGTGAGCATAGGAACTGTGTCTTGATAAATCCTTTTTGCAACTCTTTTCTGAAGAAATAATGTATTATTCGACTTTCCGGGTATCTATTTCTGTCGAATATGCTGCAAAACTGTAGAAAAATTTAGTTAAAATATGCAAAAGGGTCACAAAAATCCACAATGTTACTTTTATAAAGTATCAGAATGTTCTATTTCTGATTTTGATTCAACGATTTTGCCCTTAATATTGAGATTCCTGATCACTAACAGGAAATATTTTGAAGCCAGGTAAACAGTATTGTATCTATGGGTCATATTTGTGTGTATTTGTAGAAAAATGCATAACTTCTGTTGTGTTTTCAACGTAAGTAGGGCATAAGCAAAGCATAAGCAAACTGTAAGCAAAGGAACTGTGTCTTGATAAATCCTTTTGCAACTCTTTTCTGAAGAAATAATATATTATTCTACTTTCCGGGAATCTATTTCTGTTGAATATGGTGCAAAATCTAAGACAAATTGAGGCAAAATATGCAATAGGATCACAAAAATCCACAATGTTACTTTTATAAAGTATCAGAATTTTCTATTTCTGATTTTGATTAAACAATTTTACTCTTAATTTTTAGATTCACCTTCACTGACAGGTGCAATTATATAGCCAGGGAACCAATCTGTGTCCTTATGTGTCACATTTGTGTGTATTTCTAGAAAAATGCTTAAATTGTGTGGTGTTTTCAATGTAAGCAAAGCATAAGCAAAGCGTAAGAAAACTGTAAGCAAAGTAACTGTGTCTTGATAAACCCTTTTTGCAACTATTTTTGAAGAAATAATGTATTATTCTACTTCCAGGGACACCATTTCAGTCGAATATGGTGCAGAACTGTTGAAAAAATTGAGGTAAAATATGCAAAAGGGTCACAAAAATCCACAATGTTACTTTTATAAAGTATCAGAATTTTCTATTTCTGATTTTGATTAAAAATTTTACTCTTAATTTTTAGATTCACCTTCACTGACAGGTGCAATTATATAGCCAGGTAAACAGTCTGTGGTCCATATGGGTCATATTTTTGTGTACTTGTAGAAAAATGCTTAAATTGTGTGGGGTTTTCACCGTAATCAAAGCATAAGCAAAGCGTAAGCAAACTGTAAGCAAAGTAACTGTGTCTATATAAATCCTTTTTGCAACTCTTTTCTGAAGAAATAATGTATTATTCGACTTTCCGGGAATCTGTTTCTGTCGAATATGGTGCAAAACAGTAGAAAAATTTAGGTAAAATATGCAAATGGGTCACAAAAATCCACCATGTTACTTTTATAAAGTATCAGAATGTTCTATTTCTGATTTTGATTAAACGATTTTGCCCTTAATATTTAGATTCCTGATCACTTACAGGAACTATTTTGTAGCCAGGTAAACAGTCTGTTTTCCTATAGGTTATATTTGTGTGTATTTGTAGAAAAATGCTTAAATTGTGTGGTGTTTTCAACGTAAGCAAAGCATAAGCAAAGCGTAAACAAACTGTAAACAAAGGAACTGTGTCTTGATAAACCCTTTTTCCAACTATTTTTTTTATGAAATAATGTATTATTCTACTTCCAGTGACCCTATTTCAGTCGAATATGGTGCAGAACTGTTGAAAAATTGAGGTAAAATATGCAAAAGGGTCACAAAAATCCACAATGTTACTTTTATAAAGTATCAAAATGTTCTATTTCTGATTTTGATTAAACGATTTTGCCTTTAATATTTAGATTCCTGATCACTAACAGGAACTATTTTGCAGCCAGGTAAACAGTATTGTCCCTATGGGTCATATTTGTGTGTATTTGTAGAAAAACGCTTAAATTGTGTGGTTTTTTCAACGTAAGCAAAGCATAAGCAAAGCAAAAGCAAACTATAAGCAATGGAACTGTGTCTTGATAAATCCTTTTTGCAACTCTTTTCTGAAGAAATAATGTATTATTCTACTTCCCGGGAATCTATTTCTGTCGAATATGGTGCAAAACTGTAGAAAAATATAGGTAAAATATGATAAAGGGTCACAAAAATTCACAGTGTTACTTTTACAAAGTATCAGAATTTTCTATTTCTGATTTTGATTAAACGATTCACCTTTAATTTTTAGATTCACCTTCACTGACAGGTGCAATTATATAGCCAGGGAACCAATCTGTGTCCCTTTGGGTCATATTTGTGTGTATTTGTAGAAAAATGCTTAAATTGTGTGGTCTTTTCAACGTAAGCAAAGCATAAGCAAACTGTAAGCATAGGAACTGTGTCTTGATAAATCCTTTTGGCAACTATTTTCTGAAGAAATAATGTATTATTCAACTTTCCGGGAATCTATTTATGTCGAATATGGTGCAAAACTGTAGAAAAATATAGGTAAAATATGATAAAGGGTCACAAAAATTCACAGTGTTACTTTTACAAAGTATCAGAATTTTCTATTTCTGATTTTGATTAAACGATTTCACCTTTAATTTTTGTATTCACCTTCACTGACAGGTGCCATTTTACAGCCAGGTAAACAGTATTGTCCCTATGGGTCATATTTGTGTGTATTTGTAGAAAAACGCTTAAATTGTGTGGTTTTTTCAACGTAAGCAAAGCATAAGCAAAGCAAAAGCAAACTATAAGCAATGGAACTGTGTCTTGATAAATCCTTTTTGCAACTCTTTTCTGAAGAAATAATGTATTATTTTACTTCCCGGGGATCTATTTCTGTCGAATATGCTGCAAAATCTAAGACAAATTGAGGCAAAATATGCAAAAATGTCAAAAAAAAGTCCACAATGTTAATTTTATAAAATATAAGAATTTTCTATTTCTGATTTGATTAAACAATTTTACTCGTAATTTTTAGATTCACCTTCACTAACAGGTGCAATTATATAGCCAGGGAACCAATCTGTGTCCCTTTGGGTCATATTTGTGTGTTTTTGTAGAAAAATGCTTAAATTGTGTGGTGTTTTCAACGTAAGCAAAGCATAAGCAAACTGTAAGCATAGGAACTGTGTCTTGATAAATCCTTTTTGCAACTCTTTTCTGAAGAAATAATGTATTATTCGACTTTCCGGGAATCTATTTCTGTCGAATATGCTGCAAAACTGTAGAAAAATTTAGTTAAAATATGCAAAAGGGTCACAAAAATCCACAATGTTACTTTTATAAAGTATCAGAATGTTCTATTTCTGATTTTGATTCAACGATTTTGCCCTTAATATTGAGATTCCTGATCACTAACAGGAACTATTTTGAAGCCAGGTAAACAGTATTGTATCTAAGGGTCATATTTGTGTGTATTTGTAGAAAAATGCTTAAATTCTGTTGTGTTTTCAACGTAAGCAAAGCATAAGCAAACTGTAAGCAAAGGAACTGCGTCTTGATAAATCCTTTTGCAACTCTTTTCTGAAGAAATAATAAATTATTCTACTTTCCGGGAATCTATTTCTGTTGAATATTGTGCAAAATCTAAGACAAATTGAGGCAAAATATGCAATAGGATCACAAAAATCCACAATGTTACTTTTATAAAGTATCAGAATTTTCTATTTCTGATTTTGATTAAACAATTTTACTTTTAATTTTTAGATTCACCTTCACTGACAGGTGCAATTACATGGCAAGGGAACCAATCTGTGTACTTATGTGTCACATTTGTGTGTATTTGTAGAAAAATGCTTAATTGTGTGGTGTTTTCAACGTAAGCAAAGCATAAGCAAAGCACAAGCAAACTATAAGCAAAGGACCATTGTCTTGATAAATCCTTTTGCAACTCTTTTCTGAAGAAATAATGTATAATTCTACTTCCAGGGACACTATTTCTGTCGAATATGGTGCAGAACTGTTGAAAAATTGAGGTGAAATATGCAAAAGTGTCACAAAAATCCACAATGTTACTTTTATAAAGTATCAAAATGTTCTATTTCTGATTTTGATTAAACGATTTTGCATTTAATATTTAGATTCCTGATCACTAACAGCAACTATTTTGCAGCCAGGTAAACAGTATTGTCTCTATGGGTCATATTTGTGTGTATTTGTAGAAAAACGCTTAAATTGTGTGGTGTTTTCAACATAAGCAAAGCATAAGCAAATTATAAGCAAAGGAACTGTGTCTTCATAAATCCTTTTGCAACTCTTTTCTGAAGAAATAATGTATTATTCTACTTCCCGGGAATCTATTTCTGTCGAATATGGTGCAAAACTGTAGAAAAATATAGGTAAAATATGATAAAGGGTCACAAAAATTCACAATGTTACTTTTACAAAGTATCAGAATTTTCTATTTCTGATTTTGATTAAACGATTCACCTTTAATTTTTAGATTCACCTTCACTGACAGGTGCAATTATATAGCCAGGGAACCAATCTGTGTCCCTTTGGGTCATATTTGTGTGTATTTGTAGAAAAATGCTTAAATTGTGTGGTCTTTTCAACGTAAGCAAAGCATAAGCAAACCGTAAGCATAGGAACTGTGTCTTGATAAATCCTTTTGGCAACTATTTTCTGAAGAAATAATGTATTATTCAACTTTCCGGGAATCTATTTATGTCGAATATGGTGCAAAACTGTAGAAAAATATAGGTAAAATATGATAAAGGGTCACAAAAATTCACAGTGTTACTTTTACAAAGTATCAGAATTTTCTATTTCTGATTTTGATTAAAAATTTTACTCTTAATTTTTAGAT
The DNA here is from genome assembly GCA_026874595.1 of Sipunculus nudus. NCBI lineage: Eukaryota > Metazoa > Annelida > Sipuncula > Golfingiida > Sipunculidae > Sipunculus > Sipunculus nudus. The sequence continues at coordinate 83,832,718 of CM049312.1, read as the reverse complement.
TCACCTTCACTGACAGGTGCAATTATATAGCCAGGTAAACAGTCTGTGGTCCATATGGGTCATATTTTTGTGTACTTGTAGAAAAATGCTTAAATTGTGTGGGGTTTTCACCGTAAGCAAAGCATAAGCAAAGCGTAAGCAAACTGTAAGCAAAGTAACTGTGTCTATATAAATCCTTTTTGCAACTCTTTTCTGAAGAAATAATGTATTATCCGACTTTCCGGGAATCTGTTTCTGTCGAATATGGTGCAAAACAGTAGAAAAATTTAGGTAAAATATGCAAATGGGTCACAAAAATCCACCATGTTACTTTTATAAAGTATCAGAATGTTCTATTTCTGATTTTGATTAAACGATTTTGCCCTTAATATTTAGATTCCTCATCACTTACAGGAACTATTTTGTAGCCAGGTAAACAGTCTGTTTTCCTATAGGTTATATTTGTGTGTATTTGTAGAAAAATGCTTAAATTGTGTGGTGTTTTCAACGTAAGCAAAGCATAAGCAAAGCGTAAACAAACTGTAAACAAAGGAACTGTGTCTTGATAAACCCTTTTGGTAACTATTTTTTTATGAAATCATGTATTATTCTACTTGCAGTGACCCTATTTCAGTCGAATATGGTGCAGAACTGTTGAAAAATTGAGGTAAAATATGCAAAAGGGTCACAAAAATCCACAATGTTACTTTTATAAAGTATCAAAATGTTCTATTTCTGATTTTGATTAAACGATTTTGCCTTTAATATTTAGATTCCTGATCACTAACAGGAACTATTTTGCAGCCAGGTAAACAGTATTGTCCCTATGGGTCATATTTGTGTGTATTTGTAGAAAAACGCTTAAATTGTGTGGTTTTTTTCAACGTAAGCAAAGCATAAGCAAAGCAAAAGCAAACTATAAGCATAGGAACTGTGTCTTGATAAATCCTTTTTGCAACTATTTTCCGAAGAAATAATGTATTATTCTACTTACCAGGAATCCATTTCTGTGGAATATGGTGCAAAATCTAAGACAAATTGAGGCAAAATATACAATAGCGTCACAAAAATCGACAATGTTACTTTTATAAAGTATCAGAATTTTCTATTTCTGATTTTGATTAAAAATTTTACTCTTAATTTTTAGATTCACTTTCACTGACAGGTGCAATAATATAACCAGGTAAACAGTCTGTGGTCCATATGGATCATATTTTTGTGTATTTGTAGAAAAATGCTTAAATTGTGAGGGGCTTTCACCGTAAGCAAAGCATAAGCAAAACGTAAGCAAACTGTAAGCAAAGTAGCTGTATCTTGATAAATCCTTTTTGCAACTCTTTTCTGAAGAAATAATGTATTATTCCACTTCCCGGGAATCTATTTCTGTTGAATATGGTGCAAAATGTAAGACAAATTGAGGCAAAATATGCAATAGGGTCACAAAAATCTATAATGTCACTTTAAGAAAGTAGCGGATTTATATATTTTTGGTTTTGATATAACAATTTGGCCCTTAATATTTAGATTCCTGATCACTAACAGGAACTATTTTGTAGCCAGGTAAACAGTCTGTGTCCCTGTGGGTCATATTTGTGTGTATTTGTAGAAAAATGCTTAAGCTGTGTGGTGTTTTCACCGTAAGCAAAGCGTAGGCAAAGGAAAAGCAAACTGTAAGCAAAGTAACTGTGTCTTGATAAATCGTTTTGGCAACTCTTTTCTGAAGAAATAATGTATTTTTCTACTTCCCGGGAATCTTTTTCTGTCGAATATGGTGCAAAACTATAGAAAAATGGAGGTAAAATATGCAAAAGGGTCACAAAAATCCACAATGTTACTTTTATAAAGAATCAGAATTTTCTATTTCTGATTTTGATTAAACAATTTCACCCATAATTTATAGATTCACCTTCACTTACAGGTGCAATTATATACCCAGGTAAACAGTCTATGGTCCATATGGGTCATATTTGTGTGTATTTGTAGAAAAATGCTTAAATTTTGTGGTGTTTCACCGTAAGCAAAGCATAAGCAAATCGTAAGCAAACTGTAAGCAAAGTAACTGTGTCTTGATAAATCCTTTTTGCAACTATTTTCTGAAGAAATAATGTATTATTCGACTTTCCGGGAATCTATTTCTGTCGAATATGGTGCAAAACTGTAGAAAAATTTAAGTAAAATATGCAAAAGGGTCACAAAAATCCACAATGTTACTTTTATAAAGAATCAGAATTTTCTATTTTTGATTTTGATTAAACGATTTTACCCTTAATTTTTAGATTCACCTTCACTGACAGGTGCAATTGTATAGCCAGGGAACCAGTCTGTGTCCCTATAGGTCATATTCGTATATATTTATAGAAACATGCTTAAGTTGTGAGGTGTTTTCACCGTAAGCAAAGCATAAGCAAAGCGTAAGCAAACTAAGCAAAGGAACTGTGTCTTGATAAATCCTTTTTGCAACTATTTTCTGAAGAAATAATGTATTATTCGAATTTCTTGGAACCTATTTCTGTCGAATATGGTGCAAAACTGTAGAAAAATTGAGGTAAAATATGCAAAAGGGTCACAAAAATCTATAATGTCACTTTAAGAAAGTAGCGGATTTATATATTTTTTGTTTCGATTTAACAATTTGGCCCTTAATATTTAGATTCCTGATCACTAACAGGAACTATTTTGTAGCAAGGTAAACAGTCTGTGTCCCTATGGGTCATACTTGTGTGTATTTCTAGAAAAATGCTTAAATTGTGTGGTGTTTTCATCGTAAGCAAAGCATAAGCAAACTGTAAGCAAAGTAACTGTGTCTTGATAAATCCTTTTCGCAACTATTTCTGAACAAATAATGTATTATTCTACTTCCCGGAAATCTATTTCTGTCGAGTATGGTTCAAAACTGTAGAAAAATTGAGGTAAAATATGCAAAAGGGTCACAAAAATCTATAATGTCACTTTAAGAAAGTAGCGGATTTATATATTTTTGGTTTCGATTTAACAATTTGGCCCTTAATATTTAGATTCCTGATCACTAACAGGAACTGTTTTGTAGCCAGGTAAACAGTCTGTGTCCCTATGGGTCATATTCGTATATATGTATAGAAAAATGCTTAAGTTGTGTGGTGTTTTCACTGTAAGCAAAGCATAAGCAAAGCGTAAGCAAACTAAGGAAAGGAACTGTGTCTTGATAAATCCTTTTTGCAACTATTTTCTGAAGAAATAATGGATTATTCGACTTTTCTGGAACCTATTTCTGTCAAATATGGTGCAATATCTAAGACAAATTGAGACAAAATATGCAATAGGGTCACAAAAATCCACAATGGTACTTTAAAAAAGTATCAGAATTTTCTATTTCTGATTTTGATTAAACAATTTTACACTTAATTTTTAGATTCACCTTTTCTGACAGGTGCAATTATAGAGCCAGGTAAGCAGTCTGTGGTCGATATGGGTCAAATTTTTGTGTATTTGTAGAAAAATGCTTAAATTTTGTGGTGTTTCACCGTGAGCAAAGCATAAGCAAATCGTAAGCAAACTGTAAGCAAAGTAACTGTGTCTTGATAAATCCTTTCTGCAACTCTTTTCTGAAGAAATAATGTATTTTTCTACTTCCCGGGAATCTTTTTCTGTCGAATATGGTGCAAATCTATAGAAAAATGGAGGTAAAATTAGCAAAAGGGTCACAAAAATCCACAATGTTACTTTTATAAAGAATCAGAATTTTCTATTTTTGATTTTGATTAAACGATTTTACCCTTAATTTTTAGATTCACCTTCACTGACAGGTGCAATTGTATAGCCAGGAAACCAGTCTGTGTCCCTATAGGTCATATTCGTATATATTTATAGAAAAATGCTTAAGTTGAGAGGTGTTTTCACCGTAAGCAAAGCATAAGCAAAGCGTAAGCAAACTAAGCAAAGGAACTGTGTCTTGATAAATCCTTTTTGCAACTATTTTCTGAAGAAATAATGGATTATTCGACTTTTCTGGAACCTATTTCTGTCAAATATGGTGCAATATCTAAGACAAATTGAGGCAAAATATGCAATAGGGTCACAAAAGTCCACAATGTTACTTTTATAAAGTATAAGAATTTTCTATTTCTGATTTGATTAAACAATTTTACTCTTAATTTTTAGATTCACCTTCACTGACAGGTGCAATTATATAGCCAGGGAACCAATCTGTGTCCCTTTGGGTTATATTTGTGTGTTTTTGTAGAAAAATGCTTAAATTGTATGGTGTTTTCAACCTAAGCAAAGCATAAGCAAAGCAAAAGCAAACTGTAAGCACAGGAACTGTGTCTTGATAAATCCTTTTTGCAACTCTTTTCTGAAGAAATAATGTATTATTCAACTTTCCGGGAATCTATTTCTGTCGAATATGGTGCAAAACTGTAGAAAAAATTAGGTAAAATATGCAAAAGGGTCACAAAAATCCACAATGTTACTTTTATAAAGTATCAGAATTTTCTATTTCTGATTTTGATTAAACAATTTTACTCTTAATTTTTAGATTCACCTTCACTGACAGGTGCAATCATATAGCCAGGGAACCAATCTGTGTCCTTATGTGTCACATTTGTGTGTATTTCTAGAAAAATGCTTAAATTGTGTGGTGTTTTCAATGTAAGCAAAGCATAAGCAAAGCGTAAGCAAACTGTAAGAAAAGTAACTGTGTCTTGATAAACCCTTTCTGCAACTATTTTTGAAGAAATAATGTATTATTTTACTTAAAGGGACACCATTTCAGTCGAATATGGTGCAGAACTGTTGAAAAATTGAGGTAAAATTTGCAAAAGGGTCACAAAAATCCACTATGTTACTTTTATAAAGTATCAGAATGTTCTATTTCTGATTTTGATTCAACGATTTTGCCCTTAATATTTAGATTCCTGATCACTAACAGGAACTATTTTGTAGCCAGGTAAACAGTCTGTTTTCCCATAGGTTATATTTGTGTGTATTTGTAGAAGAATGCTTAAATTGTGTGGTGTTTTCAACGTAAGCAAAGCATAAGCAAATCGTAAACAAACTGTAAACAAAGGAACTGTGTCTTCATAAACCCTTTTTGCAACTATTGTTTGATGAAATAATGTATTAATCTACTTCCAGGGACCCTATTTCAGTCGAATATGGTGCAAAACTGAAGAAAAATTGAGGTAAAATATGCAAAAGGGTCACAAAAATCCACAATGTTACTTTTATAAAGTATCAGAATGTTCTATTTCTGATTTTGATTCAACGATTTTGCCCTTAATATTTAGATTTCTGATCACTAACAGGAACTATTTTGTAGCCAGGTAAACAGTCTGTTTTCCCATAGGTTATATTTGTGTATTAGTAGAAAAATGCTTAAATTGTGTGGTGTTTTCAACGTAAGCAAAGCATAAGCAAAGCGTAAACAAACTGTAAACAAAGGAACTGTGTCTTCATAAACCCTTTTTGCAACTATTTTTTGATGAAATAATGTATTATTCTACTTCCAGGGACCCTATTTCAGTCGAATATGGTGCAAAACTGAAGAAAAATTGAGGTGAAATATGCAAAAGGCTCACAAAAATCCACAATGTTACTTTTATAAAGTATCAAAATGTTCTATTTCTGATTTTGATTCAACGATTTTGCCCTTAATATTTAGATTCCTGATCACGAACAGAACTATTTTGCAGCCAGGTAAACAGTATTGTCCCTATGGGTCATATTTGTGTGTATTTGTAGAAAAACGCTTAAATTGTGTGGTGTTTTCATCGTATGCAAAGCCTAAGCAAACTGTAAGCAAAGGAACTGTGTCTTGATAAATCCTTTTAGCAACTATTTTCTGAAGAAATAATGTATTATTCAACTTTCCAGAAATCTATTTCTGTCGAATATGGTGCAAAACTGTAGAAAAATTTAGGTAAAATATGATAAATGGTCACAAAAATTCACAGTGTTACTTTTACAAAGTATCAGAATTTTCTATTTCTGATTTTGATTAAACGATTTCACCTTTAATTTTTAGATTCACCTTCACTGACAGGTGCAATTATATACCCAGGGAATCAATCTGTGTCCCAATTCTTAAATTATGTGGTCTTTTCAACGTAAGCAAAGCATAAGCAAACTGTAATCATAGGAACTGTGTCTTGATAAATCCTTTTTGCAACTATTTTCTGAAGAAATAATCTATTATTCTACATCCAGCGACCCTACTACAGTCGGATATGGTATAAAACTGTAGAAAAATTGAGGTAAATTATGCAAAAGGGTCACAAAAATCCACAATGTTACTTTTATAAAGTATCAGAATGTTCTATTTCTGATTTTGATTAAACGATTTTGCCCTTAATATTTAGATTCCTGATCACTAACAGGAACTATTATGCAGCCAGGTAAACAGTATTGTATCTATGGGTCATATTTGTGTGTATTTGTAGAAAAATGCTTAAATTCTTTTGTGTTTTCAACGTAAGCAAAGCATAAGCAAAGCAAAAGCAAACTATAAGCAAAGGAACTGTGTCTTGATAAATCCTTTTGCAACTCTTTTCTGAAGAAATAATGTATTATTCTACTTCCCAGGAATCCATTTCTGTGGAATATCGTGCAAAATCTAAGACAAATTGAGGCAAAATATACAATAGGGTCACAAAAATCGACAATGTTACTTTTATAAAGTATCAGAATTTTCTATTTCTGATTTTGATTAAAAATTTTGCTCTTAATTTTTAGATTCACTTTCATTGACAGGTGCAATAATATAGCCAGGTAAACAGTCTGTGGTCCATATGTGTCATATTTTTGTGTATTTGTAGAAAAATGCTTAAATTGTGAGGGGCTTTCACCGTAAGCAGAGCATAAGCAAAGCGTAAGCAAACTGTAAGCAAAGTAACTGTATCTTGATAAATCCTTTTTGCAACTCTTTTCTGAAGAAATAATGTATTATTCCACTTCCCGGGAATCTATTTCTGTTGAATATGGTGCAAAATGTAAGACAAATTGAGGCAAAATATGCAATAGGGTCACAAAAATCTATAATGTCACTTTAAGAAAGTAGCGGATTTATATATTTTTGGTTTTGATATAACAATTTGGCCCTTAATATTTAGATTCCTGATCACTAACAGGAACTATTTTGTAGCCAGGAAAACAGTCTGTTTTCCCATAGATTAAATTTGTGTGTATTAGTAGAAAAATGCTTAAATTGTGTGGTGTTTCCAACGTAAGCAATGCATAAGCAAAGCGTAAACAAACTGTAAACAAAGGAACTGTGTCTTGATAAACCCTTTTTGCAACTATTTTTTGATGAAATAATGTATTATTCTACTTCCAGGGACCCTATTTCAGTCGAATATGGTGCAAAACTGTTGAAAAATTGAGGTAAAATATGCGAAAGGGTCACAAAAATCCACAATGTTACTTTTATAAAGTATCAGAATGTTCTATTTCTGATTTTGATTCAACGATTTTGCCCTTAATATTTAGATTCCTGATCACTAACAGGAACTATTTTGTAGCCAGGTAAACAGTCTGTTTTCCCATAGGTTATATTTGTGTATTAGTAGAAAAATGCTTAAATTGTGTGGTGTTTTCAACGTAAGCAAAGCATAAGCAAAGCGTAAACAAACTGTAAACAAAGGAACTGTGTCTTCATAAACCCTTTTTGCAACTATTTCTTGATGAAATAATGTATTATTCTACTTCCAGGGACCCTATTTCAGTCGAATATAGTGCAAAACTGAAGAAAAATTGAGGTAAAATATGCAAAAGGCTCACAGAAATCCACAATGTTACTTTTATAAAGTATCAGAATGTTCTATTTCTGATTTTGATTCAACGATTTTGCCCTTAATATTTAGATTCCTGATCACGAACAGAACTATTTTGCAGCCAGGTAAACAGTATTGTCCCTATGGGTCATTTTTGTGTGTATTTGTAGAAAAACGCTTAAATTGTGTGGTGTTTTCATCGTAAGGAAAGCCTAAGCAAACTGTAAGCAAAGGAACTATAGAAAAATGGAGGTTAAAAATGTGCAAAAGGGTCACAAAAATCCACAATGTTACTTTTATAAAGAATCAGAATTTTCTATTTCTGATTTTGATTAGTCAATTTCACCCATAATTTATAGATTCACCTTCACTGACAGGTGCAATTATATACCCAGGTAAACAGTCTATGGTCCATATGGGTCATATTTGTGTGTATTTGTAGAAAAATGCTTAAATTTTGTGGTGTTTCACCGTAAGCAAAGCATAAGCAAATCGTAAGCAAACTGTAAGCAAAGTAACTGTGTCTTGATAAATCCTTTTTGCAACTATTTTCTGAAGAAATAATGTATTATTCGACTTTCCGGGAATCTATTTCTGTTGAATATGGTGCAAAACTGTAGAAAAATTTAGGTAAAATATGCAAAAGGGTCACAAAAATCCACAATGTTACTTTTATAAAGAATCAGAATTTTCTACTTTTGATTTTGATTAAACGATTTTACCCTTAATTTTTAGATTCACCTTCACTGACAGGTGCAATTGTATAGCCAGGGAACCAGTCTGTGTCCCTATAGGTCATATTCGTATATATTTATAGAAACATGCTTAAGTTGTGAGGTGTTTTCACCGTAAGCAAAGCATAAGCAAAGCGTAAGCAAACTAAGCAAAGGAACTGTGTCTTGATAAATCCTTTTTGCAACTATTTTCTGAAGAAATAATGTATTATTCGAATTTCTTGGAACCTATTTCTGTCGAATATGGTGCAAAACTGTAGAAAAATTGAGGTAAAATATGCAAAAGGGTCACAAAAATCTATAATGTCACTTTAAGAAAGTAGCGGATTTATATATTTTTTGTTTCGATTTAACAATTTGGCCCTTAATATTTAGATTCCTGATCACTAACAGGAACTATTTTGTAGCAAGGTAAACAGTCTGTGTCCCTATGGGTCATACTTGTGTGTATTTCTAGAAAAATGCTTAAATTGTGTGGTGTTTTCATCGTAAGCAAAGCATAAGCAAACTGTAAGCAAAGTAACTGTGTCTTGATAAATCCTTTTCGCAACTATTTCTGAACAAATAATGTATTATTCTACTTCCCGGAAATCTATTTCTGTCGAGTATGGTTCAAAACTGTAGAAAAATTGAGGTAAAATATGCAAAAGGGTCACAAAAATCTATAATGTCACTTTAAGAAAGTAGCGGATTTATATATTTTTGGTTTCGATTTAACAATTTGGCCCTTAATATTTAGATTCCTGATCACTAACAGGAACTGTTTTGTAGCCAGGTAAACAGTCTGTGTCCCTATGGGTGATATTCGTATATATGTATAGAAAAATGCTTAAGTTGTGTGGTGTTTTCACTGTAAGCAAAGCATAAGCAAAGCGTAAGCAAACTAAGGAAAGGAACTGTGTCTTGATAAATCCTTTTTGCAACTATTTTCTGAAGAAATAATGGATTATTCGACTTTTCTGGAACCTATTTCTGTCAAATATGGTGCAATATCTAAGACAAATTGAGACAAAATATGCAATAGGGTCACAAAAATCCACAATGGTACTTTAAAAAAGTATCAGAATTTTCTATTTCTGATTTTGATTAAACAATTTTACACTTAATTTTTAGATTCACCTTTTCTGACAGGTGCAATTATAGAGCCAGGTAAGCAGTCTGTGGTCGATATGGGTCAAATTTTTGTGTATTTGTAGAAAAATGCTTAAATTTTGTGGTGTTTCACCGTGAGCAAAGCATAAGCAAATCGTAAGCAAACTGTAAGCAAAGTAACTGTGTCTTGATAAATCCTTTCTGCAACTCTTTTCTGAAGAAATAATGTATTTTTCTACTTCCCGGGAATCTTTTTCTGTCGAATATGGTGCAAATCTATAGAAAAATGGAGGTAAAATTAGCAAAAGGGTCACAAAAATCCACAATGTTACTTTTATAAAGAATCAGAATTTTCTATTTTTGATTTTGATTAAACGATTTTACCCTTAATTTTTAGATTCACCTTCACTGACAGGTGCAATTGTATAGCCAGGAAACCAGTCTGTGTCCCTATAGGTCATATTCGTATATATTTATAGAAAAATGCTTAAGTTGTGAGGTGTTTTCACCGTAAGCAGAGCATAAGCAAAGCGTAAGCAAACTAAGCAAAGGAACTGTGTCTTGATAAATCCTTTTTGCAACTATTTTCTGAAGAAATAATGGATTATTCGACTTTTCTGGAACCTATTTCTGTCAAATATGGTGCAATATCTAAGACAAATTGAGGCAAAATATGCAATAGGGTCACAAAAGTCCACAATGTTACTTTTATAAAGTATAAGAATTTTCTATTTCTGATTTGATTAAACAATTTTACTCTTAATTTTTAGATTCACCTTCACTGACAGGTGCAATTATATAGCCAGGGAACCAATCTGTGTCCCTTTGGGTTATATTTGTGTGTTTTTGTAGAAAAATGCTTAAATTGTATGGTGTTTTCAACCTAAGCAAAGCATAAGCAAAGCAAAAGCAAACTGTAAGCACAGGAACTGTGTCTTGATAAATCCTTTTTGCAACTCTTTTCTGAAGAAATAATGTATTATTCAACTTTCCGGGAATCTATTTCTGTCGAATATGGTGCAAAACTGTAGAAAAAATTAGGTAAAATATGCAAAAGGGTCACAAAAATCCACAATGTTACTTTTATAAAGTATCAGAATTTTCTATTTCTGATTTTGATTAAACAATTTTACTCTTAATTTTTAGATTCACCTTCACTGACAGGTGCAATCATATAGCCAGGGAACCAATCTGTGTCCTTATGTGTCACATTTGTGTGTATTTCTAGAAAAATGCTTAAATTGTGTGGTGTTTTCAATGTAAGCAAAGCATAAGCAAAGCGTAAGCAAACTGTAAGAAAAGTAACTGTGTCTTGATAAACCCTTTCTGCAACTATTTTTGAAGAAATAATGTATTATTTTACTTAAAGGGACACCATTTCAGTCGAATATGGTGCAGAACTGTTGAAAAATTGAGGTAAAATTTGCAAAAGGGTCACAAAAATCCACTATGTTACTTTTATAAAGTATCAGAATGTTCTATTTCTGATTTTGATTCAACGATTTTGCCCTTAATATTTAGATTCCTGATCACTAACAGGAACTATTTTGTAGCCAGGTAAACAGTCTGTTTTCCCATAGGTTATATTTGTGTGTATTTGTAGAAGAATGCTTAAATTGTGTGGTGTTTTCAACGTAAGCAAAGCATAAGCAAATCGTAAACAAACTGTAAACAAAGGAACTGTGTCTTCATAAACCCTTTTTGCAACTATTGTTTGATGAAATAATGTATTAATCTACTTCCAGGGACCCTATTTCAGTCGAATATGGTGCAAAACTGAAGAAAAATTGAGGTAAAATATGCAAAAGGGTCACAAAAATCCACAATGTTACTTTTATAAAGTATCAGAATGTTCTATTTCTGATTTTGATTCAACGATTTTGCCCTTAATATTTAGATTTCTGATCACTAACAGGAACTATTTTGTAGCCAGGTAAACAGTCTGTTTTCCCATAGGTTATATTTGTGTATTAGTAGAAAAATGCTTAAATTGTGTGGTGTTTTCAACGTAAGGAAAGCATAAGCAAAGCGTAAACAAACTGTAAACAAAGGAACTGTGTCTTCATAAACCCTTTTTGCAACTATTTTTTGATGAAATAATGTATTATTCTACTTCCAGGGACCCTATTTCAGTCGAATATGGTGCAAAACTGAAGAAAAATTGAGGTGAAATATGCAAAAGGCTCACAAAAATCCACAATGTTACTTTTATAAAGTATCAAAATGTTCTATTTCTGATTTTGATTCAACGATTTTGCCCTTAATATTTAGATTCCTGATCACGAACAGAACTATTTTGCAGCCAGGTAAACAGTATTGTCCCTATGGGTCATATTTGTGTGTATTTGTAGAAAAACGCTTAAATTGTGTGGTGTTTTCATCGTATGCAAAGCCTAAGCAAACTGTAAGCAAAGGAACTGTGTCTTGATAAATCCTTTTAGCAACTATTTTCTGAAGAAATAATGTATTATTCAACTTTCCAGAAATCTATTTCTGTCGAATATGGTGCAAAACTGTAGAAAAATTTAGGTAAAATATGATAAATGGTCACAAAAATTCACAGTGTTACTTTTACAAAGTATCAGAATTTTCTATTTCTGATTTTGATTAAACGATTTCACCTTTAATTTTTAGATTCACCTTCACTGACAGGTGCAATTATATACCCAGGGAATCAATCTGTGTCCCAATTCTTAAATTATGTGGTCTTTTCAACGTAAGCAAAGCATAAGCAAACTGTAATCATAGGAACTGTGTCTTGATAAATCCTTTTTGCAACTATTTTCTGAAGAAATAATCTATTATTCTACATCCAGCGACCCTACTACAGTCGGATATGGTATAAAACTGTAGAAAAATTGAGGTAAATTATGCAAAAGGGTCACAAAAATCCACAATGTTACTTTTATAAAGTATCAGAATGTTCTATTTCTGATTTTGATTAAACGATTTTGCCCTTAATATTTAGATTCCTGATCACTAACAGGAACTATTATGCAGCCAGGTAAACAGTATTGTATCTATGGGTCATATTTGTGTGTATTTGTAGAAAAATGCTTAAATTCTTTTGTGTTTTCAACGTAAGCAAAGCATAAGCAAAGCAAAAGCAAACTATAAGCAAAGGAACTGTGTCTTGATAAATCCTTTTGCAACTCTTTTCTGAAGAAATAATGTATTATTCTACTTCCCAGGAATCCATTTCTGTGGAATATCGTGCAAAATCTAAGACAAATTGAGGCAAAATATACAATAGGGTCACAAAAATCGACAATGTTACTTTTATAAAGTATCAGAATTTTCTATTTCTGATTTTGATTAAAAATTTTGCTCTTAATTTTTAGATTCACTTTCATTGACAGGTGCAATAATATAGCCAGGTAAACAGTCTGTGGTCCATATGTGTCATATTTTTGTGTATTTGTAGAAAAATGCTTAAATTGTGAGGGGCTTTCACCGTAAGCAGAGCATAAGCAAAGCGTAAGCAAACTGTCAGCAAAGTAACTGTATCTTGATAAATCCTTTTTGCAACTCTTTTCTGAAGAAATAATGTATTATTCCACTTCCCGGGAATCTATTTCTGTTGAATATGGTGCAAAATGTAAGACAAATTGAGGCAAAATATGCAATAGGGTCACAAAAATCTATAATGTCACTTTAAGAAAGTAGCGGATTTATATATTTTTGGTTTTGATATAACAATTTGGCCCTTAATATTTAGATTCCTGATCACTAACAGGAACTATTTTGTAGCCAGGAAAACAGTCTGTTTTCCCATAGGTTAAATTTGTGTGTATTAGTAGAAAAATGCTTAAATTGTGTGGTGTTTCCAACGTAAGCAAAGCATAAGCAAAGCGTAAACAAACTGTAAACAAAGGAACTGTGTCTTGATAAACCCTTTTTGCAACTATTTTTTGATGAAATAATGTATTATTCTACTTCCAGGGACCCTATTTCAGTCGAATATGGTGCAAAACTGTTGAAAAATTGAGGTAAAATATGCGAAAGGGTCACAAAAATCCACAATGTTACTTTTATAAAGTATCAGAATGTTCTATTTCTGATTTTGATTAAACGATTTTGCCCTTAATATTTAGATTCCTGATCACTAACAGGAACTATTTTGTAGCCAGGTAAACAGTCTGTTTTCCCATAGGTTATATTTGTGTATTAGTAGAAAAATGCTTAAATTGTGTGGTGTTTTCAACGTAAGCAAAGCATAAGCAAAGCGTAAACAAACTGTAAACAAAGGAACTGTGTCTTGATAAACCCTTTTTGCAACTATTTCTTGATGAAATAATGTATTATTCTACTTCCAGGGACCCTATTTCAGTCGAATATAGTGCAAAACTGAAGAAAAATTGAGGTAAAATATGCAAAAGGCTCACAGAAATCCACAATGTTACTTTTATAAAGTATCAGAATGTTCTATTTCTGATTTTGATTCAACGATTTTGCCCTTAATATTTAGATTCCTGATCACGAACAGAACTATTTTGCAGCCAGGTAAACAGTATTGTCCCTATGGGTCATTTTTGTGTGTATTTGTAGAAAAACGCTTAAATTGTGTGGTGTTTTCATCGTAAGGAAAGCCTAAGCAAACTGTAAGCAAAGGAACTATAGAAAAATGGAGGTTAAAAATGTGCAAAAGGGTCACAAAAATCCACAATGTTACTTTTATAAAGAATCAGAATTTTCTATTTCTGATTTTGATTAGTCAATTTCACCCATAATTTATAGATTCACCTTCACTGACAGGTGCAATTATATACCCAGGTAAACAGTCTATGGTCCATATGGGTCATATTTGTGTGTATTTGTAGAAAAATGCTTAAATTTTGTGGTGTTTCACCGTAAGCAAAGCATAAGCAAATCGTAAGCAAACTGTAAGCAAAGTAACTGTGTCTTGATAAATCCTTTTTGCAACTATTTTCTGAAGAAATAATGTATTATTCGACTTTCCGGGAATCTATTTCTGTTGAATATGGTGCAAAACTGTAGAAAAATTTAGGTAAAATATGCAAAAGGGTCACAAAAATCCACAATGTTACTTTTATAAAGAATCAGAATTTTCTACTTTTGATTTTGATTAAACGATTTTACCCTTAATTTTTAGATTCACCTTCACTGACAGGTGCAATTGTATAGCCAGGGAACCAGTCTGTGTCCCTATAGGTCATATTCGTATATATTTATAGAAACATGCTTAAGTTGTGAGGTGTTTTCACCGTAAGCAAAGCATAAGCAAAGCGTAAGCAAACTAAGCAAAGGAACTGTGTCTTGATAAATCCTTTTTGCAACTATTTTCTGAAGAAATAATGTATTATTCGAATTTCTTGGAACCTATTTCTGTCGAATATGGTGCAAAACTGTAGAAAAATTGAGGTAAAATATGCAAAAGGGTCACAAAAGTCTATAATGTCACTTTAAGAAAGTAGCGGATTTATATATTTTTTGTTTCGATTTAACAATTTGGCCCTTAATATTTAGATTCCTGATCACTAACAGGAACTATTTTGTAGCAAGGTAAACAGTCTGTGTCCCTATGGGTCATACTTGTGTGTATTTCTAGAAAAATGCTTAAATTGTTTGGTGTTTTCATCGTAAGCAAAGCATAAGCAAACTGTAAGCAAAGTAACTGTGTCTTGATAAATCCTTTTCGCAACTATTTCTGAACAAATAATGTATTATTCTACTTCCCGGAAATCTATTTCTGTCGAATATGGTTCAAAACTGTAGAAAAATTGAGGTAAAATATGCAAAAGGGTCACAAAAATCTATAATGTCACTTTAAGAAAGTAGCGGATTTATATATTTTTGGTTTCGATTTAACAATTTGGCCCTTAATATTTAGATTCCTGATCACTAACAGGAACTGTTTTGTAGCCAGGTAAACAGTCTGTGTCCCTATGGGTCATATTCGTATATATGTATAGAAAAATGCTTAAGTTGTGTGGTGTTTTCACTGTAGGCAAAGCATAAGCAAAGCGTAAGCAAACTAAGCAAAGGAACTGTGTCTTGATAAATCCTTTTTGCAACTATTTTCTGAAGAAATAATGGATTATTCGACTTTTCTCGAACCTATTTCTGTCAAATATGGTGCAATATCTAAGACAAATTGAGACAAAATATGCAATAGGGTCACAAAAATCCACAATGGTACTTTAAAAAAGTATCAGAATTTTCTATTTCTGATTTTGATTAAACAATTTTACACTTAATTTTTAGATTCACCTTTTCTGACAGGTGCAATTATAGAGCCAGGTAAGCAGTCTGTGGTCGATATGGGTCAAATTTTTGTGTATTTGTAGAAAAATGCTTAAATTTTGTGGCGTTTCACCGTGAGCAAAGCATAAGCAAATCGTAAGCAAACTGTAAGCAAAGTAACTGTGTCTTGATAAATCCTTTTTGCAACTCTTTTCTGAAGAAATAATGTATTTTTCTACTTCCCGGGAATCTTTTTCTGTCGAATATGGTGCAAATCTATAGAAAAATGGAGGTAAAATTAGCAAAAGGGTCACAAAAATCCACAATGTTACTTTTATAAAGAATCAGAATTTTCTATTTTTGATTTTGATTAAACGATTTTACCCTTAATTTTTAGATTCACCTTTACTGACAGGTGCAATTGTATAGCCAGGAAACCAGTCTGTGTCCCTATAGGTATTCGTATATATGTATAGAAAAATGCTTAAGTTGTGAGGTGTTTTCACCGTAAGCAAAGCATAAGCAAAGCGTAAGCAAACTATAAGCAAAGGAACTGTGTCTTGATAAATCCTTTTTGCAACTATTTTCTGAAGAAATAATGGATTATTCGACTTTTCTGGAACCTATTTCTGTCAAATATGGTGCAATATCTAAGACAAATTGAGGCAAAATATGCAATAGGGTCACAAAAGTCCACAATTTTACTTTTATAAAGTATAAGAATTTTCTATTTCTGATTTGATTAAACAATTTTACTCTTAATTTTTAGATTCACCTTCACTGACAGGTGCAATTATATATCCAGGGAACCAATCTGTGTCCCTTTGGGTTATATTTGTGTGTTTTTGTAGAAAAATGCTTAAATTGTATGGTGTTTTCAACGTAAGCAAAGCATAAGCAAAGCAAAAGCAAACTGTAAGCATAGGAACTGTGTCTTGATAAATCCTTTTTGCAACTCTTTTCTGAAGAAATAATGTATTATTCAACTTTCCGGGAATCTATTTCTGTCGAATATGGTGCAAAACTGTAGAAAAAATTAGGTAAAATATGCAAAAGGGTCACAAAAATCCACAATGTTACTTTTATAAAGTATCAGAATGTTCTATTTCTGATTTTGATTCAACGATTTTGCCCTTAATATTTAGATTCCTGATCACTAACAGGAACTATTTTGAAGCCAGGTAAACATTATTGTATCTATGGGTCATATTTGTGTGTTTTTGTAGAAAAATGCTTAAATTCTGTTGTGTTTTCAACGTAAGCAAAGCATAAGCAAAGCATAAGCAAACTGTAAGCAAAGGAACTGTGTCTTGATAAATCCTTTTGCAACTCTTTTCTGAAGAAATAATAAATTATTCTACTTTCCGGGAATCTATTCCTGTTGAATATGGTGCAAAATCTAAGACAAATTGAGGCAAAATATGCAATAGGATCACAAAAATCCACAATGTTACTTTTATAAAGTATCAGAATTTTCTATTTCTGATTTTGATTAAACAATTTTACTCTTAATTTTTAGATTCACCTTCACTGACAGGTGCAATCATATAGCCAGGGAACCAATCTGTGTCCTTATGTGTCACATTTGTGTGTATTTCTAGAAAAATGCTTAAATTGTGTGGTGTTTTCAATGTAAGCAAAGCATAAGCAAAGCGTAAGCAAACTGTAAGAAAAGTAACTGTGTCTTGATAAACCCTTTCTGCAACTATTTTTGAAGAAATAATGTATTATTTTACTTAAAGGGACACCATTTCAGTCGAATATGGTGCAGAACTGTTGAAAAATTGAGGTAAAATTTGCAAAAGGGTCACAAAAATCCACTATGTTACTTTTATAAAGTATCAGAATGTTCTATTTCTGATTTTGATTCAACGATTTTGCCCTTAATATTTAGATTCCTGATCACTAACAGGAACTATTTTGTAGCCAGGTAAACAGTCTGTTTTCCCATAGGTTATATTTGTGTGTATTTGTAGAAAAATGCTTAAATTGTGTGGTGTTTTCAACGTAAGCAAAGCATAAGCAAATCGTAAACAAACTGTAAACAAAGGAACTGTGTCTTGATAAACCCTTTTTGCAACTATTTTTTGATGAAATAATGTATTATTCTACTTCCAGGGACCCTATTTCAGTCGAATATGGTGCAAAACTGAAGAAAAATTGAGGTGAAATATGCAAAAGGCTCACAAAAATCCACAATGTTACTTTTATAAAGTATCAAAATGTTCTATTTCTGATTTTGATTCAACGATTTTGCCCTTAATATTTAGATTCCTGATCACGAACAGAACTATTTTGCAGCCAGGTAAACAGTATTGTCCCTATGGGTCATATTTGTGTGTATTTGTAGAAAAACGCTTAAATTGTGTGGTGTTTTCATCGTATGCAAAGCCTAAGCAAACTGTAAGCAAAGGAACTGTGTCTTGATAAATCCTTTTAGCAACTATTTTCTGAAGAAATAATGTATTATTCAACTTTCCAGAAATCTATTTCTGTCGAATATGGTGCAAAACTGTAGAAAAATTTAGGTAAAATATGATAAATGGTCACAAAAATTCACAGTGTTACTTTTACAAAGTATCAGAATTTTCTATTTCTGATTTTGATTAAACGATTTCACCTTTAATTTTTAGATTCACCTTCACTGACAGGTGCAATTATATACCCAGGGAATCAATCTGTGTCCCAATTCTTAAATTATGTGGTCTTTTCAACGTAAGCAAAGCATAAGCAAACTGTAATCATAGGAACTGTGTCTTGATAAATCCTTTTTGCAACTATTTTCTGAAGAAATAATCTATTAATCTACATCCAGCGACCCTACTACAGTCGGATATGGTATAAAACTGTAGAAAAATTGAGGAAAATTATGCAAAAGGGTCACAAAAATCCACAATGTTACTTTTATAAAGTATCAGAATGTTCTATTTCTGATTTTGATTAAACGATTTTGCCCTTAATATTTAGATTCCTGATCACTAACAGGAACTATAATGCAGCCAGGTAAACAGTATTGTATCTATGGGTCATATTTGTGTGTATTTGTAGAAAAATGCTTAAATTCTTTTGTGTTTTCAACGTAAGCAAAGCATAAGCAAAGCAAAAGCAAACTATAAGCAAAGGAACTGTGTCTTGATAAATCCTTTTGCAACTCTTTTCTGAAGAAATAATGTATTATTCTACTTCCCAGGAATCCATTTCTGTGGGATATCGTGCAAAATCTAAGACAAATTGAGGCAAAATATACAATAGGGTCACAAAAATCGACAATGTTACTTTTATAAAGTATCAGAATTTTCTATTTCTGATTTTGATTAAAAATTTTACTCTTAATTTTTAGATTCACTTTCATTGACAGGTGCAATAATATAGCCAGGTAAACAGTCTGTGGTCCATATGTGTCATATTTTTGTGTATTTGTAGAAAAATGCTTAAATTGTGAGGGGCTTTCACCGTAAGCAGAGCATAAGCAAAGCGTAAGCAAACTGTAAGCAAAGTAACTGTATCTTGATAAATCCTTTTTGCAACTCTTTTCTGAAGAAATAATGTATTATTCCACTTCCCGGGAATCTATTTCTGTTGAATATGGTGCAAAATGTAAGACATATTGAGGCAAAATATGCAATAGGGTCACAAAAATCTATAATGTCACTTTAAGAAAGTAGCGGATTTATATATTTTTGGTTTTGATATAACAATTTGGCCCTTAATATTTAGATTCCTGATCACTAACAGGAACTATTTTGTAGCCAGGAAAACAGTCTGTTTTCCCATAGGTTAAATTTGTGTGTATTAGTAGAAAAATGCTTAAATTGTGTGGTGTTTCCAACGTAAGCAAAGCATAAGCAAAGCGTAAACAAACTGTAAACAAAGGAACTGTGTCTTGATAAACCCTTTTTGCAACTATTTTTTGATGAAATAATGTATTATTCTACTTCCAGGGACCCTATTTCAGTCGAATATCGTGCACAACTGTTGAAAAATTGAGGTAAAATATGCGAAAGGGTCACAATAATCCACAATGTTACTTTTATAAAGTATCAGAATGTTCTATTTCTGATTTTGATTAAACGATTTTGCCCTTAATATTTAGATTCCTGATCACTAACAGGAACTATTTTGTAGCCAGGTAAACAGTCTGTTTTCCCATAGGTTATATTTGTGTATTAGTAGAAAAATGCTTAAATTGTGTTGTGTTTTCAACGTAAGCAAAGCATAAGCAAAGCGTTAACAAACTGTAAACAAAGGAACTGTGTCTTGATAAACCCTTTTTGCAACTATTTCTTGATGAAATAATGTATTATTCTACTTCCAGGGACCCTATTTCAGTCGAATATAGTGCAAAACTGAAGAAAAATTGAGGTAAAATATGCAAAAGGCTCACAGAAATCCACAATGTTACTTTTATAAAGTATCAGAATGTTCTATTTCTGATTTTGATTCAACGATTTTGCCCTTAATATTTAGATTCCTGATCACTAACAGGAACTATTTTGTAGCCAGGTAAACAGTCTGTTTTCCCATAGGTTATATTTGTGTGTATTTGTAGAAAAATGCTTAAATTGTGTGGTGTTTTCAACGTAAGCAAAGCATAAGCAAATCGTAAACAAACTGTAAACAAAGGAACTGTGTCTTCATAAACCCTTTTTGCAACTATTGTTTGATGAAATAATGTATTAATCTACTTCCAGGGACCCTATTTCAGTCGAATATGGTGCAAAACTGAAGAAAAATTGAGGTAAAATATGCAAAAGGGTCACAAAAATCCACAATGTTACTTTTATAAAGTATCAGAATGTTCTATTTCTGATTTTGATTCAACGATTTTGCCCTTAATATTTAGATTTCTGATCACTAACAGGAACTATTTTGTAGCCAGGTAAACAGTCTGTTTTCCCATAGGTTATATTTGTGTATTAGTAGAAAAATGCTTAAATTGTGTGGTGTTTTCAACGTAAGCAAAGCATAAGCAAAGCGTAAACAAACTGTAAACAAAGGAACTGTGTCTTGATAAACCCTTTTTGCAACTATTTTTTTATGAAATAATGTATTATTCTACTTCCAGGGACCCTATTTCAGTCGAATATGGTGCAAAACTGAAGAAAAATTGAGGTGAAATATGCAAAAGGCTCACAAAAATCCACAATGTTACTTTTATAAAGTATCAAAATGTTCTATTTCTGATTTTGATTCAACGATTTTGCCCTTAATATTTAGATTCCTGATCACGAACAGAACTATTTTGCAGCCAGGTAAACAGTATTGTCCCTATGGGTCATATTTGTGTGTATTTGTAGAAAAACGCTTAAATTGTGTGGTGTTTTCATCGTATGCAAAGCCTAAGCAAACTGTAAGCAAAGGAACTGTGTCTTGATAAATCCTTTTAGCAACTATTTTCTGAAGAAATAATGTATTATTCAACTTTCCAGAAATCTATTTCTGTCGAATATGGTGCAAAACTGTAGAAAAATTTAGGTAAAATATGATAAATGGTCACAAAAATTCACAGTGTTACTTTTACAAAGTATCAGAATTTTCTATTTCTGATTTTGATTAAACGATTTCACCTTTAATTTTTAGATTCACCTTCACTGACAGGTGCAATTATATACCCAGGGAATCAATCTGTGTCCCAATTCTTAAATTATGTGGTCTTTTCAACGTAAGCAAAGCATAAGCAAACTGTAATCATAGGAACTGTGTCTTGATAAATCCTTTTTGCAACTATTTTCTGAAGAAATAATCTATTAATCTACATCCAGCGACCCTACTACAGTCGGATATGGTATAAAACTGTAGAAAAATTGAGGAAAATTATGCAAAAGGGTCACAAAAATCCACAATGTTACTTTTATAAAGTATCAGAATGTTCTATTTCTGATTTTGATTAAACGATTTTGCCCTTAATATTTAGATTCCTGATCACTAACAGGAACTATAATGCAGCCAGGTAAACAGTATTGTATCTATGGGTCATATTTGTGTGTATTTGTAGAAAAATGCTTAAATTCTTTTGTGTTTTCAACGTAAGCAAAGCATAAGCAAAGCAAAAGCAAACTATAAGCAAAGGAACTGTGTCTTGATAAATCCTTTTGCAACTCTTTTCTGAAGAAATAATGTATTATTCTACTTCCCAGGAATCCATTTCTGTGGGATATCGTGCAAAATCTAAGACAAATTGAGGCAAAATATACAATAGGGTCACAAAAATCGACAATGTTACTTTTATAAAGTATCAGAATTTTCTATTTCTGATTTTGATTAAAAATTTTACTCTTAATTTTTAGATTCACTTTCATTGACAGGTGCAATAATATAGCCAGGTAAACAGTCTGTGGTCCATATGTGTCATATTTTTGTGTATTTGTAGAAAAATGCTTAAATTGTGAGGGGCTTTCACCGTAAGCAGAGCATAAGCAAAGCGTAAGCAAACTGTAAGCAAAGTAACTGTATCTTGATAAATCCTTTTTGCAACTCTTTTCTGAAGAAATAATGTATTATTCCACTTCCCGGGAATCTATTTCTGTTTAATATGGTGCAAAATGTAAGACATATTGAGGCAAAATATGCAATAGGGTCACAAAAATCTATAATGTCACTTTAAGAAAGTAGCGGATTTATATATTTTTGGTTTTGATATAACAATTTGGCCCTTAATATTTAGATTCCTGATCACTAACAGGAACTATTTTGTAGCCAGGAAAACAGTCTGTTTTCCCATAGGTTAAATTTGTGTGTATTAGTAGAAAAATGCTTAAATTGTGTGGTGTTTCCAACGTAAGCAAAGCATAAGCAAAGCGTAAACAAACTGTAAACAAAGGAACTGTGTCTTGATAAACCCTTTTTGCAACTATTTTTTGATGAAATAATGTATTATTCTACTTCCAGGGACCCTATTTCAGTCGAATATCGTGCACAACTGTTGAAAAATTGAGGTAAAATATGCGAAAGGGTCACAATAATCCACAATGTTACTTTTATAAAGTATCAGAATGTTCTATTTCTGATTTTGATTAAACGATTTTGCCCTTAATATTTAGATTCCTGATCACTAACAGGAACTATTTTGTAGCCAGGTAAACAGTCTGTTTTCCCATAGGTTATATTTGTGTATTAGTAGAAAAATGCTTAAATTGTGTGGTGTTTTCAACGTAAGCAAAGCATAAGCAAAGCGTTAACAAACTGTAAACAAAGGAACTGTGTCTTGATAAACCCTTTTTGCAACTATTTCTTGATGAAATAATGTATTATTCTACTTCCAGGGACCCTATTTCAGTCGAATATAGTGCAAAACTGAAGAAAAATTGAGGTAAAATATGCAAAAGGCTCACAGAAATCCACAATGTTACTTTTATAAAGTATCAGAATGTTCTATTTCTGATTTTGATTCAACGATTTTGCCCTTAATATTTAGATTCCTGATCACTAACAGGAACTATTTTGTAGCCAGGTAAACAGTCTGTTTTCCCATAGGTTATATTTGTGTGTATTTGTAGAAAAATGCTTAAATTGTGTGGTGTTTTCAACGTAAGCAAAGCATAAGCAAATCGTAAACAAACTGTAAACAAAGGAACTGTGTCTTCATAAACCCTTTTTGCAACTATTGTTTGATGAAATAATGTATTAATCTACTTCCAGGGACCCTATTTCAGTCGAATATGGTGCAAAACTGAAGAAAAATTGAGGTAAAATATGCAAAAGGGTCACAAAAATCCACAATGTTACTTTTATAAAGTATCAGAATGTTCTATTTCTGATTTTGATTCAACGATTTTGCCCTTAATATTTAGATTTCTGATCACTAACAGGAACTATTTTGTAGCCAGGTAAACAGTCTGTTTTCCCATAGGTTATATTTGTGTATTAGTAGAAAAATGCTTAAATTGTGTGGTGTTTTCAACGTAAGCAAAGCATAAGCAAAGCGTAAACAAACTGTAAACAAAGGAACTGTGTCTTGATAAACCCTTTTTGCAACTATTTTTTTATGAAATAATGTATTATTCTACTTCCAGGGACCCTATTTCAGTCGAATATGGTGCAAAACTGAAGAAAAATTGAGGTGAAATATGCAAAAGGCTCACAAAAATCCACAATGTTACTTTTATAAAGTATCAAAATGTTCTATTTCTGATTTTGATTCAACGATTTTGCCCTTAATATTTAGATTCCTGATCACGAACAGAACTATTTTGCAGCCAGGTAAACAGTATTGTCCCTATGGGTCATATTTGTGTGTATTTGTAGAAAAACGCTTAAATTGTGTGGTGTTTTCATCGTATGCAAAGCCTAAGCAAACTGTAAGCAAAGGAACTGTGTCTTGATAAATCCTTTTAGCAACTATTTTCTGAAGAAATAATGTATTATTCAACTTTCCAGAAATCTATTTCTGTCGAATATGGTGCAAAACTGTAGAAAAATTTAGGTAAAATATGATAAATGGTCACAAAAATTCACAGTGTTACTTTTACAAAGTATCAGAATTTTCTATTTCTGATTTTGATTAAACGATTTCACCTTTAATTTTTAGATTCACCTTCACTGACAGGTGCAATTATATACCCAGGGAATCAATCTGTGTCCCAATTCTTAAATTATGTGGTCTTTTCAACGTAAGCAAAGCATAAGCAAACTGTAATCATAGGAACTGTGTCTTGATAAATCCTTTTTGCAACTATTTTCTGAAGAAATAATCTATTATTCTACATCCAGCGACCCTACTACAGTCGGATATGGTATAAAACTGTAGAAAAATTGAGGTAAATTATGCAAAAGGGTCACAAAAATCCACAATGTTACTTTTATAAAGTATCAGAATGTTCTATTTCTGATTTTGATTAAACGATTTTGCCCTTAATATTTAGATTCCTGATCACTAACAGGAACTATTTTGCAGCCAGGTAAACAGTATTGTATCTATGGGTCATATTTGTGTGTATTTGTAGAAAAATGCTTAAATTCTTTTGTGTTTTCAACGTAAGCAAAGCATAAGCAAAGCAAAAGCAAACTATAAGCAAAGGAACTGTGTCTTGATAAATCCTTTTGCAACTCTTTTCTGAAGAAATAATGTATTATTCTACTTCCCAGGAATCCATTTCTGTGGAATATCGTGCAAAATCTAAGACAAATTGAGGCAAAATATACAATAGGGTCACAAAAATCGACAATGTTACTTTTATAAAGTATCAGAATTTTCTATTTCTGATTTTGATTAAAAATTTTACTCTTAATTTTTAGATTCACTTTCATTGACAGGTGCAATAATATAGCCAGGTAAACAGTCTGTGGTCCATATATGTCATATTTTTGTGTATTTGTAGAAACATGCTTAAATTGTGAGGGGCTTTCACCGTAAGCAGAGCATAAGCAAAGCGTAAGCAAACTGTAAGCAAAGTAACTGTATCTTGATAAATCCTTTTTGCAACGCTTTTCTGAAGAAATAATGTATTATTCCACTTCCCGGGAATCTATTTCTGTTGAATATGGTGCAAAATGTAAGACAAATTGAGGCAAAATATGCAATAGGGTCACAAAAATCTATAATGTCACTTTAAGAAAGTAGCGGATTTATATATTTTTGGTTTTGATATAACAATTTGGCCCTTAATATTTAGATTCCTGATCACTAACAGGAACTATTTTGTAGCCAGGAAAACAGTCTGTTTTCCCATAGGTTAATTTTTGTGTATTAGTAGAAAAATGCTTAAATTGTGTGGTGTTTCCAACGTAAGCAAAGCATAAGCAAAGCGTAAACAAACTGTAAACAAAGGAACTGTGTCTTGATAAACCCTTTTTGCAACTATTTTTTGATGAAATAATGTATTATTCTACTTCCAGGGACCCTATTTCAGTCGAATATGGTGCAAAACTGTTGAAAAATTGAGGTAAAATATGCGAAAGGGTCACAAAAATCCACAATGTTACTTTTATAAAGTATCAGAATGTTCTATTTCTGATTTTGATTAAACGATTTTGCCCTTAATATTTAGATTCCTGATCACTAACAGGAACTATTTTGTAGCCAGGTAAACAGTCTGTTTTCCCATAGGTTATATTTGTGTATTAGTAGAAAAATGCTTAAATTGTGTGGTGTTTTCAACGTAAGCAAAGCATAAGCAAAGCGTAAACAAACTGTAAACAAAGGAACTGTGTCTTGATAAACCCTTTTTGCAACTATTTCTTGATGAAATAATGTATTATTCTACTTCCAGGGACCCTATTTCAGTCGAATATAGTGCAAAACTGAAGAAAAATTGAGGTAAAATATGCAAAAGGCTCACAGAAATCCACAATGTTACTTTTATAAAGTATCAGA
This sequence comes from Sipunculus nudus, assembly GCA_026874595.1. Taxonomy (NCBI): domain Eukaryota; kingdom Metazoa; phylum Annelida; class Sipuncula; order Golfingiida; family Sipunculidae; genus Sipunculus; species Sipunculus nudus. The sequence continues at coordinate 83,806,652 of CM049312.1, read as the reverse complement.
ATGTTCTATTTCTGATTTTGATTCAACGATTTTGCCCTTAATATTTAGATTCCTGATCACGAACAGAACCATTTTGCAGCCAGGTAAACAGTATTGTCCCTATGGGTCATTTTTGTGTGTATTTGTAGAAAAACGCTTAAATTGTGTGGTGTTTTCATCGTAAGCAAAGCATAAGCAAACTGTAAGCAAAGGAACTGTGTCTTGATAAATCCTTTTGGCAACTATTTTCTGAAGAAATAATGTATTATTCAACTTTCCGGGTATCTATTTCTATCGAATATGGTGCAAAACTGTAGAAAAATACAGGTAAAATATGATAAAGGGTCACAAAAATTCACAGTGTTACTTTTACAAAGTATCAGAATTTTCTATTTCTGATTTTGATTAAACGATTTCACCTTTAATTTTTAGATTCACCTTCACTGACAGGTGCAATTATATAGCCGGGGAACCAATCTGTGTCCCTTTGGGTCATATTTGTGTGTATTTGTAGAAAAATGCTTAAATTGTGTGGTGTTTTCATCGTAAGGAAAGCCTAAGCAAACTGTAAGCAAAGGAACTATAGAAAAATGGAGGTTAAAAATGTGCAAAAGAGTCACAAAAATCCACAATGTTACTTTTATAAAGAATCAGAATTTTCTATTTCTGATTTTGATTAAACAATTTCACCCATAATTTATAGATTCACCTTCACTGACAGGTGCAATTATATACCCAGGTAAACAGTCTATGGTCCATATGGGTCATATTTGTGTGTATTTGTAGAAAAATTCTTAAATTTTGTGGTGTTTCACCGTAAGCAAAGCATAAGCAAATCGTAAGCAAACTGTAAGCAAAGTAACTGTGTCTTGATAAATCCTTTTTGCAACTATTTTCTGAAGAAATAATGTATTATTCGGCTTTCCGGGAATCTATTTCTGTCGAATATGGTGCAAAACTGTAGAAAAATTTAGGTAAAATATGCAAAAGGGTCACAAAAATCCACAATGTTACTTTTATGAAGAATCAGAATTTTCTACTTTTGATTTTGATTAAACGATTTTACCCTTAATTTTTAGATTCACCTTCACTGACAGGTGCAATTGTATAGCCAGGGAACCAGTCTGTGTCCCTATAGGTCAAATTCGTATATATTTATAGAAAAATGCTTAAGTTGTGAGGTGTTTTCACCGTAAGCAAAGCATAAGCAAAGCGTAAGCAAACTAAGCAAAGGAACTGTGTCTTGATAAATCCTTTTTGCAACTATTTTCTGAAGAAATAATGTATTATTCGACTTTCCTGGAACCTATTTCTGTCGAATATGGTGCAAAACTGTCGAAAAATTGAGGTAAAATATGCAAAAGGGTCACAAAAATCTATAATGTCACTTTAAGAAAGTAGCGGATTTATATATTTTTGGTTTCGATTTAACAATTTGGCCCTTAATATTTAGATTCCTGATCACTAACAGGAACTATTTTGTAGCAAGGTAAACAGTCTGTGTCCCTATGGGTCATACTTGTGTGTATTTCTAGAAAAATGCTTAAATTGTGTGGTGTTTCCAACGTAAGCAAAGCATAAGCAAAGCAGAAGCAAACTGTAAACATAGAAACTGTGTCTTGATAAATCCTTTTTGCAACTATTTTCTGAAGAAATAATGTATTATTCGACTTTCCGGGAATCTATTTCTGTCGAATATGGTGGAGAACTGTTGAAAAATTGAGGTAAAATATGCGAAAGGGTCACAAAAATCCACTATGTTACTTTTATAAAGTATCAGAATGTTCTATTTCTGATTTTGATTAAACGATTTTGCCCTTAATATTTAGATTCCTGATCACTAACAGGAACTATTTTGTAGCCAGGTAAACAGTCTGTTTTCCCATAGGTTATATTTGTGTGTATTTGTAGAAAAATGCTTAAATTGTGTGGTGTTTTCAACGTAAGCAAAGCATAAGCAAAGCGTAAACAAACTGTAAACAAAGGAACTGTGTCTTGATTAACCCTTTTTGCAACTATTGTTTGATGAAATAATGTATTATTCTACTTCCAGGGACCCTATTTCAGTCGAATATGGTGCAAAACTGAAGAAAAATTGAGGTAAAATATGCAAAAGGGTCACAAAAATCCACAATATTACTTTTATAAAGTATCAAAATGTTCTATTTCTGATTTTGATTAAACGATTTTGCCCTTAATATTTAGATTCCTGATCACGAACAGAACCATTTTGCAGCCAGGTAAACAGTATTGTCCCTATGGGTCATTTTTGTGTGTATTTGTAGAAAAACGCTTAAATTGTGTGGTGTTTTCATCGTAAGCAAAGCATAAGCAAACTGTAAGCAAAGGAACTGTGTCTTGATAAATCCTTTTGGCAACTATTTTCTGAAGAAATAATGTATTATTCAACTTTCCGGGTATCTATTTCTGTCGAATATGGTGCAAAACTGTAGAAAAATAACGGTAAAATATGATAAAGGGTCACAAAAATTCACAGTGTTACTTTTACAAAGTATCAGAATTTTCTATTTCTGATTTTGATTAAACGATTTCACCTTTAATTTTTAGATTCACCTTCACTGACAGGTGCAATTATATAGCCAGGGAACCAATCTGTGTCCCTTTGGGTCATATTTGTGTGTATTTGTAGAAAAATGCTTAAATTGTGTGGTCTTTTCAACGTAAGCAAAGCATAAGCAAACTGTAAGCATAGGAACTGTGTCTTGATAAATCCTTTTTGCAACTATTTTCTGAAGAAATAATGTATTATTCAACTTTCCGGGTATCTATTTCTGTCGAATATGGTGCAAAAATTTAGAAAAATAACGGTAAAATATGATAAAGGGTCACAAAAATTCACAGTGTTACTTTTATAAAGTATCAGAATTTTCTATTTCTGATTTTGATTAAACGATTTTACCCTTAATTTTTAGATTCCTGATAACTAACAGGAACTATTTTGTAGCCCATTAAACAGCCTGTGTCTCTATGGGTCATAATTGTGTGTATTTCTAGAAAAATGCGAAAATTGTGTGATGTTTTCATCGTAAACAAAGCATAAGCAAAGCAGAAGCAAACTGTAAACATAGGAACTGTGTCTTGATAAAACCTTTTTGCAACTATTTTCTGAAGAAATAATGTATTATTCGACTTTCCGGGAATCTATTTCTGTCGAATATGGTGCAGAACTGTTGAAAAATTGAGGTAAAATATGCGAAAGGGTCACAAAAATTCACTATGTTACTTTTATAAAGTATCAGAATGTTCTATTTCTGATTTTGATTAAACGATTTTGCCCTTAATATTTAGATTCCTGATCACTAACAGGAACGATTTTGTAGCCAGGTAAACAGTCTGTTTTCCCATAGGTTATATTTGTGTGTATTTGTAGAAAAATGCTTAAATTGTGTGGTGTTTTCAACGTAAGCAAAGCATAAGCAAAGCGTAAACAAACTTTAAACAAAGGAACTGTGTCTTGATGAACCCTTTTTGCAACTATTGTTTGATGAAATAATGTATTATTCTACTTCCAGGGACCCTATTTCAGTCGAATATGGTGCAAAACTGAAGAAAAATGGAGGTAAAATATGCAAAAGGGTCACAAAAATCCACAATATTACTTTTATAAAGTATCAAAATGTTCTATTTCTGATTTTGATTAAACGATTTTGCCCTTAATATTTAGATTCCTGATCACGAACAGAACCATTTTGCAGCCAGGTAAACAGTATTGTCCCTATGGGTCATTTTTGTGTGTATTTGTAGAAAAACGCTTAAATTGTGTGGTGTTTTCATCGTAAGCAAAGCATAAGCAAACTGTAAGCAAAGGAACTGTGTCTTGATAAATCCTTTTGGCAACTATTTTCAGAAGAAATAATGTATTATTCAACTTTCCGGGTATCTATTTCTGTCGAATATGGTGCAAAACTGTAGAAAAATAACGGTAAAATATGATAAAGGGACACAAAAATTCACAGTGTTACTTTTACAAAGTATCAGAATTTTCTATTTCTGATTTTGATTAAACGATTTCACCTTTAATTTTTAGATTCAACTTCACTGACAGGTGCAATTATATACCCAGGGAACCAATCTGTGTCCCTTTGGGTCATATTTGTGTGTATTTGTAGAAAAATGCTTAAATTGTGTGGTCTTTTCAACGTAAGCAAAGCATAAGCAAACTGTAAGCATAGGAACTGTGTCTTGATAAATCCTTTTTGCAACTATTTTCTGAAGAAATAATGTATTATTCTACTTCCCAGGAATCCATTTCTGTGGAATATGGTGCAAAATCTAAGACAAATTGAGGAAAAATATACAATAGCGTCACAAAAATCGACAATGTTACTTTTATAAAGTATCAGAATTTTCTATTTCTGATTTTGATTAAAAATTTTACTCTTAATTTTTAGATTCACTTTCACTGACAGGTGCAATAATATAACCAGGTAAACAGTCTGTGGTCCATATGGATCATATTTTTGTGTATTTGTAGAAAAATGCTTAAATTGTGAGGGGCTTTCACCGTAAGCAAAGCATAAGCAAAGCGTAAGCAAACTGTAAGCAAAGTAGCTGTATCTTGATAAATCCTTTTTGCAACTCTTTTCTGAAGAAATAATGTATTATTCCACTTCCCGGGAATCTATTTCTGTTGAATATGGTGCAAAATGTAAGACAAATTGAGGCAAAATATGCAATAGGGTCACAAAAATCTATAATGTCACTTTAAGAAAGTAGCGGATTTATATATTTTTGGTTTTGATATAACAATTTGGCCCTTAATATTTAGATTCCTGATCACTAACAGGAACTATTTTGTAGCCAGGTAAACAGTCTGTGTCCCTGTGGGTCATATTTGTGTGTATTTGTAGAAAAATGCTTAAGCTGTGTGGTGTTTTCACCGTAAGCAAAGCATAAGCAAAGCAAAAGCAAACTGTAAGCAAAGTAACTGTGTCTTGATAAATCGTTTTGGCAACTCTTTTCTGAAGAAATAATGTATTTTTCTACTTCCCGGGAATCTTTTTCTGTCGAATATGGTGCAAAACTATAGAAAAATGGAGGTAAAATATGCAAAAGGGTCACAAAAATCCACAATGTTACTTTTATAAAGAATCAGAATTTTCTATTTCTGATTTTGATTAAACGATTTTACCCGTAATTTTTAGATTCACCTTCACTGACAGGTGCAATTGTATAGCCAGGGAACCAGTCTGTGTCCCTATAGGTCATATTCGTATATATTTATAGAAACATGCTTAAGTTGTGAGGTGTTTTCACCGTAAGCAAAGCATAAGCAAAGCGTAAGCAAACTAAGCAAAGGAACTGTGTCTTGATAAATCCTTTTTGCAACTATTTTCTGAAGAAATAATGTATTATTCGACTTTCCGGGAATCTATTTCTGTCGAATATGGTGCAAAACTGTAGAAAAATTTAAGTAAAATATGCAAAAGGGTCACAAAAATCCACCATGTTACTTTTATAAAGAATCAGAATTTTCTATTTTTGATTTTGATTAAACGATTTTACCCTTAATTTTTAGATTCACCTTCACTGACAGGTGCAATTGTATAGCCAGGGAACCAGTCTGTGTCCCTATAGGTCATATTCGTATATATTTATAGAAACATGCTTAAGTTGTGTGGTGTTTTCACTGTAAGCAAAGCATAAGCAAAATGTAAGCAAAGGAACTATAGAAAAATGGAGGTTAAAAATGTGCAAAAGAGTCACAAAAATCAACAATGTTACTTTTATAAAGAATCAGAATTTTCTATTTCTGATTTTGATTAAACAATTTCACCCATAATTTATAGATTCACCTTCACTGACAGGTGCAATTATATACCCAGGTAAACAGTCTATGGTCCATATGGGTCATATTTGTGTGTATTTGTAGAAAAATGCTTAAATTTTGTGGTGTTTCACCGTAAGCAAAGCATAAGCAAATCGTAAGCAAACTGTAAGCAAAGTAGCTGTGTCTTGATAAATCCTTTTTGCAACTATTTTCTGAAGAAATAATGTATTATTCGACTTTCCGGGAATCTATTTCTGTCGAATATGGTGCAAAACTGTAGAAAAATTTAGGTAAAATATGCAAAAGGGTCACAAAAATCCACAATGTTACTTTTATAAAGAATCAGAATTTTCTACTTTTGATTTTGATTAAACGATTTTACCCTTAATTTTTAGATTCACCTTCACTGACAGGTGCAATTGTATAGCCAGGGAACCAGTCTGTGTCCCTATAGGTCATATTCGTATATATTTATAGAAAAATGCTTAAGTTGTGAGGTGTTTTCACCGTAAGCAAAGCATAAGCAAAGCGTAAGCAAACTAAGCAAAGGAACTGTGTCTTGATAAATCCTTTTTGCAACTATTTTCTGAAGAAATAATGGATTATTCGACTTTCCTGGAACCTATTTCTATCAAATATGGTGCAATATCTAAGACAAATTGAGGTAAAATATGCAAAAGGGTCACAAAAATCTATAATGTCACTTTAAGAAAGTAGCGGATTTATATATTTTTGGTTTCGATTTAACAATTTGGCCCTTAATATTTAGATTCCTGATCACTAACAGGAACTATTTTGTAGCAAGGTAAACAGTCTGTGTCCCTATGGGTCATACTTGTGTGTATTTCTAGAAAAATGCTTAAATTGTGTGGTGTTTTCATCGTAAGCAAAGCATAAGCAAACTGTAAGCTAAGTAACTGTGTCTTGATAAATCCTTTTCGCAACTATTTCTGAACAAATAATGCATTATTCTACTTCCCGGAAATCTATTTCTGTCGAATATGGTTCAAAACTGTAGAAAAATTGAGGTAAAATATGCAAAAGGGTCACAAAAATCTATAATGTCACTTTAAGAAAGTAGCGGATTTATATATTTTTGGTTTCGATTTAACAATTTGGCCCTTAATATTTAGATTCCTGATCACTAACAGGAACTGTTTTGTAGCCAGGTAAACATTCTGTGTCCCTATGGGTCATATTCGTATATATTTATAGAAAAATGCTTAAGTTGTGTGGTGTTTTCACCGTAAGCAAAGCATAAGCAAAGCGTAAGCAAACTAAGCAAAGGAACTGTGTCTTGATAAATCCTTTTTGCAACTATTTTCTGAAGAAATAATGGATTATTCGACTTTCCTGGAACCTATTTCTGTCAAATATGGTGCAATATCTAAGACAAATTGAGGCAAAATATGCAATAGGGTCACAAAAATCCACAATGTTACTTTTATAAAGTATCAGAATTTTCTATTTCTGATTTTGATTAAACAATTTTACACTTAATTTTTAGATTCACCTTTTCTGACAGGTGCAATTATAGAGCCAGGTAAGCAGTCTGTGGTCCATATGGGTCATATTTTTGTGTATTTGTAGAAAAATGCTTAAATTGTGTGGGGTTTTCACCGTAAGCAAAGCGTAAGCAAAGCATAAGCAAACTATAAGCAAAATAACTGTGTCTTGATAAATCCTTTTTGAAACTTTGTTCTAAAGAAATGATGTATTATTCTACTTCCGTGGAATCTATTTCTTTTGAATATCCTGAAAAACTTAATAAAAATTGAGGTAAAATATGCAAAAGGGTCACAAAAATCCACAATGTTTCTTTTATAAGGTATCAGAATTTTCTATTTTTGATTTTGATTAAACGATTTTACCCTTAATTTTTAGATTCCTGATAACTAACAGGAACTATTTTGTAGCCCATTAAACAGCCTGTGTCTCTATGGGTCATAATTGTGTGTATTTCTAGAAAAATGCGAAAGTTGTGTGATGTTTTCATCGTAAACAAAGCATAAGCAAAGCAGAAGCAAACTGTAAACATAGGAACTGTGTCTTGATAAAACCTTTTTGCAACTATTTTCTGAAGAAATAATGTATTATTCGACTTTCCGGGAATCTATTTCTGTCGAATATGGTGCAGAACTGTTGAAAAATTGAGGTAAAATATGCGAAAGGGTCACAAAAATTCACTATGTTACTTTTATAAAGTATCAGAATGTTCTATTTCTGATTTTGATTAAACGATTTTGCCCTTAATATTTAGATTCCTGATCACTAACAGGAACGATTTTGTAGCCAGGTAAACAGTCTGTTTTCCCATAGGTTATATTTGTGTGTATTTGTAGAAAAATGCTTAAATTGTGTGGTGTTTTCAACGTAAGCAAAGCATAAGCAAAGCGTAAACAAACTTTAAACAAAGGAACTGTGTCTTGATGAACCCTTTTTGCAACTATTGTTTGATGAAATAATGTATTATTCTACTTCCAGGGACCCTATTTCAGTCGAATATGGTGCAAAACTGAAGAAAAATGGAGGTAAAATATGCAAAAGGGTCACAAAAATCCACAATATTACTTTTATAAAGTATCAAAATGTTCTATTTCTGATTTTGATTAAACGATTTTGCCCTTAATATTTAGATTCCTGATCACGAACAGAACCATTTTGCAGCCAGGTAAACAGTATTGTCCCTATGGGTCATTTTTGTGTGTATTTGTAGAAAAACGCTTAAATTGTGTGGTGTTTTCATCGTAAGCAAAGCATAAGCAAACTGTAAGCAAAGGAACTGTGTCTTGATAAATCCTTTTGGCAACTATTTTCAGAAGAAATAATGTATTATTCAACTTTCCGGGTATCTATTTCTGTCGAATATAGTGCAAAACTGTAGAAAAATAACGGTAAAATATGATAAAGGGACACAAAAATTCACAGTGTTACTTTTACAAAGTATCAGAATTTTCTATTTCTGATTTTGATTAAACGATTTCACCTTTAATTTTTAGATTCAACTTCACTGACAGGTGCAATTATATACTCAGGGAACCAATCTGTGTCCCTTTGGGTCATATTTGTGTGTATTTGTAGAAAAATGCTTAAATTGTGTGGTCTTTTCAACGTAAGCAAAGCATAAGCAAACTGTAAGCATAGGAACTGTGTCTTGATAAATCCTTTTTGCAACTATTTTCTGAAGAAATAATGTATTATTCTACTTCCCAGGAATCCATTTCTGTGGAATATGGTGCAAAATCTAAGACAAATTGAGGAAAAATATACAATAGCGTCACAAAAATCGACAATGTTACTTTTATAAAGTATCAGAATTTTCTATTTCTGATTTTGATTAAAAATTTTACTCTTAATTTTTAGATTCACTTTCACTGACAGGTGCAATAATATAACCAGGTAAACAGTCTGTGGTCCATATGGATCATATTTTTGTGTATTTGTAGAAAAATGCTTAAATTGTGAGGGGCTTTCACCGTAAGCAAAGCATAAGCAAAGCGTAAGCAAACTGTAAGCAAAGTAGCTGTATCTTGATAAATCCTTTTTGCAACTCTTTTCTGAAGAAATAATGTATTATTCCACTTCCCGGGAATCTATTTCTGTTGAATATGGTGCAAAATGTAAGACAAATTGAGGCAAAATATGCAATAGGGTCACAAAAATCTATAATGTCACTTTAAGAAAGTAGCGGATTTATATATTTTTGGTTTTGATATAACAATTTGGCCCTTAATATTTAGATTCCTGATCACTAACAGGAACTATTTTGTAGCCAGGTAAACAGTCTGTGTCCCTGTGGGTCATATTTGTGTGTATTTGTAGAAAAATGCTTAAGCTGTGTGGTGTTTTCACCGTAAGCAAAGCATAAGCAAAGCAAAAGCAAACTGTAAGCAAAGTAACTGTGTCTTGATAAATCGTTTTGGCAACTCTTTTCTGAAGAAATAATGTATTTTTCTACTTCCCGGGAATCTTTTTCTGTCGAATATGGTGCAAAACTATAGAAAAATGGAGGTAAAATATGCAAAAGGGTCACAAAAATCCACAATGTTACTTTTATAAAGAATCAGAATTTTCTATTTCTGATTTTGATTAAACGATTTTACCCTTAATTTTTAGATTCACCTTCACTGACAGGTGCAATTGTATAGCCAGGGAACCAGTCTGTGTCCCTATAGGTCATATTCGTATATATTTATAGAAACATGCTTAAGTTGTGAGGTGTTTTCACCGTAAGCAAAGCATAAGCAAAGCGTAAGCAAACTAAGCAAAGGAACTGTGTCTTGATAAATCCTTTTTGCAACTATTTTCTGAAGAAATAATGTATTATTCGACTTTCCGGGAATCTATTTCTGTCGAATATGGTGCAAAACTGTAGAAAAATTTAAGTAAAATATGCAAAAGGGTCACAAAAATCCACCATGTTACTTTTATAAAGAATCAGAATTTTCTATTTTTGATTTTGATTAAACGATTTTACCCTTAATTTTTAGATTCACCTTCACTGACAGGTGCAATTGTATAGCCAGGGAACCAGTCTGTGTCCCTATAGGTCATATTCGTATATATTTATAGAAACATGCTTAAGTTGTGTGGTGTTTTCACTGTAAGCAAAGCATAAGCAAAATGTAAGCAAAGGAACTATAGAAAAATGGAGGTTAAAAATGTGCAAAAGAGTCACAAAAATCAACAATGTTACTTTTATAAAGAATCAGAATTTTCTATTTCTGATTTTGATTAAACAATTTCACCCATAATTTATAGATTCACCTTCACTGACAGGTGCAATTATATACCCAGGTAAACAGTCTATGGTCCATATGGGTCATATTTGTGTGTATTTGTAGAAAAATGCTTAAATTTTGTGGTGTTTCACCGTAAGCAAAGCATAAGCAAATCGTAAGCAAACTGTAAGCAAAGTAGCTGTGTCTTGATAAATCCTTTTTGCAACTATTTTCTGAAGAAATAATGTATTATTCGACTTTCCGGGAATCTATTTCTGTCGAATATGGTGCAAAACTGTAGAAAAATTTAGGTAAAATATGCAAAAGGGTCACAAAAATCCACAATGTTACTTTTATAAAGAATCAGAATTTTCTACTTTTGATTTTGATTAAACGATTTTACCCTTAATTTTTAGATTCACCTTCACTGACAGGTGCAATTGTATAGCCAGGGAACCAGTCTCTGTCCCTATAGGTCATATTCGTATATATTTATAGAAAAATGCTTAAGTTGTGAGGTGTTTTCACCGTAAGCAAAGCATAAGCAAAGCGTAAGCAAACTAAGCAAAGGAACTGTGTCTTGATAAATCCTTTTTGCAACTATTTTCTGAAGAAATAATGGATTATTGGACTTTCCTGGAACCTATTTCTGTCAAATATGGTGCAATATCTAAGACAAATTGAGGTAAAATATGCAAAAGGGTCACAAAAATCTATAATGTCACTTTAAGAAAGTAGCGGATTTATATATTTTTGGTTTCGATTTAACAATTTGGCCCTTAATATTTAGATTCCTGATCACTAACAGGAACTATTTTGTAGCAAGGTAAACAGTCTGTGTCCCTATGGGTCATACTTGTGTGTATTTCTAGAAAAATGCTTAAATTGTGTGGTGTTTTCATCGTAAGCAAAGCATAAGCAAACTGTAAGCAAAGTAACTGTGTCTTGATAAATCCTTTTCGCAACTATTTCTGAACAAATAATGCATTATTCTACTTCCCGGAAATCTATTTCTGTCGAATATGGTTCAAAACTGTAGAAAAATTGAGGTAAAATATGCAAAAGGGTCACAAAAATCTATAATGTCACTTTAAGAAAGTAGCGGATTTATATATTTTTGGTTTCGATTTAACAATTTGGCCCTTAATATTTAGATTCCTGATCACTAACAGGAACTGTTTTGTAGCCAGGTAAACAGTCTGTGTCCCTTTGGGTCATATTCGTATATATTTATAGAAAAATGCTTAAGTTGTGTGGTGTTTTCACCGTAAGCAAAGCATAAGCAAAGCGTAAGCAAACTAAGCAAAGGAACTGTGTCTTGATAAATCCTTTTTGCAACTATTTTCTGAAGAAATAATGGATTATTCGACTTTCCTGGAACCTATTTCTGTCAAATATGGTGCAATATCTAAGACAAATTGAGGCAAAATATGCAATAGGGTCACAAAAATCCACAATGTTACTTTTATAAAGTATCAGAATTTTCTATTTCTGATTTTGATTAAACAATTTTACACTTAATTTTTAGATTCACCTTTTCTGACAGGTGCAATTATAGAGCCAGGTAAGCAGTCTGTGGTCCATATGGGTCATATTTTTGTGTATTTGTAGAAAAATGCTTAAATTGTGTGGGGTTTTCACCGTAAGCAAAGCGTAAGCAAAGCATAAGCAAACTATAAGCAAAATAACTGTGTCTTGATAAATCCTTTTTGAAACTTTGTTCTAAAGAAATGATGTATTATTCTACTTCCGTGGAATCTATTTCTTTTGAATATCCTGAAAAACTTAATAAAAATTGAGGTAAAATATGCAAAAGGGTCACAAAAATCCACAATGTTTCTTTTATAAGGTATCAGAATTTTCTATTTTTGATTTTGATTAAACGATTTTACCCTTAATTTTTAGATTCCTGATCACTAACAGGAACTATTTTGTAGCCCATTAAACAGCCTGTGTCTCTATGGGTCATAATTGTGTGTATTTCTAGAAAAATGCGAAAGTTGTGTGATGTTTTCATCGTAAACAAAGCATAAGCAAAGCAGAAGCAAACTGTAAACATAGGAACTGTGTCTTGATAAATCCTTTTTGCAACTATTTTCTGAAGAAATAATGTATTATTCGACTTTCCGGGAATCTATTTCTGTCGAATATGGTGCAGAACTGTTGAAAAATTGAGGTAAAATATGCGAAAGGGTCACAAAAATCCACTATGTTACTTTTATAAAGTATCAGAATGTTCTATTTCTGATTTTGATTAAACGATTTTGCCCTTAATATTTAGATTCCTGATCACTAACAGGAACTATTTTGTAGCCAGGTAAACAGTCTGTTTTCCCATAGGTTATATTTGTGTATTTGTAGAAAAATGCTTAAATTGTGTGGTGTTTTCAACGTAAGCAAAGCATAAGCAAAGCGTAAACAAACTGTAAACAAAGGAACTGTGTCTTGATGAACCCTTTTTGCAACTATTGTTTGATGAAATAAGGTATTATTCTACTTTCAGGGACCCTATTTCAGTCGAATATGGTGCAAAACTGAAGAAAAATTGAGGTAAAATATGCAAAAGGGTCACAAAAATCCACAATATTACTTTTATAAAGTATCAAAATGTTCTATTTCTGATTTTGATTAAACGATTTTGCCCTTAATATTTAGATTCCTGATCACGAACAGAACCATTTTGCAGCCAGGTAAACAGTATTGTCCCTATGGGTCATTTTTGTGTGTATTTGTAGAAAAACGCTTAAATTGTTTGGTGTTTTCATCGTAAGCAAAGCATAAGCAAACTGTAAGCAAAGGAACTGTGTCTTGATAAATCCTTTTGGCAACTATTTTCTGAAGAAATAATGTATTATGCAACTTTCCGGGTATCTATTTCTGTCGAATATGGTGCAAAACTGTAGAAAAATATAGGTAAAATATGATAAAGGGTCACAAAAATTCACAGTGTTACTTTTACAAAGTATCAGAATTTTCTATTTCTGATTTTGATTAAACGATTTCACCTTTAATTTTTAGATTCACCTTCACTGACAGGTGCAATTATATAGCCAGGGAACCAATCTGTGTCCCTTTGGGTCATATTTGTGTGTATTTGTAGAAAAATGCTTAAATTGTGTGGTCTTTTCAACGTAAGCAAAGCATAAGCAAACTGTAAGCATAGGAACTGTGTCTTGATAAATCCTTTTGGCAACTATTTTCTGAAGAAATAATTTATTATTCAACTTTCCGGGAATCTATTTATGTCGAATATGGTGCAAAACTGTAAACAGTCTATGGTCCATATGGGTCATATTTGTGTGTATTTGTAGAAAAATGCTTAAATTTTGTGGTGTTTCACCGTAAGCAAAGCATAAGCAAATCGTAAGCAAACTGTAAGCAAAGTAGCTGTGTCTTGATAAATCCTTTTTGCAACTATTTTCTGAAGAAATAATGTATTATTCGACTTTCCGGGAATCTATTTCTGTCGAATATGGTGCAAAACTGTAGAAAAATTTAGGTAAAATATGCAAAAGGGTCACAAAAATCCACAATGTTACTTTTATAAAGAATCAGAATTTTCTACTTTTGATTTTGATTAAACGATTTTACCCTTAATTTTTAGATTCACCTTCACTGACAGGTGCAATTGTATAGCCAGGGAACCAGTCTGTGTCCCTATAGGTCATATTCGTATATATTTATAGAAAAATGCTTAAGTTGTGAGGTGTTTTCACCGTAAGCAAAGCATAAGCAAAGCGTAAGCAAACTAAGCAAAGGAACTGTGTCTTGATAAATCCTTTTTGCAACTATTTTCTGAAGAAATAATGGATTATTGGACTTTCCTGGAACCTATTTCTGTCAAATATGGTGCAATATCTAAGACAAATTGAGGTAAAATATGCAAAAGGGTCACAAAAATCTATAATGTCACTTTAAGAAAGTAGCGGATTTATATATTTTTGGTTTCGATTTAACAATTTGGCCCTTAATATTTAGATTCCTGATCACTAACAGGAACTATTTTGTAGCAAGGTAAACAGTCTGTGTCCCTATGGGTCATACTTGTGTGTATTTCTAGAAAAATGCTTAAATTGTGTGGTGTTTTCATCGTAAGCAAAGCATAAGCAAACTGTAAGCAAAGTAACTGTGTCTTGATAAATCCTTTTCGCAACTATTTCTGAACAAATAATGCATTATTCTACTTCCCGGAAATCTATTTCTGTCGAATATGGTTCAAAACTGTAGAAAAATTGAGGTAAAATATGCAAAAGGGTCACAAAAATCTATAATGTCACTTTAAGAAAGTAGCGGATTTATATATTTTTGGTTTCGATTTAACAATTTGGCCCTTAATATTTAGATTCCTGATCACTAACAGGAACTGTTTTGTAGCCAGGTAAACAGTCTGTGTCCCTTTGGGTCATATTCGTATATATTTATAGAAAAATGCTTAAGTTGTGTGGTGTTTTCACCGTAAGCAAAGCATAAGCAAAGCGTAAGCAAACTAAGCAAAGGAACTGTGTCTTGATAAATCCTTTTTGCAACTATTTTCTGAAGAAATAATGGATTATTCGACTTTCCTGGAACCTATTTCTGTCAAATATGGTGCAATATCTAAGACAAATTGAGGCAAAATATGCAATAGGGTCACAAAAATCCACAATGTTACTTTTATAAAGTATCAGAATTTTCTATTTCTGATTTTGATTAAACAATTTTACACTTAATTTTTAGATTCACCTTTTCTGACAGGTGCAATTATAGAGCCAGGTAAGCAGTCTGTGGTCCATATGGGTCATATTTTTGTGTATTTGTAGAAAAATGCTTAAATTGTGTGGGGTTTTCACCGTAAGCAAAGCGTAAGCAAAGCATAAGCAAACTATAAGCAAAATAACTGTGTCTTGATAAATCCTTTTTGAAACTTTGTTCTAAAGAAATGATGTATTATTCTACTTCCGTGGAATCTATTTCTTTTGAATATCCTGAAAAACTTAATAAAAATTGAGGTAAAATATGCAAAAGGGTCACAAAAATCCACAATGTTTCTTTTATAAGGTATCAGAATTTTCTATTTTTGATTTTGATTAAACGATTTTACCCTTAATTTTTAGATTCCTGATCACTAACAGGAACTATTTTGTAGCCCATTAAACAGCCTGTGTCTCTATGGGTCATAATTGTGTGTATTTCTAGAAAAATGCGAAAGTTGTGTGATGTTTTCATCGTAAACAAAGCATAAGCAAAGCAGAAGCAAACTGTAAACATAGGAACTGTGTCTTGATAAATCCTTGTTGCAACTATTTTCTGAAGAAATAATGTATTATTCGACTTTCCGGGAATCTATTTCTGTCGAATATGGTGCAGAACTGTTGAAAAATTGAGGTAAAATATGCGAAAGGGTCACAAAAATCCACTATGTTACTTTTATAAAGTATCAGAATGTTCTATTTCTGATTTTGATTAAACGATTTTGCCCTTAATATTTAGATTCCTGATCACTAACAGGAACTATTTTGTAGCCAGGTAAACAGTCTGTTTTCCCATAGGTTATATTTGTGTGTATTTGTAGAAAAATGCTTAAATTGTGTGGTGTTTTCAACGTAAGCAAAGCATAAGCAAAGCGTAAACAAACTGTAAACAAAGGAACTGTGTCTTGATGAACCCTTTTTGCAACTATTGTTTGATGAAATAAGGTATTATTCTACTTTCAGGGACCCTATTTCAGTCGAATATGGTGCAAAACTGAAGAAAAATTGAGGTAAAATATGCAAAAGGGTCACAAAAATCCACAATATTACTTTTATAAAGTATCAAAATGTTCTATTTCTGATTTTGATTAAACGATTTTGCCCTTAATATTTAGATTCCTGATCACGAACAGAACCATTTTGCAGCCAGGTAAACAGTATTGTCCCTATGGGTCATTTTTGTGTGTATTTGTAGAAAAACGCTTAAATTGTTTGGTGTTTTCATCGTAAGCAAAGCATAAGCAAACTGTAAGCAAAGGAACTGTGTCTTGATAAATCCTTTTGGCAACTATTTTCTGAAGAAATAATGTATTATGCAACTTTCCGGGTATCTATTTCTGTCGAATATGGTGCAAAACTGTAGAAAAATATAGGTAAAATATGATAAAGGGTCACAAAAATTCACAGTGTTACTTTTACAAAGTATCAGAATTTTCTATTTCTGATTTTGATTAAACGATTTCACCTTTAATTTTTAGATTCACCTTCACTGACAGGTGCAATTATATAGCCAGGGAACCAATCTGTGTCCCTTTGGGTCATATTTGTGTGTATTTGTAGAAAAATGCTTAAATTGTGTGGTCTTTTCAACGTAAGCAAAGCATAAGCAAACTGTAAGCATAGGAACTGTGTCTTGATAAATCCTTTTGGCAACTATTTTCTGAAGAAATAATTTATTATTCAACTTTCCGGGAATCTATTTATGTCGAATATGGTGCAAAACTGTAGAAAAATATAGGTAAAATATGATTAAGGGTCACAAAAATTCACAGTGTTATTTTTACAAAGTATCAGAATTTTCTATTTCTGATTATGATTAAACAATTTTACACTTAATTTTTAGATTCACCTTTTCTGACAGGTGCAATTATATAGCCAGGGAACCAGTCTGTGTCCCTATAGGTCATATTCGTATATATTTATAGAAAAATGCTTAAGTTGTGTGGTGTTTTCACCGTAAGCAAAGCATAAGCAAAGCGTAAGCAAACTAAGCAAAGGAACTGTGTCTTGATAAATCCTTTTTGCAACTATTTTCTGAAGAAATAATGGATTATTCGACTTTCCTGGAACCTATTTCTGTCAAATATGGTGCAATATCTAAGACAAATTGAGGCAAAATATGCAATAGGGTCACAAAAATCCACAATGTTACTTTTATAAAGTATCAGAATTTTCTATTTCTGATTTTGATTAAACAATTTTACACTTAATTTTTAGATTCACCTTTTCTGACAGGTGCAATTATAGAGCCAGGTAAGCAGTCTGTGGTCCATATGGGTCATATTTTTGTGTATTTGTAGAAAAATGCTTAAATTGTGTGGGGTTTTCACCGTAAGCAAAGCGTAAGCAAAGCATAAGCAAACTATAAGCAAAATAACTGTGTCTTGATAAATCCTTTTTGAAACTTTGTTCTAAAGAAATGATGTATTATTCTACTTCCGTGGAATCTATTTCTTTTGAATATCCTGAAAAACTTAATAAAAATTGAGGTAAAATATGCAAAAGGGTCACAAAAATCCACAATGTTTCTTTTATAAGGTATCAGAATTTTCTATTTTTGATTTTGATTAAACGATTTTACCCTTAATTTTTAGATTCCTGATCACTAACAGGAACTATTTTGTAGCCCATTAAACAGCCTGTGTCTCTATGGGTCATAATTGTGTGTATTTCTAGAAAAATGCGAAAGTTGTGTGATGTTTTCATCGTAAACAAAGCATAAGCAAAGCAGAAGCAAACTGTAAACATAGGAACTGTGTCTTGATAAATCCTTGTTGCAACTATTTTCTGAAGAAATAATGTATTATTCGACTTTCCGGGAATCTATTTCTGTCGAATATGGTGCAGAACTGTTGAAAAATTGAGGTAAAATATGCGAAAGGGTCACAAAAATCCACTATGTTACTTTTATAAAGTATCAGAATGTTCTATTTCTGATTTTGATTAAACGATTTTGCCCTTAATATTTAGATTCCTGATCACTAACAGGAACTATTTTGTAGCCAGGTAAACAGTCTGTTTTCCCATAGGTTATATTTGTGTGTATTTGTAGAAAAATGCTTAAATTGTGTGGTGTTTTCAACGTAAGCAAACCATAAGCAAAGCGTAAACAAACTTTAAACAAAGGAACTGTGTCTTGATGAACCCTTTTTGCAACTATTGTTTGATGAAATAATGTATTATTCTACTTTCAGGGACCCTATTTCAGTCGAATATGGTGCAAAACTGAAGAAAAATTGAGGTAAAATATGCAAAAGGGTCACAAAAATCCACAATATTACTTTTATAAAGTATCAAAATGTTCTATTTCTGATTTTGATTAAACGATTTTGCCCTTAATATTTAGATTCCTGATCACGAACAGAACCATTTTGCAGCCAGGTAAACAGTATTGTCCCTATGGGTCATTTTTGTGTGTATTTGTAGAAAAACGCTTAAATTGTGTGGTGTTTTCATCGTAAGCAAAGCATAAGCAAACTGTAAGCAAAGGAACTGTGTCTTGATAAATCCTTTTGGCAACTATTTTCTGAAGAAATAATGTATTATTCAACTTTCCGGGAATCTATTTATGTCGAATATGGTGCAAAACTGTAGAAAAATATAGGTAAAATATGATTAAGGGTCACAAAAATTCACAGTTTTACTTTTACAAAGTATCAGAATTTTCTATTTCTGATTTTGATTAAAAGATTTCACCTTTAATTTTTAGATTCACCTTCACTGACAGGTGCAATTATATACCCAGGGAACCAATCTGTGTCCCTTTGGGTCATATTTGTGTGTATTTGTAGAAAAATGCTTAAATTGTGTGGTCTTTTCAACGTAAGCAAAGCATAAGCAAACTGTAAGCATAGGAACTGTGTCTTGATAAATCCTTTTTGCAACTATTTTCTGAAGAAATAATGTATTATTCTACTTCCCAGGAATCCATTTCTGTGGAATATGGTGCAAAATCTAAGACAAATTGAGGCAAAATATACAATAGCGTCACAAAAATCGACAATGTTACTTTTATAAAGTATCAGAATTTTCTATTTCTGATTTTGATTAAAAATTTTACTCTTAATTTTTAGATTCACTTTCACTGACAGGTGCAATAATATAACCAGGTAAACAGTCTGTGGTCCATATGGATCATATTTTTGTGTATTTGTAGAAAAATGCTTAAATTGTGAGGGGCTTTCACCGTAAGCAAAGCATAAGCAAAGCGTAAGCAAACTGTAAGCAAAGTAGCTGTATCTTGATAAATGATTTTTGCAACTCTTTTCTGAAGAAATAATGTATTATTCCACTTCCCGGGAATCTATTTCTGTTGAATATGGTGCCAAATGTAAGACAAATTGAGGCAAAATATGCAATAGGGTCACAAAAATCTATAATGCCACTTTAAGAAAGTAGCGGATTTATATATTTTTGGTTTTGATATAACAATTTGGCCCTTAATATTTAGATTCCTGATCACTAACAGGAACTATTTTGTCGCCAGGTAAACAGTCTGTGTCCCTGTGGGTCATATTTGTGTGTATTTCTAGAAAAATGCTTAAGCTGTGTGGTGTTTTCACCGTAAGCAAAGCATAAGCAAAGCAAAAGCAAACTGTACGCAAAGTAACTGTGTCTTGATAAATCGTTTTGGCAACTCTTTTCTGAAGAAATAATGTATTTTTCTACTTCCCGGGAATCTTTTTCTGTCGAATATGGTGCAAAACTATAGAAAAATGGAGGTAAAATATGCAAAGGGGTCACAAAAATCCACAATGTTACTTTTATAAAGAATCAGAATTTTCTATTTCTGATTTTGATTAAACAATTTCACCCATAATTTATAGATTCACCTTCACTTACAGGTGCAATTATATACCCAGGTAAACAGTCTATGGTCCATATGGGTCATATTTGTGTGTATTTGTAGAAAAATGCTTAAATTTTGTGGTGTTTCACCGTAAGCAAAGCATAAGCAAATCGTAAGCAAACTGTAAGCAAAGTAACTGTGTCTTGATAAATCCTTTTTGCAACTATTTTCTGAAGAAATAATGTATTATTCGACTTTCCGGGAATCTATTTCTGTCGAATATGGTGCAAAACTGTAGATAAATTTAAGTAAAATATGCAAAAGGGTCACAAAAATCCACCATGTTACTTTTATAAAGAATCAGAATTTTCTATTTTTGATTTTGATTAAACGATTTTACCCTTAATTTTTAGATTCACCTTCACTGACAGGTGCAATTGTATAGCCAGGGAACCAGTCTGTGTCCCTATAGGTCATATTCGTATATATTTATAGAAACATGCTTAAGTTGTGAGGTGTTTTCACCGTAAGCAAAGCATAAGCAAAGCGTAAGCAAACTAAGCACAGGAACTGTGTCTTGATAAATCCTTTTTGCAACTATTTTCTGAAGAAATAATGTATTATTCGACTTTCTTGGAACCTATTTCTGTCGAATATGGTGCAAAACTGTAGAAAAATTGAGGTAAAATATGCAAAAGGGTCACAAAAATCTATAATGTCACTTTAAGAAAGTAGCGGATTTATATATTTTTGGTTTCGATTTAACAATTTGGCCCTTAATATTTAGATTCCTGATCACTAACAGGAACTATTTTGTAGCAAGGTAAACAGTCTGTGTCCCTATGGGTCATACTTGTGTGTATTTCTAGAAAAATGCTTAAATTGTGTGGTGTTTTCATCGTAAGCAAAGCATAAGCAAACTGTAAGCAAAGTAACTGTGTCTTGATAAATCCTTTTCGCAACTATTTCTGAACAAATAATGTATTATTCTACTTCCCGGAAATCTATTTCTGTCGAATATAGTTCAAAACTGTAGAAAAATTGAGGTAAAATATGCAAAAGGGTCACAAAAATCTATAATGTCACTTTAAGAAAGTAGCGGATTTATATATTTTTGGTTTCGATTTAACAATTTGGCCCTTAATATTTAGATTCCTGATCACTAACAGGAACTGTTTTGTAGCCAGGTAAACAGTCTGTGTCCCTATGGGTCATATTCGTATATATTTATAGAAAAATGCTTAAGTTGTGTGGTGTTTTCACTGTAAGCAAAGCATAAGCAAAGCGTAAGCAAACTAAGCAAAGGAACTGTGTCTTGATAAATCCTTTTTGCAACTATTTTCTGAAGAAATAATGGATTATTCGACTTTTCTGGAACCTATTTCTGTCAAATATGGTGCAATATCTAAGACAAATTGAGGCAAAATATGCAATAGGGTCACAAAAATCCACAATGTTACTTTAATAAAGTATCAGAATGTTCTATTTCTGATTTTGATTAAACAATTTTACACTTAATTTTAGATTCACCTTTTCTGACAGGTGCAATTATAGAGCCAGGTAAGCAGTCTGTGGTCGATATGGGTCAAATTTTTGTGTATTTGTAGAAAAATGCTTAAATTTTGTGGTGTTTCACCGTAAGCAAAGCATAAGCAAATCGTAAGCAAACTGTAAGCAAAGTAACTGTGTCTTGATAAATCCTTTTTGCAACTCTTTTCTGAAGAAATAATGTATTTTTCTACTTCCCGGGAATCTTTTTCTGTCGAATATGGTGCAAAACTATAGAAAAATGGAGGTAAAATATGCAAAAGGGTCACAAAAATCCACAATGTTACTTTTATAAAGTATCAGAATTTTCTATTTTTGATTTTGATTAAACGATTTTACCCTTAATTTTTAGATTCACCTTCACTGACAGGTGCAATTGTATAGCCAGGGAACCAGTCTGTGTCCCTATAGGTCATATTCGTATATATTTATAGAAAAATGCTTAAGTTGTGAGGTGTTTTCACCGTAAGCAAAGCATAAGCAAACTGTAAGCATAGGAACTGTGTCTTGATAAATCCTTTTGGCAACTATTTTCTGAAGAAATAATGTATTATTCGACTTTCCGGGAATCTATTTCTGTCGAATATGGTGCAGAACTGTTGAAAAATTGAGGTAAAATATGCGAAAGGGTCACAAAAATCCACTATGTTACTTTTATAAAGTATCAGAATGTTCTATTTCTGATTTTGATTAAACGATTTTGCCCTTAATATTTAGATTCCTGATCACTAACAGGAACTATTTTGTAGCCAGGTAAACAGTCTGTTTTCCCATAGGTTATATTTGTGTGTATTTGTAGAAAAATGCTTAAATTGTGTGGTGTTTTCATCGTAAGGAAAGCCTAAGCAAACTGTAAGCAAAGGAACTATAGAAAAATGGAGGTTAAAAATGTGCAAAAGAGTCACAAAAATCAACAATGTTACTTTTATAAAGAATCAGAATTTTCTATTTCTGATTTTGATTAAACAATTTCACCCATAATTTATAGATTCACCTTCACTGACAGGTGCAATTATATACCCAGGTAAACAGTCTATGGTCCATATGGGTCATATTTGTGTGTATTTGTAGAAAAATGCTTAAATTTTGTGGTGTTTCACCGTAAGCAAAGCATAAGCAAATCGTAAGCAAACTGTAAGCAAAGTAGCTGTGTCTTGATAAATCCTTTTTGCAACTATTTTCTGAAGAAATAATGTATTATTCGACTTTCCGGGAATCTATTTCTGTCGAATATGGTGCAAAACTGTAGAAAAATTTAGGTAAAATATGCAAAAGGGTCACAAAAATCCACAATGTTACTTTTATAAAGAATCAGAATTTTCTACTTTTGATTTTGATTAAACGATTTTACCCTTAATTTTTAGATTCACCTTCACTGACAGGTGCAATTGTATAGCCAGGGAACCAGTCTGTGTCCCTATAGGTCATATTCGTATATATTTATAGAAAAATGCTTAAGTTGTGAGGTGTTTTCACCGTAAGCAAAGCATAAGCAAAGCGTAAGCAAACTAAGCAAAGGAACTGTGTCTTGATAAATCCTTTTTGCAACTATTTTCTGAAGAAATAATGGATTATTGGACTTTCCTGGAACCTATTTCTGTCAAATATGGTGCAATATCTAAGACAAATTGAGGTAAAATATGCAAAAGGGTCACAAAAATCTATAATGTCACTTTAAGAAAGTAGCGGATTTATATATTTTTGGTTTCGATTTAACAATTTGGCCCTTAATATTTAGATTCCTGATCACTAACAGGAACTATTTTGTAGCAAGGTAAACAGTCTGTGTCCCTATGGGTCATACTTGTGTGTATTTCTAGAAAAATGCTTAAATTGTGTGGTGTTTTCATCGTAAGCAAAGCATAAGCAAACTGTAAGCAAAGTAACTGTGTCTTGATAAATCCTTTTCGCAACTATTTCTGAACAAATAATGCATTATTCTACTTCCCGGAAATCTATTTCTGTCGAATATGGTTCAAAACTGTAGAAAAATTGAGGTAAAATATGCAAAAGGGTCACAAAAATCTATAATGTCACTTTAAGAAAGTAGCGGATTTATATATTTTTGGTTTCGATTTAACAATTTGGCCCTTAATATTTAGATTCCTGATCACTAACAGGAACTGTTTTGTAGCCAGGTAAACAGTCTGTGTCCCTATGGGTCATATTCGTATATATTTATAGAAAAATGCTTAAGTTGTGTGGTGTTTTCACCGTAAGCAAAGCATAAGCAAAGCGTAAGCAAACTAAGCAAAGGAACTGTGTCTTGATAAATCCTTTTTGCAACTATTTTCTGAAGAAATAATGGATTATTCGACTTTTCTGGAACCTATTTCTGTCAAATATGGTGCAATATCTAAGACAAATTGAGGCAAAATATGCAATAGGGTCACAAAAATCCACAATGTTACTTTAATAAAGTATCAGAATGTTCTATTTCTGATTTTGATTAAACAATTTTACACTTAATTTTTAGATTCACCTTTTCTGACAGGTGCAATTATAGAGCCAGGTAAGCAGTCTGTGGTCGATATGGGTCAAATTTTTGTGTATTTGTAGAAAAATGCTTAAATTTTGTGGTGTTTCACCGTAAGCAAAGCATAAGCAAATCGTAAGCAAACTGTAAGCAAAGTAACTGTGTCTCGATAAATCCTTTTTGCAACTCTTTTCTGAAGAAATAATGTATTTTTCTACTTCCCGGGAATCTTTTTCTGTCGAATATGGTGCAAAACTATAGAAAAATGGAGGTAAAATATGCAAAAGGGTCACAAAAATCCACAATGTTACTTTTATAAAGTATCAGAATTTTCTATTTTTGATTTTGATTAAACGATTTTACCCTTAATTTTTAGATTCACCTTCACTGACAGGTGCAATTGTATAGCCAGGGAACCAGTCTGTGTCCCTATAGGTCATATTCGTATATATTTATAGAAAAATGCTTAAGTTGTGAGGTGTTTTCACCATAAGCAAAGCATAAGCAAACTGTAAGCATAGGAACTGTGTCTTGATAAATCCTTTTGGCAACTATTTTCTGAAGAAATAATGTATTATTCGACTTTCCGGGAATCTATTTCTGTCGAATATGGTGCAGAACTGTTGAAAAATTGAGGTAAAATATGCGAAAGGGTCACAAAAATCCACTATGTTACTTTTATAAAGTATCAGAATGTTCTATTTCTGATTTTGATTAAACGATTTTGCCCTTAATATTTAGATTCCTGATCACTAACAGGAACTATTTTGTAGCCAGGTAAACAGTCTGTTTTCCCATAGGTTATATTTGTGTGTATTTGTAGAAAAATGCTTAAATTGTGTGGTGTTTTCATCGTAAGGAAAGCCTAAGCAAACTGTAAGCAAAGGAACTATAGAAAAATGGAGGTTAAAAATGTGCAAAAGAGTCACAAAAATCAACAATGTTACTTTTATAAAGAATCAGAATTTTCTATTTCTGATTTTGATTAAACAATTTCACTCATAATTTATAGATTCACCTTCACTGACAGGTGCAATTATATACCCAGGTAAACAGTCTATGGTCCATATGGGTCATATTTGTGTGTATTTGTAGAAAAATGCTTAAATTTTGTGGTGTTTCACCGTAAGCAAAGCATAAGCAAATCGTAAGCAAACTGTAAGCAAAGTAGCTGTGTCTTGATAAATCCTTTTTGCAACTATTTTCTGAAGAAATAATGTATTATTCGACTTTCCGGGAATCTATTTCTGTCGAATATGGTGCAAAACTGTAGAAAAATTTAGGTAAAATATGCAAAAGGGTCACAAAAATCCACAATGTTACTTTTATAAAGAATCAGAATTTTCTACTTTTGATTTTGATTAAACGATTTTACCCTTAATTTTTAGATTCACCTTCACTGACAGGTGCAATTGTATAGCCAGGGAACCAGTCTGTGTCCCTATAGGTCATATTCGTATATATTTATAGAAAAATGCTTAAGTTGTGAGGTGTTTTCACCGTAAGCAAAGCATAAGCAAAGCGTAAGCAAACTAAGCAAAGGAACTGTGTCTTGATAAATCCTTTTTGCAACTATTTTCTGAAGAAATAATGGATTATTGGACTTTCCTGGAACCTATTTCTGTCAAATATGGTGCAATATCTAAGACAAATTGAGGTAAAATATGCAAAAGGGTCACAAAAATCTATAATGTCACTTTAAGAAAGTAGCGGATTTATATATTTTTGGTTTCGATTTAACAATTTGGCCCTTAATATTTAGATTCCTGATCACTAACAGGAACTATTTTGTAGCAAGGTAAACAGTCTGTGTCCCTATGGGTCATACTTGTGTGTATTTCTAGAAAAATGCTTAAATTGTGTGGTGTTTTCATCGTAAGCAAAGCATAAGCAAACTGTAAGCAAAGTAACTGTGTCTTGATAAATCCTTTTCGCAACTATTTCTGAACAAATAATGCATTATTCTACTTCCCGGAAATCTATTTCTGTCGAATATGGTTCAAAACTGTAGAAAAATTGAGGTAAAATATGCAAAAGGGTCACAAAAATCTATAATGTCACTTTAAGAAAGTAGCTGATTTATATATTTTTGGTTTCGATTTAACAATTTGGCCCTTAATATTTAGATTCCTGATCACTAACAGGAACTGTTTTGTAGCCAGGTAAACAGTCTGTGTCCCTTTGGGTCATATTCGTATATATTTATAGAAAAATGCTTAAGTTGTGTGGTGTTTTCACCGTAAGCAAAGCATAAGCAAAGCGTAAGCAAACTAAGCAAAGGAACTGTGTCTTGATAAATCCTTTTTGCAACTATTTTCTGAAGAAATAATGGATTATTCGACTTTCCTGGAACCTATTTCTGTCAAATATGGTGCAATATCTAAGACAAATTGAGGCAAAATATGCAATAGGGTCACAAAAATCCACAATGTTACTTTTATAAAGTATCAGAATTTTCTATTTCTGATTTTGATTAAACAATTTTACACTTAATTTTTAGATTCACCTTTTCTGACAGGTGCAATTATAGAGCCAAGTAAGCAGTCTGTGGTCCATATGGGTCATATTTTTGTGTATTTGTAGAAAAATGCTTAAATTGTGTGGGGTTTTCACCGTAAGCAAAGCGTAAGCAAAGCATAAGCAAACTATAAGCAAAATAACTGTGTCTTGATAAATCCTTTTTGAAACTTTGTTCTAAAGAAATGATGTATTATTCTACTTCCGTGGAATCTATTTCTTTTGAATATCCTGAAAAACTTAATAAAAATTGAGGTAAAATATGCAAAAGGGTCACAAATATCCACAATGTTTCTTTTATAAGGTATCAGAATTTTCTATTTTTGATTTTGATTAAACGATTTTACCCTTAATTTTTAGATTCCTGATCACTAACAGGAACTATTTTGTAGCCCATTAAACAGCCTGTGTCTCTATGGGTCATAATTGTGTGTATTTCTAGAAAAATGCGAAAGTTGTGTGATGTTTTCATCGTAAACAAAGCATAAGCAAAGCAGAAGCAAACTGTAAACATAGGAACTGTGTCTTGATAAATCCTTTTTGCAACTATTTTCTGAAGAAATAATGTATTATTCGACTTTCCGGGAATCTATTTCTGTCGAATATGGTGCAGAACTGTTGAAAAATTGAGGTAAAATATGCGAAAGGGTCACAAAAATCCACTATGTTACTTTTATAAAGTATCAGAATGTTCTATTTCTGATTTTGATTAAACGATTTTGCCCTTAATATTTAGATTCCTGATCACTAACAGGAACTATTTTGTAGCCAGGTAAACAGTCTGTTTTCCCATAGGTTATATTTGTGTGTATTTGTAGAAAAATGCTTAAATTGTGTGGTGTTTTCATCGTAAGGAAAGCCTAAGCAAACTGTAAGCAAAGGAACTATAGAAAAATGGAGGTTAAAAATGTGCAAAAGAGTCACAAAAATCAACAATGTTACTTTTATAAAGAATCAGAATTTTCTATTTCTGATTTTGATTAAACAATTTCACCCATAATTTATAGATTCACCTTCACTGACAGGTGCAATTATATACCCAGGTAAACAGTCTATGGTCCATATGGGTCATATTTGTGTGTATTTGTAGAAAAATGCTTAAATTTTGTGGTGTTTCACCGTAAGCAAAGCATAAGCAAATCGTAAGCAAACTGTAAGCAAAGTAGCTGTGTCTTGATAAATCCTTTTTGCAACTATTTTCTGAAGAAATAATGTATTATTCGACTTTCCGGGAATCTATTTCTGTCGAATATGGTGCAAAACTGTAGAAAAATTTAGGTAAAATATGCAAAAGGGTCACAAAAATCCACAATGTTACTTTTATAAAGAATCAGAATTTTCTACTTTTGATTTTGATTAAACGATTTTACCCTTAATTTTTAGATTCACCTTCACTGACAGGTGCAATTGTATAGCCAGGGAACCAGTCTGTGTCCCTATAGGTCATATTCGTATATATTTATAGAAAAATGCTTAAGTTGTGAGGTGTTTTCACCGTAAGCAAAGCATAAGCAAAGCGTAAGCAAACTAAGCAAAGGAACTGTGTCTTGATAAATCCTTTTTGCAACTATTTTCTGAAGAAATAATGGATTATTGGACTTTCCTGGAACCTATTTCTGTCAAATATGGTGCAATATCTAAGACAAATTGAGGTAAAATATGCAAAAGGGTCACAAAAATCTATAATGTCACTTTAAGAAAGTAGCGGATTTATATATTTTTGGTTTCGATTTAACAATTTGGCCCTTAATATTTAGATTCCTGATCACTAACAGGAACTATTTTGTAGCAAGGTAAACAGTCTGTGTCCCTATGGGTCATACTTGTGTGTATTTCTAGAAAAATGCTTAAATTGTGTGGTGTTTTCATCGTAAGCAAAGCATAAGCAAACTGTAAGCAAAGTAACTGTGTCTTGATAAATCCTTTTCGCAACTATTTCTGAACAAATAATGCATTATTCTACTTCCCGGAAATCTATTTCTGTCGAATATGGTTCAAAACTGTAGAAAAATTGAGGTAAAATATGCAAAAGGGTCACAAAAATCTATAATGTCACTTTAAGAAAGTAGCTGATTTATATATTTTTGGTTTCGATTTAACAATTTGGCCCTTAATATTTAGATTCCTGATCACTAACAGGAACTGTTTTGTAGCCAGGTAAACAGTCTGTGTCCCTTTGGGTCATATTCGTATATATTTATAGAAAAATGCTTAAGTTGTGTGGTGTTTTCACCGTAAGCAAAGCATAAGCAAAGCGTAAGCAAACTAAGCAAAGGAACTGTGTCTTGATAAATCCTTTTTGCAACTATTTTCTGAAGAAATAATGGATTATTCGACTTTCCTGGAACCTATTTCTGTCAAATATGGTGCAATATCTAAGACAAATTGAGGCAAAATATGCAATAGGGTCACAAAAATCCACAATGTTACTTTTATAAAGTATCAGAATTTTCTATTTCTGATTTTGATTAAACAATTTTACACTTAATTTTTAGATTCACCTTTTCTGACAGGTGCAATTATAGAGCCAGGTAAGCAGTCTGTGGTCCATATGGGTCATATTTTTGTGTATTTGTAGAAAAATGCTTAAATTGTGTGGGGTTTTCACCGTAAGCAAAGCGTAAGCAAAGCATAAGCAAACTATAAGCAAAATAACTGTGTCTTGATAAATCCTTTTTGAAACTTTGTTCTAAAGAAATGATGTATTATTCTACTTCCGTGGAATCTATTTCTTTTGAATATCCTGAAAAACTTAATAAAAATTGAGGTAAAATATGCAAAAGGGTCACAAATATCCACAATGTTTCTTTTATAAGGTATCAGAATTTTCTATTTTTGATTTTGATTAAACGATTTTACCCTTAATTTTTAGATTCCTGATCACTAACAGGAACTATTTTGTAGCCCATTAAACAGCCTGTGTCTCTATGGGTCATAATTGTGTGTATTTCTAGAAAAATGCGAAAGTTGTGTGATGTTTTCATCGTAAACAAAGCATAAGCAAAGCAGAAGCAAACTGTAAACATAGGAACTGTGTCTTGATAAATCCTTTTTGCAACTATTTTCTGAAGAAATAATGTATTATTCGACTTTCCGGGAATCTATTTCTGTCGAATATGGTGCAGAACTGTTGAAAAATTGAGGTAAAATATGCGAAAGGGTCACAAAAATCCACTATGTTACTTTTATAAAGTATCAGAATGTTCTATTTCTGATTTTGATTAAACGATTTTGCCCTTAATATTTAGATTCCTGATCACTAACAGGAACTATTTTGTAGCCAGGTAAACAGTCTGTTTTCCCATAGGTTATATTTGTGTGTATTTGTAGAAAAATGCTTAAATTGTGTGGTGTTTTCAACGTAAGCAAAGCATAAGCAAAGCGTAAACAAACTGTAAACAAAGGAACTATGTCTTGATGAACCCTTTTTGCAACTATTGTTTGATGAAATAATGTATTATTCTACTTTCAGGGACCCTATTTCAGTCGAATATGGTGCAAAACTGAAGAAAAATTGAGGTAAAATATGCAAAAGGGTCACAAAAATCCACAATATTACTTTTATAAAGTATCAAAATGTTCTATTTCTGATTTTGATTAAACGATTTTGCCCTTAATATTTAGATTCCTGATCACGAACAGAACCATTTTGCAGCCAGGTAAACAGTATTGTCCCTATGGGTCATTTTTATGTGTATTTGTAGAAAAACGCTTAAATTGTGTGGTGTTTTCATCGTAAGCAAAGCATAAGCAAACTGTAAGCAAAGGAACTGTGTCTTGATAAATCCTTTTGGCAACTATTTTCTGAAGAAATAATGTATTATGCAACTTTCCGGGTATCTATTTCTGTCGAATATGGTGCAAAACTGTAGAAAAATATAGGTAAAATATGATAAAGGGTCACAAAAATTCACAGTGTTTCTTTTACAAAGTATCAGAATTTTCTATTTCTGATTTTGATTAAACGATTTCACCTTTAATTTTTAGATTCACCTTCACTGACAGGTGCAATTATATAGCCAGGGAACCAATCTGTGTCCCTTTGGGTCATATTTGTGTGTATTTGTAGAAAAATGCTTAAATTGTGTGGTCTTTTCAACGTAAGCAAAGCATAAGCAAACTGTAAGCATAGGAACTGTGTCTTGATAAATCCTTTTGGCAACTATTTTCTGAAGAAATAATTTATTATTCAACTTTCCGGGAATCTATTTATGTCGAATATGGTGCAAAACTGTAGAAAAATATAGGTAAAATATGATTAAGGGTCACAAAAATTCACAGTGTTATTTTTACAAAGTATCAGAATTTTCTATTTCTGATTATGATTAAACAATTTTACACTTAATTTTTAGATTCACCTTTTCTGACAGGTGCAATTATATAGCCAGGGAACCAGTCTGTGTCCCTATAGGTCATATTCGTATATATTTATAGAAAAATGCTTAAGTTGTGTGGTGTTTTCACCGTAAGCAAAGCATAAGCAAAGCGTAAGCAAACTAAGCAAAGGAACTGTGTCTTGATAAATCCTTTTTGCAACTATTTTCTGAAGAAATAATGGATTATTCGACTTTCCTGGAACCTATTTCTGTCAAATATGGTGCAATATCTAAGACAAATTGAGGCAAAATATGCAATAGGGTCACAAAAATCCACAATGTTACTTTTATAAAGTATCAGAATTTTCTATTTCTGATTTTGATTAAACAATTTTACACTTAATTTTTAGATTCACCTTTTCTGACAGGTGCAATTATAGAGCCAGGTAAGCAGTCTGTGGTCCATATGGGTCATATTTTTGTGTATTTGTAGAAAAATGCTTAAATTGTGTGGGGTTTTCACCGTAAGCAAAGCGTAAGCAAAGCATAAGCAAACTATAAGCAAAATAACTGTGTCTTGATAAATCCTTTTTGAAACTTTGTTCTAAAGAAATGATGTATTATTCTACTTCCGTGGAATCTATTTCTTTTGAATATCCTGAAAAACTTAATAAAAATTGAGGTAAAATATGCAAAAGGGTCACAAAAATCCACAATGTTTCTTTTATAAGGTATCAGAATTTTCTATTTTTGATTTTGATTAAACGATTTTACCCTTAATTTTTAGATTCCTGATCACTAACAGGAACTATTTTGTAGCCCATTAAACAGCCTGTGTCTCTATGGGTCATAATTGTGTGTATTTCTAGAAAAATGCGAAAGTTGTGTGATGTTTTCATCGTAAACAAAGCATAAGCAAAGCAGAAGCAAACTGTAAACATAGGAACTGTGTCTTGATAAATCCTTTTTGCAACTATTTTCTGAAGAAATAATGTATTATTCGACTTTCCGGGAATCTATTTCTGTCGAATATGGTGCAGAACTGTTGAAAAATTGAGGTAAAATATGCGAAAGGGTCACAAAAATCCACTATGTTACTTTTATAAAGTATCAGAATGTTCTATTTCTGATTTTGATTAAACGATTTTGCCCTTAATATTTAGATTCCTGATCACTAACAGGAACTATTTTGTAGCCAGGTAAACAGTCTGTTTTCCCATAGGTTATATTTGTGTGTATTTGTAGAAAAATGCTTAAATTGTGTGGTGTTTTCAACGTAAGCAAAGCATAAGCAAAGCGTAAACAAACTGTAAACAAAGGAACTGTGTCTTGATGAACCCTTTTTGCAACTATTGTTTGATGAAATAATGTATTATTCTACTTTCAGGGACCCTATTTCAGTCGAATATGGTGCAAAACTGAAGAAAAATTGAGGTAAAATATGCAAAAGGGTCACAAAAATCCACAATATTACTTTTATAAAGTATCAAAATGTTCTATTTCTGATTTTGATTAAACGATTTTGCCCTTAATATTTAGATTCCTGATCACGAACAGAACCATTTTGCAGCCAGGTAAACAGTATTGTCCCTATGGGTCATTTTTGTGTGTATTTGTAGAAAAACGCTTAAATTGTGTGGTGTTTTCATCGTAAGCAAAGCATAAGCAAACTGTAAGCAAAGGAACTGTGTCTTGATAAATCCTTTTGGCAACTATTTTCTGAAGAAATAATGTATTATGCAACTTTCCGGGTATCTATTTCTGTCGAATATGGTGCAAAACTGTAGAAAAATATAGGTAAAATATGATAAAGGGTCACAAAAATTCACAGTGTTACTTTTACAAAGTATCAGAATTTTCTATTTCTGATTTTGATTAAACGATTTCACCTTTAATTTTTAGATTCACCTTCACTGACAGGTGCAATTATATAGCCAGGGAACCAATCTGTGTCCCTTTGGGTCATATTTGTGTGTATTTGTAGAAAAATGCTTAAATTGTGTGGTCTTTTCAACGTAAGCAAAGCATAAGCAAACTGTAAGCATAGGAACTGTGTCTTGATAAATCCTTTTGGCAACTATTTTCTGAAGAAATAATTTATTATTCAACTTTCCGGGAATCTATTTATGTCGAATATGGTGCAAAACTGTAGAAAAATATAGGTAAAATATGATTAAGGGTCACAAAAATTCACAGTGTTATTTTTACAAAGTATCAGAATTTTCTATTTCTGATTATGATTAAACAATTTTACACTTAATTTTTAGATTCACCTTTTCTGACAGGTGCAATTATATAGCCAGGGAACCAGTCCGTGTCCCTATAGGTCATATTCGTATATATTTATAGAAAAATGCTTAAGTTGTGTGGTGTTTTCACCGTAAGCAAAGCATAAGCAAAGCGTAAGCAAACTAAGCAAAGGAACTGTGTCTTGATAAATCCTTTTTGCAACTATTTTCTGAAGAAATAATGGATTATTCGACTTTCCTGGAACCTATTTCTGTCAAATATGGTGCAATATCTAAGACAAATTGAGGCAAAATATGCAATAGGGTCACAAAAATCCACAATGTTACTTTTATAAAGTATCAGAATTTTCTATTTCTGATTTTGATTAAACAATTTTACACTTAATTTTTAGATTCACCTTTTCTGACAGGTGCAATTATAGAGCCAGGTAAGCAGTCTGTGGTCCATATGGGTCATATTTTTGTGTATTTGTAGAAAAATGCTTAAATTGTGTGGGGTTTTCACCGTAAGCAAAGCGTAAGCAAAGCATAAGCAAACTATAAGCAAAATAACTGTGTCTTGATAAATCCTTTTTGAAACTTTGTTCTAAAGAAATGATGTATTATTCTACTTCCGTGGAATCTATTTCTTTTGAATATCCTGAAAAACTTAATAAAAATTGAGGTAAAATATGCAAAAGGGTCACAAAAATCCACAATGTTTCTTTTATAAGGTATCAGAATTTTCTATTTTTGATTTTGATTAAACGATTTTACCCTTAATTTTTAGATTCCTGATCACTAACAGGAACTATTTTGTAGCCCATTAAACAGCCTGTGTCTCTATGGGTCATAATTGTGTGTATTTCTAGAAAAATGCGAAAGTTGTGTGATGTTTTCATCGTAAACAAAGCATAAGCAAAGCAGAAGCAAACTGTAAACATAGGAACTGTGTCTTGATAAATCCTTTTTGCAACTATTTTCTGAAGAAATAATGTATTATTCGACTTTCCGGGAATCTATTTCTGTCGAATATGGTGCAGAACTGTTGAAAAATTGAGGTAAAATATGCGAAAGGGTCACAAAAATCCACTATGTTACTTTTATAAAGTATCAGAATGTTCTATTTCTGATTTTGATTAAACGATTTTGCCCTTAATATTTAGATTCCTGATCACTAACAGGAACTATTTTGTAGCCAGGTAAACAGTCTGTTTTCCCATAGGTTATATTTGTGTGTATTTGTAGAAAAATGCTTAAATTGTGTGGTGTTTTCAACGTAAGCAAAGCATAAGCAAAGCGTAAACAAACTGTAAACAAAGGAACTGTGTCTTGATGAACCCTTTTTGCAACTATTGTTTGATGAAATAATGTATTATTCTACTTTCAGGGACCCTATTTCAGTCGAATATGGTGCAAAACTGAAGAAAAATTGAGGTAAAATATGCAAAAGGGTCACAAAAATCCACAATATTACTTTTATAAAGTATCAAAATGTTCTATTTCTGATTTTGATTAAACGATTTTGCCCTTAATATTTAGATTCCTGATCACGAACAGAACCATTTTGCAGCCAGGTAAACAGTATTGTCCCTATGGGTCATTTTTGTGTGTATTTGTAGAAAAAACGCTTAAATTGTGTGGTGTTTTCATCGTAAGCAAAGCATAAGCAAACTGTAAGCAAAGGAACTGTGTCTTGATAAATCCTTTTGGCAACTCTTTTCTAAAGAAATAATGTATTATTCAACTTTCCGGGTATCTATTTCTGTCGAATATGGTGCAAAACTGTAGAAAAATATAGGTAAAATATGATAAAGGGTCACAAAAATTCACAGTGTTACTTTTACAAAGTATCAGAATTTTCTATTTCTGATTTTGATTAAACGATTTCACCTTTAATTTTTAGATTCACCTTCACTGACAGGAGCAATTATATAGCCAGGGAACCAATCTGTGTCCCTTTGGGTCATATTTGTGTGTATTTGTAGAAAAATGCTTAAATTGTGTGGTCTTTTCAACGTAAGCAAAGCATAAGCAAACTGTAAGCATAGGAACTGTGTCTTGATAAATCCTTTTGGCAACTATTTTCTGAAGAAATAATGTATTATTCAACTTTCCGGGAATCTATTTATGTCGAATATGGTGCAAAACTGTAGAAAAATATAGGTAAAATATGATTAAGGGTCACAAAAATTCACAGTTTTACTTTTACAAAGTATCAGAATTTTCTATTTCTGATTTTGATTAAACGATTTCACCTTTAATTTTTAGATTCACCTTCACTGACAGGTGCAATTATATACCCAGGGAACCAATCTGTGTCCCTTTGGGTCATATTTGTGTGTATTTGTAGAAAAATGCTTAAATTGTGTGGTCTTTTCAACGTAAGCAAAGCATAAGCAAACTGTAAGCATAGGAACTGTGTCTTGATAAATCCTTTTTGCAACTATTTTCTGAAGAAATAATGTATTATTCTACTTCCCAGGAATCCATTTCTGTGGAATATGGTGCAAAATCTAAGACAAATTGAGGCAAAATATACAATAGCGTCACAAAAATCGACAATGTTACTTTTATAAAGTATCAGAATTTTCTATTTCTGATTTTGATTAAAAATTTTACTCTTAATTTTTAGATTCACTTTCACTGACAGGTGCAATAATATAACCAGGTAAACAGTCTGTGGTCCATATGGATCATATTTTTGTGTATTTGTAGAAAAATGCTTAAATTGTGAGGGGCTTTCACCGTAAGCAAAGCATAAGCAAAGCGTAAGCAAACTGTAAGCAAAGTAGCTGTATCTTGATAAATCCTTTTTGCAACTCTTTTCTGAAGAAATAATGTATTATTCCACTTCCCGGGAATCTATTTCTGTTGAATATGGTGCCAAATGTAAGACAAATTGAGGCAAAATATGCAATAGGGTCACAAAAATCTATAATGTCACTTTAAGAAAGTAGCGGATTTATATATTTTTGGTTTTGATATAACAATTTGGCCCTTAATATTTAGATTCCTGATCACTAACAGGAACTATTTTGTAGCCAGGTAAACAGTCTGTGTCCCTGTGGGTCATATTTGTGTGTATTTCTAGAAAAATGCTTAAGCTGTGTGGTGTTTTCACCGTAAGCAAAGCATAAGCAAAGCAAAAGCAAACTGAAAGCAAAGTAACTGTGTCTTGATAAATCGTTTTGGCAACTCTTTTCTGAAGAAATAATGTATTTTTCTACTTCCCGGGAATCTTTTTCTGTCGAATATGGTGCAAAACTATAGAAAAATGGAGGTAAAATATGCAAAGGGGTCACAAAAATCCACAATGTTACTTTTATAAAGAATCAGAGTTTTCTATTTCTGATTTTGATTAAACAATTTCACCCATAATTTATAGATTCACCTTCACTTACAGGTGCAATTATATACCCAGGTAAACAGTCTATGGTCCATATGGGTCATATTTGTGTGTATTTGTAGAAAAATGCTTAAATTTTGTGGTGTTTCACCGTAAGCAAAGCATAAGCAAATCGTAAGCAAACTGTAAGCAAAGTAACTGTCTCTTGATAAATCCTTTTTGCAACTATTTTCTGAAGAAATAATGTATTATTCGACTTTCCGGGAATCTATTTCTGTCGAATATGGTGCAAAACTGTAGATAAATTTAAGTAAAATATGCAAAAGGGTCACAAAAATCCACCATGTTACTTTTATAAAGAATCAGAATTTTCTATTTTTGATTTTGATTAAACGATTTTACCCTTAATTTTTAGATTCACCTTCACTGACAGGTGCAATTGTATAGCCAGGGAACCAGTCTGTGTCCCTATAGGTCATATTTGTATATATTTATAGAAACATGCTTAAGTTGTGAGGTGTTTTCACCGTAAGCAAAGCATAAGCAAAGCGTAAGCAAACTAAGCAAAGGAACTGTGTCTTGATAAATCCTTTTTGCAACTATTTTCTGAAGAAATAATGTATTATTCGACTTTCTTGGAACCTATTTCTGTCGAATATGGTGCAAAACTGTAGAAAAATTGAGGTAAAATATGCAAAAGGGTCACAAAAATCTATAATGTCACTTTAAGAAAGTAGCGGATTTATATATTTTTGGTTTCGATTTAACAATTTGGCCCTTAATATTTAGATTCCTGATCACTAACAGGAACTATTTTGTAGCAAGGTAAACAGTCTGTGTCCCTATGGGTCATACTTGTGTGTATTTCTAGAAAAATGCTTAAATTGTGTGGTGTTTTCATCGTAAGCAAAGCATAAGCAAACTGTAAGCAAAGTAACTGTGTCTTGATAAATCCTTTTCGCAACTATTTCTGAACAAATAATGTATTATTCTACTTCCCGGAAATCTATTTCTGTCGAATATGGTTCAAAACTGTAGAAAAATTGAGGTAAAATATGCAAAAGGGTCACAAAAATCTATAATGTCACTTTAAGAAAGTAGCGGATTTATATATTTTTGGTTTCGATTTAACAATTTGGCCCTTAATATTTAGATTCCTGATCACTAACAGGAACTGTTTTGTAGCCAGGTAAACAGTCTGTGTCCCTATGGGTCATATTCGTATATATTTATAGAAAAATGCTTAAGTTGTGTGGTGTTTTCACTGTAAGCAAAGCATAAGCAAAGCGTAAGCAAACTAAGCAAAGGAACTGTGTCTTGATAAATCCTTTTTGCAACTATTTTCTGAAGAAATAATGGATTATTCGACTTTTCTGGAACCTATTTCTGTCAAATATGGTGCAATATCTAAGACAAATTGAGGCAAAATATGCAATAGGGTCACAAAAATCCACAATGTTACTTTAATAAAGTATCAGAATGTTCTATTTCTGATTTTGATTAAACAATTTTACACTTAATTTTTAGATTCACCTTTTCTGACAGGTGCAATTATAGAGCCAGGTAAGCAGTCTGTGGTCGATATGGGTCAAATTTTTGTGTATTTGTAGAAAAATGCTTAAATTTTGTGGTGTTTCACCGTAAGCAAAGCATAAGCAAATCGTAAGCAAACTGTAAGCAAAGTAACTGTGTCTTGATAAATCCTTTTTGCAACTCTTTTCTGAAGAAATAATGTATTTTTCTACTTCCCGGGAATCTTTTTCTGTCGAATATGGTGCAAAACTATAGAAAAATGGAGGTAAAATATGCAAAAGGGTCACAAAAATCCACAATGTTACTTTTATAAAGTATCAGAATTTTCTATTTTTGATTTTGATTAAACGATTTTACCCTTAATTTTTAGATTCACCTTCACTGACAGGTGCAATTGTATAGCCAGGGAACCAGTCTGTGTCCCTATAGGTCATATTCGTATATATTTATAGAAAAATGCTTAAGTTGTGAGGTGTTTTCACCGTAAGCAAAGCATAAGCAAACTGTAAGCATAGGAACTGTGTCTTGATAAATCCTTTTGGCAACTATTTTCTGAAGAAATAATGTATTATTCGACTTTCCGGGAATCTATTTCTGTCGAATATGGTGCAGAACTGTTGAAAAATTGAGGTAAAATATGCGAAAGGGTCACAAAAATCCACTATGTTACTTTTATAAAGTATCAGAATGTTCTATTTCTGATTTTGATTAAACGATTTTGCCCTTAATATTTAGATTCCTGATCACTAACAGGAACTATTTTGTAGCCAGGTAAACAGTCTGTTTTCCCATAGGTTATATTTGTGTGTATTTGTAGAAAAATGCTTAAATTGTGTGGTGTTTTCATCGTAAGGAAAGCCTAAGCAAACTGTAAGCAAAGGAACTATAGAAAAATGGAGGTTATAAATGTGCAAAAGAGTCACAAAAATCAACAATGTTACTTTTATAAAGAATCAGAATTTTCTATTTCTGATTTTGATTAAACAATTTCACCCATAATTTATAGATTCACCTTCACTGACAGGTGCAATTATATACCCAGGTAAACAGTCTATGGTCCATATGGGTCATATTTGTGTGTATTTGTAGAAAAATGCTTAAATTTTGTGGTGTTTCACCGTAAGCAAAGCATAAGCAAATCGTAAGCAAACTGTAAGCAAAGTAGCTGTGTCTTGATAAATCCTTTTTGCAACTATTTTCTGAAGAAATAATGTATTATTCGACTTTCCGGGAATCTATTTCTGTCGAATATGGTGCAAAACTGTAGAAAAATTAGGTAAAATATGCAAAAGGGTCACAAAAATCCACAATGTTACTTTTATAAAGAATCAGAATTTTCTACTTTTGATTTTGATTAAACGATTTTACCCTTAATTTTTAGATTCACCTTCACTGACAGGTGCAATTGTATAGCCAGGGAACCAGTCTGTGTCCCTATAGGTCATATTCGTATATATTTATAGAAAAATGCTTAAGTTGTGAGGTGTTTTCACCGTAAGCAAAGCATAAGCAAAGCGTAAGCAAACTAAGCAAAGGAACTGTGTCTTGATAAATCCTTTTTGCAACTATTTTCTGAAGAAATAATGGATTATTCGACTTTCCTGGAACCTATTTCTGTCAAATATGGTGCAATATCTAAGACAAATTGAGGTAAAATATGCAAAAGGGTCACAAAAATCTATAATGTCACTTTAAGAAAGTAGCGGATTTATATATTTTTGGTTTCGATTTAACAATTTGGCCCTTAATATTTAGATTCCTGATCACTAACAGGAACTATTTTGTAGCAAGGTAAACAGTCTGTGTCCCTATGGGTCATACTTGTGTGTATTTCTAGAAAAATGCTTAAATTGTGTGGTGTTTTCATCGTAAGCAAAGCATAAGCAAACTGTAAGCAAAGTAACTGTGTCTTGATAAATCCTTTTCGCAACTATTTCTGAACAAATAATGCATTATTCTACTTCCCGGAAATCTATTTCTGTCGAATATGGTTCAAAACTGTAGAAAAATTGAGGTAAAATATGCAAAAGGGTCACAAAAATCTATAATGTCACTTTAAGAAAGTAGCGGATTTATATATTTTTGGTTTCGATTTAACAATTTGGCCCTTAATATTTAGATTCCTGATCACTAACAGGAACTGTTTTGTAGCCAGGTAAACAGTCTGTGTCCCTATGGGTCATATTCGTATATATTTATAGAAAAATGCTTAAGTTGTGTGGTGTTTTCACCGTAAGCAAAGCATAAGCAAAGCGTAAGCAAACTAAGCAAAGGAACTGTGTCTTGATAAATCCTTTTTGCAACTATTTTCTGAAGAAATAATGGATTATTCGACTTTCCTGGAACCTATTTCTGTCAAATATGGTGCAATATCTAAGACAAATTGAGGCAAAATATGCAATAGGGTCACAAAAATCCACAATGTTACTTTTATAAAGTATCAGAATTTTCTATTTCTGATTTTGATTAAACAATTTTACACTTAATTTTTAGATTCACCTTTTCTGACAGGTGCAATTATAGAGCCAGGTGAGCAGTCTGTGGTCCATATGGGTCATATTTTTGTGTATTTGTAGAAAAATGCTAAAATTGTGTGGGGTTTTCACCGTAAGCAAAGCGTAAGCAAAGCATAAGCAAACTATAAGCAAAATAACTGTGTCTTGATAAATCCTTTTTGAAACTTTGTTCTAAAGAAATGATGTATTACTCTACTTCCGTGGAATCTATTTCTTTTGAATATCCTGAAAAACTTAATAAAAATTGAGGTAAAATATGCAAAAGGGTCACAAAAATCCACAATGTTACTTTTATAAAGTATCAGAATTTTCTATTTTTGATTTTGATTAAACGATTTTACCCTTAATTTTTAGATTCACCTTCACTGACAGGTGCAATTGTATAGCCAGGGAACCAGTCTGTGTCCCTATAGGTCATATTCGTATATATTTATAGAAAAATGCTTAAGTTGTGAGGTGTTTTCACCGTAAGCAAAGCATAAGCAAACTGTAAGCATAGGAACTGTGTCTTGATAAATCCTTTTGGCAACTATTTTCTGAAGAAATAATGTATTATTCGACTTTCCGGGAATCTATTTCTGTCGAATATGGTGCAGAACTGTTGAAAAATTGAGGTAAAATATGCGAAAGGGTCACAAAAATCCACTATGTTACTTTTATAAAGTATCAGAATGTTCTATTTCTGATTTTGATTAAACGATTTTGCCCTTAATATTTAGATTCCTGATCACTAACAGGAACTATTTTGTAGCCAGGTAAACAGTCTGTTTTCCCATAGGTTATATTTGTGTGTATTTGTAGAAAAATGCTTAAATTGTGTGGTGTTTTCATCGTAAGGAAAGCCTAAGCAAACTGTAAGCAAAGGAACTATAGAAAAATGGAGGTTAAAAATGTGCAAAAGAGTCACAAAAATCAACAATGTTACTTTTATAAAGAATCAGAATTTTCTATTTCTGATTTTGATTAAACAATTTCACCCATAATTTATAGATTCACCTTCACTGACAGGTGCAATTATATACCCAGGTAAACAGTCTATGGTCCATATGGGTCATATTTGTGTGTATTTGTAGAAAAATGCTTAAATTTTGTGGTGTTTCACCGTAAGCAAAGCATAAGCAAATCGTAAGCAAACTGTAAGCAAAGTAGCTGTGTCTTGATAAATCCTTTTTGCAACTATTTTCTGAAGAAATAATGTATTATTCGACTTTCCGGGAATCTATTTCTGTCGAATATGGTGCAAAACTGTAGAAAAACTTAGGTAAAATATGCAAAAGGGTCACAAAAATCCACAATGTTACTTTTATAAAGAATCAGAATTTTCTACTTTTGATTTTGATTAAACGATTTTACCCTTAATTTTTAGATTCACCTTCACTGACAGGTGCAATTGTATAGCCAGGGAACCAGTCTGTGTCCCTATAGGTCATATTCGTATATATTTATAGAAAAATGCTTAAGTTGTGAGGTGTTTTCACCGTAAGCAAAGCATAAGCAAAGCGTAAGCAAACTAAGCAAAGGAACTGTGTCATGATAAATCCTTTTCGCAACTATTTTCTGAAGAAATAATGGATTATTCGACTTTCCTGGAACCTATTTCTGTCAAATATGGTGCAATATCTAAGACAAATTGAGGTAAAATATGCAAAAGGGTCACAAAAATCTATAATGTCACTTTAAGAAAGTAGCGGATTTATATATTTTTGGTTTCGATTTAACAATTTGGCCCTTAATATTTAGATTCCTGATCACTAACAGGAACTATTTTGTAGCAAGGTAAACAGTCTGTGTCCCTATGGGTCATACTTGTGTGTATTTCTAGAAAAATGCTTAAATTGTGTGGTGTTTTCATCGTAAGCAAAGCATAAGCAAACTGTAAGCAAAGTAACTGTGTCTTGATAAATCCTTTTCGCAACTATTTCTGAACAAAAAATGCATTATTCTACTTCCCGGAAATCTATTTCTGTCGAATATGGTTCAAAACTGTA
Organism: Sipunculus nudus; assembly: GCA_026874595.1. NCBI lineage: Eukaryota > Metazoa > Annelida > Sipuncula > Golfingiida > Sipunculidae > Sipunculus > Sipunculus nudus. The sequence continues at coordinate 83,764,171 of CM049312.1, read as the reverse complement.
GAAAAATTGAGGTAAAATATGCAAAAGGGTCACAAAAATCTATAATGTCACTTTAAGAAAGTAGCGGATTTATATATTTTTGGTTTCGATTTAACAATTTGGCCCTTAATATTTAGATTCCTGATCACTAACAGGAACTGTTTTGTAGCCAGGTAAACAGTCTGTGTCCCTATGGGTCATATTCGTATATATTTATAGAAAAATGCTTAAGTTGTGTGGTGTTTTCACCGTAAGCAAAGCATAAGCAAAGCGTAAGCAAACTAAGCAAAGGAACTGTGTCTTGATAAATCCTTTTTGCAACTATTTTCTGAAGAAATAATGGATTATTCGACTTTCCTGGAACCTATTTCTGTCAAATATGGTGCAATATCTAAGACAAATTGAGGCAAAATATGCAATAGGGTCACAAAAATCCGCAATGTTACTTTTATAAAGTATCAGAATTTTCTATTTCTGATTTTGATTAAACAATTTTACACTTAATTTTTAGATTCACCTTTTCTGACAGGTGCAATTATAGAGCCAGGTAAGCAGTCTGTGGTCCATATGGGTCATATTTTTGTGTATTTGTAGAAAAATGCTTAAATTGTGTGGGGTTTTCACCGTAAGCAAAGCGTAAGCAAAGCATAAGCAAACTATAAGCAAAATAACTGTGTCTTGATAAATCCTTTTTGAAACTTTGTTCTAAAGAAATGATGTATTATTCTACTTCCGTGGAATCTATTTCTTTTGAATATCCTGAAAAACTTAATAAAAATTGAGGTAAAATATGCAAAAGGGTCACAAAAATCCACAATGTTTCTTTTATAAGGTATCAGAATTTTCTATTTTTGATTTTGATTAAACGATTTTACCCTTAATTTTTAGATTCCTGATCACTAACAGGAACTATTTTGTAGCCCATTAAACAGCCTGTGTCTCTATGGGTCATAATTGTGTGTATTTCTAGAAAAATGCGAAAGTTGTGTGATGTTTTCATCGTAAACAAAGCATAAGCAAAGCAGAAGCAAACTGTAAACATAGGAACTGTGTCTTGATAAATCCTTTTTGCAACTATTTTCTGAAGAAATAATGTATTATTCGACTTTCCGGGAATCTATTTCTGTCGAATATGGTGCAGAACTGTTGAAAAATTGAGGTAAAATATGCGAAAGGGTCACAAAAATCCACTATGTTACTTTTATAAAGTATCAGAATGTTCTATTTCTGATTTTGATTAAACGATTTTGCCCTTAATATTTAGATTCCTGATCACTAACAGGAACTATTTTGTAGCCAGGTAAACAGTCTGTTTTCCCATAGGTTGTATTTGTGTGTATTTGTAGAAAAATGCTTAAATTGTGTGGTGTTTTCAACGTAAGCAAAGCATAAGCAAAGCGTAAACAAACTTTAAACAAAGGAACTGTGTCTTGATGAACCCTTTTTGCAACTATTGTTTGATGAAATAATGTATTATTCAACTTTCCGGGTATCTATTTCTGTCGAATATGGTGCAAAACTGTAGAAAAATATAGGTAAAATATGATAAAGGGTCACAAAAATTCACAGTGTTACTTTTACAAAGTATCAGAATTTTCTATTTCTGATTTTGATTAAACGATTTCACCTTTAATTTTTAGATTCACCTTCACTGACAGGTGCAATTATATAGCCAGGGAACCAATCTATGTCCCTTTGGGTCATATTTGTGTGTATTTGTAGAAAAATGCTTAAATTGTGTGGTCTTTTCAACGTAAGCAAAGCATAAGCAAACTGTAAGCATAGGAACTGTGTCTTGATAAATCCTTTTGGCAACTATTTTCTGAAGAAATAATGTATTATTCAACTTTCCGGGAATCTATTCATGTCGAATATGGTGCAAAACTGTAGAAAAATATAGGTAAAATATGATTAAGGGTCACAAAAATTCACAGTGTTACTTTTACAAAGTATCAGAATTTTCTATTTCTGATTTTGATTAAACGATTTCACCTTTAATTTTTAGATTCACCTTCACTGACAGGTGCAATTATATACCCAGGGAACCAATCTGTGTCCCTTTGGGTCATATTTGTGTGTATTTGTAGAAAAATGCTTAAATTGTGAGGGGCTTTCACCGTAAGCAAAGCATAAGCAAAGCGTAAGCAAACTGTAAGCAAAGTAGCTGTATCTTGATAAATCCTTTTTGCAACTCTTTTCTGAAGAAATAATGTATTATTCCACTTCCCGGGAATCTATTTCTGTTGAATATGGTGCCAAATGTAAGAAAAATTGAGGCAAAATATGCAATAGGGTCACAAAAATCTATAATGTCACTTTAAGAAAGTAGCGGATTTATATATTTTTGGTTTTGATATAACAATTTGGCCCTTAATATTTAGATTCCTGATCACTAACAGGAACTATTTTGTAGCCAGGTAAACAGTCTGTGTCCCTGTGGGTCATATTTGTGTGTATTTCTAGAAAAATGCTTAAGCTGTGTGGTGTTTTCACCGTAAGCAAAGCATAAGCAAAGCAAAAGCAAACTGTAAGCAAAGTAACTGTGTCTTGATAAATCGTTTTGGCAACTCTTTTCTGAAGAAATAATGTATTTTTCTACTTCCCGGGAATCTTTTTCTGTCGAATATGGTGCAAAACTATAGAAAAATGGAGGTAAAATATGCAAAGGGGTCACAAAAATCCACAATGTTACTTTTATAAAGAATCAGAATTTTCTATTTCTGATTTTGATTAAACAATTTCACCCATAATTTATAGATTCACCTTCACTTACAGGTGCAATTATATACCCAGGTAAACAGTCTATGGTCCATATGAGTCATATTTGTGTGTATTTGTAGAAAAATGCTTAAATTTTGTGGTGTTTCACCGAAAGCAAAGCATAAGCAAATCGTAAGCAAACTGTAAGCAAAGTAACTGTGTCTTGATAAATCCTTTTTGCAACTATTTTCTGAAGAAATAATGTATTATTCGACTTTCCGGGAATCTATTTCTGTCGAATATGGTGCAAAACTGTAGAAAAATTTAAGTAAAATATGCAAAAGGGTCACAAAAATCCACCATGTTACTTTTATAAAGAATCAGAATTTTCTATTTTTGATTTTGATTAAACGATTTTACCCTTAATTTTTAGATTCACCTTCACTGACAGGTGCAATTGTATAGCCAGGGAACCAGTCTGTGTCCCTATAGGTCATATTCGTATATATTTATAGAAACATGCTTAAGTTGTGAGGTGTTTTCACCGTAAGCAAAGCATAAGCAAAGCGTAAGCAAACTAAGCAAAGGAACTGTGTCTTGATAAATCCTTTTTGCAACTATTTTCTGAAGAAATAATGTATTATTCGACTTTCTTGGAACCTATTTCTGTCGAATATGGTGCAAAACTGTAGAAAAATTGAGGTAAAATATGCAAAAGGGTCACAAAAATCTATAATGTCACTTTAAGAAAGTAGCGGATTTATATATTTTTGGTTTCGATTTAACAATTTGGCCCTTAATATTTAGATTCCTGATCACTAACAGGAACTATTTTGTAGCAAGGTAAACAGTCTGTGTCCCTATGGGTCATACTTGTGTGTATTTCTAGAAAAATGCTTAAATTGTGTGGTGTTTTCACTGTAAGCAAAGCATAAGCAAAGCGTAAGCAAACTAAGCAAAGGAACTGTGTCTTGATAAATCCTTTTTGCAACTATTTTCTGAAGAAATAATGGATTATTCGACTTTTCTGGAACCTATTTCTGTCAAATATGGTGCAATATCTAAGACAAATTGAGGCAAAATATGCAATAGGGTCACAAAAATCCATAATGTTACTTTAATAAAGTATCAGAATTTTCTATTTCTGATTTTGATTAAACAATTTTACACTTAATTTTTAGATTCACCTTTTCTGACAGGTGCAATTATAGAGCCAGGTAAGCAGTCTGTGGTCGATATGGGTCAAATTTTTGTGTATTTGTAGAAAAATGCTCAAATTTTGTGGTGTTTCACCGTAAGCAAAGCATAAGCAAATCGTAAGCAAACTGTAAGCAAAGTAACTGTGTCTTGATAAATCCTTTTTGCAACTCTTTTCTGAAGAAATAATGTATTTTTCTACTTCCCGGGAATCTTTTTCTGTCGAATATGGTGCAAAACTATAGAAAAATGGAGGTAAAATATGCAAAAGGGTCACAAAAATCCACAATGTTACTTTTATAAAGTATCAGAATTTTCTATTTTTGATTTTGATTAAACGATTTTACCCTTAATTTTTAGATTCACCTTCACTGACAGGTGCAATTGTATAGCCAGGGAACCAGTCTGTGTCCCTATAGGTCATATTCGTATATATTTATAGAAAAATGCTTAAGTTGTGAGGTGTTTTCACCGTAAGCAAAGCATAAGCAAACTGTAAGCATAGGAACTGTGTCTTGATAAATCCTTTTGGCAACTATTTTCTGAAGAAATAATGTATTATTCGACTTTCCGGGAATCTATTTCTGTCGAATATGGTGCAGAACTGTTGAAAAATTGAGGTAAAATATGCGAAAGGGTCACAAAAATCCACTATGTTACTTTTATAAAGTATCAGAATGTTCTATTTCTGATTTTGATTAAACGATTTTGCCCTTAATATTTAGATTCCTGATCACTAACAGGAACTATTTTGTAGCCAGGTAAACAGTCTGTTTTCCCATAGGTTATATTTGTGTGTATTTGTAGAAAAATGCTTAAATTGTGTGGTGTTTTCATCGTAAGGAAAGCCTAAGCAAACTGTAAGCAAAGGAACTATAGAAAAATGGAGGTTAAAAATGTGCAAAAGAGTCACAAAAATCAACAATGTTACTTTCATAAAGAATCAGAATTTTCTATTTCTGATTTTGATTAAACAATTTCACCCATAATTTATTGATTCACCTTCACTGACAGGTGCAATTATATACCCAGGTAAACAGTCTATGGTCCATATGGGTCATATTTGTGTGTATTTGTAGAAAAATGCTTAAATTTTGTGGTGTTTCATGGTAAGCAAAGCATAAGCAAATCGTAAGCAAACTGTAAGCAAAGTAGCTGTGTCTTGATAAATCCTTTTTGCAACTATTTTCTGAAGAAATAATGTATTATTCGACTTTCCGGGAATCTATTTCTGTCGAATATGGTGCAAAACTGTAGAAAAATTTAGGTAAAATATGCAAAAGGGTCACAAAAATCCACAATGTTACTTTTATAAAGAATCAGAATTTTCTACTTTTGATTTTGATTAAACGATTTTACCCTTAATTTTTAGATTCACCTTCACTGACAGGTGCAATTGTATAGCCAGGGAACCAGTCTGTGTCCCTATAGGTCATATTCGTATATATTTATAGAAAAATGCTTAAGTTGTGAGGTGTTTTCACCGTAAGCAAAGCATAAGCAAAGCGTAAGCAAACTAAGCAAAGGAACTGTGTCTTGATAAATCCTTTTTGCAACTATTTTCTGAAGAAATAATGGATTATTCGACTTTCCTGGAACCTATTTCTGTCAAATATGGTGCAATATCTAAGACAAATTGAGGTAAAATATGCAAAAGGGTCACAAAAATCTATAATGTCACTTTAAGAAAGTAGCGGATTTATATATTTTTGGTTTCGATTTAACAATTTGGCCCTTAATATTTAGATTCCTGATCACTAACAGGAACTATTTTGTAGCAAGGTAAACAGTCTGTGTCCCTATGGGTCATACTTGTGTGTATTTCTAGAAAAATGCTTAAATTGTGTGGTGTTTTCATCGTAAGCAAAGCATAAGCAAACTGTAAGCAAAGTAACTGTGTCTTGATAAATCCTTTTCGCAACTATTTCTGAACAAATAATGCATTATTCTACTTCCCGGAAATCTATTTCTGTCGAATATGGTTCAAAACTGTAGAAAAATTGAGGTAAAATATGCAAAAGGGTCACAAAAATCTATAATGTCACTTTAAGAAAGTAGCGGATTTATATATTTTTGGTTTCGATTTAACAATTTGGCCCTTAATATTTAGATTCCTGATCACTAACAGGAACTGTTTTGTAGGCAGGTAAACAGTCTGTGTCCCTATGGGTCATATTCGTATATATTTATAGAAAAATGCTTAAGTTGTGTGGTGTTTTCACCGTAAGCAAAGCATAAGCAAAGCGTAAGCAAACTAAGCAAAGGAACTGTGTCTTGATAAATCCTTTTTGCAACTATTTTCTGAAGAAATAATGGATTATTCGACTTTCCTGGAACCTATTTCTGTCAAATATGGTGCAATATCTAAGACAAATTGAGGCAAAATATGCAATAGGGTCACAAAAATCCACAATGTTACTTTTATAAAGTATCAGAATTTTCTATTTCTGATTTTGATTAAACAATTTTACACTTAATTTTTAGATTCACCTTTTCTGACAGGTGCAATTATAGAGCCAGGTAAGCAGTCTGAGGTCCATATGGGTCATATTTTTGTGTATTTGTAGAAAAATGCTTAAATTGTGTGGGGTTTTCACCGTAAGCAAAGCGTAAGCAAAGCATAAGCAAACTATAAGCAAAATAACTGTGTCTTGATAAATCCTTTTTGAAACTTTGTTCTAAAGAAATGATGTATTATTCTACTTCCGTGGAATCTATTTCTTTTGAATATCCTGAAAAACTTGATAAAAATTGAGGTAAAATATGCAAAAGGGTCACAAAAATCCACAATGTTTCTTTTATAAGGTATCAGAATTTTCTATTTTTGATTTTGATTAAACGATTTTACCCTTAATTTTTAGATTCCTGATCACTAACAGGAACTATTTTGTAGCCCATTAAACAGCCTGTGTCTCTATGGGTCATAATTGTGTGTATTTCTAGAAAAATGCGAAAGTTGTGTGATGTTTTCATCGTAAACAAAGCATAAGCAAAGCAGAAGCAAACTGTAAACATAGGAACTGTGTCTTGATAAATCCTTTTTGCAACTATTTTCTGAAGAAATAATGTATTATTCGACTTTCCGGGAATCTATTTCTGTCGAATATGGTGCAGAACTGTTGAAAAATTGAGGTAAAATATGCGAAAGGGTCACAAAAATCCACTATGTTACTTTTATAAAGTATCAGAATGTTCTATTTCTGATTTTGATTAAACGATTTTGCCCTTAATATTTAGATTCCTGATCACTAACAGGAACTATTTTGTAGCCAGGTAAACAGTCTGTTTTCCCATAGGTTATATTTGTGTGTATTTGTAGAAAAATGCTTAAATTGTGTGGTGTTTTCAACGTAAGCAAAGCATAAGCAAAGCGTAAACAAACTGTAAACAAAGGAACTGTGTCTTGATGAACCCTTTTTGCAACTATTGTTTGATGAAATAATGTATTATTCTACTTTCAGGGACCCTATTTCAGTCGAATATGGTGCAAAACTGAAGAAAAATTGAGGTAAAATATGCAAAAGGGTCACAAAAATCCACAATATTACTTTTATAAAGTATCAAAATGTTCTATTTCTGATTTTGATTAAACGATTTTGCCCTTAATATTTAGATTCCTGATCACGAACAGAACCATTTTGCAGCCAGGTAAACAGTATTGTCCCTATGGGTCATTTTTGTGTGTATTTGTAGAAAAACGCTTAAATTGTGTGGTGTTTTCATCGTAAGCAAAGCATAAGCAAACTGTAAGCAAAGGAACTGTGTCTTGATAAATCCTTTTGGCAACTATTTTCTGAAGAAATAATGTATTATGCAACTTTCCGGGTATCTATTTCTGTCGAATATGGTGCAAAACTGTAGAAAAATATAGGTAAAATATGATAAAGGGTCACAAAAATTCACAGTGTTACTTTTACAAAGTATCAGAATTTTCTATTTCTGATTTTGATTAAACGATTTCACCTTTAATTTTTAGATTCACCTTCACTGACAGGTGCAATTATATAGCCAGGGAACCAATCTGTGTCCCTTTGGGTCATATTTGTGTGTATTTGTAGAAAAATGCTTAAATTGTGTGGTCTTTTCAACGTAAGCAAAGCATAAGCAAACTGTAAGCATAGGAACTGTGTCTTGATAAATCCTTTTGGCAACTATTTTCTGAAGAAATAATGTATTATTCAACTTTCCGGGAATCTATTTATGTCGAATATGGTGCAAAACTGTAGAAAAATATAGGTAAAATATGATTAAGGGTCACAAAAATTCACAGTGTTATTTTTACAAAGTATCAGAATTTTCTATTTCTGATTATGATTAAACAATTTTACACTTAATTTTTAGATTCACCTTTTCTGACAGGTGCAATTATATAGCCAGGGAACCAGTCTGTGTCCCTATAGGTCATATTCGTATATATTTATAGAAAAATGCTTAAGTTGTGTGGTGTTTTCACCGTAAGCAAAGCATAAGCAAAGCGTAAGCAAACTAAGCAAAGGAACTGTGTCTTGATAAATCCTTTTTGCAACTATTTTCTGAAGAAATAATGGATTATTCGACTTTTCTGGAACCTATTTCTGTCAAATATGGTGCAATATCTAAGACAAATTGAGGCAAAATATGCAATAGGGTCACAAAAATCCATAATGTTACTTTAATAAAGTATCAGAATTTTCTATTTCTGATTTTGATTAAACAATTTTACACTTAATTTTTAGATTCACCTTTTCTGACAGGTGCAATTATAGAGCCAGGTAAGCAGTCTGTGGTCGATATGGGTCAAATTTTTGTGTATTTGTAGAAAAATGCTTAAATTTTGTGGTGTTTCACCGTAAGCAAAGCATAAGCAAATTGTAAGCAAACTGTAAGCAAAGTAACTGTGTCTTGATAAATCCTTTTTGCAACTCTTTTCTGAAGAAATAATGTATTTTTCTACTTCCCGGGAATCTTTTTCTGTCGAATATGGTGCAAAACTATAGAAAAATGGAGGTAAAATATGCAAAAGGGTCACAAAAATCCACAATGTTACTTTTATATAGTTACAACTATTTTCTGAAGAAATAATGTATTATTCGACTTTCCGGGAATCTATTTCTGTCGAATATGGTGCAGAACTGTTGAAAAATTGAGGTAAAATATGCGAAAGGGTCACAAAAATCCACTATGTTACTTTTATAAAGTATCAGAATGTTCTATTTCTGATTTTGATTAAACGATTTTGCCCTTAATATTTAGATTCCTGATCACTAACAGGAACTATTTTGTAGCCAGGTAAACAGTCTGTTTTCCCATAGGTTATATTTGTGTGTATTTGTAGAAAAATGCTTAAATTGTGTGGTGTTTTCATCGTAAGGAAAGCCTAAGCAAACTGTAAGCAAAGGAACTATAGAAAAATGGAGGTTAAAAATGTGCAAAAGAGTCACAAAAATCAACAATGTTACTTTCATAAAGAATCAGAATTTTCTATTTCTGATTTTGATTAAACAATTTCACCCATAATTTATTGATTCACCTTCACTGACAGGTGCAATTATATACCCAGGTAAACAGTCTATGGTCCATATGGGTCATATTTGTGTGTATTTGTAGAAAAATGCTTAAATTTTGTGGTGTTTCATGGTAAGCAAAGCATAAGCAAATCGTAAGCAAACTGTAAGCAAAGTAGCTGTGTCTTGATAAATCCTTTTTGCAACTATTTTCTGAAGAAATAATGTATTATTCGACTTTCCGGGAATCTATTTCTGTCGAATATGGTGCAAAACTGTAGAAAAATTTAGGTAAAATATGCAAAAGGGTCACAAAAATCCACAATGTTACTTTTATAAAGAATCAGAATTTTCTACTTTTGATTTTGATTAAACGATTTTACCCTTAATTTTTAGATTCACCTTCACTGACAGGTGCAATTGTATAGCCAGGGAACCAGTCTGTGTCCCTATAGGTCATATTCGTATATATTTATAGAAAAATGCTTAAGTTGTGAGGTGTTTTCACCGTAAGCAAAGCATAAGCAAAGCGTAAGCAAACTAAGCAAAGGAACTGTGTCTTGATAAATCCTTTTTGCAACTATTTTCTGAAGAAATAATGGATTATTCGACTTTCCTGGAACCTATTTCTGTCAAATATGGTGCAATATCTAAGACAAATTGAGGTAAAATATGCAAAAGGGTCACAAAAATCTATAATGTCACTTTAAGAAAGTAGCGGATTTATATATTTTTGGTTTCGATTTAACAATTTGGCCCTTAATATTTAGATTCCTGATCACTAACAGGAACTATTTTGTAGCAAGGTAAACAGTCTGTGTCCCTATGGGTCATACTTGTGTGTATTTCTAGAAAAATGCTTAAATTGTGTGGTGTTTTCATCGTAAGCAAAGCATAAGCAAACTGTAAGCAAAGTAACTGTGTCTTGATAAATCCTTTTCGCAACTATTTCTGAACAAATAATGCATTATTCTACTTCCCGGAAATCTATTTCTGTCGAATATGGTTCAAAACTGTAGAAAAATTGAGGTAAAATATGCAAAAGGGTCACAAAAATCTATAATGTCACTTTAAGAAAGTAGCGGATTTATATATTTTTGGTTTCGATTTAACAATTTGGCCCTTAATATTTAGATTCCTGATCACTAACAGGAACTGTTTTGTAGCCAGGTAAACAGTCTGTGTCCCTATGGGTCATATTCGTATATATTTATAGAAAAATGCTTAAGTTGTGTGGTGTTTTCACCGTAAGCAAAGCATAAGCAAAGCGTAAGCAAACTAAGCAAAGGAACTGTGTCTTGATAAATCCTTTTTGCAACTATTTTCTGAAGAAATAATGGATTATTCGACTTTCCTGGAACCTATTTCTGTCAAATATGGTGCAATATCTAAGACAAATTGAGGCAAAATATGCAATAGGGTCACAAAAATCCACAATGTTACTTTTATAAAGTATCAGAATTTTCTATTTCTGATTTTGATTAAACAATTTTACACTTAATTTTTAGATTCACCTTTTCTGACAGGTGCAATTATAGAGCCAGGTAAGCAGTCTGAGGTCCATATGGGTCATATTTTTGTGTATTTGTAGAAAAATGCTTAAATTGTGTGGGGTTTTCACCGTAAGCAAAGCGTAAGCAAAGCATAAGCAAACTATAAGCAAAATAACTGTGTCTTGATAAATCCTTTTTGAAACTTTGTTCTAAAGAAATGATGTATTATTCTACTTCCGTGGAATCTATTTCTTTTGAATATCCTGAAAAACTTAATAAAAATTGAGGTAAAATATGCAAAAGGGTCACAAAAATCCACAATGTTTCTTTTATAAGGTATCAGAATTTTCTATTTTTGATTTTGATTAAACGATTTTACCCTTAATTTTTAGATTCCTGATCACTAACAGGAACTATTTTGTAGCCCATTAAACAGCCTGTGTCTCTATGGGTCATAATTGAGTGTATTTCTAGAAAAATGCGAAAGTTGTGTGATGTTTTCATCGTAAACAAAGCATAAGCAAAGCAGAAGCAAACTGTAAACATAGGAACTGTGTCTTGATAAATCCTTTTTGCAACTATTTTCTGAAGAAATAATGTATTATTCGACTTTCCGGGAATCTATTTCTGTCGAATATGGTGCAGAACTGTTGAAAAATTGAGGTAAAATATGCGAAAGGGTCACAAAAATCCACTATGTTACTTTTATAAAGTATCAGAATGTTCTATTTCTGATTTTGATTAAACGATTTTGCCCTTAATATTTAGATTCCTGATCACTAACAGGAACTATTTTGTAGCCAGGTAAACAGTCTGTTTTCCCATAGGTTATATTTGTGTGTATTTGTAGAAAAATGCTTAAATTGTGTGGTGTTTTCAACGTAAGCAAAGCATAAGCAAAGCGTAAACAAACTGTAAACAAAGGAACTGTGTCTTGATGAACCCTTTTTGCAACTATTGTTTGATGAAATAATGTATTATTCTACTTTCAGGGACCCTATTTCAGTCGAATATGGTGCAAAACTGAAGAAAAATTGAGGTAAAATATGCAAAAGGGTCACAAAAATCCACAATATTACTTTTATAAAGTATCAAAATGTTCTATTTCTGATTTTGATTAAACGATTTTGCCCTTAATATTTAGATTCCTGATCACGAACAGAACCATTTTGCAGCCAGGTAAACAGTATTGTCCCTATGGGTCATTTTTATGTGTATTTGTAGAAAAACGCTTAAATTGTGTGGTGTTTTCATCGTAAGCAAAGCATAAGCAAACTGTAAGCAAAGGAACTGTGTCTTGATAAATCCTTTTGGCAACTATTTTCTGAAGAAATAATGTATTATGCAACTTTCCGGGTATCTATTTCTGTCGAATATGGTGCAAAACTGTAGAAAAATATAGGTAAAATATGATAAAGGGTCACAAAAATTCACAGTGTTACTTTTACAAAGTATCAGAATTTTCTATTTCTGATTTTGATTAAACGATTTCACCTTTAATTTTTAGATTCACCTTCACTGACAGGTGCAATTATATAGCCAGGGAACCAATCTGTGTCCCTTTGGGTCATATTTGTGTGTATTTGTAGAAAAATGCTTAAATTGTGTGGTCTTTTCAACGTAAGCAAAGCATAAGCAAACTGTAAGCATAGGAACTGTGTCTTGATAAATCCTTTTGGCAACTATTTTCTGAAGAAATAATTTATTATTCAACTTTCCGGGAATCTATTTATGTCGAATATGGTGCAAAACTGTAGAAAAATATAGGTAAAATATGATTAAGGGTCACAAAAATTCACAGTGTTATTTTTACAAAGTATCAGAATTTTCTATTTCTGATTATGATTAAACAATTTTACACTTAATTTTTAGATTCACCTTTTCTGACAGGTGCAATTATATAGCCAGGGAACCAGTCTGTGTCCCTATAGGTCATATTCGTATATATTTATAGAAAAATGCTTAAGTTGTGTGGTGTTTTCACCGTAAGCAAAGCATAAGCAAAGCGTAAGCAAACTAAGCAAAGGAACTGTGTCTTGATAAATCCTTTTTGCAACTATTTTCTGAAGAAATAATGGATTATTCGACTTTCCTGGAACCTATTTCTGTCAAATATGGTGCAATATCTAAGACAAATTGAGGCAAAATATGCAATAGGGTCACAAAAATCCACAATGTTACTTTTATAAAGTATCAGAATTTTCTATTTCTGATTTTGATTAAACAATTTTACACTTAATTTTTAGATTCACCTTTTCTGACAGGTGCAATTATAGAGCCAGGTAAGCAGTCTGTGGTCCATATGGGTCATATTTTTGTGTATTTGTAGAAAAATGCTTAAATTGTGTGGGGTTTTCACCGTAAGCAAAGCGTAAGCAAAGCATAAGCAAACTATAAGCAAAATAACTGTGTCTTGATAAATCCTTTTTGAAACTTTGTTCTAAAGAAATGATGTATTATTCTACTTCCGTGGAATCTATTTCTTTTGAATATCCTGAAAAACTTAATAAAAATTGAGGTAAAATATGCAAAAGGGTCACAAAAATCCACAATGTTTCTTTTATAAGGTATCAGAATTTTCTATTTTTGATTTTGATTAAACGATTTTACCCTTAATTTTTAGATTCCTGATCACTAACAGGAACTATTTTGTAGCCCATTAAACAGCCTGTGTCTCTATGGGTCATAATTGTGTGTATTTCTAGAAAAATGCGAAAGTTGTGTGATGTTTTCATCGTAAACAAAGCATAAGCAAAGCAGAAGCAAACTGTAAACATAGGAACTGTGTCTTGATAAATCCTTTTTGCAACTATTTTCTGAAGAAATAATGTATTATTCGACTTTCCGGGAATCTATTTCTGTCGAATATGGTGCAGAACTGTTGAAAAATTGAGGTAAAATATGCGAAAGGGTCACAAAAATCCACTATGTTACTTTTATAAAGTATCAGAATGTTCTATTTCTGATTTTGATTAAACGATTTTGCCCTTAATATTTAGATTCCTGATCACTAACAGGAACTATTTTGTAGCCAGGTAAACAGTCTGTTTTCCCATAGGTTATATTTGTGTGTATTTGTAGAAAAATGCTTAAATTGTGTGGTGTTTTCAACGTAAGCAAAGCATAAGCAAAGCGTAAACAAACTGTAAACAAAGGAACTGTGTCTTGATGAACCCTTTTTGCAACTATTGTTTGATGAAATAATGTATTATTCTACTTTCAGGGACCCTATTTCAGTCGAATATGGTGCAAAACTGAAGAAAAATTGAGGTAAAATATGCAAAAGGGTCACAAAAATCCACAATATTACTTTTATAAAGTATCAAAATGTTCTATTTCTGATTTTGATTAAACGATTTTGCCCTTAATATTTAGATTCCTGATCACGAACAGAACCATTTTGCAGCCAGGTAAACAGTATTGTCCCTATGGGTCATTTTTGTGTGTATTTGTAGAAAAACGCTTAAATTGTGTGGTGTTTTCATCGTAAGCAAAGCATAAGCAAACTGTAAGCAAAGGAACTGTGTCTTGATAAATCCTTTTGGCAACTATTTTCTGAAGAAATAATGTATTATGCAACTTTCCGGGTATCTATTTCTGTCGAATATGGTGCAAAACTGTAGAAAAATATAGGTAAAATATGATAAAGGGTCACAAAAATTCACAGTGTTACTTTTACAAAGTATCAGAATTTTCTATTTCTGATTTTGATTAAACGATTTCACCTTTAATTTTTAGATTCACCTTCACTGACAGGTGCAATTATATAGCCAGGGAACCAATCTGTGTCCCTTTGGGTCATATTTGTGTGTATTTGTAGAAAAATGCTTAAATTGTGTGGTCTTTTCAACGTAAGCAAAGCATAGGCAAACTGTAAGCATAGGAACTGTGTCTTGATAAATCCTTTTGGCAACTATTTTCTGAAGAAATAATTTATTATTCAACTTTCCGGGAATCTATTTATGTCGAATATGGTGCAAAACTGTAGAAAAATATAGGTAAAATATGATTAAGGGTCACAAAAATTCACAGTGTTATTTTTACAAAGTATCAGAATTTTCTATTTCTGATAATGATTAAACAATTTTACACTTAATTTTTAGATTCACCTTTTCTGACAGGTGCAATTATATAGCCAGGGAACCAGTCCGTGTCCCTATAGGTCATATTCGTATATATTTATAGAAAAATGCTTAAGTTGTGTGGTGTTTTCACCGTAAGCAAAGCATAAGCAAAGCGTAAGCAAACTAAGCAAAGGAACTGTGTCTTGATAAATCCTTTTTGCAACTATTTTCTGAAGAAATAATGGATTATTCGACTTTCCTGGAACCTATTTCTGTCAAATATGGTGCAATATCTAAGACAAATTGAGGCAAAATATGCAATAGGGTCACAAAAATCCACAATGTTACTTTTATAAAGTATCAGAATTTTCTATTTCTGATTTTGATTAAACAATTTTACACTTAATTTTTAGATTCACCTTTTCTGACAGGTGCATTTATAGAGCCAGGTAAGCAGTCTGTGGTCCATATGGGTCATATTTTTGTGTATTTGTAGAAAAATGCTTAAATTGTGTGGGGTTTTCACCGTAAGCAAAGCGTAAGCAAAGCATAAGCAAACTATAAGCAAAATAACTGTGTCTTGATAAATCCTTTTTGAAACTTTGTTCTAAAGAAATGATGTATTATTCTACTTCCGTGGAATCTATTTCTTTTGAATATCCTGAAAAACTTAATAAAAATTGAGGTAAAATATGCAAAAGGGTCACAAAAATCCACAATGTTTCTTTTATAAGGTATCAGAATTTTCTATTTTTGATTTTGATTAAACGATTTTACCCTTAATTTTTAGATTCCTGATCACTAACAGGAACTATTTTGTAGCCCATTAAACAGCCTGTGTCTCTATGGGTCATAATTGTGTGTATTTCTAGAAAAATGCGAAAGTTGTGTGATGTTTTCATCGTAAACAAAGCATAAGCAAAGCAGAAGCAAACTGTAAACATAGGAACTGTGTCTTGATAAATCCTTTTTGCAACTATTTTCTGAAGAAATAATGTATTATTCGACTTTCCGGGAATCTATTTCTGTCGAATATGGTGCAGAACTGTTGAAAAATTGAGGTAAAATATGCGAAAGGGTCACAAAAATCCACTATGTTACTTTTATAAAGTATCAGAATGTTCTATTTCTGATTTTGATTAAACGATTTTGCCCTTAATATTTAGATTCCTGATCACTAACAGGAACTATTTTGTAGCCAGGTAAACAGTCTGTTTTCCCATAGGTTATATTTGTGTGTATTTGTAGAAAAATGCTTAAATTGTGTGGTGTTTTCAACGTAAGCAAAGCATAAGCAAAGCGTAAACAAACTGTAAACAAAGGAACTGTGTCTTGATGAACCCTTTTTGCAACTATTGTTTGATGAAATAATGTATTATTCTACTTTCAGGGACCCTATTTCAGTCGAATATGGTGCAAAACTGAAGAAAAATTGAGGTAAAATATGCAAAAGGGTCACAAAAATCCACAATATTACTTTTATAAAGTATCAAAATGTTCTATTTCTGATTTTGATTAAACGATTTTGCCCTTAATATTTAGATTCCTGATCACGAACAGAACCATTTTGCAGCCAGGTAAACAGTATTGTCCCTATGGGTCATTTTTGTGTGTATTTGTAGAAAAACGCTTAAATTGTGTGGTGTTTTCATCGTAAGCAAAGCATAAGCAAACTGTAAGCAAAGGAACTGTGTCTTGATAAATCCTTTTGGCAACTCTTTTCTAAAGAAATAATGTATTATTCAACTTTCCGGGTATCTATTTCTGTCGAATATGGTGCAAAACTGTAGAAAAATATAGGTAAAATATGATAAAGGGTCACAAAAATTCACAGTGTTACTTTTACAAAGTATCAGAATTTTCTATTTCTGATTTTGATTAAACGATTTCACCTTTAATTTTTAGATTCACCTTCACTGACAGGAGCAATTATATAGCCAGGGAACCAATCTGTGTCCCTTTGGGTCATATTTGTGTGTATTTGTAGAAAAATGCTTAAATTGTGTGGTCTTTTCAACGTAAGCAAAGCATAAGCAAACTGTAAGCATAGGAACTGTGTCTTGATAAATCCTTTTGGCAACTATTTTCTGAAGAAATAATGTATTATTCAACTTTCCGGGAATCTATTTATGTCGAATATGGTGCAAAACTGTAGAAAAATATAGGTAAAATATGATTAAGGGTCACAAAAATTCACAGTTTTACTTTTACAAAGTATCAGAATTTTCTATTTCTGATTTTGATTAAACGATTTCACCTTTAATTTTTAGATTCACCTTCACTGACAGGTGCAATTATATACCCAGGGAACCAATCTGTGTCCCTTTGGGTCATATTTGTGTGTATTTGTAGAAAAATGCTTAAATTGTGTGGTCTTTTCAACGTAAGCAAAGCATAAGCAAACTGTAAGCATAGGAACTGTGTCTTGATAAATCCTTTTTGCAACTATTTTCTGAAGAAATAATGTATTATTCTACTTCCCAGGAATCCATTTCTGTGGAATATGGTGCAAAATCTAAGACAAATTGAGGCAAAATATACAATAGCGTCACAAAAATCGACAATGTTACTTTTATAAAGTATCAGAATTTTCTATTTCTGATTTTGATTAAAAATTTTACTCTTAATTTTTAGATTCACTTTCACTGACAGGTGCAATAATATAACCAGGTAAACAGTCTGTGGTCCATATGGATCATATTTTTGTGTATTTGTAGAAAAATGCTTAAATTGTGAGGGGCTTTCACCGTAAGCAAAGCATAAGCAAAGCGTAAGCAAACTGTAAGCAAAGTAGCTGTATCTTGATAAATCCTTTTTGCAACTCTTTTCTGAAGAAATAATGTATTATTCCACTTCCCGGGAATCTATTTCTGTTGAATATGGTGCCAAATGTAAGACAAATTGAGGCAAAATATGCAATAGGGTCACAAAAATCTATAATGTCACTTTAAGAAAGTAGCGGATTTATATATTTTTGGTTTTGATATAACAATTTGGCCCTTAATATTTAGATTCCTGATCACTAACAGGAACTATTTTGTAGCCAGGTAAACAGTCTGTGTCCCTGTGGGTCATATTTGTGTGTATTTCTAGAAAAATGCTTAAGCTGTGTGGTGTTTTCACCGTAAGCAAAGCATAAGCAAAGCAAAAGCAAACTGTAAGCAAAGTAACTGTGTCTTGATAAATCGTTTTGGCAACTCTTTTCTGAAGAAATAATGTATTTTTCTACTTCCCGGGAATCTTTTTCTGTCGAATATGGTGCAAAACTATAGAAAAATGGAGGTAAAATATGCAAAGGGGTCACAAAAATCCACAATGTTACTTTTATAAAGAATCAGAATTTTCTATTTCTGATTTTGATTAAACAATTTCACCCATAATTTATAGATTCACCTTCACTTACAGGTGCAATTATATACCCAGGTAAACAGTCTATGGTCCATATGGGTCATATTTGTGTGTATTTGTAGAAAAATGCTTAAATTTTGTGGTGTTTCACCGTAAGCAAAGCATAAGCAAATCGTAAGCAAACTGTAAGCAAAGTAACTGTCTCTTGATAAATCCTTTTTGCAACTATTTTCTGAAGAAATAATGTATTATTCGACTTTCCGGGAATCTATTTCTGTCGAATATGGTGCAAAACTGTAGATAAATTTAAGTAAAATATGCAAAAGGGTCACAAAAATCCACCATGTTACTTTTATAAAGAATCAGAATTTTCTATTTTTGATTTTGATTAAACGATTTTACCCTTAATTTTTAGATTCACCTTCACTGACAGGTGCAATTGTATAGCCAGGGAACCAGTCTGTGTCCCTATAGGTCATATTTGTATATATTTATAGAAACATGCTTAAGTTGTGAGGTGTTTTCACCGTAAGCAAAGCATAAGCAAAGCGTAAGCAAACTAAGCAAAGGAACTGTGTCTTGATAAATCCTTTTTGCAACTATTTTCTGAAGAAATAATGTATTATTCGACTTTCTTGGAACCTATTTCTGTCGAATATGGTGCAAAACTGTAGAAAAATTTAGGTAAAATATGCAAAAGGGTCACAAAAATCTATAATGTCACTTTAAGAAAGTAGCGGATTTATATATTTTTGGTTTCGATTTAACAATTTGGCCCTTAATATTTAGATTCCTGATCACTAACAGGAACTATTTTGTAGCAAGGTAAACAGTCTGTGTCCCTATGGGTCATACTTGTGTGTATTTCTAGAAAAATGCTTAAATTGTGTGGTGTTTTCATCGTAAGCAAAGCATAAGCAAACTGTAAGCAAAGTAACTGTGTCTTGATAAATCCTTTTCGCAACTATTTCTGAACAAATAATGTATTATTCTACTTCCCGGAAATCTATTTCTGTCGAATATGGTTCAAAACTGTAGAAAAATTGAGGTAAAATATGCAAAAGGGTCACAAAAATCTATAATGTCACTTTAAGAAAGTAGCGGATTTATATATTTTTGGTTTCGATTTAACAATTTGGCCCTTAATATTTAGATTCCTGATCACTAACAGGAACTGTTTTGTAGCCAGGTAAACAGTCTGTGTCCCTATGGGTCATATTCGTATATATTTATAGAAAAATGCTTAAGTTGTGAGGTGTTTTCACCGTAAGCAAAGCATAAGCAAACTGTAAGCATAGGAACTGTGTCTTGATAAATCCTTTTGGCAACTATTTTCTGAAGAAATAATGTATTATTCGACTTTCCGGGAATCTATTTCTGTCGAATATGGTGCAGAACTGTTGAAAAATTGAGGTAAAATATGCGAAAGGGTCACAAAAATCCACTATGTTACTTTTATAAAGTATCAGAATGTTCTATTTCTGATTTTGATTAAACGATTTTGCCCTTAATATTTAGATTCCTGATCACTAACAGGAACTATTTTGTAGCCAGGTAAACAGTCTGTTTTCCCATAGGTTATATTTGTGTGTATTTGTAGAAAAATGCTTAAATTGTGTGGTGTTTTCATCGTAAGGAAAGCCTAAGCAAACTGTAAGCAAAGGAACTATAGAAAAATGGAGGTTAAAAATGTGCAAAAGAGTCACAAAAATCAACAATGTTACTTTCATAAAGAATCAGAATTTTCTATTTCTGATTTTGATTAAACAATTTCACCCATAATTTATTGATTCACCTTCACTGACAGGTGCAATTATATACCCAGGTAAACAGTCTATGGTCCATATGGGTCATATTTGTGTGTATTTGTAGAAAAATGCTTAAATTTTGTGGTGTTTCATGGTAAGCAAAGCATAAGCAAATCGTAAGCAAACTGTAAGCAAAGTAGCTGTGTCTTGATAAATCCTTTTTGCAACTATTTTCTGAAGAAATAATGTATTATTCGACTTTCCGGGAATCTATTTCTGTCGAATATGGTGCAAAACTGTAGAAAAATTTAGGTAAAATATGCAAAAGGGTCACAAAAATCCACAATGTTACTTTTATAAAGAATCAGAATTTTCTACTTTTGATTTTGATTAAACGATTTTACCCTTAATTTTTAGATTCACCTTCACTGACAGGTGCAATTGTATAGCCAGGGAACCAGTCTGTGTCCCTATAGGTCATATTCGTATATATTTATAGAAAAATGCTTAAGTTGTGAGGTGTTTTCACCGTAAGCAAAGCATAAGCAAAAACGTAAGCAAACTAAGCAAAGGAACTGTGTCTTGATAAATCCTTTTTGCAACTATTTTCTGAAGAAATAATGGATTATTCGACTTTCCTGGAACCTATTTCTGTCAAATATGGTGCAATATCTAAGACAAATTGAGGTAAAATATGCAAAAGGGTCACAAAAATCTATAATGTCACTTTAAGAAAGTAGCGGATTTATATATTTTTGGTTTCGATTTAACAATTTGGCCCTTAATATTTAGATTCCTGATCACTAACAGGAACTATTTTGTAGCAAGGTAAACAGTCTGTGTCCCTATGGGTCATACTTGTGTGTATTTCTAGAAAAATGCTTAAATTGTGTGGTGTTTTCATCGTAAGCAAAGCATAAGCAAACTGTAAGCAAAGTAACTGTGTCTTGATAAATCCTTTTCGCAACTATTTCTGAACAAATAATGCATTATTCTACTTCCCGGAAATCTATTTCTGTCGAATATGGTTCAAAACTGTAGAAAAATTGAGGTAAAATATGCAAAAGGGTCACAAAAATCTATAATGTCACTTTAAGAAAGTAGCGGATTTATATATTTTTGGTTTCGATTTAACAATTTGGCCCTTAATATTTAGATTCCTGATCACTAACAGGAACTGTTTTGTAGGCAGGTAAACAGTCTGTGTCCCTATGGGTCATATTCGTATATATTTATAGAAAAATGCTTAAGTTGTGTGGTGTTTTCACCGTAAGCAAAGCATAAGCAAAGCGTAAGCAAACTAAGCAAAGGAACTGTGTCTTGATAAATCCTTTTTGCAACTATTTTCTGAAGAAATAATGGATTATTCGACTTTCCTGGAACCTATTTCTGTCAAATATGGTGCAATATCTAAGACAAATTGAGGCAAAATATGCAATAGGGTCACAAAAATCCACAATGTTACTTTTATAAAGTATCAGAATTTTCTATTTCTGATTTTGATTAAACAATTTTACACTTAATTTTTAGATTCACCTTTTCTGACAGGTGCAATTATAGAGCCAGGTAAGCAGTCTGTGTCCCTATGGGTCATACTTGTGTGTATTTCTAGAAAAATGCTTAAATTGTGTGGTGTTTTCATCGTAAGCAAAGCATAAGCAAACTGTAAGCAAAGTAACTGTGTCTTGATAAATCCTTTTCGCAACTATTTCTGAACAAATAATGCATTATTCTACTTCCCGGAAATCTATTTCTGTCGAATATGGTTCAAAACTGTAGAAAAATTGAGGTAAAATATGCAAAAGGGTCACAAAAATCTATAATGTCACTTTAAGAAAGTAGCGGATTTATATATTTTTGGTTTCGATTTAACAATTTGGCCCTTAATATTTAGATTCCTGATCACTAACAGGAACTGTTTTGTAGGCAGGTAAACAGTCTGTGTCCCTATGGGTCATATTCGTATATATTTATAGAAAAATGCTTAAGTTGTGTGGTGTTTTCACCGTAAGCAAAGCATAAGCAAAGCGTAAGCAAACTAAGCAAAGGAACTGTGTCTTGATAAATCCTTTTTGCAACTATTTTCTGAAGAAATAATGGATTATTCGACTTTCCTGGAACCTATTTCTGTCAAATATGGTGCAATATCTAAGACAAATTGAGGCAAAATATGCAATAGGGTCACAAAAATCCACAATGTTACTTTTATAAAGTATCAGAATTTTCTATTTCTGATTTTGATTAAACAATTTTACACTTAATTTTTAGATTCACCTTTTCTGACAGGTGCAATTATAGAGCCAGGTAAGCAGTCTGAGGTCCATATGGGTCATATTTTTGTGTATTTGTAGAAAAATGCTTAAATTGTGTGGGGTTTTCACCGTAAGCAAAGCGTAAGCAAAGCATAAGCAAACTATAAGCAAAATAACTGTGTCTTGATAAATCCTTTTTGAAACTTTGTTCTAAAGAAATGATGTATTATTCTACTTCCGTGGAATCTATTTCTTTTGAATATCCTGAAAAACTTGATAAAAATTGAGGTAAAATATGCAAAAGGGTCACAAAAATCCACAATGTTTCTTTTATAAGGTATCAGAATTTTCTATTTTTGATTTTGATTAAACGATTTTACCCTTAATTTTTAGATTCCTGATCACTAACAGGAACTATTTTGTAGCCCATTAAACAGCCTGTGTCTCTATGGGTCATAATTGTGTGTATTTCTAGAAAAATGCGAAAGTTGTGTGATGTTTTCATCGTAAACAAAGCATAAGCAAAGCAGAAGCAAACTGTAAACATAGGAACTGTGTCTTGATAAATCCTTTTTGCAACTATTTTCTGAAGAAATAATGTATTATTCGACTTTCCGGGAATCTATTT
Source organism: Sipunculus nudus (assembly GCA_026874595.1). Classification (NCBI taxonomy): domain Eukaryota; kingdom Metazoa; phylum Annelida; class Sipuncula; order Golfingiida; family Sipunculidae; genus Sipunculus; species Sipunculus nudus. The sequence continues at coordinate 83,741,279 of CM049312.1, read as the reverse complement.
CTGTCGAATATGGTGCAGAACTGTTGAAAAATTGAGGTAAAATATGCGAAAGGGTCACAAAAATCCACTATGTTACTTTTATAAAGTATCAGAATGTTCTATTTCTGATTTTGATTAAACGATTTTGCCCTTAATATTTAGATTCCTGATCACTAACAGGAACTATTTTGTAGCCAGGTAAACAGTCTGTTTTCCCATAGGTTATATTTGTGTGTATTTGTAGAAAAATGCTTAAATTGTGTGGTGTTTTCAACGTAAGCAAAGCATAAGCAAAGCGTAAACAAACTGTAAACAAAGGAACTGTGTCTTGATGAACCCTTTTTGCAACTATTGTTTGATGAAATAATGTATTATTCTACTTTCAGGGACCCTATTTCAGTCGAATATGGTGCAAAACTGAAGAAAAATTGAGGTAAAATATGCAAAAGGGTCACAAAAATCCACAATATTACTTTTATAAAGTATCAAAATGTTCTATTTCTGATTTTGATTAAACGATTTTGCCCTTAATATTTAGATTCCTGATCACGAACAGAACCATTTTGCAGCCAGGTAAACAGTATTGTCCCTATGGGTCATTTTTGTGTGTATTTGTAGAAAAACGCTTAAATTGTGTGGTGTTTTCATCGTAAGCAAAGCATAAGCAAACTGTAAGCAAAGGAACTGTGTCTTGATAAATCCTTTTGGCAACTATTTTCTGAAGAAATAATGTATTATGCAACTTTCCGGGTATCTATTTCTGTCGAATATGGTGCAAAACTGTAGAAAAATATAGGTAAAATATGATAAAGGGTCACAAAAATTCACAGTGTTACTTTTACAAAGTATCAGAATTTTCTATTTCTGATTTTGATTAAACGATTTCACCTTTAATTTTTAGATTCACCTTCACTGACAGGTGCAATTATATAGCCAGGGAACCAATCTGTGTCCCTTTGGGTCATATTTGTGTGTATTTGTAGAAAAATGCTTAAATTGTGTGGTCTTTTCAACGTAAGCAAAGCATAAGCAAACTGTAAGCATAGGAACTGTGTCTTGATAAATCCTTTTGGCAACTATTTTCTGAAGAAATAATGTATTATTCAACTTTCCGGGAATCTATTTATGTCGAATATGGTGCAAAACTGTAGAAAAATATAGGTAAAATATGATTAAGGGTCACAAAAATTCACAGTGTTATTTTTACAAAGTATCAGAATTTTCTATTTCTGATTATGATTAAACAATTTTACACTTAATTTTTAGATTCACCTTTTCTGACAGGTGCAATTATATAGCCAGGGAACCAGTCTGTGTCCCTATAGGTCATATTCGTATATATTTATAGAAAAATGCTTAAGTTGTGTGGTGTTTTCACCGTAAGCAAAGCATAAGCAAAGCGTAAGCAAACTAAGCAAAGGAACTGTGTCTTGATAAATCCTTTTTGCAACTATTTTCTGAAGAAATAATGGATTATTCGACTTTTCTGGAACCTATTTCTGTCAAATATGGTGCAATATCTAAGACAAATTGAGGCAAAATATGCAATAGGGTCACAAAAATCCATAATGTTACTTTAATAAAGTATCAGAATTTTCTATTTCTGATTTTGATTAAACAATTTTACACTTAATTTTTAGATTCACCTTTTCTGACAGGTGCAATTATAGAGCCAGGTAAGCAGTCTGTGGTCGATATGGGTCAAATTTTTGTGTATTTGTAGAAAAATGCTTAAATTTTGTGGTGTTTCACCGTAAGCAAAGCATAAGCAAATTGTAAGCAAACTGTAAGCAAAGTAACTGTGTCTTGATAAATCCTTTTTGCAACTCTTTTCTGAAGAAATAATGTATTTTTCTACTTCCCGGGAATCTTTTTCTGTCGAATATGGTGCAAAACTATAGAAAAATGGAGGTAAAATATGCAAAAGGGTCACAAAAATCCACAATGTTACTTTTATATAGTTACAACTATTTTCTGAAGAAATAATGTATTATTCGACTTTCCGGGAATCTATTTCTGTCGAATATGGTGCAGAACTGTTGAAAAATTGAGGTAAAATATGCGAAAGGGTCACAAAAATCCACTATGTTACTTTTATAAAGTATCAGAATGTTCTATTTCTGATTTTGATTAAACGATTTTGCCCTTAATATTTAGATTCCTGATCACTAACAGGAACTATTTTGTAGCCAGGTAAACAGTCTGTTTTCCCATAGGTTATATTTGTGTGTATTTGTAGAAAAATGCTTAAATTGTGTGGTGTTTTCATCGTAAGGAAAGCCTAAGCAAACTGTAAGCAAAGGAACTATAGAAAAATGGAGGTTAAAAATGTGCAAAAGAGTCACAAAAATCAACAATGTTACTTTCATAAAGAATCAGAATTTTCTATTTCTGATTTTGATTAAACAATTTCACCCATAATTTATTGATTCACCTTCACTGACAGGTGCAATTATATACCCAGGTAAACAGTCTATGGTCCATATGGGTCATATTTGTGTGTATTTGTAGAAAAATGCTTAAATTTTGTGGTGTTTCATGGTAAGCAAAGCATAAGCAAATCGTAAGCAAACTGTAAGCAAAGTAGCTGTGTCTTGATAAATCCTTTTTGCAACTATTTTCTGAAGAAATAATGTATTATTCGACTTTCCGGGAATCTATTTCTGTCGAATATGGTGCAAAACTGTAGAAAAATTTAGGTAAAATATGCAAAAGGGTCACAAAAATCCACAATGTTACTTTTATAAAGAATCAGAATTTTCTACTTTTGATTTTGATTAAACGATTTTACCCTTAATTTTTAGATTCACCTTCACTGACAGGTGCAATTGTATAGCCAGGGAACCAGTCTGTGTCCCTATAGGTCATATTCGTATATATTTATAGAAAAATGCTTAAGTTGTGAGGTGTTTTCACCGTAAGCAAAGCATAAGCAAAGCGTAAGCAAACTAAGCAAAGGAACTGTGTCTTGATAAATCCTTTTTGCAACTATTTTCTGAAGAAATAATGGATTATTCGACTTTCCTGGAACCTATTTCTGTCAAATATGGTGCAATATCTAAGACAAATTGAGGTAAAATATGCAAAAGGGTCACAAAAATCTATAATGTCACTTTAAGAAAGTAGCGGATTTATATATTTTTGGTTTCGATTTAACAATTTGGCCCTTAATATTTAGATTCCTGATCACTAACAGGAACTATTTTGTAGCAAGGTAAACAGTCTGTGTCCCTATGGGTCATACTTGTGTGTATTTCTAGAAAAATGCTTAAATTGTGTGGTGTTTTCATCGTAAGCAAAGCATAAGCAAACTGTAAGCAAAGTAACTGTGTCTTGATAAATCCTTTTCGCAACTATTTCTGAACAAATAATGCATTATTCTACTTCCCGGAAATCTATTTCTGTCGAATATGGTTCAAAACTGTAGAAAAATTGAGGTAAAATATGCAAAAGGGTCACAAAAATCTATAATGTCACTTTAAGAAAGTAGCGGATTTATATATTTTTGGTTTCGATTTAACAATTTGGCCCTTAATATTTAGATTCCTGATCACTAACAGGAACTGTTTTGTAGCCAGGTAAACAGTCTGTGTCCCTATGGGTCATATTCGTATATATTTATAGAAAAATGCTTAAGTTGTGTGGTGTTTTCACCGTAAGCAAAGCATAAGCAAAGCGTAAGCAAACTAAGCAAAGGAACTGTGTCTTGATAAATCCTTTTTGCAACTATTTTCTGAAGAAATAATGGATTATTCGACTTTCCTGGAACCTATTTCTGTCAAATATGGTGCAATATCTAAGACAAATTGAGGCAAAATATGCAATAGGGTCACAAAAATCCACAATGTTACTTTTATAAAGTATCAGAATTTTCTATTTCTGATTTTGATTAAACAATTTTACACTTAATTTTTAGATTCACCTTTTCTGACAGGTGCAATTATAGAGCCAGGTAAGCAGTCTGAGGTCCATATGGGTCATATTTTTGTGTATTTGTAGAAAAATGCTTAAATTGTGTGGGGTTTTCACCGTAAGCAAAGCGTAAGCAAAGCATAAGCAAACTATAAGCAAAATAACTGTGTCTTGATAAATCCTTTTTGAAACTTTGTTCTAAAGAAATGATGTATTATTCTACTTCCGTGGAATCTATTTCTTTTGAATATCCTGAAAAACTTAATAAAAATTGAGGTAAAATATGCAAAAGGGTCACAAAAATCCACAATGTTTCTTTTATAAGGTATCAGAATTTTCTATTTTTGATTTTGATTAAACGATTTTACCCTTAATTTTTAGATTCCTGATCACTAACAGGAACTATTTTGTAGCCCATTAAACAGCCTGTGTCTCTATGGGTCATAATTGAGTGTATTTCTAGAAAAATGCGAAAGTTGTGTGATGTTTTCATCGTAAACAAAGCATAAGCAAAGCAGAAGCAAACTGTAAACATAGGAACTGTGTCTTGATAAATCCTTTTTGCAACTATTTTCTGAAGAAATAATGTATTATTCGACTTTCCGGGAATCTATTTCTGTCGAATATGGTGCAGAACTGTTGAAAAATTGAGGTAAAATATGCGAAAGGGTCACAAAAATCCACTATGTTACTTTTATAAAGTATCAGAATGTTCTATTTCTGATTTTGATTAAACGATTTTGCCCTTAATATTTAGATTCCTGATCACTAACAGGAACTATTTTGTAGCCAGGTAAACAGTCTGTTTTCCCATAGGTTATATTTGTGTGTATTTGTAGAAAAATGCTTAAATTGTGTGGTGTTTTCAACGTAAGCAAAGCATAAGCAAAGCGTAAACAAACTGTAAACAAAGGAACTGTGTCTTGATGAACCCTTTTTGCAACTATTGTTTGATGAAATAATGTATTATTCTACTTTCAGGGACCCTATTTCAGTCGAATATGGTGCAAAACTGAAGAAAAATTGAGGTAAAATATGCAAAAGGGTCACAAAAATCCACAATATTACTTTTATAAAGTATCAAAATGTTCTATTTCTGATTTTGATTAAACGATTTTGCCCTTAATATTTAGATTCCTGATCACGAACAGAACCATTTTGCAGCCAGGTAAACAGTATTGTCCCTATGGGTCATTTTTATGTGTATTTGTAGAAAAACGCTTAAATTGTGTGGTGTTTTCATCGTAAGCAAAGCATAAGCAAACTGTAAGCAAAGGAACTGTGTCTTGATAAATCCTTTTGGCAACTATTTTCTGAAGAAATAATGTATTATGCAACTTTCCGGGTATCTATTTCTGTCGAATATGGTGCAAAACTGTAGAAAAATATAGGTAAAATATGATAAAGGGTCACAAAAATTCACAGTGTTACTTTTACAAAGTATCAGAATTTTCTATTTCTGATTTTGATTAAACGATTTCACCTTTAATTTTTAGATTCACCTTCACTGACAGGTGCAATTATATAGCCAGGGAACCAATCTGTGTCCCTTTGGGTCATATTTGTGTGTATTTGTAGAAAAATGCTTAAATTGTGTGGTCTTTTCAACGTAAGCAAAGCATAAGCAAACTGTAAGCATAGGAACTGTGTCTTGATAAATCCTTTTGGCAACTATTTTCTGAAGAAATAATTTATTATTCAACTTTCCGGGAATCTATTTATGTCGAATATGGTGCAAAACTGTAGAAAAATATAGGTAAAATATGATTAAGGGTCACAAAAATTCACAGTGTTATTTTTACAAAGTATCAGAATTTTCTATTTCTGATTATGATTAAACAATTTTACACTTAATTTTTAGATTCACCTTTTCTGACAGGTGCAATTATATAGCCAGGGAACCAGTCTGTGTCCCTATAGGTCATATTCGTATATATTTATAGAAAAATGCTTAAGTTGTGTGGTGTTTTCACCGTAAGCAAAGCATAAGCAAAGCGTAAGCAAACTAAGCAAAGGAACTGTGTCTTGATAAATCCTTTTTGCAACTATTTTCTGAAGAAATAATGGATTATTCGACTTTCCTGGAACCTATTTCTGTCAAATATGGTGCAATATCTAAGACAAATTGAGGCAAAATATGCAATAGGGTCACAAAAATCCACAATGTTACTTTTATAAAGTATCAGAATTTTCTATTTCTGATTTTGATTAAACAATTTTACACTTAATTTTTAGATTCACCTTTTCTGACAGGTGCAATTATAGAGCCAGGTAAGCAGTCTGTGGTCCATATGGGTCATATTTTTGTGTATTTGTAGAAAAATGCTTAAATTGTGTGGGGTTTTCACCGTAAGCAAAGCGTAAGCAAAGCATAAGCAAACTATAAGCAAAATAACTGTGTCTTGATAAATCCTTTTTGAAACTTTGTTCTAAAGAAATGATGTATTATTCTACTTCCGTGGAATCTATTTCTTTTGAATATCCTGAAAAACTTAATAAAAATTGAGGTAAAATATGCAAAAGGGTCACAAAAATCCACAATGTTTCTTTTATAAGGTATCAGAATTTTCTATTTTTGATTTTGATTAAACGATTTTACCCTTAATTTTTAGATTCCTGATCACTAACAGGAACTATTTTGTAGCCCATTAAACAGCCTGTGTCTCTATGGGTCATAATTGTGTGTATTTCTAGAAAAATGCGAAAGTTGTGTGATGTTTTCATCGTAAACAAAGCATAAGCAAAGCAGAAGCAAACTGTAAACATAGGAACTGTGTCTTGATAAATCCTTTTTGCAACTATTTTCTGAAGAAATAATGTATTATTCGACTTTCCGGGAATCTATTTCTGTCGAATATGGTGCAGAACTGTTGAAAAATTGAGGTAAAATATGCGAAAGGGTCACAAAAATCCACTATGTTACTTTTATAAAGTATCAGAATGTTCTATTTCTGATTTTGATTAAACGATTTTGCCCTTAATATTTAGATTCCTGATCACTAACAGGAACTATTTTGTAGCCAGGTAAACAGTCTGTTTTCCCATAGGTTATATTTGTGTGTATTTGTAGAAAAATGCTTAAATTGTGTGGTGTTTTCAACGTAAGCAAAGCATAAGCAAAGCGTAAACAAACTGTAAACAAAGGAACTGTGTCTTGATGAACCCTTTTTGCAACTATTGTTTGATGAAATAATGTATTATTCTACTTTCAGGGACCCTATTTCAGTCGAATATGGTGCAAAACTGAAGAAAAATTGAGGTAAAATATGCAAAAGGGTCACAAAAATCCACAATATTACTTTTATAAAGTATCAAAATGTTCTATTTCTGATTTTGATTAAACGATTTTGCCCTTAATATTTAGATTCCTGATCACGAACAGAACCATTTTGCAGCCAGGTAAACAGTATTGTCCCTATGGGTCATTTTTGTGTGTATTTGTAGAAAAACGCTTAAATTGTGTGGTGTTTTCATCGTAAGCAAAGCATAAGCAAACTGTAAGCAAAGGAACTGTGTCTTGATAAATCCTTTTGGCAACTATTTTCTGAAGAAATAATGTATTATGCAACTTTCCGGGTATCTATTTCTGTCGAATATGGTGCAAAACTGTAGAAAAATATAGGTAAAATATGATAAAGGGTCACAAAAATTCACAGTGTTACTTTTACAAAGTATCAGAATTTTCTATTTCTGATTTTGATTAAACGATTTCACCTTTAATTTTTAGATTCACCTTCACTGACAGGTGCAATTATATAGCCAGGGAACCAATCTGTGTCCCTTTGGGTCATATTTGTGTGTATTTGTAGAAAAATGCTTAAATTGTGTGGTCTTTTCAACGTAAGCAAAGCATAAGCAAACTGTAAGCATAGGAACTGTGTCTTGATAAATCCTTTTGGCAACTATTTTCTGAAGAAATAATTTATTATTCAACTTTCCGGGAATCTATTTATGTCGAATATGGTGCAAAACTGTAGAAAAATATAGGTAAAATATGATTAAGGGTCACAAAAATTCACAGTGTTATTTTTACAAAGTATCAGAATTTTCTATTTCTGATAATGATTAAACAATTTTACACTTAATTTTTAGATTCACCTTTTCTGACAGGTGCAATTATATAGCCAGGGAACCAGTCCGTGTCCCTATAGGTCATATTCGTATATATTTATAGAAAAATGCTTAAGTTGTGTGGTGTTTTCACCGTAAGCAAAGCATAAGCAAAGCGTAAGCAAACTAAGCAAAGGAACTGTGTCTTGATAAATCCTTTTTGCAACTATTTTCTGAAGAAATAATGGATTATTCGACTTTCCTGGAACCTATTTCTGTCAAATATGGTGCAATATCTAAGACAAATTGAGGCAAAATATGCAATAGGGTCACAAAAATCCACAATGTTACTTTTATAAAGTATCAGAATTTTCTATTTCTGATTTTGATTAAACAATTTTACACTTAATTTTTAGATTCACCTTTTCTGACAGGTGCATTTATAGAGCCAGGTAAGCAGTCTGTGGTCCATATGGGTCATATTTTTGTGTATTTGTAGAAAAATGCTTAAATTGTGTGGGGTTTTCACCGTAAGCAAAGCGTAAGCAAAGCATAAGCAAACTATAAGCAAAATAACTGTGTCTTGATAAATCCTTTTTGAAACTTTGTTCTAAAGAAATGATGTATTATTCTACTTCCGTGGAATCTATTTCTTTTGAATATCCTGAAAAACTTAATAAAAATTGAGGTAAAATATGCAAAAGGGTCACAAAAATCCACAATGTTTCTTTTATAAGGTATCAGAATTTTCTATTTTTGATTTTGATTAAACGATTTTACCCTTAATTTTTAGATTCCTGATCACTAACAGGAACTATTTTGTAGCCCATTAAACAGCCTGTGTCTCTATGGGTCATAATTGTGTGTATTTCTAGAAAAATGCGAAAGTTGTGTGATGTTTTCATCGTAAACAAAGCATAAGCAAAGCAGAAGCAAACTGTAAACATAGGAACTGTGTCTTGATAAATCCTTTTTGCAACTATTTTCTGAAGAAATAATGTATTATTCGACTTTCCGGGAATCTATTTCTGTCGAATATGGTGCAGAACTGTTGAAAAATTGAGGTAAAATATGCGAAAGGGTCACAAAAATCCACTATGTTACTTTTATAAAGTATCAGAATGTTCTATTTCTGATTTTGATTAAACGATTTTGCCCTTAATATTTAGATTCCTGATCACTAACAGGAACTATTTTGTAGCCAGGTAAACAGTCTGTTTTCCCATAGGTTATATTTGTGTGTATTTGTAGAAAAATGCTTAAATTGTGTGGTGTTTTCAACGTAAGCAAAGCATAAGCAAAGCGTAAACAAACTGTAAACAAAGGAACTGTGTCTTGATGAACCCTTTTTGCAACTATTGTTTGATGAAATAATGTATTATTCTACTTTCAGGGACCCTATTTCAGTCGAATATGGTGCAAAACTGAAGAAAAATTGAGGTAAAATATGCAAAAGGGTCACAAAAATCCACAATATTACTTTTATAAAGTATCAAAATGTTCTATTTCTGATTTTGATTAAACGATTTTGCCCTTAATATTTAGATTCCTGATCACGAACAGAACCATTTTGCAGCCAGGTAAACAGTATTGTCCCTATGGGTCATTTTTGTGTGTATTTGTAGAAAAACGCTTAAATTGTGTGGTGTTTTCATCGTAAGCAAAGCATAAGCAAACTGTAAGCAAAGGAACTGTGTCTTGATAAATCCTTTTGGCAACTCTTTTCTAAAGAAATAATGTATTATTCAACTTTCCGGGTATCTATTTCTGTCGAATATGGTGCAAAACTGTAGAAAAATATAGGTAAAATATGATAAAGGGTCACAAAAATTCACAGTGTTACTTTTACAAAGTATCAGAATTTTCTATTTCTGATTTTGATTAAACGATTTCACCTTTAATTTTTAGATTCACCTTCACTGACAGGAGCAATTATATAGCCAGGGAACCAATCTGTGTCCCTTTGGGTCATATTTGTGTGTATTTGTAGAAAAATGCTTAAATTGTGTGGTCTTTTCAACGTAAGCAAAGCATAAGCAAACTGTAAGCATAGGAACTGTGTCTTGATAAATCCTTTTGGCAACTATTTTCTGAAGAAATAATGTATTATTCAACTTTCCGGGAATCTATTTATGTCGAATATGGTGCAAAACTGTAGAAAAATATAGGTAAAATATGATTAAGGGTCACAAAAATTCACAGTTTTACTTTTACAAAGTATCAGAATTTTCTATTTCTGATTTTGATTAAACGATTTCACCTTTAATTTTTAGATTCACCTTCACTGACAGGTGCAATTATATACCCAGGGAACCAATCTGTGTCCCTTTGGGTCATATTTGTGTGTATTTGTAGAAAAATGCTTAAATTGTGTGGTCTTTTCAACGTAAGCAAAGCATAAGCAAACTGTAAGCATAGGAACTGTGTCTTGATAAATCCTTTTTGCAACTATTTTCTGAAGAAATAATGTATTATTCTACTTCCCAGGAATCCATTTCTGTGGAATATGGTGCAAAATCTAAGACAAATTGAGGCAAAATATACAATAGCGTCACAAAAATCGACAATGTTACTTTTATAAAGTATCAGAATTTTCTATTTCTGATTTTGATTAAAAATTTTACTCTTAATTTTTAGATTCACTTTCACTGACAGGTGCAATAATATAACCAGGTAAACAGTCTGTGGTCCATATGGATCATATTTTTGTGTATTTGTAGAAAAATGCTTAAATTGTGAGGGGCTTTCACCGTAAGCAAAGCATAAGCAAAGCGTAAGCAAACTGTAAGCAAAGTAGCTGTATCTTGATAAATCCTTTTTGCAACTCTTTTCTGAAGAAATAATGTATTATTCCACTTCCCGGGAATCTATTTCTGTTGAATATGGTGCCAAATGTAAGACAAATTGAGGCAAAATATGCAATAGGGTCACAAAAATCTATAATGTCACTTTAAGAAAGTAGCGGATTTATATATTTTTGGTTTTGATATAACAATTTGGCCCTTAATATTTAGATTCCTGATCACTAACAGGAACTATTTTGTAGCCAGGTAAACAGTCTGTGTCCCTGTGGGTCATATTTGTGTGTATTTCTAGAAAAATGCTTAAGCTGTGTGGTGTTTTCACCGTAAGCAAAGCATAAGCAAAGCAAAAGCAAACTGTAAGCAAAGTAACTGTGTCTTGATAAATCGTTTTGGCAACTCTTTTCTGAAGAAATAATGTATTTTTCTACTTCCCGGGAATCTTTTTCTGTCGAATATGGTGCAAAACTATAGAAAAATGGAGGTAAAATATGCAAAGGGGTCACAAAAATCCACAATGTTACTTTTATAAAGAATCAGAATTTTCTATTTCTGATTTTGATTAAACAATTTCACCCATAATTTATAGATTCACCTTCACTTACAGGTGCAATTATATACCCAGGTAAACAGTCTATGGTCCATATGGGTCATATTTGTGTGTATTTGTAGAAAAATGCTTAAATTTTGTGGTGTTTCACCGTAAGCAAAGCATAAGCAAATCGTAAGCAAACTGTAAGCAAAGTAACTGTCTCTTGATAAATCCTTTTTGCAACTATTTTCTGAAGAAATAATGTATTATTCGACTTTCCGGGAATCTATTTCTGTCGAATATGGTGCAAAACTGTAGATAAATTTAAGTAAAATATGCAAAAGGGTCACAAAAATCCACCATGTTACTTTTATAAAGAATCAGAATTTTCTATTTTTGATTTTGATTAAACGATTTTACCCTTAATTTTTAGATTCACCTTCACTGACAGGTGCAATTGTATAGCCAGGGAACCAGTCTGTGTCCCTATAGGTCATATTTGTATATATTTATAGAAACATGCTTAAGTTGTGAGGTGTTTTCACCGTAAGCAAAGCATAAGCAAAGCGTAAGCAAACTAAGCAAAGGAACTGTGTCTTGATAAATCCTTTTTGCAACTATTTTCTGAAGAAATAATGTATTATTCGACTTTCTTGGAACCTATTTCTGTCGAATATGGTGCAAAACTGTAGAAAAATTTAGGTAAAATATGCAAAAGGGTCACAAAAATCTATAATGTCACTTTAAGAAAGTAGCGGATTTATATATTTTTGGTTTCGATTTAACAATTTGGCCCTTAATATTTAGATTCCTGATCACTAACAGGAACTATTTTGTAGCAAGGTAAACAGTCTGTGTCCCTATGGGTCATACTTGTGTGTATTTCTAGAAAAATGCTTAAATTGTGTGGTGTTTTCATCGTAAGCAAAGCATAAGCAAACTGTAAGCAAAGTAACTGTGTCTTGATAAATCCTTTTCGCAACTATTTCTGAACAAATAATGTATTATTCTACTTCCCGGAAATCTATTTCTGTCGAATATGGTTCAAAACTGTAGAAAAATTGAGGTAAAATATGCAAAAGGGTCACAAAAATCTATAATGTCACTTTAAGAAAGTAGCGGATTTATATATTTTTGGTTTCGATTTAACAATTTGGCCCTTAATATTTAGATTCCTGATCACTAACAGGAACTGTTTTGTAGCCAGGTAAACAGTCTGTGTCCCTATGGGTCATATTCGTATATATTTATAGAAAAATGCTTAAGTTGTGTGGTGTTTTCACTGTAAGCAAAGCATAAGCAAAGCGTAAGCAAACTAAGCAAAGGAACTGTGTCTTGATAAATCCTTTTTGCAACTATTTTCTGAAGAAATAATGGATTATTCGACTTTTCTGGAACCTATTTCTGTCAAATATGGTGCAATATCTAAGACAAATTGAGGCAAAATATGCAATAGGGTCACAAAAATCCACAATGTTACTTTAATAAAGTATCAGAATGTTCTATTTCTGATTTTGATTAAACAATTTTACACTTAATTTTTAGATTCACCTTTTCTAACAGGTGCAATTATAGAGCCAGGTAAGCAGTCTGTGGTCGATATGGGTCAAATTTTTGTGTATTTGTAGAAAAATGCTTAAATTTTGTGGTGTTTCACCGTAAGCAAAGCATAAGCAAATCGTAAGCAAACTGTAAGCAAAGTAACTGTGTCTTGATAAATCCTTTTTGCAACTCTTTTCTGAAGAAATAATGTATTTTTCTACTTCCCGGGAATCTTTTTCTGTCGAATATGGTGCAAAACTATAGAAAAATGGAGGTAAAATATGCAAAAGGGTCACAAAAATCCACAATGTTACTTTTATAAAGTATCAGAATTTTCTATTTTTGATTTTGATTAAACGATTTTACCCTTAATTTTTAGATTCACCTTCACTGACAGGTGCAATTGTATAGCCAGGGAACCAGTCTGTGTCCCTATAGGTCATATTCGTATATATTTATAGAAAAATGCTTAAGTTGTGAGGTGTTTTCACCGTAAGCAAAGCATAAGCAAACTGTAAGCATAGGAACTGTGTCTTGATAAATCCTTTTGGCAACTATTTTCTGAAGAAATAATGTATTATTCGACTTTCCGGGAATCTATTTCTGTCGAATATGGTGCTGAACTGTTGAAAAATTGAGGTAAAATATGCGAAAGGGTCACAAAAATCCACTATGTTACTTTTATAAAGTATCAGAATGTTCTATTTCTGATTTTTATTAAACGATTTTGCCCTTAATATTTAGATTCCTGATCACTAACAGGAACTATTTTGTAGCCAGGTAAACAGTCTGTTTTCCCATAGGTTATATTTGTGTGTATTTGTAGAAAAATGCTTAAATTGTGTGGTGTTTTCATCGTAAGGAAAGCCTAAGCAAACTGTAAGCAAAGAAACTATAGAAAAATGGAGGTTAAAAATGTGCAAAAGAGTCACAAAAATCAACAATGTTACTTTTATAAAGAATCAGAATTTTCTATTTCTGATTTTGATTAAACAATTTCACCCATAATTTATAGATTCACCTTCACTGACAGGTGCAATTATATACCCAGGTAAACAGTCTATGGTCCATATGGGTCATATTTGTGTGTATTTGTAGAAAAATGCTTAAATTTTGTGGTGTTTCACCGTAAGCAAAGCATAAGCAAATCGTAAGCAAACTGTAAGCAAAGTAGCTGTGTCTTGATAAATCCTTTTTGCAACTATTTTCTGAAGAAATAATGTATTATTCGACTTTCCGGGAATCTATTTCTGTCGAATATGGTGCAAAACTGTAGAAAAATTAGGTAAAATATGCAAAAGGGTCACAAAAATCCACAATGTTACTTTTATAAAGAATCAGAATTTTCTACTTTTGATTTTGATTAAACGATTTTACCCTTAATTTTTAGATTCACCTTCACTGACAGGTGCAATTGTATAGCCAGGGAACCAGTCTGTGTCCCTATAGGTCATATTCGTATATATTTATAGAAAAATGCTTAAGTTGTGAGGTGTTTTCACCGTAAGCAAAGCATAAGCAAAGCGTAAGCAAACTAAGCAAAGGAACTGTGTCTTGATAAATCCTTTTTGCAACTATTTTCTGAAGAAATAATGGATTATTCGACTTTCCTGGAACCTATTTCTGTCAAATATGGTGCAATATCTAAGACAAATTGAGGTAAAATATGCAAAAGGGTCACAAAAATCTATAATGTCACTTTAAGAAAGTAGCGGATTTATATATTTTTGGTTTCGATTTAACAATTTGGCCCTTAATATTTAGATTCCTGATCACTAACAGGAACTATTTTGTAGCAAGGTAAACAGTCTGTGTCCCTATGGGTCATACTTGTGTGTATTTCTAGAAAAATGCTTAAATTGTGTGGTGTTTTCATCGTAAGCAAAGCATAAGCAAACTGTAAGCAAAGTAACTGTGTCTTGATAAATCCTTTTCGCAACTATTTCTGAACAAATAATGCATTATTCTACTTCCCGGAAATCTATTTCTGTCGAATATGGTTCAAAACTGTAGAAAAATTGAGGTAAAATATGCAAAAGGGTCACAAAAATCTATAATGTCACTTTAAGAAAGTAGCGGATTTATATATTTTTGGTTTCGATTTAACAATTTGGCCCTTAATATTTAGATTCCTGATCACTAACAGGAACTGTTTTGTAGCCAGGTAAACAGTATTGTCCCTATGGGTCATTTTTGTGTGTATTTGTAGAAAAACGCTTAAATTGTGTGGTGTTTTCATCGTAAGCAAAGCATAAGCAAACTGTAAGCAAAGGAACTGTGTCTTGATAAATCCTTTTGGCAACTATTTTCTGAAGAAATAATGTATTATGCAACTTTCCGGGTATCTATTTCTGTCGAATATGGTGCAAAACTGTAGAAAAATATAGGTAAAATATGATAAAGGGTCACAAAAATTCACAGTGTTACTTTTACAAAGTATCAGAATTTTCTATTTCTGATTTTGATTAAACGATTTCACCTTTAATTTTTAGATTCACCTTCACTGACAGGTGCAATTATATAGCCAGGGAACCAATCTGTGTCCCTTTGGGTCATATTTGTGTGTATTTGTAGAAAAATGCTTAAATTGTGTGGTCTTTTCAACGTAAGCAAAGCATAAGCAAACTGTAAGCATAGGAACTGTGTCTTGATAAATCCTTTTGGCAACTATTTTCTGAAGAAATAATGTATTATTCAACTTTCCGGGAATCTATTTATGTCGAATATGGTGCAAAACTGTAGAAAAATATAGGTAAAATATGATTAAGGGTCACAAAAATTCACAGTGTTATTTTTACAAAGTATCAGAATTTTCTATTTCTGATAATGATTAAACAATTTTACACTTAATTTTTAGATTCACCTTTTCTGACAGGTGCAATTATATAGCCAGGGAACCAGTCCGTGTCCCTATAGGTCATATTCGTATATATTTATAGAAAAATGCTTAAGTTGTGTGGTGTTTTCACCGTAAGCAAAGCATAAGCAAAGCGTAAGCAAACTAAGCAAAGGAACTGTGTCTTGATAAATCCTTTTTGCAACTATTTTCTGAAGAAATAATGGATTATTCGACTTTCCTGGAACCTATTTCTGTCAAATATGGTGCAATATCTAAGACAAATTGAGGCAAAATATGCAATAGGGTCACAAAAATCCACAATGTTACTTTTATAAAGTATCAGGATTTTCTATTTCTGATTTTGATTAAACAATTTTACACTTAATTTTTAGATTCACCTTTTCTGACAGGTGCAATTATAGAGCCAGGTAAGCAGTCTGTGGTCCATATGGGTCATATTTTTGTGTATTTGTAGAAAAATGCTTAAATTGTGTGGGGTTTTCACCGTAAGCAAAGCGTAAGCAAAGCATAAGCAAACTATAAGCAAAATAACTGTGTCTTGATAAATCCTTTTTGAAACTTTGTTCTAAAGAAATGATGTATTATTCTACTTCCGTGGAATCTATTTCTTTTGAATATCCTGAAAAACTTAATAAAAATTGAGGTAAAATATGCAAAAGGGTCACAAAAATCCACAATGTTTCTTTTATAAGGTATCAGAATTTTCTATTTTTGATTTTGATTAAACGATTTTACCCTTAATTTTTAGATTCCTGATCACTAACAGGAACTATTTTGTAGCCCATTAAACAGCCTGTGTCTCTATGGGTCATAATTGTGTGTATTTCTAGAAAAATGCGAAAGTTGTGTGATGTTTTCATCGTAAACAAAGCATAAGCAAAGCAGAAGCAAACTGTAAACATAGGAACTGTGTCTTGATAAATCCTTTTTGCAACTATTTTCTGAAGAAATAATGTATTATTCGACTTTCCGGGAATCTATTTCTGTCGAATATGGTGCAGAACTGTTGAAAAATTGAGGTAAAATATGCGAAAGGGTCACAAAAATCCACTATGTTACTTTTATAAAGTATCAGAATGTTCTATTTCTGATTTTGATTAAACGATTTTGCCCTTAATATTTAGATTCCTGATCACTAACAGGAACTATTTTGTAGCCAGGTAAACAGTCTGTTTTCCCATAGGTTATATTTGTGTGTATTTGTAGAAAAATGCTTAAATTGTGTGGTGTTTTCAACGTAAGCAAAGCATAAGCAAAGCGTAAACAAACTGTAAACAAAGGAACTGTGTCTTGATGAACCCTTTTTGCAACTATTGTTTGATGAAATAATGTATTATTCTACTTTCAGGGACCCTATTTCAGTCGAATATGGTGCAAAACTGAAGAAAAATTGAGGTAAAATATGCAAAAGGGTCACAAAAATCCACAATATTACTTTTATAAAGTATCAAAATGTTCTATTTCTGATTTTGATTAAACGATTTTGCCCTTAATATTTAGATTCCTGATCACGAACAGAACCATTTTGCAGCCAGGTAAACAGTATTGTCCCTATGGGTCATTTTTGTGTGTATTTGTAGAAAAACGCTTAAATTGTGTGGTGTTTTCATCGTAAGCAAAGCATAAGCAAACTGTAAGCAAAGGAACTGTGTCTTGATAAATCCTTTTGGCAACTCTTTTCTAAAGAAATAATGTATTATTCAACTTTCCGGGTATCTATTTCTGTCGAATATGGTGCAAAACTGTAGAAAAATATAGGTAAAATATGATAAAGGGTCACAAAAATTCACAGTGTTACTTTTACAAAGTATCAGAATTTTCTATTTCTGATTTTGATTAAACGATTTCACCTTTAATTTTTAGATTCACCTTCACTGACAGGAGCAATTATATAGCCAGGGAACCAATCTGTGTCCCTTTGGGTCATATTTGTGTGTATTTGTAGAAAAATGCTTAAATTGTGTGGTCTTTTCAACGTAAGCAAAGCATAAGCAAACTGTAAGCATAGGAACTGTGTCTTGATAAATCCTTTTGGCAACTATTTTCTGAAGAAATAATGTATTATTCAACTTTCCGGGAATCTATTTATGTCGAATATGGTGCAAAACTGTAGAAAAATATAGGTAAAATATGATTAAGGGTCACAAAAATTCACAGTTTTACTTTTACAAAGTATCAGAATTTTCTATTTCTGATTTTGATTAAACGATTTCACCTTTAATTTTTAGATTCACCTTCACTGACAGGTGCAATTATATACCCAGGGAACCAATCTGTGTCCCTTTGGGTCATATTTGTGTGTATTTGTAGAAAAATGCTTAAATTGTGTGGTCTTTTCAACGTAAGCAAAGCATAAGCAAACTGTAAGCATAGGAACTGTGTCTTGATAAATCCTTTTTGCAACTATTTTCTGAAGAAATAATGTATTATTCTACTTCCCAGGAATCCATTTCTGTGGAATATGGTGCAAAATCTAAGACAAATTGAGGCAAAATATACAATAGCGTCACAAAAATCGACAATGTTACTTTTATAAAGTATCAGAATTTTCTATTTCTGATTTTATATTAAAAATTTTACTCTGAATTTTTAGATTCACTTTTACTGACAGGTGCAATAATATAACCAGGTAAACAGTCTGTGGTCCATATGGATCATATTTTTGTGTATTTGTAGAAAAATGCTTAAATTGTGAGGGGCTTTCACCGTAAGCAAAGCATAAGCAAAGCGTAAGCAAACTGTAAGCAAAGTAGCTGTATCTTGATAAATCCTTTTTGCAACTCTTTTCTGAAGAAATAATGTATTATTCCACTTCCCGGGAATCTATTTCTGTTGAATATGGTGCCAAATGTAAGACAAATTGAGGCAAAATATGCAATAGGGTCACAAAAATCTATAATGTCACTTTAAGAAAGTAGCGGATTTATATATTTTTGGTTTTGATATAACAATTTGGCCCTTAATATTTAGATTCCTGATCACTAACAGGAACTATTTTGTAGCCAGGTAAACAGTCTGTGTCCCTGTGGGTCATATTTGTGTGTATTTCTAGAAAAATGCTTAAGCTGTGTGGTGTTTTCACCGTAAGCAAAGCATAAGCAAAGCAAAAGCAAACTGTAAGCAAAGTAACTGTGTCTTGATAAATCGTTTTGGCAACTCTTTTCTGAAGAAATAATGTATTTTTCTACTTCCCGGGAATCTTTTTCTGTCGAATATGGTGCAAAACTATAGAAAAATGGAGGTAAAATATGCAAAGGGGTCACAAAAATCCACAATGTTACTTTTATAAAGAATCAGAATTTTCTATTTCTGATTTTGATTAAACAATTTCACCCATAATTTATAGATTCACCTTCACTTACAGGTGCAATTATATACCCAGGTAAACAGTCTATGGTCCATATGGGTCATATTTGTGTGTATTTGTAGAAAAATGCTTAAATTTTGTGGTGTTTCACCGTAAGCAAAGCATAAGCAAATCGTAAGCAAACTGTAAGCAAAGTAGCTGTGTCTTGATAAATCCTTTTTGCAACTATTTTCTGAAGAAATAATGTATTATTCGACTTTCCGGGAATCTATTTCTGTCGAATATGGTGCAAAACTGTAGAAAAACTTAGGTAAAATATGCAAAAGGGTCACAAAAATCCACAATGTTACTTTTATAAAGAATCAGAATTTTCTACTTTTGATTTTGATTAAACGATTTTACCCTTAATTTTTAGATTCACCTTCACTGACAGGTGCAATTGTATAGCCAGGGAACCAGTCTGTGTCCCTATAGGTCATATTCGTATATATTTATAGAAAAATGCTTAAGTTGTGAGGTGTTTTCACCGTAAGCAAAGCATAAGCAAAGCGTAAGCAAACTAAGCAAAGGAACTGTGTCATGATAAATCCTTTTCGCAACTATTTTCTGAAGAAATAATGGATTATTCGACTTTCCTGGAACCTATTTCTGTCAAATATGGTGCAATATCTAAGACAAATTGAGGTAAAATATGCAAAAGGGTCACAAAAATCTATAATGTCACTTTAAGAAAGTAGCGGATTTATATATTTTTGGTTTCGATTTAACAATTTGGCCCTTAATATTTAGATTCCTGATCACTAACAGGAACTATTTTGTAGCAAGGTAAACAGTCTGTGTCCCTATGGGTCATACTTGTGTGTATTTCTAGAAAAATGCTTAAATTGTGTGGTGTTTTCATCGTAAGCAAAGCATAAGCAAACTGTAAGCAAAGTAACTGTGTCTTGATAAATCCTTTTCGCAACTATTTCTGAACAAAAAATGCATTATTCTACTTCCCGGAAATCTATTTCTGTCGAATATGGTTCAAAACTGTAGAAAAATTGAGGTAAAATATGCAAAAGGGTCACAAAAATCTATAATGTCACTTTAAGAAAGTAGCGGATTTATATATTTTTGGTTTCGATTTAACAATTTGGCCCTTAATATTTAGATTCCTGATCACTAACAGGAACTGTTTTGTAGCCAGGTAAACAGTCTGTGTCCCTATGGGTCATATTCGTATATATTTATAGAAAAATGCTTAAGTTGTGTGGTGTTTTCACCGTAAGCAAAGCATAAGCAAAGCGTAAGCAAACTAAGCAAAGGAACTGTGTCTTGATAAATCCTTTTTGCAACTATTTTCTGAAGAAATAATGGATTATTCGACTTTCCTGGAACCTATTTCTGTCAAATATGGTGCAATATCTAAGACAAATTGAGGCAAAATATGCAATAGGGTCACAAAAATCCACAATGTTACTTTTATAAAGTATCAGAATTTTCTATTTCTGATTTTGATTAAACAATTTTACACTTAATTTTTAGATTCACCTTTTCTGACAGGTGCAATTATAGAGCCAGGTAAGCAGTCTGTGGTCCATATGGGTCATATTTTTGTGTATTTGTAGAAAAATGCTTAAATTGTGTGGGGTTTTCACCGTAAGCAAAGCGTAAGCAAAGCATAAGCAAACTATAAGCAAAATAACTGTGTCTTGATAAATCCTTTTTGAAACTTTGTTCTAAAGAAATGATGTATTATTCTACTTCCGTGGAATCTATTTCTTTTGAATATCCTGAAAAACTTAATAAAAATTGAGGTAAAATATGCAAAAGGGTCACAAAAATCCACAATGTTTCTTTTATAAGGTATCAGAATTTTCTATTTTTGATTTTGATTAAACGATTTTACCCTTAATTTTTAGATTCCTGATCACTAACAGGAACTATTTTGTAGCCCATTAAACAGCCTGTGTCTCTATGGGTCATAATTGTGTGTATTTCTAGAAAAATGCGAAAGTTGTGTGATGTTTTCATCGTAAACAAAGCATAAGCAAAGCAGAAGCAAACTGTAAACATAGGAACTGTGTCTTGATAAATCCTTTTTGCAACTATTTTCTGAAGAAATAATGTATTATTCGACTTTCCGGGAATCTATTTCTGTCGAATATGGTGCAGAACTGTTGAAAAATTGAGGTAAAATATGCGAAAGGGTCACAAAAATCCACTATGTTACTTTTATAAAGTATCAGAATGTTCTATTTCTGATTTTGATTAAACGATTTTGCCCTTAATATTTAGATTCCTGATCACTAACAGGAACTATTTTGTAGCCAGGTAAACAGTCTGTTTTCCCATAGGTTGTATTTGTGTGTATTTGTAGAAAAATGCTTAAATTGTGTGGTGTTTTCAACGTAAGCAAAGCATAAGCAAAGCGTAAACAAACTTTAAACAAAGGAACTGTGTCTTGATGAACCCTTTTTGCAACTATTGTTTGATGAAATAATGTATTATTCAACTTTCCGGGTATCTATTTCTGTCGAATATGGTGCAAAACTGTAGAAAAATATAGGTAAAATATGATAAAGGGTCACAAAAATTCACAGTGTTACTTTTACAAAGTATCAGAATTTTCTATTTCTGATTTTGATTAAACGATTTCACCTTTAATTTTTAGATTCACCTTCACTGACAGGTGCAATTATATAGCCAGGGAACCAATCTATGTCCCTTTGGGTCATATTTGTGTGTATTTGTAGAAAAATGCTTAAATTGTGTGGTCTTTTCAACGTAAGCAAAGCATAAGCAAACTGTAAGCATAGGAACTGTGTCTTGATAAATCCTTTTGGCAACTATTTTCTGAAGAAATAATGTATTATTCAACTTTCCGGGAATCTATTCATGTCGAATATGGTGCAAAACTGTAGAAAAATATAGGTAAAATATGATTAAGGGTCACAAAAATTCACAGTGTTACTTTTACAAAGTATCAGAATTTTCTATTTCTGATTTTGATTAAACGATTTCACCTTTAATTTTTAGATTCACCTTCACTGACAGGTGCAATTATATACCCAGGGAACCAATCTGTGTCCCTTTGGGTCATATTTGTGTGTATTTGTAGAAAAATGCTTAAATTGTGAGGGGCTTTCACCGTAAGCAAAGCATAAGCAAAGCGTAAGCAAACTGTAAGCAAAGTAGCTGTATCTTGATAAATCCTTTTTGCAACTCTTTTCTGAAGAAATAATGTATTATTCCACTTCCCGGGAATCTATTTCTGTTGAATATGGTGCCAAATGTAAGACAAATTGAGGCAAAATATGCAATAGGGTCACAAAAATCTATAATGTCACTTTAAGAAAGTAGCGGATTTATATATTTTTGGTTTTGATATAACAATTTGGCCCTTAATATTTAGATTCCTGATCACTAACAGGAACTATTTTGTAGCCAGGTAAACAGTCTGTGTCCCTGTGGGTCATATTTGTGTGTATTTCTAGAAAAATGCTTAAGCTGTGTGGTGTTTTCACCGTAAGCAAAGCATAAGCAAAGCAAAAGCAAACTGTAAGCAAAGTAACTGTGTCTTGATAAATCGTTTTGGCAACTCTTTTCTGAAGAAATAATGTATTTTTCTACTTCCCGGGAATCTTTTTCTGTCGAATATGGTGCAAAACTATAGAAAAATGGAGGTAAAATATGCAAAGGGGTCACAAAAATCCACAATGTTACTTTTATAAAGAATCAGAATTTTCTATTTCTGATTTTGATTAAACAATTTCACCCATAATTTATAGATTCACCTTCACTTACAGGTGCAATTATATACCCAGGTAAACAGTCTATGGTCCATATGGGTCATATTTGTGTGTATTTGTAGAAAAATGCTTAAATTTTGTGGTGTTTCACCGAAAGCAAAGCATAAGCAAATCGTAAGCAAACTGTAAGCAAAGTAACTGTGTCTTGATAAATCCTTTTTGCAACTATTGTTTGAAGAAATAATGTATTATTCGACTTTCCGGGAATCTATTTCTGTCGAATATGGTGCAAAACTGTAGAAAAATTTAAGTAAAATATGCAAAAGGGTCACAAAAATCCACCATGTTACTTTTATAAAGAATCAGAATTTTCTATTTTTGATTTTGATTAAACGATTTTACCCTTAATTTTTAGATTCACCTTCACTGACAGGTGCAATTGTATAGCCAGGGAACCAGTCTGTGTCCCTATAGGTCATATTCGTATATATTTATAGAAACATGCTTAAGTTGTGAGGTGTTTTCACCGTAAGCAAAGCATAAGCAAAGCGTAAGCAAACTAAGCAAAGGAACTGTGTCTTGATAAATCCTTTTTGCAACTATTTTCTGAAGAAATAATGTATTATTCGACTTTCTTGGAACCTATTTCTGTCGAATATGGTGCAAAACTGTAGAAAAATTGAGGTAAAATATGCAAAAGGGTCACAAAAATCTATAATGTCACTTTAAGAAAGTAGCGGATTTATATATTTTTGGTTTCGATTTAACAATTTGGCCCTTAATATTTAGATTCCTGATCACTAACAGGAACTATTTTGTAGCAAGGTAAACAGTCTGTGTCCCTATGGGTCATACTTGTGTGTATTTCTAGAAAAATGCTTAAATTGTGTGGTGTTTTCACTGTAAGCAAAGCATAAGCAAAGCGTAAGCAAACTAAGCAAAGGAACTGTGTCTTGATAAATCCTTTTTGCAACTATTTTCTGAAGAAATAATGGATTATTCGACTTTTCTGGAACCTATTTCTGTCAAATATGGTGCAATATCTAAGACAAATTGAGGCAAAATATGCAATAGGGTCACAAAAATCCATAATGTTACTTTAATAAAGTATCAGAATTTTCTATTTCTGATTTTGATTAAACAATTTTACACTTAATTTTTAGATTCACCTTTTCTGACAGGTGCAATTATAGAGCCAGGTAAGCAGTCTGTGGTCGATATGGGTCAAATTTTTGTGTATTTGTAGAAAAATGCTTAAATTTTGTGGTGTTTCACCGTAAGCAAAGCATAAGCAAATCGTAAGCAAACTGTAAGCAAAGTAACTGTGTCTTGATAAATCCTTTTTGCAACTCTTTTCTGAAGAAATAATGTATTTTTCTACTTCCCGGGAATCTTTTTCTGTCGAATATGGTGCAAAACTATAGAAAAATGGAGGTAAAATATGCAAAAGGGTCACAAAAATCCACAATGTTACTTTTATAAAGTATCAGAATTTTCTATTTTTGATTTTGATTAAACGATTTTACCCTTAATTTTTAGATTCACCTTCACTGACAGGTGCAATTGTATAGCCAGGGAACCAGTCTGTGTCCCTATAGGTCATATTCGTATATATTTATAGAAAAATGCTTAAGTTGTGAGGTGTTTTCACCGTAAGCAAAGCATAAGCAAACTGTAAGCATAGGAACTGTGTCTTGATAAATCCTTTTGGCAACTATTTTCTGAAGAAATAATGTATTATTCGACTTTCCGGGAATCTATTTCTGTCGAATATGGTGCAGAACTGTTGAAAAATTGAGGTAAAATATGCGAAAGGGTCACAAAAATCCACTATGTTACTTTTATAAAGTATCAGAATGTTCTATTTCTGATTTTGATTAAACGATTTTGCCCTTAATATTTAGATTCCTGATCACTAACAGGAACTATTTTGTAGCCAGGTAAACAGTCTGTTTTCCCATAGGTTATATTTGTGTGTATTTGTAGAAAAATGCTTAAATTGTGTGGTGTTTTCATCGTAAGGAAAGCCTAAGCAAACTGTAAGCAAAGGAACTATAGAAAAATGGAGGTTAAAAATGTGCAAAAGAGTCACAAAAATCAACAATGTTACTTTCATAAAGAATCAGAATTTTCTATTTCTGATTTTGATTAAACAATTTCACCCATAATTTATTGATTCACCTTCACTGACAGGTGCAATTATATACCCAGGTAAACAGTCTATGGTCCATATGGGTCATATTTGTGTGTATTTGTAGAAAAATGCTTAAATTTTGTGGTGTTTCATGGTAAGCAAAGCATAAGCAAATCGTAAGCAAACTGTAAGCAAAGTAGCTGTGTCTTGATAAATCCTTTTTGCAACTATTTTCTGAAGAAATAATGTATTATTCGACTTTCCGGGAATCTATTTCTGTCGAATATGGTGCAAAACTGTAGAAAAATTAGGTAAAATATGCAAAAGGGTCACAAAAATCCACAATGTTACTTTTATAAAGAATCAGAATTTTCTACTTTTGATTTTGATTAAACGATTTTACCCTTAATTTTTAGATTCACCTTCACTGACAGGTGCAATTGTATAGCCAGGGAACCAGTCTGTGTCCCTATAGGTCATATTCGTATATATTTATAGAAAAATGCTTAAGTTGTGAGGTGTTTTCACCGTAAGCAAAGCATAAGCAAAGCGTAAGCAAACTAAGCAAAGGAACTGTGTCTTGATAAATCCTTTTTGCAACTATTTTCTGAAGAAATAATGGATTATTCGACTTTCCTGGAACCTATTTCTGTCAAATATGGTGCAATATCTAAGACAAATTGAGGTAAAATATGCAAAAGGGTCACAAAAATCTATAATGTCACTTTAAGAAAGTAGCGGATTTATATATTTTTGGTTTCGATTTAACAATTTGGCCCTTAATATTTAGATTCCTGATCACTAACAGGAACTATTTTGTAGCAAGGTAAACAGTCTGTGTCCCTATGGGTCATACTTGTGTGTATTTCTAGAAAAATGCTTAAATTGTGTGGTGTTTTCATCGTAAGCAAAGCATAAGCAAACTGTAAGCAAAGTAACTGTGTCTTGATAAATCCTTTTCGCAACTATTTCTGAACAAATAATGCATTATTCTACTTCCCGGAAATCTATTTCTGTCGAATATGGTTCAAAACTGTAGAAAAATTGAGGTAAAATATGCAAAAGGGTCACAAAAATCTATAATGTCACTTTAAGAAAGTAGCGGATTTATATATTTTTGGTTTCGATTTAACAATTTGGCCCTTAATATTTAGATTCCTGATCACTAACAGGAACTGTTTTGTAGCCAGGTAAACAGTCTGTGTCCCTATGGGTCATATTCGTATATATTTATAGAAAAATGCTTAAGTTGTGTGGTGTTTTCACCGTAAGCAAAGCATAAGCAAAGCGTAAGCAAACTAAGCAAAGGAACTGTGTCTTGATAAATCCTTTTTGCAACTATTTTCTGAAGAAATAATGGATTATTCGACTTTCCTGGAACCTATTTCTGTCAAATATGGTGCAATATCTAAGACAAATTGAGGCAAAATATGCAATAGGGTCACAAAAATCCACAATGTTACTTTTATAAAGTATCAGAATTTTCTATTTCTGATTTTGATTAAACAATTTTACACTTAATTTTTAGATTCACCTTTTCTGACAGGTGCAATTATAGAGCCAGGTAAGCAGTCTGAGGTCCATATGGGTCATATTTTTGTGTATTTGTAGAAAAATGCTTAAATTGTGTGGGGTTTTCACCGTAAGCAAAGCGTAAGCAAAGCATAAGCAAACTATAAGCAAAATAACTGTGTCTTGATAAATCCTTTTTGAAACTTTGTTCTAAAGAAATGATGTATTATTCTACTTCCGTGGAATCTATTTCTTTTGAATATCCTGAAAAACTTAATAAAAATTGAGGTAAAATATGCAAAAGGGTCACAAAAATCCACAATGTTTCTTTTATAAGGTATCAGAATTTTCTATTTTTGATTTTGATTAAACGATTTTACCCTTAATTTTTAGATTCCTGATCACTAACAGGAACTATTTTGTAGCCCATTAAACAGCCTGTGTCTCTATGGGTCATAATTGTGTGTATTTCTAGAAAAATGCGAAAGTTGTGTGATGTTTTCATCGTAAACAAAGCATAAGCAAAGCAGAAGCAAACTGTAAACATAGGAACTGTGTCTTGATAAATCCTTTTTGCAACTATTTTCTGAAGAAATAATGTATTATTCGACTTTCCGGGAATCTATTTCTGTCGAATATGGTGCAGAACTGTTGAAAAATTGAGGTAAAATATGCGAAAGGGTCACAAAAATCCACTATGTTACTTTTATAAAGTATCAGAATGTTCTATTTCTGATTTTGATTAAACGATTTTGCCCTTAATATTTAGATTCCTGATCACTAACAGGAACTATTTTGTAGCCAGGTAAACAGTCTGTTTTCCCATAGGTTATATTTGTGTGTATTTGTAGAAAAATGCTTAAATTGTGTGGTGTTTTCAACGTAAGCAAAGCATAAGCAAAGCGTAAACAAACTGTAAACAAAGGAACTGTGTCTTGATGAACCCTTTTTGCAACTATTGTTTGATGAAATAATGTATTATTCTACTTTCAGGGACCCTATTTCAGTCGAATATGGTGCAAAACTGAAGAAAAATTGAGGTAAAATATGCAAAAGGGTCACAAAAATCCACAATATTACTTTTATAAAGTATCAAAATGTTCTATTTCTGATTTTGATTAAACGATTTTGCCCTTAATATTTAGATTCCTGATCACGAACAGAACCATTTTGCAGCCAGGTAAACAGTATTGTCCCTATGGGTCATTTTTGTGTGTATTTGTAGAAAAACGCTTAAATTGTGTGGTGTTTTCATCGTAAGCAAAGCATAAGCAAACTGTAAGCAAAGGAACTGTGTCTTGATAAATCCTTTTGGCAACTATTTTCTGAAGAAATAATGTATTATGCAACTTTCCGGGTATCTATTTCTGTCGAATATGGTGCAAAACTGTAGAAAAATATAGGTAAAATATGATAAAGGGTCACAAAAATTCACAGTGTTACTTTTACAAAGTATCAGAATTTTCTATTTCTGATTTTGATTAAACGATTTCACCTTTAATTTTTAGATTCACCTTCACTGACAGGTGCAATTATATAGCCAGGGAACCAATCTGTGTCCCTTTGGGTCATATTTGTGTGTATTTGTAGAAAAATGCTTAAATTGTGTGGTCTTTTCAACGTAAGCAAAGCATAAGCAAACTGTAAGCATAGGAACTGTGTCTTGATAAATCCTTTTGGCAACTATTTTCTGAAGAAATAATGTATTATTCAACTTTCCGGGAATCTATTTATGTCGAATATGGTGCAAAACTGTAGAAAAATATAGGTAAAATATGATTAAGGGTCACAAAAATTCACAGTGTTATTTTTACAAAGTATCAGAATTTTCTATTTCTGATTATGATTAAACAATTTTACACTTAATTTTTAGATTCACCTTTTCTGACAGGTGCAATTATATAGCCAGGGAACCAGTCTGTGTCCCTATAGGTCATATTCGTATATATTTATAGAAAAATGCTTAAGTTGTGTGGTGTTTTCACCGTAAGCAAAGCATAAGCAAAGCGTAAGCAAACTAAGCAAAGGAACTGTGTCTTGATAAATCCTTTTTGCAACTATTTTCTGAAGAAATAATGGATTATTCGACTTTTCTGGAACCTATTTCTGTCAAATATGGTGCAATATCTAAGACAAATTGAGGCAAAATATGCAATAGGGTCACAAAAATCCATAATGTTACTTTAATAAAGTATCAGAATTTTCTATTTCTGATTTTGATTAAACAATTTTACACTTAATTTTTAGATTCACCTTTTCTGACAGGTGCAATTATAGAGCCAGGTAAGCAGTCTGTGGTCGATATGGGTCAAATTTTTGTGTATTTGTAGAAAAATGCTTAAATTTTGTGGTGTTTCACCGTAAGCAAAGCATAAGCAAATCGTAAGCAAACTGTAAGCAAAGTAACTGTGTCTTGATAAATCCTTTTTGCAACTCTTTTCTGAAGAAATAATGTATTTTTCTACTTCCCGGGAATCTTTTTCTGTCGAATATGGTGCAAAACTATAGAAAAATGGAGGTAAAATATGCAAAAGGGTCACAAAAATCCACAATGTTACTTTTATATAGTTACAACTATTTTCTGAAGAAATAATGTATTATTCGACTTTCCGGGAATCTATTTCTGTCGAATATGGTGCAGAACTGTTGAAAAATTGAGGTAAAATATGCGAAAGGGTCACAAAAATCCACTATGTTACTTTTATAAAGTATCAGAATGTTCTATTTCTGATTTTGATTAAACGATTTTGCCCTTAATATTTAGATTCCTGATCACTAACAGGAACTATTTTGTAGCCAGGTAAACAGTCTGTTTTCCCATAGGTTATATTTGTGTGTATTTGTAGAAAAATGCTTAAATTGTGTGGTGTTTTCATCGTAAGGAAAGCCTAAGCAAACTGTAAGCAAAGGAACTATAGAAAAATGGAGGTTAAAAATGTGCAAAAGAGTCACAAAAATCAACAATGTTACTTTCATAAAGAATCAGAATTTTCTATTTCTGATTTTGATTAAACAATTTCACCCATAATTTATTGATTCACCTTCACTGACAGGTGCAATTATATACCCAGGTAAACAGTCTATGGTCCATATGGGTCATATTTGTGTGTATTTGTAGAAAAATGCTTAAATTTTGTGGTGTTTCATGGTAAGCAAAGCATAAGCAAATCGTAAGCAAACTGTAAGCAAAGTAGCTGTGTCTTGATAAATCCTTTTTGCAACTATTTTCTGAAGAAATAATGTATTATTCGACTTTCCGGGAATCTATTTCTGTCGAATATGGTGCAAAACTGTAGAAAAATTTAGGTAAAATATGCAAAAGGGTCACAAAAATCCACAATGTTACTTTTATAAAGAATCAGAATTTTCTACTTTTGATTTTGATTAAACGATTTTACCCTTAATTTTTAGATTCACCTTCACTGACAGGTGCAATTGTATAGCCAGGGAACCAGTCTGTGTCCCTATAGGTCATATTCGTATATATTTATAGAAAAATGCTTAAGTTGTGAGGTGTTTTCACCGTAAGCAAAGCATAAGCAAAGCGTAAGCAAACTAAGCAAAGGAACTGTGTCTTGATAAATCCTTTTTGCAACTATTTTCTGAAGAAATAATGGATTATTCGACTTTCCTGGAACCTATTTCTGTCAAATATGGTGCAATATCTAAGACAAATTGAGGTAAAATATGCAAAAGGGTCACAAAAATCTATAATGTCACTTTAAGAAAGTAGCGGATTTATATATTTTTGGTTTCGATTTAACAATTTGGCCCTTAATATTTAGATTCCTGATCACTAACAGGAACTATTTTGTAGCAAGGTAAACAGTCTGTGTCCCTATGGGTCATACTTGTGTGTATTTCTAGAAAAATGCTTAAATTGTGTGGTGTTTTCATCGTAAGCAAAGCATAAGCAAACTGTAAGCAAAGTAACTGTGTCTTGATAAATCCTTTTCGCAACTATTTCTGAACAAATAATGCATTATTCTACTTCCCGGAAATCTATTTCTGTCGAATATGGTTCAAAACTGTAGAAAAATTGAGGTAAAATATGCAAAAGGGTCACAAAAATCTATAATGTCACTTTAAGAAAGTAGCGGATTTATATATTTTTGGTTTCGATTTAACAATTTGGCCCTTAATATTTAGATTCCTGATCACTAACAGGAACTGTTTTGTAGCCAGGTAAACAGTCTGTGTCCCTATGGGTCATATTCGTATATATTTATAGAAAAATGCTTAAGTTGTGTGGTGTTTTCACCGTAAGCAAAGCATAAGCAAAGCGTAAGCAAACTAAGCAAAGGAACTGTGTCTTGATAAATCCTTTTTGCAACTATTTTCTGAAGAAATAATGGATTATTCGACTTTCCTGGAACCTATTTCTGTCAAATATGGTGCAATATCTAAGACAAATTGAGGCAAAATATGCAATAGGGTCACAAAAATCCACAATGTTACTTTTATAAAGTATCAGAATTTTCTATTTCTGATTTTGATTAAACAATTTTACACTTAATTTTTAGATTCACCTTTTCTGACAGGTGCAATTATAGAGCCAGGTAAGCAGTCTGAGGTCCATATGGGTCATATTTTTGTGTATTTGTAGAAAAATGCTTAAATTGTGTGGGGTTTTCACCGTAAGCAAAGCGTAAGCAAAGCATAAGCAAACTATAAGCAAAATAACTGTGTCTTGATAAATCCTTTTTGAAACTTTGTTCTAAAGAAATGATGTATTATTCTACTTCCGTGGAATCTATTTCTTTTGAATATCCTGAAAAACTTAATAAAAATTGAGGTAAAATATGCAAAAGGGTCACAAAAATCCACAATGTTTCTTTTATAAGGTATCAGAATTTTCTATTTTTGATTTTGATTAAACGATTTTACCCTTAATTTTTAGATTCCTGATCACTAACAGGAACTATTTTGTAGCCCATTAAACAGCCTGTGTCTCTATGGGTCATAATTGTGTGTATTTCTAGAAAAATGCGAAAGTTGTGTGATGTTTTCATCGTAAACAAAGCATAAGCAAAGCAGAAGCAAACTGTAAACATAGGAACTGTGTCTTGATAAATCCTTTTTGCAACTATTTTCTGAAGAAATAATGTATTATTCGACTTTCCGGGAATCTATTTCTGTCGAATATGGTGCAGAACTGTTGAAAAATTGAGGTAAAATATGCGAAAGGGTCACAAAAATCCACTATGTTACTTTTATAAAGTATCAGAATGTTCTATTTCTGATTTTGATTAAACGATTTTGCCCTTAATATTTAGATTCCTGATCACTAACAGGAACTATTTTGTAGCCAGGTAAACAGTCTGTTTTCCCATAGGTTATATTTGTGTGTATTTGTAGAAAAATGCTTAAATTGTGTGGTGTTTTCAACGTAAGCAAAGCATAAGCAAAGCGTAAACAAACTGTAAACAAAGGAACTGTGTCTTGATGAACCCTTTTTGCAACTATTGTTTGATGAAATAATGTATTATTCTACTTTCAGGGACCCTATTTCAGTCGAATATGGTGCAAAACTGAAGAAAAATTGAGGTAAAATATGCAAAAGGGTCACAAAAATCCACAATATTACTTTTATAAAGTATCAAAATGTTCTATTTCTGATTTTGATTAAACGATTTTGCCCTTAATATTTAGATTCCTGATCACGAACAGAACCATTTTGCAGCCAGGTAAACAGTATTGTCCCTATGGGTCATTTTTGTGTGTATTTGTAGAAAAACGCTTAAATTGTGTGGTGTTTTCATCGTAAGCAAAGCATAAGCAAACTGTAAGCAAAGGAACTGTGTCTTGATAAATCCTTTTGGCAACTATTTTCTGAAGAAATAATGTATTATGCAACTTTCCGGGTATCTATTTCTGTCGAATATGGTGCAAAACTGTAGAAAAATATAGGTAAAATATGATAAAGGGTCACAAAAATTCACAGTGTTACTTTTACAAAGTATCAGAATTTTCTATTTCTGATTTTGATTAAACGATTTCACCTTTAATTTTTAGATTCACCTTCACTGACAGGTGCAATTATATAGCCAGGGAACCAATCTGTGTCCCTTTGGGTCATATTTGTGTGTATTTGTAGAAAAATGCTTAAATTGTGTGGTCTTTTCAACGTAAGCAAAGCATAAGCAAACTGTAAGCATAGGAACTGTGTCTTGATAAATCCTTTTGGCAACTATTTTCTGAAGAAATAATGTATTATTCAACTTTCCGGGAATCTATTTATGTCGAATATGGTGCAAAACTGTAGAAAAATATAGGTAAAATATGATTAAGGGTCACAAAAATTCACAGTGTTATTTTTACAAAGTATCAGAATTTTCTATTTCTGATTATGATTAAACAATTTTACACTTAATTTTTAGATTCACCTTTTCTGACAGGTGCAATTATATAGCCAGGGAACCAGTCTGTGTCCCTATAGGTCATATTCGTATATATTTATAGAAAAATGCTTAAGTTGTGTGGTGTTTTCACCGTAAGCAAAGCATAAGCAAAGCGTAAGCAAACTAAGCAAAGGAACTGTGTCTTGATAAATCCTTTTTGCAACTATTTTCTGAAGAAATAATGGATTATTCGACTTTCCTGGAACCTATTTCTGTCAAATATGGTGCAATGTCTAAGACAAATTGAGGCAAAATATGCAATAGGGTCACAAAAATCCACAATGTTACTTTTATAAAGTATCAGAATTTTCTATTTCTGATTTTGATTAAACAATTTTACACT
Source organism: Sipunculus nudus (assembly GCA_026874595.1). Lineage (NCBI taxonomy): Eukaryota > Metazoa > Annelida > Sipuncula > Golfingiida > Sipunculidae > Sipunculus > Sipunculus nudus. The sequence continues at coordinate 83,708,172 of CM049312.1, read as the reverse complement.
TAATTTTTAGATTTACCTTTTCTGACAGGTGCAATTATAGAGCCAGGTAAGCAGTCTACGGTCCATATGGGTCATATTTTTGTGTATTTGTAGAAAAATGCTTAAATTGTGTGGGGTTTTCACCGTAAGCAAAGCGTAAGCAAAGCATAAGCAAACTATAAGCAAAATAACTGTGTCTTGATAAATCCTTTTTGAAACTTTGTTCTAAAGAAATGATGTATTATTCTACTTCCGTGGAATCTATTTCTTTTGAATATCCTGAAAAACTTAATAAAAATTGAGGTAAAATATGCAAAAGGGTCACAAAAATCCACAATGTTTCTTTTATAAGGTATCAGAATTTTCTATTTTTGATTTTGATTAAACGATTTTACCCTTAATTTTTAGATTCCTGATCACTAACAGGAACTATTTTGTAGCCCATTAAACAGCCTGTGTCTCTATGGGTCATAATTGTGTGTATTTCTAGAAAAATGCGAAAGTTGTGTGATGTTTTCATCGTAAACAAAGCATAAGCAAAGCAGAAGCAAACTGTAAACATAGGAACTGTGTCTTGATAAATCCTTTTTGCAACTATTTTCTGAAGAAATAATGTATTATTCGACTTTCCGGGAATCTATTTCTGTCGAATATGGTGCAGAACTGTTGAAAAATTGAGGTAAAATATGCGAAAGGGTCACAAAAATCCACTATGTTACTTTTATAAAGTATCAGAATGTTCTATTTCTGATTTTGATTAAACGATTTTGCCCTTAATATTTAGATTCCTGATCACTAACAGGAACTATTTTGTAGCCAGGTAAACAGTCTGTTTTCCCATAGGTTGTATTTGTGTGTATTTGTAGAAAAATGCTTAAATTCTGTGGTGTTTTCAACGTAAGCAAAGCATAAGCAAAGCGTAAACAAACTTTAAACAAAGGAACTGTGTCTTGATGAACCCTTTTTGCAACTATTGTTTGATGAAATAATGTATTATTCAACTTTCCGGGTATCTATTTCTGTCGAATATGGTGCAAAACTGTAGAAAAATATAGGTAAAATATGATAAAGGGTCACAAAAATTCACAGTGTTACTTTTACAAAGTATCAGAATTTTCTATTTCTGATTTTGATTAAACGATTTCACCTTTAATTTTTAGATTCACCTTCACTGACAGGTGCAATTATATAGCCAGGGAACCAATCTATGTCCCTTTGGGTCATATTTGTGTGTATTTGTAGAAAAATGCTTAAATTGTGTGGTCTTTTCAACGTAAGCAAAGCATAAGCAAACTGTAAGCATAGGAACTGTGTCTTGATAAATCCTTTTGGCAACTATTTTCTGAAGAAATAATGTATTATTCAACTTTCCGGGAATCTATTCATGTCGAATATGGTGCAAAACTGTAGAAAAATATAGGTAAAATATGATTAAGGGTCACAAAAATTCACAGTGTTACTTTTACAAAGTATCAGAATTTTCTATTTCTGATTTTGATTAAACGATTTCACCTTTAATTTTTAGATTCACCTTCACTGACAGGTGCAATTATATACCCAGGGAACCAATCTGTGTCCCTTTGGGTCATATTTGTGTGTATTTGTAGAAAAATGCTTAAATTGTGAGGGGCTTTCACCGTAAGCAAAGCATAAGCAAAGCGTAAGCAAACTGTAAGCAAAGTAGCTGTATCTTGATAAATCCTTTTTGCAACTCTTTTCTGAAGAAATAATGTATTATTCCACTTCCCGGGAATCTATTTCTGTTGAATATGGTGCCAAATGTAAGACAAATTGAGGCAAAATATGCAATAGGGTCACAAAAATCTATAATGTCACTTTAAGAAAGTAGCGGATTTATATATTTTTGGTTTTGATATAACAATTTGGCCCTTAATATTTAGATTCCTGATCACTAACAGGAACTATTTTGTAGCCAGGTAAACAGTCTGTGTCCCTGTGGGTCATATTTGTGTGTATTTCTAGAAAAATGCTTAAGCTGTGTGGTGTTTTCACCGTAAGCAAAGCATAAGCAAAGCAAAAGCAAACTGTAAGCAAAGTAACTGTGTCTTGATAAATCGTTTTGGCAACTCTTTTCTGAAGAAATAATGTATTTTTCTACTTCCCGGGAATCTTTTTCTGTCGAATATGGTGCAAAACTATAGAAAAATGGAGGTAAAATATGCAAAGGGGTCACAAAAATCCACAATGTTACTTTTATAAAGAATCAGAATTTTCTATTTCTGATTTTGATTAAACAATTTCACCCATAATTTATAGATTCACCTTCACTTACAGGTGCAATTATATACCCAGGTAAACAGTCTATGGTCCATATGGGTCATATTTGTGTGTATTTGTAGAAAAATGCTTAAATTTTGTGGTGTTTCACCGAAAGCAAAGCATAAGCAAATCGTAAGCAAACTGTAAGCAAAGTAACTGTGTCTTGATAAATCCTTTTTGCAACTATTGTTTGAAGAAATAATGTATTATTCGACTTTCCGGGAATCTATTTCTGTCGAATATGGTGCAAAACTGTAGAAAAATTTAAGTAAAATATGCAAAAGGGTCACAAAAATCCACCATGTTACTTTTATAAAGAATCAGAATTTTCTATTTTTGATTTTGATTAAACGATTTTACCCTTAATTTTTAGATTCACCTTCACTGACAGGTGCAATTGTATAGCCAGGGAACCAGTCTGTGTCCCTATAGGTCATATTCGTATATATTTATAGAAACATGCTTAAGTTGTGAGGTGTTTTCACCGTAAGCAAAGCATAAGCAAAGCGTAAGCAAACTAAGCAAAGGAACTGTGTCTTGATAAATCCTTTTTGCAACTATTTTCTGAAGAAATAATGTATTATTCGACTTTCTTGGAACCTATTTCTGTCGAATATGGTGCAAAACTGTAGAAAAATTGAGGTAAAATATGCAAAAGGGTCACAAAAATCTATAATGTCACTTTAAGAAAGTAGCGGATTTATATATTTTTGGTTTCGATTTAACAATTTGGCCCTTAATATTTAGATTCCTGATCACTAACAGGAACTATTTTGTAGCAAGGTAAACAGTCTGTGTCCCTATGGGTCATACTTGTGTGTATTTCTAGAAAAATGCTTAAATTGTGTGGTGTTTTCACTGTAAGCAAAGCATAAGCAAAGCGTAAGCAAACTAAGCAAAGGAACTGTGTCTTGATAAATCCTTTTTGCAACTATTTTCTGAAGAAATAATGGATTATTCGACTTTTCTGGAACCTATTTCTGTCAAATATGGTGCAATATCTAAGACAAATTGAGGCAAAATATGCAATAGGGTCACAAAAATCCATAATGTTACTTTAATAAAGTATCAGAATTTTCTATTTCTGATTTTGATTAAACAATTTTACACTTAATTTTTAGATTCACCTTTTCTGACAGGTGCAATTATAGAGCCAGGTAAGCAGTCTGTGGTCGATATGGGTCAAATTTTTGTGTATTTGTAGAAAAATGCTTAAATTTTGTGGTGTTTCACCGTAAGCAAAGCATAAGCAAATCGTAAGCAAACTGTAAGCAAAGTAACTGTGTCTTGATAAATCCTTTTTGCAACTCTTTTCTGAAGAAATAATGTATTTTTCTACTTCCCGGGAATCTTTTTCTGTCGAATATGGTGCAAAACTATAGAAAAATGGAGGTAAAATATGCAAAAGGGTCACAAAAATCCACAATGTTACTTTTATAAAGTATCAGAATTTTCTATTTTTGATTTTGATTAAACGATTTTACCCTTAATTTTTAGATTCACCTTCACTGACAGGTGCAATTGTATAGCCAGGGAACCAGTCTGTGTCCCTATAGGTCATATTCGTATATATTTATAGAAAAATGCTTAAGTTGTGAGGTGTTTTCACCGTAAGCAAAGCATAAGCAAACTGTAAGCATAGGAACTGTGTCTTGATAAATCCTTTTGGCAACTATTTTCTGAAGAAATAATGTATTATTCGACTTTCCGGGAATCTATTTCTGTCGAATATGGTGCAGAACTGTTGAAAAATTGAGGTAAAATATGCGAAAGGGTCACAAAAATCCACTATGTTACTTTTATAAAGTATCAGAATGTTCTATTTCTGATTTTGATTAAACGATTTTGCCCTTAATATTTAGATTCCTGATCACTAACAGGAACTATTTTGTAGCCAGGTAAACAGTCTGTTTTCCCATAGGTTATATTTGTGTGTATTTGTAGAAAAATGCTTAAATTGTGTGGTGTTTTCATCGTAAGGAAAGCCTAAGCAAACTGTAAGCAAAGGAACTATAGAAAAATGGAGGTTAAAAATGTGCAAAAGAGTCACAAAAATCAACAATGTTACTTTCATAAAGAATCAGAATTTTCTATTTCTGATTTTGATTAAACAATTTCACCCATAATTTATTGATTCACCTTCACTGACAGGTGCAATTATATACCCAGGTAAACAGTCTATGGTCCATATGGGTCATATTTGTGTGTATTTGTAGAAAAATGCTTAAATTTTGTGGTGTTTCATGGTAAGCAAAGCATAAGCAAATCGTAAGCAAACTGTAAGCAAAGTAGCTGTGTCTTGATAAATCCTTTTTGCAACTATTTTCTGAAGAAATAATGTATTATTCGACTTTCCGGGAATCTATTTCTGTCGAATATGGTGCAAAACTGTAGAAAAATTAGGTAAAATATGCAAAAGGGTCACAAAAATCCACAATGTTACTTTTATAAAGAATCAGAATTTTCTACTTTTGATTTTGATTAAACGATTTTACCCTTAATTTTTAGATTCACCTTCACTGACAGGTGCAATTGTATAGCCAGGGAACCAGTCTGTGTCCCTATAGGTCATATTCGTATATATTTATAGAAAAATGCTTAAGTTGTGAGGTGTTTTCACCGTAAGCAAAGCATAAGCAAAGCGTAAGCAAACTAAGCAAAGGAACTGTGTCTTGATAAATCCTTTTTGCAACTATTTTCTGAAGAAATAATGGATTATTCGACTTTCCTGGAACCTATTTCTGTCAAATATGGTGCAATATCTAAGACAAATTGAGGTAAAATATGCAAAAGGGTCACAAAAATCTATAATGTCACTTTAAGAAAGTAGCGGATTTATATATTTTTGGTTTCGATTTAACAATTTGGCCCTTAATATTTAGATTCCTGATCACTAACAGGAACTATTTTGTAGCAAGGTAAACAGTCTGTGTCCCTATGGGTCATACTTGTGTGTATTTCTAGAAAAATGCTTAAATTGTGTGGTGTTTTCATCGTAAGCAAAGCATAAGCAAACTGTAAGCAAAGTAACTGTGTCTTGATAAATCCTTTTCGCAACTATTTCTGAACAAATAATGCATTATTCTACTTCCCGGAAATCTATTTCTGTCGAATATGGTTCAAAACTGTAGAAAAATTGAGGTAAAATATGCAAAAGGGTCACAAAAATCTATAATGTCACTTTAAGAAAGTAGCGGATTTATATATTTTTGGTTTCGATTTAACAATTTGGCCCTTAATATTTAGATTCCTGATCACTAACAGGAACTGTTTTGTAGCCAGGTAAACAGTCTGTGTCCCTATGGGTCATATTCGTATATATTTATAGAAAAATGCTTAAGTTGTGTGGTGTTTTCACCGTAAGCAAAGCATAAGCAAAGCGTAAGCAAACTAAGCAAAGGAACTGTGTCTTGATAAATCCTTTTTGCAACTATTTTCTGAAGAAATAATGGATTATTCGACTTTCCTGGAACCTATTTCTGTCAAATATGGTGCAATATCTAAGACAAATTGAGGCAAAATATGCAATAGGGTCACAAAAATCCACAATGTTACTTTTATAAAGTATCAGAATTTTCTATTTCTGATTTTGATTAAACAATTTTACACTTAATTTTTAGATTCACCTTTTCTGACAGGTGCAATTATAGAGCCAGGTAAGCAGTCTGAGGTCCATATGGGTCATATTTTTGTGTATTTGTAGAAAAATGCTTAAATTGTGTGGGGTTTTCACCGTAAGCAAAGCGTAAGCAAAGCATAAGCAAACTATAAGCAAAATAACTGTGTCTTGATAAATCCTTTTTGAAACTTTGTTCTAAAGAAATGATGTATTATTCTACTTCCGTGGAATCTATTTCTTTTGAATATCCTGAAAAACTTAATAAAAATTGAGGTAAAATATGCAAAAGGGTCACAAAAATCCACAATGTTTCTTTTATAAGGTATCAGAATTTTCTATTTTTGATTTTGATTAAACGATTTTACCCTTAATTTTTAGATTCCTGATCACTAACAGGAACTATTTTGTAGCCCATTAAACAGCCTGTGTCTCTATGGGTCATAATTGTGTGTATTTCTAGAAAAATGCGAAAGTTGTGTGATGTTTTCATCGTAAACAAAGCATAAGCAAAGCAGAAGCAAACTGTAAACATAGGAACTGTGTCTTGATAAATCCTTTTTGCAACTATTTTCTGAAGAAATAATGTATTATTCGACTTTCCGGGAATCTATTTCTGTCGAATATGGTGCAGAACTGTTGAAAAATTGAGGTAAAATATGCGAAAGGGTCACAAAAATCCACTATGTTACTTTTATAAAGTATCAGAATGTTCTATTTCTGATTTTGATTAAACGATTTTGCCCTTAATATTTAGATTCCTGATCACTAACAGGAACTATTTTGTAGCCAGGTAAACAGTCTGTTTTCCCATAGGTTATATTTGTGTGTATTTGTAGAAAAATGCTTAAATTGTGTGGTGTTTTCAACGTAAGCAAAGCATAAGCAAAGCGTAAACAAACTGTAAACAAAGGAACTGTGTCTTGATGAACCCTTTTTGCAACTATTGTTTGATGAAATAATGTATTATTCTACTTTCAGGGACCCTATTTCAGTCGAATATGGTGCAAAACTGAAGAAAAATTGAGGTAAAATATGCAAAAGGGTCACAAAAATCCACAATATTACTTTTATAAAGTATCAAAATGTTCTATTTCTGATTTTGATTAAACGATTTTGCCCTTAATATTTAGATTCCTGATCACGAACAGAACCATTTTGCAGCCAGGTAAACAGTATTGTCCCTATGGGTCATTTTTGTGTGTATTTGTAGAAAAACGCTTAAATTGTGTGGTGTTTTCATCGTAAGCAAAGCATAAGCAAACTGTAAGCAAAGGAACTGTGTCTTGATAAATCCTTTTGGCAACTATTTTCTGAAGAAATAATGTATTATGCAACTTTCCGGGTATCTATTTCTGTCGAATATGGTGCAAAACTGTAGAAAAATATAGGTAAAATATGATAAAGGGTCACAAAAATTCACAGTGTTACTTTTACAAAGTATCAGAATTTTCTATTTCTGATTTTGATTAAACGATTTCACCTTTAATTTTTAGATTCACCTTCACTGACAGGTGCAATTATATAGCCAGGGAACCAATCTGTGTCCCTTTGGGTCATATTTGTGTGTATTTGTAGAAAAATGCTTAAATTGTGTGGTCTTTTCAACGTAAGCAAAGCATAAGCAAACTGTAAGCATAGGAACTGTGTCTTGATAAATCCTTTTGGCAACTATTTTCTGAAGAAATAATGTATTATTCAACTTTCCGGGAATCTATTTATGTCGAATATGGTGCAAAACTGTAGAAAAATATAGGTAAAATATGATTAAGGGTCACAAAAATTCACAGTGTTATTTTTACAAAGTATCAGAATTTTCTATTTCTGATTATGATTAAACAATTTTACACTTAATTTTTAGATTCACCTTTTCTGACAGGTGCAATTATATAGCCAGGGAACCAGTCTGTGTCCCTATAGGTCATATTCGTATATATTTATAGAAAAATGCTTAAGTTGTGTGGTGTTTTCACCGTAAGCAAAGCATAAGCAAAGCGTAAGCAAACTAAGCAAAGGAACTGTGTCTTGATAAATCCTTTTTGCAACTATTTTCTGAAGAAATAATGGATTATTCGACTTTTCTGGAACCTATTTCTGTCAAATATGGTGCAATATCTAAGACAAATTGAGGCAAAATATGCAATAGGGTCACAAAAATCCATAATGTTACTTTAATAAAGTATCAGAATTTTCTATTTCTGATTTTGATTAAACAATTTTACACTTAATTTTTAGATTCACCTTTTCTGACAGGTGCAATTATAGAGCCAGGTAAGCAGTCTGTGGTCGATATGGGTCAAATTTTTGTGTATTTGTAGAAAAATGCTTAAATTTTGTGGTGTTTCACCGTAAGCAAAGCATAAGCAAATCGTAAGCAAACTGTAAGCAAAGTAACTGTGTCTTGATAAATCCTTTTTGCAACTCTTTTCTGAAGAAATAATGTATTTTTCTACTTCCCGGGAATCTTTTTCTGTCGAATATGGTGCAAAACTATAGAAAAATGGAGGTAAAATATGCAAAAGGGTCACAAAAATCCACAATGTTACTTTTATATAGTTACAACTATTTTCTGAAGAAATAATGTATTATTCGACTTTCCGGGAATCTATTTCTGTCGAATATGGTGCAGAACTGTTGAAAAATTGAGGTAAAATATGCGAAAGGGTCACAAAAATCCACTATGTTACTTTTATAAAGTATCAGAATGTTCTATTTCTGATTTTGATTAAACGATTTTGCCCTTAATATTTAGATTCCTGATCACTAACAGGAACTATTTTGTAGCCAGGTAAACAGTCTGTTTTCCCATAGGTTATATTTGTGTGTATTTGTAGAAAAATGCTTAAATTGTGTGGTGTTTTCATCGTAAGGAAAGCCTAAGCAAACTGTAAGCAAAGGAACTATAGAAAAATGGAGGTTAAAAATGTGCAAAAGAGTCACAAAAATCAACAATGTTACTTTCATAAAGAATCAGAATTTTCTATTTCTGATTTTGATTAAACAATTTCACCCATAATTTATTGATTCACCTTCACTGACAGGTGCAATTATATACCCAGGTAAACAGTCTATGGTCCATATGGGTCATATTTGTGTGTATTTGTAGAAAAATGCTTAAATTTTGTGGTGTTTCATGGTAAGCAAAGCATAAGCAAATCGTAAGCAAACTGTAAGCAAAGTAGCTGTGTCTTGATAAATCCTTTTTGCAACTATTTTCTGAAGAAATAATGTATTATTCGACTTTCCGGGAATCTATTTCTGTCGAATATGGTGCAAAACTGTAGAAAAATTTAGGTAAAATATGCAAAAGGGTCACAAAAATCCACAATGTTTCTTTTATAAGGTATCAGAATTTTCTATTTTTGATTTTGATTAAACGATTTTACCCTTAATTTTTAGATTCCTGATCACTAACAGGAACTATTTTGTAGCCCATTAAACAGCCTGTGTCTCTATGGGTCATAATTGTGTGTATTTCTAGAAAAATGCGAAAGTTGTGTGATGTTTTCATCGTAAACAAAGCATAAGCAAAGCAGAAGCAAACTGTAAACATAGGAACTGTGTCTTGATAAATCCTTTTTGCAACTATTTTCTGAAGAAATAATGTATTATTCGACTTTCCGGGAATCTATTTCTGTCGAATATGGTGCAGAACTGTTGAAAAATTGAGGTAAAATATGCGAAAGGGTCACAAAAATCCACTATGTTACTTTTATAAAGTATCAGAATGTTCTATTTCTGATTTTGATTAAACGATTTTGCCCTTAATATTTAGATTCCTGATCACTAACAGGAACTATTTTGTAGCCAGGTAAACAGTCTGTTTTCCCATAGGTTATATTTGTGTGTATTTGTAGAAAAATGCTTAAATTGTGTGGTGTTTTCAACGTAAGCAAAGCATAAGCAAAGCGTAAACAAACTGTAAACAAAGGAACTGTGTCTTGATGAACCCTTTTTGCAACTATTGTTTGATGAAATAATGTATTATTCTACTTTCAGGGACCCTATTTCAGTCGAATATGGTGCAAAACTGAAGAAAAATTGAGGTAAAATATGCAAAAGGGTCACAAAAATCCACAATATTACTTTTATAAAGTATCAAAATGTTCTATTTCTGATTTTGATTAAACGATTTTGCCCTTAATATTTAGATTCCTCATCACGAACAGAACCATTTTGCAGCCAGGTAAACAGTATTGTCCCTATGGGTCATTTTTGTGTGTATTTGTAGAAAAACGCTTAAATTGTGTGGTGTTTTCATCGTAAGCAAAGCATAAGCAAACTGTAAGCAAAGGAACTGTGTCTTGATAAATCCTTTTGGCAACTATTTTCTGAAGAAATAATGTATTATGCAACTTTCCGGGTATCTATTTCTGTCGAATATGGTGCAAAACTGTAGAAAAATATAGGTAAAATATGATAAAGGGTCACAAAAATTCACAGTGTTACTTTTACAAAGTATCAGAATTTTCTATTTCTGATTTTGATTAAACGATTTCACCTTTAATTTTTAGATTCACCTTCACTGACAGGTGCAATTATATAGCCAGGGAACCAATCTGTGTCCCTTTGGGTCATATTTGTGTGTATTTGTAGAAAAATGCTTAAATTGTGTGGTCTTTTCAACGTAAGCAAAGCATAAGCAAACTGTAAGCATAGGAACTGTGTCTTGATAAATCCTTTTGGCAACTATTTTCTGAAGAAATAATGTATTATTCAACTTTCCGGGAATCTATTTATGTCGAATATGGTGCAAAACTGTAGAAAAATATAGGTAAAATATGATTAAGGGTCACAAAAATTCACAGTGTTATTTTTACAAAGTATCAGAATTTTCTATTTCTGATTATGATTAAACAATTTTACACTTAATTTTTAGATTCACCTTTTCTGACAGGTGCAATTATATAGCCAGGGAACCAGTCTGTGTCCCTATAGGTCATATTCGTATATATTTATAGAAAAATGCTTAAGTTGTGTGGTGTTTTCACCGTAAGCAAAGCATAAGCAAAGCGTAAGCAAACTAAGCAAAGGAACTGTGTCTTGATAAATCCTTTTTGCAACTATTTTCTGAAGAAATAATGGATTATTCGACTTTTCTGGAACCTATTTCTGTCAAATATGGTGCAATATCTAAGACAAATTGAGGCAAAATATGCAATAGGGTCACAAAAATCCATAATGTTACTTTAATAAAGTATCAGAATTTTCTATTTCTGATTTTGATTAAACAATTTTACACTTAATTTTTAGATTCACCTTTTCTGACAGGTGCAATTATAGAGCCAGGTAAGCAGTCTGTGGTCGATATGGGTCAAATTTTTGTGTATTTGTAGAAAAATGCTTAAATTTTGTGGTGTTTCACCGTAAGCAAAGCATAAGCAAATCGTAAGCAAACTGTAAGCAAAGTAACTGTGTCTTGATAAATCCTTTTTGCAACTCTTTTCTGAAGAAATAATGTATTTTTCTACTTCCCGGGAATCTTTTTCTGTCGAATATGGTGCAAAACTATAGAAAAATGGAGGTAAAATATGCAAAAGGGTCACAAAAATCCACAATGTTACTTTTATATAGTTACAACTATTTTCTGAAGAAATAATGTATTATTCGACTTTCCGGGAATCTATTTCTGTCGAATATGGTGCAGAACTGTTGAAAAATTGAGGTAAAATATGCGAAAGGGTCACAAAAATCCACTATGTTACTTTTATAAAGTATCAGAATGTTCTATTTCTGATTTTGATTAAACGATTTTGCCCTTAATATTTAGATTCCTGATCACTAACAGGAACTATTTTGTAGCCAGGTAAACAGTCTGTTTTCCCATAGGTTATATTTGTGTGTATTTGTAGAAAAATGCTTAAATTGTGTGGTGTTTTCATCGTAAGGAAAGCCTAAGCAAACTGTAAGCAAAGGAACTATAGAAAAATGGAGGTTAAAAATGTGCAAAAGAGTCACAAAAATCAACAATGTTACTTTCATAAAGAATCAGAATTTTCTATTTCTGATTTTGATTAAACAATTTCACCCATAATTTATTGATTCACCTTCACTGACAGGTGCAATTATATACCCAGGTAAACAGTCTATGGTCCATATGGGTCATATTTGTGTGTATTTGTAGAAAAATGCTTAAATTTTGTGGTGTTTCATGGTAAGCAAAGCATAAGCAAATCGTAAGCAAACTGTAAGCAAAGTAGCTGTGTCTTGATAAATCCTTTTTGCAACTATTTTCTGAAGAAATAATGTATTATTCGACTTTCCGGGAATCTATTTCTGTCGAATATGGTGCAAAACTGTAGAAAAATTTAGGTAAAATATGCAAAAGGGTCACAAAAATCCACAATGTTACTTTTATAAAGAATCAGAATTTTCTACTTTTGATTTTGATTAAACGATTTTACCCTTAATTTTTAGATTCACCTTCACTGACAGGTGCAATTGTATAGCCAGGGAACCAGTCTGTGTCCCTATAGGTCATATTCGTATATATTTATAGAAAAATGCTTAAGTTGTGAGGTGTTTTCACCGTAAGCAAAGCATAAGCAAAGCGTAAGCAAACTAAGCAAAGGAACTGTGTCTTGATAAATCCTTTTTGCAACTATTTTCTGAAGAAATAATGGATTATTCGACTTTCCTGGAACCTATTTCTGTCAAATATGGTGCAATATCTAAGACAAATTGAGGTAAAATATGCAAAAGGGTCACAAAAATCTATAATGTCACTTTAAGAAAGTAGCGGATTTATATATTTTTGGTTTCGATTTAACAATTTGGCCCTTAATATTTAGATTCCTGATCACTAACAGGAACTATTTTGTAGCAAGGTAAACAGTCTGTGTCCCTATGGGTCATACTTGTGTGTATTTCTAGAAAAATGCTTAAATTGTGTGGTGTTTTCATCGTAAGCAAAGCATAAGCAAACTGTAAGCAAAGTAACTGTGTCTTGATAAATCCTTTTCGCAACTATTTCTGAACAAATAATGCATTATTCTACTTCCCGGAAATCTATTTCTGTCGAATATGGTTCAAAACTGTAGAAAAATTGAGGTAAAATATGCAAAAGGGTCACAAAAATCTATAATGTCACTTTAAGAAAGTAGCGGATTTATATATTTTTGGTTTCGATTTAACAATTTGGCCCTTAATATTTAGATTCCTGATCACTAACAGGAACTGTTTTGTAGCCAGGTAAACAGTCTGTGTCCCTATGGGTCATATTCGTATATATTTATAGAAAAATGCTTAAGTTGTGTGGTGTTTTCACCGTAAGCAAAGCATAAGCAAAGCGTAAGCAAACTAAGCAAAGGAACTGTGTCTTGATAAATCCTTTTTGCAACTATTTTCTGAAGAAATAATGGATTATTCGACTTTCCTGGAACCTATTTCTGTCAAATATGGTGCAATATCTAAGACAAATTGAGGCAAAATATGCAATAGGGTCACAAAAATCCACAATGTTACTTTTATAAAGTATCAGAATTTTCTATTTCTGATTTTGATTAAACAATTTTACACTTAATTTTTAGATTCACCTTTTCTGACAGGTGCAATTATAGAGCCAGGTAAGCAGTCTGAGGTCCATATGGGTCATATTTTTGTGTATTTGTAGAAAAATGCTTAAATTGTGTGGGGTTTTCACCGTAAGCAAAGCGTAAGCAAAGCATAAGCAAACTATAAGCAAAATAACTGTGTCTTGATAAATCCTTTTTGAAACTTTGTTCTAAAGAAATGATGTATTATTCTACTTCCGTGGAATCTATTTCTTTTGAATATCCTGAAAAACTTAATAAAAATTGAGGTAAAATATGCAAAAGGGTCACAAAAATCCACAATGTTTCTTTTATAAGGTATCAGAATTTTCTATTTTTGATTTTGATTAAACGATTTTACCCTTAATTTTTAGATTCCTGATCACTAACAGGAACTATTTTGTAGCCCATTAAACAGCCTGTGTCTCTATGGGTCATAATTGTGTGTATTTCTAGAAAAATGCGAAAGTTGTGTGATGTTTTCATCGTAAACAAAGCATAAGCAAAGCAGAAGCAAACTGTAAACATAGGAACTGTGTCTTGATAAATCCTTTTTGCAACTATTTTCTGAAGAAATAATGTATTATTCGACTTTCCGGGAATCTATTTCTGTCGAATATGGTGCAGAACTGTTGAAAAATTGAGGTAAAATATGCGAAAGGGTCACAAAAATCCACTATGTTACTTTTATAAAGTATCAGAATGTTCTATTTCTGATTTTGATTAAACGATTTTGCCCTTAATATTTAGATTCCTGATCACTAACAGGAACTATTTTGTAGCCAGGTAAACAGTCTGTTTTCCCATAGGTTATATTTGTGTGTATTTGTAGAAAAATGCTTAAATTGTGTGGTGTTTTCAACGTAAGCAAAGCATAAGCAAAGCGTAAACAAACTGTAAACAAAGGAACTGTGTCTTGATGAACCCTTTTTGCAACTATTGTTTGATGAAATAATGTATTATTCTACTTTCAGGGACCCTATTTCAGTCGAATATGGTGCAAAACTGAAGAAAAATTGAGGTAAAATATGCAAAAGGGTCACAAAAATCCACAATATTACTTTTATAAAGTATCAAAATGTTCTATTTCTGATTTTGATTAAACGATTTTGCCCTTAATATTTAGATTCCTGATCACGAACAGAACCATTTTGCAGCCAGGTAAACAGTATTGTCCCTATGGGTCATTTTTGTGTGTATTTGTAGAAAAACGCTTAAATTGTGTGGTGTTTTCATCGTAAGCAAAGCATAAGCAAACTGTAAGCAAAGGAACTGTGTCTTGATAAATCCTTTTGGCAACTATTTTCTGAAGAAATAATGTATTATGCAACTTTCCGGGTATCTATTTCTGTCGAATATGGTGCAAAACTGTAGAAAAATATAGGTAAAATATGATAAAGGGTCACAAAAATTCACAGTGTTACTTTTACAAAGTATCAGAATTTTCTATTTCTGATTTTGATTAAACGATTTCACCTTTAATTTTTAGATTCACCTTCACTGACAGGTGCAATTATATAGCCAGGGAACCAATCTGTGTCCCTTTGGGTCATATTTGTGTGTATTTGTAGAAAAATCCTTAAATTGTGTGGTCTTTTCAACGTAAGCAAAGCATAAGCAAACTGTAAGCATAGGAACTGTGTCTTGATAAATCCTTTTGGCAACTATTTTCTGAAGAAATAATGTATTATTCAACTTTCCGGGAATCTATTTATGTCGAATATGGTGCAAAACTGTAGAAAAATATAGGTAAAATATGATTAAGGGTCACAAAAATTCACAGTGTTATTTTTACAAAGTATCAGAATTTTCTATTTCTGATTATGATTAAACAATTTTACACTTAATTTTTAGATTCACCTTTTCTGACAGGTGCAATTATATAGCCAGGGAACCAGTCTGTGTCCCTATAGGTCATATTCGTATATATTTATAGAAAAATGCTTAAGTTGTGTGGTGTTTTCACCGTAAGCAAAGCATAAGCAAAGCGTAAGCAAACTAAGCAAAGGAACTGTGTCTTGATAAATCCTTTTTGCAACTATTTTCTGAAGAAATAATGGATTATTCGACTTTCCTGGAACCTATTTCTGTCAAATATGGTGCAATGTCTAAGACAAATTGAGGCAAAATATGCAATAGGGTCACAAAAATCCACAATGTTACTTTTATAAAGTATCAGAATTTTCTATTTCTGATTTTGATTAAACAATTTTACACTTAATTTTTAGATTTACCTTTTCTGACAGGTGCAATTATAGAGCCAGGTAAGCAGTCTACGGTCCATATGGGTCATATTTTTGTGTATTTGTAGAAAAATGCTTAAATTGTGTGGGGTTTTCACCGTAAGCAAAGCGTAAGCAAAGCATAAGCAAACTATAAGCAAAATAACTGTGTCTTGATAAATCCTTTTTGAAACTTTGTTCTAAAGAAATGATGTATTATTCTACTTCCGTGGAATCTATTTCTTTTGAATATCCTGAAAAACTTAATAAAAATTGAGGTAAAATATGCAAAAGGGTCACAAAAATCCACAATGTTTCTTTTATAAGGTATCAGAATTTTCTATTTTTGATTTTGATTAAACGATTTTACCCTTAATTTTTAGATTCCTGATCACTAACAGGAACTATTTTGTAGCCCACTAAACAGCCTGTGTCTCTATGAGTCATAATTGTGTGTATTTCTAGAAAAATGCGAAAGTTGTGTGATGTTTTCATCGTAAACAAAGCATAAGCAAAGCAGAAGCAATCTGTAAACATAGGAACTGTGTCTTGATAAATCCTTTTTGCAACTATTTTCTGAAGAAATAATGTATTATTCGACTTTCCGGGAATCTATTTCTGTCGAATATGGTGCAGAACTGTTGAAAAATTGAGGTAAAATATGCGAAAGGGTCACAAAAATCCACTATGTTACTTTTATAAAGTATCAGAATGTTCTATTTCTGATTTTGATTAAACGATTTTGCCCTTAATATTTAGATTCCTGATCACTAACAGGAACTATTTTGTAGCCAGGTAAACAGTCTGTTTTCCCATAGGTTATATTTGTGTGTATTTGTAGAAAAATGCTTAAATTGTGTGGTGTTTTCAACGTAAGCAAAGCATAAGCAAAGCGTAAACAAACTTTAAACAAAGGAACTGTGTCTTGATGAACCCTTTTTGCAACTATTGTTTGATGAAATAATGTATTATTCTACTTCCAGGGACCCTATTTCAGTCGAATATGGTGCAAAACTGAAGAAAAATTGAGGTAAAATATGCAAAAGGGTCACAAAAATCCTCAATATTACTTTTATAAAGTATCAAAATGTTCTATTTCTGATTTTGATTAAACGATTTTGCCCTTAATATTTAGATTCCTGATCACGAACAGAACCATTTTGCAGCCAGGTAAACAGTATTGTCCCTATGGGTCATTTTTGTGTGTATTTGTAGAAAAACGCTTAAATTGTGTGGTGTTTTCATCGTAAGCAAAGCATAAGCAAACTGTAAGCAAAGGAACTGTGTCTTGATAAATCCTTTTGGCAACTATTTTCTGAAGAAATAATGTATTATTCAACTTTCCGGGTATCTATTTCTGTCGAATATGGTGCAAAACTGTAGAAAAATATAGGTAAAATATGATAAAGGGTCACAAAAATTCACAGTGTTACTTTTACAAAGTATCAGAATTTTCTATTTCTGATTTTGATTAAACGATTTCACCTTTAATTTTTAGATTCACCTTCACTGACAGGTGCAATTATATACCCAGGGAACCAATCTGTGTCCCTTTGGGTCATATTTGTGTGTATTTGTAGAAAAATGCTTAAATTGTGTGGTCTTTTCAACGTAAGCAAAGCATAAGCAAACTGTAAGCATAGGAACTGTGTCTTGATAAATCCTTTTGGCAACTATTTTCTGAAGAAATAATGTATTATTCAACTTTCCGGGAATCTATTTATGTCGAATATGGTGCAAAACTGTAGAAAAATATAGGTAAAATATGATTAAGGGTCACAAAAATTCACAGTGTTACTTTTACAAAGTATCAGAATTTTCTATTTCTGATTTTGATTAAACGATTTCACCTTTAATTTTTAGATTCACCTTCACTGACAGGTGCAATTATATACCCAGGGAACCAATCTGTGTCCCTTTGGGTCATATTTGTGTGTATTTGTAGAAAAATGCTTAAATTGTGTGGTCTTTTCAACGTAAGCAAAGCATAAGCAAACTGTAAGCATAGGAACTGTGTCTTAATAAATCCTTTTTGCAACTATTTTCTGAAGAAATAATGTATTATTCTACTTCCCAGGAATCCATTTCTGTGGAATATGGTGCAAAATCTAAGACAAATTGAGGCAAAATATACAATAGCGTCACAAAAATCGACAATGTTACTTTTATAAAGTATCAGAATTTTCTATTTCTGATTTTGATTAAAAATTTTACTCTTAATTTTTAGATTCACCTTCACTGACAGGTGCAATAATATAACCAGGTAAACAGTCTGTGGTCCATATGGATCATATTTTTGTGTATTTGTAGAAAAATGCTTAAATTGTGAGGGGCTTTCACCGTAAGCAAAGCATAAGCAAAGCGTAAGCAAACTGTAAGCAAAGTAGCTGTATCTTGATAAATCCTTTTTGCAACTCTTTTCTGAAGAAATAATGTATTATTCCACTTCCCGGGAATCTATTTCTGTTGAATATGGTGCCAAATGTAAGACAAATTGAGGCAAAATATGCAATAGGGTCACAAAAATCTATAATGTCACTTTAAGAAAGTAGCGGATTTATATATTTTTGGTTTTGATATAACAATTTGGCCCTTAATATTTAGATTCCTGATCACTAACAGGAACTATTTTGTAGCCAGGTAAACAGTCTGTGTCCCTGTGGGTCATATTTGTGTGTATTTCTAGAAAAATGCTTAAGCTGTGTGGTGTTTTCACCGTAAGCAAAGCATAAGCAAAGCAAAAGCAAACTGTAAGCAAAGTAACTGTGTCTTGATAAATCGTTTTGGCAACTCTTTTCTGAAGAAATAATGTATTTTTCTACTTCCCGGGAATCTTTTTCTGTCGAATATGGTGCAAAACTATAGAAAAATGGAGGTAAAATATGCAAAGGGGTCACAAAAATCCACAATGTTACTTTTATAAAGAATCAGAATTTTCTATTTCTGATTTTGATTAAACAATTTCACCCATAATTTATAGATTCACCTTCACTTACAGGTGCAATTATATACCCAGGTAAACAGTCTATGGTCCATATGGGTCATATTTGTGTGTATTTATAGAAAAATGCTTAAATTTTCTGGTGTTTCACCGTAAGCAAAGCATAAGCAAATCGTAAGCAAACTGTAAGCAAAGTAACTGTGTCTTGATAAATCCTTTTTGCAACTATTTTCTGAAGAAATAATGTATTATTCGACTTTCCGGGAATCTATTTCTGTCGAATATGGTGCAAAACTGTAGAAAAATTTAAGTAAAATATGCAAAAGGGTCACAAAAATCCACCATGTTACTTTTATAAAGAATCAGAATTTTCTATTTTTGATTTTGATTAAACGATTTTACCCTTAATTTTTGGATTCACCTTCACTGACAGGTGCAATTGTATAGCCAGGGAACCAGTCTGTGTCCCTATAGGTCATATTCGTATATATTTATAGAAACATGCTTAAGTTGTGAGGTGTTTTCACCGTAAGCAAAGCATAAGCAAAGCGTAAGCAAACTAAGCAAAGGAACTGTGTCTTGATAAATCCTTTTTGCAACTATTTTCTGAAGAAATAATGTATTATTCGACTTTCTTGGAACCTATTTCTGTCGAATATGGTGCAAAACTGTAGAAAAATTGAGGTAAAATATGCAAAAGGGTCACAAAAATCTATAATGTCACTTTAAGAAAGTAGCGGATTTATATATTTTTGGTTTCGATTTAACAATTTGGCCCTTAATATTTAGATTCCTGATCACTAACAGGAACTATTTTGTAGCAAGGTAAACAGTCTGTGTCCCTATGGGTCATACTTGTGTGTATTTCTAGAAAAATGCTTAAATTGTGTGGTGTTTTCATCGTAAGCAAAGCATAAGCAAACTGTAAGCAAAGTAACTGTGTCTTGATAAATCCTTTTCGCAACTATTTCTGAACAAATAATGTATTATTCTACTTCCCGGAAATCTATTTCTGTCGAATATGGTTCAAAACTGTAGAAAAATTGAGGTAAAATATGCAAAAGGGTCACAAAAATCTATAATGTCACTTTAAGAAAGTAGCGGATTTATATATTTTTGGTTTCGATTTAACAATTTGGCCCTTAATATTTAGATTCCTGATCACTAACAGGAACTGTTTTGTAGCCAGGTAAACAGTCTGTGTCCCTATGGGTCATATTCGTATATATTTATAGAAAAATGCTTAAGTTGTGTGGTGTTTTCACTGTAAGCAAAGCATAAGCAAAGCGTAAGCAAACTAAGCAAAGGAACTGTGTCTTGATAAATCCTTTTTGCAACTATTTTCTGAAGAAATAATGGATTATTCGACTTTTCTGGAACCTATTTCTGTCAAATATGGTGCAATATCTAAGACAAATTGAGGCAAAATATGCAATAGGGTCACAAAAATCCACAATATTACTTTAATAAAGTATCAGAATTTTCTATTTCTGATTTTGATTAAACAATTTTACACTTAATTTTTAGATTCACCTTTTCTGACAGGTGCAATTATAGAGCCAGGTAAGCAGTCTGTGGTCGATATGGGTCAAATTTTTGTGTATTTGTAGAAAAATGCTTAAATTTTGTGGTGTTTCACCGTGAGCAAAGCATAAGCAAATCGTAAGCAAACTGTAAGCAAAGTAACTGTGTCTTGATAAATCCTTTTTGCAACTCTTTTCTGAAGAAATAATGTATTTTTCTACTTCCCGGGAATCTTTTTCTGTCGAATATGGTGCAAAACTATAGAAAAATGGAGGTAAAATATGCAAAAGGGTCACAAAAATCCACAATGTTACTTTTATAAAGAATCAGAATTTTCTATTTTTGATTTTGATTAAACGATTTTACCCTTAATTTTTAGATTCACCTTCACTGACAGGTGCTATTGTATAGCCAGGGAACCAGTCTGTGTCCCTATAGGTCATATTCGTATATATTTATAGAAAAATGCTTAAGTTGTGAGGTGTTTTCACCGTAAGCAAAGCATAAGCAAAGCGTAAGCAAACTAAGCAAAGGAACTGTGTCTTGATAAATCCTTTTTGCAACTCTTTTCTGAAGAAATAATGTATTATTCGACTTTCCTTGAACCTATTTCTGTCGAATATGGTGCAAAACTGTAGAAAAATTGAGGTAAAATATGCAAAAGGGTCAAAAAAATCTATAATGTCACTTTAAGAAAGTAGCGGATTTATATATTTTTGGTTTCGAATTAACAATTTGGCCCTTAATATTTAGATTCCTGATCACTAACAGGAACTATTTTGTAGCAAGGTAAACAGTCTGTGTCCCTATGGGTCATACTTGTGTGTATTTCTAGAAAAATGCTTAAATTGTGTGGTGTTTTCATCGTAAGCAAAGCATAAGCAAACTGTAAGCAAAGTAACTGTGTCTTGATAAATCCTTTTCGCAACTATTTCTGAACAAATAATGTATTATTCTACTTCCCGGAAATCTATTTCTGTCGAATATGGTTCAAAACTGTAGAAAAATTGAGGTAAAATATGCAAAAGGGTCACAAAAATCTATAATGTTACTTTAAGAAAGTAGCGGATTTATATATTTTTGGTTTCGATTTAACAATTTGGCCCTTAATATTTAGATTCCTGATCACTAACAGGAACTATTTTGTAGCCAGGTAAACAGTCTGTGTCCCTATGGGTCATATTCGTATATATTTATAGAAAAATGCTTAAGTTGTGTGGTGTTTTCACCGTAAGCAAAGCATAAGCAAAGCGTAAGCAAACTAAGCAAAGGAGCTGTGTCTTGATAAATCCTTTTTGCAACTATTTTCTGAAGAAATAATGGATTATTCGACTTTCCTGGAACCTATTTCTGTCAAATATGGTGCAATATCTATGACAAATTGAGGCAAAATATGCAATAGGGTCACAAAAATCCACAATGTTACTTTTATAAAGTATCAGAATTTTCTATTTCTGATTTTGATTAAACAATTTTACACTTAATTTTTAGATTCACCTTTTCTGACAGGTGCAATTATAGAGCCAGGTAAGCAGTCTGTGGTCGATATGGGTCATATTTTTGTGTATTTGTAGAAAAATGCTTAAATTGTGTGGGGTTTTCACCGTAAGCAAAGCATAAGCAAAGCATAAGCAAACTATAAGCAAAATAACTGTGTCTTGATAAATCCTTTTTGAAACTTTGTTCTAAAGAAATGATGTATTATTCTACTTCCGTGGAATCTATTTCTTTTGAATATCCTGAAAAACTTAATAAAAATTGAGGTAAAATATGCAAAAGGGTCACAAAAATCCACAATGTTTCTTTTATAAGGTATCAGAATTTTCTATTTTTGATTTTGATTAAACGATTTTACCCTTAATTTTTAGATTCCTGATCACTAACAGGAACTATTTTGTAGCCCATTAAACAGCCTGTGTCTCTATGGGTCATAATTGTGTGTATTTCTAGAAAAATGCGAAAGTTGTGTGATGTTTTCATCGTAAGCAAAGCATAAGCATAGCAGAAGCAATCTGTAAACATAGGAACTGTGTCTTGATAAATCCTTTTTGCAACTATTTTCTGAAGAAATAATGTATTATTCTTCTTCGCTGGAATCTGTCTCTGTCGAATATGCTGCAAAACTCAAGAAAAATTGAGTTAAAATATGCAAAAGGGTCACAGAAATCCACAATGTTATTTCATAAAGAATCAGAATTTTCTATTTTTGATTTTGATTAAACGATTTTACCCTTAATTTTTAGATTCACCTTCACTGACAGGTGCAATTGTATAGCCAGGGAAACAGTCTGTGTCCCTATAGGTCATATTCGTATATATTTATAGAAAAATGCTTTTGAAGTTGTGAGGTGATTTCACCGTAAGCAAAGCATAAGCAAACTGTAAGCAAAGTAACTGTGTCTTGATAAATCCTTTTCGCAAATATTTCTGAACAAATAATGTATTATTCTACTTCCGTGGAATCTATTTCTTTTGAATATCCTGAAAAACTTAATAAAAATTGAGGTAAAATATGCAAAAGGGTCACAAAAATCCACAATGTTTCTTTTATAAGGTATCAGAATTTTCTATTTTTGATTTTGATTAAACGAGTTTACCCTTAATTTTTAGATTCCTGATCACTAACAGGAACTATTTTGTAGCCCATTAAACAGCCTGTGTCTCTATGGGTCATAATTGTGTGTATTTCTAGAAAAATGCGAAAGTTGTGTGATGTTTACACCGTAAGCAAAGCATAAGCAAAGCGTAAGCAAACTGTAAGCAAAGTAACTGTGTCTTGATAAATCCTTTTTGCAACTCTTTTCTGAAGAAATAATGTATTATTCGACTTTCCGGGAATCTATTTCTGTCGAATATGGTGCAAAACTGTAGAAAATTTGAGGTAAAATATGCAAAAGTGTCACAAAAATCTATAATGTCACTTTTATAAAGTATCAGAATTTTCTATTTTTGATTTTGATTAAACGATTTTACCCTTAATTTTTATATTCCTGATCACTAACAGGAACTATTTTATAGCCAGGTGAACAGGTTGTGTCCCTATGGGTCATATTTGTGTGTATTTGTATAAAAATGCTGGAAGTACAGCCACTAATGAGGTACTTAAGTCTGATCTGTTAGTACCGTGTCACGCAGTCAGGGCGCTGGTTGTCATTGAGTCTACTTTCCATCCACAGTTAGTAAGCAAAATCGGGAGAATGAAAGACAGAAAGTGACAGAGTAAGAAGGAGAGAAAGAGCGGGAAAAAATAAAATGATGAAAGAAAGAGACAGAAACATGGGGAGGGGGGTTGATTAGCGGACCAAGAGAAAGAAAAGATACAGGAAAAGATAAAAGATAGAGGGGAAGGGGGAAAATACAGTTAGGAAAATAGGAAGGCTTACGATAGAGAAAGGCAAAGTGAACGATAGAGAGAGAGTAAGAAGGACCGAAAGAAAGAAACTGGACAAGAAAGATGGAAAGGGGTAAAATAACGATAGAAAAAGGCAGTTACAGATGGGGGGAAGAGAAGTGAAAGACAGAGTAAAGGAAGATGTGAGTGAGTGAAGGAAGGAGTGAAGATTGAGTGAAGGAAAGAGTGAAGAGTGAAGGAAGGAAGGAGTGGGCTAAGGAGCGTGAAAGAAAGTATGAAGGAAGAGAGGTAGGAAGAAATAAATTAAGGGAAGAAGAAATTAAGAAAGAATGACAGAGAAAAGAAAGAAAGAGATACAGGGGACAAAGGACAAAGAAAATTACAAGAAAAATTCACAAAAATGTGAAGGAAAGAGTGAAGGAAGGAGAAAAAATGGGAAGATAAAAAGGAGATAATGGGAAGAGACGAGAAGAATAAAAAGGGTGGTAAGGGATAAAGACAAAGTGGGCAGATGACAACGAAAATTAGAAAAAAGGTGAAGGAAGGAGTGATAGAATGAGTGAAAAAAGAGTGAAGAGAGGTTAAGGAACATAGGAATAAAGGACGGAAGAAAGGAGGGAAAATGTGAAGGAAGGAAGAAAAGAAAGAAAAGATAGAGAGAAGAAGACAATAGGAAAGAAAGATAGAAGAGACAAAAGTATGCGGGCAACGGACATCGAAAGTTAGATATAGAGTGAATGTGAAGGAGGGAGTTAAGGAACGAGGGAACGGGTAAAAAAAGGTAGCAAACGAAAGAGACGGACCCAAGGGGGCTGGGGGGGGGAGGGAGGAGAGAAAAATAAGGAATGAGAGAATTGAAGGAAGAAGTTGGAAGAAAGGAAGGTAGGGGTGAAGGAGTGAAGCAAGGGGTGAAGAAATAAGTGAAGGGTGAATGAAGGAATGAGTGAAGAAAGGAGTAGGTATTGGAACGTAAAAGAAATGACGAAGGAAGGTTTTGGGAAAAGAAGGAAGAGATACAGAGGAGAAAAGTAAGAAAGAATGAGAAAGAAAGACATAAAGAGGGCAAAGGACAACAAAATTAGGTAAAGGAGATGTGAGGGAAGGAGGGAGAGGAGTGAAGGAAGTAGTGAAGGAGAAGAGAGAAGGGTGGAGAGGAAAAGGAAGGAAGAGATAAAGGGAGAAGGCAATAGGGAAAAAATAGAGAAAAAAGAGATATAAAGCGGACAAATGACAAAAATTAGATAGAGCTTATATGAAGGATGATGAGAAGGGAGTAGTGAAGGAAAGAAGGAATGAAGGGAGGAGTGAAAGGCTGTGAGGAAGGAAGAGATAAAGGGGAGTAGATAGGAAGAATGAGAAATGAATGAGAGAGGGAAGCAAACAGATACAAAAAGGGCCAAGAACAACGAAAATTAGATAGAATTTGAAGGAAGAAATAAGCGAAGGAGTGAGTGAAAGAATGAGTGAGGGAAGAAAGGAAGGAAGAGATAAAGAGAAGAAGACAAAAAAAAGAATGAGAGACAAGATAAGAGATACAGAGGGCAAAGGGCAAATATAATTACATGGAGGGAATTTTAAGAGAGCCGTGAAGGAATGAAAGAAAGAAAGAAGAAGTGGAAGGAGGGAGAGGTAAGGTATTTTTATCGTTTGGTCCTTGACTTCAGTTTAGTGATAATAAATCGGTTGAATTTCATCTGAGACCCCATAAAGTACATATCAATTTAAACCTTATAACATTTAATATCATAACAACTTGTCAATAATCGAGTATTTTGATATGTAACGAGTTCAAATTGTTTAAATAGAATAATTTATTTTTTAAATGCGATATTCCTAGCTTCCAGTAACATCTTGTGAGATTTTCATAGTTATGCGTGAATCTTTTATAATATCTCTAGACGAACTTTTGTTTGATAATTTATCTTTATTTTCTAATCTTCAAAATCAATTATTCACATTTTGTCAATAAAACCACCCTTTTCAGAAGAAATCATTTCATAACTTATTTAAATTTAAGACCAACAAAAACATTTTAGACAGATTTTTCCATGCGTACGTCAAAAACGGAATGCTCAAGGAAATGGAGTTGTTGATGTAAAGTTCAGGAATGTCTGATATAATATTCTGAGAAAATCAGCAAAAACCAATTCTGAGTATACTTGTTGGATTTGCGACATCGGTGGCCTACAAAATGGAATGACAGTCACATTTCTTCATTTGTCATCGAAATATATATAATGATATACCAGTCTGATTGATATTCATTTTAATCTGATGCTTCACAAGCTAAATTTAACATCCGAGTTCATACTTGGCAGATGACTGCCGTGTGTCACAGACTGCATGACACGTGCCAGCTATCAGGTGTAGAACGGTTTATGAAGGAAAGGGGCAAACACGCGCTCTTTCAAGTCGCTCGCCTGTGGCAAGCTCAGCACCTACATCGACTGATTAACAGTTTTTTCATTAAATGGAAACATACAACTTTCTTTCATTAATGTTTTTACATCTCAGTCCGACTGGACTATACCAGCCGCGTCTCTTCTCAAAATCTTGTATGATTATGACACATCGAGCACACGGTCGAATCGGCAAGTTGCATGGCAAGCTGACTATATTGCGACAAACATACTTGTCACAAACGGTATATTTGTGGAATTATGGCTCAGGATTTTACCCATGTCCGATTTGCTGTCGTCATCAGATCAGTTCGATAAATCCGAGTCCTCCTTTAGATGTTTAGTCACAGGCTCAGGCAAAGCGGTGTGTTTTAAGCTCAGCTGACTGAAAGTCATCTGAGCTATAGCGATCACCCTTTGTCCAGGGTCCGTCCATCTGTCCTTCTGTCTGTTCGTTGGTTAACCAGGCACAAATCGTAATCGCTGATTCTTGAATCTTTAAACTTCACATCTAGGAAGGCCCATGAAAATCTCCTTTGAAACCTGAAAATAGGTCTCTGTTACCCATAATCTCTTAAATATGGGGCTCCGAAGAACCCTTCTCCCCAGATAAAGGAAAATTTGATACAAAAGCCCAAGTATCTGAACAACTGATGCATTGATCACCATGATTTTTAGAATGAATATTCATCATAAAGTATTCCACTAGTTCCTGCAAACTTGTGGCGCAGCCTGTATTGTTTTCCTAATTTTAATGATTTTTTAACCAAAGAAGCTGTCATTTGTTAACAGGGGGAAAATCGAAACAGCTGGACCTGGAATCTTCTAACTGAATATCAAAGGAGGTCCATGAAAGTCTCTTCGGAAACTTGAAATTAGGTCTCTGTTACCCATATCCTCTGAGCTATTGTGCTCGTAAGTAATCCTTAGAATAATTAAATAATTTGATACAAAAGCTCCAGTATCTGAAAAAATATTGCATTGATCACCATGATTCATTGCATGATATTTGATCACGGGTATTCCATCAGTTCCTGCAGACTGGTTGCGCCTCCTGCATTTTCTCGAATTCTTACACATTTATTTCTCTATTTTTGATATCTTCAAATAAAGCATCATCTGTAAACAGGGCACAAATCATCACTAAGTGACCTAGAATCTTCTAACTTATCATCCAAAGAGGTCAATGAAACGTCTTCATGGAAAGCTGAAATTAGATCTCTGTTACTCATATCCTCCGAGCTGGGGGTATGGAAGTACTCCCCCCCCCCACCCCGAAATAATTGAACGTGATACAAAAGCTTTATTTAAATAACTAATTCATTGATTGTTATCATTCTTTGCATGCATATTGATAAAGGAGCGTTTCGTCAGTTCCTGTAGACTGGACATCCCAGCTGAACTATGTTCAGATGGAAGATTTGGACAATTTTGTGACAGCTGGACATTGTTTAGATAGATGATGACCAGTTGGATAGATTGAGCACTGTTTAATACAATCATGTTGAGTGCATTAACATATTAAACTGTGCCAATATATATTTTCTGCAATGGAATCGTGTTTTTCTGTTTTGGGTTGTTGCATAACTTACGATAGTAACAGAAAGGGGCCGTGCTCGATTAAACTCGGATTTATTCGGTCTTGTTGAGTGCGTCTCGCCAGGACGACGACGTGTGGTTGATAGCAAATCTATTTAACTGGGCTAATAAATATTTCCTTTGTCTTTGTCTTTTTGGATTTGGTGCATAACACGCGATAGTAGCGGAAATGTACGACAATTCTTGAATCATATATCATTACCTATATTAAATATGAATATGTGAAACAATTTAACGAAAAATGAATAAATATATTTGACTAACATATTATTAAAATAAATAATAGGAAATGTAAAGAGATTCTTGCTCTCCTATAGTCTATGACCAAAGGCTTTTTGATGTAATTAGTGCAGTAAAAACAATAATCTGAGTCCTCATATCCTGCTAAGTAATTGAGCAGATCTCAAATGAACAAACACCTTGTCATAGATAATATTCGTACTACGAGAGAAAGACACAAAACAGAAAGAAAGACAGACAGAAAGGAGGAAAGAAAGAAAGAACGGATTATGAACGAAGAGATGAAATTGGGAGTGATAAAGACCCGAAGAAATATAACAAAGAAAGAAGAGAAAGGACGAAAGTGAAAACGGTTAAAGGAGAGAGAGAGAGAGAGAGAGAGAGAGAGAGAGAGAGAGAGAGAGAGAGAGAGAGAGAGAAAAGAAAGTGAAAATGGTAGAGAGACGGAGAGGGAGAGAGAGAGAGGGAGAAAGAAAATGAAAATGGTAAAGAGAGGGGGGGAGGGAGAGAAAGAGATAGAAAGAAAGTGAGAATAATCGAAGGGAAAAAGAAAGAAGCCTACTATATCTTGTATTAAGCCACAAGGAGGACAGACCATTCAACGAAAAAGAACACTGGGGATGGAACAAGTTAATTATAGCTCTTTTAGCGTCAGTGTCATTGCTATCACTTTGTAAATTCAGAACATAAAAAATATCTTAATTCTGTTAATGTTTTCCTCAACAATCCAATTATTTATGTAATTTACTGTATGATTACTAGCATAACATAGAACAAATTCATTCAATTCATTTAATCAATAGATATTTTCAATAAATCTTTCACCCCACCAAAACAATATTGAGCAGTATTAAATTGGTAATATATTTATAGGTTCCATTATATTCTTAGATATATGTCTTCCTTTTGAAAGTGTATCCCATTTTTTTCAATATAATAATAATATTTTATATTTTTTTGCAACCTAGAATGGTATGATGTTTGTCCAAAACTCTTTTCTCTCTTTTAAAACTCTTAACTCGTTCATAGAAAATATGAATTTAGAAAAGTTTCATTGATATGTTTACTTTTGGATCTGTTGAGTATATCAAAATACTATTTCCTTGCGTATTCATTTTCATCGCAACCATTTGCGATACAAATAAAATGTGTAGGTTTTACATTTCAATTAATTTACCATTTCTGAAAAAAAGGCGATAATGATACCTTAAGAGGATAGTTTCAATGAGAGAGAAGTGAGAAACACATAAGGATGTCAATGAAAATTTGATTGAGTGTGAAAGAAATAGTGATGAAATGAGTGGAGGGGTGAAAAGGAATAATGGAATGGATAAGTGAAGGAAAGAGTAAATGAAGGTAGGAAGAACAGAAGAGGTAAAGGAAATAAAATAAGGAAATAATGAGAGAGAAGAACAAGACGTAAAAAAGGCAAAGGACATCGGAATTAGCCAGAATGTAAAAGGAGTGAATGAAAGAGTGAAAGAAAGTTGGAGTGAGTGAAGGAGTGAAGAAGGAAGGGATGACAGAAGGCAGGTATGAAAGAATGAAGGAATGAAGTAGGATTATAGTTGTGATGGAGCGAGTGAAGTAGTGAATGGAGTGAAGGAAGAAAGGGAGGAGGATGGGAACAAATGAAGGAGTAAAGGAGGAGCATGAAGTGGCGGAGTGAGTGAAGGAAGGAGTGGGGTGAGTGAAGGATTGATTAAAAGGCGTTGAGAAAGAGATGACAGTATGAAAGAATGAGAGAGTGAAGATGTAAAGAGATACAGAGGGCAGAGGACAAAGATAATTACATAGAGGGAATGTGAAGGAAGGAGATAAGAAATAAGTAAAGGAGTGAAGGAAGGGAGGAGTGAAGGAAGGAAGGATTGAAGTAAAGAATAAATGGGAGAAAGAGTGAGAGAAAGGAAGGAAGAGAAAAGCATAAAAAAGGAAAATTGACAACGCAAATTAGCTTTTAGAATGTGAAAGGACTAAGTGGATGATTAATGAAGAAGAATGAATGAATGATGGAAGGAAGGAAGGTGTGAAGGAATGAAGGAGTGAAGGAGGCGTATAAGAGTGAGGGAGTGTGTGAAGGAGGAAGTGAAGGAAGGAAGAAGGGAAGAAAGGTG
The DNA here is from genome assembly GCA_026874595.1 of Sipunculus nudus. NCBI lineage: Eukaryota > Metazoa > Annelida > Sipuncula > Golfingiida > Sipunculidae > Sipunculus > Sipunculus nudus. The sequence goes on along the minus strand of CM049312.1, from coordinate 83,678,374 downwards.
TGAAGTAGGAGTACAGAAAGACGGAGTGATTGAAGCAATGAGGTAAGGAGTGAGTGAAAGGATGTCTAGCTTTCTAAGATTACATTGGTATGGCTCCTGATTATGATACAACTAAACCATATAATTTATCAACTGAATGCTGCTTATATTTAAAATTTATTTTGGTCATTTCGGTGTATATCCATATAGGGATTAATACATACAGGAATTAGGGCACTAGGAATTAGGGCGACACAACAAAAACAGCACTGGAATTAAGGCGACTTTTCAGAGATAAATGAACACAGGGATTAAGGCGTCATCAATATTGCAGCTACAGGCAGAAGTATATGATTATAAAAGCTATTGATATATCTGAGCGTTAAGTCCACATGCCCATCGAAGGCGATAAAAGGGACCGTTTGTATAGGAAGTAAGGCGACATCGTCACAGATACCATTGTTATATGTACAAGAGGAAGTTTAAATGACGATTCCAGCATTATCCATAGGGCTATACTTAGCTTTCTAAGCTTACATTGGTATGGCTCCTGCATATCTTATAATATTATCATATGATATGACAACTTACTGCTGCTTATATTTGAAATTTATCTAGGTTATCTCGTATATATTCATACAGGGAATAAGTTCACACAACTGTGAATGAAAGATATCTAATAACACGATGAGATATTACTTCCTTATAATATAGAACAAAATTTTGGATATCCAGCAATTGGTTGCCCGAAATAAATTTTGCAACTGTGTAACATATGACTAAAGATATATTGGAATTAAGGTGACATTTAAGGGATACATACAGGAATTAAGGCGACACCAGTAGGGAAATATTGGAATTAAGGCGACAATTCAGAGATGAATGCATACAGGAGTTACGGCGACATCAACATCGGTGCAACTGAGAGAAGTCTATAATTATAAGGAAAAATTATTATATATAGGCATTGAGTCGACATGCCCTTTGAAAGAGATAAGGATATACATGTACTCAGATAATTATGTCTTACTTCCTAAAGATACCTTTGTGAGGCTCCTGCTTATGATATTACATAGTGTATATTATGATAATTTATTGCTGCGTAGATTTGAAATTTATTTCAGTAATCTCTATATTTTATTACATGATTCAAGGCAACAAGATCTATCGGTAATGAATTTCTATACCAACTTAAATAAAGTTTTTAATAACGATTCCAGCCATATCCACAGGGATACACAAAGATATGTATAGCTTTCTGAACCGTTGGTATAGGAATAAAGGCGACATCATCACAGATTCGATTGTCATATGTCCATGGAGAAGTTTTAAACAACGATTCCAGCATTATCCACAAGTTTATACTTAAAGGTGCCTATATAACTGTCTAAGCTTACATTGGTGTGGCTCTTGCATAGCTTATGATATATTCATATGATTTGATAAATTACTGCTGCATGTATTTTAAATTTATTTAGGCTTTCCATGTATATATTCATATAAAGATCAAATCGACAAAACTTTGGAAGAAAGATATATCTAAAATTGTAATAAGAATTTACTTGCACATAATATGGAACAAAGTTTCAAATATGCAGCAATCAGTTCCCAGGTATACAAATTGCAACTGCGTAACGAACGATTAAAGATATATTTGAATTAAAGAAACCTTTCAAAGATAAATACATACAGGAATTAAGGCGACACCAATAAGGAAATATTGGAATTAAGGCGACATTTCAAAGATGAATGCATACAGGAATTAAGGCGACATAAACATCGGAGCTATATGGAGAAGTATATGACTATGAAAAAGCAGTTATAATATATCGGCGTTACGTCCACATGCCAATCGAAGGAGGTATAAGGGATATACATGTACTCAAATAATTATGTCTAGCTTTCTTATGTTACATTGGTGAGACTCCTGCTTATGTTATTACATAAGTATATATTATAATAACTTATTGCTGCGTAGATTTGAAATTTATTTCAGTAATCTCCATATTTTATTACATGATTCAAGGCGACAAGATCTATTCGTAATGAATTTCTATACCAACTTTAATGAAGTTTTCAATAACGATTCCAGCCATATCCACAGGGATACACAAATATATGTGCAGCTTTCTGGACCGCTGGTATAGGAATAAAGGCGACATCATCACAGATACGATTGTCATATGTCCATGGAAAAGTTTTAAATAACTTTTTCAGCATTATCCACATGTTTATACTTAGAGGTGCCTGTATAACTGTCTAAGCTTACATTGGTGTGGCTTTTGTATAGCTTATGATATATTCATATGATTTGATAAATTACTGCTGCATGTATTTTAAATTTATTTAGGTTTTCTCCGTATATATTCATATAAAGATTAAATCGACACAACTTTGAATGAAAGATGTATCTAATATTGTAATAAGAGATTACTTGCACATAATATGGAACAAAGTTTCAAATATGCAGCAATCGGTTCCAAGGGATACAAATTGCAACTGCGTAACGAACGATTAAAGATATATTTAAATTAAAGAAACCTTTCAAAGATAAATACATACAGGAATTAAGGCGACACCAATAAGGAAATATTGGAATTAAGGCGACATTTCAGAGATGAATGCATACAGGAATTAAGGCGACATCAACATCGGAGCTATATGGAGAAGTATATGACTATGAAAATGCAGTTATTATATATCGGCGTTACGTCCACATGCCAATCGAAGGAGGTATAAGGGATATACATGTACTCAGATAATTATGTCTAGCTTTCTTATGTTACATTGGTGAGACTCCTGCTTACGATATTACATAGATATATATTATGATAACTTATTGCTGCGTAGATTTGAAATTTACTTCAGTAATCTCGATATTTATCCGATATTAATCAAGGCGACAAAACTTAAAACCTTAATGAAATTCTATTCCAACTTAAATAAAGTTTTCTATACTGATATCTAGCTTTCCAAACTTATATTGATATTGCTCTTGCTTATGATATAATATAATCATGTGATAATTCAACTTACTACGTTAATATTTTTAGTTTATTTAGATTATCTATGTATATATTCATATAGGGATTAATGCATGCAGACATTATGTCACAAGGAATTAAAGCGACACCAATAAGGCAGCATTGGAGTTAAGGTAACTTTTCAGAGATGAATACCCACAGAAATTTAGCGACAACAAAATGGGAGCTACAGATATGTCTATGATTATAACAAAATATATATATTATGATGATTTGATATGCTAACTCGCTCTTGTCTAATATTTTCTGGTTCAATGAACATCTTTTAGCTTCATGGATCTTCTATACTTTTAAATTTTAAGACCACAGTTAATATATGATAATCGGAAATCTTAACCTATATCTTCTTTCCAAATTCGCACAGTTATCCAGGCTGTTATTTAGAAAGAAAAGACACTTCGACATGAAATACTTCAGTAAGCGTTTGTCATTATTTATATATGCTATATCCGGGATACGGGTTACCCTAACTCTTCGAGCATGATATACTCCAATGAGTGTTTGTCACTATAATATATGCTATATCCAAGAGACAGGTTCCCCTAAACCGTAGGGCTAAAATACTCCAGTACGTCTTTGTACCTATTAGTATATGCTTATCCGGGAATCTAATTACCCTATCACCTCCGTCATGAAATACTACAGTAAGTGTTTGTCACTTTTGATGTATACTATATCAGGAATACGGATTACCCTAACCCTTCGGTCATGAAATACTCCAGAAAGTGTTTGTCACTATTAATATATGCTGTATCCGTGAACGGGTTGCCCTAACCCTTCAGGCATGAAATACTACAGTAAGTGTTTGTCACTATTAATATATGCTATATCCGGGATACAGGTTACCCTAATATTTCAATAAATCATGAAGAGACACATCGATAGAACCGACAACAGCGATGTAATCATAAAAAGAGAAGTGAACAGCAAATGCAGCTCTGTGACTATATATTATGAATATAATGATATAGAATTTCTGCGAGATATAAATTATTCTAGAATATTGCATCAATACTTGAAATCTGGACACTTGAATGAAATCTGGACAGTTCTGATCCTGGGAGTGTTGAAGGTTCATCGGAATTAGAAATAATGCAAAACACAAAATATCAATTATTGAAAAGGTCCATGTTTTACAGACAAAGCATATGAACAACCCCTAAATAAATGTGCAATATTTTGTATGAACAGAAGATGCAGATTTTGTAAGAGAAGGACGACAAGGTTTGGAACAAGTGTTTATCAAATAAAATATTAATATATCATATGTGGTTATTTGAAAAAAAAAAATTAATGAAATGAAGCATATATTATGCCAGAATTATGACTATGATTAGTCAGTAACAAGCACTTGCTATCTCGCAGGTCCTTTTTGGTACCGTGCACATAATGCTTTGGGGTCGCTAGTTAATATGGCCCGTAACACCTGCTACTGCGCAGGGCAATGTGTTACTCTGCGACTGTTAACTGATTACACGCCTATTGCAAAGCTTGTTGCTGGCCTATCCGGGCAACCTATGGCTACAAAGACTTGCACTGAAACGATAGCAGCAAAAGTTTCGATCGCAATAGATAGCCTCCATGGGGTACTTGCTACCGCGCAAATCTGATTTCCTACCGCGCACATTGCGCATTGCCATCGCAGCTTAATATGACCCATGGTATAAGCTACTGCGCAGATCTGTTTGCTACTTTGCGACAGTTAATTGTACCGCGCATATTGCTTTGAGTGGTCTTGTCCGAGCGACCTCTGGCAGGAAAGACTTGCACTACGTCAACAGCAGGTTTCGACCGCAAATTCAAAATCCCCATGATAGCAACGACAGCCACTTGCTACCGCGCAGGTCTGATTTGCTACCGCGCACTTTGCGCATATGAGCCGGTCTGTGTCAGGTGGTAGCAAGTCCAGTGGCTGCCTGCTCATTGCCCGATGTGGCAAGCTGTGCGCAAGAGTAGCAAATGCTACTGTGCGACTGCTATTCGCTACCGCGCACTTTGCGCTCAATAGCCATTGAGCGCATAATAGTAGCAAGCTGATTGGATGCTGAGTGCGCTTTGTCCGGGGCTATGCGCAGTGGTAGCAAATAATCCCATAGATTAGTCTGAAAGACCGACAGTTCCCCGCATACATGCTTAATTCCCAGTGTCGCCTTAACACCAAATAGACTTATATATAAGAAACAGACTGTTGTGAATTAACAGTGTTGTTTTTCTTCAGAGTTATATATATATATATATATATATATATATATATATATATATATATATATATATATATATATATATATATATATATATATATATATATATATATATATATATATATATATATATATATATGGCCGCCGCACGACGAGTCAGAAAACTCCTCTCGGGACGCTTATTGGTACAGAAGGTGCAGATCAAAGCTTCTGCGTTTGTATTTCTGTACGTTCGACATACCAGGACAGCTAAAACGATGACATCGCTGCTGCCGATGTTGCACCTGTTCACACTCTTGGCCTGCCTAAATCCGGTTGAAATCCATCGCACAGTCACTTTCCGTAACTATGGGTCCTACACGTCGGATAAAAAGATATGCTTCGAACCTTACCATCGAATCGAGGCGTACGACAGCAAAACACTGGTGTTCCATGATGGTGACACGATCACTGTGCGGTGCCGGTTGGGATGCAATGTTCACAAAGAAGACCCTTCCCTTCTGTTACGACCAGGGGGTTTGGACTGTCCATAGGAGTACTCGACCTGTTCAATATGTCATCGCCGAGAGTGTTCTTTGAAAATTCCTCCTCTGGTCAAGCGAATGCCATGTTTAACATTTCCGCCGCCGACTTGCCTAACGGATATTCAGCCGTATATTGAGGCTGTGGCTGTTTTGTCTGCTCCAGGCTGAGGAGCAACGACCTCTATTTGAAGGTGGTGGACACGGCCGCCCCAAGAAACCCTCGCAGCCGAAGCAGGTCACGAAAACTATCAAAACTAATTCTGTGACATGGGACCGTCCTGGCGCCCGTGGAACATACCGGTATAAAGTTATCTACCGAAAGGTACTTGACACAGTTAATTCACCGGGCAGCTCGGTTTACGATACAACCTACAGATGGGTCCCCAAGGTAAAGACACACGTCCAAACCGTTAACACAAATGCTACGAAGCTCGTCCGTGCCGAGCCGTCCACAAAGTATCTCGTGTACGTGTCCGCAGAAGTTAACGGCCCGAACCTTTGGTCCACGATATCACGAAGTGGTTTCATAACTCCCGACCCTTGTCCATAACTCTATTTGAATGTCAAACTGGATTGAATAGTCTGTCGAGCAAGGATGATGATATGTGGACCTTACGCTGTTTATTTTTTGTAATAGTTCACAAGACATGGTTTGTTTTTGTATGTGCCCTGTTTCACATATACCCGTGTTTCCGTTAAACCTTTGTCGGTCACATGTGCTTTTCTGTCGTATGTGTATCTGTATATCGTTTGCTTTACATGACACTAGAATATCACTACAGCCGATATTGTTACATCGCTTGCATAATATGAATCAGCAAGACCGCGTCACGTAAACGTATTCATTTTCTTTTGATTGGGAGGGGAGGGTGGTTCATGATTCTGATATCACGGGACGGTACTCGCACGTATATAAGAGGTCGCCGTACGTCGAGTCAGATCAGTTGATTCTCAACTGGACGCTGTTGAGAAGCAAACGTGCAGATAACGGCCTCAGCCTTTCCATTTACTGTACGTTCGACATATAAGGAAGGGTGAGAAGATGAAACCGCTGCAATCGATTTGACATCTGTCCCTCCTGTTTGTCAGCTTATTTCAGGTTGAGGGTCGTCGCACCGTCACTTTTAATGAATATGGCTTTTATGGCGCGAAGAAGAGGATATGCTCCAACCGTTACCAGTATGTGTTAGAGCCGTAAGACAATGCAAATCAAGTGTTGCGCGATGATGACACGATCACTGTGCCCTGTTGCTTGGAATGCAAGAAAAACGCTGTTTACAAGAAAGACCCTTGCCCTTCTGTATCGACCATGGGGTTCTCACTGATTACAGGCGTACTGGACCATTTCAATATGTCATCACCGAACGTGTTCGTTGTAAATTCCGCTTCTGGACACCAGAATGAAATGTTCAACATATCCGCCGACGACTTGTCCAATGGGTTCTCCGACATATATTGCGGTTGTGGCTGTTTGCTCTGCTCCAGGCTCAGAAGTAGCTTTATCTATTTAAGGTGGTTGACACGGCCGTCCCGGCGGCACCGTCGACCACGGTACAGAAAAGAAAACTGTCAGAAAGAACTACGTCACCTGAAGCCGTCCTGCAGCTCCTGGGAGATGGCGGTACAAAGTGATCTGTTCCAGGGCGCCTACCAGACGACGTACAGGACCCTCGGTAAATACGCTGGCTTATGATCCAACCTACAAGTGGGAACGCGGTGCGAAGACACACGTCCAGATCGTCGACTCCAATTCTGCAACCCTCGTCCACGCCGAGCCGTCCACCAATTATTTGATGTCAGTGTACGCGGAAGTTAACGGCACCAATCGCTGGTCCAGTTAATCGCGACCTGGTTACTTTAGATGACGAACCCTTGTCAACAATAACTCTAACTGAATGGCGCAGTCGTTTGTATAAACTTCCGTGCAAGGATGTTCTACATAGATTATACGCAGTTTGCTTTTTGAATACCTTCACCACACGTGCTTTTGTTCTTGCTGCAGTCAGCGTTTAGCACATTTTGTCCGTTCAAGTGTGTTTAGATGATGTCTGCTTATGTGTCCAGTGGCGTTTTGGCATGTGCACATTTCACTGAATTTGTATCTGACCATTAAAGTAGTGTATATCACACATGTCGTGTTTGTGGTTTATGTGGTTCGTATGGGTGATGATAACAGAGAGTGTGTGAGTGTGTGTGTTTGGTTGTGTGATATACCACCCGCGTGTCTTTATCGTGGTGAAGGTCGATCACATGTCCCGACATCCTTCACCACCATTACCATCCCTGCCCAACCCCTATCCCCATCCAAACGTATGGTAAAAGCAAATATCTACAGTTATTCTCGAGGAGATTGAAAATGTGAATAACCGTCCCTGGGTGGACTCGAACCACCAACTTTTCGGTTAAAAGCCGAACGCGGTAACCCATTGCGCCACAGGGACGGCCGCTATGTGCGACCCGTATGTCGTGTTTTGTATCCCATAACCAACGACGAAGACGGTACGAGTCATGGCATCTGGCTGTCTTAACACGCATGTGCTTTTGTCGGTTGTACATTCACTTCACACCAATACGTGTATACACGTACAATCCACCAACCTCCAACCCCCCAACCCCGCCCTATCCCCCTGCCGTCATGACGTGTAGTTTCATGCCCATATACACACGCGCAGCATTAGGAGCTTCAATACTAACTATGTGATCCGTGTAACAACGGTTTTATACCCGTACAATCTCTCCCTCCGCTCACGCCGACATACGGTGCATTTGTTTCTGTCACAAAGTAACATAAAACAAAAACCGTTGAGCACGTGGCGTCATCTACATTCCAGATTGGTACACAAAATGGACGAAACGTCCTTGTGGACGAACAGGCGTCTCATTCCATGTCCTCAGCCAGATTTCATTTCACAATGCTACGGATTGGCCATTAGACAGAGGTCTCCTTGAAGAATTAACCTAATCCGCATATAAACTTGTCTAGAACATATCGCTGCCTGGTCATTCTTGCCGCATAAATATCGGCCAAAGGGCACGTCAATCTGCGTTGGACGAACAGGTTTGAGGACGAAACGACCATGACACTATTCCTGTGGGCGAACGGGACATGTGGACTACGGAGTGGTTGGACAAAAGACGAGCACGAAACGATCTGGGGACGAAACAACCTGTTCCCAGGAACATTGTCTTCATGAATGCCTTTTGCGATCATTTTCTGAAGAAATAATGTATTATTGCACTCTCCAGAAGTCCGTTTATGTCGACAATGGTGCAAAACATTCGAGAAATTGAGCTGAAATATGCAAATGGCTCAAAAATTCATAATATCGCTTTTAGAAAATAGGTGAATTAGATATTTCTGAGTTTGATTGAACGATTTTTCCTTTTTTTTATAATCATGTTAACTAGCAGGCTTTATTGTGTAGCCAAAGAACTAGTCTGCTTCTCTATGGATCATATTTGTGTGTATATGTATAAAATGCTTACTTTCGTTGGTCTTTTCACAGTAAGCAAAGCATTAGCAAAGCATAAGTAAAGTGTAAGCAAAAGAACTATGTCTTCATAAATGCTTCCTGCAACCATTTTCTGAAAAAAATAATGTATAATTCAACTTCCCGGCGGTCTTACTTTTTTAGAAATGGTGCAAAACTGTAGATAAATCTAGCTTAATTTGAAAAATGGTCCTCATAATCAATCATATTCCTTTTAAGAAAAACCAGAATTATATATTTCTGATTTTGATTGAACGATTTTTCCTTTAGTTTTAGATTCATGTTCAGTAACAGGCACTATTGTGTAGCCAGGGAACTAGTCTGCCTCCCTATATGCAATATTTGTGTTTATTTGTAGAAAAAAGCTTCACATCTGTCTGGTTTTTCACCGTAAGCAAAGCATAAGCAAAGTGTAAGCAAATTATAAACAAAGAAACTTTGTCTTCATAAATGCCTTTTGTGATCATTTTCTGAAGAAATAATGTATTATTGCACTCCCTACAAGTCTACTGATGTAAAAAATGGTCCAAAACGTAAGATAAATTGAGCTGAAATATGCAAATAAGTCCACAAAATCCTTCATGTTCCTTTCACGAAATAACAGTATTATATATAAAGCCTGCCAGTGAACATGAATATTAAATAAAAAAGAAAAATCGTTCAATCCAAATCAGAAATATATAATTCTCCTATTTTCTAAAAGTGATATTTTGGATTTTGAGACCCTTTAGCATATTTCAGCTCAATGTTTTGCACCATTTTCGACATAACATACACGCGGGGACTACATTAATACATTTTTTCTTCAGAAAATCGTCGCAAAAAAGCATTTATGAAGACATAGTTCTTTTGCTTACACTTTGCTAACTCATTGCTTATGCTTTGCTTACGGTGAAAACACCACAAACATGAACAATTGTTCTACAAATACACACAAATATGACCCATATGGATGCAACTTAGATCCCTGGCTACACAGTAGTGCCTCTTAGTGAACATGAATCTAAAAATTAAGGGATAATCTTTCAATCAATATAAAAAATATATATTACTGTTATTTTCTTAAAGAGACATTTATGATTTTGTGGACTTAACTGCATATTTCAGCTCAGTTTATCTTCAGTTTTGCACCATTTTTGACATAAACTGACTTCTGGGGATTGCAATAATACATTATTTCTTCAGAAAATGATCGCATAATACATGTATGAAGACATAGTTCATTTGCTTACACTTTGCTTATGCTTTGCTTACCGTGAAAACCAAACAGAATTAAAACTTTTTTCTACAAATACACACTAAATTGACCCGTAGGGACGTAGACCAGTTCCCTGGCTATACAATAGTGCCTGTTATTGACATGAATCTAAAACTAAAGGGAAAAATCGTTCAATCAAAATCAGAAATATTTAATTCTGGTTTTTCCTAAAAGGAATATGCTTGATTATGAGGATCATTTTCCAATTTTAGCTAGATTTATCTACAGTTTTGCACAATTTCCAAAAAAATAAGACCGCCGAGAAGTCGAATAATACATTAATTTTTCAGAAATTGATCGCAAATGCATTTATGAAGACATAGTTCCTTTGCTTACACTTTGCTTACGCTTTGCTCATGTTTTGCTTACGGTGAAAACACCACTAAAATAAACAATTGTTCTACAAATAAACACAAATATGAACCATAGGGATGCAACTTGGATCACCTCCTTGTGATAATGAATCTAAAAATTTAGGGAAAAACGTTCAATCAATAACAAAAATATATAATACTGTTATTTCTTGAAAGGGACATGAAGGATTTTGAACACCCGTTACATTTCGGTGCCCCGAGAGAGGAACCATCTCTGAGTGAAGTCGATGTCCGTGTGTGTGTCTCGCCGACAATATCACTGGTAAAGATCGTTTTATGACTGCCATACCATCGATGGATAATAATATTAATTGATCGATGTCTGTGCACAACGCCATTACACATGGCCAGAGGGACTTTTCGTGGTCTCTATAGGACACTGGTTCCGTGTGTCCCCACTTCGTTTCGCTTCAGTGCCTTACACTGTAAACTCTGCTTAGCAATTGTTCTTCGTTTGCATTCTTGGACTATCGTCATTCTGTACAACGTGCACGGAGACTTCGTCTGAAGGGCCCTTGCGAACGTCACTCTCCTTGGAGAAGATTCACGGTATTGTTTGACATTTTCCATGAAACGCATGAACTTTTCTTCTTGTTTTTGTAATTGTTCATGCACTTTGTACTTAAATTATCATATACTATGATGTGTAAAGTGTTATTGCACGCTTTTAAATTATTAGTGATCATTGAATAGATGTTCTGACTGTAAAATATATTCACAGTTTAGTATTGGTAAACTGAATTGCATGTAAAGGGTATTAGCATTTGTTCCGGTTTGAGGTTACCTTGTTTAGTCACGTGTTCTATTGTCATCAGGCCTCGTTGTCTCAGTAATGTAAACAATGGCACAGCAACTAAACACTAACATTTGCCATTAATATAACACTCTGACTACATGAACCTGCTAGTATTTGACCATCGTAGGACGACTTAAGACAGTTTACATCATTACTTCTTTCTGTCATTGTCTTCAAAGACCACATTCCATCCCATCTATTCATACACTCTCATTAAAGAGAGATTGGGGTTAAATCATTTGACATAACACGGGTCGTCTCTATACATGAACTACCTTCTGATGTTAATGAATCTGACATTATTGAGCAGTTCTGAAACCCCCAAACATGTTTTGTTAGTTAGAGAAGCACATACTGGTCGTTGCACTAGCCGCGGGTTTGTATTTTTATTAAACTAAAGACGAACATGAGCATGCTGGGGTTTCCTTCATTACTGAGGTGTCTCATCTGATTTATAACAAAATGCTGGATTCGTTAAATACTTCCTCCTTTCAGGTATCCGAGGGTAGACTTGTCTCGGAGATAGTGACAAAGCTCAATTTTCTTTCAGATTTCGAGGTAAATCAGATGATTTGAGAGTTTAAACACAGAAATGGTGATGCCAAACAGATGCCATCTGGGGCTACTGGCTACAGTATAATATCTACAAAGCTTCCTTCCTTTTCACGGAATCATATTAAAACTGGTAGCTACGAACAATGGCGCTCCCATCTCAAATATATGATAAAAGCTGGCGTAACACCAGATTCTAAAATTTTGTCAGCTATTTACCAGTCTGTCAGGGGAATAGCAGGTAATGTTTTATTACACATGTCTGATGAATCCCCTCCTACAGATATACTAAATATATTTGACAGGTATTTCGGTAATGTGCTCCCCACAGTGGTACCCATACAGCAATTCCACTCTTGTAAACAGGATGCTAAAGAGGATATAGTTAACTGAAGCTGCAGGCTTAATAGAGAGTAAGACCTCATTAACAAGAAAAAATCCTATTTCTTAAAGGGAATATGAGAAAATGCTTTGTTCTAGGTTCTAGAATGGACTGTATTCAAAATAAATTAAAGAAGCCTTGCGTCAAGGTATGATAATGGGGAAGAACAAGATAAACTGTTTGCAGCTGCACGGGCTTTAGAGTCCAAAGTTCTACATAGCTCACAGGTGAAGGTTGCATTGTCCAATCAAATTTCTAAACAAAGGGGTTACAACTTTGTCTTCTGAGAGCTCTGTGCTGGGTAGATATCTGTGCAGATAAATAGCAAACTGTCTACACTAGGGAATCGCATGTCAAAACTTAAACGATCTCAGACGTCCAAAACGAATAAACCATCTTATACTCAGGATGGTAATACTGTCTCGGACGAAATCGATGGCTATCGTTTCCATCGTAACACACATACTGTTGACAAATGTCATGCTAAACGAGACAAATACGGTTAAATCCTAAAAAAAACTAAGAGTCACCTGTGATCAGTCGTGAAAGGACACGGGTTCAAATAATACGATTCCCACAACAAATGTATGTATCAAGAATGACCCTCTCGTATGTGAAACTCAGGTTGTTGACATGATTACAGATGGTAATAACTGCCAATGTCTTTTAGATACAGGTTCCCAAATCTCTACTGTCGCTGAATGGTTAAATGAAAAACACCTCAACCCGTCAGACTTAGTCCGTGTAGGAGATGATGGATTTCCGGCAACTATACAGCAAGCAGGTGGAGTATTGTGGTATCGTCCCTGTTGACCTAAAGTTTACTGATATACATTTTCAAACATTTTCTGTGCAAGTATTTGTATTCAAAAATACACATTTCAATTCCAATGTTCCATTTTTAATTGGTACGAACGTGCTAAACTCATGTTTAAATTTTCTTCAGACAAATGCTGGTCCAAATTTTATTCAGAGTTTACAAATGTCAGGACCATGAAAGACTGAAATTAAATGTATGACGAAAAGGGAACAGAAATCATTAAATACATGTGGACATGTATCATCCACCAAGTCTATAGTAATAACTTCCCAGAGTGATATCACTATAAATGGTTCACTAGAGGTTGTACGACAGGCAAAACTCTTGTTATAACTGATTTGAATGTACTCCACAGGTTGCCAACTGAATTATTTCTTCTTCCTTGTGTCCAAGAACTTGATTTGTCCATACGTACAAGTCACAGAGTTTCAGTACAGGTTAGAAACGTAACAACACATTCCATCACTATTCCAGCAATAATTGTCTGTGACATACAGGAAGCTATCTTCGTAAACCAAATTACGCAACCATCAACATTTGAAACATCTGATGATGAATTCTTAAACATGTTCAAATTTGGTCAAGATTTGTCACAATCTGAATCTAACCTACTACAACAACTGTTGCTTAAATGGAAACTTATATTTTCCTTAAGTAATACAGATCTTGGACACACCAGTGTAGAAAAACACCGTATTGTGTTAACTAACAACGGGCCATTTAGGGAGCGGTATTGTCTTATCCCTCCACAATTATATGATGAGGTGAGACAACATCTGAGAGGGATGCTAGAGTCAAAAGTAACAAAGGAGAGCAGAAGTCCGCTTGTTAGTCCAGTGGTCCTTGTCAGAAAAAGTAATGGGACTCTTCGGTTCGGTTATAGAACCTTAAATAGCAGAACTGTCAGAGACGCTCATGCCTTGCCAAGAATGGATGAAACCTTAGATTCTTTAATGGGCGCTCGTTACTTTTCCTCTCTAGATTTGAAGTCCGGTTACTGGCAGGTTGAGTTAGCAGATGAAGATAAAGATAAAACAGCATTTACATTAGGTTCTCTCGGTTTTTATCAATGGGAAACCATGCCGCTCGTTTTGGTGAACGCGCCAGCCTCATTCCAAAGATCAATGCAAAAGACCATGGGAGATATCTTCTGCTCCTGTACTAGCATTTGCATATTTCTCTAGTCCGTTTATTGCACAGATGCAAGTTTTGATGGAATCTTTAGTATTCTCTACCAGGAGCAGGATGGCGTAGAAAAGACCGATAGCTTATGCCAGCCGTAGGCTTACTCCATCCGAGTTTCGGTACCCTATCCATAAGTTAGAGATCTTAGCTTTGAAGTGGTGTGTAACCGACAAATTTAAAGAGTATCTTCATGGATTACGGATCACAGTGTTCACAGATAACAACCCTCTAACTACATCATATCCTCTGCAAAATTAGATGCAACAGGTCAAAAATGGGTATCGAAATTGGCTAATTACGACTTCAACATTTAAGATAAAGCCGACAAACACAACATCGATACCGATGCACTTTCAAGAATACTTCAAATGCTAGCAGAAAATCAAAACAAAAACCATCACTGTATTACCAATGACGTAGTAAAAGCTGTTTGTCAGTCAGTAACCATACCATCACCTGTAATATGTAGTTTTACTTATGACAAACCCATGCTATTCCATCAACTGATTCTATCGATATCCTTTGACAAACACGATTAGACGTAACTAAGGAACAAATTTTGGATTCGACGGTAACACCATTCATTTTCTATTTCATAGACAGCGTCATAAACAAGAAAGACTTGACTCATCCTGATCAAATAATTCTTTTCAGACGAATACATAATCTTGTCCTACGGGATGACATGCTATATCGTAAACGAACACTGATTGGCAAAATTGAATATCAAATGGCTATTCCTAGGAGACTACGTAAATTGCTTTATCTGGTATTCATGACGATGTTTGGCATCTAGGTCGTAATTGGTTTCTCCATCTTGCCCATAACCGATTTTACTGGCCAAATTGTCTAAAAACATAGATTCATACATTAAAAATTGTCCTCGTTGTATAAGGCGGAAGTCCCCTGCAGGAAAAGCTCCTTTGGTTCTGATAGCATCCACACAACCAATGGAGCTCCTGTGTGTTGATTATCTTAGCCTTGAGCCATCTGAACGTGGAGTTGAAAATATTCTAGTCATGACCGATAATTTCACGCGCTACGCTATAGCAGTTCCTTGTTGCAATACCACGGCAAAAAACCACAGATAAAATTCTCTTTAACACCTTTGTACAACACTACGGCTTTCAAGCCCGCATACACAGTGATCAGGGCGACAATTTGAATCTAAAATCATCAAAGAACTATGCAGATTAGATGGTTTCCAAAAATCACGATGTACACCGTACCATCCGATGGGGAATGGGCAAACCGAAAGGTTCAACCGTAGTCTTACTAGTATGTTGCTCTAAATCATGCCTATAATTGTACAAAAATGACGCAACCGGTTTTACTCCTTTCTATTTAATGTTTGGTCGTCATCCACGCCTCCCTTTTGATCTAGTACTTTGAACTAACAACAATCCTAACCATCAAATAAACCACACATAGGGATTCAGATCTCAAAGACCAACTTTCTCCTGCCTGTGATATTGCTCAGCGTGTATCCCTCTCGTCCAGATATCATTACAAAAGGTTGTACGATAAACGTGCTCGTAATGCGGTGCTGAGTATTGGATATCACGTCTTAGTATGAAAGGAAGGGCTTCTTGGGAAACAGAAACTGGCTAATAAATGGGAAGAGCAGGTGTATGAGGTATTGGAACAACCCAATAAGGCTATTCCAGTCTTAAAAGCGAGATCAATGAACAAACTCTGGTATTGGAGGAACCCAGTGATTTATTGCATGAATAAATTCACAAATACATTGAGCGCATGTATGTCATCCACAAAATATAAGTATGTTTAAAATATAATGTAACACGTACATGCATAATAAAGGAATCAACACAATTATTCTTAATATTATCTCCTTTTTTTTATTTTGTTTTCTCATTTCTGCAGAGAAGCAATGTATTGTAAGTGCAAAACATTTAACCCAAATTTATGTTTATTTTAACTGGGTGGGTTGGATTGGAATTTGACATGAACGGAATCTACACCAGGCTGCCTCCTGTGCGTGCACATAGCTAATGAGCAGACAATGCCCACGCCCCGCTTGGATTTTTTTTACCGAATGAGAACATGGCAACAAGGTGCCCCTATGGTCCAGTCCACTTTCCTCACTTTAAATGCCTTTAAGATTAAAGGCGACTTAAAGGTGAGATCAATGAACAGAGTCTGGTATTGGAGGAACCCAGTGATTTATTGCATGAATAAAATAACAAATACATTGTGCGCATGTATGTCATCCAAAGACTAAGAGTCCTCCAAAACCAAACTTTGTTCAATTACATTTAAACAAAATACAGCTGTATGGCTAGGTACAGCTTTGATTCATCTCAACCGTGAGAAATAGTTACGAAATAAGGTTACGATTGATACATGTATTTTATGAATTTTGCTCTATCCAAAGTACTATGCACATCGAGATAGTTCAGATAAGATGGTGATTTCCAGTCTCCTTGAGCTTAAATAATCTCCGGGGGTACATGAGAGCACAGGCCATGCATAGCCCCTCAGCGGCGAAAGGAGTGTCCTGAATAGAGATGCCTCGGCATGTGTAACTGCTCAAGAACAATCCTCAGTTTGAGAGAAAATTGGTTGTATGTCATACCGAAAATCTGTCCACCTGACCGGTAGTTGAATACGAAACAATCTGGATGTTTCAAACAAGCACGGAGGATTGCTCTACATGGGCAGTCTGGCATCCCTACTCCACGGTAGGGCCACGTATGTCTGGCGCTCTTGATATAAATAGTCTTTGAATATCTGAAATACATAACCAGTCCCCAGGATTTTAATACACAATGTTTATGCAAGACGCGTCTGTTAATTGTTGAAGGAAACTAGCTACTTTTCCTGAGCATACCGTAAAGGCAACCAGACATGCAGCATAAAAAGTTGCATCTGCTGACTGTTCAAGCCTTAGCACAGACCGAATTTTTTACAACATGTCTACTGCAATTGGAAGTTTCCTGTTGACCCTTGCACCTTAAATGCGCTTAATGCCATTCACTGGTGCCCTAAGAGAGTGGGCTATCCACTCGTCACTACATAACGGATTTACAAAGCCACACTCGACATGCAACAGTCGTACTACATTCAAAAACATTTTAATTGAATTAGAACTGTAATTTTGTGCTAAGAAAGCCACATAGCGTAACAAAATCTGACTACTGACTGGTACCGGAGTATATTGAAACTTATGACAAAATCCAAAATAAGTGTGTAACTGGCTGCGATAGGCTGACTTTGTCGTCTCAGCGTATGCCGCCCGTCACAACCTTTTCTACGTCCTTCTCCAGCGCTGCCTGAGCCTCTTCAAGTTCGCGACCTGTTTAAATATAGTACACAGCGCTTTTAACATAACTGATCGAAGGAAATATTTCATACGATGATTTATGACACAGGTTCCAGGCGTTGATAAGGGCTTCCTGCTGCAGAAGTCTACCTGGTTCGTGTTGACGACTTATACATTCTGCCATGCTGTTCTAGGTGCCATTTTAATATTTACAGCGAACGACAAAGTTATATTTCACGGAGACCCAAAACATTTTTTAATAGTACCATAAGTCTATTGTTGCGACGGGCACATTTGTTGATAGTTGCTGCTGTAAATGTATTATCTGTATAGATATATATGGTCTTATTACAAAACAAGGGTACCCACTTTATAATGCTAGCGCGGCTATTGCCGCTTCTTTATAATTTATAAGCATATCAGTAAATTAAGGAAAATCCATGCCCCGGTTAATGTACCAGAAGTCTCTACCCCCCCCCCCCCCCCCCCCCCCCCCCCCCGTTGGAGGCACCAGCTCCTGTGGAGCGTGGTGGCGTGTAGGGCGCTGGACTTGTGACCGCAGGGTCTTGGTTTCGCGTCCCGTTCTGACCGCCGTCTGCGCTAAGACTCTTAGGCAAAGTCTTTACCACAAGGGTGCGCTCTCTCGACCCAGGAGTGAATGGGTACTGGTCATGGGAGGTAGGCAAATGTAGAACGAATAACCCTCTTGCGCCTGATATGGCAGCTCGGGTTGTATGCTCCCAAGGGAGCCGAGAAAAGCTACAAGAATGAACAGGCCCGAAAGACCAGGAAGGCAAAGTCGGATGAGACTGACATCGTCGGTGATATCAGACTATAAAAACCCTATCCTTTACCTTTACCTTTACAAGAGCTTTAAGAGGACTGTCTTCAATGAAGGAGACAACACCATTAAACTGCCGCATAAATTTATGCCACCACATGATATCCTGTCTTACCACGCCCTGCAGTTGTGCCTTGTTGTATTTTTGCTTCAACTTGGCGATGCAATTTAGCAATCTTCGGAGAAAGGTCCTTGCGCCTTTCACCAATCTTGCTGCAAAGTTCAGTTTGCATGCTGATGACATCAACTGTCGTTTTGATGCACGACGCATTTTACTAATTGTTTCAAAAGTGATTTGATATCCTGCAATTTATCCTCGGATCAGGCTAATTTACAGGTGAGCGTATTTATTTCAATACCAAGAAACACTAAACAGGTACAAGGCGCTACAAGTTTATCTCTAACTCGTAGGTTTCATCAACTACCAGAAGGTCATCCTGGTAGGCGACCTACGGAATCCTATGGAAATGGGTTTGACTTGCCCTCGCTCCAAAGGGTAGTTTGACGTCATACATATATCTGGTCTTGCTGTCTATAAACGTCCACTCAAGACCTGTCGCCTGCTATTACCTCCGGTGAATAGGAATTTGCCATATGCTGACTTGATGTCAATTTTAGCTACAAAATAACCATGTTTGATTAGGTTTATTGCAGAGTAAACCGATTTGTATGCGTATTTATCAAACTCTGAGGAATGCGAGTCCAACGAATCACCTGCCGGAAGGCTACAATCGTGTATTGGTCTATATCACCCGTCACTTTTCTGCACCACACCTAGGGCACTTACTATAGTCGGCTTTTTGTCAGTGAACTCGTGGTTAACCTTGTTTACCTCCTTAAGGATAAGCTGCTCGGCTGCTGCTTTTACATCAGGCTGTGACGCGGATTTGGAATAGGGTATATGTACTGCTTTTAACTGATCATCCGGCTCTATAATATGAAATTCGTTTTTAATACCATCCTAGACAATGAACTCATCCGGGTCATCTGACAATTCTGCTCTCCTTTTATCAATACACAGTTCTAAGGAAACTGTAAATTGCGGACTTCCGGTGTCATGGAGAGCTAGTGAGGACGGTCCAGGCGGTGCCCGTAGCAAAAATCAGAAAACTAAGCCTAAAAAAATAGAATTTCAAGAAAATGCCTCCTAAAGGAAGGACAAAGAGTACCAGAGACCAGCCAGTTACCGGAAATATTGAAAAAATTATCGAAGTAAAACAAGGTCAGGACGGAAAAAAGTGACAGACGACATGGAGGACATTCAACAAACAAACATGGCGGCCCAAACAAGTGAAGAACAAGTGAGTATAAGATTACTAGTGGAAAACGCAATGAAAGATATGAAAAAACTTGTAAAAGGCTCACAAGAAAAAACTGAAGAGAAGCCAACAAAAACCACGAGGATTTTCTTCAAAATATTAAAAGCAAAAGTCATCGGGGAAAACAGTTTATTACAATCGGAAGGCGAAGCAGAAATTGACAGTACAGACATAAAAAGTAGAATTGAAACTGCCCACAGAACCGGTAGAAAAGGTGAGAAACCGAGACATATTATCGTAAGATTTTTTTCAAGAACGGACAGAAATAAAATTACACGTGGTAGAAAAACAAAAACATGCAGAGAATCAGAGTTGTGGAATATCTCACAAAACAAGACTTTAAACGCAAGCAACAGCTGAAAGAACAAATAAAAATGGAATTTGAAAGAGGTAACAAAGTACGTTTCTGGCGGGGAGAATTGTATGCCAACGGACAGCTAACAAAACCAAACCCAGGTGAACACTGATTACCCGAATATTCAACTCATTTGCTTGTGCAAAAGGATTTGAGTCGCTCAACCACGATTGGCTAGAGCACCAGCGCCACCTTTAGGAATACCAAGAAATCACTGTGCCAGTGCTGAGAAACGGAGATGAGCGACCATTGCCGTAGATGCACGAAGAGCAAGGTCGAGGATTGTAAATAAACACTAGGACAGCCAAGAGGACGGATTGCCGCTCTGGAGGTTAAAGACTTTTTTTTATAGTAAAATTATATTCTATAGACTCTGTTCAATATATGAGATGAACTACCGAAACAGATGTAAGTTATTTTATACACAGAAATTGTCATATATATATTTAAGAAGAAATTGCCTTTTTTTTCAATAGATAACATTTAATACTTTACTTAACGATGTTATAATAAACATTCAATTTCAAATACAGGTATGGTATATGGGTATGCCTCGTTAAATGTTTAGAAATCATCATTGCATTGAACATTAGGTAATTACACTCTAGTTTTTTTCGACTGTAAGTTAGATAAACACAATTCTAAGTCATAAGTATAAATATAAAGAGGTTGGGTTTAATACAGTCTATAGATAATGGTAAAATTCATTATAAAAAAGAATTTAAATTAAGAGTTGTTTAACAATCATCAAGGCAGTAGAATGAAAAGATAAGGGATAGGAAATTACTTGTCGATATTTGTGAATAGCATATACATAGTTATTACAGAGCTTAAATTGGAGAAATATGCTGGTTATTGCTGTAAAATTAGGATACATTTTGGTATTTACCGAAGGTAGACTGATATTAAAAATCTATATATATAAGGTAAGACACATTATTTATATTAAAAATGAATGATTGTCAACTTGGTTGGAAAAATGTTAAGTATTTTTAGTATAATGTAATACTGATAAATTGGCATTTTCTTCCTTATTCTTAACTGTAATTAGTAATTGTGATAGCTGAAGGATTTTCAATGTTATCAAACTATAGAAAGATAGCAATACTCATCGTACCAAGGCAATGCCTCGTATTTTTTTGTATTTATCTATTTATTTTTTTAATATATTCAAGAAAATTGAATATTAGTATAGAAATATTGATCATGGAGTGTTTCATCAGTTACTGCAGACTGGTGGCGCCACCTGTATTTTTTTAAATTTTTACGATTTTTCTCTCTATATTTTAGACCATTAAAGATGCGACCCACTGTTAACAAGGCACCAATCATAAGGACCTGACATAACATGCAGGGTAGTATTTGAAAAGTCTCCTTGCAAACCTAAAATATGTTCCCCGTTACCCATAATCTATGTGCTATGGGGCTTAGAAGATTTTTCTCTCTATTTTATAGACCTTTAAAATGCGACCCACTGTTAACAAGGATCATAAGGACCTGACTTAACATGCATGATGGCATTTGAAAAGTCTCCTTGCAAACCTAATATTTGTTCTCTGTTACCCAAAATTTTTGTTCTATGGGGCTTAGAAGTACCCCCTATAATAATGGAAAATTTGATACACAAATTCAAGTATCTGATCAACTAATGCATTGATCACCATGATTCTTTGCATGGATATTGGTCAGTGAAGGTTTCATCAGTTTATATAGACTCGTGATGCCACCTGCATATTTTTACGATTTTTTTCTATGTTTGAGACCTTCAACGATTTGGTCATCTGTTAAAGAGCATGAACCATACTACTGGACCCAGAATCTTCTAACTTGACAGCCTTCTAATTTTGCATGCATATTGATCAAGAAGTGTTTCGTCAGTTCCTGCAGACTGCTGGTGCAACCCAGATTTTTCTTTTTTTTTCTTTTAACACATTTTTTATTATTTTTATTATTAGACCTTTAAAGATGTCGTATGTAAACAAGCCACAAAATGTAACTGTTTGCTCTAGAATCATCTAACTTGACATTTAGGGAGGTTTGTAAAAATGTCCTTGGAAACCTGAAATCAGGTCTCTGTCACCCATATTCTCTGAGCTATGGGGCTAAAAGCACCCCCATCATAACTGAAATTTGTTACAAAGCAGGACACAAATCATAACCATTGGCTTTAAATTCAGAGAGGTCCAGGAATAGTCTACTTGGAAACTTGAAATTTGGTCTCTGTTATCCATATTCTCTGAGCTATGGGGCTAAGAAGCACCCCCCCCCCCCCAGAATAATTGAAAAATTGATACCAAAGTAGGGCACAAATCATTACCATTGAACCCAGAATCTTCTAACTTTACATCCTCATAAGTTCTCACTAGAAACCTGAAAATGGGTCATTGTAACCTGTATTATCAGAGTTTTGGGGTATGTATTAGCACCCTGGAAATAACGCAAGGTACACACAAATAGCCAGATTCCTCAGGAAAGGCTGGTTGGATTGTCATCAAATTTTATGATCATGACGGATGATGGGATTTACATTATCTTGATTAGCTGCCTGTGCAAGGACTTATTGTCAACATGTCATTACCCATTGGTCACTTGCTTTTTTATATATCTAAATGCATTCAGAAAAATTGTCATAAATATAGAAATTTAGGAGAACTTACTGTAGAGAGCAGTGTTAGTAATTTGTCGGTAGGAGCTCCAAGTCAGCTTACCTAAATTAAATGAATACTTTTGTGCAAATATTCAAAGCTACTGAGGGATACATGTATTTAGATACATTTAGATTATATAAGGGTATCTTCCTTCCTCTTTTTAAATTTGCTAGGTTATAACGCACAAATATTATAGATACAGACAGTTTCTTAAATATGAGGTTAGTCACTTTATTAAATATTAATATGTATGTTGGTCAACTCTTTTGGAAGAATTTTAGCAATATATGATACTGAATATCATGTATTTTTTTCCTTATCTTTAACCCTAATCAGCAACTGTGATAAGTAAAGGACTTTCAGTATAATCGTTTCACAGAAATATGGTGATTCTCATTGTACCAAGATATTGTCTCACATTTTTTAAATACATTCAGGAAAATTGTCAGAAATATAGCATTTTTGAAGAATTTATTGAAAAGAACAATGTTGGTATTTTGTTCAGTCATCTTAAAATAAATATACTATTTATGTATGTTTAGGCCTGACAGATATCAAAGGGCTTAATTAAATTTTATAAAAATTGAATCAGGGATTTTCTTTTTATTAATTCCGTGTAATTTTTTTTAATCACAGAAAGACATTGATATTAATGGGGTCAGTGGGGCATTTTATTGATCAAATATTAACAGGCATATCTTTTACATTGATTGAATTATAAGGATTATACTTGTTGAGCGATAACTGTATGTATTGGAAGCAGGAGTGCTTACTCTATATATAAATTTGTGGATACATACTCAGAAAGTTAGACCAGTCAGATTTAAACATTTTTTATATAATATTGCATAAGAGGAGACTGATATGAATTGAGGCAATGTATTGTGGAAATATATAGGTAAATGATAATATTAAATATGCATGTTGTTAATTGGGGTAGGACAATGTTGATAAGTATTAAGCATTATATATGTTTAGAAGCTAGAGTTTTATATTTTTATTTTATATATTTATTTATCTTTCTAGTTTTGTAGTATTATTTATTACGGATTTTGGGTGTGTTGGCATCATAGGAAGACATCTAAGGTGATATGAGTCTTATTTATTTTGTTAATATCAAGGATGTCTAGATGGTAAAAATTATATAAACATGTTTTGAGGTGTAACACACAGGGAGTTACCTATTTTGTAAGAGTCTAGATGGTAAAAATTATGAACATGTCTTGAGGTGTAACACGCAGAGAATTACCTATTTTGAAAGAGTAAATTTGTTTATGAAATAGGCAATTTGATACATATTTATATCAAAGAAATATATGGATATATTAATTTGTTAAGGTGAAAATAGTCACCTAACTAATACTAAAGCTGTCAATCAGGACACCTTTTCCCTGGTAGAAATCAAATATTAATGGTTATATATGAATTAGAATCAAGATATTTATACACCAGGGAAAGCTAGATACATTAATTTGTAAATTTGAGATTAGTTTTCATAAAAAAATAATTTAAAACAAAGTCAGCATACTCGAAGAAAGAAAATATTGACTAAGATATAGATAAAATTTGGGTTAGTTGTTAAAAAAAATAATAAATATAAGAAAGGGGGAAGCCTGTCAGAAGACCTTTTGCTGACATGACGATGTGTAGACATAAGAGAAGGGTATTCCTCAAGTTTAGGATGGACCAAGATGATCCATGTAACCTTTAGCTTACTAAGCTTAGTACAAGGAAGTAAACTAAAGGCTACAACTTGTTGGGTTTATTTAAGAAAAAACCTTAGGTTAAAATGTTACAAGGATACTAAAACCAAGAAGATTACTTTTTTAATAAGTTTATTTTTCAATATGCACATTAAAAAAAAATTATTTATATACAAACTCAAAACACTTGTTTATCTCCCAGAAAATTATTTATGGTTAAAGAGTAATATTTGTGTTATTTGTGTCATTCAGATGAATAAGCTTAAATGTTAGGGAAATAGGTAATCCAAAAAAGAGAAGATCTGTATTTAGATGGGCGAAATTGCAAGGGGCTGATATACTTTTCTTACAAGAAACACATGGAACTACAGAAATAGAGAATCAGTGGAGTAATGAATGGAATGGGAAAGCTTTTTATAGTCATGCAAACTCATCTAGTAGAGGATGTGCTATTTTTATTAAAAAGAATTTAGAAATAGAAGATGAATTAAAGGTACACAATTCTCAAGATGGAAGGATTCTAATGATTGGATTAAAAATAAAGGGAATAGAATATAAGTTAATAAACATTTATGCACCAAATATGACAAATGAACAAAATAGATTTTACATAGACTCTATAACTTAATAAAGCAGCATATATAAAATAAAGACAATGTCTTAGTAGGAGGAGATTTTAATATAGTTTTTGATGTGATTTTGGATAAAAAAAGGAAGAACAAAAGATATTAAGAAAACAGTAGTAGAAAACTTTTAAAGAACAATAGATTATTTATCATCAACTGATATTTTTAGAATCAAATACCCGTCAAAGAAACGTTAAACATGGAGACAAAAGAATGGTAACATTTGCTCTAGATTAGATTTTTGGTGGATTTCACAAACGTTACAAGATACAGTTAAAGATACATATATTGAACCATACATCCATTCAGATCATTGCGCTGTAATTTTGGATTTGGAACACACATCAGATAAAAAAAGGGTAAAGGCTATTGGAAATTAAATGGAAATATATTACAAGAAGCAGAATTTGTGGAAAATCTGAACAAAGAAAAAAAGTATGGGATAGAGAGTACAGTAATATTAAAGATGACAGGGTTAAATAGGAATTGTTAAAATATAAGGTAAGACAGTTTAGTATATCCTATTGTGAGCTAATGAAAGAAAAACAAAAGAAGAGAGTCTTAAACAAAAACTACAGGTATTACAAGAAACATTAGACACATCCGAAGTATGCCATAGTCAAGCTTTACAAGATGAAATAAATTCAGTTACGAATCAGCTGGCAGATATTGATAATTATAAAACACAAGGTTGTATGCTTAGATCTAAAATTAGATAGTTAGAACATTGAGAAAAAAATTCTAAATATTTCCTCAACTTAGAAAAGTATAATAGGCGACAAAAATGTATAAGAAAATTAGTAACCAAAGGAAAAGAAATTTTAGAAATGCAAAAGGAATTTTATCAGAAGTTATATTGTTCACAAGCAAACAACACTCAGAAGGAGTTGGATGAATACTTGGATAAAATAAAGTTGCCAATGTTATCCCAATTAAATTAAGAATATTAAGGTAAAGAAATTACAGAAGAAGAATGTTATTTAACTCTAAAAACAGTTGCAAAAAACAAAAGCCCAGGAAATGATGGCATATCTGCAAAAGTTTTGGCCCCTTTTCGGCTCAACTATGGTAGCATCATTTAATAGATCATTTCAAAAAGGGGAATTGTCGTCTTCTCAAAAACAGGCAATAATAACATTAATTGACATGAAAAAGGATAGAACATTATTACAAATTAGAGGCCTATATCTCTATTAAACGTAGATTACAAAATTTTATCAAACCCTTTAGCATTAAGATTAAAAAAGGTCATGCCAGAAATTGTTAATGCGAATCAAACTGGATATATTCAGGGAAGATATATAGGGGAAAATATAAGAATTTTATCCGACCTTTTAGAATATACAAGAAAAAAAAATTTACCTGGGATATTTATCAGTATAGATTTTGAGAAAGCTTTCGATTTCTTGGAATGGCACTTTATGATATCAGTTTTGGAGAAATATAAATTTCCATCCATATTTATCAATTGGATTCACATTTTATATAATAATATTGAAAGCTGTACAATAAATAATTGGGTTACATCTGGATATTTTAAAAGTAAAAATAGGGGTTCGGCAAGAAGACCCTTTGTCCCCATATTTATTTGTTTCAGCTGCTGAAGTAATAGCAGAATACATAAGGAGTTCAGAAAAGATAAAAGGATTAGAAATTTCCGATATCATTTTATGTGATTTCGTTATGCAGATGAAACGGTAGGAATAATAAAAGACAAAAGTTCAGCTAAATATTTCCTCGAGATCATTAAACTATTTGGTACTTTTAGTGGTTTAAAAATTAATTATGAAAATTGTGAAGGTATGTGGATAGGTCAATATAGAAATAATAAGCAGTACCCACTAGGAATAAGATGGCCTGATAATCCAATAACATTTTTGGGAGTTTACATTTCATATGATAAAAAAGAATCCGAGGATTTAATCTTTTTTTTCTAAGATGAATTCAGTGCAAAATACATTGAAAATGTAGAACCAGAGAGGACTGACATTTTTAAGAAAAATACAAGTAGCAAAATCAAAAAGTTTTATTTTTATATTTCTAATGGATCACTACCAGTAGACTTTTGTGAAAGAGTTGAACTTTTCTTCAGATTTATGTGGAATGGAGGTATAGAGGGAATTAAGAGAGTTAAATTCATACAAGAAGTGGAAAATAGTGGTCTTAATGCTCCACATATAGAATCAATAATTTTATGCATCAAGAGTAGCATGGCTTAAAAGATACATTAAGGTAGGAGAAAGACTATGGAAGGTGTTGTTTAGACATTTTTTACAAACACTCTGTCCAGATGTAGAGTTGTTGCTTAACAGTAATATAGAAATAAAACATATAAAATTATTTAACATTCCAAGCTTTTACAAAGAAGTCTTAAAAGTTATATAATGTTACGAATGAAATATTTTAAAATCGTTCCAGTTGAACAGCAAATTATTTGGAATAATAAATTATTAAAAATTGACAGTGCTTTAACTTATTGGAAACAGTTTTCAGACGTAGGAATTAACATAGGATTAGATTTGTTTGATTACATGGGCAATATCAATACCTTTTGAATGTTGGATTGGAAAAGGTATCTCAGGAATACATTTTTTAAATGGTATGCCCTTGTGTCTAAGTTTAAACATCTTAAGTCGCAAAATTTAAGTTCTATAGAGCCCTTTTCGTTTGCTTTTTATAATGGGGAGCAGATACTCAATTCTGGTGCATCTAAGTAATATGCCATTGTTTTGTTGGTACTATATTAAGGAAAGGGCCATACATTTCAAATAGTGCAAGTTGCATGTCAGACGTAGAGGTAGATTTAGATGATAAGGAAGTATACAAGCTTCCCTTTAAAATATGTTTAGGCACAAAATCTTGAGTGTTTCAATATAAATTGCTCAATAATTGTTTAGTAAATAATTATTGGTTATGTAAATGGAAGATTAAAGATTCTGATTTATGTACTTTTTGTAAAAGAGTGCATGAACAATTAATACACTTGATTTGGTCTTGTTATAAGGTTAGAACACTATGGTCAGATATTGAAAGGTGGTGTAAACAAAAAGGTATTAATATTGATATAAATATCTCTGCAGTCATGTATGGTACTCCTACGGCACCTGTAGTAGGAAATTTATTTTTTTAGTGGTGAAACAATATATAAACAGAGCTAGAAATAGTCAAGAAGGTATATCTTTTGATAAAGCATACCAGAAAATCTGGAAATATGCCAGAATAGAATTTATGATGGCACAAAAAAAATAATTTGGTAACTAAATTTCATAGTAGATTGGGAGAGTTTAGTTATGGGAGAGATTTCATTAATTATAGGTATACAAATAATTAGAGGATTTACTTTGAGAATACAGATATTATATACATATTTACTGTATTATTATCAGATATTTTGTTTTGGGAATATATATAACAGCATATCGAATTGGATAATACAATTTATATTGGTCAGACAGTGGTTCTTTATATACATATATATTGAAAGGATTTCGCATTGTTTTGGAAACTTTCACTGTTGATTTTGTATGTATTGTATTTGTTTGTTTGTAATAAAAAAAACTGCAAATTGTGTTACCTTAAGTCAAGCCGAGCTATTTGGATGATCCATCCTTTAATGCTCTCCGCCACAGTCCGGTTCGCTACATGCATGAACACAGCGGCATTGTTCCCTGAAGTGACATCCACGACTAGAATTGAACAAGCGGCAAATTTCCGATCTAATCGGACCACTGACCTTTTTTGTAGCAGCAATACCATGATTAGATGATGTTCCTACTACTCTTTGAAAATGTTTCGGTCCTTTTCGTCTCAGACGTACGCTGAACAGGTGTGGTGCGTCCAGGCCCCATCTACAGCCAAACTTGGCCTGCAAGTGACGATACTCCCTGTCGTACTGCAACAGAGATTCTATCAAACGATTTAAACAGTTCATACACTTTAACCGTTTAAGCCATGTAATTCCGCAAATAATTACCTGATAGCTTCCCTTCGTCCATGAGTGTGCTCATAATCCTAGTGTACAATAGCACTGTGGAGCACTGTACAATAACATTTGAACGCTTTGTTTATCACAAACAACAGTCTTTTCGTTTAAAGGGGGGAAAAGTTTATAAAATCCATAATGTCATATGCTGCGGGTTTTGACTGGCACTCACCTCTGAGGATCAATATGTTCACCCAGGCCTGGCTCGACATAAGACAATGGTTGCCCAATATGGTTAGGGGCCAGATGAATGGTACGCCGCCCCTGATCCACGGAGTCACCCGAGTTCTGTGCAGCGAGGCGTGTGTTCTGTGTGCTTGCTTGTGTGGCCTGTGTGCGGTGTCTGGAGGTCCATTACTACACATACTATCTTCCGACACTAATGATGATAGCACCTGCTCTTATGTTGACTCTTACTTTCCCTACCATTATTCACTACATGGTCGTTAACACCAGTCTCCCGCTCCAGGAACTTCATCAAACGTTGTGCAAGAGGCAGGTTTAACTGGTCAAGTGTCGCATGGTTTTCTAATACCAGTTAAGGAATTTCAAGACTACAAAATCCTTCACGTGCGAGTTTCTTGATTGAGTATCTGTCAATTCAGATATCCCTTTGATGTTTTTGAGTCACGCTTTTTATCTTTTTTCTTTCCTCGGGCCATTTTCAAAGAAGTTAATTGAATTTGAAATGAACAATCCACAATTTGACATGGACGGAATCTACACCAGGCCGCCTCCTGTCCGTGCACGTAGCTAATGAGCAGACAATGCCCACGCCCCGCTGGGATAATTTACCGAAGGAGAACGAGGCAACCAGATGCCCATATGGTCCAGTCCACTTTCTTCACTTAAAAGCTTTTAAGATTAAAGGCGACTATATCGTTTGCCCCTTCGGTAATAAAAGACATACTCGTACCTTGTAATGCAATCTGATCCTACCATATATAGTGTTGCCAATCGACACTAAACCGACACCAGTAACCACCATCACATGCAAACCAAATGATACATCTTCAGAGTCAGAAGAGTCATCAACAGATGATGCTTATGTTCACTATAACACCACAAAACATTGATCCTCCCAATATTAGTTCTGACCATGTGAGTGGGTTGCACTCCGATAAATGGTTCAAATGATGATGTTAATTCACTTGTTGATGGCGTAAATACTGCAAGTTTTAATGATGAAGACAATGGTGTGTTAGGAGGTGATACTGACACGTCACAACCAAATGACCATGGCGTCATGTCATCATATGATCAAAATATTGAAGATAATAGCACATCGGTACTTGATCAGGATATATATATATATGTGTGTGTGTGTGTGTGTGTGTGTGTGTGTAAAGGGTAGGTGAAATCATTGCTGAGAAAGGAGGCATTGCTCAAAACGAGAGACGCCGTGGCCGCACAATGGGTGACAGGTAGGTGAGCGGAAAAGAGTAATGGACTCATTAAATTACAATTTCCAACAGCCCGCTCTCTGCATTTCTTTTGATGATAATCTTAATATGAAGGAAAAACACATTACCTGAAGATTTACAAAGTAACCCGTTTTCTCATTTACGGCTGGGTGCTGGGTTTACATAGGAGTTAAAATAGAAGCAATCAGGATGAGAAACAAAACAAGGCGTATCCATTCCATAAATTATTTTACCGAGGGTGACCAGGAGGAAATGATCGAAAGATATATATTTAGATAGAATATCAGTAGACTAGAAATGGCAAACTGTTAAGATGAAAGTTTATTTTTTTGGTTAATTAATATTTTACGGAAGTGCGGAACTTCCGGGAAGTTTCGCTCTTAAATTAACTTGCTAAAGAAGATTTCATCTGATGGCCTGTTGTGACTTCTTATCATGTCCCCCATGTTGAGACTTCTTATCCTGTCCCCATCAGGATATTAAAAGGATAAGACATCAATTCCGGTAATACATCAGATCCGGTACCGGGGAAACCGGCTCCCAATTGATTAGTTTTCATAATTTGACGATCGCAGTCTTCAAATCATAAAATTATATTGTTACGGAACCTAATAACAATAGATCACGTAATCGTGATCAGCACAAAGTTTGTTACGGAGATAAAAAAATCAGATTCTGTAACACTAGGCAGCGTGAAATGCCTAGGGCAATGAATAAAGAAGTCAGTGTTTTTTTTCAGCAAATATTTATAATTTATTCTTAGAACAATCCTAACATTACAACGCACTAAATCAATACAATTACTAAGTATAAAAATAAAAATGTACAGTACCAGAGTGTCCGGATCCTAGGCTTGTATCTCTGGATATCACCACTGTCACAGCTCAACAAAAGTCATTTAACACAAATATTTAAGCTAAATAGTAATAATCCAAAGGCAAACTGGACAGAGTCCGTATTAAATCTGTATAAAGTCCGTTTAATGTCTGACACCACTGCAATTATCGGTAAGGTCCCAAACTGACGAGAAAGTAACAATCTTAGTGCTCGCTGGTAAATTCCTTTCTGCCGGCTCTAAACACAGCCCCTAATATATAGCTTCTCATCCGAAAATTCTAGAAAATGAAAATTCCCAAAGAACAATACACACGCACATGAACAGACCTGAAACATCTAAAACAAAGAAAGAAGTGTCTCAACGCTTAAGACCCAACATGCGAGCCAGCGCCAAACAAGCGAGTTTCCCACAGCAACGAACTATGCCTGCGCTACACGAATCAGAATGTCAACAGACACGTGTAACACCCCTGCGCACAATAAAACAGACACCTGTAACAATATAAAATGCTTAATTAATCCTTTCAATCAAACAGTGATAAAAAAATTGAAAAATGCCAATGATGCCTGGGCTACATAAAAAAAGCCAGAAAACTATCATTGTTGACAGAGCGATTTATTGCAACGATTATTACCAGGACTACAATTCTTTTAATACTGTTAAACTGTCAAACCTCTAATATGTGGGCACTCTTGGGACTAGGCAAACTGTCTACCTTATCCAGGCGCCCATTATATGAAAGAAATGGATGCAGCAAAGATTAAGGGGAGGAAACACGGAACTGTCAAAGACTGCCGACCAAATAGAAGTGCCTGTATATAAATCGAAAACCTACCTACAGAGTAGATGTCCATTAGTAGCGATACAACGTTTACAGTCTATAAGCCAATAGAAGACGATACAAAGTAAATAACTTTCAAAGGATTGAGCGAAACATTTTCGTATCTGAGAAAATAGTCGATTTTTGTCACAACATATTGACAGGGTCAAGTAAGCATTTTGAGATTTTCCCCGTTATAACGAGTGGTGTGTCTTGATAAAAACGGATATTAATCTCCTCTATAAACTGTTTACAGTTTTCTGAGCATTATCGAGCGGGACCTCATTCACGTGGCATTTTTACTCTATGCGCAAACATAGGTTAAGTAAAGTCAATAATTATATTACATTAAACTTACCAGGTAATCCTTCAATTATTTAATAAGAAACCACCACCATACCTCGGAAAGAATTAGAGTAAACCTTTTTCATATTTGAGAAATTAGTCGATTTTGTCACGACATATTGACGGGGTTAAGAAAGCATTTTGAAACACATTGATCGGATAATGACAGTATTCGGCACCATTATTTATGATAAATACATCGGAAACTTTAAAAACGCCATAATATGTTACGATTACAGGCGGATAGTCAAGAAAATCGAATACATTCAAAAAGTATAAATAAAATAGTTCATTCTCTATTGATGAAGTGCATATTATTATCCGTGATAAAATACTGGACAGAAATATCAGCATTTCATAAATATCCCAAAATCCGGTTGGTGCTCTTGAGTGGGACGATCTGGAGTATATGTTTGAATCTTGTAAAATTCTTTGCTTTTGATTTACTTGACAAACCTCAAAATGAATTAAGGATGATGATGAATTAATGCTTGTTCATATATGTAAACATCAAGATAAACTGCATATGTAAGATTACCTAGAGTCAGTTCCACAGAAGGGTGCCTACTGAAATTTGGCAATATTTTTATAACCTGACAGATTAACTCCAAATGTTATGCTACAATAAAGGAATCGGCACAGGCCTAATTAAGTACATGAATAATGAAATTAGAGCAATTATTTGCAGAATATTTCAGTAATGCAATAAAATCAATATATCTAAGTAAACAATATTGTTCTATAACATCTCAACTTTATTTAGAAAGGTATAGGTAATGGGTCACATGCACAAACGACTACATATTGAAGCTCCTGATTGGTTGTTAAGTGTCTTAAATATTTAAGAAAAATGTTTCGTTTGCTACAAGTTTCAAGTTAAAATATAATCGTTGGTTTTTGTATTATAGTTTAGACCTTATATTAGGCCGTTGGTCCTTCTTCATCTTAATGTCACAGTGTGTGATAATATTTAAGTTAAAGAGGATAATCATCGAATTTCAATGGGCACCTACTGGTGTAACAAACTATAGAAATTTCTGGCATCGGAGATGTCGTAGTATTCCCAGACAAGAAAGGCATAACCCTTTCTAAAATAGGTTCCTTTCAAAAAGCATATACTGACATAAAGGCCGAGAACATCAGGGTCATGGTCACAAATGTCCGACTTGTACAACAAACGTTTTCGACATCTCATAATATATGTACAACATTTAACAATTACAAAATGCAGCAATCTGCATGTGAAGTCATCTCTATCAGTTACGAAATGCATTGTAGATTACGTCATGAGATGTATAATGTGCTGCCCTCTGGTGTATAACCGACAAACAAAAAATACTAAAACCGCAGTGAATGTCTCCCTCTAACATCAGCTTATGTTCAAAAACCTTCAGTGTGCATATATTAAAATCATATAAAGATCCATCATTCAAAAGACACAGAACCAATTTAAAACAATACCCACGCTTCGCTCTGCGCATGTGTATAAGTATAAATTTTTTATCACAGTCAGAAATACGTCATCTCAGTCGCCCTTATAAATGTATAATAATTTAATCCAATGGATAATTCATTTCCAGCAATAGATCCTTGCACTCTTGAGATACTATGGCCAGTAATTCTTTGTTGTACTTTGTCCGCCATACCGAGGCTGTAATGGAGGAATTTTTTCGTCTCGTCGAGAAGAAACCATACTCATCCCATTTATTATTTGTGTTGTATTGTATCCAGGAACGAAGACTTTCGGGGAACGGTATTCCTAAATTGTGGTATAACTCCTCAGCGAAGATGACCGGGTTATTTGCATAATCTTCATAACGTAATGTTAAAACGGTATTCGGCAAAGTGGCTTCGATTTCCCGGCGTATGATAATGTCTTCCATCATTTTCTTGCATATAAATTTAGCTTCGTTGACATAATCGTACTTTGCCACAGCTGACAGTAACAACGAACGATACCGAGAAGGAACTATACCGCGAGGGTCCCTTATGTAGTGCACAAGTTTAATAGACGGGTCCCTCCGCAACGTCTCCTTGACAACGCGCATATGCATACGGATCTGTTTGATAGCAATCACACTTGAGCCAGCACAAGAATTATACAAGTAGTTCATGCAAGGAAGTAAACTTCTCTTAATTTTGGAGAGACAGGAAGCAAAATTCCCACATCTGCTAGAAGCGGTCGGTTTACTCTGAACGTATTCATACGCTTCCCGGTTCAGTTCTGCACACGGTTCAACATTCATCCCCTCAAACCCTCCCCTGCACGTGACCAGGTGTTGTTTTTGGCAGCGTTCCAGTAGAATCAAGGGTAGCGACACCTGGTGACTCTTGACACAACTTAAATACTCAGTAGTCGCGCTGGTCATGGGCGGATATGCAAATTTACTGTTCAGAACCTGGAGAGGAATCTCGTCAATATTACCGCTCAGCAGGTCAATCATCTGCGAAGCCAGTCTGTCTACTTCCAACTTATTCTGTACCCTGATAAATAAAATAAAAAATAGTCTTAGAAATCTAATTTTGGTCAAACAAAATGCTTTTAACAATTCATTAGGATTTTACACATGCTATGTATCAAATAGTTGTTTTTATAACATAATTGGTTTAAAAATACATTTAATTTTTATAAATTCTTCACCAAATAACCAATAAAATATTTGTACAGGGTGGAAAAATACTTGTAGATTAAAATGCAAAGTGGAGAAAGGCGATACAAATATGAATAAAGATCTGCCTGTTTTCTGAAAAACAATTTATTGAATCGTAAAAAACATCATTGAAAATTACAAAATATACAACTTGAGGGACGACTTTTTAGGTATATTCTGTTGGGTTTCTATGGGTAGAAGGTAGATTCATACCTCTGCGTCCCATTCTGAAAGTAGTATATATCCAAGGGAGTATTCCAGTTCGCCAGATCACCATAGAGGGCGCTAAACATGCCAATTCCTGGCTCAAACCAGTAGCAGGCATCCGGGTTCTGGTTGAAAAGCTGACCGAGAAAACTTGAGCCTCCTCTCATGTATGTGAACAACAAAACCTTGTGGACCACGCGCTTTTTCTGAAAACCAAATACATATTCATTGAACTCAGGTATAAATAGTATGATTATCAGGGACGTTCTTGATCAGTTTTAAAATTACCGTACAAGAACAAGTACTTGATTCAGGTTCATTTTTTTACGATAGTTACGATAAGTATTATCAGCGCCATCTGGTTTTAACACCAAGAACTCTATTCAATGATGGCAGTTAGTGGGAGTAGAATTGTTATTGTATACTGTGGTTGGCTTTATATTCGCGTGGCTGAAATTTCGCGATTTCTTCATTTTGGGCATTTTGCGAGTGTTTCATTTTCGCGATTGTACCAGAACCTTTACAATCTAATAACAGCTGAATTTGTATTGATTTAAATTTAGAACAAATCCTACAATACTTAACTCTATTCTGGTTCTGTATGACATGTGTCACAGTTGGTATATCTCTGGCGATTACCGCATAACTAATTTGATTTTGCAAATGCATCATCCCCTCTTGTTCATCTTGTTGCATTGGCATTTTATTCCCGAGGGTTTTATATTCGCGATCATTTCATATTCGCGAATATCGCGCATTTAAAACCCTTGCGAATAAAAGGGGAACCACAGTATGCTGGCCTTATGCCCATAATTTCGGAAAGCCACCTTAAATATTCGAATTCCAATCGGTTCGCAAAACAACAGTCCCCATGAACAGTTTAGAGAAACTGAGAGAAATAAACCTGTCAGGGGCCGACAAGAACACAGGGATGCGACACGAAAGTACTCGGAGGACAGCGCCCAGGCGAGATTCCACCTGAGGAGAGAGTTTGCGGCAAGGGGACGTGGATCGGCAAAGTTTAGAGCGGAATAACGTTTTTATTCATGACCAAAGCAACAAATTATAGTTGGATTAAACTAGTAAAGATTTAACGTAGTTTGAACATAGTACATTTATCAACAGAACGCATTCATACAAATGTTCTGCAAGGTCATCAGTTTCCTGACCCACCTGCAGGCTTGAAACACGCTCACCAAAGGCACATATAATTTCCTTGTTAACATTTCATGCAAAATTTTTGAGGGGTAGTCAGTGCGAGCATAAACATTAATTTTCTCTGTAGTAGGTTTTCTCTGTAGGACCTGAGGTAGTGAGACGTACGATTCGGTAGACCAGGGGCATGGGTTCTCAGTAGAACCTGAGGTAGTTAAATTTACGACTCAGTAAACCGGGAGCATGGGTTCTCTGTAGGACTTGAGGTAGGGAGACGTACGATTCGATAGAACGGGGGCATGGGTTCTCCGTAGGACCTGAGGTAGTGAGACTTACGACTCGGTAACCTGGGGGCATGGGTTCTCCGTAGGACATAAGGTAGTGGGACTTACGACTCAGTAGACCGGGTGCATTGGTTCTCTGTAGGTCCTGAGTAAGTGAGACTTACGACTCGGTAGACCGGGGGCATGGGTTTCCTGTAGGACCTGAGGTAGTCAGACTTACGACTCGGTAGACCGGGGGCATGGGTTTTCTGTAGGACCTGAGGTAGTCAGACTTACGACTCGGTAGACCGGGGGCATGGGTTCTCTGTATGACGTGAGGTAGTGAGACTTACGATTCGGTAACCTGGGGGCATGGGTTCTCCGTAGGACATGAGGTAGTGAGACTTACGACTCGGTAGACCGGGGGCATGGGTTTTCTGTAGGACCTGAGGTAGTGAGACTTACGACTCGGTAGACCGGGGGCATGGGTTTTCTGTAGGACCTGAGGTAGTCAGACTTACGACTCGGTAGACCGGGGGCATGGGTTCTCTGTATGACGTGAGGTAGTGAGACTTACGACTCGGTAACCTGGGGGCATGGGTTCTCCGTAGAACATGAGGTAGTGAGACTTACGACTCGGTAGAACGGGGGCATGGGTTCTCTGTATGACGTGATGTAGTGAGACTTACGACTCGGTAGACTTGGGGCATGGGTTATCTGTACGACGTGAGATAGTGAGACTTACGACTCGGTAGACCGGGGGCATGGGTTCTCTGTAGGACGTGAGGTAGTGAGACTTTCGACTCGGTAACCTCGGGGCATGGGTTCTCCGTAGGACATGAGGTAGTGAGACTTGCTACTCGGTAGACCGGGGGCATGGGTCTC
The DNA here is from genome assembly GCA_026874595.1 of Sipunculus nudus. Classification (NCBI taxonomy): domain Eukaryota; kingdom Metazoa; phylum Annelida; class Sipuncula; order Golfingiida; family Sipunculidae; genus Sipunculus; species Sipunculus nudus. The sequence goes on along the minus strand of CM049312.1, from coordinate 83,640,423 downwards.
TGTATGACGTGATGTAGTGAGACTTACGACTCGGTAGACCGGGGGCATGGGTTATCTGTACGATGTGAGATAGTGAGAATTACGACTCGGTAGACCGGGGGCATGGGTTCTCTGTAGGACGTGAGGTAGTGAGACTTACGACTCGGTAACCTGGGGGCATGGGTATTCCGTAGAACATGAGGTAGTGAGACTTACGACTCAGTAGACCGAGTGCATTGGTTCTCTGTATGTCCTGAGGTAGTGAGACTTACGACTCGGTAGACCGGGGGCATGGGTTTTCTGTATGATGTGAGGTAGTGAGACTTATGATTCGGTTACCTGGGGGCATGGGTTCTCCGTAGGACATGAGGTAGTGAGACTTACGACTCGGTAGACCAGGGGCATGGGTTCTCTGTATGACGTGAGGTAGTGAGACTTACGACTCGGTAGACCGGGGGCATGGTTTATCTGTACGACGTGAGGTAGTGACCCTTACGACACGGTAGACCGGGGGCATGGGTTCTCTGTAGGACATGAGGAAGTGAGACTTATGACTCGGTAACCTGGGGGCATGGGTTCTTCGTAGAACATGAGGTAGTGAGACTTACGACTCAGTAGACCGAGTGCATTGGTTCTCTGTATGTCCTGAGGTAGTGAAACTTACGACTCGATAGACAGGGGGCATGGGTTCTCTGTATGACGTGAGGAAGTGAGACTTACGAATCGGTAGACCGGGGGCATGGGTTTTCTGTAGGACCTGAGGTAGTCAGACTTACGACTCAGTAGACCGGGGGCATGGGTTCTCTGTATGACGTGAGGTAGTGAGACTTACGATTCGGTAACCTGGGGGCATGGGTTCTCTGTATGACGTGAGGAAGTGAGACTTACGACTCGGTAACCTGGGGGCATGAGTTCTCCGTAGGACATGAGGTAGTGACACTTACGACTCGGTAGACAGGGGGCATGGGTTCTCTGTATGACGTGAGGAAGTGAGACTTACGAATCGGTAGACCGGGGGCATGGGTTTTCTGTAGGACCTGAGGTAGTCAGACTTACGACTCGGTAGACCGGGGGCATGGGTTCTCAGTAGAACCTGAGGTAGTTAAATTTACGACTCAGTAAACCGGGAGCATGGGTTCTCTCTAGGACTTGAGGTAGGGAGACGTACGACTCGGTAGACCGGGGGCATGGGTTTTCTGTATGATGTGAGGTAGTGAGACTTACGACTCGGTAACCTGGGGGCATGGGTTCTCCGTAGGACATAAGGTAGTGGGACTTACGACTCAGTAGACCGGGTGCATTGGTTCTCTGTAGGTCCTGAGGTAGTGAGACTTACGACTCGGTAGACCGAGGGCATGGGTTTCCTGTAGGACCTGAGGTAGTGAGACTTACGACTCGGTAGACCGGGGGCATGGGTTTTCTGTAGGACCTGAGGTAGTCAGACTTACGACTCGGTAGACCGGGGGCATGGGTTCTCTGTTTGACGTGAGGTAGTGAGACTTACGATTCGGTAACCTGGGGGCATGGGTTCTCCGTAGGACATGAGGTAGTGAGACTTACGACTCGGTAGACCAGGGGCATGGGTTTTCTGTAGGACCTGAGGTAGTGAGACTTACGACTCGGTAGACCGGGAGCATGGGTTTTCTGTAGGACCTGAGGTAGTCAGACTTACGACTCGGTAGACCGGGGGCATGGGTTCTCTGTATGACGTGAGGTAGTGAGACTTTCGACTCGGTAACCTGGGGGCATGGGTTCTCCGTAGAACCTGAGGTAGTGAGACTTACGACTCGGTAGAACGGGGGCATGGGTTCTCTGTATGACGTGATGTAGTGAGACTTACGACTCGGTAGACTGGGGGCATGGGTTCTCTGTATGACGTGATGTAGTGAGACTTACGACTCGGTAGAACGGGGGCATGGGTTCTCTGTATGACGTGATGTAGTGAGACTTACGACTCAGTAGACCGAGTGCATTGGTTCTCCGTAGGACATGAGGTAGTGACACTTACGACTCGATAGACCGGGGCATGGGTTTTCTGTATGATGTGAGGTAGTGAGACTTATGATTCGGTAACCTGGGGGCATGGGTTCTCCGTAGGACATGAGGTAGTGAGACTTACGACTCGGTAGACCAGGGGCATGGGTTCTCTGTATGACGTGAGGTAGTGAGACTTACGACTCGGTAGCCCGGGGGCATGGTTTTTCTGTACGACGTGAGGTAATGACACTTACGACTCGGTAGACCGGGGGCATGGGTTCTCTGTAGGACATGAGGTAGTGAGACTTATGACTCGGAAACCTGGGGGCATGGGTTCTCCGTAGAACATGAGGTAGTGAGACTTACGACTCAGTAGACCGAGTGCATTGGTTCTCTGTATGTCCTGAGGTAGTGAGACTTACGACTCGGTAGACAGGGGGCATGGGTTCTCTGTATGACGTGAGGAAGTGAGACTTACGAATCGGTAGACCGGGGGCATGGGTTTTCTGTAGGACCTGAGGTAGTCAGACTTACGACTCGGTAGACCGGGGGCATGGGTTCTCTGTATGACGTGAGGTAGTGAGACTTACGATTCGGTAACCTGGGGGCATGGGTTCTCCGTAGGACATGAGGTAGTGAGACTTACGACTCGGTAGACCGGGGGCATGGGTTTTCTGTAGGACCTGAGGTAGTGAGACTTACGACTCAGTAGACCGGGGGCATGGGTTTTCTGTAGGACCTGAGGTAGTCAGACTTACGACTTGGTAGACCGGGGGCATGGGTTCTCTGTATGATGTGAGGTAGTGAGACTTACGACTCGGTAACCTGGGGGCATGGGTTCTCTGTAGGACATGAGGTAGTGAGACTTACGACTCGGTAGACCGGGGGCATGGGTTCTCTGTATGACGTGATGTAGTGAGACTTACGACTCGGTAGACCGGGGGCATGGGTTATCTGTACGACGTGAGATAGTGAGACTTACGACTTGGTAGACCGGAGGCATGGGTTCTCTGTAGGACGTGAGGTAGTGAGACTTACGACTCGGTAACCTGGGGGCATGGGTTCTCCGTAGGACATGAGGTAGTGAGACTTACGACTCGGTAGACCGGGGGCATGGGTTCTCTGTATGACGTGATGTAGTGAGACTTACGACTCGGTAGACCGGGGGCATGGGTTATCTGTACGACGTGAGATAGTGAGACTTACGACTCCGTAGACCGGGGGCATGGGTTCTCTGTAGGACGTGAGGTAGTGAGACTTACGACTCGGTAACCTGGGGGCATGGGTTCTCCGTAGAACATGAGGTAGTGAGACTTACGACTCAGTAGACCGAGTGCATTGGTTCTCTGTATGTCCTGAGGTAGTGAGACTTACGACTCGGTAGACCGGGGGCATGGGTTCTCTGTATGACGTGAGGAAGTGAGACTTACGACTCGGTAACCTGGGGGCATGAGTTCTCCGTAGGACATGAGGTAGTGACACTTACGACTCGGTAGACCGGGGGCATGGGTTTTCTGTATGATGTGAGGTAGTGAGACTTATGATTCGGTAACCTGGGGGCATTGGTTCTCCGTAGGACATGAGGTAGTGAGACTTACGACTCGGTAGACCAGGGGCATGGGTTCTCTGTATGACGTGAGGTAGTGAGACTTACGACTCGGTAGACCGGGGGCATGGTTTATCTGTATGACGTGAGGTAGTGAGACTTACGACTCGGTAGACCGGGGGCATGGGTTCTCTGTAGGACATGAGGTAGTGAGACTTACGACTCGGTAACCTGGGGGCATGGGTTCTCCGTAGAACATGAGGTAGTGAGACTTACGACTCAGTGGACCGAGTGCATTGGTTCTCTGTATGTCCTGAGGTAGTGAGACTTACGACTCGGTAGACAGGGGGCATGGGTTCTCTGTATGACGTGAGGAAGTGAGACTTACGACTCGGTAACCTGGGGGCATAAGTTCTCCATAGGACATGAGGTAGTGACACTTACGACTCGGTAGACCGGGGGCATGGGTTTTCTGTAGGACCTGAGGTAGTGAGACTTACGACTCGGTAGACCGGGGACATGGGTTCTCTGTATGACGTGAGGTAGTGAGACTTACAACTCGGTAGACTGGAGGCATGGGTTCTCTGTAGGACCTGAGGTAGTGAGACTTACGATTCGGTAAGCTGGTGGCATGGGTTCTCCGTAGATCATGAGGTAGTGAGACTTACGACTCAGTAGACCGGGAGCATTGGTTCTCTGTAGGTCCTGAGGTAGGGAGACTTACGACTTGGTAGACCGGGGGCATGGGTTTTCTGTAGGGCCTGAGGTAGTGAGACTTACAACTCGGTAGAACGGGGCATAGGTTCTCTGTAGGGCCTGAGGTAGTGAGACTTACAACTCGGTAGACCGGGGGCATGGGTTCTCTGTAGGGCCTGAGGTAGTGAGACTTACGACTCGGTAACCTGGGGGCATGGGTTCTCCGTAGAACATGAGGTAGTGAGACTTACGACTCAGTAGACAGAGTGCATTGGTTCTCTGTATGTCCTGAGGTAGTGAGACTTACGACTCGGTAGACCGGGGGCATGGGTTCTCTGTATGACGTGAGGAAGTGAGACTTACGACTCGGTAACCTGGGGGCATGAGTTCTCCGTAGGACATGAGGTAGTGACACTTACGACTCGGTAGACCGGGGGCATGGGTTTTCTGTATGATGTGAGGTAGTGAGACTTATGATTCGGTAACCTGGGGGCATTGGTTCTCCGTAGGACATGAGGTAGTGAGACTTACGACTCGGTAGACCAGGGGCATGGGTTCTCTGTATGACGTGAGGTAGTGAGACTTACGACTCGGTAGACCGGGGGCATGGTTTATCTGTATGACGTGAGGTAGTGACACTTACGACTCGGTAGACCGGGGGCATGGGTTCTCTGTAGGACATGAGGTAGTGAGACTTACGACTCGGTAACCTGGGGGCATGGGTTCTCCGTAGAACATGAGGTAGTGAGACTTACGACTCAGTGGACCGAGTGCATTGGTTCTCTGTATGTCCTGAGGTAGTGAGACTTACGACTCGGTAGACAGGGGGCATGGGTTCTCTGTATGACGTGAGGAAGTGAGACTTACGACTCGGTAACCTGGGGGCATAAGTTCTCCATAGGACATGAGGTAGTGACACTTACGACTCGGTAGACCGGGGGCATGGGTTTTCTGTAGGACCTGAGGTAGTGAGACTTACGACTCGGTAGACCGGGGACATGGGTTCTCTGTATGACGTGAGGTAGTGAGACTTACAACTCGGTAGACTGGAGGCATGGGTTCTCTGTAGGACCTGAGGTAGTGAGACTTACGATTCGGTAAGCTGGTGGCATGGGTTCTCCGTAGATCATGAGGTAGTGAGACTTACGACTCAGTAGACCGGGAGCATTGGTTCTCTGTAGGTCCTGAGGTAGGGAGACTTACGACTTGGTAGACCGGGGGCATGGGTTTTCTGTAGGGCCTGAGGTAGTGAGACTTACAACTCGGTAGAACGGGGCATAGGTTCTCTGTAGGGCCTGAGGTAGTGAGACTTACAACTCGGTAGACCGGGGGCATGGGTTCTCTGTAGGGCCTGAGGTAGTGAGACTTACAACTCGGTAGAACGGGGTATGGGTTCTCCGAAGGACCTGAGGTACTCATTGTTGATGCCTGCGAACCCGTCCACGTAGAAACGATTCAGTAGACCGGCGGCATAGTTTCTCTGGAAGACCTGATGAACTGAGACTTACAACTCGGAAGAACGAGGGCATGGGTTCTCTGAAGTACCTGAGGTAATCATTGTTGATGCCTGCGAACCCGTTCAAGTAGGAACTGGGGTAGTGAGACTTACGACTCAGTAGACCGGGGGCATGGGTTCTATGTAGGGCCTAAGGAATTGCTACTTACGACTCAGTATACCGGGGGAATAGGTACTCCGAAGGACCAGAGGTAGTGAGACTTACGATTTGGTAGACTAGGTGCATGTGTTGTCTGTAGGACCTGAGGTAGTGAGACTTAACACTCAGTAGACCGGAGGCATTGGTTATCTGTAGGACCTGAGATAGTGAGACTTACGACTCAGTAAACCAGGGGCATGAGTTCTATATAGGACCTGAGGTAGTGAGACTTACGGCTCGGTAGACTGGGGCCATGGATTCTCCGTGGTACCTGAGGTATTAAGACTTACGACTCGGTAGACCGGGTGCATGGGTTCTCTGTAGGACCTGAGGTAGTGAGACTTACGACTCGGTAGACTGGTTGCATGGGTTATCTGTAGGACCTGAGGTAGTGAGACTTACGACTCAGTAGACCGGGTGCATGTTCTCTGTAGGACCTGAGGTAGTGACACTTGCGTCTCGGTAGAACGGGTGCATGTTCTCTGTAGGACCTGAGGTAGTGAGACTTGCGACTCGGTAGACTGGGTGCATGGGTTCTCTGTAGGACCTGAGGTAGTGAGACTTACGACTCGGTAGACTGGTTGCATGGGTTCTCTGTAGGACCTGAGGTAGTGAGACTTACGACTCCGTAGACCGGGTGCATGGGTTCTCTGTAAGACCTGATGAACAGAGACTTACAACTCGGTAACCCAGGGGCATGGGTTCTCCGTAGGATCTGAGGTAATCATCGTTGATGCCTGCGAACCCGTCCACGTAGGACCTGAGGTAAAAGTGAGACTTACGACTCGGTAGACCGGGTGCATGTCCTCTGTAGGACGTGAGGTAGTGAGACTTGCGACTCGGTAGACCGGGTGCATGGGTTTTCTGTAGGACCTGAGGTAGTGAGACTTACGACATGGTAGACCGAGGGCATGGGTTTTCTGTAAGACCTGATGAACTGAGACTTACAATTCGGTAGACCGGGGGCATGGGTTCTTCATAGGAGCTGAGGTAGTCATCGTTGATTCTTACAAACTCGTCCACGTAGAAACGATTCAGTAGACGGGGGGCATGGTTTTTCTGGAAGACCTGATGAACTGAGAGTTACAACTCGGAAGACCGGGGGCATGGGTTCTTCGAAGTACCTGAGGTAGTCATCGTTGATGCCTGCTAACCCGTCCACGTAGGAACTGAGGTAGGGAGACGTACGATTCGGTAGACCGGGGGCATGGGTTCTCTGTAGGACCTGAGGTAGTGAGACTTACTACTCGGTAGACCGGGGGCATGGATTCTATGTAGGACCTCAGGTATTGAGACTTACGACTCAGTAAACCGGGGGCATGATTTTTATGTAGGACCTGAAGTAGTGAGACTTACGGCTCGATAGAATGGGGCCATGGGTTCTCTGTAGGACCTGAGGTAGTTAGATTTACGACTCAGTAAACCGGGGGCATGGGTTTTCTGTAGGGCCTGAGGTAGTGAGACTTACAACTCGGTAGAACGGGGCATAGGTTCTCTGTAGGGCCTGAGGTAGTGAGACTTACAACTCGGTAGACCGGGGGCATGGGTTCTCTGTAGGGCCTGAGGTAGTGAGACTTACAACTCGGTAGAACGGGGTATGGGTTCTCCGAAGGACCTGAGGTACTCATTGTTGATGCCTGCGAACCCGTCCACGTAGAAACGATTCAGTAGACCGGCGGCATAGTTTCTCTGGAAGACCTGATGAACTGAGACTTACAACTCGGAAGAACGAGGGCATGGGTTCTCTGAAGTACCTGAGGTAATCATTGTTGATGCCTGCGAACCCGTTCAAGTAGGAACTGGGGTAGTGAGACTTACGACTCAGTAGACCGGGGGCATGGGTTCTATGTAGGGCCTAAGGAATTGCTACTTACGACTCAGTATACCGGGGGAATAGGTACTCCGAAGGACCAGAGGTAGTGAGACTTACGATTTGGTAGACTAGGTGCATGTGTTGTCTGTAGGACCTGAGGTAGTGAGACTTAACACTCAGTAGACCGGAGGCATTGGTTATCTGTAGGACCTGAGATAGTGAGACTTACGACTCAGTAAACCAGGGGCATGAGTTCTATATAGGACCTGAGGTAGTGAGACTTACGGCTCGGTAGACTGGGGCCATGGATTCTCCGTGGTACCTGAGGTATTAAGACTTACGACTCGGTAGACCGGGTGCATGGGTTCTCTGTAGGACCTGAGGTAGTGAGACTTACGACTCGGTAGACTGGTTGCATGGGTTATCTGTAGGACCTGAGGTAGTGAGACTTACGACTCAGTAGACCGGGTGCATGTTCTCTGTAGGACCTGAGGTAGTGACACTTGCGTCTCGGTAGAACGGGTGCATGTTCTCTGTAGGACCTGAGGTAGTGAGACTTGCGACTCGGTAGACTGGGTGCATGGGTTCTCTGTAGGACCTGAGGTAGTGAGACTTACGACTCGGTAGACTGGTTGCATGGGTTCTCTGTAGGACCTGAGGTAGTGAGACTTACGACTCCGTAGACCGGGTGCATGGGTTCTCTGTAAGACCTGATGAACAGAGACTTACAACTCGGTAACCCAGGGGCATGGGTTCTCCGTAGGATCTGAGGTAATCATCGTTGATGCCTGCGAACCCGTCCACGTAGGACCTGAGGTAAAAGTGAGACTTACGACTCGGTAGACCGGGTGCATGTCCTCTGTAGGACGTGAGGTAGTGAGACTTGCGACTCGGTAGACCGGGTGCATGGGTTTTCTGTAGGACCTGAGGTAGTGAGACTTACGACATGGTAGACCGAGGGCATGGGTTTTCTGTAAGACCTGATGAACTGAGACTTACAATTCGGTAGACCGGGGGCATGGGTTCTTCATAGGAGCTGAGGTAGTCATCGTTGATTCTTACAAACTCGTCCACGTAGAAACGATTCAGTAGACGGGGGGCATGGTTTTTCTGGAAGACCTGATGAACTGAGAGTTACAACTCGGAAGACCGGGGGCATGGGTTCTTCGAAGTACCTGAGGTAGTCATCGTTGATGCCTGCTAACCCGTCCACGTAGGAACTGAGGTAGGGAGACGTACGATTCGGTAGACCGGGGGCATGGGTTCTCTGTAGGACCTGAGGTAGTGAGACTTACTACTCGGTAGACCGGGGGCATGGATTCTATGTAGGACCTCAGGTATTGAGACTTACGACTCAGTAAACCGGGGGCATGATTTTTATGTAGGACCTGAAGTAGTGAGACTTACGGCTCGATAGAATGGGGCCATGGGTTCTCTGTAGGACCTGAGGTAGTTAGATTTACGACTCAGTAAACCGGGAGCATAGGTTCTCTGTAGGACCTGAGGTAGGGAGACGTACGATTCGGCAGACCGGGGGCATGGGTTCTCTGTAGGACCTGAGGTAGTGAGACTTACTACTCGGTAGACCGGGGGCATGGATTCTATGTAGGACCTCAGGTATTGAGACTTACGACTCAGTAAACCGGGGGCATGATTTTTATGTAGGACCTGAAGTAGTGAGACTTACGGCTCGATAGAATGGGGCCATGGGTTCTCTGTAGGACCCGAGGTAGTTAGATTTACGACTCAGTAAACCGGGAGCATAGGTTCTCTGTAGGACCTGAGGTAGGGAGACGTACGATTCGGCAGACCGGGGGCATGGGTTCTCTGTAGGACCTGAGGTAGTTAGATTTACGACTCAGTAAACCGGGAGCATAGGTTCTCTGTAGGACCTGAGGTATTGAGACTTACTACTCGGTAGACCGGGGGCATGGGTTCTCTGTAGGACCTGAGGTAGTGAGACTTACGACTCGGTAGACCGGAGGCATGGGTTCTCTAATAGGCTGGAGGTAATGAGACTTACGACTCGGTAGACCGGGGGCATGGGTTCTCTGTAGGGCCTGTGGTAGTGAGACTTACGACTCGGTAGACCGGAGGCATGGGTTGTCTAATAGGCTGGAGGTAATGAGACTTACGACTCGGTAGACCGGGGGCATAGGTTCTCTGTAGGACCTGAAGTAGTGAGACTTACGACTCGGTAGACCGGGGGCATGGGTTCTCTGTAGGACCTGAGGTAGTCATCGCTGATGCCTGCGAACCCGTCCACGTTCCAGGTGAATCTGAAAACTACAAACGGAGCATTTATACCCTCTGTGTGAACCTGGAGTGTTTGGGATGTTGAAGTCATTTGATTTCGGGTGTATTAATTTCCTGATATATTTCTATATCTTTACTGGATGATGGAATAATTTTCATTTCCCAGTGCACAGTTCCTCTCTAGTTTAAACGCCGAGCATGATAGAGCAGTGACGGCAGAATCTGAACTTTAACGATTGCTGGTCAGGGGCAAATGTACAAGAAATATCTTCTGTCTAGAAACCCGGGAAACATTAATGATCAGGCGTAATGTTAGTGTAGGAAATGTTTAGACTTACATCGTCGCTGAAATCACATTTTTAATACAGGTTGATCTGTCTCACAAAATATTGCTGTGTTGCCAAGCATTCCGCATTACCTTATTAGTTCAGTTCGGGGTATGACCGAGACCAAACACTTTAAATGCCCTGCAATTCAGGGTTAGTCATACTGTTGTGAGTCAGGGCTCTAACTGGCTCGCGGTACCAGTATGAAAAAATCACAAAATAAGATAAGATATAAGATAAGATAAGACAACATTTATTAGCCTTCAGTTCCAGGAATTTGTCGTTGACTTGCAATTCATTACATAAAAATAAATAAGTAAATAGAAAAATACATAAAAATAAAACATAAAAATACATAAAAAATCACACATAATATATTGACTATGCATGTAAAATTAAGCATGTAAAAATGATAAAACAGATAATTCTGCAGGAAAAACACATTATTCAAAACATTAAATATCTAAGAGGGTTGTGAGTTAAAAAGTTTAATACTGTATGGTACGAGAGATATTTTAAAATGAGTTGTTCTGCAGAATATTGTATCCAGGCGTTTACATGAAGGTAAAAAACGGAACTCTGAATATAGGGGATGTGTTGTGTCATCACGTATGCCAACTCTTTTCCATTAGCCCGCAACATGTACTTTGATAATGCTGCGATAATTGCCTCCGCCAGGAGCGTATGCGTTCAACACCGCTCGTCTGTGTGTGTGAGGGTGTGTTTGTTTGTACATAACTCACGCATTCATAAATCGTATCTCATAAAATAATCAGGGACTTCGGGAACGGGCTAATGAATTGATTAGATTTGTTGCTGATCCGGAACATGTTCTGGATACAAATTCATTTACAAAGGAATAATCACAAATGTACAGTCAGTTATGCACCAATGAACCTGTGTACTGGGCCGAATAAATGAATGCAAACACGGTTTTGGGAGCATCCTATAATAGGGACCCACATAGAATGGAGATTTCTACTTCACTTTCAGATGTTATCCAATGGTTTATAGACTCATGTACACATAACTCTTCATTTGGTCTCTCATTTTTCCAGGTACGTAATTTCTAGTGTAATTCCAAACAGAGTTGGTGTGTAAAGGTTAATATACACTAGAGTATGTCAGTCATGATGCAACGCTGATGTATTCGAGCCCAAACCATCCGAGTCCAAGTGCAAGTCCGAGTCCAGGCTACCCAAGTCCGAGTCCAGGTTACCCAAGTCCGAGTCCTTGATTTTCGAGTCCAAGTCCAGCCTGTGCGAGTGCGAGTCCAATACAAATCTCTTTATTATAAAAATAGAATCAGGGAAATTTAGATTATCATGGGTGATATAGTGTTATGTTTTTAAACATGTTTTTTTTACAAAAATGTTTGAGTACATGTATCTCCCGATGAATAGCTAGTTGGTATACATAAAGCCATTTTTTGGTAATATCATGTTAATAGCTGCCACATGCATATAAGCCTCATTAGTATTTGAAGGTATTTTTTCTATTGGACTCGAGATGGAGTGGACATGATTTCTCTGGTCCTTAACTCCGAGTCAGAGTAGAGGTTTGTGTCCAAGTCCGAGTCCCTAAACAAGTCGTCTGAGGAGTCGTGCTCGACGGTAGGGGCATTCAGAAAACAAAGAGCAATTACATATGTATCAGTTTTTGCGGGAACCAAACTTGGGGAGATATTATGCTTTTAATATTTCAATTGAGTTTCATGAAAATCCATTATATACCTTCTGGGTAATATCAGCGATACCATCAAGTAGGCTGGTGACCTCTGACCTCATTGAATATGCATGGATTTTGTCGGGAATCAGATTAAGGCTGGATATTATATTGGTTAATATTTTGTGAGTTTCATCAAAATCCATCACTTTACTGTTATCGCACAGACACCATAACGTAGCTTGGTGATCTCTGATCTCATTAAATAAGTGTTGATTTGGCCTGTATTAAAACTTTTCCTAATTAATCTATGGATAATGTCACAGAACATCAGTGCAAGTTTGACAGAAATATCTTCATTGGCAATGGAGCAATAATCTAAAAATAAATAAAATACGTTTTCATGCGCACAGGTGACCGCTGACCTTGATCTTTAACCCCTAAATCATATGTGGAATTCCTAACCCCCTATATATTACAAATATGAAATATGAAAGCTATATGGTGACTGAGTGGCTGTTGACTTATAAAGAGTTATCTAAAAACTTTAACCTGAGCTAGGTTGGAATATGTTAGTTAAGTACTAATTACTGGTCCCGAAATTAAAATATGGGGAAAGTTTTAACAGCTGTGCTGGGCATTGTCACTGTACAGCAGTGTATTAAGTTTAATTGAAATGTCTTCATTAGCAATGGGAAATTAGTCTTACAAAAAAAAAGCTTGACTCGTTCATGAACAACGGGGGCCTGTGTTCTAAAGGGTGTGTGTGTGTGTGGGGGGGGGGGGGTGGTTATAACCACCTATGCAATACATAGCAATCGGGTCGGTGATTGCCGAGTTTTAGAGTTAACAAAAACTACCTGGGGTGTCTACGGGCGACGCCGACGGTACGGTATAAGCTCTCCTGAACTTCGTCCCGGCGAGCCAAAAAGTGGACTCAAGTCCCCGGACTCGAGTACTTCATTACTGTTGTGTTATATTATCAAAGAATATTATGTTGCTAAATGTGGTCCTGAACTTAGGCTATTCTAAGGCCAAATGTGGTCGAACGAAAGGTAGTTATATTGCCAGAATTCCCGTGTACTTGGAAGGTGTAAGCGCCGCTAATAGTGTTAGCGACAGGTAACTGTTTATTCTGTATATAGGATTGCCAAGTGTTTCATACTGTGAATTCGAATTGCCACTGTAATTGTTTATATGACTTGGCAGGCAAATCTTGAACTAGTCAGTTCAGGTGGTGTCTCATTTTTCCAAAACTATTAGGCTTTTAAAGCACATTCTGTGCTGTGCTTGAGATTATGCATGAGAGACGCCTTTGCGTCCACATGCATAGTAACAGTCCTTACCATCCGGTTTGTGATAAATTACTGTAACATATGGAACGGGTTTATTCATACATGCGCAACTTATTTCTATAATAGAACAGAACAATAATCCGTGTTAATTTTCGATACTTGTCGCCGACGTATAGAGAACACAAGGCCCACTTGCACGGGGTCTTCAACGAGCGGCAGGTTCGTTTTCCAGTATGGGTTAGGGTTAGGGTTTATTAAAGTTATTTAAATAATTACCTGTGTTTTTTAAATTATCCAATTACCAGCCAAGCTAACACCTGACAATGTGCGGAGTGGCGGAAAACCCCGGACAAGAAGTCCGTTCATCCGTCTTTCTGCCTGCGGACGTTTGAAACGCCACATGCATTTTTCTCACTCTCATGTTCGTTATTCATGTCAAGAGCTGAATAAAGGTTTCTTCTTTATCTTTTTAGAAAAAAAATGGTGACGACAGCTCCCGTACAGATAACGACCCATAACCCCAACGTAAAGTTTGGATCGTTACCATGGTAGTAGAGCATGGGTTTTACAATCTCGAGTCGCCGCAGATTCAGACGTAAATAAGGTCTATCAAAATATACTTATTACGTGAAATGGAAGGTACCTCCACAAGCAGCTACGATATCGCTCTCCTAATCGCGTTTCCATGGAGCTCCAGTGAATGGACGGTTGTCCATTTGTTTTGTGCATGCATGCACGGTTCGTTTACCATAGCATGGATTAACTCCACCGCGTGGGTTTTACATGCAGCGCTGTGTGTGTTAAAGTTCAGTCCGGTAACCTGGATTTTGCTTCGAATAAGGTGAATATTGTGATATTTGTGCACATAGTCACACGGAACTCCTTTAATGCGCCAATGGAGCACTCACTTATTCAACATGATCGTGACTTCGCATCTTTACCGGATTTTTATCGACAGGTAACACTTCCGCCAAGACACTTCCCAAGATATTACTTTCGTTTACTTTTATTCATTGCTATATACCTAGGTCGTTATGAACTTATTCCTGCATTAGATATGAACTTTTTTGCATCAACTTGGCACGACTGTAAAATAACTCCCTCACCTCCCTGAGGCACAACACTTCTGTGAACAGAGAACATTTTTTGTCCAGCTGCATGTATCGTAATTTTGCCACTTATTTTCCATTTCAATAATCCTGAACATCATACCGTCCGTCAGTATCCACTCATTACCTCGTCGAGGCAGTGCGTGAGTGATCTTCCAGTCGGTCCTTTTTTCCCTGTCATTAGTATTTTGCATTGCCTTGTTATTAGTAGTTTTGTGTTGCCTTGTTATTAGTAGTTTTGTGTTGCCTTGTTATTAGTAGTTTTGTGTTGCCTTGTTATTAGTAGTTTTGTGTTATTTTGTATTTAGTATTTTGCATTGCCTTGTTATTAGTAGTTTTGTGTTATTTTGTATTTAGTATTTTGCATTGCCTTGTTATTAGTAGTTTTGTGTTATTTTGTATTTAGTATTTTGCATTGCCTTGTTATTAGTAGTTTTGTGTTATTTTGTATTTTGTCTTGTGCTCAGTCTTTTCTTGCTTGAGTAAGGTGTCAAAAACGGATTTTAGACACTGATTGTGGAAAATACTTATATAGACGTAAGTTATTTATATTTTAAATAAATATATTCTAAGCGGTAAAATAATAAATTTTTCACAACAAACCCCTAACAGTAATACTATCGCAACAATGGCAAACATTTCTAGGGTCTATGTTCAAGGTATCTCAGCCGATGCAACACATGAAAAGGTCATGCAGCAGGTTACAGTGGTTGTTTACTTTCAATACAGTAAGCAGATTTGACCGCTTCGCTGAAATTAACCAGCTGAGGCATACTAAGAAAATATCTAAAGTCAGTTCACTTCCGTTTACACGGAAGGAAATCGGCTGATTCAACATTTATAAAAAAAACTATCCTTTTTAATCTGATGATCAAGTGAATCACATGATAAAAGAAAGTACCAAAGAGAAAATGCTATTATTGTACCCTTAGAAACTACTAGTTATATAATGGTAACACCAATATTACCTACTTTCTCAGGAGCCCCTGACCTGAGCCTTAGGACAATCATCATCAGATTCTCTAATAATGGCCGCAATCCATCAGTCCGTCAGAGGAACTGCAGGGAGTTTATTTGTTGTCTATGCCAGAAAACTCCCAACCCTTAAGATGTGCCTGATAAATTTGATCGATACTCTGGCAATGTTTTACCTTAAGACTTACTGAAACAGCAGTTTCATGCTAATCGTCAGGAAAAGGAGTTTCTTGGAGTTGCAGAATCCATCATACGTTGGATCTTATTTACAAGAAACAACCCATGCTCAGATTAGAATATAACCAGCAGTTGAGGTCCAATATTTGAAATGGTCTCTCTTTGAAGAAGATTTAAGCGGACACTAGGGATCTTTACGACTTCGGTGAAGATTTTGACGAGCATGCCGTGTATTAGAATTTCAGATTCAGAAAACACAGAGTGGGTAGCATCATCAATGCAGCTGTACTGCGAGTCCGACCAATCAGAGCGCCCTCTTTTGAAGAAACTTGTACAGAAACTGAATGCTCTCGATACAAGGCTCTCCAAAACTGAACAGTCGTGCCCTTCCACACAAACACATGTATCCCGTCCGGTTAAATCAAATGAGACCCTTCAAACAAATATCTCTCCTGTCACAATTCCAACAGGTCAGGTAAACTGCACTCATTGTAAGAGGTCACCCATAAAATAGATACATGTCGTGCAAAGACAGACAAATTTGGCGACAGGCGAAAAAAAAATGATAGCATTCGGTGTACGTACGCGGGAGAACACAGGTTTATATTTTAACCCCAAGCTAAAAACACCTGTCTCTATACCAGTTGTAGACAATACAAACAATGTTGACTTGAATGCTGACAAAGTGCCTTGTAAATTTAAACCTTATATATAAAGCCTAACCGCCTTTTATATAAATTAACGCACACGTTTGATAAGAATGGCCAATAAACATGATCAGATTGGTGTCAAGTGCCCAGCGACTCGTGTCACTAAGTAACACCATAACATTTAGAACTATTGACAGAGTTTTATAACGGTAGTACCTACACAGTGTCACGTGGAATATTGGGACATAAAACGACCAGCAGTAAAGGTGTTTTTGAACAGCACGGCCAAGGGCCACAAGGGGAGCGTTATCAAGAACGCCCCAGTGTATGTGATCGTAACAGATCAGTTTAATGTATTTACTGGTCTATAAATATGTCAGATCTTAGGAACACGTACTTTCACTATAGAAATGTCCACCCCCTTATACGCAGGAGCGATAGCACCAGAGTACATGATCCCATGTATTACTGAGCCGTTGTACTGAGCCGTGGTACTGAGCCGAATGAATTATACAAGGGGAACTACATGTAAAGGCTGCACATGAATTTAGTTGAACCCTGTATTCAGTAGATGACAAATTAACAATTCAGTAGATGACAAATTAACACAGATTTGATTCGCCAAATTCCAAGGGCTTTGTTTGCTTAGAAAACGTTAGGGGTGCAGCCCACATGAGAAAATGTCAGCGGGACAATCCACATGAGAAAATGTTAGCGGAACAATCTACATGAGAAAATGTTAGCAGGACAATCCACATTAGAAAATGTTAGGGGGGGGGCAATCCACATGAGAAAATGTTGGGGGGGGGGGGAATCCACATGAGAAAATGTTAGGGGGGGGGCAATCTACATGAGAAAATGTTAGGGGGGGGCAATCCACATGAGAAAATGTTAGGGGGATGGGACAATCCACATGAGAAAAGTTTAGCGGAATAATCCACATGAGAAAATGTTAGCAGGAGAATCCACATTAGAAAATGTCAGCGGGACAATCCACATGAGAAAATGTCGGGGGGGGGGGGGGGACAATCCACATGAGAAAATGTTAGGGGGGGGGGAATCCACATGAGAAAATGTAAGGGGGGGGGGGGGGGAATCCACATGAGAAAATGTCAGCGGGACAATCCACATGAGAAAATGTTAGGGGTGGGGGGACAATCCACATGAGGAAATGTTAGGGGGGATCCACATGAGAAAATGTTAGGGGGGGTGAGACAATCCACATGAGAAAATGTCAGCGGGACAATCCACATGAGAAAATGTTGGTGGTGGGGGGACAATCAACATAAGAAAATGTAAGGGGGGGGGGAATCCACATGAAAAAATTTAAGGGGGGGGGGAATCCACATGAGAAAATGTCAGCGGGAAAATCCACATGAGAAAATGTAAAGGGGGGATGAGACAATCCACATGAGAAAATGTTAGCGGAATAATCCACATGAGAAAATGTAAGCAGGACAATCCACATTAGAACATGTTAGGGGGGACAATCCACATGAGGAAATTTTTGGGGGGGACAATCCACATGAGAAAATGTTAGGGGGGGGGGAATCCACATGAGAAAATGTAAGCGGAACAATCCACATGAGAAAATGTTAGTGGAACAATCTACGTGAGAAACTGTTAGCGGGACAATCCACATGAGAAAATGTTAGGGGGGGGGACAATCCACAAGAGAAAATGTTAGGGGGACAATCCACATGGAAAAATGTTAGGGGGGCAATCCACATGAGAAAATGTTAGGGGGGCAATCCACATGAGAAAATGTTAGGGGGGACAATCCACATTAGAAAATGCGGGGGGGGGGGGGGAATCCACATGAGAAAATGTTCGGGAGGGGGGGGCAGGTACAATCCACATGAGAAAATGTTAGGGGGGGGACAATCCACAAGAGAAAATGTTAGGGGGACAATCCACATGGAAAAATGTTAGGGGGGCAATCCACATGAGAAAATGTTAGGGGGGCAATCCACATGAGAAAATGTTAGGGGGGCAATCCACATGAGAAAATGTTAGGGGGGACAATCCACATTAGAAAATGCGGGGGGGGGAATCCACATGAGAAAATGTTCGGGAGGGGGGGGGGCAGGTACAATCCACATGAGAAAATGTTAGCAGAACAATCCACATGAGAAAATGTTAGCGGAACAACCCACATGAGAAAATGTTAGCAGGACAAACTACAAGAGGATCGAAGGACACCAGGTCGAAATCTGCTGCAAACAACCCCTCCCCCTTCTAACACAGAGGGCAAAAGCACCCTTATGACAATTTTTTTCAACCATACTATGAAATATAAATCAGTTATTTAGCTCTGTTATAACTACTATATTATACACATTATATACAAATTAATTTGATTGTTCAGCAACATACTGTAGGGTAATACTTATGAAAATATAATGGAGCAAGTGATTAATACCATATCTTAAATAACATAAAAAAATGAATAATTTTAAAGATTATATTTTTAGGAAAATATGAAGAAACCATGAATTGGATGACTATGAGTTTTATTTCGCTAAAGGAGTGGTGAGAAAAATACCCACTGAAATGCCAATTTGTAGTATGTATTTTTTTTTTAATTACACACCGTGGGAGGGGAATTGACCTTCCAACACCCTACCCCTTCTTGTTCAAAAACAATAATATTCTGAAAATTTACAACAAAGCTACGCTCTTAAAGAGTATTTCAATCTAACTAACTGTTGTCAGACACCGAACTTTAAGGATGTATGGCATGGAAGTGTTGGCGCTCAACCACATCTGTTTTCTCCGATATAAATTGCATAGTGTGAGCCAAAACTTCCAATTGCTTAGAGCACCTGTGATGTATTAGTAGGACTTCTAAATTTTCTGGGCATTACCTCTGACAGAGATATGTAACTTTAAATGTCTTAACCTTTTTTTTATGAATGTACACAAATAATTCTTTTTGTATTCCTTTGACTTGCTGCGATGACCGGATTAATTGTGTACTTCTAATTTTATATATATATGTGTGTGTGTGTGTGTGTTTCTGTGTGTTACATTTCATATAGGCCCAAGGATAAGAATTATTATGGGCGATGTAATGAAGCATCTCTCGGTGACCGGGTACATTGAGCAACAGGAACAAAGACGCCACAGGAAGCAACTCAAATGTTTCAAAATTGCATGTTTCATTTACAAATCTTAATGCATGGTTAATGCTCGTTATACCTTTTATTTCTTTAAATATTTTGTTTTTAATGTCTGTGAAAACATAATGTTTAGAGTAAAAAAACGCATAGTTGAAACAGGCCTATTTTAGAACAGCATGACATTGGCATTAAAATAAAGACCCAACACAAGAACTGTTTATTATCCCTGTACATCATGTGGATAACGGGGAATAAAAAAAATCTGATAAAATAAATACTTTGATAAATACATTTATAAAAAATCCTCACCTAATGATAAACAGATCAGTAGAAAGAGTGCAATGACAAGGGACTCCCGGCACGTGAACCACCTCATTCTAGACTGTCTCTTCTCGTGTACGTACTCCCGGTCAGAGCGATCTTGTATTCCCCGTGTGATTGCTCATTCAAGTATCAATAGCCCCGGCCATAAACAGGGACCAATAAACCAATCAACCGCTAGCGCGGGGATACTAGTACGTGTATACGTGTACACCCGCATGCATATACATACATGTTTAATAGTCATAAAAAAATTGAGGCTGGCACAAACTCTGTCGGCCTCAGTTATCTTGGAGTACAAGCGTCCATTTGTGAACACTGTGCTGATAACTGATCCCTACATGTGAACACTGTGCTGATAACTGATCCCAACATGTGAACACTGTGCTGATAACTGATGCCAAAATGTTAACACTGTGCTGACACTTATCCTTACATGTGAACACTGTGCTGATAACTGATCCCTACATGTGAACACTGTGCTGGTAATTTATCCTTACATGTGAACGCTGTGCTGATAACTGATCCCAACTTTCGAACACTGTGCTGATAACTGATGCCAAAATGTCAACACTGTACTGACACTGATCCTTACATGTGAACACTGTGCTGATAACTGATCCCTACATGTGAACGCTGTGCTGATAGCTGATCCCAACATGTGAACACTGTGCTGATTACTGATCGCTACGTTTCATTACAATCAAATAATCATTTAATGGCACAATGTCAAATTTTATTAATGAAAATAATATAATTATTATAACGAAAAATATTCTTGTAAAAGCTATCCAATTTTATATAATGTTTCAAAATATGACTCAGATTTCCTCCCGTTTGGTCGCTCTAAAATCTCATGACAATGTCCTAAATTTTGAACTGAGTGTTCAGGACTCCCAAGTATTTCTTCCTATGGAAAGCCCTGTTTTTTTACTTCATCAAATACACATAATACGGAAATTTACAACTAAAAACTATAGATCCATGCTTTCTGTCAGATTCACAAAAGATTTTTTTTTTAATTTGAATTAATATACTTTTCTTGACTAGAATTTGCAAAGTAATATATTTTGTAGACGTTTGTCATAATCCAAGTTTATTTTGTTGTTTCACGTGATCTCTGGTTTTAAAGTGCATCTTGGGAGTAAAAGAACGACAATAATTAAAATGGTTATTTAAATTGAACGCGTCGAAACTTAAAAATATGTAGATTACTCGAATGACAAGTTGAGTTTAGTGATATAAACACACGTAACATCCAATATACTTCATAAAAAAAGCTTTATCAAAACTATTTCGTATCGAGATTTGTCATATCAATTAAATATTTTGATAAATCTTAACATCGTCATGATATCAATCAAATATTTACAGAATTTTTATTAAAAAAAAGGACCATACCCTGATAACCAGTCATTTAAACCATATTTCGTTAAAGGTGTGTGGGTTTGGTTGTTTAAGGTGTGTGTGTTTGAAAGATCAGGAACCTGCTCTCACTTTCTAGATTTCACATATTTGACAGAGTTTTCAGTTCTTGCGTGTGTGGTTCCCTAATTATGAAAATGGATGCAGCTGACAAAACATACAAGTACACACGTCACTATTCAATAAAATAAAAAAAATTCTTTTATTATAAAAGTTGTTTTATGTTCCATTTTCTTCCTATTTCCATGTGCGTGTTTGGGCGCGAGGACCATTCTGCTGAATTCGTATAGAATGTTACCTTTCAGCGCTACAGGTACTTGCAGAACATATGTATACCTGTATGTAATGTTGATCTAGTTTGATGTTAATTACCGGCATAGCTGTGGTAATTAGTAGTAACCTGGTCAACTCAGAAACATACATGAGTAAGAGCCGCGGTCATGACCTTCAGATGTGCCATTATGTTCTTATAATGACATCAATAATGCTGAGTATATGGATGGTCCTCTGACGGTATTTCATGTATTGTATTATAATGATTATGGCACTTGTCAGATTGCTTTATTACAGTCAGAGGTAATTCCGATTAGACTGGCGTTAATGTTATACCTGGCCACTCTCACTACATAGCGGAGAGGTTTACAAAGCGTATCTGATTGTATAAAATCAGGGGCGGATCCAGGATTTAGGATAAAGGAGAGTCCAACCAAGGAGGACCAATGACAAAACCTAAAATAAAGGTCCCCAGGTCCGGATAAAGGGGGTTCGAGGCAGCAAAAATTGGTCTGAAGCCCTTGTGAAAAGCGGAGGGGGGAGGGGTCCGGACCCCCTCCCTCTGGAGTAAACAACAACACGGTTCATGACACCTGTTAGTTGTACCTGTTTATACCTTCACACTAAAAAAACCGGTCATAATCATACGTTTGGCAAGGATAAATAACATGCTATGAACGTACCTTTTGTATATTTTCCATTTTAATATACATTGAAAATTAAAATCAAACCAGTAACCTTATATACTATTTGTAATCAAACAGTATTTCCATAGAAACAAATCAATTATCTCAAATAAAAGACGGAAATCGTTAGAGAGGTTCGCTGTGGGTTTTCAAATGAAGCATTCATTTAGAAAGTAACAATAGGTACGAGGGTAGTGACGCAGATTAATATTTATCTAAAAGATATTTTCAAGTAAATAAATCTATACAAAACAAAGGATGGTGGGGCAGACGTGAAGGGGGAGGGGCGGCACTCCGTCTAGTATTGTGTATGAGATTAAGCTATCTAAGGTCTTTGGACATGCAGCATTTCCGTCTGACACCTCAAACCACTCCATACACGTGTGGTTTCCACAAAAATTAGACTTCTTCGCTTGACGTCGGTCATACCAGGATGCAGGTGGCGCCACAAGTCTCTAGTGAGAGAGAACAACATCTAAGATGAACGTTAATGCAGCATTTCAGGCCGATACGTAAAACATTCCTGAGATAAGAGCATGTATTCAAAGAAAACACTTTTTTTAATTGGTGCCAAAAGTCTTGCCTCCGACAAAGCCTTCCCCAATGGATGAACATACACAATTTCAGGATGATACATCCAACCATTCCCGTGATTTGTGTGATTTTCACCTAAAATAGGCAGATGGATAATTGTAGGTTAGGTTAATTGTGTTCAGGTTAAAGCTGCTCAAGCTCTATGGCATGAAAATTTCAGACTAAAATGTCAAACCACAACAAAGGTATTAGTTTAGAAGTGTCTGAACAAACGATCAATGGGTCACGGTGCTCAGTTGAATTTTGTAACATTTTGCAAATGCAAAATATACTTATTTCTGTTGTTACTATCTTTTTAATATTTGAATAGCATTTGAAAAGCGAAGACGAAATGGCCCTGCTGTTTAGTGATGATCAAGTACTAAATGTATAATTGCCATATAATACCCTGAAATGGCTGCCATGTAAAACAGACAGTTAAGGTTTCTGAGATACTGTGTTGAATATGAAACGTTTACGTTTGGACGGACAGCATATACATTTTTGAAGGAGAATAATAATTTATTAAAAGATTAATATGGACCATATTCATTTTTTTCTTTCAAATTTTACAATGCTATAAATTCACAATATAATTAAATCTGAAAATAAGCTAATTCAAAATAATAAGTTGCATCATTATTTATCCTAAGTTTGGTTCATATCAGGTCACATTATTCATATCCAATTTTTTTTAATCATGAAATGAGTAAACTGATTTTAAATGAAAACTATTTTTTTAAATATTAAATCACTCAAAAAACATAAAGGCAGAAGATGGCATCGTCAAGATAATTCCTGAGATCACTGCGTCAAAACGTTTTGTACATTAGAGTTTTCAGCTTATTGAACATGCTTAATTCTACCAACAAAAAATAAAAATTAAGTAAAATTTATTTAAAATTCCCTTTTCAAGTCAGATATGCACACTGTAGGTTGGAAGAGGGAGAAACAATATTATTATGCTAATTATTATCTCAACTATAGACTCATCCGAAGTTTGTCCCAACCCCATCTGATGCATACGCATTTGGCCGTCAGGCCTATTTGATAGCATCACTGTATCTTTGATCAGTACAATAATAATATCTAATGATATTTTTTTCATTTAATACCGCGCCAATATCCAGCACTCAGTGCTGCTCCGTGGCGCCATTATAGGTCAAAATTAAACATATAATGATAAAAATTTAAGAATTTAAAAAAAGTTAAGAAAGCTAAAATAACTAATTGCATTTAGTTAAAATAATTGAAAATATGATGGTAGGATATGCTATAAATTGCAGCTAAGTGTTCATGTTCCCATTATAAATATAACTAAATGAAGGCATAGTTTATAAAGAGCAAACCTATAAAATTAAAAATGCAGCCCGAAACAGATTGATTTTTACTTGTCTTTTGATACCGTTATAATTATCACACATGCAGAGTTCTCAGGGTAACTCGTTCCATAATTTTGGCGCAGCCACTGAAAAAAAAACGATCATGATGTGTTCCCATATGACCAGCTGGTTGACACAGTAGATGTTGGTCACTAGAGCGTTAACTACGTGATGACTGGTATGGCCGCACAAGCTCAGCAAGGTAGCTTGGAGCACTACCGTAAACACCTGTGTATGAGAATAGCACTCTGAAGCTCATTCTCTGTAGCACAGGCAGCCAGTGGAGTTGCTGTAGGATGTCTGAGATGCTATCTCGTTTACTTTTACTTTTTTTTTACTTTTTACTTTCGGGATATTTATCAGTAGCGAGTTACAGTTGTCAAGCATAGAAGTAATAAAGGCGTGCATGAGTTTTTCAGTTCCTTCTCTGGTGAACATGTGTCTGATAGCAGCAATGTTGTGCAGATGGAAGTAGCAGGATTTGCACACAAACTTTACATGCTGTTCCATGGTGGCTGCCTGGTCGAACCAACTACCAAGATTTCTCATGGCTGGACTAGCTGTGGTAGAGCAACCACTTACGTATATAGTGGAGAGCTCTAGTCTGGGTCATAGCATGGGAGCTAAGAGGATCATCAGTTCCGTCTTGTCACCTGTAACCATTTAGCATCAGTTTATTTCTCACCATCCATTCATCAACTCTAGTGATACACAACTGAACTGAGGCCATAGCTGAGTGAATGGAAGGGTCTTTTTTAAACTGAAGGCCAGGTAAATCTTGGCGTCGTCTGCGTACAGATAAGAGAAGTTACATGTACTCTGCCATGGCAAACAATAACTTAAATTATCCAAATGAATGAGGTCCACTTAAACCATTGAGACAAGAGGCACAGGCCTATTTACTGTAGCAAATCAAATGGTTTAATGACAGACGACTTTTGTTAATATAAGATAGAAAAAAAAAATGATAAGGTGGCTTAAACATATGAGGACTATATGGCTTATACAACTTCAAAATATGTTCATTTTAATGGGGGGAAAAACTTTCATTTTTTATAAAAGACTGTATCCTATAATTTGCATAAGTTATAAGAGATTATAATCTACAAATGCAGTTAAGGAATTTGTTCCCGATTGTTTCACAAGGGACTCAGGAGTGAAGCGGGTTTTTTTCGCACACGCATACTCTTTTTATCATTTGAGGGTTAATTTTCAGTAGAATAAGGATCTGACAGTTTTGGAGTTTAATAACATGTCTAGAAAAAAATTCATATTGAAACATCCTATGTGCTTGCCATAGTGAAAAAAAATGTTACTAATTTTTTAATTTTGGATTTTGTTTCGGTAACACTCAAACTGAGATACTTATTAATAGCTCTTATCACCAATATTGCCAAAAAAACACTTCACATTCTTCAACTCTGAGTGATGAAAGAGATTATATAATATACAAGAATACTTCAACTTTTAATTCAGTCTCCTCTTTTAAACACTATTAATATAATAGTGCCACATAGATTTAAATTAATATATATATATATATATATATATATATATATATATATATATATATATATATATATATATATATATATACCGATCCTTTTTTTAAATTATACTGATTCTTTATTTTAACCATTTTAACCTAATAACTACAACTTTTGGATTTTACAGCGATAACTACAATAATATGGTATCTCCAAATCTGTAAAGTTCTTGTCCTCTATCTGTTAACATGTCTGGGGAACCAATCTGAACAACTATTACATGACTGTACCTTCTTACCGAAGGGCTGTTTATATAACAGTTTTTTACCAATATACCACTGTCTACATACAGAAAAAAACTAGACGGATTTGACACTTTCTCCTGACATTTTCACATTACGTTGTTGTTGGGAAATATAGTAAATATACCATTTTCTAAACATGAGTATAAATGACCACGAAGTAAATTTTGATTAAAAAGCACACACACTTGGATCTATTTCATCTGAATGCTAAATAAATGATTTGGCGAAGGCAATGGCAAAGAGACCACATTCACTTCTGCCTTCCTGTATCTGGACTGATTTGGAAAAGATGGTGAATTCTGGAACAGATGTCTAAATGGTCGCACAAATCTGTTCTGAAAGGTCTTCTTGAATATCCTGATCAATTATACAAGAAACATGATAAGGAGAACAATTTAATGTTTTTATTTTTGTTGTTTTTTTATAATATTTATTTCAACAAAAACATACATAAGACAACATAGAAATATACAAACACTGACTACAATAGATACTTTGTTTACAAGTGTGCATATCTATACCCCTGTTATTATAAATTTTCTAGATTTTTACTAAAAATCGAACAAAAAAATATTTGTTTCTCAAAAATAGAAACTTTTGCAACTTTCATTGTGCAAGTAGGTCTTTTTGTTCTTCAGAGCAATACAGTATATAATATATATACAAATCTTGCAAGTACTAATCAAATTGCAAAAAAATTTGCTGAATATCAATTCATAAACATGTAATGTATATGAGTGTCAGATTAGCTTCAACAAATCATATTTTATATTGTACAAAAAAATTGTATTTAAGGGGGAACTTGACACTTAATTGGCGCCCCCTACTGATGACACTGCAAACTAAAAATATCTGGTTTAATTATAAAGTCATGAGGCTACATATTTTGCCGTTTGTGACTTTTGTTATCATGAAAACGTAATCGCTTCAGGGCATCATTTGAGAAAAGTAACTGGAATGAACAATAATTGTTGGAATGCTCAGTGTTAACAGCTTTATTTAATTATTTTTTAAATAGTACCAAATTTTTACATAGAAATTTCTAAACAGAATACCATCAGAAGAGGCTCAAGTGCAGGAAAATACCAACGGCTATCTTGTCAACTGTCAGTTTTGACACTTGCAAGTAGATGACAAAAAAGAGCATTAATATCACCATATGATTGTAAGTGACACTGGTGGTGTAATTATGAAGGGATAATTAGTATATACCCATAGTTTTTAGTGCTAATATTTATATTTCTTTTTATATGGGCATCTTAAAATCGTATCATATATTGTAGACGCCAGAAGCCTTTTATGTTCGGACTTGCTCTCTGGCTCACATACACCAACGCCACCTTTGGGGGATTTTTCTAAACTAATGATGTCCAAAATTTTCATATTTTGGCCTATTTCAAAATTTTACCCATTGACATAAACATTTTTGTATTTAAATAAGATTGAAATTTAATTTTGCATGTTTATTTCGAATATTATGAAAAATACATCGGTCAGTTTTCTAAAATATGTAACTTTTGTTTCCCCCTTAGTTATAATATCATATAAAAACCTACTACAAGTGTCCATTTTCAACCTCATATACTGCAAAAATAAGCACATTGACCCCCAAATTTTATTTCATGATTTTACAAAATATGCCTTGCAGATATCATGTGCAAAATATCTTAGAAATTCCATTGGCAGTTTTAAGTGTCATGTTCCCCCTTAAACTTGAGCAACTGCATAGGATATTATATTTGTGACCAGCTGACAATAGAGAAAACATATCGTCCACTAACTTACAAAAATGTGTCTACTTCATGATGTGTATGGCATGAATAAATGCTCACACGTCTCTCCCCTCCCCGACTGATAAATATCAGAAATGCCTTCAAATCTCTGCCAATTAAACACATTTCACATGCAATCTTAATGCCAATCCTTTTCTCTAACAAGGTAATTATGCATCTCTTATCAAAACTTCCCGATTTTATATAAGTAATGTAGTATAATTCAAAATTAATGATTGCGGTCTTCACATACCTTGCCCGAGTTTCAACTGACATAAAACACAAATACCATTATATATATAGATGTAGTCTAATAAAATTAAGGTTGAACCCGGAACAAATTCCAGCAGAAATGAAACCAACTGAATCTGGAGAGTAAAATCTGGAGAAAAATAAATCAAAAGTCCCCAAATGTCCCACTGTGGAAAATTATTTAATTTGATAATTGTAATTTTCTAATTAACGATTAAGTTTTACTTATCTGTACATTGTCATATTAAACTTGGTCTTTACCCTGCGAGTGACCACTCATTTGAAAGATCTCTTCACTGCCCGTCTATTGAACCTCATTTTACCTCGCTACCAATTGTAGCGAATTAAAGTATATTGACCAGGACAGGGCTCGACTATAGCACTTGTCCACTTGCCCAAGAAGTTGGTAATACCCCGAAAACTACTAGCCCCATTGTCTGAAATTTGCCGGATGGGCACCAGACCATGGAATTCACAAAATCCAAGGATTAAAATGGTCGAATATACTAAGTATCTATAATTTATTCTGTGCTGAATTTACATAGGGGCTGATCTGACTTTAGGCCAGTGCACCATAATTCAGTATCTTTCGATAATGTCTCCTACAAGGCATATACCTTGTATTATATTTCAGTTGTAACGATAAATACAAGCGTCGTGCCTAGACTGGAATAATTTGTCATCGGCCCAAGTTACTTGGTGACGTTACTCACGTTCAGTAACCATTTTACAGCGCTTGTGTGGGGGTCTCAAAGTTGCTTTAATCCTCCTATTTCGTGTGATTTACTTTGCATGTAATTCTCTCACATATTTAGAATATTGTTTGTTTGGTGCTAGTCGAATGTGATCAGCACGTTTATCATTTAATTAACGGATAACAACCAGCGTGTCTCAATGATTAAGTCACCATAAGCACTACCATGCAAACTTTAAGCCTTTTTTTTTTTTCTTTTTTTAGTGTACGTGTCCATGAATATAACACAATTAGTCTAGTCATTTTACTTGATTTTTAAGGCGAACCGAACAAATTGCAACAGCTATGAAACAAACTGTATCTCACTCGGAAAGATCTGGAGAATAACA
This sequence comes from Sipunculus nudus, assembly GCA_026874595.1. NCBI lineage: Eukaryota > Metazoa > Annelida > Sipuncula > Golfingiida > Sipunculidae > Sipunculus > Sipunculus nudus. Next base: position 83,611,623 of record CM049312.1, on the reverse strand, counting down.
TATCAGAGGTCCAAAAAAGTCCCCATTGGGGGAAAAGACATTTAATTCGATAATTTTGATTGGCTGTTTAACAATTAAGTTTCACTTTTCTTGTCTGCACATTGTCAAATTAACCCTAATTCTTTCCTCCTATGAATGAATATTCATTTTAAGTATCTCTTCATTGCCCGTCCTTTTTTTCAGAAGCAACGTGCTGATCCCTTGTCTTTGTGTAAATGATAAATTTCCCATTTGAAAACTATACCTGATACTATCTAAAAGATTTTTCCGTAAATCCTGCCAGAAAAACTTGTAAAATTCTGCCGGAAGTCCATCACTTCCGGGTGTCTTTCCATTTTTTTAGCGATTTTAAGCTATCAAGTAAATCTTGTTCTGTGAGATAGTCTGGCCAAGATTGTTCAGGTGTACTTCTAACTTGTATATTATGTTTATTTCTAAATTCCCCAAGTTTGTCTATATCATGCGACGGGTCTGATATGTAAAGTTTTTCAAAGAATGATTTCTCCGATTTTAATATTTCTGATTTATCTCGGATGATGTCTCCATTTACGTTGAGTTTATTAATAACTTTCTTATTATAATTACGTTTTTCCAAATTCAAAAAATATTTTGTGGATTTTTCGCCCTCCTCTAACCATCTGGCTTTGCTCCTTACCATGGCACCCTCTGTTTTATCTTCAATGAGTTTGTTCAACTTATCTTCGCTTTCTTTAATTTTTTACCATTGTCTTATTGATTTATTGTGTTTTTTTTCTAAAAAAATTCTAAGTCTTTCTCTATATTTGTTATCTCATCCCTTATAGTTTTTTGTCGTGTTTTACTATGGCATATATTTGTTCTTCTTCTGGTCATTTTGATTGTTTTCCACAGTAATGACGGATCTGTTCCTTTATTTTCAGTTACTGTGTCAGATATACACGTCTTTATTTTACTCACAAGCTCCGTATCGTTAAGGCAAAAAAAAAATAAAAGGTATGGTTCTCAGGCACCGCCCGCATCAATTTTAAACCCCCACATCAAAATTTTTTATTTTGATTTTCAATAGAAACTTACCAATTTTGAGCTTCAGCCGCTCGGGCATTTCTTTCAAGAAGATAAAATCATGCAATTTCCTTTATTATGTAGTGCTCTTTTTTGTTTAGCAAAATAAATCTGTTTTTATCATGCTTTTCCCTAAAAAAATTGAAATTTTTATCGAAGCATACCAAAAAATAAAAAATTAAATAACCGCCCGCCCGCACTGATTTCTTATAAAAAATGCCTGAGAACCATACCTTTTTTTTTATTTTGGCCTATGTAATGAAGTGTTAAGTTTCCAAAATCCTCGACCACGTTTATTCTGTTGGGTTTTAATATATATATCTATCACTGAATGATCACTTTTATACCCCGTTATTATATTTGATGTTTTTACTTATTCTAATAATCCTCTTGAAGTAAGAAAACATCTATTCTACTGGCTGTAAAATATGGATTAGAACGTGACCATGTGTATTGTTTTCTTCAGGGTTAAGGTACCGCTAAATATCTATAAAATCTAATTCTTCAACCCATTCATTTATAAGTGTAGAGAATCGGTTTGGCCGAGTATCAGATATATTTGTTTTATCAAGGCTAGGTTTAAGGACTATATTCCAGTCTCCGCCTAGTAAATTATTCTCGTTACTTCTGCACTCAATTTGATTTAAAATTTTAGAAAACAAAACTGTTCATTTGGTGTATTCGGACCATATATATTGCCTATGTTTAATCTCACATCATCTATAGTTATATCAAGTACAATAATTCTCCCTTCCTCATCCTTAAATATATCATGTATTTCATGTGAAAAAATGTTCTTTATTAATATCACTACTCCCCTAGAGATGTGACTTCCATGATTGAATATTACTTTATGTCCACATTCGGTTCCCATTGTACTGCAGTTTCTGCAAAACTGTGGGTTTCTTGCAACAAAATTATATCGTGTTTTCTATTCTGGAACCAGTAAAACAGTTGCCTTCGTTTAGCAGTATTTCTAAGACCTCTAACATTAAGTGACATTATATTTACAACACACATAAAATTATTTAATCGAGAGTGGTTTCATTTATATTTCTCAAAGTTATTAAAATGATTTTACCTATAACATACATTTCTGCCACCCTGCAACACATTGGTGTTTCGTATAATAATATAGTAGAATAATTTGGACGTGTTAATGATGTGGAAGTGTCTGACATTAAGTTCAACCCATCAGTGACACGGGTATTTTGTTGCTGTCCTTGTGAAACGCCCAGACTCTCTAGTGTTGAAATAAACAAAAATTTTACTGTTTGTTTTACAGCAAATTAATACATTGACATCAGCCATAATCGCAATATTAATGTACACCTATCTTTCCCAGAATACGCTTAACTTGAATGGAAACAATTCATACTTACAAATGTAACAGAAGTACCAGCACACAATACACACGCCAACAAGCTGGCGCTAAAAAGGAATAGCAATTTTTTTTTCGGACCAACAAACAAAACAATGTGGTCCATTTTACCAGTCGGGTCGTATTTGGAGCCGCGCTCCAGAGGAGCAGTCCTATTGAGTCACACACAATTTAAATGAATTAGTTCATGTCGTCATGGAGGAGGATCTCTGCTGAATGAAAGGGGCTCTAGGCTTGTTGCCTCACGTTTTCGTAGTTGTATGCATGGAACAGGCCACATAACTTGGAAGATTAGGCCTATACAATCCTACTCCGAACCATTACCTGGGTTGAAGGGTTTTCCTTCGACGTAGAGCTGGCCATGACAGAAGCGGACCCGTTTACCCTCATCGTAAGCTGCTTGCATGTGTGGTTTTAGTTGTTGCTTTAGTCTGTAATCCCTCTGTGTCAGGTCCTCCATTAACCGAATGTTCGTGTTCATGCACTTCTTCTTTGCAGTAAAATACATGTCATCTCTGGTTTTTCTACTAAACATTCTGAATATAATATGCCTCGGACGTTTTCTTTAAGTACAAGTGTGACATGTACATGCACCAATGGGAAACTCTAGGAACTATTTCGCCAGGGGGCACCACATGCGAGCCGGGCCCACTCCTTTAGAAACAAAAAGCGCCTGTTCAATAACCTTCAGTTCTGTATTTTATCACAAAATGGCAAGTCAAGTTAACTATGGGACTTAAACCATTAAGGAGCTCACGGCCAAACTTCGACTCAGAGGGGCAGATTGCTCTGGGCGAAAACAAGAGCTGGTAAAAAGGTTGGTGGGCGATAATAGGCTCTCTGACCTTTCTTATGGCGATCACCCAGCGCCGTCTTCTGTGTTTGTCTTTTGGGAATACGTGTCCCCCTCTGTTAGAACACTGGGGGGACACATCACAGGGTCCTAGGCATGATAACACAAGCCAAAAACACAGATGACAAGAAGTTACTCTAGCGGCTTGTCCGGATACCACCACCTTGACAACAGGACGCCATCTAAACCGGAAGTGACGAGGACCCGGCCCGCATGTGCTGCCGCCCTGGTGGACATAATGGAACTAAGAATCTCAGAGTTGCCCATTACACCAATGTCACTGCTGAAAACTCGCGTGGGTGCACGCAACACAAAAAAATTATTGTAGGTGGCACCACAAGTCTTCTGTATGAGAAAGCCATCATATATGAATGGACATGCAGTATTTTAGGCAGATACTTCAAACCCCTCTTCGGCTATGTGAACAGATGTATAAAACAATTGTAGATGGCGCCACAAATCTTGTATACAACAAAACTATTCGAGATGTATTGACATGTAAAAATTACTGTAGGTGGCGCCACCTGCATACCACAATGCTATCTGAACTGAACTCTTGACCGGCAGCTGGCTGCATTTAGTTAACTTTTGACCTGTACCTGGCTGCATTCAGTGAACCCTTGACCTGTTGCATTATCTGAAAGAGTTTGCAGTGTGCCAAAGCTATATATAGATCCAGACTGACCTTTGGCCTGTTGCTTAATCTGAAGTCGCCACACCATTGCATAAGCTCACAAGTTGCCTCCACATGCAGCCCTGAGAGACATGACACCCAAGAGGTGATCACATGCTACCCATGAGGTGACCGAATGGTGCCCATAAGGTGTTCACTTGACACCCATGAGGTGATCACATGCCTTGTGTCTGGCTGCACTGATTGAATTCCTGACCTATATCTGGCTGTACTGAATCAACTCTTGACCTGTTGCCAAATCAGTTTCTTATCATATTTATAGATACAGATACAATCTTGGCCTGTTGGTAAATCTGTTTACATATACTGAAAGACTTTGTTTTAACAAAATATCTAGAAAAATAAAAGATGCAGTCTTTTCATTGTTAAAGGTACAAAAATTCAGCCAAAAATTATTCAACTTGACAGTTTTACCATAAACATTATGAGATTTTTGCCCATAAAAAACAGGTCAATGTAGGTGGCGCCACGAAATCTGTTATACTTCCTGTAAAGCCGCGTTCACACCTAACTTTCTTTTCCTTCCGCACACGAATTTGACGGACGATGGATGAGGGAAGCGGATGCGGGTGCGGAACGAAAAAACGTATAGGTGTGAACTCCCCTTCAGTTAAAATAGGGCATTCACATCTATCCGCTTCCGCACCCGTCAAACCGTCCGCACAAATCGGTTTATTTTCTCTATGAAAATTTGGAACTTGCGCGTGAGCATTCAATGCCTCACAATCCCGCTCGGGAAAGCTTTAATTATTAATTGATATAATTAAAGCAATGTTATAAATAAAATCATTAAAATCACCAAAGGAGCGTGGTCAGGGTAATTTTGAATAAAGACGGATAAGTCAAAGAATATTATATAAATTTAATAGTAGGCCTACGAAAAAATAAAATATAGCTTATTAGGCCTATATATTTATTTGTATTTGTATAATTTGAACATAATGTATGAAGAATAATTTAAGATCACGCCTGGAAACGGGGGTTTTAGAATGAATCACAGTTCTAACCCTCAATTACACGAGTTTTGTGAAATTCAAGGTTGAGAGGGTTCATGGTAATATATTTTATGTTATAATATTAGATTTGAAATATATTATATATATATGTGTGTGTGTGTTGTATAAACAAACTTGAAAGATAATAGTGTATTTAATATGTAACAAATGTGATGAGTGTGGGTTCGGACGGAAAAAGCGCGGGTAGGTGTGAACAGAGATAACGGATGGCGGACGACAGATGACGGAAGCGGGTGCGGGTGCGGAAGGAAAAAACGTATAGGTGTGAACGCCCCTTAACTCGGCCAAAAATTAACCGAACTTAAACCATTCGAACAAACTTGAGAGATTGTATAACAGATTATTTCTGTGAAATATTGAACAATTTGCCTGGACCATTTCTGAGGAGAAGATTTTAAAAAATTTTTTTGCCTTTTCTCTATAAAATCTAAGAAAATGCAGTTAGCCAAAAAAAATAAGCAAAATCCGATAATTTTTTTCAGATGGCTTATTTTTTTTCATAGAATTTCGTGATGCTAGCTCCTGACATTTTTGAGATAGTATGGGTAAACATAAAGACGACGGATAACAGACGACGGACGACGCCACACCATCGCTTAAGCTCACAGGTTCGCTAAAAATCTTTTAAATAACAAATAAAGATAATTGTTCAACTTGATTTTATTCATAATTGAAACCAAATGGACAAGAAGGTGTCGTTAATGGTTGAAAATCTGCTGTGTTTGTGATACTTTTGTATGTCAACTTATTGAAATATAAGCTATGTAGTTCAAATTTACTGACGGTAGTTACATAAATAGCTCTCTTGGTCCTCCCTAGATGTCTTCCACCAAGTGATTGTATGTTGTAACTAATTCATCAAATGAGTCCTCTGAACATGCTTGATCTGTTGAATATTACTCTAACTTTAGCCCCTTGGAACATATCTTCATATTTTTACAAGAATTAACGAAGTAAATTTTTGCAAAGATGGCTGCTTTCCCACTAAAATCAGTTCAGCCGATCACAGCAGCATAAGACAGGAAGTTGCAATGTGAAAACAACAGATAAAGTGTACATAAGTCAGAGAAAACACAGAGGGAAAGCAGTATGACAGTAGTAGAGCTTTACCTGTGATAAAGTGTCAGCAGCATGTGGAATTTAAACATAAAAGCAACAAAGATATTACTGCATTAAAGGAATATAAGAAATATTAATGAAACCACTTACAGAGGGAAAGCAGTAAGAAAATAGTATAGGATTACCAGTGATTGAATATTAACAGCAGAAAGCAGTAGAAACACTAGAAAAGCACTCAGAAAGCGCAGACCTCGGCCAAGGCAGCTCGATCATTACCCCTTATATAACTGTCAGAAAAGTAGCAGTATTCCCTTAAAATATTCCAGGGTCAAGATTGTTATCCGTATCAAAATTTAATCAAATTTTCCAACCTCATTGTGGAGCTATCCTGAAGATTTTATCAAAATCCGTCAATCAATAACTTTTTGACTAAAGCTTCTAACAGACACAAACAAACCAACGCCCGCAAAAAAGTAACATCTGTCGCTTAGCGCAGGTAATAAAAAAGTATTTAGTCGAATATTTGCAGACTAAAACTAAGATTTCTTATGTAGGTCTACGGAATGCGGATAAAATCGGTACACGTACTGAGAAATAAAGAAGGTAAGATTACTCATGCGCGGATCCAGCAAAACGATCGCTACATGTAGCGGTTTTTTTTAAGTTTCCGGATGGTATCCAGGGACAACACACAGGCCTATACATAAAAAGAAAACTTAAGCCTCCGTGCAGGTTCATATGGAATCTCTCTACGCGCATTCCTTATTCTGTACATTCATAAGGAATCTTACACGTTACAACTGAAAAAATAAACTTGTCACAGTTTTTTCTTTGGGGGGGGGGGGCTATCTCACGTGTGTTGGGTGTTTTTTTTTGGGGGGGGGGAGGGGTTAAAACATTCCTGCAGTGCTTACGACGTACAGGTCCGTCCTCAATAATGATTCGCACAGTGCCTATGACGTACGGCTAGCCTACGTCCTATATTTTTCAGTGGTTTAACATAACGATTGTTATAAATTTATCAATATACAGTCCACAGTTACTGCATCAATATGCAGCGTACGTATCTAGGGTCCTGCTCTCGCACAGTGTAGGGTAGTAAGACCACAGATGCAGAGGTTATACACCTCGATTGTAGGCTCTAAATTGTGCGTTATATGTGCACAGTCACAAGCTGTTGGTATTTATAGATAGGAGCCGGAATTTATATAACAGTTAGCAAAAAATATTTTTTTTTTACTTAGCGGCGCATTGAAAAATTAATCGTATATTCTGATATTACCTTGCAGTAAATGAATGTGCATACGTGTGCGGCACAATTAAAAGTTACGAGACCGGAGAGATGTCTGAGTCGGTAGAAAAGTGTAGTCTATTGGAACTAGCAGCGTCAAGAACTGTTGGTTTTGTACGTGGCAGCGTGTCGGACTTCTGTCGTACCACGTAGGTTCCACCCTCAAATATTGCGGTTTTCTTTTTTTTTTTCCTCTTTATATAATTAAGCAGTGTAAATCTTAGTTGTTCATATGAATTTATATATATATATATATATATATATATATATATATATATATATTTTATTTTGGTTCTGATGTCAAATACATGTAATTGACTGTCTTTATCATATAAATAAGCTAATTATGTATACTCTGTAAGGTGTAGGCCTATTTTTGATACCGATGGCCAATGAGCCATATCTTTTTGCAGAATAGTGTTGTCAGAACATTGCCCTTTTTCCTTACATTACAATGATAGGTTGCTTATAATAATTAGATGTGTCATTTAGTGTCAAATGAGTTGTGTGTGTGTGTGTTTTTTTTTGGGGGGGGGGGTATCCCCATAAAGATGCAGACGACTTTGTCCTCTATGACGTCGCGACTCGCACACCAAATATGGCCATGTTGTCACCTGCTTCCTCCCAGTGATCAAAATACGCAATAAACCCTTAATAAAATATCAGAGCTCATTGCGTGGTTATTTACGTATGGATCGCTCCCAATATTAAATAAATTGTTCCGTGTATCATTGCCGAGCTATCCTGTAAATTTCATCAAACCCAATTGGGGACTTTTTGTGTTATCGTGCTAACAGTCAAACAGATAGACTAGACAACCATAGGTCGAATGCTTGCCGGAAGTTGAAAGAGAAATAAGTCAAGGTCAAATTATACTTATATATTATGAAGAATGAACAGGAGACTATAATGAGTTACTGTTTATGTGGCTGTGACAATTTATAAACGAATTATGAAAAAAATATGACTTGTTTTTGGACTAAACATTTGAACTTTGACCCAATTATTAAAAAATGGGTCTGATAGTTATAGATATTTAACAAATTCACCAACGGTATAAGTTTCAGAGCGATTGCATAAAACTAGGGGCTGTGTCAGAGACAGAAATATTTGAATATTTCAAGATCAATAAGTTTAACCCTAAATTAGGTCAATATGATTATGGCAAAACATGGCCCAATCTCCACAAGATTAAGGCCATCTTTTCCAGTTTCAGGTGCAGTAATGAAAGTATCAATATCATTTATAGCTTTGGAGATATGATACAATAATGATATATCGCAGTGTTGTCCGTTCAGCGCCCCCTGGAGGTCATATACCAAAAAAAGAAGAATTTTTTTGAGTTATCACTATAATACATAAAATGTATCAGTTTAAAAAATGACTGCTGCAAAATTGAGGCATGTAAGGCGTCATTAAGTGAGATATCAAAAAAGCTCCTGCAGCGCCCCCGGGTAGTTATTTAGCAAAACTTTAATATAATCTTTTAATGCTAACTGAACTCTACTTGATGCAAAAAACTTCACCTCTCTAGCCTAAAAAATGACAAAGTTACAAAAAAAGGTAAAAATGCCAAGAATTTTACTTTGAATAGGTCGTCATGGTTACCGCGGAATAAGTTCAAGTGTACCCAGGGATAAGGGTATTGATTAAAGTTTCAGGTTCTATAAAAAAAAATTGTGACATCTTTTATAGTTTTGAAGCTTTTAGACAAAAATCATACTTTGGCTGTTTTAGCTGCAGCGCCCTCTGGTGGTTTTATTCGAAAATTGAAAATTTGTGGCCATTTTTGGAAACTGGAAGACAACCGAGCAATACTTATTAAACTATACTTGTTGAAAAAAACTAGACCTCGTTTACTTAAAAAATGACGAGGTTACAAAAATACTTGTATAAAATTTGAAATTATAAGATTTTGCCCCAAAAAATGTATTACAATGTTAACCTCAGAATGCGACGGGTTTGCCTCGATATTAAGGCACATTTTATCACAAATAAATTGAGCTATAGTTTGTGTAACAATGACAATGCTTCACAAAGTTATAAACAAAAAAAAAACCTTTTATGAGGGGTATCAATGACCTTGACCTTTGACCGTTTATAACCAAAAACAATAGACTTCTATTCTGGTTGATTATAATCTAACTGTATGAATATCAAAGCGATTTGTTCAAAATTGTAGCCTCTAGAGTGGAAATAAACAGACAGACAAACAGCCAAACAGACATAAACACTGATCAACATACTTGCCAAAATCTTTGATTCCGGCAAGCAACAAACATACGTGCCCAAAACATAACCCCCGCCACTAGGCTTGGTGGAGGTAATAGAAGTAAATAAGGGAAGGGATCACAACATGGAAGCAGTGTACACTGTAAGGCTGCTGCTACAAAGCAGTAGGAGAGCAGTATCGTCCATGTATCAGCTTCTGACTAAGTAGTAGGATTGCAGTATAGTGGTAGCATGATTGCAATTTATACTACAAATTGCAGTATGCACTGTTTTATGGTAAGTGTTATTTATGAAGGTATTACGGCTGCTGAATATTTCATGGAATTTCTTATAATCATCACCATTGGTCTTCGTCAATTATACATTGTTATATCATTAAGCGACGATAAAATTTTTGATTCCTCTGTATTGCTACATTTATACCCCCACCACTTTAACAAATATTTCTAATTTGCTCCAGGCGGGGGCATTCGTGTCAGAGACGCATCTAGTTTCTAACTGCATTGACTTCGATTTTATGGGGAACAAATTAAAAAAGACTTGAAAATCTTAACACAGCTATATTATTTAATATTTCAAGGAAATTATCCCAGAGACGAGTTCTCTGAAGTCTGTTCAAATGGTTTGGGTTTGTTGAATTTTTCTAAGTTACTAGTGACAGAAATTTGAATTTGGTCATTTGGCCAAGTAAGCATACCTACATAACATAACAAGCTCAAAAACAACAGAAGTAGGAGAGATTTGATATACCAACCTCAAATTGGGCATCTCTATACATCTCGGATAGTTTTGTCGTATACAAGACTGGTGGGGCCATCAACAATAATTTTTGCAGTGTATGCTCCTACTTATTCCTCAGGAGTGATACGACATATCAGCCTGAAATTATACATGTTTATACATACCGGATTTTTTTGTTATAAACAAGACTTGTGGCGCCACATCCAATTGTTTCATGCATCTGTGCAAATAGCCAAAGACTGGTTTGAAGTATCTGCCTGAAATTTTACATGGCCATACATCTTTGATAGCTTTCTCGTACAGAAGACTGGTGGTGCAACCTTCAATCATTTTTGTGTTGTGTGCACCCAGGCCAGTATTTCAGCAGTGACGTTTGTGTAATTGGTGCATGTACTCGGGTTGAAAATGTTAAGTACATACTGTATATTCATATATCACACATGTACTTGAGAAGCAACGGACCAGCATGGAATCATTTTATACCAGATTGATGTATATCTCATTGCACAGGTTCGCATTAGGCCTGTAGCTGTTGTTAGTATTTTAGGTTCTTAGGCAATGTTTTTATGTTGGTTAAAAATAAAATAATGTGCCTTTATTTTTACTCCATTGAGACTTTCACATGGCTTTCAATAGGGAAAAGGCTCAGACGACATTTGTAGTATGTCACATTTTAAACATATCTGTGTCAAACTGAGAACTGTTGTGTAAATTATCATTTTCGGACTACACATTTTATGCTGGGTCATTACATGCTATTTGATAAGACTCATAAGGGTGAAAACTATAGCTCAGATGTCAATACAGTGTTTTTACGAATTTACTGGGTTCTGAGGTAGTCAGCAAGGACAACAGCCAGAATGTGTGGGTTCTGTTGGATGCTTGGACTCTCAGAACTGAGCAGCCCTTGTAAATTTTGAGCGTCACAGATGCATACTCTGGACCAGCTATCCAAATAGCCCTGCTGTCAATATACAAAGTCTGAACAACATGTTTATTTTTACTGCAAGTTGTTAATTTTGAGTGAAATTTCACTTAAAAGTGCCAGTATCTTAAAAATTAATACATAACATGGATTGCTAATAAATTTGCTTTGCATGCTGACCTTTGACAGTTTAATTGTTAATATGAGACTAGTGGATCTTTATATATTTAAAACGACACGAATGCCCTCAACCGGACAAAGGACCACGACTATAGTTCAGATCGCACATAACGCTAAGACGAACGAACAAACGACGGACAAAGGACCACAACTATAGTTCAGATTACACATAACGCTAAGACGAACGAACAAACGACGGACAAAGGACCACGACTATAGTTCAGATTACACATAACGCTAAGACGAACGAACAAACGACGGACAAAGGACCACGACTATAGTTCAGATAACACATAACGCTAAGACGAACGAACAAACGACGGACAAAGGAACACGACTAAAGTTCAGATTACACATAACGCTAAGACGAACGAACAAACGACGGACAAAGGACCACGACTATAGTTCAGATCACACATAACGCTAAGACGAACGAACAAACGACGGACAAAGGACCACGACTATAGTTCAGATCACACATAACGCTAAGACGAACGAACAAACCACGGACAAAGGACCACGACTATAGTTCAGATCACACATAATGCTAAGACGAACGAACAAACGACGGACAAAGGACCACGACTATTGTTCAGATCACACATAACGATAAGACGAACGAACAAACGACGGACAAAGGACCACGACTATAGTTCAGATCACATATAACGCTAAGACGAACGAACAAACGACGGACAAAGGACCACGACTATACTTCAGATTACACATAACGCTAAGACGAACGAACAAACGACGGACAAAGGACCACGACTATAGTTCAGATCACACATAACGCTAAGACGATCGAACAAACGACGGACAAAGGAACACGACTATAGTTCAGATAACACATAACGCTAAGACGAACGAACAATCGACGGACAAAGGACCACGACTATAGTTCAGATTACACATAACGCTAAGACGAACGAACAAACGACGGACAAAGGACCACGACTATAGTTCAGATTACACATAACGCTAAGACGATAGAACAAACGACGGACAAAGGACCACGACTATAGTTCAGATTACACATAACGCTAAGACGAACGAACAAATGACAGACAAAGGAACACGACTATAGTTCAGATTACACATAACGCTAAGACGAACGAACAATCGACGGACAAAGGACCACGACTATAGTTCAGATCACACATAACGCTAAGACGAACGAACAAACGACGGACAAAGGACCACGACTATAGTTCAGATTACACATAACGCTAAGACGAACGAACAAACGACGGACAAAGGACCACGATTATAGTTCAAATCACACATAACGCTAAGACGAACGAACAAACGACGGACAAAGGACCACGACTATAGTTCAGATTACACATAGAGCTAAGACGAACGAACAAACGACGGACAAAGGACCACGACTATAGTTCAGATTACACATAACGCTAAGACGAACGAACAAACGACGGACAAAGGACCACGACTATAGTTCAGATTACACATAACGCTAAGACGAACGAACAAACGACGGACAAAGGACCACGACTATAGTTCAGATCACACATAACGCTAAGACGAACGAACAAACGACGGACAAAGGACCACGACTATACTTCAGATCACACATAACGCTAAGACGAACGAACAAACGACGGACAAAGGACAACGACTATAGTTCAGATCACACATAATCAGCTGAGCTAAAAAATGATTCACACACCAAGATAAAGACCCGGCTTTGTTTATTTTAAGATTATTATTTTAATAATTTTATTAAAATCTGTGTCCTCGCTCGAACACTAATATTTTATATAGAGTGTTTGTAAGCCTCATTGGGAGTCTTACCACGTAGGCTAAAAGAAAACAACAAGGGTGGATTTCCCAGATGACTGCGGGGCCTGGATTGACACGAAAGGCACAAGAACATGTACAACATTCCTTCTGACCTCGGCTGAAACAATGAAAACCATCCATCAGAGGAACGACAAAAACTGTTCGCACAAGAAACAAAAGAAATAGGTATCATGGATACCGCTGAATCCACAGCCTGCTCCGAATCAAATCATGAAAATGCATCGATACTATACACAGTTTGGATGCGAATGCTAATTTCAAGGGTCACATGGGGGGACTTGCGCTGATGCTACAAGACTTCATCCATTGCAGTCATGGAGTAAATTAGACAGCAAGGGGCATCCATGGCACCGTACTGTAACGCAGAGTACATGACTAATCGCTATGTCAGGACGAACCCAGACAACATGGACAAAATCAAAGGAGTGAAAGAGGCACTACAAAAAAATAAAAGGGTTTACAAAATAAAGCTAAATGCAAATGACAGTAACTCTATGCCAAGAAGCTTGAAACAGCTGAAGGATGCGAACACAGAGAAGCGACAGAAAAAAGGTCCATCCCCAGGAACAAATCTTACGAACGATATGCTACATGTCATGTGTAAGGTGAACGATCACCCGTTCTCGCAAGAAATAGTGTATAAAAATGGTCAACCTCATTAGGCCTATGTGATTCTATATCTGGTGGAACAGAAGATCGATCTTCACTCCTTCGTTGGAATGAAGTCTGATTAATCTTGGCTCGTGTTATGTCACGCCAGTGGTTACAAGAACCTGGGTCTGTTGAGATCAGATACTAAGGACCATCCCATTATGAGAGAAACTCAGGAAAGGTTTTCCGAGGCTCGTGCGTTATTTCAATTACTTAAGCCACTCCTGTTTTAACATTTAACAGGCACAATTCTAAAGATACTGCTACCAAGTTAGGAACCAACAAAAACAGCGACAGCATGAACCATCAGCTAAAGCCGACTGTTGACTGGATAACACACAAAAAATGGGAGATCAAATCGAGGCACTGCATTCTGTGGCAAAGCTGCAGATGATTTACTGAAGGAGAGCTTTACATGGTGACGTGCTGACGGAGACCTACAGGAAAAAACTTTGTGCATGACTACATTTGGCGTGATTTGTCTCAGGAAAAGAAGCAATGTTTACTGAGGTTCTTAAAGGCCAGTGCACCACGTTCAACCGATCCACAGATCCACAATATTTGGCTTTTTAAAAAATCACATATTATACTAGGGATTCCGTCAGGTTACGTTGTTCATGAGTCCTTATCGAGTACGCGAGATATTAAAGTCACTGCTCCGTCCGTCAGGCATGGTCAGCGACATGTTGCCTCCTACATGGGCTGTGCAAGCACGGGAAGTGACGAACGGTCGTTGATTTTTGCGATTGTCTTGGCTGCAGTACACTGGTCAGCAACGCCGTGCTGCAAACACCAGTCATAGATAACGCATTATCGGCCAGCAGTCGGTCGCGTCCCTCGGACAATGGCGGAATGTTAAGCTTTTGGTTGCAAAAATAATAAGCGGTAACCCCCGGCAAATATTTCTTTTGTGCAGAAACCAACCGATGATACTAAGTCAGAGATAGTAAAACGTTGGCTGCAAAACCTGGGTACGGGTTACACACTAGAAGACTTCCATTGGGACGGAATTCGGTGGTATGGGAACACCACTTGACGCCGAGCTGCTATCAGTGCAATCTTTGGGATAAAATGATGGGCACAAAGCCATAGCGTGTATGCCTGAAACCAGACGCGGTTCCCTACTGAATCCAGAATATAATATCGACTTTTGGGCGGCTGATTGCCGCTTAATATAAACATGACAGCCTGCGTACAGCGATATTTCTTTGTGAAAGTGTAAGGACTGTGGTGTTTGTGAGGGTGTGTATGTGTGACACTGTGTGCCCACCCTTTGTCTTGATTAGATAAAGGAACATCTTCATGACACCAGATGACGACAGCTCTTGCGTTAAAGTCCATTGCAAGGTCATTTTCCTCCATTTTAGTGCTCATGGTGTTATTACTGATGAGAAAGCCTGCATTGTTCTCCCCCCCCCCCCCTACCCCCTCCCCCCACACACACACGCACACACACACATATATAATAATAATAATAATAATTATTATTATTATTATTATTATTATTATTATTATTATTATTATTATAACAATAATAAATGAGCGAAATATTATAGATGACAAAGCTTTATTATACCTATCTGTGTTCGGCATTGTCCTACCATAACATAATTAAAATCAATAAAATATATGTTGTTCATGCTTTATTTAGACCTGTCAGGGCGTTAGCAATTATAAATGCCATTAAAATATATAATGAACTTAAATAAATGCCTGCAAGGTGTCACTGAGTCAACAACGTTGCTCATAATACAAGCCTGTCACTTGAGCCTTATAAATCCCGGATATTTGCATATTGCAACGGCATATCAAACGAATGGGGTAGCTCCCGCATATTTGCATATAACATTGGCCTATCAAGTGAATGGATACGTCCCGGATATTTGCATATTATTAAAGGGAATACCGCGAGGTCATCTATTTGACACGCGTTAAGATCCTGAAGGGAAGAGACATCAGGAGGTCAGTTCAGTTAGCCAACAGATGGCGCTACCTACTAGCATTAAAGCCAGTCTAACTTTCGCAAGCTTTTTAAATTTAAATTTTTAATCCAAGAGAATTTGTGTATAACAGAATTCTGTGAGACAGTCTGCTCCAAGAAGGCACATGTTATAAGGAGTACATAATATAAAGAATGAAATGCAGTATAATTAATAAGCTGTATGGCAGATTAAAAATGTAAAATATAAGTTACAGAAAATATTAATATAATCCTAAAAATGTAAGTTCAATTGATTAAACTAAGAAGGTATTTCTAAAGATAATTAATATCCCCCGGGTCGTTATGAGGGAAAAATACCGACAATCAGAGTGCGCCACGCAAAATAATCAGTATTCATACACAGTATTCTATAAAATAATTCTTAATATAATATAAATGTAAACATTTGTAACGCTGAATGACTTATAAAATATAAAATGGATGCATACATTGAAAGTTTTTATTTTTATGCATAATTAAAATGCATCATGAAACATAAGCTGTGTACAGTGACTTTTTTTTATTTTTTATCATAACTATTAAATTGTAGACTTTTGGAATTTCTTAAATACATGTATATCATTTTCAAAATCTCAAGATTCCGGTTTGTTTTATTTTCATGGTTGTTATATATATTTTTCCGTTAACCTCATGTATGTTGTGTATCAAACATAAAGTAACAACGTTTTTTATCATATAAAACTGGCGTTTCCTAATCTGTTCATATAAGTTATGATAACACTTAATTCTCAAAAGGCCAGTCATCATAATCTCTCACTATATTTATGTGTGTGTGTGAGGGTGTCTGTGTGTGTGTGTGTTCATCTAAGCGAGGTCTAATATAAAAAAAAGGTAACTGGGACCGTGAAAAAGTAGTATATAGTTATTTGTGGTGGTGGCTCCTACAAGGTGATCGTCAGGCGAGGTTTTACTGTAATAATTCAGGGTAACTCTGATCACTAATCAACACACAAAAACACGTAACATTAATTCATAAAATATCGCATATGTTATATTGCTGTTTACTCCCATCAGAATGACAAAAATTGCAAACCTATCGGCCGCCTGTCGATCGATCATGGACAGAAAGTTGAAAGAAGAGTATTATAAAGTCAGATATATAACGTGTGTGTCACCAGCAGGTCTGATAACCGCCTACATCGGGATGTGTCTAACGTCACAAGGCTGGACAATCACCTACAAGAAATGTATACGGGCTGACCTGGCTTAGTGCAAAGTAGGGGCTGTTGTACCACTTCTCTATATGTAGGAGGGAGCAAGCTAAAGTTTCTATAGCATTATCCTTCATTTGACATCAGACTCACGAGGGACCTAATCAGGCCATATAAGTTCGCCCAGTGTTGCGATATCAGCTGGTTCCCTGAACATCCTCATAATGATTGCCACGCAGCTAAATGAAATGTATCCAGGGATCATGGGCAAAGACAAAATTAAGAAGTCGAAGTTCCATAATATCAAACTAGGTATTTCTTGCCATAGTATCCCCAGACAATTAATCCCCCCCCCCCCCACCTTTAAGAATAGCCCCCCCCCCCCCCAATCTTCAGCAGCATTTACTGACACTTGGCTAGCGACTATGGTTTCTTCCATCTATCAACTTGAAAAACAATATTTTTCACCAAATATGGGGGCCATACAATCAATCACTCTTCAGAAAAGAGCATTAAATTATTTTACGGAAATGGGAATGTAGATGGCGCCACCTGTCTGGGTTACGAGAAAATTTTGCCAAATTTAAGACCAATACCTTGAACCACTCCGGAGATATGAGCAATTTTCACCCGAAGCACATGTACAGATGGACGCCACAGCAAAACGATTGCAGATAGCAACACCAGTTTTGAGTACAAGATAAAGGAGTCCAAGATCTATTGATATGCACATTTTCAGGCCAACAGGGCATATCACTCCTCAGAAAAGGGCATCAGTTTATTATACCAAAACGGGAAGGTAGGTGGCGCCACCTGTCTGGTTTATGAGAAAACTTTCCAAGATGGATGGACATGCCAAATTTCTGACCAATACCGTGAATCTCTCCGGAGATATGAGCACTTTTCACCCAAAGCACATGTACAGATGGACGCCACGCCAAAACAATTGCAGATGGCGCCAACAGTCTTGAGTACTTATAAGACTTGGACTTATAATGCTCACAGTAATGTCAAGTGGAAATGATTGGGTATTAAATGGGGCGAAAATTAGAAAAGGACAGAAGGTGGCGCCACCTTTCTTCCGCAGAAGACAAAACTATCCAAGATCTTCGGTCGATTTGATTTTTGGACCAATCGATGCATCCCTTATGAGATGGTCATGATTTTTTGTGATTTTCACCATATATGGCAATATTCAAGGTCAAGGGAACTCTTATATGAAAGGTCATGACCCCAATTTAAATATGCATCATCCCATAACCCATGTCTATATATATGCATAATATGAAAGAAATCTGTCCATTAGTTTTTTACTTTAAATGATCACAGTACTGTTAAGTGGCAATAATTGGGGTATTAAACATCACGAAAACAAGAAAATGATAACAGGTGGCGCAACCAGTTTCTGGTACATGACAACACTATTCAAGATCTTTGGTCAAGTTGATTTTTGGATCAATCCATGCAAGATTTCTTCAGATATATGAGAATTTGTGTGATATTTCCCGAAAATGAATCTATTCAAGGTCAAGGTCACTCTCCTAGTGAAGATCATGCCCATATATTTCAAGAGGCTTCGTCCTCTCACCCATATCTATGCACATGCCAAGTCTGGGCCAGTAATAAATCAAGTTAGAAGCCACTCTGTCAATCAAAACTGGATTTATCGTCCATAAATTAATTTGGTTCCTGTGACCTTGACCTTTGACCCGATATCGAAAAGTATCTTCCTCTTTTGGCAGGTGAGCCACATATAGCAGATGAAAGGTTTGTAATGAAAGGCTAGGCTTAAAATGCATCCAATTTTGTTTTTAATAAATTGGGTCCTATGACCTCGGCCTGTGATTTCATGATCCTAAAATCAAGATTTTTCTTACTTTTGATGTGGGTCACATATAAATTAAGTTTTATACCCATATTTCAATCGAAATGGAGTTATCATCTGAAGACAAATTTGTCGACAGATGGCCCCTGAGACCTTGACCTATATGGATGATATGTTTGGCCCAAAAATGCATCTAAAATCTTTTTAAGGTAGTAGGTCCTGTGACTTTAACCTTTGGCCTCGAGACCAAAATATCAACTAAATCCTTCCCCTTTTGGAATATCAGCTATATGTTTAGGGTGGAAGGTTTAGGATGAAAAGTTTGGCCCTTAAAATGCATCCACGATCTCTTTAAATAAGTGGGTCCTGTGTCCTTGACCTTTGACATAATGACCCCAAAATTAGTAGGATTCTTTGGTGGACCATATATAAGACTAGTTAGAAATCCCTATGTCAATCAAAAATGGATTATCATCCGGAAGCGAATTGTGGACGGACGGACGAACAGACGGGCGGTCAGGGTGATAACTATAGTGCACCCGCTTATGATCAATAAACACACCAGGCTTCAGGACACTAAATGAAACCACAGCTGAGAAAAATGATAGCTGTCATTTGACTGCCTCATGGTCGCAGTGACCTATAATTTCCGGGGTCCAAGCATATTTTTTTATGGACCTCCCTTGATATTCACTTAGAAGTTTCAAGGGTCAGCGGTTACGATTTATGCCTTGTAAACGGTCGGCCGGACGACGGAAAAGGGCATTCCTATACCTCAGTTTACTTTCAGTCAGCTGAGCTAAACACCGATACAGGGGAATACGTCAAATTGCAAAGAGTAGGTCTGGTTTTTCTACCTTTGATCTAAGACACATTTAAATGACAATCCATATTTGTAACTGTTAATGACATACAGCTCCGGAAGTTTTTCTTGATTTTATGTTAATAAAGAAACTCTCAGATAGTCTGACGTTCAAACGTGTATGATTCCGCATGTAATTCACGTACCGTACTTAATTACAATGAACCATGACACTTGCGTTGATTGAATTACATTTTCACATAAAAAATGCAAAATCTTTTTGAGATTGGCACGATTCGCGGATGATTATATTTATTCTGTACTCTTTCACGCTCAGATGAATATTTAAAATATATGCAGTGGTGTACGGGGAGCGGCGTATCGGTGTATTAGTTTACCTAGCAGTATGCCATTTCATTCAATGTGCGTTCTATGAGATCCGGGTGTTAGTGTCTACGCAAAATGACAGTTTCCATAAGCTTTTTGAGAAACTTTGAGAAACAAACCTACCAGGGTTCGATAAGAGCACGGGAACGCGACACGGAAGTACCCCGAGGACAGCGGCCAGAGGCGATCAAGCATCTCTGAAGGAGACAGTATAGTGACAAGGGGACGTAATTTTATTTAACGCAGAATTACACTTTTTTCGGACCACGCTCAGTGGCGTAGATAGCGGGGGGGGGGGGGGATGCATCCATCCCAGAATTTTAGGGGGCCCCCATGGTTTCTACGGGGAAAGAAGCAAAACTATAGTAATTATGCATTGCATGCCAGTAAATAGTAATAATATTTATAACGAACGTTGTGAGGTATAGGAAGTATCAACTGTCTCTCGTCGTCAAACATTCAAGGATCGTCAAATCGTTACTCAGTGTTTCACAACATGGAGATACGCTCATAATATTCAATTACAGTCTCACCGTAATTACTATTATCGTTAAGAATACAATTTAATATGCAGACTAGGACCCCCATAACTCTATAGCTATATGATAATCTATTAATCATATGAATTAATATGTTTAATTATTCTACAAATAACCAAATCTCATAATTTATAATGCAATTATCAAAAAAGCACGGTAAACCAGCAAAAAATTCAAAAATTGTCAAAAAAGTATATTTCAAGATTTTAAAATTTTAATGAAGGAAAGTCATATCTTCAAAATCGTTCCAACATAAGAGGTCAGTGTAGACAAAGTCTATAAATTGTGTATTGCTTATATAGGATGCCAAAAAATTCTTGGACTTACAGGCATAGTAAGGTATTTTAGACAATATGTATAAAGGGGAATAATAAGAAATTAATTTAAAAAAAGGACAGAAAACCCAAGAAAATCCCTTGCAAGAATTGTTAAAAAAATCCTTGTTACATTTATGACTATATCTAAAATAGAATCATCACAACAGAATCATTGCAAACAAGCATTCATGTCATAAAATTAAGTAAAACTATGGACAGGTTTATTGGTCTCCTTTAAGTGTTTAATCATCTAACCTAGAAAGTTCTTCAGACGTATTCATAAGAAATGTAAGGAACTCTGAGAGGAAAAAAAAAGATTGCAGATCTATCATAAATGTTCAGTTGTGAAAACTCAACTTTAAAATTTGAAATCTGTAAAGTTTATATATATATATATATATATATATATATATATATATATATATATATATATATATTATATATATATATATATATATATATAGTAGGCCTATATATCAGTATATATCAGTTATATAAATCTCAGTTGTAATGTCTTATAAATCAAACAATATGATTGCTTTTATGTGTTGCTAAGAAAAAGCCTAAACATTAGTAGCATGTATTTATCAATTTGAAATGTGTAGTCAGAAACATTGGGTCAGAGAGGCGGAATTTAAATAATAATTTTTACATAATTTTTACCTGGGTATATCTTTGTAAATTTTTAATTTCCGTCTGCCTTAGAAGTTAAAGACACATAATAGTGTAGAACAACGCCTCAAGGTTTTCATGCAGGTAGAATAAATTGTTAAAATGTAATATCTTACGGTAACTTGTAACATTTTATCAACATTTTTTCTCAGAAATTTAGGGCCATGCCCATTTGTTAGGTTAAAGTCTCCAAATTTACAAAACTTTTCAGATACTTTGCTTAAAATTTTGCCTATTTGCTATTGGAAAAATTAAAAAGTATCAACATGAAGTATCAGGCAAATCAGAGATGGTCATTCAGCAGGTATTTGTTGATTTCACATGGAATGACCATAAAATGAAAACCATTCCCACAAATCTGATACCCTTTTTTAAAGAAGAAAACTTAGTGTCATCAAAATTATTATTTTTCCTGAAATATAGTAAAAGTTGTACACATTAGAATGAATGAAACTTGATTTTATAAAATGTATGGCCCGGACTCCAGTTCTTAAATAGATCAGACATGATTTCTATCACATGCTGTGGCCGTCTAACATTTACATTTATAGACATTGCTGAGAAAATATGTTTCCTGGCTTCAAAAAGGGGATGAAACTGCTGAATGTACTTGACAATTAAAATACACTTATAGTGTTTTCTTGATAAATGTTGGCCATTGTGGCTAATGATGAGTTAATAAGTCACTCTCGCAAGTTTCTACTTCTTTTAGGCAAGTTCTGCCCCCTCCTGTAGTAAACTACTAGTAAAGCATGCTTCTGAAAGTTTTCCTTTAACATGGACATTTTAAGTAATCTGAAAACTTCAGCCTCGTGTTATATACATACTGCATCACTGACTAACTGCGTTTCAACTTCGCGAACAGAAGCGAGAGGAGGCGCCAAACATTCGGACATTTCTTTGACTCGATGTCAAGAGACTTCTGCGACATCTAGCAATTAATGCGTTCATACTATTGATATGAAATTTGGGTTGGGGAATGTCCCCACCTTGTCTCACATACAGTTGCTGATGTGCGTTGCTGGCAATGTTCCAAGACCAGTTTGATGATAAAAGTCTTTATTCACAGGACAGAGTCTTGGCCAGTCTTTGCTGAGGCCCTGCAGTGCCAAGCTAGACATGGTCCATCTCTCTGACTCTCCAAATCCTCCTAAAAGCGCGCACTACAGATAGTTTTGTTACAGAACTGTCATGTGACACATGTGACATACATATCCACATTTCTGCATTTCGTCATAAAAGCTAAACCTTATTGGGTGACCAAAAGTAGATCACAATTATGTCAGAGTCGGAAGTATACTTCTTAACTTTTCTGTGATCTGATTGAACAAAGGTTCTATGGAAAATCTCAAGTCTGACCTGACATACAACCAGTAATAGACTGACCTGCATTGCTATTTCAAACTCATATTAACATGATCTGACAATCCCATTGTAAAAACCAATTCAGAGCTAATTTTTGAGAGTACATAGAGGCTCTACAAACATACTGAATTACCATTAGATACTTGGTTGTCCGATGACCATTAATAATCGTTGGCTCTGTCTAAATATCAGAACAGACTGAACCCAAAATTGATCTTCATTTATTTCTGAAGTAATTTTAGAGTTTAAATAATGAAATATTGAAATATTCCTTTAAATATATATCAAGTCACAAATAAGCCCTTTCCTACTCCATAACACTACTGCACCGTTTAGGAGAATAAGAACTTAGCAAGTATGTTCCCTCCTGCGTTTTACCTGATTCCACCATCTGATTATCATCACATGGCATGATAAGAAACGGCTCAAATGATAATTAAAATATATCTATACAGTTTCATTCCGACAACCTAATGGGTTTTATTTCAATATTTAACGTGCTTGATCAAACCTTTTTAAGCAAACTTTGTTAATAGAGTTTGCTTAGCATTTCATTTTCCGTATATTTGGAGGTTGATAAGGAATATAATTTTGATAATTTAAATTTTACTCCGTTTATTATTAATTATCTTTCTTAATATAATGATTTTCTTCGGGGGATTTATCATTTATCCACTATTGGTTTATTCATTCAGTTGTGGATTCATTTATATTTTTTTTTCATTTTTTTTTTGTTTATTAACAATATCACTTCTTCTAGACTTAAATACATAAATGATTACATAAAACTAGTTTTATTCAAACTCATGTTGCAGTGTATACTGTCATGATTAAAAAGATATCTAGATACCTGATCTTATGATCATCGTTTCATAGTTATAATTTAAAACAGAAACAAATTACGAAATATTATTGTCATGAAATAATGTGCAGAACAATTTTTATATTGCTGAAAGTAGAGCGATAGACTGAGAGTTATTAAAATGCACGAGGTAATCCACGAAGCATATTGTGTTATTTTGTTATTTTCATTCATCCCCTTTGGCCAATGATTTTCGTCTTTTCGAGTTATCTCCTTGAAGGCTTGATATCTCCTTCATTCTTCAATGTACACTTTTGATTTTTTTATTATTTGATATAAAATGAACTTCCCGTGCACACAAACACCACACAGTCATATATACATGAATATATATATATATATATATATATATATATATATATATATATATACATACACACACATATATAAATATATATATATATATTTATTTATATTTATATATATATATATTAATATATATATATGAGTATGTATGACCATATACAGATGACCATCCTCCCAGGTCTGAAGACCTGTCTACGCCACTGACCACGCCTAAACCCTCAAATTATTTTAGGACGAATTAACCAATAGATAAATTTATAGGTATAAATTTAGCGTTTGTTTCATATTTCTTTATACAGGTTGGTGGGGAAATCTGAATGTCTGCAGGTTTGGTGGTATATGCTGGGTTTCCCAGAGTTATGACAGTTAGCGTCTCCTTATGATAATATACTCCGCTGATATAGACCTTGATCTAACTGGCCACGGTTGCTTCATGATTAATTAATCAGACAATTGAACCAATCAAGGATTATAAAATGACGCTGATAAAAATGTAACTATATATTTCAATGAATCTCTCGGTATGACAATCATAACGACTCAATGTGATTTCTATTAGACCTTTTAATACAGCGATACCTCTTTTAATGCCACTCAGGAAACTGATAGCACCTATTTAATTTGGCAAAAAATAAATGAATGCATAAAAATATATTCCAGTCAGCAGTCTTTGAGAAGTGACAAAAAGTTAGTCATGATCAATTGGCATACAAAGTTTTAGAACACTAGGTGAAACCACAACTGAGAAAATAACATGTTGCAGTTACTGTTGAAGTGGTTAATTTGGCATGTCTGAATTTCACGCATTTTTTCATTTTTCAGCATTAGGGCAGTTCGAATTTTCGGACAAATCCGTATGTAAGGAAATCAATTGTGTATATTATTATTATTATTATAATATATAAAAGAAAGGTTTGTAACGTAACCTACATCCCACCCAACAACCTTCGGGTGACCGCTTACATGCCACGGGCGACTGCTCGAGTACCGTGACCGCTAGGAGTAAACGATACGTAATTAATTAGGACTAATCACGTTTGATGATGCAATGGTACTGCAGTCAGCTTCGTTGTATGGCATCTGAGTAAGTTGCAGAATTTCTCTACAACAACAACTGTGATTATACAAACGAGAAACAGCCAACTATGTCCGAACATCAAACATAACTGACAACATGTCGCAGGACGCTCTCAGAACAGTCGTACTTAAAAGCACAGTTGTTTTCTACAAACCACCA
The DNA here is from genome assembly GCA_026874595.1 of Sipunculus nudus. Classification (NCBI taxonomy): domain Eukaryota; kingdom Metazoa; phylum Annelida; class Sipuncula; order Golfingiida; family Sipunculidae; genus Sipunculus; species Sipunculus nudus. The sequence continues at coordinate 83,586,270 of CM049312.1, read as the reverse complement.
TAAATGAGAGGGGTCTTTCTTGAGAAATCACTTGCTATAAACTCATATGACAACTTGACTACTCTAACATTCTGGTTGAAGAAGACTCAAGCGACCATGCATGCATAGAGGGATTACCATCCGCACATGTCTGCTCCCGCTAAAAATGCCAAAAATAAAACCCCGCTACAAACCACTTCCACATTATTTGGCAATCTTAAAATATAGTAAAAAAATGCTGGAAAATAGAAAAATACAGGTGGCTCCAACTGTCTTCTGGAACTGATAAAACTAGTCAAGATTAATATTCAAGGCAACATTCATGGCGATTCATCATTCTTTTGTGCCAACACACGCCCAGCAACTCAGGGTATAGGTCCTAGTGCATTAAACTTACTTGTTTCCAAGGAGATTTTTATGGACCTCCATGGCTTTTCTGTTAGAAGATTCGACGTCCAGCGGTCACGTTTTGGTTCTTTGCTAACCCAAAGCCGGAAGGCCAGACGAATGGACGCACAGAAGCACGACGGACACAGGTAATCGCTATAGCTAAGCATGACTGAAAGTCAGCTGAGCTAAAATAATGACAAAAGAAGATTTGTTTGACCTCTTGATTTAGACATAGGTCTTCAATACAGCTACAACTGTCATTTTGACGCTTGCTATAGGAACTTCTCTACGGCTAGAAGGGAAAAAAATAAAACACCTGTTCGTCAGTCTTTCTAATACCATATGTCGGGTTGTTACCTACTTTTCTCAAAGTAAAATCCTCTGCATTATCTGGTACCTTTCAGTATATGAACTTGCGATGTCTTGCATACCTGTATATTTCATATTTATTGTTGTGTTCTATAAAAGTAAAGAAAGCGTTTGCTCTAATTCTATAACAAATATGAATGTAAGACTTGTGTTGTTGTGTTCTATAACAAATACGAAGATTCATGTAGTTGTGTCCTATAACGTATACGAATGTAAGACTCGTGTAGTTGTGTTCTATAACGTATACGAATGTATCACTCGTGTAGTTGTGTTCTATAACGTACACGAATGTAAGACTCGTGTTGTTGTGTTCTATAACAAATATGACTGTAAACCTCGTGTTGTTGTGTTCTATAACAAATATGACTGTAAACCTCTAGACCTGCAACAGGTCAAGGAATATTTTTTTCTCATTTTTTATCATGTTCATGAATCTTAAGTGAACATTTTATAATTCCTGTATTGGCTCCTTCTGTGGGGTGCAAATAGTTTTCTTTCTTTCTCCAGGGGGCCCACTATCACTTAGGGGTAGGGACTACATGAGAATCCTCTATAACTGAGCACACAGATGCCACCTGTAGTGATAACTGTAAATTACCTGAACTAGCTATGGCAGGAATAGGGTGGCTGGACACAGGGAGAATAGAGTAACAGTATAGGGGTTGCTTTTACTTGGTGTATATTTATGTAAAATGAGAATCTAACCATACGCAGGTCTAGTAAGGATCGTGTTGCTGTGTTCTATAGCTAATACGAATGTAAGACTCGTGTTCTTGTGTTCTATAACAAACACGAATGTAAGAGTCGTGTTGGTGTATTATATAACAAATACAGAGACTCGTGTAGTTGTGTTCTATAACGTATAAGAATGTAAGACTCGTGTTGTTGTGTTCTATAACAAATACGATGTAAGGGTCGTGTTGTTGTATTCTATAACAAATACAGAGACCCGTGTAGTTGTGTTCTATAACGTATAGGAATGTCAGACTCCTGTTGTTGTGTTCTATAACGTATACGAATGTAAGACACGTGTTGTTCTGTTCTATTACAAATACGAATGTAAGACTCGTGTTGTTGTGTTCTGTAACAAATACGAATGTAAGACTCGTTGTGTTCTACAACAACGAAGACTCGTGTAGTTGTGTTCTATACCGTATACTACTAAAGACTCGTGTTGTTGTGTTCTAAAATATATACGAATGTAAGACTTGTGTTGTTGTTTTCTATAACAAATACGAATGTAAGACTCGTGTTGCTGTGTTTTATAATAAATAGGAAATGTAAGAATCGTGTTATTTTGTTCTACAACAAATATGAATGGAAGACGTGTTCTTGTATTCTACAACAAATACGAATGTAAGACTCATGTTGTTTTGTTCTATAACAAATACGAATGTAATAGTCCAGAGGTTAAGCTCCCATATATGGAGGAATTGTGCAAAAAATGAAAGAAGCATGAGAGTTGGCAAAAATATTCTTTGAAGCTTATTGATGAATTTCAGATATAGGGCCAAGCTGAAAATAAATTATCTTGGCCGAAATCCAAGATGGCGGCCAAGATGGCCGCCAAATTAGAAAATGTCAATAACTTGAGTTAAAATGTCCAAAGAAAGCATTGCAAGTACTCTAATAATATGTTCTTTGGACTGAGAAATTCAATTTTTGAGGTTCCAACCCTCTCCAGGTACTCATTAGCTGGTTTTTATCACGAATTTGGTAATATTCCCATTAGTCCAACAGTTCAGCTGCATATTGAGAAGAATTGAAATGAAAACTTGGAAAGAAGAATGAAACTTGGCATAATAATAATTTTCAGACCATACCCTATATGTTCAGATATGGGACAAAGCGGAATTCACAATATCTTGCTAAAACCCCAAGATGGCGGCCAAGATGGCCACCGAAACATAAAATACTAATATAGTCGGTCATATATTGTCCTGGAATGCATTGCAAGTGCACTGTTTCTATGTTATTAGGATCGAAAAATTTATTTATAAGGGTTCCAGGTCTGTACCATGCATGTGTGAATGAAGTCTGATTTTGTTGGTATTGAAATTGTGCTAAAATTACCCTTTTTTACCAGCACATCTAACGGTAAAAAGTTTTGTTGATTACCCTTAAAGAATTTAATATATTGTTAATTTTAAGTATTTGAACACTACGTCTCTTTCAATGTAATGAAATGGACAGTCGATTGGTAAAACGCTCGGCTCTCTTCACTGGCGACCAAGTTTCTGTCCCCGATGTTGCTATGAGAGTGGACTGCTGTGGTCCATACAGAGTCGGGTGTCTTCTTCGTGTCCTCTGATTCCATCCACCACTTCGCCATCCGAGCCACGGAAAGTGCCTTGTAGTAGTTATAACCAGTAGTACAATCAATGTAATAGAAATTTTATTTGTTTATAAGTTGTGGCTCTTTTGTCTTGAGGTGACGGTGCAGCTTTAAGACTCTTTGCCTGCATGAAGAAAGAATCAGTACATATTTAGCGGCTCACCACATTATCCTGTATGCCACGCTTTCTTTTTAAGTGATAGCATTTCCAAGTGATGTCTTAAAATACTTCGTTTGCTTACATAATGCACACTTTTAATAAATATAATGATAATTAGAAATAATAAATATTTGCTTCATTTATTGAAATAATTTATCTCCATGTGCACAGAATGCAAGATTGTAGGTCGGACTGAACTTTGCACATAAGATAAAAAGAACCGATAGTAAGTTGGAATTGTGGGCGTTTTACTAGAAGAAAAACGCTCTTGTCCTGCAAAATATAAAAGAAAATATTCAGGAAAGGTTATAAAATTTGCTGGCAATATTACAAAAAAAAATGTAACAAACTGTTCTGTTAAGTAATAATATTCAGAAGTAGTCTATCCTCATTAATATATGTTCACCTAATGAAGCTAATGGTATGAAATACAAGATTCCCAAGCATTCTGCATTTGGGCATAAAACTGACATAAAGGGAAAGTACAAAGGTTGCCAGAGCTCAGAAGCTGAAAGCACAGCAAAGTTACAATCACCAATCAAGTCGATAAAAACTCAAACCAAACTTTGCACTGAATTTTTAGGTAATCAAGTTAATGAAGAAAGAATGCATGTCTGGAACCTGAGGGTGCATTATATTTTTCAACCTTGTTTTGTGATTTTGACTTTCTATCTTCCGTCGTGCAGTACCATTTTCTTAGCATCCATCCATGAAAGATCAGCTAGCTTGAACCTGGCAGCACCGACTTATACATGTGGTGAATACTTCTAACAATATATGCATGTACTAAATGAATCTACAAATGTGCATAATGTCAGCAAATGAAGGTATTTTGTCGACACCAACGCATTATGCAAAGTGAATTTAAATGGCAATTCGTTGGAAAGGAACAAGTTTTACATCACAAAAATTGCATCACAGCAAATGGCAGTGATACTTTACTGACACATGTGTCGGTTCTTTCCTACGATCATGCAGTCTAAAGTCTGCATCGTCACCATATCACAAAATTAGTAATGTGCATGAGTGTTATTTCATACATTCATCACCATAGTACAAAGGCAGCAATAAGCAACATGTTGCGCACCTCTAATGTGTGTGGATTCTGTTTTCTTGCCAACATACAGTCTGAAAGCCATCACTTCATGGCAAAATTCTAAATTCATTATAAATAAAAGTCTTTCCTTTTAAACAGACATGGTGTTCAAAAACTTTTAACTAGGACATGTTAATTAAATTTGAGCAGAACTATTTGATTTTTTATTGCACTAATCAAGATTTACATGAATGTTAAGTTGATGGTAAAATTAAATATCTTGTTTGTAGATTTTCGAAAACCCGACCTATTCTTCACTGATATATGAAGCTCCCACTGATACCAGACAGGATACCTAAGTTTCTTTCATCCCTTACCTCGGCAAAGCAGTTAATACTATCGTTAGCATACAAATAAAGGGATTTCAAACAGAGGAAGTCAGATATTAAATATTAATATAATAAAACCTACCCCAGCAAATGACACTTTCATTTAAACGTGCAGTATTCAGCACATTTTATCAAGTTAACCGTTGGATGTACTGATGAAAAAGGGACTTTTAGTACAATTTCAGTGGGCACACACAAGGCGGAATCTATACAACTGACAGATGGGAGCTTCTTACATAGGTCTCTATCCTGCCACGCACGCATCCAGTCTGATATAAAAGTTATAAGCAGGATACACTTTATATTATATGGATTGTCTAATTTATTTTATTATAATATATAATTAATATGGATTGTACAGTTAATTGTAATTACTATTACAACGACAAGGAGGAATTCAACCACCTTGGATGGGCCATTATAACCCAATACGAATAGGAACGATGTTGTTTAAACCTGGGGCGCCAGTAGAAATAGCCGAGCGTTCTACCACTCAATTGTCCATTCCATTACATTAAAAAAGACGTTGGGTTCAAATATGTAAAATTAATATACATGTTAAATGTCAGCACAGTTGGATTTATGCGTTTTATATTTTACAATTGCCCTAACAAAGGTTTACATGAATGCTGATCGTAAAACCTAAGTACATGTATGTAGGTTTCAAAATTCTAATGGTAAGTGTTTACGGACATATCAAGTTCAATCCTAATTTCCTTGCAGATTTCTAAAGATAAGTTTTTTTCACCCTTCGCCTCTTCAAAAGAATTATATTTGTTAGCATGCAAATAGGGGGGAAGTAAAAAGAAGAAAGGAAGAGACATTGCAATAACAAGGAACCCATGGGTCACGGCGCTCAGCTGATCGTGATTGGACTATAAATGTTTCTCCACTGTGATACTATATCGAGTCGATAAAGCTTATGAATATCATGTACATGTTAGGCTATTATAAAGGAATGTTATGTAATATGTGAGTAAATGATAAATGAAATTACCTGACTGATGGATTAATAGAGTCAAATAAAGTGGTTAATTTTTTATTTATTTAGGAGGGGTTGAAAATTGTGATATATTTGAGCAAATATGAATGCAATGACAGCAGTAATAAGCAGTAGTAGAATGATGATAAGGCTATTTGTTGAAGGATCTAAAGTGTATGGTAGTCTGCAAGCGTTCAATTTGACAGATATGATGTTATGATTAACTATGCTGATGAAGTGATTTATGAATATGTGACTGTATGACACAATATCTCTTTAGTCTTGACAAGGTACATTATTGTGATGCCTACTATGTCTACATATTACACAATATTGACATAATTTCTGGCATGTACATAGGTACCTATGGACGAATAGTTATACAAAATATTAAAGTATGAATATATCTGATTCATCTTGTTCTTGCTTACTGAGGCTGACTTTGGGATGGGGTTCGGAGAAGGGAAAAGTGAGGGCAGCACGAAGGTGGATGTAGAAATATTCTATTGTAATGTTTTTCATTTATATAAGAATATGAAAAGCTAAGAGGAAAGGGGCCCTCCTACTTGGTTATAGTAAAGTTCTAAATATATGATTGCAAACTAATACTCTGACAAGACTGTCATGAAGAAAAACAGTAAAAGTTTTGAGATACTGTGTTGCATATGAAAATTTATAGTTGGACAGGCAAGTGGACAGAATGGACTAATACCTTTTTTTCACTTTCAAGAGAATAATGCATTTAAGTTTAAATATAATCCTATTTTTTTAAGCAGATCCACTTTTTCCATTAAGAAGTTTTTATCTGAATCATTTTTTTTTATTTACAGGTTTATAAATTTTTAATTAAAAAACCTGAAAATAAAAGTTAAAATATTAGAACTGTTGCAAAAGTTGCAATCATTATATATACATAGTAAAAAACATTGGGTCATATTATGCATACACATATATTTTATTATTTTTAAATCATAAATGTTTAAACTGATTTTAAAAGAAAATAATGCCACAACATGGCATCTACAAGAATATTCCTTGAATCACTATTAAAAAGTTTTGCACATTGAAGTTTTCAGGACATGCTTAATTTTATTCACCAAAATAAAATAAAAGTAAATTTGATAAAATAGAACATCTTTTCAAATAAAGTATACACACTGTTGGTTGAATTAGGGACAAACAATATCATTGTGCTAATTACTATCCCAGTTTTAATTAATTACTGGAATTAATAGTCAATTTCACACCTCGTGAAGTTTTTACTCTTCTGAAGTAAGGAATTACTTATCTCATGAACATCCACACTTTCACAGCAATACACCTCTTTGTGGATACAATTAAATGTACACTTTAATCATTGTAACCCTGGTGGTACAATACAAAATCTAAAATGTAGCATGTCCAAGAATAAAATTAAAATACAGAAAAATTATAACATTCATCTAGTTTATGCACCAGCTGGGGGGGGGGGATAAGTGCAGGGCAAAGGGGAAGCCTGCTAGTAGTGGCCAAGCTGGGCCAAGGTAAGCTGCCTGGGGTGGGTTACATAATGCAAGTGAAGGCTGTACTACTAGGTGGGCTAGATGTAAACAACACTTGACATGGTGTATGAAAACATGAATGAAAGCTATTCATTCCAATCAATTTCTTTTGAATGTTCAGATTTTAAAAGATTAAATCCTTATGCATATATGCTGGGAAAATTAAATCAACAGTGCCAAAGTTGGACAAAATTTAAGGTATTGATTTTTTATTTATGCTAATAACTTGAAAAATTTGCAAAATTCAGATCTAATTTTGGGTAAACAATTGAATCTTGATTAAATAAAGTTATATTCCTGAAAAAAAGTCTCTAGGTTCAGCAATTCTCATGTTAGGTGAGTAAATATATTTCCTGATTTTTTTAAAAATGGCATTATGTTTTGGCCCATAACTTCAAAATAATACCCAATACTGACCTAATTTTTGGTATGTTCATAGAAAATGTATAAAAGAATGTGATTACTAAATACGATCAAAAACAGATCAGTGGTTTTGATATTAGGCAGCCTTGAAGTGTAACAATGGCTTTTTTTATGGAAAACAGAGTTTTTTTCCTTAATATCTCGAAGGAACAAAGTCCTAATGACCCAATTTTCGGTATGGTAGGAGATTTTGGGGACATCTAAAATTATGTCAACAGCCTGGGGAGCATAGAGATGTGCACTGAATGACCTACAGTCATCAAAGTGGACTGCCTGACAATGTAAGGGAATACAACAAGAGCCTCCAAAAAAATTCAATAACTAGCCTTATTTTGCAGCTTTTATTTTCAAATTTCAGATTTTTACAGATTAAATCCTTATGTATACATGGTGTGAAAATTAAACCCACAGTACTTACATGAAAAAAACGTGCCATGGCCAAATTTGGGCAAAATTTAAGGTACCAATTTTATATTTTTGCCAATATTTAAAAAATTTTAACAAATTTTGATCTAATTTTTGGTATACAATTAAATTTTTATTAATTAAAGTTGTATTACTGAAAAAAAAGTCCCTACCTTTAACACTTTTGGTCTTAAGTGACCAAATATCTTCCTGATTTTTTTACAAAGTCCATTATGTTTGGGCCCATAACTTTTTTAAATTATATAATACTGACTTAATATCTGGCATGTACATAGGAACTATATAGAGGAATATTTATGGTAAATATGAAGAAAACCAGATGAGTGGTTTTGATATTAGGCAGTCCTGAAGTGTGAAAATAGATTTCTAATAAAAAATTTAGGTTTTTCCCTAATATCTCAAAGGAACGAAGTCCTATTGGCCCAATTTTTGGCATGGTAGGAGATTATGGGGACATCTAACTGTATGCCGAAATTCAGATTCGTAGGTCCAACGGTGTCGAAACGTGCCAGTCTTACGGACGGACATCCAGACGGACGGACGGACGGACGGACGGACGGACAGACAGACGGACGGACGACAGACAATGGACCATGACTATAGCTCAGATGACTTATAGTCAGCTGAGCTAAAAATTGTTCTACTATTAAAGCATCCGAATTCATGACAACGCAGACAAACCTAAGCCAGCAAATGACACTTTCATTTGACTACGATCACAATGTATGCGACTACTGTGCAGAACTCAACGAATAATGTTTGTTATCCATTGTGCTTGTAAACAAAGGAAAATGTAGGACAATTTCAATATAAACAAAACCAGGAATCATTCACAGAGTCATTTAACAGACTTTAAACCCTTGTAAATAAATTTATCGATCCCAAAAACATAAAAATAGTGCACTTGAAAAGCATTCTAGGACAAATATAACCGAATGTATTGATATTTGATAATCCGGCGGCCAACCTGGCCGCCATCTTAGATTTTGACCAAGATCGGATGAATTCCGCTTGGCCCTCAATCTGAAAATGTTAAGTATGGAAGGGCCAACTATTATGCCAAGTTTCATGCTTCTTTCACTTTTTGCACAATTCTACTCTTAACAGCTGGACTATAAGGCTCGTGTTGCTGTGTTCTATGACTAATACGAATGTAAGGTTCGTGTTGCAGTGTTCTTTAACAAATACTGATGTAAGACTCGTGTTGTTGTATTCTATAACAAATACGAATGTAAGACACGTGTTGTTGTATTCTATAACACACACGAATATAAGGCTCTTGTTGCTGTATTCTATAACAATATGAATGTTAGACTCGTGTTGCTGTGTTTTATAACAAATACGAATGTAAGGCTTGTGTTGATGTATTCTATAACAAATACGAATGTAAGGCTCTTGTTGCTGTGTTCTATAACAAATAGGAATGTAAGACTCGTAATGCTGTGTTCTAAAATAAATAAGAAATGTAAGACTCGTGTTGCTGTGTTCTAAAACTAATATGAATGTCCGACTCGTGTTGTTTTGTTCTTCAACAAATATGAATGGAAGACTCGTGTTGTTGTATTCTATAAAAAAAAACATGAATGTAAGACTCATGTTGTTGTATTCTATAAAAAACACGAATGTAAGACACGTGTTGTTGTATTCTATAACAAATACGAATGTAAGACTCGTGTTGCTGTGTTCTATAATAAACAGGAAATGTATGACTCGTGTTGTTATATTCTATAACAAATACGAATGTAAGACCCGTGTTGTTGTATTCTATAACAAACACGAATGTAAGACCCATGTTGTTGTATTCTTTAACAAACACGAATGAAAGACTCGTGTTGTTTTGTTCTACAACAAATATGACTGTGAGGCTCATGTTCCTGTGTTCTATAACTATAATACGAATGTCATACTCGTGTTGTTGTATTCTATAACAAATATGCATGTCAAACTCGTGTTGCTGTGTTCTATAACTAATAAGAATGTAAGGCTCGTGCTGCTTCTATAACGAATACGACTGTAAGGCTCGTGTTGCTGTGTTCTATAACAAATACGAATGTAAGGCTCGTGATGCTGTTTTCTATAACTAATATGAATGTCAGACTCGTGTTGTTTTGTTCTACAACAAATATGAATAGAAGACTCGTGTTGTTGTATTCTATAACAAACACGAAAGTAAGTCTCGTGTTGCTGTGTTCTATAATAAATAAGAAATGTAAGACTCGTGTTGTTTTGTTCTATAACAAATATGATTGGAAGACTCGTGTTGTTGTATTCTATAACAAATACGAATGTAAGACTCGTGTTGCTGTGTTCTGTAACAAATATGAATGTAAGACTCGTGTTGTTCTGTTCTGTAACAAATACGAATGTAAGACACCTGTTTGCTCTAATTCTATAACAAATACAAATGTAAGACTCGTGTTCCTGTGTTCTGTAACAAATATGAATGTAAGACTCGTGTTGTTGTTCTGTAACAAATACGAATGTAAGACACCTGTTTGCTCGAATTCTATAACAAATACAAATGTAAGACTTGTGTTCCTGTGTTCTGTTACAAATACGCCTGTAAAACACCTGTTTGCTCTAATTCTATAACAAATACAAATGTATGACTCGTTTTGTTGTTTTTTATATCAAATATGAATGTAAGACTCCTGTTGCTGTGTTCTATAATAAACAGGAAATGTAAGACTCGTGTAGTTTTGTTCTACAACAAATACGAATGTAAGACTCGTGTTGCTGTGTTCTATAATAAACAGGAAATGTAAGACTCATGTTGCTGTGTTCTATAATGAACAGAAAATGTAAGACTCGTGTTGTTTTGTTCTACAACAAATACGAATGTAAGACTCGTGTTGCTGTGTTCTATATTAAATACGAATGTAAGACTCCTGTTGCTGTGTTCTATTAAAAACAGGAAATGTAAGACTCGTGTAGTTTTGTTCTACAACAAATACGAATGTAAGTCTCGTGTTGCTGTGTTCTATAATAAACAGGAAATGTAAGACTCATGTTGCTGTGTTCTATAATGAACGGAAAATGTAAGACTCGTGTTGTTTTGTTCTACAACAAATACGAATATAAGACTCATGTTGCTGTGTTCTATAATAAACAGGAAATGTAAGACTCATGTGTTTTGTTCTACAACAAATACGAATGTAAGACTCGTGTTGCTGTGTTCTATATCTAATATGAATGTAAGGCTCGTGTTGCTGTGTTCTATAACTAATACGAATGTAAGACTCGTGTTGCTGTGTTCTATATCTAATATGAATGTAAGGCTCGTGTTGCTGTGTTCTATAACTAATACGAATGTAAGACTCGTGTTGTTGTGTTATAAAACAAATATGACTGAAAACTTCGTGCAGTTGTGTTCTATAACAAAAATGAATGTAAGGCTCGTTTGGTTATGTTCTATAACGTATACTACTGAGAACTCGTGTTGCTGTTTTATAATTAACAGGAAATGTAAGACTCGTGGATTTGTTCTACAACAAATATGAATGGAAGACTCGTGATGTTGTATTCTATAACAAATACGAATATAAGGCTCGTGTTGCTCGTATTACGGGAATATATTCCAGTCCGAAAGAAAGTTTCATCCGTTCGCAGAAGATGCCGTGGATGCACTTTGTTGTTTTTGATTAAACAGAAATTGACTAATTCACGGCTGCCATCTAGAGAATAATTAGGTGCTAAAATGGAATTAGTAATTAGATATGAGCGTGATATGAAAACAAGGGACCCATGGGTCACGGCGCTCAGCTGTTATATATGATAAAAAATATGATTTGGGAAGGAGGCACATGCTTGTTTTGTGTGGTAATAAATATAAGCTTTATAAGCTTTATTATGAGTTGTTGGTGTTTAGCTTATGTATGATTTTGATAGTATCTTTGGAGACAGGGAAAAGGATTGATTTCATTTATTTTATTAACAAATGGAGAGCTACTGTCACCCAGATTTTGACTCGGCCATATAACTTATAAGCAGCACATATTATAAAAGAGTTTAACTATTTATTAAAATTTAATAACAAATATTGTGCCAATATAATTTTTATTTAAAAAAATAGTAAGAAAATCATATGATTTTTTAAAATAAAATATAACTGAAATGATTATTGAAATAATATTATAGAATATATTCATGAATGCATTCATGAATACATTTTGAAAGTATCTGCACTGGTATTTAAATACTTTCATTTTTACCTGAATTCCCATTCTTATGCAATAAAATTTTTTTAATGCAGTACATATTCATATTCAAATACATTTGCAAAGCATTCGCACCATGTGTAGTATTTATTCAGTTTAAGCCAAACAAAGATGTTGAGAATCCAGAATATACAAAATTCACAAATTTAAATTATGATCATAAGTACCTGGTTTTATGGCTTTTATTTATATTAAAAAAATAAATGTAATATATTCACTTTGGACTACTTTCACACACTAGACACAGTAGGAATCTAGATTAATATTATCAACTGCATCTTTGTCTATCATTAATTTCCTTCATATGATCCCTAATGATTAGTAATGAATCATATGATTTATTTTTTTATCATTAAAATTTCACTGAAAAATACCATAGGTGACTCCATGGTGTTATTTGGAATAACATTGACATTGACATTCTATCCATCCATACAAGATTCTTACATCATCAGTAACTGCAAGTTAATTTTCTGTTACTCATCAACTAACAAATTCCTTTTCTATTAATTTTTCTTTAATTTGTAAAAAAAAAAAATACAAAATTATTAATTTATTGTTTATTTTTATGTTGTTTTTCAAAACAACTACTAGATGAGTTGGGTTGGACACCTGGATCAACTGTGGCTGGGCATTAGCTGCCTGGCTGCCCCAGTGTATGATTCGCTCAAGCATGCATAATCTGATGAAAGGTCAACAAGGTCAACATACAGGTGACTGAAGAGGGGCTGGATTAAGCCTGGGTCTGACATGGTCTCGTATAAACATTAATAAAAGCTACAATATTTGGCCAATTTCTTTCAGCTTTCTAAACTACAAAGATGAAATCCTTATGTGTGCATGATATGAAAATTATATCAACAGTGCTCTCAGGAAACAAACGTGCCATGGTCAAAGTTGGGCAAAATTTGAGGTACTAATTTTATATTTATACTAATAACTTATAAAATTTTAAAAATTCAGAACTAATTTTTGGTATTCAATTGAATCTTGATTAAATAATGTTACATCCCTGACAAAAAATCTCTAGCTTCAGCAATCCTCTTGTTAAGGGAGTAAATATATTTCTTGATTTTTTCAAAAGTGCATTATGTTTGGACCCATAACTTACAATTACGCAATACTGACATCATTTCTGGCATGTGCATAGCGAATGTATAGAAAAATATGTATATTATATATGATCAAAAGTCAGATCAGTGGTTTTGATATTAGGCAGTCTTACAGTGTAACAATGGGTTTTTAATGGAAAAATGAAGTTTTTCATTAATATTTCGAAGGAATTCAGTCCTAGTGATAAAATTCTTGGCATATATAGTCAGCTGAGCTAAAAATGAGGTATTTTTGGAGAATATCCCTAAAATGTGCGAAAGGAATAAAGCTCTAAAGCATAATTAATGTTATATTCTATTGCATAAAGATAAAACGCCCGGGCTTCTTTTTCCTATAGAGTACTTGCACCTACATGGCTCCTGAAGGCGGAGATCTGTGGTCTTCCATATTCTATACTTGTGCCAATATAGGTTTTGCATTTAATATATGATAATATATTTAATATACCGGGTGATTCAAAAGTGTCAGGTACTTTCGGGATTGATAGTTTAATAAATACTGCATGCAAGTTGTAGTAAGTCAGTGTGTAGAAAGATGTATATATTTGAATGTCTATAAAATTTCATTGGTCCAGGAGTTTATCTTCCCGATTTATGACAAGAATTAATATGCATATAGTGAAATTTACTGTATCCAGTGCTGATGTTACCGGCGGTCGGTGTCAAGTGTCATCTGGGTACAGGGCATTGGGTACAGGTGTGATTGCTTTTGCTTCGGGGTGACTAGGTACATCCTTTTCATGCCAAAAATAATATATTAAGTTGCAGAAGCGAATCCGGGAGGGGGTGTGGGGTCCCCCTACCTTTCTTTAGCCGCAGCACCCTTATTTTCTCCAGGGTGTCAATCCCTATTTTTGCGGCCTGGACCCCCCTTTTTCGGACCTGATGACCTTGTTTTAGGCTTTGTCAACATTAGTCCACTTGCATGGGTTGTCCCTCCTTTTTCTATCCTGCACAAGCAACCCCCCCCCCCCCCCCCCCCCACCCGGATTTCGATAACTTGCTGTGCACAGAATGGTTTAAAGGTCTGAATATAAAGAATTGTTAAAGTATTGCTTCGTGGAACAGGGATTGAGAAAATTCTCAAGAAAATTTTCAGGGAAAGGGTGGAGTCTTCGTTCTGTGATTAGGGTTATAAAACTTTTTCAAAGAACTGGTTAAGGTGATCGGCAAGCTGGGAGTGACAGGCAAGGGCAGCATGTGCTGAGGCGAACAAGGGTTACACTAAAGGGGACATTCTTTTTCAAGCGGACAAAACCGGTACCCGCGAGTCCCCGAGAAAAAATTTCAGTAAATTAGGAATAATGCATACATCAGTGCAATGAATGAGAAAAGAAATATCTTTTAATGACTAACTGTTAATGACAAACTTGATGACAAAATGTTACCGAAAAGTTAACCACACCTGTACCCAGATGACACTTGACACCATCACTATCACCATTTTACTTTTTGTTACGCCCATTTTAAAGTACCTTATCCGTACGGCCACCTCACGGCGAACGTAAATGGAAACTTGCCCAGTCCCGACGATAAAGTAGAAACTCTCATCATCTCAATCCGACCACAAACTGCCTAGAGCCGAGCCTGAAGTAAGGGTTCCCGGCATTTCATTCACATTTTCCATGAAATTCCATGATCATTACTATGATATTTTCAGAGGACTCGCCATAGCTAATCTTCCACTATAGGTATTAAATCTTTTTTTTTCAATTTTTTTCAGTTGTGGCATTTTTGTGTGTATGCTAGACTGCGACCACATTTCGGTTACTCACGCCCAGTAAAACGCTCATCAGATTAACGACACTCGCATACTCCAATCACACGAAACACTGAACAATTAACAGACAAGGAATACATGGATCCTATCTTTGGAAAATTTATATTCATCTCTGTTCGCACAAACTGTACAGCCGTAAATTCCTACATGGCCCTGCGAGGTGGGAGCAGTCATGGTCGTACTTGCGTTGTCCGTTACAGCGCCCCTGATCTTAGTCATAAAGATACATAAAACTGATAAACGACGGCTGTTCACTCACGACTTGTACAAAAAGTTGACCAAATCTTCTTGATACACGAATGTTCTAAGGTTGTTGATCTTGCTTGGTTTACACAGTGTTAACAAGTTACATATACTCAAGAAATGCGTGAAAAGTATGGAAATTAAAGAAACAAGTCGTGAAAACTGCTCGAAGGAAAAAAGACCGGCGAGTTGCGAAGGAAGATATCACGCTTGAAGTAAATAATGCCATCGAGCAAACCCCGATGGCTACATCCAAAAAGATCAATGACCTGCAGGCCAATAGTATTGGCTTCCACAAAGTTACCCTGGCATCTTTAACTGTGGGTTGAACTAGTTCTTTCAATTATTTCCCCAAAGAAACTACAGAAGAGAATGTAGCAACAGCAAGCTTCTGACGAAGGTTAATTCAAGTAGTACCGAGACCGGGGTGCCCATGGCACTGTGAGTTTTAGACTTGTAAACATAGCATTTGTAACAAAATAAACAAATATTTACACCACATTAGCATCCCACCTGGGTCTGTTTGATCCTGTCCTATTGCACGTCCAGACTCAAGATGCCCGCAGCGAACACGCACGCACCCGCCCAAGTCTCTTTGCAAGATGTACATATAACCCTGATTGAAATGAGTTCGTATGAGATGTCTTCTGTACATTAAATATCGAATGATTAATGACCGGCTCCTCGAGGCTGAGCCGGGTTCCTGTGCTAATCAAAGTGAAACGTCAGTGTAGCGAGTACGATGAATTCAATGCATTCATGACAATGGTAAATAAGTATTAGTGTTCATGAAAGTAGATATTTCCCCGAATGAACGGAAAGTCTGGTATACACTCCCATACATCCGTACATTAATTTAATAAGAGCTTAAAAACAGCAAGTTCACGCCTAGTTGATTACGTTTTGTACATCGCACATACCATCTCAACCTGGTCACCCATGCAATATTATTATCCACATCATAGCAAAAATAATAGAAATAAGAGAAAATGTCCCTAGTTACTAGTACACACTTGTAAATGCCACTAGCTGAAATACGTAGGAGTGGCGCCACCTTCATTTCCCAGTGTCTCGTCAATTTTCTGTGCAGTACTCTCTGATTGCTTTACAACCAGTGCCTTTTTCTTCCGTTGGTCACGTGTCCATCAAGTAGTTTAGCCACATTGTGTATGTTCGAGAATGAGGTTCTTGCCGTCGTACATCTTTCAGAGTGTTGTGACACACCACGTCGGTATGACGTTTCTCTGCTGTAGTTACAAGGTCTACAGGTTTCTCTATATATTTATATATATCTTACACTGGTCTGGACTATATACAGGTGAATGTACATGATTCAGTGGTCTTCTGCCAAGATATCTTTGTACACAAGTAGCTAATTTTGTCCAAGTTTCTTTCACATTTTTCCTTTATTCTTTGCAGCCCCTCGAGGTGGTGTGACTGGTCTTCCTGCGTTCAAGCCACCATATGGGAATTTCTTCTTGTCTGCTGGTTTTAATATCTGTAAAGAATGGAAATAATATATCAATATTCATTACAATATGCATAAAAGTTTCTTATTTCTTTTTGGCGTGACTATTTTGACATTTTAAACAAGTGACCCATGGGTCATGACGCTCAGCTGCCAAGCATGACCTGCGACAACATGGGCTGAAATTCACAACTTCTAGTAAAATTGTTGCAGAACCTATATGCCAATTTTGTTTAAACTTTCTACACTGCCATAAATTTTTATCATATATGTCTGGTAAAAACATAGTGAATGATGGTCTGAGGCAAAATGTATGGTTGTTGAGCTATCAGGAACTAATCCCACAGCTTGCTCGATACCTGTCAGTCTCAAAAGGAATACCACACAGGCCACATATAAGATCAAAATATAGCAAAAGATCAAGGAAATCCATGCAAGAATAATTGTGAAACGGGTGCTTCCATATTATTTTTTATTCAATACAAGCCAACTGTACTGAGCTTTCATAAATGATGGTCATATTTATTAAGAAATCTTTGACCCAATGCAAGATTACATTAATATACATCCCACTGCATTCACTTTAATAGTTCTTGAGATAATATGTTCTAAAGGAATTTAAAGATGGCGTCCTGGTGGCCATATTGGATTTCTGACAGGTTGGAAATTGAACAACAAACATCCTCTAAAAGGGACCAAACATCATAAAAAAATCACAGAAACTGTCCTGGCAAAAGGATTTCTAATATGCCTTCCTGGCAGACATAATTGTTTTCTGACAATTCACACATCCTCCAATAAGACACTAATCTTGTAGCAATAGCTTCAAAGAATGTAACAGTTATGAATGTCCAAAACAATTCAAAAGGCATGATCAGGTTGGAGAGCTCTCATATCAGATTTATGAACATGCAAATGTAAAAAGTGCAAGTCCAATTTGTTTTAATTATCAGCTTGCTATTCAATGGGGTCAGCAGGGTAGGTAAACTGCAAAACCTAAAAGAAAAGAAATGCAGAAAGCATCACTAAGAGTCTTGTAATCAAATAAAGCCATCCTAAATCCAAGTACAGACCCACATATTATCAGAACAAACACTTGCTGGTATATCTGATGATTTGTATAATAATATTCAGATATCTAGAAAACTAAGTTTATTGCTATGATTCCATGATATAAACTGCAAAATGTTCCCGTCATTTTATAAATCAGCAGCTAAACTTAACACTTAACTCTCATAGTCTTAATGCCTGGCCAAAGCATTCCGGCAACAGTGTTTTTGTTATGCACTAATGATATATCCTTATCACTCCATGAGCTGATACAAAAGGGAGTCATATATCACAAGTGTCACTGACAATTATGGGCACATAGTGAGATGTACCAGTTGTGAGTGCCATATGGTTGTATATACAAGAAAACAAGAAAAATAGAGATGGTCTGCAAAATAAGTTATTGTGAACATCCCTGACCTATGACCTTGGCCTTTTGCCCACATATCAACTGGATTCTTTCTAAATGATGGGTAACTACTAACCACTTACACCTGGCCGGGTGTAATTACTTGGCAACCAATGAGTGAATAACTTAGACCTGTAACCTTTAACCTCCTGACCAGCTGACCTCAAAATCAATTAGTTATTTCTTCATGCAAAAAGACCCATAAATAAGAAGTTTGAATCAAATTCAGTGATGCATAGATGTGGCATATGTGAAAGACTGAAGGTTTGGGTTGAACAGTTTCACTTGAAATATGTTCACAAACATTTAGAACAATATTGTGACCTTGACCTTTGACCTTTTGAACTCAACATCAATAGGCTTTTTCTCCTATTGGTAGGTAAGCCATATATGACAGATGGAAAGTATAGATTGAAAAGTTTGCTGAAAATGACTCCACGCAAGAAGAGGGTGCTGTGAACTTGACCTTTGACCTCAAAATCAACAGGTCTTTTCCCCTGTTGGCAGAGAAGCGATATCAGTGCTGAAAGGTTTGGAATGAAAGGTCTAGCTTGAAATGTGTCAACAACCTTTTCAAAGAAGTGGATCCTGTGACCCTGACCTTTGACCTTGTGACCTCAACATCTATAGGATTCTTCTCCCACTTAGTAGGTGAGCTATATGTGAAAGATCAAAGAATTGGGATGAAAGGTTTGGCTTAAAATGCATCCTGAGGCTTTCCAAAGAAGTTGGTTCTGTGACCTTGACCTTTGACCTTGTGACCTCAAAATAATTATGGTTCTTCCCCTGTTGGTAGGTGAGCTGTATGTGAAAGATGGAAGGTTTGGGATAAAAATTTTGGCTAAAAGAATTATTTCTGGCGGGTGCAAACACACCCCATAACTTCGAGAATATAGGTCGCAGTGACCTAATTTCAGGTTTGCAAGGAGATCTTTTTAGAACCTCTAAGACTGCATAGGGTTCATGGCCCTAGCCCCTACGGTTACGATTTGTGCCCTGCTAACGGCCGGACAAACGCCGGACAAAGACCCATCGCTATAGCCCAGCATGACTGAAAGTCAGCCGAGCTTAAAAACGATGTATGTAACAATTTTTATTATGATCAAGCTTATAACTTGCACTGAAAATCAAACAAAAGATACATTGTTTTTTAAACCAACTATGGACCCATGGGTCTCGACACTCGGCGGTATTTGTCTATAAGGATATTTTTTAAGAAATTTTTGTGAATGACAATCCTGTGACCTAAACCAATGACCTTGTGACCAAAAAATCTGAGAACTTGTTATCCCTGAACTTGCATCATTTAGATTATTGTAACATTCTTCTAAAAAAATTGCATATCAAGTGACCTTGACCTCTGACCAGGTTAACTCAAAATCTACAGATTTCTTTCACTTTGGGAAAGTAAGCCATGTGTGAAAGATGGAAAGTTTGGGATGAAAAGTTTGATTAACATTGCTTTCCACAATCATTTTAAAGATATGGCTCCTGTGACCTTCACCTTTGACCTCTGGACCCTGAAAGTCAAAATGTTTTTTACTTGAGTGGTGGGTCATTAATAAATCAAGTTTGAAGCCAATCTGTCTAGCCAAAGCAGAATTATCATCCATAAACTAGTTTGTGAATGGATGGGCCCTGTGACCTTTACCAAAAGTTGACCCTTTGACCCCAAATTGAAAAGAATCTTCCCCTATTGGCAGGTGAGAAATATCTTGAAGATGGAAGGTTTGTGACGAAAAGTTTGGCTTGAAATGCATACACATTCCTTTTAAAGAAATGGGTCCTGTGACCTTTACCTTTGGACCCTAAAATCAACAGGGTTCTTACTTTAGTGGTGAGCCATATATAAGTTTTGTTTGAAACCAATATGTCAGACTAAACTGGAGTTATCATCTGGAAACTAATTTGTGAACAGACGGCCCATGTGACCTTGACCTTTGACCCCAAATTCATTTATGCTCTCACTATATTGGCAAGTCCGCTAAATGTGCAAGATGGAAAGTTTAGGATGAAAAGCTTGGCTTAAAATGCAGCCATAATCTTTTTGAATAAGCGAGTCTTGTAACTTTGACCTTTCACTCAAAAATCATACAGGTTCTTTCTTTAGTGGTGGGCAATGTATAAGTCATGTCTGAAATCCTTATGTCAATCCAAGCTGGAGTTATCATCTAAAATTTGTGTGGATGGACAGATGGCCAGACAGATTAAAAAACAGACAGACAGGATGATTACTATAGGGCATCCACCTACTCGTGATCAATAAACACACCAGGTTTTGGGACACTAGATGTAATAATAGCTGAAAAACGGACATGATTGTTGTCATTTTTTTGTAAAAAAAAAAATAATAGAAAAATATTCGTAAAAATTTTCAAAAAAATACGGGTGGCGCCATGACTTTTCGGGAACCATCAAAACTAGTCATGGTCAAAATTAAAGGCAAGTTTCATGACAATCCATGCATTAATTATCAAGATATTTGAGGTTTTGTATCAAATTTTTGGTTATTCTCAGGGGTATTTACAAGCCCAGTAGCTCGGAGGATATAGGTCGCAGTGACCTTATTTCAGGTTTCCAAGAAGATTTTTATTGACCTCCATGGATGTTCACGTAGAAGTTTCTAGGGCAGCAGTTGCAATTTGTGCCCTGCTGACGGACGACTGGACGGACGATGGACAAAGCCACATTCCTATACCTCAGTTGACTTACAGTCAGCTGAGCTAAAAACAAATAGAAATAAATACCCGGGCAGTAAATGTTATAGATAGATCTGATGTGATTAAATTTATTTTTAGCTTTCAATTAACTTTTTTTTTTCTTTTACACAAAATGATATACCGGACTCATTTTTTGTTTTAATTATCAGCTTGCTATTCAATGGGGTCAGCAGGGTAGGTAAACTGCAAAACCTAAAAGAAAAGAAATGCAGAAAGCATCACTAAGAGTCTTGTAATCAAATAAAGCCATCCTAAATCCAAGTACAGACCCACATATTATCAGAACAAACACTTGCTGGTATATCTGATGATTTGTATAATAATATTCAGATATCTAGAAAACTAAGTTTATTGCTATGATTCCATGATATAAACTGCAAAATGTTCCCGTCATTTTATAAATCAGCAGCTAAACTTAACACTTAACTCTCATAGTCTTAATGCCTGGCCAAAGCATTCCGGCAACAGTGTTTTTGTTATGCACTAATGATATATCCTTATCACTCCATGAGCTGATACAAAAGGGAGTCATATATCACAAGTGTCACTGACAATTATGGGCACATAGTGAGATGTACCAGTTGTGAGTGCCATATGGTTGTATATACAAGAAAACAAGAAAAATAGAGATGGTCTGCAAAATAAGTTATTGTGAACATCCCTGACCTATGACCTTGGCCTTTTGCCCACATATCAACTGGATTCTTTCTAAATGATGGGTAACTACTAACCACTTACACCTGGCCGGGTGTAATTACTTGGCAACCAATGAGTGAATAACTTAGACCTGTAACCTTTAACCTCCTGACCAGCTGACCTCAAAATCAATTAGTTATTTCTTCATGCAAAAAGACCCATAAATAAGAAGTTTGAATCAAATTCAGTGATGCATAGATGTGGCATATGTGAAAGACTGAAGGTTTGGGTTGAACAGTTTCACTTGAAATATGTTCACAAACATTTAGAACAATATTGTGACCTTGACCTTTGACCTTTTGAACTCAACATCAATAGGCTTTTTCTCCTATTGGTAGGTAAGCCATATATGACAGATGGAAAGTATAGATTGAAAAGTTTGCTGAAAATGACTCCACGCAAGAAGAGGGTGCTGTGAACTTGACCTTTGACCTCAAAATCAACAGGTCTTTTCCCCTGTTGGCAGAGAAGCGATATCAGTGCTGAAAGGTTTGGAATGAAAGGTCTAGCTTGAAATGTGTCAACAACCTTTTCAAAGAAGTGGATCCTGTGACCCTGACCTTTGACCTTGTGACCTCAACATCTATAGGATTCTTCTCCCACTTAGTAGGTGAGCTATATGTGAAAGATCAAAGAATTGGGATGAAAGGTTTGGCTTAAAATGCATCCTGAGGCTTTCCAAAGAAGTTGGTTCTGTGACCTTGACCTTTGACCTTGTGACCTCAAAATAATTATGGTTCTTCCCCTGTTGGTAGGTGAGCTGTATGTGAAAGATGGAAGGTTTGGGATAAAAATTTTGGCTAAAAGAATTATTTCTGGCGGGTGCAAACACACCCCATAACTTCGAGAATATAGGTCGCAGTGACCTAATTTCAGGTTTGCAAGGAGATCTTTTTAGAACCTCTAAGACTGCATAGGGTTCATGGCCCTAGCCCCTACGGTTACGATTTGTGCCCTGCTAACGGCCGGACAAACGCCGGACAAAGACCCATCGCTATAGCCCAGCATGACTGAAAGTCAGCCGAGCTTAAAAACGATGTATGTAACAATTTTTATTATGATCAAGCTTATAACTTGCACTGAAAATCAAACAAAAGATACATTGTTTTTTAAACCAACTATGGACCCATGGGTCTCGACACTCGGCGGTATTTGTCTATAAGGATATTTTTTAAGAAATTTTTGTGAATGACAATCCTGTGACCTAAACCAATGACCTTGTGACCAAAAAATCTGAGAACTTGTTATCCCTGAACTTGCATCATTTAGATTATTGTAACATTCTTCTAAAAAAATTGCATATCAAGTGACCTTGACCTCTGACCAGGTTAACTCAAAATCTACAGATTTCTTTCACTTTGGGAAAGTAAGCCATGTGTGAAAGATGGAAAGTTTGGGATGAAAAGTTTGATTAACATTGCTTTCCACAATCATTTTAAAGATATGGCTCCTGTGACCTTCACCTTTGACCTCTGGACCCTGAAAGTCAAAATGTTTTTTACTTGAGTGGTGGGTCATTAATAAATCAAGTTTGAAGCCAATCTGTCTAGCCAAAGCAGAATTATCATCCATAAACTAGTTTGTGAATGGATGGGCCCTGTGACCTTTACCAAAAGTTGACCCTTTGACCCCAAATTGAAAAGAATCTTCCCCTATTGGCAGGTGAGAAATATCTTGAAGATGGAAGGTTTGTGACGAAAAGTTTGGCTTGAAATGCATACACATTCCTTTTAAAGAAATGGGTCCTGTGACCTTTACCTTTGGACCCTAAAATCAACAGGGTTCTTACTTTAGTGGTGAGCCATATATAAGTTTTGTTTGAAACCAATATGTCAGACTAAACTGGAGTTATCATCTGGAAACTAATTTGTGAACAGACGGCCCATGTGACCTTGACCTTTGACCCCAAATTCATTTATGCTCTCACTATATTGGCAAGTCCGCTAAATGTGCAAGATGGAAAGTTTAGGATGAAAAGCTTGGCTTAAAATGCAGCCATAATCTTTTTGAATAAGCGAGTCTTGTAACTTTGACCTTTCACTCAAAAATCATACAGGTTCTTTCTTTAGTGGTGGGCAATGTATAAGTCATGTCTGAAATCCTTATGTCAATCCAAGCTGGAGTTATCATCTAAAATTTGTGTGGATGGACAGATGGCCAGACAGATTAAAAAACAGACAGACAGGATGATTACTATAGGGCATCCACCTACTCGTGATCAATAAACACACCAAGTTTTGGGACACTAGATGTAATAATAGCTGAAAAACGGACATGATTGTTGTCATTTTTTTGTAAAAAAAAAAATAATAGAAAAATATTCGTAAAAATTTTCAAAAAAATACGGGTGGCGCCATGACTTTTCGGGAACCATCAAAACTAGTCATGGTCAAAATTAAAGGCAAGTTTCATGACAATCCATGCATTAATTATCAAGATATTTGAGGTTTTGTATCAAATTTTTGGTTATTCTCAGGGGTATTTACAAGCCCAGTAGCTCGGAGGATATAGGTCGCAGTGACCTTATTTCAGGTTTCCAAGAAGATTTTTATTGACCTCCATGGATGTTCACGTAGAAGTTTCTAGGGCAGCAGTTGCAATTTGTGCCCTGCTGACGGACGACTGGACGGACGATGGACAAAGCCACATTCCTATACCTCAGTTGACTTACAGTCAGCTGAGCTAAAAACAAATAGAAATAAATACCCGGGCAGTAAATGTTATAGATAGATCTGATGTGATTAAATTTATTTTTAGCTTTCAATTAACTTTTTTTTTTCTTTTACACAAAATGATATACCGGACTCATTTTTCTGACAGGCCTGTGAAACCAGTGTACTTGTCCGCAGTCGACATAACTGTTATAAAAAGAAACTCTTTGCTGGTGGTGAAGTTAAAATAATATGCGGAAGTATGAGGGCCAGCAATTAAGTAAATGTCCTGGATTGTGGTTTAATTCTTGATTATTATAATTTATTAAAATGATGCTATTAGGAAAATATAAAAACAAGGGACTCATGGGTCACGGCGCTCAGCTGAAGTTTGAAATTTTTGCAAATGCAAAATATGAAAAATATTCTATTGTAATGTTTTTCATTTATATAAGCATTTCAGAACCTAAGAGGAAATCTCTATTAAATAAAGTTATATTCTTGAAAAAAAAGTCTCTGGGTTCAGCTATTCTCATGTAAGGTGAGTAAATATATTTCCTGATTTTTTAAAAATTGCATTATATTTTGGCCCATAACTTCAAAATTATACCCAATACTGACCCAATTTTTGGTATGTTCACAGAAAATGTATGAAAGAATGTGAATACTAAATATGATCAAAAACAGATCAGTGGTTTTGATATTCGGCAGCCTTAAGTGTAACAATGGCTTTTTTTTTAGAAAACTGAGTTTTTTCCTTAATATCTCGAAGGAACCAAGTCCTAATGACCCAATTTTTGGTATGGTAGGAGATTTTGGGGACATCTAACATTATGCCAACAGCCTGGGAAGGATAGAGATGTGCACTGAATGACCTACAGTCATCAAAGTGGACTGCTTGACAATGTAAGGGAATACAACAAGAGCCTCCAAAAAAATTCAATAACTAGCCTAATTTTGCAGCTTTTATTTACAAATTTCAGATTTAACAGATTAAATCCTTATGTGTACATGCTGTGAAAATTAAATCCACAGTACCTACAGGAAAAAAACGTGCCGTGGCCAAAATTTAAGGTACCAATTTTATATTTTTGC
The DNA here is from genome assembly GCA_026874595.1 of Sipunculus nudus. Taxonomy (NCBI): domain Eukaryota; kingdom Metazoa; phylum Annelida; class Sipuncula; order Golfingiida; family Sipunculidae; genus Sipunculus; species Sipunculus nudus. The sequence continues at coordinate 83,560,799 of CM049312.1, read as the reverse complement.
CAATATTTAAAAAAAATTTTTGATTTTGATCTAATTTTTGGTATACAATTAAATTTTGATTAATTAAAGTTGTATTACAGGAAAGAAGTCCCTACCTTTAACACTTTTGGTCTAAGTGACCAAATATCATCCTGATTTTTTTACAAAGTCCATTATGTTTGGGCCCATAACTTTTTCAAATTATATAATACTGACTTAATATCTGGCATGTACATAGAAACTATATAGAGGAATATTTATGGTAAATATGAAGAAAACCAGATGAGTGGTTTTGATATTAGGCAGTCCTGAAGTGTGAAAATAGATTTCAAATAAAAAATTGAGGTTTTTCCTTAATATCTCGAAGGAACGAAGTCCTATTGACCCAATTTTCGGCATGGTAGGAGATTTTGGGGATATCTAACTGTATGCCAAATTTCAGATTCGTAGGTCCAACGGTGTCGAAACGTGCTAGTCTTACGGACGGACATCCAGACGGACAGACAGACAGACGGACAGACGACCGACAATGGACCAAGACTATAGCTCAGATGACTTATAGTCAGCTGAGCTAAAAATCCTCCACAGACAGAGGGATACTATTTTTGAGGGGAGAAGCCCTAACCGGAGTTGATTGGGGCATAGCCCCTGCCGTGGAAGGGGCGGCAGAAGCCGCAACAGAATCTTATTGAGGGGGAAATGGGTCAACTGAGGAGGGAGACGCAAGTTTCAGAGAAACCTGATTGGTTTTCCTCTACTTACTCCTCCTCGAGTCCCTCCTTACAGCCGACCTCTCTCCCTCCGACGACCTATCCTAATTAGAGGTCCCCCCCCCCCCCCCGACAAGAACTTGTCCTGAGAACGAGTCCTGTCTGAGATTTTATCAGAGGGATCTTTTGTTATTTTTTAACCAAAATAAGAATCATATTTTTTCCTGTCTTTCTTTTCCCAAGAGAGGCACAGAGAAAAAGGGTTATTGGGACCACCACAGTCCCCAGTCACCCAAAGGCAACCTGGACAACTGTCATGGCGGTCCCAATCGGGTAGGGACCCCAAACAAAGAGAACATTTCTTGTTGACCTGGGGCTCAGAACGTCTCGACATAATGAGAAGGGTATTGAGCGTACTCACGAAACCTTGTCAGAAAATCACCCTGGCCCAGCAGAAGGGCTGATGTAGACAGCTACCGGCGTGTCGCCACAACGTTCCAACGTGACCGTCTCGGTCGGCAAAACAGAGTAAACTGAATAGTAGTGACAACAAACATAGTTGCTAGGAGGCACAGGGGATCACGGGAAGGGACCTGGTACTAGGGGGCTGTCTCACAAAATTTAATCCGTGTTGGAACTACGAGGTGAAGTGTTATGGCTAAGCCAAGGGGTGACCTACTATTAGACAAAGTAGTGGAACATTTCTTCTTACAAGTTTCTCCACCAGGTGGTACTGTTGGGTTTTCACTTGGTTGTTGGCAATTTTAATCAAAAGCTATGAAGAGTTTTTGTGGAAATTTGGCAGAGGGTAATCTTGATCACCACCATTAAAGGGATTATTTCACTCTGAGGGACAAGTCAGGGTGGCTTCCTCCCCCAAGAGATATAGGTTCATTCACATTTGTGCATTTGTTTACAACATAACTCGCGTAAATTATGGACTGAATTTAATGAAATTTTCAGGGCATTTTTGGAATGGGCCAATGAAGAATCAATTAGATTTTGGTATAGACCTTGCACATAATCCGGATTCAGGAACGTCACCAAGGAATATTCACTAATGTACAGTCACTTATGCATTAATGAACCTGGTATATGGGCTGAATAAGTGAATGGAAGAGGCTTGCATTCATTAAAATGCAGATTTCTAGTTCTTACCTGGAAGGAGCACATGAGGGTCTCATCTACGCTCATCATGGCACCAGCATTGTCAAACTCCCCGCAGTAGTTGGGGGCAGAAAACAGCGTCACCAGCTGCCTTTTTGCAAAGAACTCGTACCCATCTTCTACAACCTAAAACAAAAGGAGAATGTCACTAATCATACTGAGCTCAGACAATGGGATATGACATTCAACTATCAAGGAAATGAATCTCTGATGGGGGGCAGCTTTGAACCTATCATCCCACACACGATCAGCCTGAAGTAAGCCCTGTACACTTGCCTATAAACACTGTCCAATCATTCTGCATGAATCATACAAATAATGTTAACAAGAAAATCATACTACTCCCCTGTTCTACACTGATACACCCTTAAATATAAGCAGCAAGAACAGTATATACTAGGTTGATATTGTGACTGCCACAGTGACTCTGACATGTACTTGTCAAGTGCCACGCAAGTCAAATTTGATTCTCATCTCTGCTGTGGCTGTTTGGTTTACTCCATTTCACTGATGTTACTCAAATAACTGTACTAATGAAACTAGAATACGGGTAGTTGACAAGCGACTACGTGTATCCGCTGAAATCAGAGTAGGACAGGTGAAGTGAGGCTTGGATTGAGTGGCAAGGGGAAATAGAGTTAGATGTGTTACATATCAGTATGGATGTTTGCCATGTAAATATGATTGTAGGTGGCGCCACCAGTTATTTGAAAGAGAAACTATCCAAGATGTATACACATGCAAAATTTTAGGTGGAAAAGTCAAACCACTGCCGATATATGAGTGATTTTTACCCACAGCAGACACACAGATGGACACTGTGGAAAAATGGTTGCAGGTGGCGCCAACAGTTCTGTGTATGATAAAGAGCTATGAGAGATCCAACCACATGCAAAACTTCAGGAAGATGTGTCAAACCAATCCGGATATATTAGCATGGATATCTGCAGCATGAACAAGAATGTAGGTGGCACCACCTGTCATAAAATAAACTAGATGTGTCGGAACGACACGAATGCCCCCGCCTGGGGGAAATTAGAAACATTTGTTAAATTTTGTAAAATTTTTTAAGTTCAGGAGGTGTCGTATGGTCATAAGTACAAAATGCAACAAGGGCAAAATGCAAACTCGATCTGTAATGGGTCATTAGCAAGCAACACACCAAAAATCAGGCCAGTATCTGCAGGCATTGTGAAAAAAAGTCCATATATATGCATTTTTCATAAAAAATTTCTGTCTTTCATGAAATTTTCTATGTTTAGGATCTGTCATATGGTCCAAAAATAGGTCAACTGGGATGAAACGCAAACTCGATCTGTAAGTGGTCATTATGCGCCCACAGACCAAACATTTGGCCAGTATCTGTAAGCATTACATTGCGAAACCAGAATATTAGCAAAAGCTGATAATCAGTCATTAATTTAAATTGGAGCTGTATGTACCATGTTTCATAACAATCCACCAAATGCTTCCTGAGAAATAAGCTCCTAAGTTTTTTTTCTATACTAAGCTCTGTGACCTTGAAAAGTAGGTCATATCAGCCATCTTTGAACTTGACCAAGATTATGTAAATGTCATGCAATAGCATTGAAGAAATGAAGTTCATGTGTTGAATACCTTACGAGATATCCTGCACAAAAGGCCAAAATTGAAAAATATGATAAAAATTCATTAAAAATTCAGAAATTGTAGGTGGTGCCACCAAAATTGTGACCATCATTCCAAATGATCATAGTAAGTTTAGTGAAAATCCACACAATGGTTCCTGAGATATAAGCTTCTGAGTGTTTTTGTATAATCAGCTCTAAAACAAAGAAAAATAGGTCAAGGTCACCCATCTTTGCACTTGACCAAGATTTTGTTGATATACATCTTCACTGATGAAATAAAATTCCAACGGTGAATCCTTTTAGAGATATCCTGCTCACAAGGCCAAAATTGAAAAACCCAATAAAAATTGATTAAAAAATCAGAAATTGCAGGTGGCGCCCACCAAAATTGTGCAGCATGTACAGACCATCAGTCCCAATGAGCATAGTAAGTTTTGTGAAAATCCACCCAATGGTTCCTGAGATATAAGCTTCTGAGTGTTTTTCTATAATCAGCTCTAAAATGTAGAAAAATGGGTCAAGGTCACCCATCTTCGAACTTGACCAAGATTTTATCCATATACATCTTCACTGATAAAATAAAATTCTTACGGTGAATCTGTTTAGAGATATCCCGCTCACAAGGTAAAAGTTAACAAACGCGGGACGTATGGACGCTGGACAGACAGACAGACAGACAGCTTGGGTGATGACAATAGCCCATCAGCCTATGAGTTGAGGGCTAAAAACGGTACATGTACATGTACATTTGTCATGAAAATTTATATTTTTCATGATATTTTCTATGTTTAGGGGCTGTAAAACAATCAAAAGTAGGTCAACCGGGACCAAACTCAAACTTGATCTGTAACTGGTCATTATCTGCCCACACACCAAAAATCAGGGCAGTACCTGCAGGCATTTGGGAAAAAAAGTCTGTACATGTGTATTTGTCATGAAAATTTATGTTTTTTCATGAAATTTTCCATGTTCAGGAGCCGTAAAACGGTCAAAAGTAGGTCAACCGGGCGAAACGCGAACTCATTCTGTAACTGGTCAATATCTAACCACACACCAAAAATCAGGCCAATATCTGCAGGCATTGCGAAAAAAAGTCCATACATGTGCAGTTGTCATGAAAATTTCTATTTTTCATGAAATTTTCTAAGTTAAGGAGCCGTAAAACTGTCAAAAGAAGGTCAACCGGGACGAAATGCTAACTCGTTCTGTAACTGGTCATTATCTGCCCACACACCAAAAATCAGGCCAATATCTGCAGGCATTGCGAAAAAAAGTCCGTACATGTGTATTTGTCATGAAAATTTCTATTTTTCATGAAATTTCTTAGTTTAGAAGCCGTAAAACGGTCAAAAGTAGGTCAACCGGGATGAAAAGCGAACTCGATCTGTAACTGGTCATTATCTGCCCACACACCAAAAATCAGGCCAATATCTGCAGGCATTGCGAAAAAAAGTCTGTACAACTGTTTGATTTAGGAATGACAGACATGGGTAAAACTATATGCCAAGGCCACTTTGTGGCGGTAGCATAAAAAGCTATCCCTGATATATACGCATGCCAAATTTCAGGTGAATAAGTCAAACCACTGCAGAGATATGAGTGATCTTAACCCCAGTCAAATAAACATGCTGTGCAAAAGTGGTTGCAGGTGGCGCCACCAGTTCCTGTATGATAAAGAGCTATGTGAGATCTCAACACATGCAAATTTTCAGGAAGATACGTCAAACCAGTCCGGAGATATAAGCATGGATGTCTGCAGCGTGAAAGTGAATGTACGTGAGGCCATCTGTCATAAAATCAAGAAAGCTATTTAAGATGTATACGCATGCCGAATTTCAGGTGAAATGGTCAAACCACTGCAGAGGTATGAGTGATTTTAACCAAAGTAAAAACAAGGGACCCATGGGTCAGGGCGCTCAGCTGATCATGATTGGACTATAAATGTTTCTCCACTGTGATACTATATCAAGTCGATAAAGCTTATGAATATCATGTACATGTTGGGCTATTATAAAGGAATGTAATGTAATATGTGAGTAAATGATAAATGAAATTACCTGACTGATGGATTAATAGAGTCAAATAAAGTGGTTTTTTATTTATTTAGGAGGGGTTGAAAATTGTGATATATTTGAGCAAATATGAATGCAATGACAGCAGTAATAAGCAGTAGTAGAATGATGATAAGGCTATTTGTTGAAGGATCTAAAGTGTATGGTAGTCTGCAAGCGTTCAATTTGACAGATATGATGTTATGATTAACTATGCTGATGAAGTGATTTATGAATATGTGACTGTATGACACAATATCTCTTTAGTCTTGACAAGGTACATTATTGTGATGCCCACTATGTCTACATATTACACAATATTGACATAATTTCTGGCATGTACATAGGTACCTATGGACGAATAGTTATACAAAATATTAAAGTATGAATATATCTGATTCATCTTGTTCTTGCTTACTGAGGCTAACTTTGGGATGGGGTTCGGAGAAGGGAAAAGTGAGGGCAGCACGAAGGTGGATGTAGAAATATTCTATTGTAATGTTTTTCATTTATATAAGAATATGAAAAGCTAAGAGGAAAGGGGCCTTGGTTATATTAAAGTTCTAAATATATGATTGCAAACTAATACAAGACTGTCATGAAGAAAAACAGTAAAAGTTTTGAGATACTGTGTTGCATACGAAAATTTACAGATGGACAGGCAAGTGGACAGAATGGACTAATACCTTTATTTCACTTTCAAGAGAATAATGCATTTAAGTTTATATATAATCCTATTTTTTTAAGCAGATCCACTTTTTCCATTAAGAAGTTTTTATCTGAATCATTTTTTTATTTACAGGTTTATAAATTTTTAATTAAAAAAACCTGAAAATATAAGTTAAAATATTAGAATTGTTGCAAAAGTTGCAATCATTATATATACAGAGTAAAAAACATTGGGTCATATTATGCATACACATATATTTTATTATTTTTAAATCATAAATGTTTAAACTGATTTTTAAAAGAAAATAATGCCACAACATGGCATCTACAAGAATATTCCTTGAATCACTATTAAAAAGTTTTGCACATTGGAGTTTTCAGGACATGCTTAATTTTATTCACCAAAATAAAATAAAAGTAAATTTGATAAAATAAAACATCTTTTCAAATAAACTATACACACTGTTGGTTGAATGAGGGATTTACAATATCATTGTGCTTATTACTATCCCACTTTTAATTAATTACTGGAATTAATAGTCAATTTCACACCTGGTGAATTTTTTACTCTTCTGAAGTAAGGAATTACTTATCTCATGAACATGCACACTTTCACAGCAATACGCCACTTTGTGGACACAATTAAATGTACACTTTAATCATTGTAACCCTGGTGGTTTAAATACAAAATCTAAAATGTAGCATGTCCAAGAATAAAATAAAATACAGAAAAATTATAACATTCATCTAGTTTATGCACCAGCTGGGGGGATGAGTGCAGGGCAGAGGGGAAGCCTGCTAGTAGTGGCCAAGCTGGGCCAAGGTAAGCTGCCTGGGGTGGGTTACATAATGCAAGTGAAGGCTGTACTACTAGGTGGGCTAGATGTAAACAACACTTGACACGGTGTATGAAAACATGAATAAAAGCTATTCATTCCAATCAATTTCTTTTGAAAGTTCAGATTTTAAAAGAATAAATCCTTATGCATATATGCTGGGAAAATTAAATCAACAGTGTCAAAGTTGGACAAAATTTAAGGTATTGATTTTTTATTTATGCTAATAACTTGAAAAATTTGCAAAATTCAGATCTAATTTTGGGTAAACAATTGAATCTTGATTAAATAAAGTTATATTCCTGAAAAAAGTCTCTAGGTTCAGCAATTCTCATGTTAGGGGAGTAAATATATTTCCTGATTTTTTAAAAAATTGCATTATGTTTTGGCCCATAACTTCAAAATAATACCCAATACTGACCTAATTTTTGGTATGTTCATAGAAAATGTATAAAAGAATGTGAATACTAAATACGATCAAAAACAGATCAGTGGTTTTGATATTAGGCAGCCTTGAAGTGTAACAATGGCTTTTTTTTTTATGGAAAACAGAGTTTTTTTTCCTTAATATCTCGAAGGAACAAAGTCCTAATGACCCAATTTTCGGTATGGTAGGAGATTTTGTCAACAGCCTGGGGAGCATTGAGATGTGCACTGAATGACCTACAGTCATCAAAGTGGACTGCTTGACAATGTAAGGGAATACAACAAGAGCCTCCAAACAAGGGACCTATGGGTCACTGTGCTCAGCTGACGTTAACCTTGAAGGTAAAAATCTAAAATAATATCAAATGGAGATAAAGTGTAAGAGGAAGAGGTAATAAAGGCCATGGTTGGTTTATATGATTGGTTTGTATTGATGAGCAAGAAATTGTTGCAAAAAATATTTTGTGACCTGACCATGTGTTTCCTAATGTTAAAACTAAAGCATGTGAGCAGTTTGTGAACAAATGATCTGTACTATTACCATGATCATTAGTTGTTTTTTTGATTAACTGTTGACATTTCAGTAGTTTACACATTTGTTCAATGGATCTATTTTTTTGTATAATATATATTATTAAATATATATGTAATTTTTTAATGAAATGTATACAGTTGAAATAGAGCTAATAAACAACATAAAACAGGGCAAACAAAGCCTGATCTCAAATTCTGCTGAGGCAGGAAAATAATGAACAAATGTTTGTATTAAATCCTCATTTTTTTATCACATCAATTATTTTCTAATTTAAGTTTATATTCCTATACATTTCCAATTTAACATATATATCTGAATATAAAAGTTGATTAATTATTCTCAACTGCATCATCATAAATCTCAATCTTGTCAGATAACACCACATCATGCATACAAATGTTTATTTATTTTTTACCACAAAAATATATCTTTTAAATCTGCAAAACAATAAATATCTAAAAATAATACTTGATTTAGATTTCACAATTTTTAATTGTGTCTTTATTTATCCATAATGTGCTTCATATTTTAAAATAATTTAAGCATACTGATGGGTTCAATTATATTTGTTAAAATCATTTAAAAGAAAATTGATTTCTTTAAAAATGCTACATTACACAACATTGCATCTTCTTGATTACACCTTGAATTATTTTTTCAAGGAAAGTTTTTGCATATCGGAGTGGAAACAGCATTACAATTAAGGAGATACAGTGAAAACAATAACAAATTGTGCATAACACATGGTGGGTCGGGTTTGGGGGGGGGGGTGATTGGGGTGGTGATATGAGAATAACTGTACACCTGTCACAGCAGGGGATCTCCCCCAGTGACTGTAACAAATCAGAAACCCTGGCATAGCTGACTTACAGTGACCTGGAGTGTGACCCTGAATCTGTAATCAAAGCAAGTGACTACAGAAAAAACAAGGGACCTATGGGTCACGACGCTCAGCTGTTATATATGATAAAAAAATATTATTTAGAAATGAGGCACATGCTGATTTTGTGTGGTAATAAATATAAGCTGTATTATGAGTTGTTGTTGTTTAGCTTATGTATGATTTTGATAGTACCTTTGGAGACAGGGAAGAGGATTGATTTCATTTATTTTATTAACAAATGGAGTACTATTGTCACACAGATTTTGACTTGGCCATATAACTTATAAGCAGAACATATAATATATGAGTTTAACTATTTATTAAAAAAAATTACAAATATTGTCCCAAATATAATTTTTATAAAAAATAATAAGAGAATCATATGATTTTTTAAAAATGAAATATAACTGATATGATTATTAAAATAATATTAAAGAATATATTCATGAATGCATTCATGAATACATTTTGAAAGTATTTGCACGAGTATTCATATACTTTCATTTTTACCTGAATTCCTATTCTTTATGCAAGAAATTTTATAATGGAGTACATAATCATATTCGTATTTAAATACAATTACAAAGTATTCGCACCATGTCTGGTATTTATTCAGTTTCACCAACCAATGATGCTGAGAATCCAGAATATACAAAATTCACACATTTAAATAATGATCATAAGTACCTGGTTTTATGGCTTTTATTTATATTAAAAAATAACTGTAAAAAATTCATTTTGGACTAATTTCACATCAATGTACACACTAGACACAGTAGGAATCTAGATTAATATTATCAACTGCATCTTTGTCTATCATTAATTTCCTTCATATGATCCCTAATGATTAGTAATGAATAATATGATTTACTTCTTTATCATTAAAATTGAACTGAAAAATGCCATAGGTGACTGCATGGTGTTATTTTGAATATGTGACATTCTACCCTTCGATACAAGATTCTTATATCATCAGTAACTGCAAGTTAATTTCCTGTTATTATAAACTAACAAATTCCTTTTCTATTTTTCTTTAATTTGTTATTAAAAAACAATAAAAATTTATTAATTTATTGTTTATTGTTATGTTGTTGGTTAAAACTTCTAGATGAGTTGGGTTGGACACCTGGATCAACTGTGGCTGGCCATAAGCTGCCTGGATTCCTGTATGCCTCGCCTCAAGCGTGCATAATTTGATGAAAGGTCAACAAGGTCAACATACAGGTGACTGAAGAGGGGCTGGAGAGAGCCAAAGTCTGACAGGGTCTCATAAAAAACATAAATAAAAGCTACAATTTTTGGCCAATTTCTTTCAGCTTTCTAAACTAAAAAGCTGAAATCCTAATGTGTGCATGATATGAAAATTATATCAACAGTCCTCACAGGACACAAACGTGCCATGGTCACAGTTGGGCAAAATTTAAGGTACTAATTTTATATTTATACTAATAACTTATAAAATTTGAAAAATTCAGAACTAATTTAGGGTATTCAATTGAATCTTGATTAAATAATGTTACATCCCTGACAAAAAAATCTCTAGCTTCAGCAATGCCCTTGTTAAGGGAGTAAATATATTTCTTGATTTTTTACAAAGTGCATTATGTTTGGGCCCATAACTTAAAACAATTACCCAATACTGACATCATTCTGGCATGTGCATAGAGAATGAAAAATATGTATATTATATATGATTAAAGTCAGATCAGTGGTTTTGATATTAGGCAGTCTTGAAGTGTAACAATGGGTTTTTAATGGAAAAATGAAGTTTTTCATTAATATCTCGAAGGTATTAAGTCCTAGTGACCAAATTCTTGGCATGGTAGGGGATTTTGGAGACATCTAACTGTATGCTGAATTTAAGGAACTAAGAGCTGAAGCTGGGGAGCTGAGCTCTTGCAAACTGCATAACACTAGCTTGATGTAAACAATATGTTACATGGTGCTTGAAAACTTGATTAAAATCTACAGTTTTTGATCAACTGGTTTCAAATTTTTGGTGTTAACAGTTGAAATGCTAACAAAAACATGCTGTGAAAATTAAATCCACAGTACTTACAGGAAAAAAACGTGCCATGGTCAAAGTTGGGCAAAATTTAAGGTACCAATTTTTTATTTTTATTAATATTTTAGAAAATTTAAAAGATTTTCATCTCATTTTGGGTATACAATTTAATTTTGATTAATTAAAGTTATATTACTGGAAAAAAGGTCGATAGCTTTAACATTTTTTGTGTTAAGTGATCAAATATCTTTCCTGATTTTTTACAAAATGCATTATGTTTGGGCCCATAACTTTTTTAAATTAAATAATACAGACATAATTTCTGGCACGTACATAGGAACTATATAGAGGAATAATTATGGTAAATATGAGGAAAAACAGATGAGTGGTTTTGATATTAGGCAGTCCTGAAGTGTGAAAATAGGTTTTTAATAAAAAATTGAGGTTTTTCCTTAATTTCTCAAAGGAATAAAGTCGCAAAGACCCAGTTTTTGGCTTGGTAGGAGATCTTGGGGACATCTAACATTATGCTGAATTTTGGATTCCTAGGTCTTACGGTTTCAAAACGTGCCACATCTATGGACGGACTGACGGACGGACAGACAGACGGACGGACAACGGACCACGACTATAGCTCAGATGACTTATAGTCAGCTGAGCTAAAAAATTCAATAACTAGCCTAATTTTGCAGCTTTTATTTTCAAATTTCAGATTTTAACAGATTAAATCCTTATGTATACATGGTGTGAAAATTAAATTCCACAGTACTTACAGGAAAAAAACGTGCCATGGCCAAAGTTGGGCAAAATTTAAGGTACCAATTTTATATTTTTGCCAATATTTAAAAAAATTTAACAGATTTTGATCTAATTTTTGGTATACAATTAAATTTTGATTAATTAAAGTTGTATTACTGGAAAAAAGTCCCTACCTTTAACACTTTTGGTCTTAAGTGACCAAATATCTTCCTGATTTTTTTACAAAGTCCATTATGTTTGGGCCCATAACTTTTTTAAATTATATAATACTGACTTCATATCTGGCATGTACATAGGAACTATATAGAGGAATATTTATGGTAAAAATGAAGAAAACCAGATGAGTGGTTTTGATATTAGGCAGTCCTGAAGTGTGAAAATGGATTTCTAATAAAAAATTGAGGTTTTTCCTTAATATCTCAAAGGAAAGAAGTCCTATTGACCCAATTTTTGGCATGGTAGGAGATTATGGGGACATCTAACTGTATGCCGAAATTCAGATTCGTAGGTCCAACGGTGTCGAAACGTGCCAGTCTTACGGACGGACATCCAGACGGACGAACAGACAGACAGACGGACGGACAAACAGACAGACGGACGGACGACGGACAATGGACTATGACTATAGCTCAGATGACTTATAGTCAGCTGAGCTAAAAACAGATAGATGCTGTGCAAAAGTGGTTGCAGGTGGCGCCACCATTTTTGTGTATGTTATAAAGCTATCCAAGGGCTACATTTGTGCAAATTTTTTCCCCCAATTGTTCAAATGTTTTTTGAGATATGTGGGTTTATATGTGGTAACAGCCGCACAAAGAGGCTTGGCAGAGAGGAAAGGTCAGAGGTCAACCAAAAATGAGGGCGCAGCAGTTTACATGTGTCCCGATCATAATTCCAAATTTTTAACAAGGCCTACAGGCCTAATGCGAACCTGTGCATTGGGAAATACACCAGGTATAATGCTTCAATGCTGGACCATTACTTCTCATGTATATGAACAATGCAGGTACTTAACATTTTGAATAAGAAACAATTACACAAACATCACTGCTGAAATTCTGGCATGGGTGCACACAACACAACTAGGGACCCATGGGTCTCAACGCTCAGCTGAATTTGTCTATAAGGATATTTTTAAAGAAATTTTTCAGAATGACAGTCCTGTGACCTTAACCAATGACCTTGTGACCAAAAAATCTTAGAACTTAATATCCCTGAACTTGCAGCATTATGATTATTGTAACAATCTTTTAAATGACCTTGACCTCTGACCAGATAACCTCAAATTCTACAGGTTTCCTCACTTTAGGCGAGTAAGCCATGTGTGAATGTTGGAAAGTTCAGGATGAAAAGTTTGATTTACAGTGCATCCACAATCTTTTTAAAGATGTGGCTCCTGTGACCTTCAACTTGGATCGCTGGACCCTGGTAATAAAAATGAATTTACTTATGTGGTTGGTCATTATTAAATCAAGTTTAAAAGCCAGTTTATTTTAAGTAAATAAATGGAAAAATATTCGTTAAAATAGAAAAAATACAGGTGGCGCCACCACGTTTCAGGAACTGACAAAACAAGTCATGGTCAATATTCAAGGCAAGATTCATGACAAACCATGCATTAATTATCAAGATGTTGGAGGTTTTGTATCAAAATTCTTACTATTCTGGGGGGTTCTTTCAAGCCCCGTAGCTCAAAGGATATAGGTCGCAGTGACCTAATTTCAGGTTTCCAAGGAGATTTTTTACTGACCTCCCTGGATTATCACTTAGAAGTTTCTAGGACCAGCTGTTACGATTTGTGCCCTGCTAACGGCTGGCCGGATATCCGTATGGACGACGGACAAAGCGCCATTCCTACACCTCAGTTGACTAACAGTCAGCTGAGCTAAAAATGATTGTAGCTGGCACCACCAGTCTTGTATACAACGAAGCTATCAGAGATATATACATATGCCCAAGTTCAGACTGATATATCAAACCCCTCCTGATAAATAAGCAGGGACACACGCTGTGCAAAAATTATTGTAGGTGGCAATATTCGATAGGTATAAATATGCCCAATTTCAGGATGATATATCAAATACTCTACAGAAATAAGCAGGCACAAAGTCACACACTGTGCAAAAGTCACTGTAGGTGGTGACACCTGTCTTGTGAACGAGAAACCCATCAAAGACACATAGACAGGTCAAAATATCAGGCCAATACATCAAACTTACCTTAAGTCTGATGCATGGGGCTGACCACGCTTAGGTGAGAAAGGCAGTTGCCCCGAGTGAACTGTGACAAATTTGCTTGCTCAGGCTACTGCACTGAGTGAACTCATGACCTGCACCTGGCTAGACTGGGTGAACTTTTAACCTGTACCTGGCTGCACTGAGTGAACTCTCGACCTGTTGCCTAATCTGATACAGTTGGCAGTCTGCAAAAGCTATAAATAGATTGGCTCCACATGCAGCCCTGAGAGGCATGACACCCATGAGGTGATCACATGGTGCCCATGAGGTGTTCACATGTCACCCATGAGGGGATCACATGCCTTGTGCTTGGCTGCACTGACTGAACTCTTGACCTATATCTGGCCGCACTGAATGAACTCTTGATATATTGCCTAATCTGAAACAGTTGGCAGTTTCTTAACCTATTTAAATATACAGACACAATCTTAGCCTGTTGGCAAATCTGTTTACACATACTGAAAGACTTTGGCTAAAATGCATTTTTTTCAAGCTGACATATTCATAAACTTTTTATCAAAATATCTAGAAAAATAAAAGATGCAGTTTTTTCATAAATAAGCTGAATCCCACAACATTTGATATGACAGATTATAGCATAAAATCTGGGGATGGTAGATCCTGCTATTCTGAGAAATTATGGGTTAATGTACAGATGACCAATGACCCCTGTACAAAACTAGAATATCAGCAGAAGCTGACAAAAGCCCTCAGCCAAAAGAACAGTGTTTAGAGGTGGCAACAGTAACAAGTACTAAATATCTGTTCTCACATGGATGTATATCTGTACATGTCTCAGTTATAAATTTAAAATGGAGAGGTATGTACCATGATTCATAACGATCCACCAAATGCTTCCTGAAATATAAGCTTCTAAGTTTTATTCTATTATAACCTCTGTGACCTTGAAAAGTAGGTCAAGGTCACCCATCTTCGAACTTGACCGAGATTTTGTCCATATACATCTTCACCAAAGAAATAAAATTCCTATTGTGATTCATTTAAGAGATATCCCGCTCACAAGGACAAAGTTGAAAAATCCAAGAAAAATTCATTAAAAATCAGAAATTGTAGCTGACGTCCCCAAACTCATGCTGCAGTTACAGACCATCAGTCCCTATGATCATAGTAAGTATTGTGAAAATCCACCAAATGGTTCCTGAGAAATAAGCTTCTAAATGTTTTTTCTATAATCAGCTCTAAAACGTAGAAAAATATACATCTTTACCGAGGAAATAAAATTCTGACGGTGAATCCTTTTCAAGATATCCCGCTCACAAGGTAAAAGTTAACGGACGCCGGACGGACGGACGGACAGCTTGGGTGACGACAATAGCCCATCAGCCTAAGGGCTGAGGGCTAAAAAGGTCAATGCAGGTGACCACCAATACCTGAATTTCATATATGGCTCATGTGACCAACACTGGCAGAAAATTTGGTGATGATAGCTCTGGCGGTTTCTGAGATTGTCATTTTAGTATGCTTTTTCGGACAGATGACTAGGTTCAACTTCCTGTAATTCAGCAAAAATTCACTGAACTTAAACCATTTGAACAAACTTGAGAGATGATATGAAAGATTATTTCTGTGAAATATTGAACAAACTGGCTTGAGGAGAAGATTTTTTTAGGGTTTTTTAGCTTTTTCTCTATAAAATATGAGAAAATGCATATTTTTTCAGATGGCTAATTTTTTGCATTAAATTTCATGATGCTAGCTCCAGTCAATCCAATAGTATGAGTTAACGTATACCTGTGATTGTAAACATTGCCTGGCATGAGGAATATCAAAAATCATAAATCTACATTTTTTTAAAGTTTTTAAAAAACAATCTTGTCAATATTAACCAAAGATAACCTGAAATCTAAAAGTTTGGAGGCATGATGTAACGGATGCTGATAAACTGGTTCAAGGCTAGAAGTATCTGCTTCACACAGCTAACAAATGGTAAAATGACTCAATTCAATCTTTATTATTCAGCCAAAATTCATTCTTTGGAACCATAAAAGACAATTAATTATTATAAGAATTATTCAGGGGATTATTCTTGTAAAATATTAAACAAATTGGCCTCAGTGGCATCAGTCAAAAAACGTTTTGCAGGTTTATAACTCATATGGGAAAATAAAGCAAAACGGCTAAGTTAAGCTTCCTATAACTCAGCCAAAAATCACTGAACCAAAACCATTTGAACAAACTTGAATTATCAACATCTAAGGATAATTAATCTGTGAGATTTAAGAATTTGGCCCAGTGGTTTTTGAGAAGAAGATCTTTGTAGCCACTGACCTGAAATGGGCTGTTATGGCATATGACTAAATTCAGCTTCCCATAACTCAGCCAAAAGTCACTGAACTGAGACCATTTCAACAAACTTCAGAAAGCACTACCCTAGGATCATTTCTGTGCGATATTAAACAATTTGGCCATATGGTTTTAGAGAAGAAGTTTTTTGTAGCTGTCAGTATGATATTGGCATTGATGACCCCCATACAAAAAAGGCTGATGCAGGTGGCGCCACCAGTACCTCAATTTCAGATATGACTCATGTGACCAACATTAGCATAAAATTTGGTGATGATAGCTCCAGCCGTTTCTAAGATTGTAATTTTAGTATGCTTTTTCGGACAGATGACCGAACTTAAACCATTCGAACAAACTTGAGAGAGATTGTTCCAGGGATCATTTCTGTGAAATATTGGACAATTTGGCCGAACAGTTTCGGAGAAGAAGATTTTTAAAGCTTTTTTAGCTTTTTCCCTATCAAATCTAAGAAAATGCAGTTCGCCAAAAAATAAGCAAAATCCGATAGAGTTTTTTAGATGACTAATTTTTTGCATAAAATTTCGTGATGCTAACTCTTGCCGTTTTTAAGATAGTATAGGTTAACGTACAGACGCCGGACGACACCACACCATCGCATAAGCTCACAGGTTTGCTAAAAATTCTGCTGAGTGATTACAGAAGAGTTCTCTGGAAACTTATGTGGCGGCTGCGCAAGACAACTGAAAACATAGTAATCGCAAAACTCTGTTTTGGCGGATACAATAAAGATCAATTAAACCACAAACATATCTCAATCCACAGCATACCCAGGAACAAATTGAGATGCTTTTAGAATGATACTCCAAAGACAAAAGAATACATCATGCATTACTGTAACATTAGAATCAACAATCTGTGCCCCTTTCCCATCAATCTTTTTTATCAACATTCTTTTTTTAAACACATAATCCCATTTTTTTTATTATAACAAAAATCCTTTAATTTCTGCAATTTTTACCAACAGCACGAAAAACATAATATACGGTAGAACCTCCAAAATACAAACTCAGGGGAATGGACATTTTGCCCTCAATAGAGAGGTGCCCTTAGTATGGAGGTTATAGATTTTGTGACCTATTTTCAAGGGACAGCCTTTAAGTGGCTGTAGATAGGTGCCTTTAGTACAGAGGTGACTGTAAATAGGTGCCCTTAGTACAGAGGTGACTGTAAATAGGTGCCCTTAGTACAGAGGTGACTGTAAATAGGTGCCCTTAGTACAGAGGTGACTGTAAATAGGTGCCTTTAGTACAGGTGACTGTAAACAGGTGCCCTTAGTACAGAGGTGACTGTAAATAGGTGCCCTTAGTACAGAGGTGACTGTAAATAGGTGCCTTTAGTACAGGTGACTGTAAACAGGTGCCCTTAGTACAGGTGACTGTAAACAGGTGCCCTTAGTACAGAGGTGACTGTAAACAGGTGCCCTTAGAACAGAGATGACTGTAAATAGGTGCCCTTAGTACAGAGGTGACTGTAAATAGGTGCCTTTAGTACAGGTGACTGTAAACAGGTGCCCTTAGTACAGGTGACTGTAAACAGGTGCCCTTAGTACAGAGGTGACTAAATAGGTGCCCTTAGAACAGAGATGACTGTAAATAGGTGCCCTTAGAACAGAGGTGACTGTAAATAGGTGCCCTTAGAACAGAGATGACTGTAACTGTAAGGAGAGGCTCCACTGTATTCTGAGCAGTAAATGTCTATCATGGAACCATCTATTTTACTGATTCCTGTGGGCTCTCCGTCATTGTCTGAAGGCATGATGACATGACTTTCAAAGCACTGCAGACAATCAACAGGAAAAGAAATACAATACTGAGAGGCCAAAGAGTTAACCCCCACAACAATTCAAGATGCTACTGAACCAAATGGTACGTTTTTTTCCCATGGTGTCAACTGATTTTGGGTTTTTACAGAATTTTCACTAAAAGCAAAAAAGTAAGTTGAAAAGGGTGTTGGACCAGAGATACATAATTATTATAAAGATTACTAACCTGATGTGCCCGGCAGATGAGGTCCAAGTCATGTTTGTGCAGGTATTTTGCCACTACCTCGGCACCAAAAGTGAAAGACACGCCCCTGTCATTCTCGCCCCACCCTGTGACTTCTTTGTCAGGATCAGACCACAGCAGGTCACACAACAAGCCTTGGTCTGGTACGTCTGTTGGACGCATGATGCGACGGATCTGTTCCATGGACTGCAGGTCTGGACTCAAACCTGAAAGGATTATTTAACTGTTCAGGCATCGTAATCACAACCTGTACGGATTATGGGACAGTTCAGGCATAGCAATCACGTTGTTAAGGTCTTACAAATTAAATTTTTAATTTTTCAAATGCTTGTCAAATATTGGTTGTCCCTCCTGTTAGTTTAAAGTACAATTTAATTTTCTGGTGTTAACATTTGAGTAAATACAGCATCTTTTAAGACTTTGGACCGTTTTCAGTAAAAGGGAGAATTTTGTACTCTTTAATGTTAAGAAAGGTCTCAGGGGCTGATATGAGGAATTTCACCTAAAAGCACATTTTTAGAGGGGAAGGGGTAGTAATAAGGTCCATAGAAAGGCCCACATTAATCTTTCATTGCATACTTAATAATCCACTGAAGTTAAAAATAACACTACTAAGAGCTAGAGTGTGTTGATTACAATAAAAGTCCACTGTATTTAATAAGCCTTTTGCGCTTTTGTAAAAATGTATTTTTTTACATGTAGATGGCAATTAAACTCCTTGTGGAGGATGGCCTGGTTAAGATACAACTCTCCATATTCATGGATGCATTGAATCTAAGCCAGTTATTAATCTATTATCAAATCGGGTATGAAATAAAGAATTTCAATTATTGTATTTTTATTCATTTTCATACTTTTTTGGTCTCTCGCTCTTGCCTAGGAATCGATAAACAGCATACATGATGATGAAGTACCACTGTTATTTAACAAAGAAAGTCACATCCTTCATTATATGTTAGCACAGTAATGGATGAGAAGATTTGTATATTACTTGGTCTGCATAAATTCTCAGGTATTTAATAATCTTATTCTTATAGCATCTAAAAACAATAAGCGTTCTTCCTGGAAACATGTAAATGTCTATATAATATAAAGAGTTGGGGCTCAGGATGGCATGCAGCAGATTAAATAAACAAAACTGTCCAAAGTTGTAGATTTTCATGCATTGAAGTATGTCACACAACAGTACAGTAACTAAAAAATAAACACCATATTTACCTTGTTCATTTTATTAAAAATACTGTGGATAAAATTAAAAGTCCAGATTCTCATTCCCACATATGTCCCATATATGCACTGCCTCCAGGATTGGGCAGCCAGTCTCTCACCAGTTTCAGTACACAGTTTGACACAATATCCCTCCTGTGATATACATTCTACTTCTTTTGTGGGTCTCTATTCAGAGCCTGCGACTTCCTCTCCAGATAGGCAGGGTTATTCCATACACCCCTATGGTGTAACATCCTCCAGAAAAACCTGAACTTTGACTTTCTCAGCTGACTGTTTCTGTTATGTGGCAATCTTTGCGCTTGTGGCCACCAGCCCTGCTGATGAGTGCAGTCCGTGATGCAGGCAGAACAAAGACAGTGTGGACATTCTGCCTGGGCCCCGGTCCTGTGCTGTGGGAACACAGGCTCATCTTGGGGGTCATTACTTTCAGGTGTCTGTGAATCCCTGTCACCCTGTGCACCTGTGGTATGTTGTTGTTTATACCACTCCTGCTGATCCTCTACAGTGGCCAGTTTGACATTCCAACTACTATGTCCACACAGAGCATTGATGGTATCCTGTTGCTCATTTGTCACCGACATTGCCATTATTTTCATTTCTTCTTCCATGAAAATAACTGAAATGCTGGTAATCTCTAGAAACAGGTGTGAGTGTGTCTTTGATCAAATTGAGAAAGCATACCCTGCCAAACTAGGCTGTAACAACACAGACTAAACTTGATATAACCCTTATAGATCAACAGCAGGGTCAGTGTGTGTCTCACCTACCCTCAACATGGTTAATATCTGGTGTCTTACTAAGTGCAGGGTCAAAATCACCCCATTTCTGCCATTATGGTCATGTCTGGTCTCCTAGCATCTCCTCCAGTATCATCAAACAGCACAACTTTTTTTATGGGTATTATTGAAGATATTGGTTAAAAGATATATATATAAGGTGTAAGGCAGGAACTAGGGACCCATGGGTCTCGACGCTCAGCTGTATTTGTCTATTAGGATATTTTTAAAGAAATTTTTATGAATGACTTTCCTGAGAACTTATTATCCCTGAACTTGCAGCATTTAGATTATTGTAACATTCTTCTAAAATGCCGGTCTAGTGACCTTGACCTCTGACCAGGTAACCTCAAAATCTACAGATTTCTTCCACTTTGGGAAAGTAAGCCATGTGTGAAAGATGGAATGTTTGGGATGAAAAGTTGGATTTACACTGCATCCATAATCATTTTAAAGATATGGCTCCTGTGACCTTCACCTTTGACCTCTGAACCCTGAAAAGCAAAATGTTTTTTTATTTAAGTGGTGGGTCATTAATAAATCAAGTTTGAAGCCAATCTGTCTAGCCAAAGCAGAATTATCATCCATAAACTAGTTTGTGAATGGATGGGCCCTTTTACCTTGACTTCTGACCCTATGACCCCAAATCGAAAAATAATCTTGCCCTTTTGGCAGGTGAGTAATATCCTGAAGATGGAAGGTTTCTGATGAAAAGTTTGGCTTGAAAAGCATTCACATTCCTTTTAAAGAAATGGGTCCTGTGACCTTTACCTTTGGACCCTTAAATCAACAGGGTTCTTACTCGAGTGGTAAACCATATATAAGTTAAGTTTGAAACCAATATGTCAACTTAAACTGGAGTTATCATCTGAAAACTAATTTGTGAACAGACGGCCCATGTGACCTTGACCTTGTGACCCTTTACTGGCAAGTCAGCTAAATGTGCAAAATGGAAAGTTTTGGGTGAAAAGCTTGGCTTAAAATGCAGCCATAATCTTTTTAAATAAGTGAGTCTTGTGACCTTTGACCTCTTGACCCTAAAATCATACAGGTTCTTTCTTTAGTAATGGGCAATGTATAAGTCATGTCTGAAATCCATATGTCAATCCTACCTGGAGTTATCATCTGGAAACAAATTTGTGTGGATGGACGGATGGACAGTGGACAGACAGACAGATGAACAAACAGACAGACAAGGTGATTACTATACGGCATCTACTTGTGATCAATAAACACACCAGGTTTGGGGACATTAGATGGAATCATAGCTTAGAAACTGACATGATTGTTGTCATTTTATAGTAAACCATTTGAACAAACTTGTGAGAGATTGTTACAGGAATCATTTCTGTGAAATATTAGACAATTTGGCTGAACAGTTTCAGAGAAGAAGATTTTTAAAGCTTTTTCAGCTTTTTCCCTATAAAATCTTAGAAAATGCAGTTAGCCAATAATAAGCAAAATCCGATTGAGTTGTTTAGATGACTAATTTTTTGCATAAAATTTTGTGATGCCAACTCTTACTGTTTTCAAGATAGTATGGGTTAACATACAGACGACAGCCAACTGATGATGGCTTTCAGACAACGCCACACCATCGCATAAGCCCACAGGTTTGCTAAAAATACTGGTGGTGCCACCACTTTTCGGGAACTGACAAATTTTTGAATTCAGACAAGTCTGTTATTCGATAGGTCTGGAGCCAACGTAGGTACCAATCATCCCTGTGAATTTGGGAAAGCTGCAGTATGTTGTTGTTGAGTTATCGGGTGTGAAAGAAAATCGGCGATTGGGCTGTGGCGGCCATAATTGAATTCCAACAAGTCTGTAATTCAATAGGTCTGGAGCTGTCATAGGTACCAATCATCCCTGTGAATTTGGGAAAGCTGCAGTATGTTGTTGTTGAGTTATCACGTGCGAAAGAAAGTGTCACTGTTGGAAGGACGGAAGTACGGATGGACAGAAGGACGGACTGACACGGTGATCAGTATAGGGCACCGCTTACCAAGCGGGGCCCTAATTATCAAGATATTGGAGGTATTGTATCAAATTTTTTATTATTCTCGGGGGTACAAAGTGCCATACCTGTACCTCAGTTGACTCACAGTCAGCGAGCTAAAAACACATGTAGCACTCAGTCACTTGTTTGACGCTGATACAACTAGACAATTTTAGCTAAACTTTACTACCTGAATACGGCAGCAGAAAGAATGCAAAAGCACAGTTCCCTACATGGAAGACAACCAAAATTCCAGCCTGAGTGTCCAGGTGACAGTACTGGAAAGGAAAACCAACTCCAGAAATTAAGACTAATGAAGGAAGAGATGCCAAACAAATCTGTGACAAACACAGACACACCTGAGCTAGCACTTGATTTCTGGCTGGATCACAACATCAAAATTCAGTCAGATAGGCAGAATGTAAGCAGTGAAAAAAATGTGCCCCAATCATATGTACCTGTTTCAGCCAGCAGTGTCAACCAGCCTATGTTTGGCAACACGAAAGACTATACAGAAACTGGTGAATCAGATTGGTGCACATTAATGTTAATGTAAAGAAGATCTAGTTTGGAATGACAGTTCTACACTGGGCCACACAGCATTTATTAAGTTTGCCTGTAGTGCCAAGCACCAGATTTAGTGGGGAGCATCACCATATTTACCTGATGGCACCAGCCTTGTCAACATGAGATTCATCTATGGTTATATGACAAGTGGGATGCTACCTCCACATTATGAATGTTTTACTGAAGCTGCAGATTTTGGACAGATAGGACATACCCGTATCACAGAGATGGTTGCCACCTTTAGTGACTGCGTTAACGAGAAGGCCAAGGATTCTTGCTGTACAGCTCTTCTTGAGGAGATAGAAAATAATGAGGACCTCACAGAAGGTATAACAATTGTAACTGATGCTCATCACAAGGGTAGAAAACATGCAACAGACTGATGTTGTTTGCATCGGCTATCAATCTCACAATGTTTTGAGAAGTGAACATATAACAAAATCAGACGAGACAACAACCCAAAAACATGAGAGAATTGGTACAAAGCGACTGTATAAATATTTTGATGCAGAAAAATAGAGAATGGTGTACATGCCCATGACAAAATTGCAACAATAAATAAATTTATATGAGAAGAAAGGAAATTCACAGTAAACCAGAATGACATGCGGCCTGCTCATGGAAGAAG
Source organism: Sipunculus nudus (assembly GCA_026874595.1). Classification (NCBI taxonomy): domain Eukaryota; kingdom Metazoa; phylum Annelida; class Sipuncula; order Golfingiida; family Sipunculidae; genus Sipunculus; species Sipunculus nudus. The sequence goes on along the minus strand of CM049312.1, from coordinate 83,537,401 downwards.
GCCATAACACATCTGGCCAGGGGGACAAACTACAAGCACTGTCTGACATGGCATTGGCAGCTCAGTGATAAAGCAGGGTCATTAAGGACACATTTTCATTGGGCCATGAGGAAATGCCAGAATGATCCTGACCAGCAGCGGAGTCAACTTGATAATATTGTGAATCATTATCAAAATGACCATGCTAGATGCAACAAATCTTCACAGTGCAAAACTGACCCTCATCATTAACCATCTAAAATTATCCTTAAAGATTTGAAAGCAGTTGAGCCTGATGTCAAAAGTGATAAAACAATCTTCTGTAAACAGAAATGCTTCATCTTATGCATTGGCACTAGATACTTATTATGAAAGTTGAAAGTTTTTTTTACAAAGTTTTAAATATATTCCATGATAAACAGTGTTTTGATATACTCAGTATGAGATGCGTACTAACTTATTATGTTGAAAGTTTTAACAAAGTTTTAAATATATTCCATGATAAACAGTGTTTTGATATACTCAGTATGAGATGCGTACTAACTTATTATGTTGAAAGTTTTAACAAAGTTTTAAATATATTCCATGATAAATGGATAGTGTTTGGATACACTCAGTACGAGATGCGTACTAACTTATTATGTCGAAAGTTTTAACAAAGTTTTAAATATATTCCATGATAAACGGAGAGTGTTTGGATACACTCAGTATGAGATGCGTACTAATCTCGCTATTTTTCACTAGAATGAAAATGTTGACAGGCCATGTACCAGCAGGTGGAACCCTGAGCAAGCAGAGGCTCCCAGGAGGTCAGCAGGTAAAAAGAATCTCAAGCCTACTACTTATACTTATAGAAAAAACATTTGGACACGTTGGATCTCTAGGTTTTATACATCATAGCATCAGACACTTTCCCAAAATTATATTTTCACAGTACAAAACTGGACATAGACTGTTATATTTCTAGTATTTGACCTGATGTTCTTATGGATTGTAATACATGTATACCTTTTGTATAAAAAGTTGGACAAATTTACACTTCAAAATATTTGGTAAGTACCATTTTATTATAATCATATGAATAGACTGGGATGAGTGAGAACATGGACCCATAACAACAGCCATGTGAGTTTGTTCATAAACAAAGAGGGTGACTCAGGGTTTGCTCCTGATACGGCCAATCATACTGCTTTGCACCTCCCACCCGGCAAATGTGAACTTGGGCTGACTTGAGCAGATATATTTAATTGTATTGCATAAACAACACAAGCTATGTCAAAACAGATAATGTTATTAAGTCCTTTGTAGTATTAGGAACATGTCTGCCAAAATCCAGCTCAGATAAAATCTTCCTTCACAGCTAATATTCAGAGCTCAAGTGAACAGTTGCAGATATTATGTTAAATTCCATGTTGCCCAGTAACAATCCCTGGTATTTATTATGGAACCCCGTCTTTAAAAGTATTTTACCTAAGTTTTACCCATGTTTCATCCAGGGTTTTGCCCAGCATATTACCCAGGACACCCCCCCCCCCCCTGTTTATGTGCTTGTATCAAGTAGAACCCAAGTTTAGTGTCTTTCAGATGGGTCAGCAGGAGTTATTCACACATTTTGTGAATCTTGGTAACGAGCCAAGTGGCTGTGACCACATCAAAACTGTCTAAGAAAGCCATTTACCACTCACACTTTTACTCATGCCTGTCTAAGCAGAGGACTATGCTCTGAACACAGCGCGTTACCTCCTGGTGATCTTCAACTCACACGCTGTGAGAAATAGCAGAATTCTTCAGGTTTGGCAACACCCAGTCAGTCTGCGCTGGATAAATTAATATCTGATTGGCTCTGCGTTTAAACAAATCTGCAGAACTGGTAGATGAAATCTGATTGGCTTGACGTGTAAACAAACACAGTTGCACCCGTAGCAAACTCGTGTAGCACTGCAAGAAAGGAAATATGCAGACAGTGGGGGATAACTAACCTCAGGTCACACCAGCAAGTCAGTATAGTGTTGATTAAAGTTAATGATGTTTCGTGTGTATTCCAACAGGGGGGGGGGGGGGGGGGTTAAAAAGGCTCTGCTACCATGCGCTTTCCACCGAAGTGCAAAGTGACCGATCCCTCGAAGAACATCCAATTGTGCTGGTGATATCAGATCTGCAATGTAATTGATTAAATATTAAGCTGGAGGAATTCCACAGACAGCATTGCCTGGTGGCCAAACCTGACTAGCAACCACAGTTTTATTCAGCAGGTACCGTAGCCAATATTTGAGCACAGCGCAACCGCTGCTTATGGAGCGTATGCAGAGGACTATCTCTACACAATATCAACTGCAGATAAAACCTAGATATCCTGGGTAATACCTGGGTGAAACCTATTTACCCTGCTCAGGTGCTGGGTAAAACTTGCGAACCTTGGATGTGACTGTCCCATAGTACATTTATTTGTCACTTGAACTGTGTTCGTTTGTAAGCTGTGTATGGTGGAGAGGTTGGAGAATAACTAAATATGGACTTACCTCCATGACAGCAAAAGATTTTTTCATCTATTATAGCTGCGATGGGTAAACAGTTGAAGCAATCTGTGAAGGTCTTCCAAAGTTTTATATTATATCTCCTTTTGCCTGAAATAAATCATAACAATGTAATAACAACTGACCAATATTAAACAAGTGACCCATGGGTCATGACGCTCAGCTGACTGGGAAAATTCGCAAAAGGAAATTTTATCATCAGAATGGTAGTATATACCCATTCAACTGAAGCATCAAACAGATTAACCAACAGGCCAAGATTTAGTCTGTATTTATATATCTCAAAAATAGAGAAAAATGTGTAAACTTTTAAAACTAGAATACGGGTAACCAACAAGTGACTACATGTATCTGCCAAAATCGGATAGTGAGGCATGGATTGAGTGGCAAGGGGAAATAGAGTGAGGTATGTTGCATATTAGCATGGAGGCCTGCAGCCTAAATGTGTATGTAGGTTGTGCCACCTACCACAAATCCAGAAAGCTGTCCAAGTTGTATACACCTGCAAAATTTTAGGCAGAAAAGTCAAACCACTACATGTATATGAGCGATTTTTGCCCATGGCAGACAAACAGACAAACACTGTGCTAAAATCTTTGCAGGTAACCCCTCCAGTTTTGTGTATGAAAAAGACCTATGTGAGATCTAAACACATGCACAATTTTGGCCCAATCGGTCAAATGGTTCCTGAGATATGAGCTTGGATGTGTCCAGCGTTAACTAGAATGTAGGTGGCGCCACCTGTCATAAAATCAAGAAAGCTGTCCACGATGTATAAACCTGCAAAATTTTAGGCAGTTATGTCGAACCACTACAGAGAAATGAGTAATTTTAGGCCACGGCAGACTAAGACAGACGCTGTGCAAACATTGTTACAGGTGGCGCCACCATTTTTTGTATATGTTACAGAGCTATCAAAAGGCTACATTTGTATAAATTTTATTTCCTGATCGGTCAAACGGTTCCCGAGATATAAGCTTGGATGTCATCAGCGTGAACGTGAACGTAGGTGGCGCCACCTGTCATAAAATCAAGAAAGCTATCCTGGATGTATACACATGACGAATTTCAGGTGAATTAGTCAATTCACTGCAGAGATATGAGTGATTTTAACCCAAGGCAGATGAACAGATGGACACTGTGCAAACATGGTTACAGGTGGCGCCACCATTTTTTGTGTATGTTATAAAGCAATCCAAGGGCTACATTTGTATCAATTTTATTTCCTGATCGATCAAACGGTTCCCGAGATATGAGGGTTTATGAGTGGAAACAGACCCACAAATGGACACTGGATAGAGAGGAAAGGTCAGAGGTCAATGCAAATTGGTTAGGCACCAGTTCACATGTGACCCGATAATATGTGTAAGTTTGGGAAAAATCGGTCAATTAGTCTCCGAGGAGCTCTCTGGAAACGAACGCCGCTGCGGCGGAGGAACTCGGTCAAAAACATAGTATCCGCAAAACTTCGTTTTGGTGGAAACAAAAATACAGGTGGCTCCACCAGTCTGCAGAAACTAATAAAAACACTTAATGGTCAATATCCATGCAAAAAATCATGGTGATCTCTGCATTAGTTGTTCAGATACTTCAGTTTTTGTATCAAATTGTCCATTATTCTGAGGGATACTTCGGAGTCCTATAGCTTGAAGGATATGGGTAACAGAGACCTAATTTCAAGTTTCCACAGGCACCTTTCATGGGCCTCCTTGCATGACAAGAATGAAGATTCTAGGTCCAGTTGTTGCGATTTGTACCCTGTTGACAGATAACCACATCTTTAAAGGTCTCAAAAAAAAGAAAAAAATTCGTAAAAATTTGAAAAAAAAAATAGAGGTGGCACACCCAGTCTGCAGAAACTGATGGAACAGCTCATGATCAATATGTATGCCGAAAATCATGACCATCAGTGTTGTAGTTATTGAAATACTGCAGTTTTTGTATCAAATTTTCCATTATTCTGGGGGGGGGGGGAATTTTGGACCCATACAGCTTAAAGAATATGGGTAACAGAGACCTAATTTTAAGTTTCCATGGAGACTTTTCATGGGTCTCCCTGTGTGTCAAGAATGAAGATTCTTGGTCCAGTTTTTATGATTTGTGCCCTGTTAACAGATGTTCATATCTTTAAAGGTCTCAAAAATACAGAAAAATTTCGTAAAAAAAAAACCGAACAAATACAGGTGGTGCCACCAGTCTGCAGAAACTTATGAAACACTCCATGATCAATATCCATGCAAACAATTATGGTTATCTCTGCATTAGTTGTTCAGATACTTCAGCTTTTGTATCAAATTTTCCATTATTCTGAGCTGTACTTTGGAGTGCCATAGCTCAAAGGATATGGGTAACAGAGACCAAATTTCAGGTGTCCATGGAGACTTATCATGGGTCTCCCTGTGTGTCAAGAACGAAGATTCTAGGTCCAGACATTACGATTTGTACCCTGTTGACAGATAACTACATCCTTAAAGGTCTCAAAAATTCCAGAGAATACAATTCGTGAACATTGAAAAATACAGGTGGTGCCACCAGTCTGCACAAACTGATGAAACATCTCATGATCAATATGTATGTCGAAAATCATGACCATCAGTGATGTAGTTAATGAGATATTGAAGTTTTTGTATGAAATTTTTGACTATTCTGGGGGGTAATTTTGGGTCCCATAGCTCGAAGGATATGGGTAACAGAGACCTAATTTCTGGTTTCCATGGAGACTTTTCATAGGTCTCTCAGTGTGTCGAAAATGAAGATTCTAGGTCCAGTCGTTACGATTTGTGTCACGCTAACAGATGACAGCATCCTCAAAGGTCTCAAAAATAGAGGAAAAAATCGTAAAAAATCAAACAGTACAGGTGGCGCCACCAGTCTGCAGGAACTGATCAAACATCTCATGATCAATATGTATGCTAAAAATGAAGACCATCAGTGATGTAGTTATTGAGATATTGAAGTTTTTGTATGAAATTTTTTACTATTCTGGGGGGGGGGGGGGTACTTTGGGGCCCCATAGCTCAAAGGATATGGGTAACAGAGACCTAATTTCTGGTTTCCAAGGAGATTTTTCATGGACCTCTCAGTGTGTCAAGAATTAAGATTCTAAGTCCAGTCTTTATGATTTGTGCCTTGTTAACAGATGTTCACATTTTTAAAGGTCTCAAAAATAGAGAAAAAAATTCGTAAAAAAATCGAAAAATACAGGTGGCGCCACCAGTCTGCAGGAAGTGATGTAACATCTCATGATCAATATGTATGCCAAAAATCATGACCATCAGTCAAGTAGTTAATGAGATATTGAAGTTTTTGTATGAAATTTTTGACTTTTCTGGGGGGTACTTTTGGGCCACATAGCTCGAAGGATATGGGTAACAGAGACCTAATTTCTGGTTTCCAAGGAGATTTTTTATGGACCTCTCAGAATCCCAAGTTACAAGGTTCTAGGTCCAGTGGTTACGATTTGTGCCTGGTTAACGGACGGACAGACGGACAGACTGTCAGACGGACGACGGCCAAAAAGTGATCGCTATAGCTCAGATGACTTTCAGTCAGCTGAGCTAAAAAACCTTGTTTCAAATTAATCTATTTAGGACCAGCATATATATTTATAATATTTTAAATCATTTTTTAAATGCACTGCAAACCATACTAAAGATTTAGGTAGAAAATCATTTGGGCTGCAGAAAATGGAACCATAATTAATGTGTGATATATTTCACAAGAAAAACAATAAGAATAAAGATGCAGCCTCATGACAATCTATATGAAGATGGAATATTGTCTTAGCATAGCTCATAATAATATTTAATAAATATGATTATCTTTTATGACAAATCTATGCATTTTGAGACCATAATTAATTAACTATAAGGTATCTAACATAATAAGCGCCCCTCCCTTAATAAGCGCCCCCACCATAATAAGCCCCCGTCCCCCCCCCCCCACCCACAATTTGGGAGGAGATGATATTAAGAAAACTGAGGGATGAGCCTAACCTTACTTTTCTCCCAATCAATATATTAATATATGGTGCAGCATAATGCTTTCATTTCTCCCTGTCAAGCTTTAAAGCAACCGCCAGTTTTTATTCTATCCCCGTCAGGCTTTATCATCTAATATAATATTAATATTAGTTGCACACAAGAGTAAATTAACAAGTGTGTCACAGATTATATTGACTGTGTCTGTGAAGGCTGGCCCTGCAGGTGGCCATGCTGATCAGGTGACCTGAATTAGGGTACATATATTGATGTATCATGCAATGAAATATATTTATTTGGTGTTTGTTATTTTTCATAATTTCTAAGTTTATTAAAATAATATTAAACTAGACATTTCTTGGCACCGCAGGTGCCAGAGTATCCCCAGACATAGTAGGCCCCCCCCCCCTTTAAGAACAGACCCCGATTTTTAGCAGCATATACTGACACTTTGCATATTTATTGTTTCTTCCATCTAACAATCCACAATCTTGTTGAAGATGTTGGTCATGTGACCTTGATCTTTTTAAAGATGTGTCCTGTGACCTTGACCTTTGACCTCATGACCCCAAAATCAATTTGGGTCTTGCTTTTCCAATGGGACATATGCAAGTCAAGTTTGAAATCCATACATCAATAAAGCAGGAATGATCATCCAGAAACTAATTTTTTTTACAGGTGGCTCCTGTGACCTTCACCTTTGACCTCAAAATTGATAGGGGTTTTTCACTCTTGGCAGGTGAACTATATGTGCAAGATGAAAGATCTGAGACAAATTGTTTGGCTGAAAATGCATCCACAATCTTTATAAATATGTGTCCTGTGACTTTGACCTTTGACCTCATGACCCCAAAATCAATTTGGGTCTTGCTTTTCCAATGGGACATATACAAGTCAAGTTTGAAAACCATACATCAATAAAAGCAGGAATTATCATCCAGAAACTAATTTTTGGACAGATGGCTCCTGTGACCTTCACCTTTGACCTTGTGACCTCAAAATTGATAGGGGTTTTTCACTCTTGGCAGGTGAACTATACGTGCAAGATGAAAGATCTGAGACAAATTGTTTGGCTGAAAATGCATCCACAATCTTTATAAAGATGTGTCCTGTGACCTTGACCTTTGACCTCATGACCCCAAAATCAATTCGGGTCTTGCTATTCCAATAGGTCAAATTCAAGCCAAGTTTGAAATCCATACATCAATAAAAGAAGGAATTATCATCCAGAAACTAATTTTTGGACAGATGGCTCCTGTGACCTTCACCTTTGACCTTGTGACCTCAAAATTGATAGGGTTATTCCTCTCTTGGCAGGTGAACTATATATGCAAGATGAAAGATCTGAGATGAAATGTTTAGCTGAAAATGCATCCACATCTTTTTTAAAGATGTGTCCTGTGACCTTGACCTTTGACCTCATGACCCCAAAATCAATTCAGGTCTTGCTTTTCCAATGGGACATATACAAGTCAAGTTTGAAATCCACACATCAATAAAAGCAGGAATTATCATCCAGAAACTAATTTTTGGACAGATGGCTCCTGTGACCTTCACCTTTGACCTTGTGACCTCAAAATTGATAGGGGTCTTCCACTCTTAGCAGGTGAACTATATGTGCAAGATGAAAGATCTGGGATGAATTATTTGGCTGAAATTGCATCCACAACCTTTTAAAAGAGGTTTCCTGTGACCTTGACCTTTGACCTTATGACCTCAAAATCAATTATGGTCTTGCTTTTCCAATGGGTCAAATACAAGTCAAGTTTGAAATCCATACATCAATAAAAGAAGGAATTATCATCCAGAAACTAATTTTTGGACAGATAGCTCCTGTTGCCTTGACCTTTGACCTTGTGACCCCAAAATTTATATGGATTATCCACTATTGGCAAATGAGCTATATATTCAAGATGGAAGACCTGGGATGAAAGTTTGGCTTAAAATGCATCCACATCTTTTTAAAGATATGTCCTGTGACCTTGACCTTTGACCTCATGACCCCAAAATCAATTTGGGTCTTGCTTTTCCAATGGGACATATACAAGTCAAGTTTGAAATCCATGCATCAATAAAAGCAGGAATTATCATCCAGAAACTAATTTTTGGACAGATGGCTCCTGTGACCTTCACCTTTGACCTTGTGACCTCAAAACTGATAGGGGTCTTCCTCTATTGGCAGATGACTTATATGGCAAGATGAAAGGTCTGAGATGAAATGTTTGGCTGAAAATGCATCCACAATCTTTTTTAAGATGTGTCATGTGACCTTGACCTTTGACCTCATAACCCCAAAATCAATTGGAGTTTTGCTTTTTCAATGGGACATATATGTCAAATTTGAAATCAATACATCAATAAAAGCAGGAATTATCATCCAGAAACTAATTTTTGGACAGATAGCTCCTGTGGCCTTGACCTTTGACCTTGTGACCCCAAAATTTATATGGATCATCCACTATTGGCAAGTGAGCTATATATTCAAGATGGAAGACCTGGGATGAAAGTTTGGCTTAAAATGCATCCACAGTATCTTTTAAAATGCCAGTCCAGTGACCTTGACCTTTGACCTCATGACCCTAGAACCTATAGGGTTCTTACTTTAGTGGTGGGCCATACATAAGTCATTTTTTAAATCCATATGGCTATCAACACTGGAGATATCATAAGAGGTGTGTGATTTTCACCATATATGGCAATATTCAAGGTCAAGGCCACTATCATAGGAAAGGTCATGACCCCAATTTAAATAAACATCATCCCATAACCCATACCTATGTATATGCATAATATAAAAGAAATCTGTCCATTAGTTTTTGACTTATAATGCTCACAGTACTGTAAGGTGGCAATTTGGGGGGTATTAAACGGCATGAAAACAAGTAAAGAATAATAGGTGGCGCCACCAGTTTCTGGAACATGACAACCCTATCCATGATCTTCCATCAACTTGATCTTGGGATAAATCCATGCAAGATTTCTTGAGATATTAAAGAATTTGTGTGATTTTCCCCAAAATTGGACCTATTCAAGGTCAAGGACACTCTCCTAGTAAAGGTCATGACCTCATTTTAAATAGGCGTCGTCCTCTTACCCATATCTATACATATACCAAGTTTGGTAAAGTTCCGTGAAATATTTTTTGGGTTTTATATGCGGCGGCGGCGGCGGGACCGGTATGAAAACATAGTATCCCCCGACTTCGTCTGGGGATACAATAATATTAATAAAACAATAGAGACATTTTGTCCATATATGCCGGTTTAAGTGACTGACTGCCACTGCCATGTGGTACAAGGTCAGTCCCCTGAAGATGATAAACCTTGTGTGATTCAAGTACACATGTGGATGTATCATTCAGTAAAATATATTTACTTAGTCTTTGTTATTTCTCATAATTAATATGTTCTTTCTAAAATAATAGTAATAAAACAATGAAGATTTCTTTCAAACTATGTCGTGTTTGTTTATGTATGTGTGGTGAAACTAATAACAGCTGAAAAAATGCCCCAATGTACCATATGCAAATCATCAATAATCAAAGGGTTGCATGGGCAGATTAACTTTTACTCAATTGTGGCAGTTTAATGTGACAGTTGTTTAACTCACTGGTATATATGACAAAGGGCAAGTTATCCCGCCTGCACAGATTGCTATCACTGCAAGAACTGTTAACCAGGAATTCTGACATGTGTGTACGGTACTGTCGCACTTTCCGCATATTATTCCATACACAGGTAATTATATATATGTATTGCCTTAAGTGTTGTTCACTGTCATTAAAAACAATTGGAAACAAAGTTCCTTTCTTGTTTCTGCAGCGGTTAACGTCAAAATGACCTAATAATAACATCAGGCATGAAACGCTGTTGAACTGACCTCGGAAATGACCTGTGGCTTCCCGACAAATGACTTGAGTGTACTTGTGATACAACAGAGTCAGACATTGGGGTGTTCATGTCTGCAGTAGTGTTAATTGTTATAAAATGAGTCCATGCTGGTGGTGAAGTTAATATAATACGCTGGAGTCCGAGGGCCAGCATTTCAGCTTTTTTCGTAAAATTTTGTATGTAATATCATGCACAATGGACAGAAATGACAATTATTGGTGATGCCATTCCATGTCATATACCAGTTCAGCGGCTGTCAAAGGTATTTGCACTTGCCGATGACGAAAAAACTTGTTAACTTGCATAACTGGGAACTGGTTTAAAGGTCCAAATGACGGAAATCGCAAGTAAAATGGCTTTGCGACTCGAAGTATGGGTCGTTCACAAGGATCGAGTTCGGTTCTCGAATGGCATGGCTGGGTCTCCGCTGCTGGGATCGGTAGAGGGAATGCGGGTTGCTTCGGGCGTTGTGGCTATTGGTGCTGTAGCTTTCTAACAAGGACTTCAACCCAGGAGAGAAGATGGCGCCCTCTACGGCTCCTTGCTTGGCTTGGCGTGGCACTGCGACTGTTGGCTCAGAGAACATGCTTAAGGAGCGCACAGGGCTGAGGTCTTGACCGCAGCAACCTGTAGCTGCTCGATGAGCGTATACTTCTTTTGGCTTGGGTATTTGCGCAAGGTAACTGGCTATCAAGGTACCAACGTCCAATATATTTTTTCATCTTCCAAATATATATACTATTTTACATATTTTTATGTGAACAATTTATATATTCTACAACCTTTTTTGGCCGTTACTTTTATTAAAGAGTTAATTTATTTCCATATTCCTCTTCATCTGCAAAGGAAATCTCAAACTGCAGTCATTCATACAATACTTGCACTCACATAAAACACAAAATGAAATTGTCTGCAAATCGTAACACTTGAATTAGTTATTATTTTTCACAACTTCACAGAACCATCACTAAAGATGGTTTTTCTGAATTGCTGTGAAGTCAAATATGTGTGTACACACAAGTGGCAGGGTTAGAAGATCATAATGCACTATGGAAGTTGGCAGGTTTGGGTCGGGGGCTTTTTATGGTATTAAAATTATTTAGAAAAATTCAATTTTGAGAGCGCCCAGGGCACTTATTACGTCATATACGGTACAAAGGAACTTGTCAGCAAGACCCAACTGTCAAAATAAGATCACCCTTGAGTGACACAAAAAGATTTTCATTGGTTATAACTGATCTGTCCAATAATACCAATGTGAATTGAGACCAATAATGGCCATTCTAACAGGTCAGGTGGTCTTACTGCACAGGTTTCACTGTATTCTCTCAGGTAACAGATCAATGGAGGGTATCATTCAAGCACAGATGCTTCAGTATATACTCACATTCATCGTAGAAGCCGTATATCCTGTTGATGCTTGCACATTCATGATTGCCCCTGAGCAGAAAGAAGTTCTCTGGGTACTTAATTTTGTATGCCAGCAGCAGACAGATGGTCTCCAGTGACTGTTTCCCTCTGTCTACATAGTCACCAAGGAACAGGTAGTTACTCTCCGGTGGGAACCCTCCATACTCAAACAACCTGAGTAGATCATAGTACTGCCCGTGGATGTCACCTGTAATCAGGAACGTAAATATCAGGAACTGTTCTAGCAACTACTGCACTCTTTATCTGAGTAGATCATAGTACTGCCCGTGGATGTCACCTGTAATCAGGAACGTAAAGATCAGGAACTGTTCAACAACAGCAACTACTGCACTCTTTATCTGAGTAGATCATAGTATTGCCCCTGGATGTCACCTGTAATCAGGAACGTAAAGATCAGGAACTGTTCTAGCAACTACTGCACTCTTTATCTGAGTAGATCATAGTACTGCCCGTGGATGTCACCTGTAATCAGAAACGTAAAGATCAGGAACTGTTCTAGCAACTACTGCACTCTTTATCTGAGTAGATCATAGTACTGCCCGTGGATGTCACCTGTAATCAAGAACGTAAAGATCAGGAACTGTTCTAGCAACTACTGCACTCTTTATCTGAGTAGATCATAGTACTGCCCGTGGATGTCACCTGTAATCAAGAACGTAAAGATCAGGAACTGTTCTAGCAACTTCTGCACTCTCTATCTGAGTAGATCATAGTACTGCCCGTGGATGTCACCTGTAATCAAGAACGTAAAGATCAGGAACTGTTCTAGCAACTACTGCACTCTTTATCTGAGTAGATCATTGTACTGCCGGTGGATGTCACCTGTAATCAGGAACGTAAAGATCAAGAACTGTTCTAGCAACTACTGCACTCTTTATCTGAGTAGATCATAGTACTGCCCGTGGATGTCACCTGTAATCAAGAACATAAAGATCAGGAACTGTTCTAGCAACTACTGCACTCTTTATCTGAGTAGATCATAGTACTGCCCGTGGATGTCACCTGTAATCAAGAACGTAAAGATCAGAAACTGTTCTAGCAACTACTGCACTCTTTACACAAGTAGAAGTAAGATACTACCTACTTCCACCTACAGTGTCTGATGGTCACATCTGAGATTAGATGAAAAACAATGAAAAACCTGATGGTCAGATAACTAGTTTGCATTGTTTACCTACATCAATTTAATATTTGACATTTACGTGGTGTTGTTCTACCTTCAGGTTTCTATTAAGACCCGTCATGTTACAAAATATTCAAGGGACACAATCAGGAGCAATATTAAGCCTATTCTTTCACACTATCATTTCAGTTTTGCTTTAAACGAAAGATTTCACTGCAAAACCATCCCCGCACAGTCTCAGTACCTCGCATACACCTGTTAAACACTTTGTTATGGCTCTTCGTGTTGGTAAACACAGTCCACATGTGTCTGTTAATGATAACAAGGCTGGCGACCCGAGGTCCAATTGTGAGCCGCAACATACAGTGTTTCAGCCAGCAGGAACATGTATTAGTCTATTACATCAGCTTTTGGCCAAGTCAGTCAGGGCATCTCCTGATTGACACGTTTTGTGGCTTTGTGATGCACATTGCCCAACGTGGTGATGTTGACACCTGTGATCTCACCCCGACTGTTTTTAACACATGTTAACAGGAGTAAGCAAACCATTTCAGGGCAATATTTTGGCAGGTACCAATTTATTTTAAAAGGAAGAAGCTATTTTTCATTTTAATTCAACATGCTTAATAGGCGATTAGGCCCCTGTTCAATCTCTAGCCATTAGGTACCCTGCTGACTGACTTATTTACAACCGTAATGACCTCATGTACCTCAGATAACACAGCTGGCCTTGAAATACACAAAGTATAAATACAGGCTTGATTATATATCATATTACACAATTCAAAACATTTGAACCCCTAGGAATGACTTTTTATAACAGTTTTAACACACTTTATTATCGATTCCCTTCACAAGGCATGAAAGGAGTAACTTGACTCAAGTTAGTCTACTTATCTTAGTCATGAAAGACTAAAGGTTGAGACATAATGACCTGCTCATGCCTTCCATGATGTTCTTTATATTTAGTTCTAGAAATAATAGTAAGTTTAATATTAAACTGTAAAATGAGACCTTCTTTATTGCATTAACTGGTTGGTACACATCACTAAACCTGAGGAGCATTGTAAATTTTAATTGCCACGCCTGATAACCTTAACAAACATTCTTTTACTTGCAATGTGAATCTACATAACCTATAGTCATGGCTGGTATATCATGTATTTGACCTAGATTGTGACACTCCTACAGATCACTTTATCAACCCGCCTATCAACGCTTTCTATAAATACATCCACCAGTTCGATATAATGACAAGCTTCGTAACCTTTGACCTTTCATCAGCAATGAAATTTCATGAAATTATCATTAACTGCAGCATAATAGCCCCAATTAACAAAATTGTTGTTATCAGTTGGGAACCAGGTAACGGAATAATCCCTTAAATGATGATGCAGCTTTTGTGGTCCACATGTAAATTCATGAAAGTTCTTTAACAGACCTGTAAACAATGCACTTTTCCTGCTCCAATTTATTTCACTATTTAGCTTTTAATTGCCAGATTATAAATCTTACACCAAAATAATTTGAATTTAGTCCAGCTGTGTGAGCAGTGTAAAAAAAATAGTCTCAAAACCTCAAAGCTTCTTCACTTAAACTACACAACTTATGAAACGTGTGAAGAGCAGTCCTTGCTTCTTGACAGGAGCAATCGCTCACGCACTCCTTATCGCCCGTAAAACCAAGTTAGAAGAGAGATTAATCGCACCCCTAGGATTAAGAATTCCTACCAGTATAGTGATAATAGACACAAGCATCCACTGACTGTCTGTCTTTACTTGATTAAAAACAAGGTGATATACTTGCCAATTACAGGGCTGCACACTTAATAGAATTTTGTCTTTTGATAAAGAATTCTGATAAATTCAAGTGTCACGTGTAACCTAGTGAGTGAGCTATTAAATATGCAATTAACTTGAGCTTTAGTCAGATCTTTGTAGCCTGACATACCCATCTAAATTATGCATCAACATCCAGTGCCAAACACAGCACTTACTTCATCTCTATTAGGTACATTTGTCACATGACTTAATTTGAATAAGGATTCCCTCATGAATATTCAATGTGACCTCGCTGACCCGATGTATGTTGAAAAGTGCAACCACCCAAGCCTAGACAACCAACAATTATAACTACGTAACACATAAGAAAAAGATAATTCTTGAAAGGTAATAATTATGGCATTTGTTTATGATATAGATGATATGAACTAAATAAATGATTCAGTTGAGAAGCTGTAAATGGAAAGATTTCATGTTTTCTAGATGGTCAAGTGAGCGATAAAAGAGGTATTAACTACTTCCTAGCGATCTACTGGCAGATCCATAAATTAAGTAATTGTTCACAGACATTGACCATATTCATATCATTCATCATCTTTACATGACATTAAGAATAAGTTTTATAATGGCCATTGATTCAGCTTGTAACATGAAATAAACATGCGAGTATTCAGACATAAATTCAAAATAAGTTTCATATTTCTTTAAAATGTCTGTCACAATATTATAACTCTTATATTACAATGCAGGTGTAATAAATAAGAATATTAAAACAGATGAAACCCCCGTATAATGCTGAACCTGGTAAAGGCTTGTTTTTAGTACCAATTCCACCCCAAGAAAATAATTTCGGATTTCTATTAGTTCACATCAGACTACACACTTCTGACACCTATTTATCATTACCTACTTTGTGGTATGTCACCCATGTATGGATTACTTTGACTTTCAATGAAGGCTGTGAGCCCTGCCTCCTGCGTCATTGATGGCTTAATTCCTGTGTTATCACCCATGTTTACCTCTGCCCAGTGATAGTTGAGGTGTCTTTAGCAAGGACAGCTTCACATGTTTGCACACTACATGATGTTCATATGAAAATAAATTGTGTAAACTTACAATCCTTCTGATATTTAAATGAAATACTAAAGATGCATGGGGTCTCCTAAAACTAACGGGCCATCCCGAAGCCACCCCAAAGGGGGATTCTCATGGTGTTTAAATTAGCACCTGGCTTATCAGTGGCATCTCTCTGTGCCTTTGAGCAACAAGTTTTATGACCTCCGTCAGCAACCTTCAACACAATAAACTCCTTGATAATCCTGAGCAATGAAACACCAAGAATTCCACCAGTACCACAGTAAATTTATGTAATACACATGTTCAGTACTCCAAGGATGGAAACAACTGACACTGTCAATAGGCTACAACTTCTAAATTCATGGCTGTGCTTAAACTGTAATGCTACATACCGTAAAATCTCCACCGCACTTCCGATCAAAACCGCACCCAGACTTTGCCGAAACCCCAGGTGAGACACCGCGAGGGGCTCAAATACTTAGAACCCCCCTTTAAAACCGCACCAATTTTCGCCAGGGAATGATTTGACACAAGATACAATCAAGCTATCATCTAGAAATCAACACGCATAGGTTGCGACTCGGACATTCCTGTAAACTATAAAATTCCTTGGGCAATTTATTCAAACTCATCAAAACACAGGTTCACTCAAGCATGAAGTTTGGGTAGCATCAGGGCCGGTGAACCTCCGCGTGTTTATACAGATTTAATATGCCGTGCCGTATTCTTGTTTGCTACTGATTTTCCATTATATTTTAGAAAATAGTTTGGGAAGACGTAAGGGCCGGTGAACCTCCGCGTTTTTATACAGATTTAATATGCCGTGCCGTATTCTTGTTTGCTACTGATTTTCCATTATATTTTAGAAAAATATTCTGCTGATCAATTTCAAGTCACTGTATATTTTAAGTCTAAAAGTAATTTTTTTAAATCTTAATCTATGACGAAAATTCCATTTTCTTCAATTACTCGGAAGATTCGAATCATTTTCATACCGGTTACTTCGGTATTTTATCATCGTCACATCGCTCCATGTCACAATTTGCTGGTGCGTTTGAAAACATATCTGGTAAACTGAACTAAGTATAAATGTAACTGATGTAACCTTGTAGAGATATGCACGTATAGGAAACATGACACATGAAAAACAAGAGATTTTATTGTAAAATTAAAGTGGGGTAAGCAAGTTTTTTTCTTGAAGAAAGTTTCCGTGTGGGGAGCCATTTTGTCAAGGCAGCATTGCGCAAGGCACCCTGGGATGGGATAGGTGGCTGTTCTGTTTACCACCTACCAAGTACAGCCATTCAAAATATTCTTAGCAGAAGCGTTTCAGCACATGGCGACACTCAATCTTAATTTTAAAATGAACGTTCGCCGTTGTGGGACCCTTTACGACTCCGTTTTTTATTCAGTTTATGTTTCAAATAAATAATCGTTGCTAAATACTGCCGCAAAAGGGTTTAAAGTAGGCATTTATTTCAATTTTGCTTGACAATGCCCAACAGAGTGGGCCGCTGTGTTACAGTAGGGGTGTTATAAACGTATTATTTGGTGACAATTACCAAGATTTTTATAATAATTTATATATCGCACGATAGATAATCAGCAACATTTAATTTAAAAATAACAAATAATCATCAATAATAAATTTACACACGGCTCACATGCGAGACTGCTGCTATAGGCGGCCTTCGAAAATCGCCATATTATCGCCCCCTCGCCGGCCCAAAAATGATGTCTGCCAGGAAGATATTCAGGCAACCCTTCTAGTAACTAAATGTGTCGGAACGACACGAATGCCCCTGCCTTGGGCAAATTAGAAACATTTGTTAAATTTTGTAAAATTTTTTAAGTTCAGGAGGTGTCTTTTGGTCAAAAGTAGGTCAACAGGGACGAAACGCGAACTTGTTCTGTAATTGGTCATTATCTGCCCACACATAAAAAATCAGGGTGGTATCTGCAGGCACTGCGGAAAAAAAGTCTGTACATATGCATTTGTTAAAAAATTTCTAGTATTCATGAAACTCTCTATGTTCAGGAGAAGTCGAATGGTCAAAAGTAGGTCAACTGGGACAAAACAAGAACTTGATCTGTAACTGGTCATTATCTGCCCACACACCAAAAATCAGGCCTATATCTGCAGTCATTGCGAAAAAAAGTCCGTACATGAAAATGACAAGTTTAATACAGATAAACTTTAAGTTTGATACAGAAAGCAAGGCCTACAGGCCTAATGCAAACCTGTGCATTGGGAAATACACCAGGTATTATGCTTCAATGCTGGACCATTACTTCTCATGTATATGAACAATGCAAGTACTAAACATTTTGAAAACTAGAATACGGGTAGTCGACAAGCGACTACGTGTATCCGCCTAAATCAGAGTGGAACGGGTGAAGTGAGGCATGGATTGAGTGGCAAGGGGAAATAGAGTGAAGTGTTGCATATTAGCATGGATGTCTGCAGCCAAATCGTGTATGTAGGTTGCCCCCCCCCCCCCCACCACAATATCCAGAAAGCCGTCCAAGTTGTATATATACGCAAAATTTAAGGCAGACAAGTCAAACCACTACATGTATATGAGTGATTTTAGCCCGTAGCAGACAAACAGATGGATGCTGAGCAAAAATGGTTGCAGATGACGCCACCAGTTTTGTGTATGGTAAAGAGCTATGTGAGAACTATACACATGCAAAACTTTGGCCCAATCGGTCAAACGGTTCCCAAGATATGAGCTTGGATGTCTGCTGCATAACTAGAATGCAGGTGGCGCCACCTGTCATAAAATCAAGAGAGCTGTCGGGGATATATAAACCTGCAAAATTTTAGCCAGATATGTCAAACCACTGCCGAGATATGAGTGATTTTATCCCATGGCAGACAAACAAACAGGAGCTGTGCAAAAATGGCTGCAGGTGGCGCCACCATTTTTTCTGTATGTTATAAAGCTCTCCAAGGGCTACATTTATGCAAAAAAATTTTCCTGATCGGTCAAACGGTTCCCGAGATGACCTTGGATGTCTGCAGCGTAAACGAGAATGTAGGTGGCGCCACCTGTCATAAAATCAGAAAAGCTATCCAGGATGTATACGCATGCCGAATTTCAGGTCAATTAGTCAAGTCACTGCAGAGATATGAGTGATTTTAACCCAAGGCAGACAAACAGATGGACACTGTGCAAACATGTTTGCAGGTGGCGCCACCATTTTTTGTGTATGTTACAAAGCTCTCCAAGGGCTACATTTGTGCAAAAAAATTTTCCTGATCAGTCAAATGGTTCCCGAGATATAAGCTTGGATGTCTGCAGCATAAACGTGAATGTTGGTGGCGCCACCTGTCATAAAATCAAAAAGCTATCCAGGATGTATACGCATGCCGAATTTCAGGTGAATTAGTCAAGTCACTGCAGAGATATGAGTGATTTTAACCCAAGGCAGACGAACAAATGGACACTGTGCAAACATGGTTGCAGGTGGCGCCACCATTTTTGTGTATGTTATAAAGCTCTCCAAGGGCTACATTTGTGCGAAAAAATTTTCCTGAATGGTCAAACGGTTCCCGAGATGTGGGTTTATGTGTGGAAACAGACGCACAAACGGACGCAGAGCGCAGAGGAAAGGTCAGAGGTCAAAACAAAATGGGGCGCAGCAGTTCACATGTGACCCGAACATAATCCAGGGTTTCGTAAAATTCTGCCCAGCGGTTACGGAGGAGTTCTCAGGACACCTACGCGGCGGTGGCGGCCATGGGCTGAAAACATAGTATCCGCAAAACTCTGTTTTGGCGGATACAATAAGCAGGGACACACACTGTGCAAAAATGATTGTAAGTTGCACCACCAGTCTTGTATACGACAAAGCTATTCAATATGTATATATATGCCAAATTTCAGGCTGATATATCAAATTCCTCTGTAGAACTAAGCAGGCACATACACTGCAAAAGTCATTGTAGGTGGTGACACCTGTCTTGTGAACGAGAAAGCCATCAAAGACACATTGACAGATCAAAATATCAGACCAATACATCAAAATTTCCTTGAGTCTGATGCATGGGGCTGACCAGGCTTAGGTGAGAAAGGCAGTTGCCTCGAGTGAACTGTGACAAATTTGCTGGCTCAGGCTACTGCACTGAGTGAACTCATGACCTGCACCTAGCTAGACTGAGTAAACTCTTGACCTGTTGCATAATCTGACACAGTTGGCAGTCTGCAAAAGCTATAAATAGATCAAGGCTGAACTTTGGTGCCAAATCTGATGCAGTCGGCAGTCTGCTAACACTATAAATAGAATGCAGCTACTGCACTGAGCAAACTCCTGACTGATACCTGGCTGCACTGAGTGAACTCTTGACCTGTTGCCTAATCTGATACAGTTGGCAGTCTGTCAAAGCTATAAATAGATCCAGACTGACCTCTAGCCTGTTGCCAAGTCTTAAATAGTAGCCACACCATTGCATAAGCTCATGCAGGGGCCCTGCCCTGAGGGGCATGACAACCATTAGGTGTTCACAGGTCACCCATGAGGTGATCACATGTCACCCATGAGGTGATCACATGCCTGACCTAAATCTGGCTGCACTGAATGAACTCTTGATCTGTTGCCAAATCTGTAACAGTTTGCAGTTTCTCAACCTATTTAAAGATACAGACACAATCTTGGAGTGTAGATGAATCTATTTACACATACTGAAAGACTTTGGCTAAAATGCTTTTTTTTCAAGCTGACATATTCATAAACTTTTTATCAAAATATCTAGAATAATAAAAGATGCAGTTTTTTTCATAAATAAGCTGAATCCCACAACATTTGATATATGACAGATTATAGCATAAAATCTGGGGATGGTAGATCCTGCTATTCTGAGAAATTATGGGTTAATGTACAGATGACCAATGACCCCTGTACAAAACTAGAATATCAGCAGAAGCTGACAAAAGCCCTCAGCCAAAAGAACAGTGTTTAGAGGTGGTAACAGTAACATAAGGCCATAAGACCAACAAAAGCTTTTGTGATATAATTGAAAGAACCATGTCCTAGGATAATTCTTTTGAAAAATTGAACGATTCAACTTGAGTTTCATCATAAACATTTTAAGCTGAAAGAGGCATAAATTATGAGGTTTTTGCCCATAAAACAAGGGACCCATGGGTCACGGCACTCAGCTGAAGTTTGAAATTTTTTGCAAATGCAAAATATGCAAAATATTCTATTGTAACTAATACCTTTATTTCACTTTCAAGGGAATAATGCATTTAAATTTATATATAAGCCTATTTTTTTAAGCATAACAACTTTTTCCATTAACAGTTTTTATCGGATTCATTTTTTTTATTTACAAGTTTTATTTATTTGTAATAAAAAAAATTGAAAATATAAGTTAACATATTAGAATTCTAAGTTGCAATCATTATTTATCCAGAGTGTAGCTTATATTGGGTCATATTATGCATACACATATATTTTATTATTTTTAAATCACAAATGATAAAACTGAAATTAAAAGAAAATAATGCCACAACATGGCATCTACAAGATTATTCCTTGAACCACTATTAAAAGTTTTGCACATTGGAGTTTTCAGTACATGCTTAATTTTATTCACCGAAATAAAATAAAAGATTCAGTAAATTTGATAGAATAAAAACATCTTTTCAAATAAAATATACACACTGTTGGTTGAATGAGGGATAAACAAAATCATTGTGCTAATTACTATCCCGGCTATAATTTATTTAGGGAATTAATAGTCAATTTCACACCTGGTGAAGTTTTTACTCTTCTGAAGTAAGAATTTACTTATCTGATAAACAGCCACACTTTCATAGCAATACACCACTTTGTGGACACAATTAAATGTGCACTTTAATCATTGTAACAAAAGCGTTTGACTGTGTACAACATAATTTATTGTGGCATGTTTTATTAAAACTAGGCATAAATGGTAAAATATTACGTGTTATAAAATCAATGTATTCAAAAATGCAGTCTTGTATATTAACTGAGAGTGGACTTACAGATTATTTTGCATGTTCGGTAGGTACCCGGCAAGGTTGTATGATAAGTCCTTTATTATTTTCTTTATTTATTAATGAGTATTGTAATATGTTAGATGGAAGCGATTGTCAGGGGATATATGTAAATGGAAATCTCTCAAATTTAATGACATTGTTATTTGCAGATGATATTGTTAATTGTGGAGATACTGTAGGTAGACTTCAGCAACAGATTGATCTCTTACAAAAGTTTTGTGAAAATTATGGTTTCAAAATTAATACAGATAAAACTAAGATTATGGTTTTTAGGAAAGGTGGTCCCTTACGTAAAGTAGAAAAATGGTATTTAAAAGGTAAACAGTTAGAAGTGGTTCCATACTACAAATATCTTGGTATTATTTTCTCCACAAAATTGTCTTGGTTAAAAACACAACAACAGCAGGTTTTACAGGCAAACAAAGCTGTATGCATGATTAAAACATTCAGCAAAAAGTGTAAATATGTAAGTACAAAACATCTCTTTTATTTGTTTGATCAAATGGTAGTGCCAATATTAACATATGGATGTGAGTTGTGGGGTTTTAAAAAATCAGAAACTATAGAGAAAGTACAGTACAAATTCTGCAAACAAATTTTAAATGTAGGTCAGAATACTCGAAATGCAGCAGCATTAGGAGAATGTGGCAGATTTCCTTTGTTTGTAACTTGCTTATTGCGTTGTATTAAGTATTGGATTAAACTTTTGCATATGCCAGAACATAGATATCAGAAACAGGTGTACAATATGTTGATGAATTTAGATAGCAGTGGTAAATCAAATTGGGTATCTGAAGTAAGAACATTGCTGTTCCAGTCTGGTTTTGGATATGTTTGGATGGCACAGTACATTGGAGATGTGAATTATTTTATGAAAGAAGTTGAAATGAGAATAAAAGATATGGCCATTCAAAATTGGCATGGTGATATTGAATTGTGCAGTAAACTCTACTATTATGGTACTTTTAAATCTATGCTCACTCTAGAAAAATATGTCAATTGTATCCCAAATAAACAACACCGTACAGCACTTGCTAAACTTCGATGTTCAAATCATGAATTAGCTATAGAAATGGGCCGCCATAAAAACATTTCTCGTGAAGAAAGGATCTGTAAATATTGTTTATGCTATGGATTCAATATTGTTGAGGATGAAGCTCACTTTATGCAAGAGTGTAAATTATATCACGATTTGAGGTTAAAATATATTAGACAAGACTTGCATTATCCAAGTGAACAAAATTTTATAAAATCATTTAATTTAGATAATCCATTTGAAATATCAAAAGTTGCTGCATATGTGTTTAATTCGTTTTTGAGGAGACGGAAAATGATAGATGGTTAAATTATGTATTTTAAACAGTACTCACTGTTGACAGCACAATAGATTCATTGTGTACTAAGGTGTGCAATAATGTTACATGTGTTTATGGCACGATTGATTAGTCATTTTAAGACTGTTACTTAACATTATATTGTTGTAATTTTTAATAGACTGTTTATTGAAATGTAATTATGTTTATCCTCACAGATGATGGCAAAACAGATTTATATGTATGTAGGTATGCAGTTCTTTTACTTGTGTTAATGGCAGTGTTTACTAGAAAATATAAGACTGCTACCTTCCATTGGATTTATGTACTTTTTAAATTGAATATTTATTGAAATGTTTGGAACTTTGGGCCTGAGGCCTTTTTCCTGAATAAAGTTCTGTTCTGTTCTGTTCTGTTTAATCATTGTAACCCTGGTGGTACAATTCAAAATCTAAAATGTAGCATAGCCAAGAATAAAAGAAAATACAGAAAATAATAACATTCATCTAGTTAATGCACCATCTGGGGGGGGGGGGGGGGGGGGGAGTGCAGGGCAGAGTGGAAGCCTGCTAGAAGTGGCCAAGCTGGGCCAAGGCAAGCTGCCTGGGGTGGGTTACATAATGCAAGTGAAGGCTGTGTTACTAGGTGGGCTAGATGTAAACAACACTTGACATGGTGTATGAAAACTTGAATAAAAGCTACTCTTTTCAATCAATTCCTTTGAAATTTCAGATTTTAAAAGATTAAATCCTTATGTATATATGCTGTGAAAATTAAACCAACAGTGCTTACTGGGATAAAATGTGCCATTGCCAAAGTTGGACAAAAGGTATTGATTTTTTATTTATGCTAATAACTTGAAAAATTTGCAAAATTCAGATCTAACTTTGGGTAAACCATTGAATCTTGATTAAATAAAGTTATATTCCTGAAAAAAAGTCTCCAACTTCAGCAATTCTCATGTTAGGTGAGTAAATATATTTCCTGATATTTTTAAAACTGCATTATATTTGGGCCCATAACTTCAAAAATAATTACTTATACTGACCTAATTTTTGGTATGTTCATAGAAAATGTATGGAAGAATATGAATACTAAATATGATCAAAAACAGATCAGTGGTTTTGACATTAGGCAGCCTTTAAGTGTTACAATGGCTTTTTTATGGAAAACGGAGGTTTTTCCTTAATATCTCGAAAAAACGAAGTCCTAATGACCCAATTTTTGGTATGGTAGGAGAATTTGGGGACATCTAATGGTATGCAAAATTTTGGATACGTAGGTCCAACGGTTTTAAAACATGCCCTGTTAACGGCCGGAAGACGGACAAAGGACCACGACTATAGCTCAGATGACTTACAGTCAGCTGAGCTAAAAATAATAAGAAAATCATATGATTTTTTAAAATAAAATATAACTGAAATGATTATTGAAATAATATTATAGAATTTATTCATGAATGCATTCATGTTTACATTTTGAAAGTATCTGCACTGGTATTCAAATACTTTCATTTTTACCTGAATTCCCATTCTTATGCAATTAAATTTTTTAATGCAGTACATATTCATATTCGTATTCAAATACATTTGCAAAGCATTCGCACCATGTCTAGTATTTATTCAGTTTTAGCCAAACAGAGATGTTGAGAATCCAGAATATACAAAATTCACAAATTTAAATAATGATCATAAGTACCTGGTTTTATGGCTTTTATTTATATTAAAAAAAATAAATGTAATATATTCCCTTTGGTCTTCTTTCACATCAATCTACACACTAGACACGGCGGGAATCTAGATTAATATTATCAACTGCATCTTTGTCTATCATTAATTTCCTTCATATGATCCCTAATGATTAGTAATGAATAATATGATTTATTTTTTTATCATTAAAATTTCACTGAAAAATACCATAGGTGACTGCACTGTGTTATTTGGAATAACACTGACATTGACATTCTATCCATCCATACAAGATTCTGACATCATCAGTAACTGCAAGTTAATTTTCTGTTATTCATCAACTAACAAATTCCTTTTCTATTAATTTTTCTTTAATTTGTTATAAAAAACAAATACAAAATTATTAATTTATTGTTCATTGTTATGTTGTTTTTCAAAACAACTACTAGATGAGTTGGGTTGGACACCTGGATCAACTGTGGCTGGGCATCAGCTGCCTGGCTGCCCCAGTGTATGCTTTGCTCAAGCATGCATAATCTGATGAAAGGTCAACAAGGTCAACATACAGGTGACTGAAGAGGGGCTGAATTAAGCCTGGGTCTGACATGGTCTCATATAAACATTAATAAAAGCTACAATATTTGGCCAATTTCTTTCAGCTTTCTAAACTACAAAGATGAAATCCTTATGTGTGCATGATATGAAAATTATAT
Source organism: Sipunculus nudus (assembly GCA_026874595.1). NCBI lineage: Eukaryota > Metazoa > Annelida > Sipuncula > Golfingiida > Sipunculidae > Sipunculus > Sipunculus nudus. The sequence continues at coordinate 83,511,860 of CM049312.1, read as the reverse complement.
CAACAGTGCTCTCAGGAAACAAACGTGCCATGGTCAAAGTTGGGCAAAATTTAAGGTACTAATTTAATATTTATACTAATAACTTATAAAATTTGAAAAATTCAGAACTAATTTTTGGTATTCAATTGAATCTTGATTAAATTATGTTACATCCCTGACAAAAAATCTCTAGATTCAGCAATCCCCTTGTTAAGTGAGTAAATATATTTCTTGATTTTTTTAAAAAGTGCATTATGTTAGGGCCCATAACTTAAAACAATTACACAATACTGACATTTCTGGCATGTGCATAGCGAATGTATAGAAAAATATGTATATTATATATGATCAAAGTCAGATACGTGGTTTTGATATTAGGCAGTCTTACAGTGTAACAATGGGTTTTTAACGGAAAAATGAAGTTTTTCATTAATACTTCAAGGAATTAAGTCCTAGTGATTAAATTCTTGGCATGGTAGGGGATTTTGGAGAGATCTTACTGTATGCTAAATTTAAGGAACTTAGAGCTGAAGCTGGGGAGCTGAGCTCCAGCAAACTGCATAACACTAGCTTGATGTAAACTTGATGTAACATGGTGCTTGAAAACTTGAATAAAATCTACAGTTTTTGATCAACTGGTTTCAAATTTTTGGTGTTAACAGACAAAATGCTAACAAAAACATGCTGTGAAAATTAAATCCACAGTACTTACAGGAAAAAAAAGTGCCGTGGTCAAACTTTGGCAAAATTTAAGGTACCAATTTTATATTTTTGCCAATATTTAAAAAAAATATTTAAAAAAACAGATTTTGATCTAATTTTTGGTATACAATTAAATTTTGATCAATTAAAGTTGCATTACTGATAAAAAAGTCCCTATCTTTAACACTTTTGGTTTTAAGTAACCAAATATCTTTCCTGATTTTTTTACAAAGTCCATTATGTTTGGGCCCATAACTTTTTTAAATTAAATAATACTGACTTAATTTCTGGCATGTACATAGGAACTATATAGATGAATATTTATGGTAAATATGAAGAAAACCAGATGAGTGGTTTTGATATTAGGCAGTCCTGAAGTGTGAAAATAGATTTCTAATAAAAAATTGAGGTTTTTCCTTAATATCTCGAAGGAAAGAAGTCCTATTGACCCAATTTTCAGCATTGCAGGAGATTTTTGGGACATCTAACTGTATGGCAAATTTAAGATTCATAGATCCAATGGTGTCGAAACATGCCAGTCTTAAGAACAGACGGACGGAAGGACAATGGACCATGACTATAGCTCAGATGACTTATAGTCAGCTGAGTTAAAAACGGTCTATGTAGGTGGCACCATAAAATCTGCATCTTCAAATATGAGTCATGTGACCAACATTTGCACAAAACAAAGCTAGTACTGCTAGCTTCTGTCATTTCTTAGATTACTAGGTCAGTATGCTTACTTGAACATATGAGTCTTCAAATTCATGTAACTCCACTAAAATTCATCAAATGCAAACCGTTTGAACAAACTTAAGAGGGCTTGCCTCTGGGATCATTTCTGCAAAATATTGAACAATTTGGCTGGAGCATTTACAAAAAGAAGACTTTTAAAGGTTTTTCAGCTTTTTCCCTATAAAATCTATAAAAGTAAACGCAGATAGCAAAAAAAATAAGCTGAATCCCACAACATTTGATATGTGACAGATAATTGCATAAAATCTGGGGATGGTAGCTCCTGCCATTCCTGAGAAATTATGGGTTAATGTACAGATGACCAATGACCCCTGTACAAAAAAAGTCAATGCAGGTGGCGCCACCAATACCTGAATTTCATATATGACTCATATGACCAACACTGGCATAAAATTTGGTGATGATTGCTCCGGCTGTTTCTGAGACTGTCATTTTAGTATGCTTTTTTGACATACTAAGTTCAACTTCCTTTAACTCTGCCAAAATTCACCAAACTTGAACCATTCAAACAAACTTGAGAGAAATGGTATAAAAGATTATTTCTGTGAAATATTGAACAATTTGGCTTTACCGTTTCGTCAGAGAAGATTTTTAAAAGTTTTTTACCTTTTTCTCTATAAAATCTAAGAAAGAGTTTCAGATGGCTTATTTTTTGCATTAAATTTCATGATGCTAGCTCCAGTAGTTTTTGAAATAGTATGGGTTAGGGTACAGACGGCGGACGCGACCACACCATGGCATTAGCTCACAGGTACGCTAAAAATTACTACAGATGCATATTGAATGCAAAATTATAATACAGATACATCTCAATGATGGCAAAATCTTGAATTAAGTTGAGTATGGATACCTATTATTTATAATCCATGTACAGCCATCTTTATATACCCACAGAGAGCTGTATACCTGTGATTGTAAACATTGCCTGACATGAGGAATATCTAAAATCATATATCTACATTTTTTAAAAGCTTTTAAAAAACATTCTTGTCAATATTAACTATAGATAACCTGAAATCTTAATGTCTAGAGGCCTGATGTGATGGATGCTGATAAACAGGTGCCAGCCTAGATGTATCTGCTTCACACAGCTTACATATATGGTAAAATGACTCAATTCAATCTTTATAATTCAGCCAAAATTCATTCTTGGGAACCATAAAAGACAATTATTATAAGAATTATTCAGGGGATTATTCATGTAAAATATTAAACAAATTTGCCTCAGTGGCCTCAGTCAAAAAACGTTTTACAGGTTTATAACTCGTATGGGAAAATACAGCAAAATGGCTAAGTTAAGCTTCTCATAACTCAGCCAAAAATCACTGAACCAAAACCATTTGAACAAACTTGAATTATCAACATCTAAGGATAATTAATGTGTGAGATTTTAGAATTTGGCCCAGTGGTTTTTGAGAAGATCTTTGTGGCCACTTAGCTAAAATGGGATTTTATGGCATATGACTAAATTAAGCTTCCCATAACTCAGCCAAAAGGCAATGAACTGAGGCCATTTGAACAAACTTCAGAAAGCACTACCCTAGGATCATTTCTGTGCAATATTAAACAATTTGGCCATATGGTTTCAGAGAAGAAGTTTTTTGTAGCCGTCAGTATGATACGGGCACTGATGATCCCCATACAAAAAAGGCCGATGCAGGTGGAGCCACTAATACCTCAATTCAGATATGACTCATGTGCCCAACATTGGCTTAAAATTTGGTGATGATAGCTCCGGCCGTTTCTGAGAATGTATTTTTACTGTGCTTTTTTACAGATGACTAAGTTAAACTTCCTGTAACTCGGCCAAAAATCACTGAACTTAAACCATTCAAACAAACTTGAGAAAGATTTCAACTGGAAATCATTTCTGTGAAATATTGGACATTTTGGCTGAACAGTTTCAGAGAAGAAGATTTTTAAAGTTTTTTTAGCTTTTTCCAAATAAAATCTAAGAAAATGCAGTTAGCCAAAAAATAAGTGAAATCAGATAGAGGTTTTTAGATGACTAGTTTTTTTGCATAAAATTTTGTGATGCTTACTCTTGCTGTTTTCAAAATAGTATGGGTTAACGTACAGACGACGGACGCTGGACGACGCCACACCATCGCATAAGCCCACAGGTTTCGCTAAAAAAATTGGAGGGGTGGTGGTTGTAGATCAATGACAATCAAGAATACATCATGTTGCCCTTCCTCTGACTAGTTCACTTACCACATATTTTGAGTGGAGCTTCTAGTTCAAGCAAAATTGGTTGACTGAGGAATATTTCCCTGGATTTTAGGCACAGGCCCCGAATTTCATTTTCTGAAAGTTGTACATTCTTTCCTGGTCGAGATCCACGAACTGCAAAAAAAAGAAAACATGATTTATTTATAATCTGTGCAGACATATTCAAAAGCTGGTGTGCCTTGCAAGGTTCCTTTAAATAATTCTATTTTGTCAACTGACTAAAGAATCAACTAGAATACGGGTAGTCGACAAGCAACTACGTGTATCCGCCTAAATCAGAGTGGAACGGGTGAAGTGAGGCATGGATTTAGTGGCAAGAGGAAACAGAGTGAAGTGTTGCATATTAGCATGGATGTCTGCAGCCAAAGTTGTGTATGTAGGTTGCCCCCCCCCACCACAAAATCCAGAAAGCCGTCCAAGTTGTATTCATATGCAAAATTTAAGGCAGATAAGTCAAACCACTACATGTATATGAGTGATTTTAGCCCATGGCAGACAAACAGATGGACGCTGAGCAAAATGGTTGCAGGTGGCGCCACCAGTTTTGTGTATGATAAAGAGCTATGTGAGAACTATACACATGCAAAACTTTGGCCCAATTGGTCAAATGGTTCCCAAGATATGAGCTTGGATGTCTGCTGCATAAACTAGAATGCAGGTGGCGCCACCTGTCATAAAATCAAGAGAGCTGTCAGGGATGTATAAACCTGCAAAATTTTAGGCAGATATGTCAAACCACTGCCACGATATGAGTGATTTTATCCCATGGCAGACAAACAGACGGGAGCTGTGCAAAAATGGTTGCAGGTGGCGCCACCAGTTTTGCGTATGTTAAAGAGCTATGTGAGATCTATACACATGCAAAATTTTGGCCCAATCGGTCAAACGGTTCCCGAGATATGACCTTGGATGTCTGCAGCGTAAACGTGAATGTAGGTTGCGCCACCTGTCATGAAATCAGAAAAGCTATCCAGGATGTATACGCATGCCGAATTTCAGGTGAATTAGTCAAGTCACTGCAGAGATATGAGTGATTTTAACCCAAAGCAGACGAACAGATGGACACTGTGCAAACATGGTTGCAGGTGGCGCCACCATTTTTGTGTATGTTATAAAGCTCTCAAAGGGCTACATTTGTGCAAAAAAATTATCCTGATCGGTCAAACGGTTCCTGAGATATATGGGTTTATGTGTGGAAACAGATGCACAAACGGACGCAGAGCGCAGAGGAAAGGTCAGAGGTCAAAACAAAATCGAGGCGCAGCAGTTCACATGTGACCCGAACATAATCCAGGGTTTCGTAAAATTCAGCCCAGCGGTTACGGAGGAGTTCTCTGGATACCTATGCGGTGGCGGTTGGCTGAAAACATAGTATCCGCAAAACTCTGTTTTAGCGGATACAATTTCACAACAGTTTGTTGGCAGCATTTATCAGTAGTGAACTCTTCTAGGGAAGAATCAGAATAACCATTTGGCCCTGGAAGATTCTTATTCTTCCCATGACATTTAAAACACAGACCAAGTTGATATCTGAACGCACAGGTGAGCTACAAATTTTAACCATGATTACTTAATTTGAACATCCTGTCTCATTTCAGCAGTAGGGTAGTCAAGTATGAAAGATTCCTGTTATTCCTGAATGAAAATTCTTCATCTTTGGACTAATAAGAATACAATGTTCACTTTGATCAACTTATACTGAGTGTATTGTGCTCTAGATGAACTAAAAATTTTGCGTATCTTGCACCCCATTTTGCAACATGTACCATGTGCTAACATGATTCACATCATATGAGATGTGCCATGTTTCAAAATATCTTGAAAAATACCTGGTTCTTTACAATTTTTAAGAAAATAAAATACTGGTATCAGTTTTTAACTTTTCTGTTCAGTATCTGAGAAGAAAACTACTTTTTTTCTACATTATACATGCACGTTTATCTATATCCTGCATAAATAAGGTTTTATGTCTGACATTAACAATGAATGGCATTACGCCATAACTACTGTTATAAGGCTGGGGGGGGGGGGGGGGAATGACCCAATGACTACCATAACACTACTACTACTACGAATCATGTTTCTTCATTGTAGTTTTAATGTTAACCCAACCAAACATTTCCCAAAAAAGTCTGCACACAGAGCTTAAATTGTTATGATATAAAATAATCAATATTCCACATGATTTCAGACCACCATTAAGTGTCAGGCGTTCATCCAGAGTAAACTTACTATCATTTATCTATGAAAATTCTCTTTTATCACAAGCAAGTCTCACACTATGTTTAGGCCAGGCAGCTGTATTTACACATGTATATCATGTGATCAGTAGGCCTGGAGGTCAGGATTCACTTATGATATCACTTTAGGTCACATGTACCTAAGTGTCACAAACAAGTCCTGTCAGGACAACATTTCATGTACAGCACCATTTATCCTGTCTACCTGACAGTGTTACCATTAATAGCTATTTTCAGGACTGTAATAGAATGTGCTGTTAGAAGCTGTCCAATAAGGTATAAACTATCACCAGCCCCCCCCCCCCCCCCAAAAAAAAAGCAGACAACACAAAAGCAAATTTAGCAAAACATGTTCTTTTCCTTCATAATCACACCTTTATAAAAATACTTTGTGCAAAAAATTTATAATAATATAATCGGGGACAAGAGCAATTTATTTAAACTTCTATTATTTAAACAGGGCTTGAAAAAAATCTCCAAGTCTTACTTGCATGATGGCAAGTAGAACTCAAAACTTACTTGCCCGAAAGGCATTTCCGCTTGCCCAGTATTTATGTATTAACGTTATTTTATATTGTATGTTCCATATTGTATGTTATATTTTGTGTGTGTGTATATATATAATAGTGAATTCTACTGTGTTTCATGTATAAAATATTTTATGAGAGCTGTTAGCCTTTATTATTTACACAGGAACCCAGGGTTGGCCAAAAGCCAGCTTTTACTCGTATTGTCCGGGCCAGCTGTTACTGGTCAATGCTGTTTAATGTACTGGTCATCTGACAAATCATTCATAAAATATTCTTTATTACTCAGGCTTTTAAGAAATTGCAGTGATACACTGGTCATCTTACAAACCATTCATAATGTACACTTTTTTCAATGGGCTTTAAAGTAGTGGCTTTAATATAAGTTTACCGACATGAAGCCTAGCTCTGGACTGGTGCAGTGAACCATGTGGTTACTAGATGGACAGGAGGTACGCTCTTTATACAGCGCTTTACCTATAGGCCTACTTCCTATATCATAAGCGCTGTTTGTTATGACCTCATATTCTGAATTGATACACCAGAGGGTAGCAGTGTATTTTTGTCCAATCAGACGAGACTTTGTGTTGGAAGACACAGCCAATCAGGGAATACACGGAGCAAATCATGTTCATTCCGTTTTGAGTGACAGCTCATCGTCCCGGTAACCATCTGAACAGGCCACAGGCTCAGAGAAAATTGCCCCATACTTGGTTTGCTTTGGGCCTTGGGCAAATAGGATGCCCGGCCGGTGAGCTGTAATTCAAATGAAATGTAACAACAAAGGCTGCATGCACACATCACTGGCTGGTTTCAGATCTGCAGACAGCAGATACATGGCTACGCTAACACAGTCACAATGTCATAATCGAATCAGTCGATGATGCGAGAATCAGGAGTGAGCAATTAAAATTCGACCATAAACTCTCGTCAAGCAGCACTTGAAGCGCAGCTATGGGCAGTGCCAGAATGCCTGTCGAGTTTTTTTTATAGGCATCTGGTTGGCTGCCTGTCACATCATACAAACGATTTTTTCAGCGGACAACTAACCACCATCTCGTGTCTTAATATATCATAAACGGTCAGAGCTTGCAGCGTGAAAATCAGTTGCTTCTTTAGAAGCGCAAGATTTCGGCTGCCTCGGGAGCGTAGACAGGAGGAAGTGAGACAGTTATGTGACCAAACTTAAGAAGTTTTCATATGATCTTGAGCAAAAAACTGAATCCACTGTATGGCTCCCTGATAATCATTGTTTGTTTTACAATACTGACTTGAACCATTATAGGATGTTTAGTTGTTAACTCTGAGGCTATGGGGATGGAGATTAATGAAGTGAGCAAGATCAGAGTCAGTTTTGAGTCAATTTCAGTCTTGCCTGGACTTAAAACTCCGTGCTAGCTTATTATTGCTGTACGTTTGATCTTAACTTTTGATTATCAAAGACTTTATGGTACAAAGCTTTGATATTGAGCCTTGGTGTGGGACAGGAACTGTAACATTTAGTGATTGGCTGCACAGTTGGTGGCCTTCTATCAGGCACACAGAGATTCTTATGAGACTGGCACAGTGAAGCACCTTATTTGTGACATTTATCACAGTATTCACTGAACTTATAACATTTGACAAGTCAGACATTTGTACCAACTCTAAATCTTTACATTTTAAGCATGCATATTACTGCTCTAAGTTAACCTTGGTTCCCCCTGCAGAATCATTACTACTTTGGTTTATTTGTTTTGTGTCATAAACCTTGACTTTGTGTCATTTTTAAACAATTTACTGTAGTATTTCCTAGCAAAATGTACAGTGATCAAGCTTGTATTACAATGAATACATTTTAAAAATAATTCTGTTGTTGAGCTATGTGAGATCTATACACATGCAAAATTTTGGCCCAATCGGTCGAACAGTTCCCGAAATATAAGCCTGAATGTCTGCAGTGTAAATTTGAATGTAGATGGCGTCACCTGTCATAAAACAAGAAAGCTGTCAAGGATGTATAAACCTGCAAAATTTCAGGTGGATAAGTCAAACCCAGCACAGATATGAGTGATTTTATCTCAAGGCAGATGAACAGATGGAGGCTGTGCAAAAATGGTTACAGGTGGCGCCACCAGATTTGTGTATGAAAAAGAGCTATGGGAGATCTATACACATGCAAAATTTTGGCTCAACTGGTCAAACGGTTCCCGAGATATGAGCTTGGATGTCTGCAGCTTAGACATGAACGTAGGTTGCGCCACCTGTCATAAAATCAAGAAAGCTGTCCATGATGTATACACATGCAAATTTTCAGGTTGATAAGTCAAACCAATGCAGAGATATGAGCGTTTTTATCCCAAGGCAGATGAACAGACGGACGCTAGAATGCAGCTACTGCACTGAGTGAACTCTTGCCCTATACCTGGCTGCACTTCTTCAAATCCTGGCACTGTGTCAAAACTATTTATAGAGCTGACATCATCTTGTCTAATGGCCAACATCAAGGCACTGGCAATCTGCCAATGGTAAACCAAATGCTGCCATCTGTACACAAAAGTGGTCCCTACTTGAAATAACTTTGAAATTTATTTTCCCAACACAAAAAATGCTTTTCAGCTGACTTTTTATAAAAAGAAATCAGGAATATATGTAAAATTATTATGGATGCTTTCGGAATGCAAAATTAAAATACAGATGTATCTCATTGATGGCAAATTCTTGAATTAAGTTGAGTAGGGATACCAATAATTTATAACCCACGTACAGTTGTCTTTATATAGCCACAGAGAGCTGAATATTCATGATTGTAACATTACCTGGTATGATGAATAACTTAAATCATAAATTGTATTTTTTTAAAAGCTTTAAAAAAACTTTCTTTTCAATATTAACCAAAGATAACCTGAAATCTAAATTTTTAGTGGCATGATGTAATATATGCTGATGAACTGGTGCCAGGCTAGATGTAACAGCATAACACAGCTAACATATATGGTAAAATGACTCAATTCAATCTCCATAATTCAGCAAAAAATCATTCATGTTGAACCATTAATGACAATTATTATAAGAATAATTGTAGGGATTATTCTTGTAAAATATTTAACAAACTGGCTTCAGTGGCATCAGTCGAAAAACGTTTCACAGGTTTATAACTCATAAAGGAAGATGCAAGAAACTGTGGGCTGTTATGGCATATGACTTAATTCAGCTTCCCATAACTTAGCCAAAAGTCACTGAAAAGAGACCATTTGAACAAACTTCAGAAAGCACTACCCTAGGATCATTTCTGTGCAATATTAAACATTTTGGCCATATGGTTTCAGAGAAGAAGTTTTTTGTAGCCCTCAGTGTGATACAGGCACTGATGACCCTGTACAAAAAAGGCCAATGCAGGTGGCACCTCAAATAGATAGCTCCAGCCGTTTCTTAGATTTAAATTTTAATATGCTTTTTTGCACAATTAACAAAGTTCAACCTCCTGTAACTCGGCCAAAAATCTCCAAACTGGACCTATTCGAACAAAATTGAGAAAGACTGTTCCAAGGATCATTTCTGTGAAATATTGGACAATTTGGCTGGACTGTTTCGGAGAAGATTTTTAAAGCTTTTTTAGCTTTTTCCCAATAAAATCTAAGAAAATGCAGTTAGAAAAAAATAAACAAAATCCAATAGTTTTTTGGATGACTGATTATTTGCGAAAAATTTGGTGATGCTAGCTCCTGCCGTTTTTGAGATAGCTATGGTTAACGTACAGACGACAAACGACGGATGACGCTGCACCATCGCATAAGCTCACAGGTTCGCTAAAAATATCAATCTCACAAATATGATGATGAACAGATCTTAGTTGGCATCTTCCTTTTTTAATGTCGTTAATTAATTACCGGTAAACTAAAGTTAGGCGTAAAAAAAAATTCTTTGTTTCCGGTTACCCGACCGACCCTAGATTTACTGTGCGACCCTAAAATTTTTATTTGGATTCTGATTGCAAACCAGTAAAAGTCAAGGTTTGCACGTGGAATTGTTAGGTGAAGTACGACTTAATGTCGACAACTTTAATCTGTCATACAGATATTGCTGCAGTCTTGCAGCGCTGAAATATATAGTAAACAATACAAGCGCTGCAGCCTCTGGCGGGGAGAGTCTATACTATCTAAGTTTGTACGGATCCGTACAGACCCACAGACACGTGTATGCCTTGTGAAGCGTGAGGACACCAAACAAACCCCACATATTATAATTGTTACAGATGCTTAGACTCCGTTGGGACCAAAACTTTTGCTGGATGACCAGCATTAATAAAGTATGGGCACTTACTCTGGATGAAGTCAGATATTACATCGTCTCCGTCTGGCCGATGGCGCTTTCCGGTTGGAACAACCAATAGGAATTTAGCATCATTGACAACAAGCGATGTATGATGGGAAGGATGCTTATGAAAATATGGTCTATCCTAGTGCACGGCACTGGCATTCCTGGGAAAAGCCCCCCTGAATTCATCTTTTGCATAGATTGCCCTCCTAATTTGCATGGGATTCCTTTTCCGGTGGTGTCCAGTTGGCATGCAACATCTGAACCCCGGCAGTTCAAAGGATAAAAAAACATTTACAGGCGCAAATAAAGGTGATATATCGATAAAATTTGATACATAAAAAGTTTATTTCTATATATAAATACAAGATTGTTTCTCTATCGCACAACAAGCAGTGGTAATTCATGTTACAGGTCCTTCCATGAACGGCAGGGTGAACTCTCACCCCCAGACGGTCGGACTCCGTATCACATAAACGGAGTCCGTACGTGGCGGACTAATACAGATACAAATTACGATATTCTGAGATCGTCACTGACAGTTCAAATATACCCGCGAAAACGGGATGTGGACGTTCATATTCATAAGTGGGTTCGTCAGCTTAGAAAGTAGTTCTGCGCAACAACTTTTTTTTAATTTATAGGAAGCAGATAAATATCAAAAGTGTTCCACTGGAGAAATACGCAGCTTCTTTCAAGCTATGAACGTGGCCTCCTCTGCAAATGTCAGATAGCCGTGACCCGTCTGAGAACTGATTCGAGATCGTTCAAATTTGCCCTAAGCCCCGAAAATTTGCATCTTCCGTAAGGCCTCATTAATGGCCCGCTTGTATGCACGGTCGCTAGTCGCAATATTCGGAAGTGAGTGCCATCTTCGGCTATGCATATGAGTTGAAATGAACCAATGACATGACGTTTTGTCACTGCATGTAACCGTGGTTACCTATTCGGGTACATATGTACCCGTATTTGTTCTGTCGATGATCACCTGAACCTGCGCTTGGGCGCTGGCAGGAGTAAAAACGAATGATTTAATGAACGTTCGCCGGTCATTTAACGAAAAGTTAAACGCAAATTTGGCGGTAACACATGGTGATCATAAATTTTCGGCGATATTATTTTTATATAACGGCGGTAAATGATAAATGATATGAGCATATTCATTACTGCGATGTCAAATTTGACACCGGCGGATTGCCGATTTACATTTCTTATTTTAAACAAATATACCGATTTTATGATCACTTTAAATTTATTCCCCCCCCCCAACTTAATGCGTGCGTACTACATCATGGCTCAACAGTGTCATTTCGCAATTTCTGAAGGCGAATGAATGGCCGGGCGCTCATGTTAGCCTAAGAAGGTAAACCTGCCTGATCGCCAACTTTAATTATTTGTCAGCGACCAACTGATCATTCCTTGAAAGTTACTTCGCTTCACTTCTTATAAGAGATTGAACAAACACCTATTTCTCCAAGAGAAAATGGTTCCAATGGCCTTATAATTAAACAAATCCAGCAAAATTATACACCTTAGTAAAGCCTAATAAGTTATTATACAGACTCATTATTACAGATATGAACTAGACATTTCTTGGCACCGCAGGTGCCAGTTTCCCCAGACATAGTACGCCCCCCCCCCCCCCCCCTTTAAGAATAGACCCCCATTTTTAGCAGCACATACTAACACTTGGCAGGCAATTATTGTTTCTTCCATCTATCAATCCACAATCTTTATGAAGATGTTGGTCCTGTGACCTTGATCTTTTTAAAGATGTTGGTCCTGTGACCTTGACCATTATTGACCTCATGACCCCAAAATCAATTCGGTCTTGCTTTTCCAATGGGACATATACAAGTCAAGTTTGAAATCTATACATCAATAAAAGCAGGAATTATCATTCAGAAACTAATTTTTGGACATATGGCTCCTGTGACCTTCACCTGTGACCTTGTGACCTCAAAATTTATAGGGGTCCTTCACTCTTGGCAGGTGAACTATATGTGCAAGATGAAAGATCTGAGATGAATTGTTTGGCTGAAAATGCATCCACAATCTTTTTAAAGATGTGTCCTGTGACCTTGACCTCATGACCCCAAAATCAATCCGGGTCTTGCTTTTCCAATGGGACATATACAAGTCAAGTTTGAAAACCATACATCAATAAAAGCAGGAATTATCATCCAGAAACTAATTTTTGGACAGATGGCTCCTGTGACCTTCACCTTTGACCTTGTGACCTCAAAATTGATAGGGGTTTTTCACTCTTGGCAGGTGAACTATATGTGCAAGATGAAAGATCTGAGATGAATTGTTTGGCTGAAAATGCATCCACAATCTTTTTAAAGATGTGTCCTGTGACCTTGACCTCATGACCCCAAAATCAATCCGGGTCTTGCTTTCAAATGGGGCATATACAAGTCAAGTTTGAAATTCATACATCAATAAAAGCAGGAATTATCATCCAGAAACTAATTTTTGGACAGATGGCTCTTGTGACCTTCACCTTTGACCTCAAAATTAATAGGGGTCTTCCTCTATTGGCAGATGAACTATATGTGCAAGATGAAAGGTCTGAGATGAAATGTTTGGCTGAAAATGCATCCACAATCAAATGGGCCGGCATTGATAAATATTTTGATTGCAAAAATAGGGGAAAAATAACAAAACAGATATAAAAATGTGTCAAAATCAATAACATTTTAACTATTCATACACTGTTGTTAGGCGAGAGACTTTATTAAGTGAAATGTTTAATCATAACATATCAATGTCGCCGAAAGAGCTCAGTTAACATGACCCAAGTTGCCCTTAGGCAATTGAATGCATTGGCACATTACCGTGACCCCTCTGGGCTGTGTTTTTTCTACAAAATATGAACATGCGAATACCTCCAAGTTCACTATATGAGGACATTTCTATTTTTATTAATTTTACGCCTTATTTTGTAGTTTTATTGAATAGATTTTTACTTCACAACCCAATTAATCGAACAAGACTACCTGCTATAGACTGGTACCCCTCTCTTGCACCGTTTTGTCAGAGTTTAGGCTTTTTTTTGCTGACACTTGGTCGCATGATTGGTCAAAGGAAACAGTCCACCATTACGAGATTATTTAAGACTATAAACTGACATTATCCCCGAGAAATTGGAAGTTTCGTGACACTTCAGTGAAAGGCACTGACGCGATTTTGAGTGTCATTTTGCAGGAAGAAACATTGAAACATGTTGCTGGCAATATCAGCATGCTTCTCGGTGTTACCCGTCCTTGCCAATAATTTGGTTGTGCTCGGACGATCGGACATAGGATTTTTGAGCCTTTATAAAGTGCTAATACATATTGTAAGTCATCACCTGGCATTTTTCAAGAAGACCAAAAACCTTCAACGGCTGTCCAGCAATATTTTTACTGAATAAACAAATATGTACATGTGAATACATGGTTTATAATGGTATTACTGAATTACTACATTAAGCAGTGATCGCCATCAGATTATAATTAAATTATTTTTATATACATAAAATCTCAAAATTCCCATTTTCAACGTACAATGAATGTACAAGTAATGACAATGGGTACAAATACAGTTCCACGTACAGGTACTCTGAAATTAAGTACCAAGGTACAGGTACTTGGTTAAGTATGACATTAAAGTGGTTTTAGAAGGTAAGCACACATTTAGTAAATGGCCAGATTGGAAAGTCTACCAAGCTTGGCTAGCTAAACCATGTTCCCCATTGATAAGGCAAGTTAAAATACTCCTGTGAGGCTAAATGTCACACTAGTCTGTCATCTCGTACTTAAACAAGATGAATCAACTGACCTGCAAGTTTCCAGTACAACAAGCCATGCAGACAATCAGACCATACAACTGTATGATTAATCTGAGTATATATTAACAACTGACATATATAACTGAGCTCCATTTAAAACAAAAAATAATGCCCCTAGCCCCAAATGGCTTTCAACTACTTTTTGCATACCATATCATGTAAAATATTCAATACTGACATACAAAAACTACCCCAGCTAAAACACAAGTCTCAACAAATGGTTAGATATCAAGCTCAAGTATTTTTTTTCTGCCATCACCCATGAGTGTCTCACTTAGTGCACAGACCCACAATACAACCACGGACCAGTTACTCATGTCAATCAGCTCAGCTGAACAGCTTACATTTGACAAAGTCATATATACACACTACACAGGGATCCCAGCATCAATTTTTATAAATACAAATTCCCTTGAAGTTTCCTATATCCACATTAAATGTCACTTAAACTAAAGAATTGCAAATTCAGGGGGGTTAACTGTTACAAACTGTTGGAATCGGTTATTAGTCACGGCGACGCTTTATGACTGAAAGGAATTAGTGGCAGACGCTTGATCATAGATTGATTACTTCATAAACTTTAAATAATTCTGTAAAATAATCTAACATAAGCCAATATTCACATTAAAACTTGATAAATCTATTGTCACACTAATCATAAATGAATTGGTTAGTCATCTGGTTTGTAAGGTAATAATCACAGATTGAAGACCAATTTTAAAACTAACAATGAAAATAGAAAACACTATGAAACACAATGAATCATCAAGCTTAAGTTCCAGCACTTTTGATGAGAATACACACTGACACTGTCGGACACATTTATGGGAGCTATTTCTGGAGCACTTATGGACCTACCACAACATTTGCCATTGTTCCAACATTTAGTAATAATTATAAATTTTATTTAATTTTAATTGTCACTCTTTTCACAACTTGCTGAATACCGCTACACCCAGAGATCTGCAAAACTACCAAAGAACTTTCATAAAAGGTGACAGAAGCGAACTGCTGGATTTTAAATTGACTATGACCTAAGCAAGTTCAAAATATATGTACTCACAGATTAATATTTAAACAAAAGACAAATATATGTTCATTGTTTATAGGTTTAAGATGAAGTCCACATATCATTTTTAATGAAAATATAATAAGGCACAGTCCCAGGTTAACATGTTAAGCAATTAATGAAAACTAATTAATAAAATGGGCTATAATAATAAATTTCTATATGCATTTAGGCCTATAAATTTAGTTTATCCATAAATTGCACGGAGTATTACTCATAATGCCGCTGTATGTATGTATGTACTTATAGCTCTTCACTTAATTGTGGAAGTGCTAACTGGGAATACTGAATAGTCGGGAGCTCTTGACATATACAGCCTTTTCACAGAAACAAGTGTTTTATTAAACCCTGCAACTACACTGGTATTTACCTGAACTTTCTCTCTCATAATAATCCACTTAAAGATTATGTATTGCTTTCTTGTCTTTAAACGCATTTCAGGGAAAGTCAGTAAACGATACATACTAGGCAGTAACAAATAATCCTTAAAAATATTAACTCCACAAAAAGTGTTTCATGGGTTTCATCACAGAATTTTAATGAATCCAAAATATCTAGAGACAACAGCCTGAAATGCTGACCACAGAACCCAACTAACCAAGTCACAGTCCCTCCCAAAGGTTTCTCTTCTCCTCAAATGACTGTTCTAAGGCTTGTCCAAATCTATCATTTGAGCATGATATAGTATGCACTGACCTGTGCTTCATGTTAAAACTGCAAACAATGCTTTCTGGGGGAAAATTATTTGAAGTGTAAACATGATACAATTATTTTGATAGAATAAAATTATATGAAACACTGATCACATTACATTCTAAATAAAGGATAAGATGACAGACTTGGAAAACTTAAAAAGTTGGTAAACCACAGATTAGGATTGAACCCACAACAAGTGCAAAGAAGAATGGTACAGGTTCCCTATGACTAAGCTCTGTGGACGTATGACAAATCAATAAATACTTTCACAAACTCAGACCAATCAGTGAATTTGTGATTATCTGTCTTGGTTATACAAGGAATATATTGATATCAAGTTGAATGGTACAATGACTAAACTCCCTAAATAAGGTTATTAACTAGCACAGGCGCTTGAATCCCTATTTGTGTTGATATTGGCTTAAATAGTGTTCAGTTTACCTCAACAACAATCCCCTACCGTTTAATGAGCTGTGACCCATGATATATTGCTTTGCCGGTACTTGTTTATTTATTATAAACAAGTACCGGCAAGTGATATATCATGGTTGACAGCTCATTAAACGGTAGGGGATTGTTGTTGAGGTAAACTGAACACTATTTAAGCCAATATCAACACAAATAGGGATTCAAGGGCCTGTGTTAACTAGATACTGCCAACGAATTGTGTTCACTTACTATATGTCTAAGGAAAATATCATGGGTATCATGTTAACTAACGAACACATCACATCTTAGAATTATGCAAACAGTAAAATACTCATAATAATAACGTGTCAACTGAAAAAAAAACTTGTATCACTATCATTATCAATAACAAAGAGAAACACAGAAATTTGACCAAAATATCTCATATGACACCAAGCATTGGATTTGACACAGCAATCCATCTTAAATATTGGGAGTAGATTTACAGTTCTAACATATGAAGCATAAGAAAAGAGAAATGGAAGGGCCCATACTATAGAAATTCTATATTTTTAACTTTACTCGTCTTTAATTCAAGTATACATGCGTCTTTCCTTCATACACAATTAATGACACGCTTGCTCTAGTCTAAGGTATAATTTACAGTATTTGCGTAGGAAATCATAAATGGAAATACTGCTGGCTTTATTTGTAAGCAGTAGTTTGTACTTTGAACCAAACAGAAACCATTTTCTTAGGTCAAATGGGCGAGCTGTCGTTGGTCAGCTGAGGCAGTCTCGTCACTTCCTTGACCAGCGAAGACAGTTGTCGCCCGAGTTGCCATATATTTGAATATGAGATGCTGGTTAATTCTTCAAGTGTTAAGGATCTTTCTTCACTGACTGCAGCATTATCCGTACATATATCAGTTAGCATAATCTTACGACTATGCTAAGGTCAAAGCAAAAAATTTCAAAAATGAAGATTATTATGCAGTCCAGTTTTGCCGGTCGTTAGTTACAGTAAACAGTGAGAACTTACCTTCTAAAAGACGAGCTATAATGCTATCGATGTTTAATTTGTCTGCGTCTGCCATTCCACTGATATAAATATTTGTTTCTTTTTATGTTTGACTTCTTGAAACGGTCGCCTGCTGGCAGATGACAGTGGATTTAAATTTCCTCCAGCCAAAATTAATCTAATATGGCGACCGTTTTCAGGGCGAAAGAATATCATACATCGAATTCCGTACTTCCGGCTGGGTATTTGAGTGAAAAGGCGTAGTAATGCACCGAAGAACTATATCTTCACTATATATAAAAAATATGAAATAAGTCTTCATATAATAAATAATAAAACTCTCTTTTGGGAGTAATAATCAAAATGTAAGACCCAAGTGTCACTTTAATTGAAAAACACGCAGGTTCACGAACGATAGAATCGAGGTTTAGCCGCATTGCATTGTGGGATTTGTGTTCTTAATTTCTATGGACTCCAAGCAGGCGAGCATAGACTAAAATAAACCGATCGAAATGCTGCTAACTGGTGAACATAAGAGTAACGTGCAACTTAAGATGGAAACATGAAACGTTGTCTCAAGGAGAAAGAACTCTGCCGCAGCAAAAATGACTATTAAAAGACGAGGTAAGTTGTCAACTGAACTGGTCCGCGCTATCTGAGATCAAGTTGGAGCACAGCTCACCCAAAAGTGAAAAAGTTGCTGTCATCTGGCACTGGTAGTGGTACATCTGTCATACACAGACTGGGAGCGAATATAGAATACCTCAGGCACCCTGGTTATCAGAACGTCCTTAAGAGGGCGATACATTTGATGGGGATAGAGAGGAAAAATGGGGTATAGTCTTTTTGGGGTTCATTTTAAATAATAGAAGATTTGTAATGTGACTTGTAACATCTGAGTATCTGACTGTTACTATAGTCCGTCCCAAAATCCGTGTCAGCATGTTTTTTCGCGATAATTATTTTTAAAATACTCTTTAAAAATGCCCTTTGGCCTGAAGTAGATATACGGATATTCCGCCGATTTTGTGTAAAGAAGTTATATATCATGTAAAATGTATTAACTTTGCGACTCTTTTGCGTTATTTATGCTGAAATACCGTGAATGGCGGGGAGGGTATAATTCGCTGATCAGCGAGCTGATCAGCGGTCTGCAGTATAAAACGCTGATCAGCGCGCTGATCAGCCACCTTTAAATGACAGCATTGATTTGAGGCAAATTATCTCTCATACAGCAACCTCCGCCTATTTAGTGATTAAATATGATTAAAAGACACCTTTCCCATCAGTATTACGTATTTACAAACATATGCATATATTTTAATCGTGTTCATAATTATACATGAAACGCAAGTTACCAGCCAGTAACTATTTCGCTGATCAGCGGCGCTGATTAGGAACCTTTCAATCCAAGCATTTATTTTAGACAAATTAGCCCCATATAACAACCTCCGACTTTTATGTTATTAAATGTGATTTAAAGATACATATTCTATAAGTATTTAATATTTACAAACATAAGAAAACACGTTTAATGTGTTACTAATTATGCATGAAACCTTTCTACCACCAACTATTTCGCTGATCAGCAAACTGCGCAATCGCTTATCGGCAATGATTTACGTACTTCTTGACAAAGACACCTGTCACGCGTGATTCTCTATAATGGTAATATTGAAGGCTCTCAGTTGTTTTACCTATATCCTGTGAAACCAAGTAATAGCCAATACATCGCCCATACCAGACTACTATATACAACTTTAAAATATTAGTGCCCAACCGACCACTCGGAGATATTAGCTAACAGTAGGGGGCGCTGGAGTAATTTGTTGTCAGGTGTTCACCGGCCAGGTAAGATAAATAGCTGAGATACGCACTTAGTATGAATGTATATAAAATTTGAATTTATCAAAAATTAAGAATGTTAAATGTATATATCCACATTAAAAGACTGATTATCCTCTTATTTTATTAAGAACTGTACGTGTAGCCTAAGGATTCTTTTATTCTTCATATATAATATAATCGTTCCTGAAAAACTTTCACAAGTTTCTTTACATCCCTCTTATATTTCCCTTTTTTTACATTTAAAAAGTGGGTTGTCAGAATTTTTTTCAACATCATTATATAGAGATTTGATCGATTTTAACACGATATTGATAGATTACTCCTGTTTTAATCCCACTTATATATTATATTATATTATATATATGTGTGTGTGTGTGTGTGTGTGTGTTTGTGTGTGTGTGTGTGTTGAAGTAACGTCAAAGAATAACTCCATAAAAACATCATAATCGGTATTTATTTTTTTTTCATTTTACAACAGGACATTTCCACAACTGTGTAAAAATGTCCGCATATCTATTGCTTTAACATCGTTACTTATAGATTTCTTAAAAATGATTGGAATATAGGGATGCTTTTCATAGTTTTGGAAAACAGCATACACTATCAACATAACTATACTGAGTACTAGAAAGGTTGAAGGAGTAAATACACTTAATTACAACACTATAAAAAATCATCACCTTTTTTCCCCTTTTAACGGCAGTGAATGTCGATGAACGGTGTTGAAACAATAAGGTAACAGGATAGATGTAATATCTAAATTCTACAATGGCATTGTTATTCAGAACTTCATCGTTTTTATAGGGAACAATGGTTTAGGTATTATAAAATATAAAACATTTTAAATATTTATTATAAAAGAAGTCTGCATGCTTTAAGTAATAATTTTGCCAATTATTTCATTTATTTAAATTCAACATAGTTCTCCTTCTTCAGCACCGTTATATGTTGAAATAAGCATAATTTCAAGAAATAAATAAAATGACATAGAAATATATTAGAAAATGATTTTATCGCCAACATTTTTATTTACTGAGGAAGATTGCTATAAATTTCACTTCTATTTATTGCATTATACCTTCTGTGGGTTGCAGTTTTATTTTGCTTCAGGATATAATCGGGACACATTAAAATTAAAAATACGCAGTTTACAAGGTTGAAAAATATATTTTTATTATACAATACATCGTAAAATTGAACCTTCCATATTTTGTTCTAAATAAATTATGCGGGACCGCGCATGTTTGTGACAGTGTTGAAACTGATGATACATTGAGAGCATTAATTTAGCCAAAACTATAATTTAACATGAAGGTACCTGCTCTGCTGAAAGAAATTTTATATACTAGTAGTTTATATTTTTATTGCTATAATAGACTCCATAAAATTAATATTAAGACGTTATTTTTCAGATGCTGTATACCTGCTGAAATGGGAAGTTTTTCGTAGAAAGACCCTTCCATTAAATTGTAAATCCTTTTACGGTTTCTTTAGGAAAACGACTAAATATGCCTTCTTCTAATTAATTAATGATTCCCCTCTCACTTTTGTCTGATCAAAATACACGTTGTCTTACCAGTTCCTATATAGACCCACTTTGAAATCAATTAAAAAAATCAACAATATTAGCGATTGAAAAAAATCCACAGTCCACAATATTTTGCTGTTGGTTCATTAGTGGCATTTTCACATAAATATATGTGCAAGATATTGTAAATTAATTGAAATTTTTTAATTCATTCAAACTTAGTTTTAATCTCAGCTATATTTCTATCACCTGGCCGTTGAAAATCTACCAACAAATTACTGCAGCGCCCCCTACTGTCAGCTAATATCTCCTCTGGGGAACAGATTTTTGTAAATTGTATGTGGTACGATGTTTTGGCAGTCATTCGGTTTTCACAGGAAATAATTAAATAAAACAACTGAGAGGTTTCTATGTTACCATTATAGAGAATCACAGATGAGAGGTATCATAGTCATGTAATGCGTAAGTCATTGCCGATGAGCACTTATCAGCATCAAGCGATTGCATTGCGCAGTTTGCTGATCAGCGAAATAGGTGGTAGAAAGGTTTCATGCATAATAAGTAACACATTTAAAGTGTTTTCGTTGTTTGATGATATGAAATACTTATAGAATATATATCTTTAAATCATATTTAATCACACAATAGTCGGAGGTTGTTATATGGGGCTAATTCGTCTAAAATATATGCTTGGATTGAAAGGTTCCTAATCAGCGCCGCTGATCAGCGAAATAGTCACTGGCTGGTAACTTGCGTTTCATGTATAATTATGAACACAATTAAAATATATGCATATGTTTGTTAATACGTAATACTGATAGGAAAGGTGTCTTTTAATCATATTTAATCACTAAATAGGCGGAGGTTGCTGTATGAGAGATAATTTGCCTCAAATCAATTCTGTCATTTAAAGGTGGCTGATCAGCGCGCTGATCAGCGTTTTATACTGCAGACCGCTGATCAGCGCGCTGATCAGCGAATTATACCCTCCCTGAATGGGGTCTTACCGGCACTACTGGACAGTACTTTCATCCATGTTACACTTTCCATGTCTATGGCTGTGTTTGGTGTTTGTTAGACAACAGTGACGTCACAAAGACGTCACAGTGATCGGTCGCGCGTCACCTTCAATTGACTGACGTCATAAGTTTGACTGGCTTGTTTATTATCAGTTCTCAGGCAAGGAATAAGTCGTAAACGCTGTAACTTGTTTTGTTATATTTTGGATTATTCGTCTCATACAAAATTAAAGCAAGGTAAGGCATAACTTTTGCGCAGGTAGTCGGCGGAATAGCTCTTGCAACCTTTGGACACGAAAGGTTTACACTGCTTTACTTGTATAAAAAGTTATCCCAGAAAACATGCGGACACGGGTACTGGGAGGGACTAAAGTGTTAGGTATGTCTTGTACCTATCTGACGTCCGGTACTGTTCGATCTGGAAGAGACAGAGATATATGTGATTATTATACATGACATTCAGTGAACATATCCATGAGCCAGACTCGAACCAGCGACCCTCTGCAGAGAAGTCCTGAGCTCTACCACTGAGCTATGAAGACTTGTTGAATGTTTTTGGAAAATAGGGATATTTAAGTTTAGACAAAAGATGTTTAAGCGTGAATGTGCATGATCACATGAGTTGGTCTCGTTGTCAAAGTGTTGGGGGAAACCCCAGTTGTGATGACGTCATTTATAGTGGGCGAAATCATCCCTAGACCAAATCTTCAAATCATATGTTTGACATGGAAATGTGTAGTATGCCTAGTAAGACAAGGTACTAAATAGATATGAAAGTGAAAATGGTAACAATATGATATTAAAACAAATATAATATAAATTAAAATGATGAATGATAAATAATGTGGAATAATGATGGGAGGAGACCCCCAAACCCCCCTGTAATAGGTAGAATGATAATAATGAATGAAAAATAATGTGGAATAATGATGGGGGAGACCCCCCAAACCCCCCCTGTAATAGGTAGAATGATAATAATGAATGAATAATAATAAGGAATAATGATGGGGGGAGACCCCCCCCAAACCCCCCTGTAATAGGTAGAATGATAAAAATGAGTGATAAATAAAGTGGAATAATGATGGGGGAGACCCCCCAAACCCCCCTGTAATAGGTAGAATGATAATAATGAATGATAAATAAAGTGGAATAATGATGGGGGAGACCCCCCAAACCCCCCTGTAATAGGTAGGATGATAACTAGAATACGGGTAGTCGACAAGCATCTACGTGTATCCGCCTAAATCAGAGTGGAACGGGTGGAGTGAGGCATGGATTGAGTGTTGCATATTAGCATGGATGTCTGCAGCCAAATTGTGTATGTAGGTTGCCCCCCCCCGCCTCAAAATCCAGAAAGCCGTCCAAGTTGTATACATATGCAAAATTTAAGGCAGATAAGTCAAACCACTACATGTATATGAGTGATTTTAGCCCATTGCAGACAAACAGATGGACGCTGAGCAAAAATGGTTGCAGGTGACGCCACCAGTTTTGCGTATGATAAAGAGCTATGTGAGAACTATACACATGCAAAACTTTGGCCCAATCGGTCAAACTGTTCCCAAGATATGAGCTTGGATGTCTGCTGCATAATCTAGAATGCAGGTGGCGCCACCTGTCATAAAATCAAGAGAGCTGTCGGGGATGTATAAACCTGCAAAATTTTAGGCAGATATGTCAAACCACTGCCGAGATATGAGTGATTTTATCCCATGGCAGACAAACAGACAGGAGCTGTGCAAAAATGGCTGCAGGTGGCGCCACCAGTTTTGGGTATGATAAAGAGCTATGTGAGATCTATACACATGCAAAATTTTTGCCCAATCGGTCAAACAGTTCCCGAGATATGAGCTTAGATGTCTGCAGCGTAAACGTGAATGTAGGTGGCGCCACCTGTCATAAAATCAGAAAAGCTATCCAGGATGTATACACATGCCGAATTTTAGGTGAATTAGTCAAGTCACTGCAGAGATATGAGTGATATTAACCCAAGGCAGACAAACAGATGGACACTGTGCAAACATGGTTGCAGGTGGCGCCACCATTTTTGGTGAATGTTATAAAGCTCTCCAAGGGCTATATTTGTGCAAAAGAATTTTCCTGATCGGTCAAACGGTTCCCGAGATATGAGCTTGGATGTCTGCAGCGTAAACATGAATGTAGGTGGCGCGACCTATCATAAAATCAGAAAAGCTATCCAGGATGTATACGCATGCCAAATTTCAGGTGAATTAGTCAAGTCACTGCAGAGATATGAGTGATTTTAACCCAAGGCAGAAGAACAGATGGACACTGTGCAAACATGGTTGCAGGTGGCGCCACCATTTTTGGTGAATGTTATAAAGCTCTCATAGGGCTATATTTGTGCAAAAGAATTTTCCTGATCAGTCAAACGGTTCCTGAGATATGAGCTTCGATGTCTGCAGCGTAAACATGAATGTAGGTGGCGCCACCTATCATAAAATCAGAAAAGCTATCCAGGATGTATACGCATGCCAAATTTCAGGTGAATTAGTCAAGTCACTGCAGAGATATGAGTGATTTTAACCCAAGGCAGACAAACAGATGGACACTGTGCAAACATGGTTGCAGGTGGCGCCACCATTTTTGGTGTATGTTATAAAGCTCTCCAAGGGCTGCATTTGTGCAAAAGAATTTTCCTGATCGGTCAAACGGTTCCCAAGATATGAGCTTGGATGTCTGCAGCGTAAACGTGAATGTAGGTGGCGCCACCTGTCATAAAATCAGAAAAGCTATCCAGGATGTTTACGCATGCCGAATTTCAGGTGAATTAGTCAAGTCACTGCAGAGATATGAGTGATTTTAACCCAAGGCAGAAGAACAGATGGACACTGTGCAAACATGGTTGCAAGTGGCGCCACCATTTTTGGTGTCTGTTATAAAGCTCTCCAAGGGCTACATTTGTGCAAAAGAATTTTCCTGATTGGTCAAACAGTTCACGAGATATGAGCTTGGATGTCTGCAGCGTAAACGTGAATGTAGGTGGCGCCACCTGTCATAAAATCAGAAAAGCTATCCAGGATGTTTACGCATGCCGAATTTCAGGTGAATTAGTCAAGTCACTGCAGAGATATGAGTGATTTTAACCCAAGGCAGAAGAACAGATGGACACTGTGCAAACATGGTTGCAGGTGGCGCCACCATTTTTGGTGTCTGTTATAAAGCTCTCCAAGGGCTACATTTGTGCAAAAAAAATTTTCCTGATTGGTCAAATGGTTCCCGAGATATGTGGGTTTATGTGTGGAAACAGACGCACAAACGGACGCAGAGCGCAGAGGAAAGGTCAGAGGTCAAAACAAAATCGGGGCGCAGCAGTTCACATGTGACCCGAACATAATCCCGGGTTTCGAAAAATTCCGCCCAGCGGTTACGGAGGAGTTCTCCGGACACCTACGCGGCGGCGGCGTGCAGCTGAAAACATAGTATCCGCAAAACTCTGTTTTGGCGGATACAATAATGAATGATAAATAATTAGAATAATGATGGGGGGAGACCCCCCAAACCCCCCCCCTGTAATAGGTAGAATGATAAGAATGAATGATAAATAATGAGGAATATTTGGGGGGGGACCCCCAAACCCCCCCCCCCCCCCCCCCCCCCCCTCTTGTGGGAGGAATAGATGGATGAAAGATCAATGAATCAGTAGGAAAAAATCGTAGAGAAATGGCATAGGAATGAAGTGAAGTGTAGCGAGATAGTGAATGGATAAGATTGTGTGAGATGGTGATTCCTGATGACGTAATGGAGAAAGTAGGGGAAGCCTATGGCAACATGGCGGCGTTGGTTTAGGAAAGACGGAGGGGGAGGATTACAGGATACAAATGATAGAAAACTTAGAAGGAATAGACAAATAGACAGTTATTAGTGATGGTATGTGTTACTAAATACATACATCTCTTGCAATAGACAGGGTGGCTCAGTTATACTAGCCGGTTCAGGTGCCTGAGGTATTCCATATTCATACCACAGACTGTAACTATAGAGTAATTAATATATCTCACTTAATACAAACAGTCGGTGGCTGCAGGCAGCAATCCACCTCTGTTTGTACATATGAAACTGTTGTTAAATACCGTATTGTGGTGATATGAATTGATAAACTGGTAAAGGCCTAAATACAAGGAGCGAGTATAGAATCCGGTCTACATGGACGAGGTAATGGGTGTATACCGACGGACGTAATGATGTTTGGGTTCATGTAATGGAGAATTAAGAGGCATGTCGATGTCATATCGTCAGGCATGTCATGGCTTATGTTGATTACTATACTAATATGAGATGGTCCAGTCAGTTTAGACCCATCTTGGAAATGAAGACCTGATTCTATACTCGGGCCAAATACCCTAATTAACTTGCCAGAAGTCCTAAAATAAGTGGATAC
Source organism: Sipunculus nudus (assembly GCA_026874595.1). NCBI lineage: Eukaryota > Metazoa > Annelida > Sipuncula > Golfingiida > Sipunculidae > Sipunculus > Sipunculus nudus. The sequence continues at coordinate 83,485,303 of CM049312.1, read as the reverse complement.
TGTTTCTGCTATTCTAGGGATTGATGCAAGTCCCTCCTCCAGTCCAGTCTTGGATTGTGTTCAGAATTTGTCCTACATTCTGGAACATGAAAATATAAATAAACTGTCCCTTCTCATTTTAACCATTTAAAGTGTTACCTGCAGTAGTGCAGATGGGCAGTTGTTAAGAATTTGGCCTTCATGTCTGCTCAGTCAAAACAGATGTCGCATAAATTGTTGTTTCCATGACAAAGGCCGATACATCATATTTTACTGAGAAATTCCGTATTTCATTTTGCTCATACCTGGAGTTTATTAAATTAGAGGAGGAGGGGTCCTTGGGAACCTGAGTTCCCTGCCCGAGCAATTGTGTGGGGGCCCTAACGTTTAATCCAGCTGTTCAAATACCAAATGGGTCCCCATTTACGTGATAGATGGTGCTTCACTCAGAGCTATAAATGAACAAAAAACGCCTCCACTGGTATCTCGTCTTCATGGCTCAGTTGGTAGCATGTATGGCTCCTAGTTAAGAGATTGTAGGTTCCATTCCCCGAATTCTGATATTCAATGATAGTTCATGTTAGAGTAGGAGAAATGAGTGTAGGGACATCCGCAGGGAAACATAGATGGTAAAATAAGGAAATGAGAAGATGTTCCATCATGTTCCAGAACGAAGACCTAATTCTTAACATGCTCTGTGCAGATGTAACTATAGAGTAAGAGGCTGATGATCTGGGGGAGGCTGGTATATCAGAATTACCTTCAGTATATGGCCCTTTAGGTAAACAGAGGAAGATATCAAGATAGCTGTTTTTTGTTTTTTTATTTTTTGTTTGGAGGTAGCCGTCTCCATTTTTTCATACTTACTTAACTACATATATATATGTAGATCTGTATAGTTCCATTCTGGTTTCAGACTGTGACAGGGCAGTAGCACATGCTTCCTCTCATTTTATATCCTTGGTTCAACCAGGCCCAATGACTACTGCACCTGCAGGCCCTAGGTGCATAATCATCCTATTACTGGGTCATACCACCGAGGAACCCGCGAAAGGCGCACTCGTTTGAGAGTGAAACACAGCCTTCCCATTTTGCTTGCATAGCCCTCAACCTGGGTGGGGAATGGACTGTGAAAAATCTTGCTGCCTTGGCGGAAATTTGAACTCAAGATCTCCCGGCTATGAGCTCCCAGAGCCACAGAAGCTGGTAGCCACATAACATAACAAATCTTTATTTTCTGTCGGTCTTAAAAACAAAATAACATTAGCCAAAGGCTATTGATTTATAGAGAAAAAAAATATACACAGAAAAAAAAGGCAGCCAGGTTTTACAATTTGTTCACCTTTGCAACAGATCAGTCTCCACTGCATGTTCCTGTGTCTCAATAGTCATTTGCTCAAGTGACACCTAGGGATGGGCCAGTGATTGATTCCAATTGATGATTGGTCAGTTTGGCAAAACAATCAGATCATTGATCTTGCAGTGCCATTATTGATTACAGAGCTTTACACATTTGTATATGCCTATATAGATAAATCATGATTATCGGTGGGTAGAGGTCAATCTATTTTTACTGATGATTGATCAGGAAATTACAACTGGATTCCCAACACTATTGAGACCTACTGGTAATCTGTTTATGGCCTGCTCTGATAAGTGAAGTGTGAGCTGTTGGCTATGGCTGATTACATGATTATATGGCTGCAACTAGTTTCCTTGAAATTTCTATACACCACATACATAAAGAGTAGATATATGCATGTTTTTAACTAAATGTTTCTCAGATAAGTAAATGAAAGAAAACATTGTTTTTTTGTGATAGATCTATGTTTATAACAATAGCAAATCAAATTAAAATTGTGTGATAAATTTGCAAAATAAAATATTTATATATTTACTGAATACAAATACATTTTCTATGAACTGGAATGTGAATATGAATACATTTGGCATTTTATAAAAGTATTTGAACACAAGTACAAGTACTAAATTGTGTATTGGAATACATTCAAATACAATACTGAATATGAATACCCCATGTTTTGTTATTATTATTCTCGTTTTCAGCTCTGCTGACTATTAATCATCTGAGCTGTAGTCATGGTCCTTTGTCTGTCATCCATCTGTCTGTTAAGGGCAAGTTTTGAAACTGTTGGACCTACAAATCCAAAATTCAACACAGTTTGATTGTCCCTCAGTTCTGCTATTAAACCTGAATCTGGTTCCCAGAGAAAAATTATTGTTACACTTCAATATTACTGACTATAAAAACCATTGGTGTTAATCTGTTCATATTTGATATAACCATTCTTGCATATATTTCCTATGTACATGCCAGAAATTAGGTCAAATATTGCATAAATCGTTGAAGTTATTGGCCAAAACTTAATTTACTTTGTCAAAAATCAGGAAATATATTTAACATGATAATTGTTGAAACTAGAGGTTTTTTTTCCAAAGGATATAACTTTATTTTTTAAAGATTCAATTGTATAACTGAAATCAGATCACAATTGTATACCTGAAATCAGATCAGAATTTTGCAATTTTTTTTCAGTTATTAGCATTATTGTAAAAACAGTACTTTAAATTTTGTCCAAACTTGACCATGTCACATTTTTTTTTATAAGCACTATTGATATGATTTTCACAAAATGTACAAATAAAGATTCTATCTTTCAAAATCTTAAAATTTGAAAATAAAAGCTCAACAATTGGGCTAGAAATTGAATTTTTATTTTGAGGCTCTATATTCACTTGCATTGTCAAGCTCCAGGCAGCCCACTTCTGGTCACTACAGCCCTGCCTGGGGAACCATAATATTAGTAATGCAACACTGGTTGACCACCCTTGCTGTCACAGGTGTAGAGTAATTCCCATATCACCCATACGTTAGTTGTATTGTGTATTGCAACAGTATAAAATTGTTTAAATAACATGGTTAAATAAAAAAGTTAGGATCTGACTGAACATATGTGTCAACTGCTGAACTGTCAACAACTTATCAAAGATCCTACCAATGATCATGGTAATGGTACAGATCCTAAGTTAATAGACTGCTCAATTGGTTCAGTTGGAAAACACATGGTTAGATCACAAAATATCATTTTGCAACAATTCCTTACCCATCAATTCAAACCAATCATATCAACCAACCATGGCCTATTTTATCTCTTCTTCTCAGACTTTATCTCCTTTTATTATATTTTAGATTTTTACCTTCAAGGTCAACTTCAGCTGAGCACTGTGACCCATGGGTCCCTTGTTTAAAAAATAAATTTCCATTCTTTTATATATTCAACTTCTACCAAATATTTTCCTGAGTTTGGCATACTGACCCTAACAAGTTGACATTCAAGGTCCCTCAAGGTAAAACCATTGTGTTGGTAAATATGTTTGAACTGTATTATCTTTGTGTTTTTAGATTTTCAGAAAGCAGCAGCCCTGATCAGGGAGTTCCTGCTAAAACTAACAATAGAATCAGAATGTGCGGAGTTACGAGATTCACTCAACCTGGCACTGCTACACATGCAGCGATACTATCACTCCCTCCGTGCCAAATTCCACTCCCAGGATCGTGCAAACAGTGGGGCCATGTTAGCAACCTCCTTACGAGGCCTCAGCCCAATGACCCCTTTCCGGGATGCCCCAGATAAATTCCAGTGGAAATGGGTTACTCTGGACAGTCCAAAGTTAACTGCTGGAACTTTACCTGTGGATCCTCGTCAGAGTTACAACTCACTGCCTCTCATTGTACAAGCGGCGAAAGAAGGGGACAATGACCTCATAATGCAGCTCATTGATGGAGGTAAGGAAAACAGAGCACAGAGTAAAAAAAAGCTAAATCCCTTTTAAAGTTTATAATCTAACTAGAAATATCTGTATTCTAAGGAATGCAAGCCTCTGCCATGTGGGACTCCTTTTTATGGGATGCTCCTAAACCTGTGTTTGCATTCACATATTTTGCCCATATTCCCAGGTTCATGTATGCATAAGTGACTGAACATTTGTGAATATTCCTTGATGATGTTCCTTAATCCAGATCATGTGCCAGGTCCACACCAAATCAAAACAGTTCTTCTTTGGCCCATTATTTTTAAATGCCCTGAAAATTTCATGAGATTGTTTGATTTATGTTAAGAACAAACAGACACACTCAATCACATGAAAGGGGATGAATGCATACCCTCCTGGTGGAGGCAACTTGGACTAGGTAAAGTACAAACAATAAGAAATCATGGCCTGCACCTGAAAATACTGCAAGCACCAAACCTGCTCCTAATGACTTTTATTCCATCGACAGACAAATTGTATACAGTAACGTCATCACCTATGGTCACCTGTCAGATAAATTTATACACCATTCACCTCTGTTGAAATTTAACAGCAGTAAGCATACTTCTGTCAGGGAAGATGGCAGGTCAGCCATTCATTGAGCAATGCCTACACTGACTGAGTGGTCCTGCCAGGAGGCAGTACAGTCTTGGCCCCCATTTCTGCAGTTAACAGGGACTTATTAACATACCAGGCATATTAAATATACCTGAAGCATAGTGTTTTCTCATTAAGATATGAACGTGTCTGCCAATATTTTGTTTTCGAACAGTCACAAGGGGAAATAAACTTGCACCTATTGTGATCAATAGCACAAAACATAAGAGCATGCCACCTGGCAGTCAAACTGCACAATTTACAATCAAGGCTTTTCAGGCTTCCAACTGGTGTTTCATCACACATAAAACCTTAACACCATTAAAAAAAACCAACAGGTTGATCCAAGATGACAGGTCTGTGTGCCAGAATGATTAGTTGGGAAACTTCCAGTATTCATCCTAATAGCTGGAGATAATATACATGTATATTATTGCAAATGGTGATTAACCTTTTAAGTGTGAGTGGTGTATTTAGGACAGCTGGCTCTGTAATTACTGTTAATTTAATATACAATGATTGAATTTAACTAAATTCAATATTCTTCACTTTATATCTCAATTATTGACTTACCTGTACCCAGTACAATGCATTGATTAATTGATGATGCATTGTTTCAGGTTAAGCATGAAGACAAGAGTTAAATTCAACAAATGATTGTTGACTGCAAATTAATTGCTTGTTCACTGTCAAGTTTGTTCAGATTTACATATGAGAGTTCAGTCAAGAATACTTAGCCTACATTCATGATCAATTCAAAACACTACAAGCACAATTAAAAATAGTGTAAAACAATATCCATTGGTTCATCTCCTTGTAAGCTTGTCTTAATTGTCATCATTTATATCTACAACAATATCCATGGTCCTTTAAGCCATTTTGTCAAATATTCAGTGAAGCCCCTTTTATATTGACAGGTATAAGATCAGTGATATGATAAAAAATGTTCAAAATATGAGTGTAATATTAACTTGATACCTGACACTGATGTGATGTATGGCTTTAATTTTACACACATTCTCTACCAGGGGGTAAAGGTAAGATATTTTATATATTTGTGCTGTAATAGGATTCCACTTGTATTATTATTCCATAAATGTTATTTCACTCATTAATTATAAATAAATTTAAATTTATTTGCCATGCATGAAAAGTTATTAATTATGCAATAATATGTACCTGTAAATGTTATGCCACTGCATGAAAAATATGGTTTGTATGATTTTATTACCTACACTCACATACACTGGGCATGCTGGTGAACACATGGCAGTATATTTATTACAGTATAACTCACATTTGTTTTTGTAGGTAACTGCCTCCTTTTTTTAATGCTAGCTTAAATAAGTTTATATACATCTGCAGAATTCCAATCTGGTTTTTGACTACTTGACAGGGCAGTACACACAATTATTCTAATTTTATATCCTAGTGTTTACCTGGCTATGTAATGGCCCCTAATCCTGGGTCATACCACCCGGGAATCTTTGAAAGGCACTCATTTGTGACTTGGCCTTTAACAGATATATTCACATGGATTTACTGAGGAGTGTTTCCATTGGAGCTGTAGTGGTGCATTTTCTAATGATATGGTATGCAGTACAATAAATAATACCAATATTTGTGTTCAGATTTCAAGTCAATTATTTTTTGGTTAGGAGTTTTTTTTTAAATCTGTTTCTCGCATTAAAAGGGGCTGGTTGCATTGTGTTTTACTTTCAATTGCAACAACTTATTAGTGACCAGGGAGTTCCCACACTTGGCTATGCCTGCCACAACAGCCCAAGTGGAGGACTTTTCAGTATGGCAGGAAAATTGTTTACCCATGACAGTTTTTTTCCATTGGATGACACTACTTTTTAGAGCTTGTTGATGATAAAGCGTAACCAACAGTTTGATAATATATCATAGATATGCAGCATTTAATGGAACCAAGCAGAGCAAGTACATCCATGTACTTTTGTATTTAGTATACTAAATCAACAACCACAGTATATACAGTGATCTGTTGTTATGTTTCCTTGTCAGAGCCATCTGAAATTATACTGATCCTTGTCAGAGCCATATGTAATCATACTGATCCTTGTCAAAGCCATCTGTAATCATATTGACCCTTGTCAGAGCCTTCTGTAATCATATTGATTCCATTCAGAGCCTTCTGTAACCATATTGACCCTTATCAGAGCAATTTGTAATCATATTGATCCTTGTCAGAGCCATCTGTTATCATATTGATCCTTGTCAGAGCCTTCTGTAATCATATTGATCCCTGTCACAGGCCTTTTTTTACCATATTATTCCTTGTGAGAGCCCTCTGTTACCATATTGTTCCTTGCAAGAGCCACATGTTATCATATTGATCCTTGTCAGAGCCTTCTGTTACCATATTGACCCTTGTCAGAGCAATTTGTAATCATATTGATCCTTGTCAGAGCCATCTGTAATCATATTGATCCTTGTCAGAGCCTTCTGTAAACATATTGATCCCTGTCAAAGGCCTTTTTTTGCCATATTATTCCTTGTGAGAGCCCTCTGTAACCATATTGATCCTTGCAAGAGCCATATGTTATCATATTGATCCCAATCAGAGCCTTCTGTTACCATATTGATCCTTGTCAGAGCAATTTGTAATCATATTGATTCTTGTCAGAGCCATCTGTTATCATATTGATCCTTGTCAGAGCCTTTTGTAATCATATTGATCCCTGTCACAGGCCTTTTTTTACCATATTATTCCTTGTGAGAGCCCTCTGTTACCATATTGATCCATTGAAATCATATTGATCCTTGTCAGAGCCTTCTGTAATCATATTGATCCCTGTCAGAGCCTTTTGTTACCATGCTTATCCTTGTGAGAGCCATCTGTTACCATATTGATCCTTGCAAGAGCCATCTGTAATCATAATGATTCTTGTCAGAGCCATCTGTAATCATATTGACCCTTGTCAGAGCCATCTGTAATCATATTGATCCTTGTTAGAGCAATCTGTAATCCTTGAAAGAGTCATCTGTAATGGTATCAGGCCTTCTGTATTTAGGGATAAATCAGTATATTGTACCAGCTTCACTTAATAGAACTTTCCAATGAGTTAGAAATAATCATTTAAGTTCCTTACAGTCATAGAACATTAAAGTCTACAAGGCCTAGGTCAAAAATGTACCTTAGAGTTTGTATTCACTATAGCACAGTTTAAGTGTCAGGTGAAACATGCATGTCTTATCATCTGGCTGCTGGGCTAGGGTCAATGGGTACTCTTGAGGTTGTGAGGTTTACTGATATATGTCTGTGTTTAGTGTTGGAGCAGAGGGGCTGAAGGATTAATTCCTGTATAAATGATTAAACATGTGTAGCCCAAGACAGTTTCAAGTTGTATCTGCTACCTGATTAAAGTATTGCCTTATTCATTTTTATTGGTGTCATTTATTCATAAAAAAATATATACAGTATTGGGTATATTGGATATGACAGAGAGGTCTGTTCATTGTTACAAGATACTGTAAGACATCCTTTATCAGTAGCACTCAGCCAGTGCTGTATGGCTACTATATGCAGTTATTGTATCCCCAGACAAAGTCGGGATACTATGGTGTCAAGACAGTCCCGTCCCAGCCGCAGAAAAATCTTGTGAGCAGGATAACTCAAAAAATATTTCACTGATCTTTTTCAAACTTTACATTTGTATAGATATACGTAAGAGGATGAAGCCTATTTAAAATGGGGTCCTGACCTTTGCTAGGAGAGTGACTTTGATCTTGAATAGGTCCATTTTTGTTGAAAATAACACAAATTCTTGAATATCTCAAGCAAGCTTGCATAGACTGGTCCAAAAATCAAGGTTACTGAAGATGGCCTTGTGATATGCTGGAAACTGGTGGCACCACCTATTATCCTTTCCTTGTTTTTACACCTTTTAATACCCCAATAATTGCCACATTACAGTACTGTGAGCATTATAAGTAAAAAACTAATGGACAGATTTCTTCCATATAATGAACATGTAGAGAGATGGGTTATGGGATGAGGTCTATTTAAATTTGGGTCATGACCTTTACCATAAGAGTGGTCTTGACCTTTAATATTTCCATATTTGGTGAAAATCACACACCTCTTACGATTTGTCCAGTGTTGATAGCCATATGGCCCACCATTAAAGTAAGAACCCTATAGGTTCTAGGGTCATGAGGTCGACGGTCAAGGTCCCTGGACTCACATCTTAAAAGATATTGGATGCATTTTAAGCCAAACTTTTCATCCCAGATCTTCCATCTTGAACATATAGCTCACTTGCCAATAGTGGATGATCCATATCACTTTTGTGGTCACAAGGTCAAAGGTCAACGCCACAGGAGCTATCTGTCAAAAAATTAGTTCCTGGATGATAATTCCAGCTATTTTTCATGTATGGATTTCAGACTTGACTTATGTATGTCCCATTAAAAAAGCAAGATCCCAGTTGCTTAAAGGGTCACAAGGTCAAAGGTCAAGGTCTCAGGACAATCATCTTTGAAAAGATTGCGGATGCTTTTTCAGCCAAATTTTTCATCTTAGACCTTTTATCTTGCACATTTGGTTCACCAGTCAATAGAGGAAGACCTTGATCCATTTTCAGGGCACAAAGTCAAAGGTGAAGGTCACAGGAGCTATCTATCCAAAAAATTAGGTACCAGGATGATAATTCCAGCTTGGATTGATATATGGATTTCAAACTTGACTGATATATGGCCAATCAATAAAGCAAGACCTCTATTGATTTTCAGGTCATGGGGTATTCAAGGTCAAAGGAAACACATCTTTGAAAAGATTATGGATCCTTTTTTACCAAACTTTTCATTTCGTACCTTGAACATATAGTTCACCTGCCAATAGAGGAAGACCCCTATCCATTCTCAAGATGATAGATGGAAGAAACCATAGTCGCTTGCCAAGTGTCAGTATATGCTGCTGAAGATGGGGGGCCTATTCTTAAAACGGGGGGGGGGGGGGGGGGGGGGGATCAATTGTCTGGGGATACTGTGGCACCTGCAGTGCCAAGAAATATCTTGTTTTCATAATATTTTGTTATTTCCTTGAAAATATAGATATTTCATCCATGTTCATTGGTTGAGCTTAATATAATCTTAAGTATGGTCTTTTTAAAGTATTCTACATGAGTAACATGGCTGGCTCTGCCCTAAATAAAGATGGTTATAAAAAGGTTTGCTTTTTAATACAGTGTCACTGACGATGTCACTTGACCATTTTATTGTGTGAATTAAGGCTTTAATATAATATTGTTTGACAAAAAGAGATGAAGTAGGGTTTGTCAAGACATTTAAGTGAAATGCCTTATCTGTTCATCTGACCATGGTAAGGTAATCTGTTCATCTGACCATGGTAACGTTATCCATTCATCTGACCATGGTAAGGTTATCTGTTCATCTGACCATGGTAAGGTTATCTGTTCATCTGATCATGGTAAGGTTATCCATTCATCTGATCATGGTAAGGTTATTTGTTCATCTAACCATGATAAGGTTGTCTGTTCATCTGACCATGGTAAGGTTATCTGTTCATTGTAAGGTTATCCATTCATCTGACCATGGTAAGGTTATCTGTTCATCTGACCATGGTAAGGTTATCAGTCCATCTAACTATGGTTAGGTTATCCGTTCATCTCACCATGGTAAAGTTATCTGCCCATCTAACCATGGTAAGGTTTATCTGTCCATCTAACTATGGTTAGGTTATCTGTTCATCTGACCATGGTAAGGTTTGGATTCTGGGAAGTATTATGTTCAGTGATGTAGGGCTTGAGTGCGGACTCAAGTCCACTTTTCAGGGACTCCAACTGAAGGGTCCTGGACCTAGAGATATACACAGGTCAGGACTGGAGAAATCAGAAAAGTATATATCAAGTCAAAAGAAAAAAAGACTCAAAGAGCTGAACACTCAGATGGGGGATCACACTAGAGGACTTAACTATATGTAAACAGTTGACAGAATATTGAAAAAAAAGTCAAGTCTATCAATACAGTTTTATGTCTGCATTGAGAGCTAATTTGTATTGAAACAGTAAAGTAGCAAACTTGTTTAAACTATTACAAAAATATAATTGATAATCTCAAACTTCCATATTAAAGTGTTTTGAAAAAATAGATATAATCAGACTCTGACTTGAGCTCTAAAAGACTCCTACTTGAAGTCTATGGACCTGGACTGGAACCAGAGGGACTCAGACTGAAGTGGTTTGGTCACAGACCAGAGTGGTTTGACACAGACTAGAGTGGTTTGGAAACAGACTTGAGTGGTTTTGACACAGACTTTAGTGGTTTGACAAAGACTTGAGTAGTTTGGAGACAAACTCGAGTGGTTTGGACACAGACTTGGGTGGTTTGGACACAGACTTGAGTGGTTGGAACACAAGACTTGAGAGGTTTTGACACAGACTTGAGTGGTTTGATACAGACTCAAGTGGTTTGACTCAGTTTTGAGTGGTTTGACACAGACTTGAGTGGTTTGACACAGACTTGAGTGGTTTGACACAGACTTGAGAGGTTTTGTCACAGACTTGAGTGGTTTGGAGACAGACTCTAGTGGTTTGGACACAGACTTGAGTGGTTTGACACAGACTCAAGTTGTTTGGATACTGACTCTAGTGGTTTGGACACAGACCCAAGTGGTTTGGACACAGACCCAAGTGGTTTGGACACAGACTTTAGTGGTTTGGACACAGACTTAAGTGGTTTGGACACAGACTTAAGTGGTTTGACACAGACCTGAGTGGTTTGATACAGACTTGAGAGTTTTGGACACAGACTTGAGTGGTTTGGACACAGACTCTAGTGGTTTGGACACAGACTTGAGTGGTTTGACACAGACTCGAGCTGTTTGGACAATGACTCTAGTGGTTTGGACACAGACTTGAGTGGTTTGACACAGACTCGAGTGGTTTTGGACACTGACTCGAGTGGTTTGGACACAGACTTGAATTTTATTTGGATGGTGGGGACTTAACTACAACACAAATTAAGTAACAAGAATGTTCCATGTTTTAGATGCGATGTGCCTTCATGAAGTTGACCAGATTGGGAGAACTGCGCTGATGTACGCCGTCCAGTTCAACCACCTGGATACGGTTCAAGTGCTGCTAGAACAAGGAAGTCAGATTAACACAACAGCACAAGGTTAGTGCAGCAGAAACAAGATGCCTGGTCAGAGACTAAGCTATACCCCCTGGTCAGAGACTAAGCTATACCTCCTGGTCAGAGACTAAGCTATACCTCCTGGTCAGAGACTAAGCTATACCTCCTGGTCAGAGACTAAGCTATACCTCCTGATCAGAGACTAAGCTATACCTCCTGGTCAGAGACTAAGCTATACCTCCTGGTCAGACATTAGCTATACCTCCTGGTCAGAGACTAAGCTATACCTCCTGGTCAGAGACTAAGCTATACCTCCTGGTCAGAGACTAAGCTATACCTCCTGGTCAGAGACTAAGCTATACCTCCTGGTCAGAGACTAAGCTATACCTCCTGGTCAGAGACTAAGCTATACCACTTGGTCAGAGACTAAGCTATACCTCCTGGTCAGAGACTAAGCTATACCTCCTGGTCAGAGACTAAGCTATACCTCCTGGTCAGAGACTAAGCTATACCTCCTGGTCAGAGACTAAGCTATACCTCCTGGTCAGAGACTAAGCTATACCTCCTGATCAGAGACTAAGCTATACCTCCTGGTCAGAGACTAAGCTATACCTCCTGGTCAGAGACTAAGCTATACCTCCTGGTCAGAGACTAAGCTATACCTCCTGGTCAGAGACTAAGCTATACCTCCTGGTCAGAGACTAAGCTATACCTCCTGGTCAGAGACTAAGCTATACCTCCTGGTCAGAGACTAAGCTATACCTCCTGGTCAGAGACTGAGCTATACCTCCTGGTCAGAGACTGAGCTATACCTCCTGTTCAGAGACTAAGCTATACCTCCTGGTCAGAGACTAAGCTATACCTCCTGGTCAGAGACTAAGCTATACCTCCTGGTCAGAGACTAAGCTATACCTCCTGGTCAGAGACTAAGCTATACCTCCTGGTCAGAGACTAAGCTATACTTCCTGGTCAGAGACTGAGCTATACCTCCTGGTCAGAGACTGAGCTATACCTCCTGGTCAGAGACTAAGCTATACCTCCTGGTCAGAGACTAAGCTATACCTCCTGGTCAGAGACTAAGCTATACCTCCTGGTCAGAGACTAAGCTATACAAAAGGTAAAGGATAGAGTTTTTATAGTCTGATATACCTCCTGGTCAGAGACTAAGCTATACCTCCTGGTCAGGATTGAGCTGTACCTCCTGGTCAGAGACTAAGCTATACCTCCTGGTCAGAGACTGAGCTATACCTCCTGGTCAGAGACTGAGCTATACCTCCTGGTCAGAGACTAAGCTATACCTCCTGGTCAGAGACTAAGCTATACCTCCTGGTCAGAGACTAAGCTATACCTCCTGGTCAGAGACTAAGCTATACCTCCTGGTCAGGATTGAGCTATACCTCCTGGTCAGAGACTAAGCTATACCTCCTGGTCAGGATTGAGCTATACCTCCTGGTCAGGATTGAGCTATACCTCCTGGTCAGAGACTAAGCTATACCTCCTGGTCAGAGACTAAGCTATACCCCCTGGTCAGAGACTAAGCTATACCTCCTGGTCAGAGACTAAGCTATACCTCCACCTGGATCTTATATTCTGAGTAATCAGACTTTTCTGGATTCTACACAAAATAGGCTTTTGAAAGTTATGTCACCTGTAGAACAAAGAATGGGGACCCATAACATTGACTGGCAGTGGCCCTTGCCTTGGATAAATAAATTGCCATAAATCACAATGAAGAATAATACTGTAAACTGAATTAATACCTCCTAAATTTATTTAATTGTTTCTTTTGTATTACTGGTCCCACTGTTTTGCAAAATTTGTTCATAAATGTTGTTTTCACTCCAGTCAATGTCTGTTTAATGTAGGGTTTCTTGTAAATGTAATAACTCTTTAGGCACTGCATATTTAGCATATTCAATTTTTGAAATTTAAAAACCAATTGTTTCTACAAAAATCACTGAAAAGTTTGAAAATTGGTGACCTTGACTTTGATCTTCATGGTCAAATTAGCTTTGATATAGGATTTCTGTGAACCCCCTAAATTACTGAAATAGCACTGCATATTTTGTCCTCTTATTTGGTTAAGGGGGCCAGTTGGAAGGAAGAAAAGGGGGGGGGGGGGGAGCATATATCTTTTTTGCAACTGCAAATGCAGAGCCATTTTAATTGTAATCATACCAATGAGGGGGGTGTCTCACTGTAATCAGACCAGTGAGAGTTGGTGTCTCACTATAATCAGGCCACTGAGACAGTGTGGTATGTTTAAAATTTGGAGCTGGATGCACAATGCGATACCTATTCATTGGTCTGATTACGTTTCTGTGCTCTTAGCCCACCCTCTTGATGTAAACCAGAGAACCTTGCTGTACAAAGCAGCGGTTAAAAACAAAAGTAGACCTAGGATGTCTGCAGTGTAGACCTAGGATGTCTACAGTGTAGACCTAGGATGTCTGCAGTGTAGACCTAGGATGTCTGCAGTGTAGACCTAGGATGTCTGCAGTGTACAACTGCTACACGGAAGCAAACTGAAATATATATATATATATATATATATATATATATATATATATATATATATATATATAAATAGATATAAAAAAATATGGATATATATGCACAAATGTAAGTTTAACCCATGGGGGTTGATATTTGCAGATTCTTTACCCAGATTCTTATGCAGTTTAGCACTTTTTTAAATCATATTTACCTTTTTGCAATTGTAAGGGGGTATAGACTATAGTAGGGTGTTATACAGCTGTAGTTGAAGGATTGTTTTAGATATCAGGTCACTATCTAGTTCCTTGTTCATATCATAGTTGCTGTGAAGTAGAGGCATGTATGACTCAGTATGCACAGAAATGTTCTGGTGCTGAGATTCTGACAGAACTGATTGAACCAATATTACTGACATGGCCTTTGACCCCTTATACAATGATTACCAGTCTGTAATATGTCAGGTATGTCTGTTCATGGCTTTTGTGACATTTGTCTGTGAATTAATAGCTTAGAAACTCACAGCTGTCACAGTTTTTGTTTTTGCTGAAGAAACAACCATGAAAGTCACTTGCAGCTAATCGTAATTACAAGCACGAACCAATGTATTTAATATTTTTATCTCACATACTTTATAACAAATGTCCCAGAAAAAAAACGCCCTGCTTTTTTTACTCATAATATCTTGGTGATTAATCTACCGATTCAGTTGAAATTCCTCATAGTGTTATTATGTTGATAAAATGGTGTTGATATGGATATTATCTGCCTGCTTTTAAAATATCAAAGAAATAAGAAGCATATTATACAAGTATCCCCAGATTCAAAATAGCCTACAGATATATGCAATATTATCAGAATCTGGCTATGCATGTGACATGACAGTTGACACATACATGGCACTACCATATCTTTCTCAAGGTGTTGGCACATGTAAATCAGTTTCATTCAAGGATTGTAAAGGAATTTCAAGGTAAAGGATTGGAACATCATCCTTTGAACAGATTAACAACAAACATAGGAAATACTGATTTATTATGCTGAAACTAAGTTAGTATGAGACCAAAGACTGACTGTACGGACTGGATTCAGTCAATGATAACCCTTGGTCACATAAATCCCTCACAGATATTGTCAGTGACTTGCAAGTGAGCAGAACTTCTGTCTTCATAATGTTAAAAAAAAAAAACTCGAATTAAAACCATTTTATAAGGATAAGGGTTTCAAGGAGAGACTAAAATGTGCACAGGGAAAGAAAAAACTAGATGTTGAAATTTAGATACCCATCACTTGGTCGCTGATGGTTGGAGAGTCATCTTCGCAGAAGATGAGGACTTTACCCTTGGAACTGTGAAAAATGACAGAACAGTCTGGTCTACAGTAAACTTAATTCAATCACCTCAGCTCTGTGTAATAAGTTACGGTTTCAGTAGGAGTTCCTGGACAGGAAGGACAAACATTCATTTCATTGACACTAATAGAGTAAAAGTGAACAGTGAGAACTGCATGAAATTCTTGGATAACTAGAATGGCAGCGCAAAAACAGATATATGTCCCCCCCCCCCCCCCTAGATTGGCCATCGCAAAAGGGCCATTAGGCGGAAAATGCACTACCTCAAAACAGTTATTCTAGATTTCAGCAGATTTGACCTTGAAGATTGTAGGAGACTTTATTCAAGCAATCAATGCTTTCATGCAAGATGAAGCCCATCCCATACCAGTAAAGAGTAAGAGCGGCCAGCGATCGTCACGAGTCTTGGTGGCCCTGCACCATTGATAATTAACATGAAGGGATTTGCTTGTATGCTGTTTCTCATATCTGGCAACCATGGCTGTGTTCATGTTTGTTAGAGCACATTGGCTGCTGAACAGTTTACCTCACTATGTCCATAATTTTGGTCCTTGTATGGAATTTGGCTACAGGTTCTGACCCAGGATCATATATTTCCTGGTCCACTTCTCTCATGATCATTTGTTATTTCATAACAGGAATGTTTATTACTGGAAAGTAAAGCAATATGGAAGCAAATGAGGGCAGAATAATATTTAAATGCTGTGTCACCGGTCCAAAAAAAATATAATTGGCATACCAAGTAAGTGACCAAGGTTATATTCCCATTTAAGTTTTCTTTGAACAATATTAGTTCCGTTTTCTTTTTCCACAAACGGAATATCTGGACGTATTTATTTGTGGTAGGAAAAAGATTGTAAATTAAATCATATTCGATGATTGAAAGATACAAAAACCAACTGATGGTCAATTATTAATTGATTATTTTATGTACCATCTACATAATTGTTAAATCTGCTGCATAGAATTATACCTAAAATATTTCTCCGAGTAAATTCAACTTGTACATCACATCGAAAGGTCAAGGTAATGGCCATGTTGTTGATATGATTATTCCTTGTGCAAGGATTAACCTTAATGCTGTTAGCTGTTTTGTGCCCCATCTTTCTCATATCTCTGACAGAATAAGAATATTTTGTCAGGATAACATGATTTCATTGGATGTGCATACATCATTCTTTATTATCAGTTAAGCAATAATGCAGTCGATATAATTGATTATGAAAGAAAACAATCAGTTATTGATTTAATGGATTAATTGGCGCATTGGTAGCATATGAACATTGTAGGTATTTTTATCAATACATCTACAACATTACACTCTGTTACACCCAGTACAATCACTGTTTTTAGTTTTTCTGCCTGGACAATATAGAGATTGTGTCTTGCCAGACCGTATTCAGGAGCCATCACACACTGTATGTACTGGGGCCAGGAGGTGTTTCATCTGGTCCCGTTAATGTCCAGTAAACAAGCCAACAAGCCCAGGCTTGACTTGTTACATTTTTGGTCAATGCCAGGCCAGTTCGTAATATATAGGATCTGTAACATGCGGGGGATTGATTTTGTGTTCTCCACTGTGCCTGAGAGGTTATAATTACACACAGGCGCCATGTAAAGAATTAACCCTCAGGCGGTGGGAATGGTTCATTCCAGCAGAGTAAAACATAGCATACATTTTTAACACTTGGGGCAACATAACTGTATTGATGCTGATTGTTTATAGCAAATACTGAATTGGTAATTACATTTTGTGAGCCATTTATTGTACCATATTGTAAATTATTACAAGATCAATATAATGCTCATTTATTGTATGTTAATTTGTACAGATCTTACCATATTTGAGAATTGTAGCAAGGAAAAATGGGGCTCAGGGTTAATTGCATATTTGTATGACTAGACAAACAATGGGTATTGTACAAATTTACATTTTGGCAATTATTCACAACATAACTAAACTGATGCTATATTGTGTGATTACACCTTGAAATGTTTACTTATGGAAAATACTAAAAAGTAAAGAATTATTTTATTAGTTTCTATTCCCTGTTCTACTACCCTCTCAACTTGCTTTTTTGCACTGTTATTTTTTTACAGATAATGTTCCTCAACTTTTATTCAAAAGGGCAAAAAAGAAGAAAACTTAATGAATTAGAATAAAAGAAAACTTCAACAGTGAATGTTAAAATGAGGTCTGCTGTAGGAATATTAAAGTAACCAGCATATTAACATCCCTTGTGTTGTGTCAAGTTGGCATAATTTTGGCCAGGCTTGTCCAGGATGGTTTTTCCAAGGGCTGAGTTCATTTGTCAAGTTTATTGGGTAGTTTTTTAGCTTAGCTGACCGTAAGTCAACTGAGGTATAGGAATCTGAATGGCGCTTTGTCCATCGGCCCTCTAGGCGTCCGGCCATCCGTAAGCAGGGCACAAATCGTAACTGCTGGACCTAGAAACTTCTAAGTGAATATCCAGGGAGGTCAATAAAAAATCTCCTTGGAAACCTGAAATTAGGTCACTGCAACCTATATCCTTCGATCTATGGGGCTTAAAACCTCCAATATCTTGATTATTAATGCATGGATTGTCATGAATGTTGCCTTGAATAGTGCCCATGACTAGTTTTGTCAGTTCCCGAAAAGTGGTGGCGCCACCTGTATTTTTTGTTATTTTAACGAATATTTTAAAATTTTTTTACTATAAAATGACAACACTCATGTCAGTTTCTCAGCTGTAATTACATCTAGTGTCCCAAAACCTGGTGTGTTTATTGATCACAAATGGGTGCCATATAGTTATCACCCTGTTTGTCTGTCTGTCTTTCCATCCATCCATCCACAAAAATTTGTTTCCAGATGATAACTCCAGGTTGTATTGACACATGGATTTCAAACTTGACTTACATATGGTCCACCACTAAAGCAAGAACCTATATGATTTTTGGGTCATGAGGTCAAGGTCACAGGACTCACTTTTTTAAAAAGATTATGGCTGCATTTTAAGCCAAGCTTTTCATCCCAAACTTTCCATTTTGCACATTTAGCTGACTTGCCAGTATGGGGATAGCATAAATGAATTTAGGGTCACATGGTCAAAGGTCAAGGTCATAGGGGCCATCTGTTCACAAATTAGTTTCTAGATGATAACTCAAGTTTAGTTTGACATATTGGTTTCAAACTTAACTTATATATGAAGTAAGAACTGTGTGGATTTTTTGGTCCAACGGTCTAAGGTCATGGTCACAGGACTCATTTCTTTAAAAAGAATGCAAATGCATTTGAAGCTAAACCTTCATCCCAAACCTTCCATCTTCAAAATATTGCTAACCTGCCAATAGGGGAAGATTCTGTTCAATTTTGGGGTCCAGAGGTCAAGGTCACAATACACACTTATTTAGAAAGATTGTGGATGCATTTTAAGCCAAACTTTTCATCCAAAACCTCCCATCTCACACATATAGCTGAGCTACCAATAGGGGAATAAACTGATTGATTATGGGATCACAAGGTCAAAGGTCATTGTCACAGGGGCCCGTCTGTCCACATATTTGTTTCTGGATGATAACCCCAGTTTGGATTGACATATTGGTTTCAATTTTGACTTATATATGACCCACTAATAATGTTAGAACCCTTTTGGTTTTGGGGTCATAAGGCCAAAGGTCAAGGTCACAGGACCCACTTCTTTAAAAAGATTGTTAATGTATTTTTAGCCAAACTTTCTGTCCCAAACATTCTATCTTCCAGATGTTGCTCACCTGCCAATAGTGGAAGTAACTGATGGATTTTGGGGTCATAAGGTCAAGGTCATTGGGGCCATCAATCTACATATTAGTTTCCAGATGATAACACCAGTTTAGTTTGAAATATTGGTTTTAAACTTGACTAATATGTGGCCCACCACTAAAGTAAGAACTGTTGATTCTGGGGTCATGAGATCAAAGGTCAAGGTCACAGGACCCACTACTTTAGAAAGATTGTGGATGCATTTAAAGCCAAACTTTTCATCTCAATCCTTCCATCATCAACATTTGGTGCACCTGCCCATAGGGGAAGTTTCCTTTTGATTTTCGGGTCATAAGGTCAAAGGTTTAGGTCACAGGGCCCATCCATTCACAAATTAGTTTATGGATGATAACTCCAGTTGGAAAACCTCATAAACATATATCCTTATAGACAAATACGGCTGAGTGTTGAGACCCATGGGTCCCTAGTTTAGTAGATGTCACTGTGATAGACCCTTCATGAAACTTTCCAAATGATTGAAAATTCCAAAGGATTTATGGGGAAATATGGCAATGACACTTAAGAGAGATAGAGAGAGTGAGAGAAAAATATTTCATTCGACATAAAAGTAAAGTATCCATACAAAATATATTAAGAATGTCAACATTTTTGTTTTTAATTTGTCTGGAGTCGTTAAGTATTTTAATATGCTGACACAACAGCCACCTGTGCATGACACATGGAGAAAGAAATTGTACATAAACATGGAGGGTAATTTCTTAATATTTGAGACAATATGATTTAATGAGAAAATTGGTGCAAAACTTGGTGGATTTACAGCTTAAGTAACTGAAATAAGTTTGTAATTGATTATAAAAAATTCACTTTTGGCTTTGTTCCTGACCTTCAAGACCAAATTTGGCCATTTTTGAGGCATTTCCACAGAGGAATTACATGACAATGATTGTCAAAAGATGCCATGGAACATTGCAGTACAATCACAAAATTAAATATCTAAAAGAATAGTTCTTCACATCAGTTCATTCTTGATTGTAAAGATTAAGTATGTATAACCCTGGAGTGCTCAAAATAAATAAAGAGTGACGAATATAAGAGAGTTCACAAAGAGCATAAGAATGTATAGGTTCTGTGTTTAAATACTGAGATATATAGTGAGTATCAATTCAGTTAGAGGTTCTGTGTTTAAATACTGAGATATATAGTGAGTATCAATTCAGTTAGAGGTTCTGTGTTAAAATACTGAGATATATAGTGAGTATCAATTCAGTTAGAGGTTCTGTGTTTAAATACTGAGATATATAGTGAGTATCAATTCAGTTAGAGGTTCTGTGTTAAAATACTGAGATATATAGTGAGTATCAATTCAGTTAGAGGTTCTGTGTTTAAATACTGAGATATATAGTGAGTATCAATTCAGTTAGAGGTTCTGTGTTTAAATACTGAGATATATAGTGAGTATCAATTCAGTTAGAGGTTCTGTGTTTAAATACTGAGATATATAGTGAGTATCAATTCAGTTAGAGGTTCTGTGTTTAAATACTGAGATATATAGTGAGTATCAATTCAGTTAGAGGTTCTGTGTTTAAATACTGAGATATATAGTGAGTATCAATTCAGTTAGAGGTTCTGTGTTTAAATACTGAGATATATAGTGAGTATCAATTCAGTTAGAGGTTCTGTGTTAAAATACTGAGATATATAGTGAGTATCAATTCAGTTAGAGGTTCTGTGTTTAAATACTGAGATATATAGTGAGTATCAATTCAGTTAGAGGTTCTGTGTTTAAATACTGAGATATATAGTGAGTATCAATTCAGTTAGAGGTTCTGTGTTTAAATACTGAGATATATAGTGAGAATCAATTCAGTTAGAGGTTCTGTGTTTAAATACTGAGATATATAGTGAGTATCAATTCAGTTAGAGGTTCTGTGTTTAAATACTGAGATATATAGTGAGTATCAATTCAGTTAGAGGTTCTGTGTTTAAATACTGAGATATATAGTGAGTATCAATTCAGTTAGAGGTTCTGTGTTAAAATACTGAGATATATAGTGAGTATCAATTCAGTTAGAGGTTCTGTGTTTAAATACTGAGATATATAGTGAGTATCAATTCAGTTAGAGGTTCTGTGTTAAAATACTGAGATATATAGTGAGTATCAATTCAGTTAGAGGTTCTGTGTTAAAATACTGAGATATATAGTGAGTATCAATTCAGTTAGAGGTTCTGTGTTAAAATACTGAGATATATAGTGAGTATCAATTCAGTTAGAGGTTCTGTGTTAAAATACTGAGATATATAGTGAGTATCAATTCAGTTAGAGGTTCTGTGTTAAAATACTGAGATATATAGTGAGTATCAATTCAGTTAGAGGTTCTGTGTTAAAATACTGAGATATATAGTGAGTATCAATTCAGTTAGAGGTTCTGTGTTTAAATACTGAGATATATAGTGAGTATCAATTCAGTTAGAGGTTCTGTGTTTAAATACTGAGATATATAGTGAGTATCAATTCAGTTAGAGGTTCTGTGTTTAAATACTGAGATATATAGTGAGTATCAATTCAGTTAGAGGTTCTGTGTTAAAATACTGAGATATATAGTGAGTATCAATTCAGTTAGAGGTTCTGTGTTAAAATACTGAGATATATAGTGAGTATCAATTCAGTTAGAGGTTCTGTGTTAAAATACTGAGATATATAGTGAGTATCAATTCAGTTAGAGGTTCTGTGTTAAAATACTGAGATATATAGTGAGTATCAATTCAGTTAGAGGTTCTGTGTTAAAATACTGAGATATATAGTGAGTATCAATTCAGTTAGAGGTTCTGTGTTTAAATACTGAGATATATAGTGAGTATCAATTCAGTTAGAGGTTCTGTGTTAAAATACTGAGATATATAGTGAGTATCAATTCAGTTAGAGGTTCTGTGTTTAAATACTGAGATATATAGTGAGTATCAATTCAGTTAGAGGTTCTGTGTTAAAATACTGAGATATATAGTGAGTATCAATTCAGTTAGAGGTTCTGTGTTAAAATACTGAGATATATAGTGAGTATCAATTCAGTTAGAGGTTCTGTGTTTAAATTCTGAGATATATAGTGAGTATCAATTCAGTTAGAGGTTCTGTGTTTAAATACTGAGATATATAGTGAGTATCAATTCAGTTAGAGGTTCTGTGTTTAAATACTGAGATATATAGTGAGTATCAATTCAGTTAGAGGTTCTGTGTTTAAATACTGAGATATATAGTGAGTATCAATTCAGTTAGAGGTTCTGTGTTTAAATACTGAGATATATAGTGAGTATCAATTCAGTTAGAGGTTCTGTGTTTAAATACAGAGATATATAGTGAGTATCAATTCAGTTAGAGGTTCTGTGTTTAAATACTGAGATATATAGTGAGTATCAATTCAGTTAGAGGTTCTGTGTTTAAATACTGAGATATATAGTGAGTATCAATTCAGTTAGAGGTTCTGTGTTTAAATACTGAGATATATAGTGAGTATCAATTCAGTTAGAGGTTCTGTGTTAAAATACTGAGATATATAGTGAGTATCAATTCAGTTAGAGGTTCTGTGTTAAAATACTGAGATATATAGTGAGTATCAATTCAGTTAGAGGTTCTGTGTTAAAATACTGAGATATATAGTGAGTATCAATTCAGTTAGAGGTTCTGTGTTAAAATACTGAGATATATAGTGAGTATCAATTCAGTTAGAGGTTCTGTGTTTAAATACTGAGATATATAGTGAGTATCAATTCAGTTAGAGGTTCTGTGTTAAAATACTGAGATATATAGTGAGTATCAATTCAGTTAGAGGTTCTGTGTTTAAATACTGAGATATATAGTGAGTATCAATTCAGTTAGAGGTTCTGTGTTAAAATACTGAGATATATAGTGAGTATCAATTCAGTTAGAGGTTCTGTGTTAAAATACTGAGATATATAGTGAGTATCAATTCAGTTAGAGGTTCTGTGTTTAAATTCTGAGATATATAGTGAGTATCAATTCAGTTAGAGGTTCTGTGTTTAAATACTGAGATATATAGTGAGTATCAATTCAGTTAGAGGTTCTGTGTTTAAATACTGAGATATATAGTGAGTATCAATTCAGTTAGAGGTTCTGTGTTTAAATACTGAGATATATAGTGAGTATCAATTCAGTTAGAGGTTCTGTGTTTAAATACTGAGATATATAGTGAGTATCAATTCAGTTAGAGGTTCTGTGTTTAAATACAGAGATATATAGTGAGTATCAATTCAGTTAGAGGTTCTGTGTTTAAATACTGAGATATATAGTGAGTATCAATTCAGTTAGAGGTTCTGTGTTAAAATACAGAGATATATAGTGAGTATCAATTCAGTAAGAGGTTCTGTGTTAAAATACTGAGATATATAGTGAGTATCAATTCAGTTAGAGGTTCTGTGATAAAATACTGAGATATATAGTGAGTATCAATTCGGTTAGAGGTTCTGTGTTAAAATACTGAGATATATAGTGAGTATCAATTCAGTTAGAGGTTCTGTGTTAAAATACTGAGATATATAGTGAGTATCAATTCAGTTAGAGGTTCTGTGTTTAAATACTGAGATATATAGTGAGAATCAATTCAGTTAGAGGTTCTGTGTTTAAATACTGAGATATATAGTGAGTATCAATTCAGTTAGAGGTTCTGTGTTAAAATACTGAGATATATAGTGAGTATCAATTCAGTTAGAGGTTCTGTGTTTAAATACTGAGATATATAGTGAGTATCAATTCAGTTAGAGGTTCTGTGTTTAAATACTGAGATATATAGTGAGTATCAATTCAGTTAGAGGTTCTGTGTTTAAATACTGAGATATATAGTGAGAATCAATTCAGTTAGAGGTTCTGTGTTTAAATACTGAGATATATAGTGAGTATCAATTCAGTTAGAGGTTCTGTGTTTAAATACTGAGATATATAGTGAGTATCAATTCAGTTAGAGGTTCTGTGTTTAAATACTGAGATATATAGTGAGTATCAATTCAGTTAGAGGATCTGTGTTTAAATACTGAGATATATAGTGAGTATCAATTCAGTTAGAGGTTCTGTGTTTAAATACTGAGATATATAGTGAGTATCAATTCAGTTAGAGGTTCTGTGTTAAAATACTGAGATATATAGTGAGTATCAATTCAGTTAGAGGTTCTGTGTTAAAATACTGAGATATATAGTGAGTATCAATTCAGTTAGAGGTTCTGTGTTAAAATACTGAGATATATAGTGAGTATCAATTCAGTTAGAGGTTCTGTGTTAAAATACTGAGATATATAGTGAGTATCAATTCAGTTAGAGGTTCTGTGTTTAAATACTGAGATATATAGTGAGTATCAATTCAGTTAGAGGTTCTGTGTTAAAATACTGAGATATATAGTGAGTATCAATTCAGTTAGAGGTTCTGTGTTTAAATACTGAGATATATAGTGAGTATCAATTCAGTTAGAGGTTCTGTGTTAAAATACTGAGATATATAGTGAGTATCAATTCAGTTAGAGGTTCTGTGTTAAAATACTGAGATATATAGTGAGTATCAATTCAGTTAGAGGTTCTGTGTTTAAATTCTGAGATATATAGTGAGTATCAATTCAGTTAGAGGTTCTGTGTTTAAATACTGAGATATATAGTGAGTATCAATTCAGTTAGAGGTTCTGTGTTTAAATACTGAGATATATAGTGAGTATCAATTCAGTTAGAGGTTCTGTGTTTAAATACTGAGATATATAGTGAGTATCAATTCAGTTAGAGGTTCTGTGTTTAAATACTGAGATATATAGTGAGTATCAATTCAGTTAGACGTTCTGTGTTTAAATACAGAGATATATAGTGAGTATCAATTCAGTTAGAGGTTCTGTGTTTAAATACTGAGATATATAGTGAGTATCAATTCAGTTAGAGGTTCTGTGTTAAAATACAGAGATATATAGTGAGTATCAATTCAGTAAGAGGTTCTGTGTTAAAATACTGAGATATATAGTGAGTATCAATTCAGTTAGAGGTTCTGTGATAAAATACTGAGATATATAGTGAGTATCAATTCAGTTAGAGGTTCTGTGTTAAAATACTGAGATATATAGTGAGTATCAATTCAGTTAGAGGTTCTGTGTTAAAATACTGAGATATATAGTGAGTATCAATTCAGTTAGAGGTTCTGTGTTAAAATACTGAGATATATAGTGAGTATCAATTCAGTTAGAGGTTCTGTGTTAAAATACTGAGATATGTAGTGAGTATCAATTCAGTTAGAGGTTCTGTGTTAAAATTCTGAGATATGTAGTGAGTATCAATTCAGTTAGAGGTTCTGTGTTTCAATACTGAGATATATAGTGAGTATCAATTCAGTTTGAGGTTCTGTGTTTCAATACTGAGATATGTAGTGAGTATCAATTCAGTTAGAGGTTCTGTGTTTCAATACTGAGATATGTAGTGAGTATCAATTCAGTTAGAGGTTCTGTGTTTAAATACTGAGATATGTAGTGAGTATCAATTCAGTTAGAGGTTCTGTGTTTAAATACTGAGATATATAGTGAGTATCAATTCAGTTAGAGGTTCTGTGTTAAAATACTGAGATATATAGTGAGTATCAATTCAGTTAGAGGTTCTGTGTTAAAATACTGAGATATATAGTGAGTATCAATTCAGTTAGAGGTTCTGTGTTAAAATACTGAGATATATAGTGAGTATCAATTCAGTTAGAGGTTCTGTGTTAAAATACTGAGATATATAGTGAGTATCAATTCAGTTAGAGGTTCTGTGTTTAAATACTGAGATATATAGTGAGTATCAATTCAGTTAGAGGTTCTGTGTTAAAATACTGAGATATATAGTGAGTATCAATTCAGTTAGAGGTTCTGTGTTAAAATACTGAGATATATAGTGAGTATCAATTCAGTTAGAGGTTCTGTGTTAAAATTCTGAGATATATAGTGAGTATCAATTCAGTTAGAGGTTCTGTGTTTAAATACTGAGATATATAGTGAGTATGAATTCAGTTAGAGGTTCTGTGTTTAAATACTGAGATATATAGTGAGTATGAATTCAGTTAGAGGTTCTGTGTTTAAATACTGAGATATATAGTGAATATGAATTCAGTTAGAGGTTCTGTGTTTAAATACTGAGATATATAGTGAGTATAAATTCAGTTAGAGGTTCTGTGTTTAAATACTGAGATATATAGTGAGTATCAATTCAGTTAGAGGTTCTGTGTTTAAATACTGAGATATATAGTGAGTATCAATTCAGTTAGAGGTTCTGTGTTTAAATACTGAGATATATAGTGAGAATCAATTCAGTTAGAGGTTCTGTGTTTCAATACTGAGATATATAGTGAGTATGAATTCAGTTAGAGGTTCTGTGTTAAAATTCTGAGATATATAGTGAGTATCAATTCAGTTAGAGGTTCTGTGTTTAAATACTGAGATATATAGTGAGTATCAATTCAGTTAGAGGTTCTGTGTTTAAATACTGAGATATATAGTGAGTATGAATTCAGTTAGAGGTTCTGTGTTTAAATACTGAGATATATAGTGAGTATAAATTCAGTTAGAGGTTCTGTGTTTAAATACTGAGATATATAGTGAGTATAAATTCAGTTAGAGGTTCTGTGTTTAAATACTGAGATATATAGTGAGTATCAATTCAGTTAGAGGTTCTGTGTTTAAATACTGAGATATATAGTGAGTATCAATTCAGTTAGAGGTTCTGTGTTTAAATACTGAGATATATAGTGAGTATCAATTCAGTTAGAGGTTCTGTGATAAAATACTGAGATATATAGTGAGTATCAATTCAGTTAGAGGTTCTGTGTTAAAATACTGAGATATGTAGTGAGTATCAATTCAGTTAGAGGTTCTGTGTTAAAATACTGAGATATATAGTGAGTATCAATTCAGTTAGAGGTTCTGTGTTAAAATACTGAGATATATAGTGAGTATCAATTCAGTTAGAGGTTCTGTGTTAAAATACTGAGATATATAGTGAGTATCAATTCAGTTAGAGGTTCTGTGTTTCAATACTGAGATATATAGTGAGTATCAATTCAGTTAGAGGTTCTGTGTTTCAATACTGAGATATATAGTGAGTATCAATTCAGTTAGAGGTTCTGTGTTTCAATACTGAGATATATAGTGAGTATCAATTCAGTTAGAGGTTCTGTGTTTAAATACTGAGATATATAGTGAGTATCAATTCAGTTAGTGGTTCTGTGTTTAAATACTGAGATATATAGTGAGTATCAATTCAGTTAGAGGTTCTGTGTTTAAATACTGAGATATATAGTGAGTATCAATTCAGTTAGAGGTTCTGTGTTTAAATACTGAGATATATAGTGAGTATCAATTCAGTTAGAGGTTCTGTGTTAAAATACTGAGATATATAGTGAGTATCAATTCAGTTAGAGGTTCTGTGTTAAAATACTGAGATATATAGTGAGTATCAATTCAGTTAGAGGTTCTGTGTTTAAATACTGAGATATATAGTGAGTATCAATTAATTCAGTTAGAGGTTCTGTGTTTAAATACTGAGATATATAGTGAGTATCAATTAATTCAGTTAGAGGTTCTGTGTTTAAATACTGAGATATATAGTGAGTATCAATTCAGTTAGAGGTTCTGTGTTTAAATACTGAGATATATAGTGAGTATCAATTCAGTTAGAGGTTCTGTGTTTAAATACTGAGATATATAGTGAGTATCAATTCAGTTAGAGGTTCTGTGTTAAAATACTGAGATATATAGTGAGTATCAATTCAGTTAGAGGTTCTGTGTTAAAATACTGAGATATATAGTGAGTATCAATTCAGCTAGAGGTTCTGTATTAAAATACTGAGATATATAGTGAGTATCAATTCAGTTATAGGTTATGTATTAAAACACTGAGATATATAGTGAGTATCAATTCAGTTATAGGTTCTGTATTAAAATACTGAGATATATATAGTAAGTATCAATTCAGTGATGAAATATAGTGAAACCTACGTAATAATTAGGTCTATCAGTCGGACAGGCAAGAAATGTTCTTAATTCACAGATGGTCTTATTAAATAGGTGCTTTTTTAGACAGCTTCCACTGTATATCATTTAAAACAATTTACCTGACACAGTGTTGGGCACAGGACCTTTGGTTCTGCAGATAGACATTACTGGCTTTGAGGCTTTTCTGCTCAGCTGGTAAAACAAAAAGTCAGAAGAATTAACTTGTTATTTCCAGCAAACCTTGGATTTATGGTACTCGGGTTGAATTATTAATTATACCAGCTGGGCAGAGTCAGTGCAATAACAATAAACAGATGCACAGTTAACCCAAGAATGACATGATTATATGGAAGTGGCTTACTAAATATAAACTCAACCTGTGTGTGTGGGTACCAGGATCACTGCAGGACTGAGTGAACCCCCATGCTAGACCAAACAAACAAGTCCACTCACACGCAACATGTTGGCTGGTCAGTGATCACAGTTAATCTGGTTTGTGATTATTTTTTCCCTTCATTGTGGAGTAGATGTTTCATCTGGCTTGAGTTTTTACTTTAATCAGTGGGAAAACTCTTTTAGAATATTGCATCTGTAAATAAAAAAGAACCTGTCATGTGTATTAGAGTTGTTACAGTTTTCCTTTCACCCTCTTTAGGTTCTTTTGTCTATCAGTACCAGCAGAAAGGCTTGCATTCACCAAAGCTGCATTTTGGCCAGATTTGTATCTTTAATATATATATAATACATAGCCTCTAGTGACCTTTTCACTTTCTGTTCAGCCTTGGCTTTGTTAATTTACTCTTTTTTTTACTTTATTTTAACTCCAAATTCTGAGATTTGCACAGAACCCCATACATGAATAATGCGGAACCACAAATATACAGACATAAGTGGCATGTCCTAGTATCGGTTTTTCTTGTATTTAAGGGATGGCCACATTAGAGAGGTTATTTTTCGGTTTGGGAGTCTTATTTTATTTTTTGACATGTTCTTAAATTAATAGAGAGGTGCAAGTAATAAAAAGGTGGCCATACATGGAGGTTTTATTGCAGATATATATATATGGTTGACTTATTTTTCATGAGAGTTTGAAATGTAATTTTTGCAAATTTTTTTAAAAAATGAAAACCTTTGTGAACAAGATGCCACATCTACACAGGTGACCAGTCATTTATATATATACACAGCCCATTGACGTCTCTGTTATGTTATTATGTTTATATATATACACAGCCCATTGACCTCTCTGTTGTTATTATATTTATATATACACAGCCCATTGACGTCTCTGTTATGTTATTATGTTTATATATATATATACACAGCCCATTGACGTCTCTGTTATGATATTATGTTTTTATATATACACAGCCCATTGACCTCTCTGTTGTTATTATATTTATATTTATATATACACCATACACCATATAAAAACAGACCCACACTGATAATATCTTGTTACTTTAAAATCAAACATTAATATTATAAAATTTATCAGATCTTTGAATTTGAAATTAATATCTGGCAGTAAGGGGCAAGAATTTCCTTTTTATTGTTCTATCTTCATATGAGAACATGTCAAATTTTAAGAGTTTGGGCACATTTTTAATAATAAATATCATAATTTTTAGCTCAACTGAATATAAATTAAGTCATCTGAGCTATAGTCATGGTCTTTTGTCCGTCCATCCATCCATTTTGAAACTATTGAACCTATGAATCCAAAATTTTGCATCCATTAAAAATCCACTATTACCCTTCAAGGATGCCTAATATAAACAAGAGACCCATGGGTCACGTCGCTCCGCTGAATTTTCAAAAAAAATATTAGCAAATATTTTTATTTCTTTAATTTTTAGCTCAGGTGCCTGTAAGTCATCTGAGCTATAGCAATCAGTCTTTGTCAGTCGGCCGTCCGGCCATTCGGCCATCTGTCCATTAACAAGGCACAAATCCTAACCACTGGACCTGGAATCTTCTGACTTTACATCCAGAGAGGTCCATGAAAATCTTCTTAGAAACCTGGAATTAGGTCTCTGCTAACCCTATTCTTCAAGCTATGGGGCTTTAAAGTACCCCCAAGAATAATGAAAAATTTGATACAAAAGCTCAAATATCTGAACAACTAATGCATTAATCACCATCATTCTTTGCATGGATATTGATCATTTAGTGTTTCATCAGTTTCTGCAGACTGGTGGCACCACCTATATTTTTTTCGATTTTATTTCTCTATTTTTGAGACCTCAAAAGATGCCGTCATCTGTTAACAGGACACAAATTGTAACAACTGGACCTGGAACCTTCTAATTTTAAATCCAGATAGGTCCATGTAATATCTCCTTGAAAACCTAAAATGAGGTCTCTGTTACTCATATCCTTCAAGCTATGGGACTCAAAAGTACCCCCCCAGAATATTGAAAAATTTGATACAAAAGCTCAAATATCTGAACAACTAATACATTGATCACCATGATTTTTTGCATGGTTATTGATCATGGAGTGTTTCATCAGTTCTGCAGACTGGTGGCACCACCTGAATATTTTCGATTTTTTTATTGATTTTTTTTTCTATTTTTGAGACATCGAAAGATGCTGTTATCTGTTTACAGGGCACAAATCGTAACTGCTAGACCTGGAATCTTCTAATTTTACATCCAGAGAGGTCCATGAAAAGTCTTCTTGGAAACCTGGAATTTGGTCTCTGTTACCCATATTCTTCCAGCTATGGGGCTCCAAAGTACCCCCCGGAATAATGAAAATTAAATTTCACACAAAAGCTCAAGTATCTGAACAGCTAAAGCATTGATCACCATGATTCTTTGCATGGATATTAATCATGGAGTGTTTCATCAGTTTCTGCAGACTGGTGGCGCCACCTGTATTTTTCAATTTTTTTACAACTTTTTTCTCTATTTTGAGACCTTAAATTAAAAGATGCCATCATCTGTTAACAGGGCACAAATCATAACCGCTGGACCTGGAATCTTCTAACTTAACATCCAGAGAGGTCCATGAAAAGTCTCCTTGGAAACCCAGAATTAGGTCTCTGTTACCCATATCCTTCAAGCTATGGGACTCCAAAGTATCCCCCAGAAAAATGAAAAATTTGATACAAAAGCTCAAGTATCTGAACAACTAATGCATTGACCACCATGAATCTTTGCATGGATATTGATCATTGGTAGTTTCATCAGTTTTTAGCTCAGCTGACTGAAAGTCATCTGAGCTATAGCGATCACTCTTTGTCCGTCGTCCGTCTGTCCGTCTGTCCGTCTGTCCGTCCGTTAACCAGGCACAAATCGTAACCGCTGGACCTAGAACCTTGTAACTTGGGATTCTGAGAGGTCCATAAAAAATCTCCTTGGAAACCAGAAATTAGGTCTCTGTTACCCATATCCTTCGAGCTATGTGGCCCCAAAGTACCCCCCAGAAAAGTCAAAAATTTCATACAAAAACTTCAATATCTCATTAACTACTTGACTGATGGTCATGATTTTTGGCATACATATTGATCATGAGATGTTACATCACTTCCTGCAGACTGGTGGCGCCACCTGTATTTTTCGATTTTTTACGAATTTTTTTCTCTATTTTTGAGACCTTTAAAAATGTGAACATCTGTTAACAAGGCACAAATCATAAAGACTGGACTTAGAATCTTAATTCTTGACACACTGAGAGGTCCATGAAAAATCTCCTTGGAAACCAGAAATTAGGTCTCTGTTACCCATATCCTTCGAGCTATGGGGCCCCAAAGTACCCCCCAGAATAGTAAAAAATTTCATACAAAAACTTCAATATTTCAATAACTACATCACTGATGGTCTTCATTTTTGGCATACATATTGATCATGAGATGTTCAATCAGTTCCTGCAGACTGGTGGCGCCACCTGTACTGTTTGATTTTTTACGATTTTTTCCTCTATTTTTGAGACCTTTGAGGATGCTGTCATCTGTTAGCGTGGCACAAATTGTAATGACTGGACCTAGAATCTTCATTTTCGACACACTGAGAGACCTATGAAAAGTCTCCATGGAAACCAGAAATTAGGTCTCTGTTACCCATATCCTTGGAGCTATGGGGCCCAAAATTACCCCCCAGAATAGTCAAAAATTTCATACAAAAACTTCAATATCTCATTAACTACATCACTGATGGTCATGATTTTAGACATACATATTGATCATGAGATGTTTCATCAGTTTGTGCAGACTGGTGGCGCCACCTGTATTTTTCAATGTTCACGAATTGTTTTCTCCATTTTTGAGACCTTTAAGGATGTAGTTATCTGTCAACAGGGTACAAATCGTAACGACTGGACCTAGAATCTTCGTTCTTGACACACAGGGAGACCCATGATAAGTCTCCTTGGAAACCTGAAATTTGGTCTCTGTTACCCATATCCTTTGAGCTATGGCACTCCAAAGTACAGCTCAGAATAATGGAAAATTTGATACAAAAGCTAAAGTATCTGAACAACTAATGCAGAG
Organism: Sipunculus nudus; assembly: GCA_026874595.1. Taxonomy (NCBI): domain Eukaryota; kingdom Metazoa; phylum Annelida; class Sipuncula; order Golfingiida; family Sipunculidae; genus Sipunculus; species Sipunculus nudus. The sequence continues at coordinate 83,452,690 of CM049312.1, read as the reverse complement.
ATAACCATAATTGTTTGCATGGATATTGATCATGGAGTGTTTCATAAGTTTCTGAAGACTGGTGGCTCCACCTGTATTTGTTCGTTTTTTTTTTACGAAATTTTTCTGTATTTTTGAGACCTTTAAAGATATGAACATCTGTTACCAGGGCACAAATCATAAAAACTGGACCAAGAATCTTCATTCTTGACACACAGGGAGACCCATGAAAAGTCTCCATGGAAACTTGAAATTAGGTCTCTGTTACCCATATTCTTTAAGCTGTATGGGTCCAAAATACCCCCCCCCCCAGAATAATGGAAAATTTGATACCAAAACTGCAGTATTTCAATAACTACAACACTGATGGTCATGATTTTTGGCATACATATTGATCATGAGCTGTTCCATCAGTTTCTGCAGACTGGGTGTGCCACCTCTATTTTTTTTCAAATTTTTATGAATTTTTTTCTTTTTTTTGAGACCTTTAAAGATGTGGTTATCTGTCAACAGGGTACAAATCGCAACAACTGGACCTAGAATCTTCATTCTTGTCATGCAAGGAGGCCCATGAAAGGTGCCTGTGGAAACTTGAAATTAGGTCTCTGTTACCCATATCCTTCAAGCTATAGGACTCTGAAGTATCCCTCAGAATAATGGACAATTTGATACAAAAACTGAAGTATCTGAACAACTAATGCAGAGATCACCATGATTTTTTGCATGGATATTGACCATTAAGTGTTTTTATTAGTTTCTGCAGACTGGTGGAGCCACCTGTATTTTTGTATCCGCCAAAACGAAGTTTTGCGGATACTATGTTTTTGACCGAGTTCCTCCACCACGGCGGCGTTCGTTTCCAGAGAGCTCCTCGGAGACTAATGGACCGATTTTTCCCAAACTTACACCTATTATCGGGTCACATGTGAACTGGTGCCTAACCAATTTGCGTTGACCTCTGACCTTTCCTCTCTATCCAGTGTCCATTTGTGGGTCTGTTTCCACTCATAAACCCTCATTTCTCGGGAACCGTTTGACCGATCAGGAAATAAAATTGATACAAATGTAGCCCTTGGATTGCTTTATAACATACACAAAAAATGGTGGCGCCACCTGTAACCATGTTTGCACAGTGTCCATCTGTTCATCTGCCTTGGGTTAAAATCACTCATATCTCTACAGTGAATTGACTAATTCACCTGAAATTCGTCATGCATATACATCCAGGATAGCTTTCTTGATTTTATGACAGGTGGCGCCACCTACGTTCACGTTCACGCTGATGACATCCAAGCTTATATCTTGGGAACCGTTTGACCGATCAGGAAATAAAATTTATACAAATGTAGCCCTTTGATAGCTCTGTAACATACACAAAAAATGGTGGCGCCACCTGTAACAATGTTTGCACAGCGTCTGTCTGTTAGTCTGCCGTGGCCTAAAATCACTCATTTCTCTGTAGTGGTTCGACATAACTGCCTAAAATTTTGCAGGTTTATACATCGTGGACAGCTTTCTTGATTTTATGACAGGTGGCGCCACCTACATTCTAGTTAACGCTGCACACATCCAAGCTCATATCTCAGGAACCATTTGACCGATTGGGCCAAAATTGTGCATGTGTTTAGATCTCACATAGGTCTTTATCATACACAAAACTGGAGGGGTTACCTGCAAAGATTTTTGCACAGTGTTTGTCTGTTCATCTGCCTTGGGTTAAAATCACTCATATCTCTACAGTGAATTGACTAATTCACCTGAAATTCGTCATGCGTATACATCCAGGATAGCTTTCTTGATTTTATGACAGGTGGCGCCACCTACGTTCACGTTCACGCTGATGACATCCAAGCTTATATCTTGGGAACCGTTTGACCGATCAGGAAATAAAATTTATACAAATGTAGCCCTTTGATAGCTCTGTAACATACACAAAAAATGGTGGCGCCACCTGTAACAATGTTTGCACAGCTTCTGTCTGTTAGTCTGCCGTGGCCTAAAATCACTCATTTCTCTGTAGTGGTTCGACATAACTGCCTAAAATTTTGCAGGTTTATACATCGTGGACAGCTTTCTTGATTTTATGACAGGTGGCGCCACCTACATTCTAGTTAACGCTGCACACATCCAAGCTCATATCTCAGGAACCATTTGACCGATTGGGCCAAAATTGTGCATGTGTTTAGATCTCACATAGGTCTTTATCATACACAAAACTGGAGGGGTTACCTGCAAAGATTTTTGCACAGTGTTTGTCTGTTTGTCTGCCATGGGCAAAAATCGCTCATATACATGTAGTGGTTTGACTTTTCTGCCTAAAATTTTGCAGGTGTATACAACTTGGACAGCTTTCTGGATTTGTGGTGGCACAACCTACATACACATTTAGGCTGCAGACATCCATGCTAATATGCAACATACCTCACTCTATTTCCCCTTGCCACTCAATCCATGCCTCACTATCCGATTTTGGCAGATACATGTAGTCACTTGTCGGTTACCCGTATCTAGTTTTAAAAGTTTACACATTTTTCTCTATTTTTGAGATATATAAATACAGACTAAATCTTGGCCTGTTGGTTAATCTGTTTGATGCTTCAGTTGAATGGGTATATACTACCATTCTAATGATAAAATTTCCTTTTGCGAATCTCTTCCCAGTCAGCTGAGCGTCATGACCCATGGGTCACTTGTTGTTGATTGGTGGTGCCACCTGTATTTTTTTATTTTTTACGATATTTTCCTCTATTTTTGAGACCTTAAAAGATGCTGTCATCTGTTAACAGGGCAAAAATTGTAATGACTAGACCTAGGATCTTCTCACTCTACATCCAGAGAGGTCCATGAAAAGTCTCCTTGGAAACCTGGTATTAGGGCTCTGTTACCCATATTGTCCAAGCTATTAGGCTCAGAAATACCCCCCAGAATAATTGAAAATTTGATACCAAAGTAGGGCACAAATCTTAACCATGTGACCCAGAATCATCTAACTTGACATCCTGGGAGTTCCTCAAAAGTTCTCCCCAGAGATTGGGTCAAAGTGACCTATATTCTCAGAGTTTTGGGGTATACGTATGTTTGAGCACCCCAGAATTAATGCAAAATACACACAAATTGCCAGATTCCTCATGAAAGGCTGGGTGTATTGTCATCAGATTTGTTGTGCTTATTGGTCTTGATGAACTTAAGCTAATATGCATGAACAATGATGCCACCTATCTTAATATGTCTGTGCCAGGACATATTATCAACATGTCAGTCGGCTGAGCGTCATGACCCACGGGTCACTTGTTTATGTATATTAGAATTTGAAAAGCTAAGAGAAAATGGCCCTGCTAAAATGAAACTCCGTAAATTATAGAAAAATGGGCATAAGCTTTAGCATATATTCACTGTGTAATAAATGAAACCTGTGGCCTGAAACAGTTTAATGATGCACTAAGGGAAAAAATGGGCCAACGGTAAGCGTTATATAAAGTTACATTTCATAAACAAATAATGTGTAAAGGTAATCAAGTTTTCAAAAGTTAAATATATGGCCATATGAGTTAAAAATTAAACCCACAAAGTTTGACCAATATTCCTGATTTTAAAACTAACTTTAACAGTGTTATTCACACCTAGGCCCGGCCAACTTTAAGCGATATGAATGAAATACTACAAAGTATTTATATCTTCTTAAATCTTGTAAGTTAGCACTTATATTAGATCCTAATATTTTGTCACATTTGAATATATGGATCACATTCCTAAACATTTTTTTTTTAAATCAAAATTGTCCAAGTCTCAACAAAAAGAATTTATAAAAAATTAAAATTATAAGATTTGTCTTGTTTATTAGTCCTGTGTATTGAAGGGACAGATGGGGGTGGGGTTAAATTAATGTGAAATTATAAGATTCATCTTATTTAAAGTACAGATCTGTCAACAGAATGGGGGTTGGGAGAGAGAGATAAAAGGCTCCTTGTGGTATAAACTGCAGACAGCCTGATCAAACTCAACAAGAGAAAGGGCTTGCTCCAGTGATGGGATTACATAACAACAGCCAGGGGAGCATAGAGAGCTGCACTGAATGACCTACAGTCACCAAAGTGGATGGTTGACAATGTAAATGAAAACAACATGAGCCTAAAAAAATCAATAACAGGCCTAATTTTGCAGCTTTTAATTTTTAAATTTCAGATTTAAACAGATTAAATCTTTATGTGTACATGCTGTGAAAATTAAATCCACATTACTTACAGGAAAAAAATGTGCCGTGGCGAAAGTAAGGCAAAATTTAAGGTACTGATTTTACTTTTAAGCTAATAACTTTAAAAAATGCAAAATTCAGATCTAATTTTCGGTATACAATCTTGAGTCTTGAGTAAATGAAGTTATATCCCTGGAAAAAAAGTCTCTAGCATCAGCAATTCTTATGTTAAGTGAGTAAATATATTTTCTGATTTTTTACAAGGTGCATTATGTTTGGGACCATAACTTCAACAAATTAAGCAATACTGACCTAATTTTTGGTATGTACATAGGAAATGTATGGAAGAATATGAATAATTACTATGATCAAATTCAGATCAGTAGTTTTGATATTAGGCAGTCTTGAACTGTAACAATGATTTTTTAGCGAACCTGTGAGCTTATGTAATGGCTCAGCGTCGTCCGTCTGTCGTCAGCCATCCGCCTTCCGCCGTCCAGGGCTGGCTTTCCGCCGTCCATGGCTGTAAGTCAGAGACCGTCAGAGCTAGCAGCTCCAAATTACATGTAAGAATTAGTCACATGTGGAACTTGGCGCCCTGGAGCTTATTATTGGGTATCTGCATTTATTCAGATTTTATAGAGAAAAAGCTTAAAAACCTCTAAAAATCTTCATCTCTGAAACTGTCCAGCCAAATTGTCCAATATTTCACAGAAATGATCATCCCTGGAACAAACTCTCTCAAGTTTGTTCAAATGGTTCCAGTTCGGAGATTTTTGGCCGATTTACAGGAGGTTGAACTTAGTCATCGGTCCAAAAAAGCACACTAAAATTAAAATCTCAGAAACGGCTAGAGCTATAATCACCAAAATTTATACTAATGTTTGTCACATATGTCATATCTGATTTTGAGGTATTGGTGGCGCCACCTACATTGATGTGTTTTTTTCAAGCGAAAATGTAATTTTAAATTCTTCTAGCTTATACACTGATTTATGATGAAACTGTTAAGCTGATTGGTTTAAACTTTACAAGAATTATTCTATGGTAGGATTCTGCGAGTTTTATAAGAATAGATTGGGTAAATACAGCTTTAAAAAAGCATTGTAGGGATTTGAAAAAGGCTTTCTGTATTTGTAAACAGATTTGACAACATGCTGAGTTTCAGCAGCCATGTCAAGAGGTCACTCAGTACAAACAGATAGGATCCAGACATCACCATGGAAACTGACCTCGCTCTGGGGGGGTGTCTAGACAATGTGTCTAGACGTCTAGACATAGCGTCTAGACATCTAGACACAATGTTTAGATGCAGATTTCCCAGATTATTGGAACTATATCTTTCAACTGTTTGAAAAAACTTGGTTTGCATTTTAAGTGAATCGGGTTTATCATCAGGTCACATGTGAGATGCTGCGCCCTCATTTTTGGTTGACCTCTGACCTTTCCTCACTGCCCAGCGTCCATTTGTGTGTCTGTTTCCACACGTAAACCCGCATATCTTGGGAACCGTTTGACCGATCAGGCTAAAAATTTTGCACCAATGTAGCCCTTTGATAGCTTTATAACATACACTAAATATAGTGGCACCATTTGCAATCATTTTAGCACAGCATCCATCTGTTCATCTGCCTTGGGATAAAATTACTCATATCTCCGCAGTGGTTTGACTTATCCACCTGAAATTTTGCAGGTTTATACATCCTGGACAATTTTTTCGATTTTATGACAGGTGGCACCACCTACATTCACGTTTACACTGCAAACATCCATGCTAATATGCAACACTCACTCTATTCCCCTTGCCACTTAATTCATGCCTCACTTCACCCATCCCACTCTGATTTCTGCGGATACACAGTCGCTTGTCGACTACCCATATTCTAGTTTTAAAATGTCCTACTCTGAAACTTGCAGGTCCGAAATGTCCATTTTGCTGAAATCATTATGACTGAGGTAGATATGCAGGACTTAAAAGGATCAATATTAAATTTTAAAAATAAACCTCCATTCATACTCCCAAACTTTGCACAGGTTTGCATCAGGCCTGTAGGCTTTGTTAATGGAAAACGGAGGTTTTTCCTTAATATCTCGAAGGAATGAAGTCTTAGTGACCCAATTTTCAGTATGGTAGGAGATTTAAGGGACATCTAACTGCATGCAAAATTTTGGATTTGTAGGTCCAACTGTTTCAAAACGTGCCCCATTAACTGATGGACGGACGGACAATGGACAAAGGACCACGACTATAGCTCAGATGACTTATAGTATAAATTACCTTTTGTAAGAAGAATCTTGTATGGATGGATGAAAATGTATTCCAAATAACACTATGCAGTCACCTATGGTATTTTATATTTTAATTTTAATAATTAAAAAAAAGATGCAGTTAATAATATTTATCTAGATTCTTACTGTGAGACTAGTGTGTAGATTGATGTGAAAGTAGTTTTCAGTGAATATATTAGTTTTATTTTTTTTTAAATATAAATAAAAGCCATAAAGCCAGGTACTTATGATCATGATATATATATTTATAAACCAGACATGTGCAAATACTTTGCAAATATATTTGAATATGAATATGAATATGTACTCCATAATTTCATGCATAAGAATAGGAATACAGGTAAAAATGAAAGTATTTGAATACGATTGCAGACATAAATATATTCTATAATATTATTTTAATAATCATTTATTTCAGTTATATTATTAAAAAAGTCATATGATTCTGTTATTATTTGTAATTAAAATTATATTTGGCACAATGTTTGTTATTAAATTTTAATAAATAGTTAAACTTATATTATTTGTGCGGGTGCTACTTTGGGCAGAGATAACCTGTAATTATTAAATAACAGTAAACTCATTTGTAAAAAGCATAATTAATATGACTGATAATGGACAGCTTTTTTCAAATACTTTTACTGCAATGTAGATAAAGTTATATGGCCAAGTCAAAACCTGTGTGACAATAGCACTCCATTTGTAAATAATATAAATGACATCAATCCCCTTCCCTGTCTCCAAAGATACTATCAAGATCTTACATAAGCTAAACACCAATAACTCATAAAACAGCTCACTAAACCAGCATGTGCCTCTTTTCAAATCATATTTTGTTATCATATATAACAGCTGGGCGCCCTGACCTATTTGTCCCTTGTTATAATCTGTGTAGGTAATATATGGTAATATCATGAAAATAAAACCCTTACAAATGGATCAAAAAGTTAAATTGCAAAAAATGTAAGCCCACCAATATCAAGGCAACCACAGTATGTATACATGTGTGTACATGTTGATAAAAGAGAGAGAAAGTTTAAATTTCTATGTGTGTCACTGTGAGTAAACCAGACCACATGCACTAAAGCCATTTACTCATCCACAAACACAATGCCCCACTTATTCACTCAAGTTGTTGTTATATTTATGGTGAAATGTGAAAGCTTCAAACACTTATCGCTTCATGGTTCACAGACAGACAATAAGTAACGTGACTGCTTTATTTTTGACCTCACAGCCCTGTCATAATTGAGGACATTTTATAATTATCTTTGTTGATGACTGTCAGTTGTGATTGACCTTTGTATCAAAGAATTATAAGGATATCCTGTCCATAAAACAGTCACCTTTAACTATGTAGTTAATAAAAGAACAAATATAAAAAAAGATAAAGATTTGTGATGTGTGAACCATAATGAACAAAGCACTAGTTTATTTATGTCTTGACGATTAGACAGAAGATGATGATGACTGTGTCAGAGGTCATACTGTAAAACTTACATTTCACCAGCATTTAATTTTCACAAATTATCCTACTTTTGTGTCCTTTTAATTTTAATGATTTGTTTAGGTCATTTTGTGTAATTAAAAATGTGTTAGCCTTACAGTTCCATGAAAATGACAGTGTCCATTTTCAATTAATTTATAATATGAATTTAAAAGTTTGAGATATCTTAGTCCAATACTTATTCTGGTATGATCGATGGTGACTGACCCATTTTTTAAGGTATAATGTACCTGATATAATCCAGAAAGCTTAAAATAACTGACCTAGTGTCTTATTGTTTACCCCTGATTTTCATTTAATTGACAATACTACTGATAGACCTCAGCTGTCTTCATTTTTTATAACAAACTCATAAAAGACTGTTAATTCCTCTCATAGTTGAGGGATTATTCGAGGCTTTTCTAGGGGCCTTATTTCTGCTCCTTCCCATCTAAAAGTTGTTTCTTTACTTTGTGTCTGTGAAATAAGTAAATATTACTGAAAATACAGTACTTTCTTTGTAAGGAACTCATGTCTATAAATCCAAATAATTTTTGTGAGCATCAGCTCTCTTCACTTTTTTTCTGTTCTTTTTCATTCCTTTTTTTTTGTACAGGTTCTTCTTTTTCATACTCAGTGCATGATCCCATGCGCATGCAGAATAGTTTTATCATGTCTATAGAAGTTGATGACCAAAAGACTTTTGAAGGTGAAAATTGAAAGTTAATTCTTATATCATCCTGAACATATTTTCTTTATTGTGTACTTGTGTGACCTGGATTTTGGTCTAAATGGGGGTTCCTGGATTCTCATGTTTATTGTGTACTTGCGTGATCTGCGTTTCTGGTCACAATGGAGGTTCCTGGATTCTCATGTTTATTGTGTACTTGTGTGACCTGGAATTTGGTCACACTAAGGGTTCCTGGATTCCCATGTTTATTGTGTACTTGTGTGACCTGCGTTTCTGGTTACAATGGGGGTTCCTGGATTCTCATGTTTATTGTGAACTTGTGTGACCTGCATTTCTGGTCACACTGGAGGTTCCTGGATTCTCATGTTTATTGTGTACTTGTGTGACCTGCGTTTCTGGTTACAATGGGGGTTCCTGGATTCTCATGTTTATTGTGAACTTGTGTGACCTGCATTTCTGGTCACACTGGAGGTTCCTGGATTCTCATGTTTATTGTGTACTTGTGTGACCTGCGTTTCTGGTCACAATGGGGGTTCCTGGATTCTCATGTTTATTGTGTACTTGTGTGACCTGCATTTCTGGTCACACTGGAGGTTCCTGGATTCTCATGATTATTGTGTACTTGTGTGACCTGGATTCTATTAAAGTTTTATCGGGCGGTATTTCAGGGAGTCCTGAAGTTGTCATGCAGTTACTGTATGGGGAGGCAGTATCACGGTTGAGGAAAGGAACCGTCTTTCATGGGTAGTTAGAACAGCTGAGAGGATCATTGGGGTTCCTTTACCCACAGTTGACTCCTTATTTCAAACACGATTGTTGAAGAAAGCAAACAACATTATAGAAGACTATAGTCATCCGGCGCACTATTTGTTTAAAAAAATGAAATCGGGATTTCGCTATTGGTCGCTATCAGGCAATTCCAAAAGAACTCAAACTAGCACTTACACGTCAGCTGTTCGGGAATTAAATATATCACTGCAGCACAATAATCTAGTCAAACATTCTTATTCATACGTCTTTTTTTCTATACACAATTTTATTTTATTATTTCTTGTTTAATGTGTTTGTTTAAGCAAGCCAGTCAAGCCAAATACTATTGTATGTGATGATTTTATTACATATATATAGCAATAAACTATATCTTATCTTATCGTATCTGGTCTAACTGGGGGTTCCTGGACTCTCATGTTTATTGTGTACTTGTGTGACCTGCGTTTCTGGTCACACTGGAGGTTCCTGGATTCTCAAGTGTAATTCAGAGTAGATGAGGTGTTTATAATAAATATCTGTGACTCCACTGGATACAGACCCCTGGTTTATTGGTTAATTATGTATGTCTGACGTCAGTATTTTGCAAGTCAGCGAGGCTTACAGTCACCAGGCTGTGAGCTGAGTTTAAACAAAAGCCCAAGCCATGGAATATGAAGTTCTTGTTGTTCTTATATGTGAAAGTGGTATTGAAATAGAAGTTGCATGGGCAATTGCTCTTACATATTTTAAGATTGAGAAATGAGGTTTGCTAAAATATACAGACCTGTAGCACTTTATATAATTTGCATATTAGCCATTCTTGCCTTATTTGTTACTGTTCTAGTTTCCAATAGACGGTAGGGCAATAGCCTCTTCCAGAAATAATGTGAAAAACTTCAGGGTTTATGGGGAAATGCATGAACCCCACCCCCTTAGGACACACTTGGCATCATTCCTGCCTGTTTAGATCTAAAGTTGGCATTTCCAGTTGGGTGGCCACAGTTGAGTTGCATGACAAAAGTGGAGTGGTACCACCTACGGTTATCACATAGATTATATTTTACTTTGATATTTTTATCAACACTATATATTTGTAAACTTGGATTTTGTGTGGTCTTTCATGTCTCTTTGATAATAAATCCTCTACAGGACTGAAAGTGTTACTGCATGTTCAGATAGATGCCAGGCAACAGATATGTACATATAACCTGCAGTTATGGGGCATAGTTAATTATATATTCAAGTTATTTAGATGTTGCAAGATCAAATGAAGAGAGAAATATGTATAAGACTAAACCTGATGGGTTCAGACAGATAGTAAACAAGGAGATGTAAGATTCTGGCTACATCTCACTCCAAGTAGGACATATAGGGTAAAGGTATAACGTTAACTTAACTGTAACAGTTCTGGAAAAGTCATCTGAAGTAGCTAACTAACTACACTTACAGTCAACCACTTCCACTTGGAGATGTTATTAGCGAACCTGTGAGCTTATGCAATGGTGTGGCGTTGTATGTCGTCTGTACGTTAACCCATACTATCTCAAAAATGGCAGGATCTAGCATCACCAGTTTTTATGCAAAAAAGAGTCATCTAAAAAACTCTTTCAGATTTTGCCTCTTTTTTGGCTAACTGCATTTTCTTAGAAAAAGCTTAAAAACATTTAAAAATCTTCTTCTCCAAAACTGTTCAGCCAAATTGTCCAATATTTCACAGAAATGATTCCTTGAACAATCTCTCTCAAGTTTGTTCAAATGGTTCAAGTTCGGTAATTTTGGGCAGGGTTACAGGAAGTTGAACTTAGTCATCTGTCCAAAAAATCATACTTAAATTACAATCTCAGAAACGGCTGAAGCTATCATCATCAAATTTAATGCAAATGTTGGTCACATGAGTCATATTTGAAATTTAGGCATTGATGGCAACATGTGTATTGACCTTTTCTGTAGAGGGGTCATCAATCATGAGTACATTAATCCATAATTTCTCAGAAACAGCAGGAGCTAGCATCCCCAAATTTTATGCAAAAAGTTGTCACATATCAAATGTTGTGGGATTGAGTGTTTTGTGGCGCAACCTGCATTTATTTAAATTTTATGGAGGAAAAGCTAAAAATCTTTTTAAAATCTTCTTCTCAAAAGTCATTTAGCCAAAAGGTTCAATATTTCACAGAAATGATCCCAGAGACCAGCTAGCTCTCTCATATTTGTTCAAATGGTTTTGGTTTGATGAATTTTGGCCGAGTTACAGTTTTTCGTAATTAGTTATTTGGCAAGCAAGCATACTAACATAACAATCTCAGAAACAATAGGAGCTAGGATCACTAGATTTTGTGCAAATGTTGGTCACGTGACTCATATTTGAAATTACAGTTCTTGTGGCACTACATCCATCGACCTGTTTTTTATGGTCAGAAACTTAATAATTTTAGCCACTTTCAGCTTTAAAATGTTTTATGATGAAACTGTCAAGCTGAATGGTTTTCATTTTTCACAAGAATATTCTATGATAGGGTTTTTATAATTCTATAAGAAAAGGTTGGATTCATTGATTTTTAGCTCAGCTGACTGTAAGTCAACTGAGGTATAGGATTGGCACTTGTCTGTCGTCCGTCCGGGCGTCTGGCCGTCCAGGCGTCCAGCCATCTGTTAGCAGGGCACAAAAATCGTAACTGCTGGACCTAGAAACTTCTAAGTAAATATCCAGGGAGGTCAATAAAAAATCTCCTTGGAAACCTGAAAATAGGTCACTGCGACCTATATCCTCCGAGCTTTGGGGCTTGAAAGTACCATCCCAGAATAATCAAAAATGTAATACAAATTAAACCTTTAATATCTTGATAATTAATGCATAGATTGTCATGAATCTTGCCTTGAATATTGACCATGACTAGTTTTGTCAGTTCCTGAAAAGCGGTGGCACCACCTGTATTTTAAGTGAACCTGTGAGCTTATGCGATGGTGCAGCGTCATGCGTCGTCTGTCGTGTGTCTTCTGTATGTTAACCATAGCTATCTCAAAAACGGCAGGAGCTAGCATCACCAAATTATTTGCAAATAACCAGTCATCCAAAAAACCATATAGGATTTTGTTTATTTTTTTTCTAACTGCATTTTCTAAGATTTTATAGGGAAAAAGCTAAAAAAAGCTTTAAAAATCTTCTTCTCTGAAACTGTCCAACCAAATTGTCCAATATTTCACAGAAATGATTCCTGGAACCATCTTTCCAGTTCGGAGATTTTTGGCCGAGATACAGGAGGTTAAACTTTGTTAACTGTGCAAAAAAGCATATTAAAATTTAAATCTCAGAAACGGCTGTAGCTATCATCACCAAATTTTATGCCAATGTTGGTCACATAGGTCCTATCTGAAATTGAGGTATTGGTGGCGCCACCTGCATCGGCCTTTTTGTACAGGGTCATCAGTGCCTGTATCACACTGAGGGTTACAAAAAACTTCTTCTCTGAAACCTAATGGCCAAAATGTTTAATATCGCACAGAAATGATCCTAGGGTAGTGCTTTCTGAAGTTTGTTCAAATGGTCTCTTTTCAGTGACTTTTGGGTAAGTTATGGGAAGCTGAATTTAGTCATATGTCATAACAGCCCATTTTAGCTCAGTGGCAACAAAGATCTTCTTCTCAAAAACCACTGGGCCAAAATCCTAAATCTCACACATTAATTATCCTCAGATGTTGATAATTCAAGTTTGTTCAAATGGTTTTGGTTCAGTGCTTTTTGGCTGAGTTACGGGAAGCTGAACTTAGCCAGTTTGCTGTATCGTCCTATATGAGTTATAAACCTGCTAAACGTTTTTTGACTGATGCCACTGAAGCCAGTTTGTTAAATATTTTACAAGAATAATTCCTACAATAATTTTTATAATAATTGTCATTAATGGTTCAACATGAATGATTTTTGGCTAAATTATGGAGATTGAATTGAGTCATTTTACCATATATGTTAGCTGTGTGATGCTGTTACATCTAGCCTGGCACCAGTTTATCAGCATCTATTACATCATGCCACTAGACATTTAGATTTCAGGTTATCTTTGGTTAATATTGACAAAAAAGTTTTTTAAAAGCTTTTAAAAAAATTTAGATTTATGATTTAAGTCATTTATCATACCAGGCAATGTTACAATCATGGATATTCAGCTCTCTGTGGCTATATAAAGACAATTGTACGTGGATTTTAAATAATTGGTATCCCTACTCAACTTAATTCAAGAATTTGCCATCAGTGAGATATACCTGTATTTTAATTTTGCATTCAGTATTCATCTGTAATAATTTTACATATATTCCTGATTTCTTTTTTATAAAAAGTCAGCTGAAAAGCATTTTGTATTGGGAAAATAAATTTCAAAGTTATTTCAAGTAGGGACCACTATCATGTTCAGATGGCAGCACTTGGTTTACCATTGGCAGATTGCCAGTGCCTTGATGTTGGCCATTAGCCAAGATGATGTCAGCTCTATAAATAGTTTTGGCACAGTGCCAGGATTGGAAGAAGTGCAGCCAGGTATAGGTCAAGAGTTCACATGGTGCAGTAGCTGCATTCTATTTATAGCTTTGGCAGACTGCTCACTGCATCATATTTAGCACCAAAGTTCAGCCTGAATCTATTTATAGCTTTGGCAGACTGCCAACTGTGTCAGATTATGCAACAGGTTAAGAGTTCACTCAGTGCAGCCAGGTACAGGTCAAAAGTTCACTCAGTCTAGCCAGGTGCAAGTCAAGAGTTCACTCAGTGCAGTAGCTTGAGGCAGCAATTTGTCACAGGTCATTTGGGGGCAACTGCCTTGCTCACCTAAGCCTTGTCAGCCCAGTGCATCAAACTCTGGGGAACCAGTCCCAGTGGTCAAGTGGTTAACGTGTCTGACTACTAAGCCGGTGTACTGGGAAGCATGGGTTCGAGGCTGACTGCGGTTGGTATCTTCCCATGCCGGACTTTCACCCAGGGTCTTAAAATAATTGGGAAGATATCGGGGAGCTCGGCTTTCTGATATCGGGCTGGCACCAGCCTATCGGGGCCATGGGTGGGTATGTCATTTGGGGACCGAAGACGAATGTCTGTGCGACAAGTATGGGCAGTCTCTTCAGGAAGATCTGATGGCTATCCAGTGTGTTTAAACCAGCTGCTGGCTGGCTCGGGTTCACACCTGAGATAGCGCGGGGCTCATTGTATTAATGAAGTTCCCGTGCACCTGACAGGAAGGCGCCAGACTGGCACACCCTGAAAGGGAGCCCGCAAAACCAACCATTTATAGTGTAAGGTAGTGTAAGAAGCATTAAAAAATGGAGGTCGGTACCTCCGCCAAAAAAATATTAAAAAAAAAAAAACTCTGGGGAAGTTTGATGTATTGAACTGATATTTTGACCTGTCTATGCGTCTTTGATGGTATTCTCATTTACAAGACATGTGGTGCCCGTACATTGACTTTTGCACAGTGTATATGCCTGCTTATTTCTACAGAGGAATTTGATATATCAGCCTGAAATTGGGCATATTTATACATATCGAATAGCTTTGTTGTATATAAGACTGATGGTGCCACCTACAATAATTTTTGCACAATGTGTGTCCCTGCTTTTTTCTCAGGAGGGGTTTGATATATCAGTCTGATAATTGGCATATGTGTATATCTCTGATAGCTTTGTTGTATACAAGACTGGTGGTGCCAGCTACAATTGTTTTTGTGTTGTATGCACCCATGCCAGAATTTCAGCAGTGATGTTTGTGTAATTGTTTCTTATTCAAAATGTTTAGAACTTGCATTGTTCATATACATGAAAAGTAATGGTCCAGCATTGAAGCATTATACCTGGTGTATTTCCAAATGCACAGGTTCGCATTAGGCCTGTAGGCCTTGTTTGTTATATTAACGAATATTTTAAAATTTTTTTACTATAAAATGACAACAATCATGTCAGTTTCTTAGCTGTTATTACATCTAGTGTCCCAAAACCTGGTGTGTTTATTAATCACAAGTGGATAGTTATCACCCTGTCTGTCTGTTTGTCTGTCTGTCTGTCGATCCGTCCATCCACACAAATTTGTTTCCAGATGATAACTCCAGATTGTATTGACACATGGATTTCAAACTTGACTTGCATATGGCCCACCACTAAAGCAAGAACATTTGAAGCCAAACCTTTCATCCCAAACCTTCCATGTTCATGATATTGCTAACCTGCCAATAGGGGAAGATTCTGTTCAATTTTGGGGTCATGAGGTCAAAGGTCAAGGTCACAGTACCCGCTTATTTAGAAAGATTGTTGATGCATTTTAAGCCAAACTTTCCATCCAAAACCTTCCATCTTGTACATTTAGCTGAGCTGCCAATAGGGGAAGAAACTGATTGATTTGAGGGTCACAAGGTCAAAGGTCATTTTCACAGGGGCCCATCTGTCCACAAATTTGTTCCCAGACGATAACTCCAGGTTGTATTGACACATGGATTTTAAACTTGACTTGCATATGACCCACCAATAATGCAAGAACCCTTTTGATTTTGGGGTCATAAGGCAAAAGGTCAAGGTCACAGGACCCACTTCTTTAAAAAGATTGTTGATGTATTTTTAGCCAAACTTTCTGTCCCAAACATTCTATCTTCCAGATGTTGCTCACCTGCCAATAGTGGCAGAAACTTATGGATTTTGGGGTCACAAGGTCAAGGTCATGGGGGCCAACAATCCATGTATAAGTTTCAAGATGATAACACCAGTTTAGTTTTAAATATTGGTTTCAAACTTGACATATATGGCCCACCACTAAAGTAAGAACTGTTGATTCTGGGGTCATGAGATCAAAGGTCAAAGTCACAGGACCAATTACTTTAAAAAGATTGTGGATGCATTTTAAGCCAAACTTTTCATCTCAATCCTTCCATCATCAGCATGTGGTGCACCTGCCAGTAGGGGTAGTTTCCTTTTGATTTTTGGGTCATAAGTTCAAAGGTTAAGGTCACAGGGCCCATCCATTCGCAAATTAGTTTATTGATGATAACTCGAGTTGGGGTAGACAGGCTGGCTTAAAACTTATCACAGGACCAATATTTTGGAAAACCTCATAAACATTTATCCTTATAGACAAATGCAGCTGAGAGTCAAGACTCATCGGTCCCTAGTTGGTAGAGTCATAGAAAGCTTAATTTGGTCTTGAGGCCATTAGTAAGCTTATTTCAAATTCAGGGCTGCAATGGTCTCCTGCTAAAATGTTGTTTCAGTTTATGCAACATTGCTCAAAATTGATTCCTAGGTGGCCTTCATTCAAATTTACTTAAATGATTTTTGGCACAATTATTAGACCTTTAAATATTGAAAGGACTGCATCTTTTATTCTTCTAAACATTTTTATAAAAAAAATCTAATGAATGTATCAGCTTAAAAAAAGCACTTTAGCCAAAGTCTTTCAGTATGTGTAAACAGATTTAGCAACAGGCCAAGATTGTGTCTGTATCTATGAATAGCTTGGCAGACTGCCAGCTATTTCAGATTTGGCAACAGGCCAAAGGTCAGCTTGAATCTATTTACAGCTTTGGCAGACCGTCAACTGTTTCAGATGAGGCAGCAGGTCAAGAGTTCACTCGGTGCAGCCAGGTATAGGTCAAGAGTTCACTCAGTGCAGCCAGGTTTAGGTCAAGAGTTCCCTCAGTGCAGTAGCTGCATTCTATTTGTAGCTTTAGAAGACTGCCCACTGCATCAAATTTGGCACCAAAATTCAGCCTGGATCTATTTATAGCTTTGGCAGATTGCCAACTGTGTCAGATTATGCAACAGGTCAAGAGTTCACTCAGTGCAGCCAGGTACATGTCATAAGTTCACCCAGCCTAACCAGGTGCAGGTCAAGAGTTCACTCAGTGTGGTAGCCTGAGCCAGCAATTTGTCACAGTTCACTTTGGGCAACTGCCTTTCTGACCTAAGCCAGGTCAGCCCAGTGCATCAAACTCAAGGGAAGTTTAATATATTGGCCTGATATTTTGACCTGTCTATGCGTCTTTGATGGCTATCTCGTTCACAAGACAGTGTTGCCACCCACAACTTTGTACAGTGTATGCACCTGCTTATATCTACGGAGGAATTTGATACATCAGCCTGAAATTGGGCATATTTATACATATCAGATAGCTTTATTGTTTACATGAACGGTGGCGCCACCTACAGTTATTTTGCATATGTATACATCTCTGATAGCTTTGATGTATACAAGACTGGTGGTGCCAGCTACAGTCATTTTTATGTTGTGTGCAACCATGCCAGAATTTCAGCAGTGATGTTTGTATAATTATTTCTTGTATAATATTTAGTACTTGCATTGTTCATATACATGTCTCACATGAAAAGTAATGGTCCAGCATTGAAGCATTATACATGGATTTATATCCCATCGCACAGGTTCGCATTAGGCCTGTAGGCCTTGTTTTTTATGTATGTATTTACCAAGATATTCACTTGGAATATGCAGTTCTGTGAAGTTCATCAGGTATCTGTAAATATGTTTATATCTTGGAAAATCATCAATATCAAATTAAAAAAAAATACATGCTTAAATACTCCTTAATTTTTATCTGAATATATAATTTGCAGAAATGCTATGCCATGAAAATGTTATGTGTTATTTCAAGAAAATTACAAAATATTTAATCAATAAATGGACACCCTTACAAAATCATAAAATTTTTTTCATAATTTTTCAATCTTTTTTAAGTGTATGGACTGAAAATTATTAATGAAATATCCAAGCAACACTGCTGACAACATAACCTCATTAATGCACGTTATAATTAAGAAGCCAAGACCCTAACCCTAACCCTAATTGGCAGCAGGTAGCTTGAATGATGATCTGACAATGTCATATTGTCCTCTGGTAAATATATGTGCATGAACGGAGAATGGACCTGGAGAGTGGAAATGTATGTATACAGGAGATGAGTGGTTCTCGTGTCGAGTGTTTTCTCAGAGCCTGGACACAAACATGGAGCTGGGTCATGATATTTACAACACTTATGTCAATGTAATTAACAGAGTCAGACTGGTACACCCATTGTATGTCAGTGGTGGAGATATTGATTATTAATTTAGGTGGCATTTGTTGTTAATTAATTATACCACAGAGAGTTAATGACACTCGATAAACACAGAATGTGGCATTATGCATAGTAGCTGCCATTAATTATGATCCCTTATATTGCATAATTATACTTCAAAATTTCAGATTTGTTTTACAACGAGAAGTCTGCATTCTATATTTCTAACCAATGCAAGCCTCTGCCATTTTGGGGGCAAAAGGGATGCTCCCAAAATCATGCTTGCATTTAAAATCACTTATTTGGCCAATTTTCCCAGGTTCATTCATGCATCAGTTACTGTATATTTGTGAATATTCCTTGATGACATTCCTAAATCTCAATCATGTGCCAGATCCACACCCATGATATTTTCATGAGATTCCAATAATGATTGCACGAGTCCTATTCTTCTGGCAGAGGTAGTAACATAAAGACCTATTTAAATAAGCACCACACATGTCTTATAGTTCTAGCACCATACACTCTGTAGAAGGCAAAGCAATCTATACACACATTGGATCATTCAGAGAAAGTGAAAGCTGATTACGTACTTACCTTGTAGCTTACTATGTACAGTAAGTCCTGTATAATCCTGATGTTAAAACACCATGTACAAAACTAATACACCTGGATTATGTTATAATGAAGATTGTCTTACTACAGTAAGTCCTGTATAATCCTGATGTTAAAACACCATGTACAAAACTAATACACCTGGATTATGTTATAATGAAGATTGGCAGCATTGCCCAATATGGTATATCGCCAATGCAGAAAAATGGCTGACTGGCAGAGCTGGAAGCCTTTTTACACAGGCTTTAAAATGTGATTAACTGGCTTCTGTGGCTCAGGGGTAGATCACAGGACTCATTAAGCCGGTAGATTGTGAGTTCGAATCTCAGCAGAGGCTGTGAGAGTTTTCACAGTCGGCCCAAACCCAGGGTGATCGCTCAGCAGGCTTAATAGGAAGATCACTCACGAAAATTAACTGTAAATTAATGGGGTTCTTTTATCTGGAGAATTATGTGCATACATGTTAAAACAAAAAGAAGACATCAGAAATTTCATAATACAGCTTTTAATTATGGCACATTTACATGCAGAAAATGGGAAGATGGTTTGAAGCTCTATTATTAATTCATATGTTGTATTTGAAAATGGGAAGATTGTTTGAAGCTCAATTATCAGTTCATGTTGTATTTTCTAAAAAGTGTTTTTGTTTAAAAAGAAGTTGCCAGTCATTTCAAATTTCTTATGTTGAGTCATGGCATGTGTTCAGAATTTTTTCTTGAAATAATGGGCACCAAACATTTGAAGCTAAGCTGGTTAATATTTTTGGTCATTTCCCTGAAAGTGTTTGTCGAAAAAGAAGATGCCAAACAGTTTGGATAAAATTGATTAATTCTTAGTGTATTTACAAACATTGTTGCATTGAAAAAAGAAAACACCAGACTCTTTGAAGGAGCATTGTAGAATCATAGTGTGTGCATCAAAAGAAGTGCAGGTCAAAAATAAAAGCCCCAAAATTAGATTTTCCATGAATTTTCATAGAGTGACCACATTTGATCCATGATTAAGATCAGTGTGACTCCTGATGTGACCTGTTTATGCTCTGCACCTGATTTTGGGGTTTCTAACTTCTAAGTGTGTGCTGGCCACCACTTGCCTCGATGATGTTTACTCGACCGTGTGCTCCAGAACTCTTTATACCTGAGTAGAGATATTGATGTTTGTCTTGGTTAGATTAAACCTGCATGTAAAGCCAACTATAAGAATGTTAAGGATTCCAGCAAGCAAGTAGAGGTGGTCACCTCTGTTATACTTGAGGGAGCTGTGTACTGGTGCATGGATAAATAAGTTAAAAGGTTTTACTTCTGATTGGGGTTGTATGACTTGGTTATGTTTTTTTTTTACACCAGGCACACATACCCCAACATTTCTGTCAGCTTTGCCCAACTCGCTGATTCAGATGGCAGACTCTTTAAATTTCCTGCTTGGACAATTAAATATGGATCATTTGTCATGATGACTATACAACTTAAACCATCCTGTTCTATAGCAGAGTGCTGTAGCACTATAATTTTATATATATGATAGTTTTCTATATGTATATAATTCGATATGTATAAGATTATATTCTCCAAGATATACAAACTATGAAATACTTTAAAAATGACAAACTGAACAAAATACAAAATGCTCAGGCTGTATAATTAATAAACTTCTCAGATTTGTTATATGTTTGTCTTATTTTCTTTGAAAAAAAAACCCTGCTCCATAAATCCTGTTGGTATATACTGAGAAATAGAAAAGATCATTCACACAGCCACCATGTACTTGCTAACACAGTATAACAGATAAAGCATTATTGTATCCCCAGACAAAGTTGGGGGATTCAATGTTTTCATGATGGTCCTGCCTCCTCCACATATAAATCTTGTTGGGCGATAACTAAAAAAATATTTCACAGATCTTTAC
Organism: Sipunculus nudus; assembly: GCA_026874595.1. Lineage (NCBI taxonomy): Eukaryota > Metazoa > Annelida > Sipuncula > Golfingiida > Sipunculidae > Sipunculus > Sipunculus nudus. The sequence goes on along the minus strand of CM049312.1, from coordinate 83,431,751 downwards.
CAAACTTGGTATATGTATAGATATGGGTGAGAGGACGATGCCATTTTAAAATGAGGTCATGACCTTTACTAGGAGAGTGTCCTATTTTGGGGAAAACCACACAAATTCTTAAATATCTCAAGAAATCTTGCATGGATTGATCCCAAAATCTGTTCCAGAAAATGGTGGCGTCACTTATTATTCTTTACATGTTTTCTTGCCTTTTAATACCCCCAAATTTGCCACTTGACAGTTCTGTGACCATTATAAGTCAAAAACTAATGGACAGATTTCTTTTATATTATGCATATACATAGATATGCATATGTTATGGGATGATGTTTATTTAAATTGGTGTCATGACCTTTCCTATGAGAGTGGCCTTGACCTTGGATATTCCCATATTTGGTTAAATTCACACAAAATCTTTAATATCTCGGTAAGGGATACATGGAATGATCAAAAAATTGAATTGACCGAAGATCTTGGATAGCTTCTGTCTTTTGCAGAAGACAGGTGGCGCCACCTTGTGTGGTTTTTTTGTTAAAATTATGTTAATGCAATAACTTTGTAGGAATTTGAGGTAAAGTCACCAAACCCACAGGTTTGATGCATCTTATCAATGGCTAGGTAAAGTTTGAACATGGATGACCTTGATGTATTTTTAGCTTAGCTGACTATAAGTCATCTGAGCTATAGTCATGGACCATTGTCCGTCCGTCTGTCTGTCCGTATATGTGGCACGTTTTCAAACCGTAAGACCTAGGAATCCAAAATTGGGCATAATGTTAGATGTTCCCAAGATCTCCAACCAAGCCGAAAACTTGTTTTTTGCGACCTAGTTCCTTTGAGAAATTAAGGAAAAACCTCAATTTTTTAATGAAAAACTATTTTCACACTTCAGGACTGCCTAATATCAAAACCACTCATCTGGTTTTCCTCATATTTACAATAAATATTCCTCTATATAGTTCAAATGTACATGCCAGAAATTAGGTCTGTATTATATAATTTAAAAAAAGTTATAAGCCAAAACATATTGCACTTTGTAAAAAATCAAGAAAAATATTTGGTCACATAACACAAAGAAATGTTAAAGCTAGGGACTTTTATTCAGTAATATAACTTTATTTAATCAAAATTTAATTGTATATCCAATATTAGATCAAAATCTTTTAAGTTTTTTTAAATATTAGCAAAATATAAAATTGGTACCTTAAATTTTGCCCCAATTTGACCATGGCACGTTTTTTTTCTCATAAGTATATTTTATTAATTTTTCACAGCCGGGATACATGTGGATTTAATCTGTTGAATTCTGAAATTTGAAAGTAAAAGCTTAAAAATTATTCTAATTATTGAAGTTTTCATATGCTCTAATTTATTTGCTATTGTATATCCAAGACCCCACTCTTGCTCACTACAGCCTTTCCTAGGTAACCTTATTAGTGATGCAGCACTGGTAGAACACCCCTGTGTTATAAACATACACTTATTCTCATGGGCCCTACCCTTACACCCCCCCCCCCCCCCCACCACCACCGCCATCACTAATTATATTGCGCAATATATGGTTTGTTATTGTCAACTGTATTTCTTTAAATGTAGAGCTTTTTTTGGTCCAGTGTGCACAACTTGAAATATTAATTCAAGAAGTAATCCAAGAGATGCCACATTGTAATTAATGATGTAGCATTTTAAAGAAATTATTTCCTTTTAAATAATTAAACAAAATATTAACCCATCAGAAGGCATAATTTGATAATATATGAAACAAATCATGGATAAAGGTGCCATTTAAAATTGTTAATTCTGGAGTGTTATTTTCATATATTTATTGCTTTGCAAATTTAAAAATATATTTATATAAGAAAAAGAATATATCTGTGTGCATAATGTTACCTGACTAAATAAGTATAAATGTTGATGCAATTTAGATTTGTAAATCAATTTAAATATTCAGATATATATGATATACTGTGAATATATAGTAAAATTTATAAACTTAAAAAAATGACTTTACAAAAGAAAAAATAAGATCTAATGCAAATATTTCTTCATTGTTTTCCTGTCTCAGTAGAATGGAAATTAAAGTTATTTGCTTTGTTTTCCATCTCTCTGCCTTTTTTTAAATATTTAAAAATAATATCATGTAAATTAAATTTTATCCTTTACGTATATGCAGAGGTGCTGTTACTCCCACCAGTAAGCACCATTGAATTTAATTCCATATTCTGTATTTATATCCAAAGGTGTTGTAACTCCCCCCCCCCCCCTAAGTCATTGAGCCCTTGTTTAAGTTATTAGCATAAAAACACAGTCAATACCTTAATCAATACAATAAATTTTTTCCAAATTTTGCAAAGGCACGTTTTTTCTTGTAAGCACAGTGTTGATTTTATTTTCACAGCATATATACATAAGGATTTAATCTTTTAAAATCTGAAATTTCAAAAGAATTGATTGATAAGAATAGCTTTTATTCAAGTTTTCATACACCATGTCAAGTGTTGTTTACATCTAGCCCACCTAGTAGAACAGCCTTCACTTGCATTATGCAACCCACCCCAGGCAGCTTGCCTTGGCTCAACTTGGCCACTACTAGCAAGCTTCTTCTCTGCCCTGTACTCCCCCCCCCCCCTCCCATTCCCCAGATTGTGCATAAACTAGATGAATGTTATAATTTTCTGTATTTTATTCTTTCTTATTCTAGGCTATGCTACGTACATTTTAGATTTTGTATTGTACCACCAATTACAATGATTAAAGTTCACATTTAATTTGTGTCCATAAACTGGTGTATATTATTACTATGAATTGCTTTTGCTTGATGTTCATCAGACAAGGAATTCCTTACTTCAGAAGATTAAAAACTTCACCAAGTGTGAAATTAACTATTAATTCAAATAATAAATTATAGCTGAGATAGTTATTAGCACCATGATATTTTTTGTCTCTCATTCAACCAATAGTGTGTATACTTTATTTGAAAAGATGTTTATATTTTTTTAAATGTACTGAATCTTTTATTTCGGTGAATAAAATTGAGCATGTACTGAAAACTCCAATGTACAAAACATTTTAATTGTGATTCAAGGTATAATCTTGAAGATGCCAAGTTGTGGCATTGTTTTGTTTTAAATTCAGTTTAAATATTTGTGATTTAAAAATAATTAAATATATGTGTATGCATAATATGACCCAATATGAGCTACACTCTGGATAAATAATGATTGCAACTTAGAACTCTCATATTTTAACTTATATTTTCAGATTTTTACTTTTAAATAAAAAAAAATGAATCTGATAAAAACTATAAATGGAAAAAGTGGATACGTAAAAGTTCGAATATGGGTGACCTTGATGCATTTTTCAAGGTCACAGAGGCGATAACGCTGAAATGATGTTAACTTTAATATCTCACTGAGGGATGCATGGATTGGTCCAAAAATCAAATTGACATAAGATCTTTGATTGCATTGCTTTCTGCAGAAGACAGGAGGTGCCATCTTATGTCGTTTTCTTGCTAAAATGATGTTTAAATGGAATAACTTTGTAAGAATTTGAGGTACAGTCAACAAACCTACAAGTCTGATGCATCTTATCAACGGGTAGGTCATATTTGAATAGAAACCATGGTGGCTTGCCAAGTCTCTGCATCTGAATTCAAGATGGGATCCTATTCTTCGCGGCTGGGGGGAGGTGGGTTGTTAATTGTCTGGGGATACTATGGCACCTGTTGTGCCAAGAAATATCTAGATAAATCCTGCCATTGTTACTGGTGTGTCACCTGGTGTAGTAGCATTAAATCATGATCTTGTTTTTGAGCCAGGAGTGTCTGGCATGCTTGTTTATCTCATGATCGTAATTCTGAACCAGGAGTGTCTGGCATGCTTGTTTATCTCATGATCGTGATTCTGAACCGGGAGTGCCTGGCATGCTTGTTTATCTCATTATCGTGAGTAGCATTACACTCATGATCGTGATTCTGAGCCAGGAGAGTCTAGCATGCTTGTTTATCTCATGATCCTGATTCTGAACTGGGAGTGTCCAGCATGCTTGTTTATCGCATGATCATGATCGTGATTCTGAACTGGGAGTGTCTGGCATGCTTGTTTTTCTCATGATCATGATTCTGAACTAGGAGTGTCTGGCATGCTTGTTTATCTCATGATCGTGATTCTGAACTTGGAGTGTCTGGCATGCTTGTTTATCTCATGATCGTGATTCTGAACGGGGAGTGTCTGGCATGCTTGTTTATCTCATGATCGTGATTCTGAACTGGGAGTGTGCGGCATGCTTGTTTATCTCATGATTGTGATTCTGAGCCAGGAGTGTCTGGTATGCTTGTTTATCTCATGATCGTGATTCTGAACCAGGAGTGTCCAGCATGCTTGTTTATCTCATGATCGTGATTCTGAACAGGGAGTGTCTGGCATGCTTGTTTATCTCATGATCGTGATTCTGAACCAGGAGTGTCTGGCATGCTTGTTTATCTCATGATCGTGATTCTGAACCGGGAGTGTCTGGCATGCTTGTTTATCTCATGATCGTGATTCTGAACCAGGAGTGTCTGGCATGCTTGTTTATCTCATGATCGTGATTCTGAACCGGGAGTGTCTGGCATGCTTGTTTATCTCATGATCGTGATTCTGAACCAGGAGTGTCTGGCATGCTTGTTTATCTCATGATCATGATTCTGAACCAGGAGTGTCTGGCATGCTTGTTTATCTCATGATTGTGATTCTGAGCCAGGTGTGCCAGCGTGCTTGTTTATCTCATGATTGTGATTCTGAACTTGGAGTGTCTGGCATGCTTGTTTATCTCATGATCATGATTCTGAGCCAGGAGTGTCCGGCATGCTTGTTTATCTCATGATCTTGATTCTGAGCCAGGAATGTCCAGCATGTTTGTTTATCTCATTATAGTGATTCTGAACCAGGAGTGTCTGGTTTGCTTGCTTATCTCATGATTGTGATTCTGAGCCAGGAGTGTCCGGCATGCTTGGTTATCTCATGTCGTGATTCTGAGCCAGGAATGTCCCGCATGCTTGTTAATCACATGATATGATTCTGAGCCAGGAGTTTCCGGCATGCTTGTTTACCTGACTCCTACACAGGTATACTGCACACCTCCATACTCTCTGACCAAACTGTAATTGGCTTTATATATGCCAGGTTAAAATTCTGCATTTTTCACCTTTTCACTGTTTTGCTAAGGTTTAATTTTGAAAATATCATCATTAAATATTCTACACAGAGTATATCCATCATTTTATGAATTAATTGTATAAAGTTATATGTGCACAAAATCGTAAACTTTGGTATCAAAATAACCAGCTTCCTCAAGATTTGGTAAATATTAGAAATTTGGTACTAATAATTAAAGGTTTTATTCTGCTCCTTTTTTGCATCTGATTTATACCTTCAGTGGTGTAAACATAAAACATAGTAATCATGCAGTAAAATTTACTGAAAATGCAATTTTAAGTAAACTGACTATATTTCAAATTGTTAATTTGATAATTACTTCATAAAAATAGAACTTAGGGTATTGATGTAGTATGCTACTGATCAGTTATGGGAAATTATAAACATTAACCTAATATCTTATTAAACTGGTTTTAGAAAAGCTAAAACAAACTTGCTTTCCAGCAGTAAAAGATTGCTTAATAAAATCAACAGGATTTTATCAAAGCATTGGTATTTAAAAAAAAACAAATTTCTGCATTTTAATAGTGAAAATAACAGTACCACAAAAGATCAGTTAATTTATAATATCAACAGTAACATACAAGATCAGTTTATATATATATAATATCAACAGTAACATACAAGATCAGTTAATATATATATAATATCAACAGTAACATACAAGATCAGTTAATTTATAAGATTAACAGTAACATACAAGATCAGTTAATTTATAAGATTAACAGTAACATACAAGATCAGTTAATTTATAAGATTAACAGTAACATAAAAGATCAGTTAATTTATAAGATTAACAGTAACATACAAGATCAGTTAATTTATATTATTAACAGTAACATACAAGATCAGTTAATTTATAAGATTAACAGTAACATACAAGATCAGTTATTTATAAGATTAACAGTAACATACAAGATCAGTTAATTTATAAGATTAACAGTAACATACAAGATCAGTTAATTTATAAGATTAACAGTAAAATACAAGATCAGTTATTTATATTATTAACAGTAACATACAAGATCAGTTAATTTATAAGATTAACAGTAACATACAAGATCAGTTAATTTATAAGATTAACAGTAACATACAAGATCAGTTAATTTATAAGATTAACAGTAACATACAAGATCAGTTATTTATATTATTAACAGTAACATACAAGATCAGTTAATTTATAAGATTAACAGTAACATACAAGATCAATTAATTTATAACAGTAACATACAAGATCAGTTAATTTATAAGATTAACAGTAACATACAAGATCAGTTAATTTATAAGATTAACAGTAACATACAAGATCAGTTAATTTATATTATTAACAGTAACATACAAGATCAGTTAATTTATAAGATTAACAGTAACATACAAGATCAATTAATTTATATTATTAACAGTAACAAACAAGATCAGTTATTTATATTATTAACAGTAACATACAAGATCAGTTAATTTATATTATTAACAGTAACATACAAGATCAATTAATTTATATTATTAACAGTAACATACAAGATCAGTTAATTTATAAGATTAACAGTAACATACAAGATCAGTTAATTTATAAGATTAACAGTAACATACAAGATCAGTTAATTTATATTATTAACAGTAACATACAAGATCAGTTAATTTATAAGATTAACAGTAACATACAAGATCAGTTAATTTATAAGATTAACAGTAACATACAAGATCAGTTAATTTATATTAATAACAGTAACATACAAGATCAGTTAATTTATAAGATTAACAGTAACATACAAGATCAGTTAATTTATAAGATTAACAGTAACATACAAGATCAGTTAATTTATAAGATTAACAGTAACATACAAGATCAGTTATTTATATTATTAACAGTAACAAACAAGATCAGTTAATTTATAAGATTAACAGTAACATACAAGATCAGTTAATTTATATTATTAACAGTAACATACAAGATCAGTTATTTATATTATAAACAGTAACAAACAAGATCAGTTAATTTATAAGATTAACAGTAACATACAAGATCAGTTAATTTATATTATTAACAGTAACATACAAGATCAGTTATTTATATTATTAACAGCAACAAACAAGATCAGTTAATTTTTAAGATTAACAGTAACATACAAGATCAGTTAATTTATATTATTAACAGTAACATACAAGATCAGTTAATTTACAATATCTGTCTTTTAATTTTTCGACATGTAGATGATGGGGCCCCTTATTCATGAAGGTTTTATTTTCACAATAAAATTCTTCTTGAACTTTGTGAATTTGAACCCTTGTGAATAAAATGTTAACCACAGATCACCTGCTTTATTTGTAGAATGTTAGGATATTTCTGGCTTATTCTGGGTACATATTGTTGAACTGCAGGTAATTCCTGTTAAGAAAAGTTCATGTTACACCCCTCAGGAGTATCAATTTGTTTTTCTACAAGCTTGTAGTTTTCGAAGTGCACATGCCCATGTTGACAGACTAAAAACCATGGATTTTTTTCTGGTCATCTGAAAATTACCTTCCTGTTGGAGGACACATGGACACTTTCCAAAAGAGACTGTGAAGATTGTTATTTAATTTTAAAAAAGATAGTAAAATTTATTAACAGGAGAAATGATTGATATAAATTGTTCTATTATAGATGGGTCCACGGCGGTACACCGGGCCTGTCATAACAGTAACCATGAAGCATTACAACTTCTCATTGACTACAACGCAGAGTTATCAGCACAGGATATACATGGGAGGGCTCCCATACACTGGGCATGTACGACGCAAGATACGGAATGTCTCCAGGTCTGTCATAAAAATATTAATTTCACACAAGAGGAACCAATAAAGAAAGGTTACAATTAACAATAATTTATGCTATTACTAAGCTATTACCTGCTATTTATACTGACTAAGTACAGCAAATCTGGTCTGTATGTAAAATGACATACACATGCATTTATCATGGTTTAAAAACCTAGGGCTAAAGAATGTTTTTTTTTTTATATTTAACTTGTGATAATACACATTATGATATGGTTAGTTACATTATCTTTCAAAATACATGTACATTTGATATTTTAGATACAAAACCAGGCATTTTATATGATATTGTTTGGTTATCAGCTTTATACATGTGTTTATCATGCTGATTTTGAAAAAAAGTGATGTTTTTAAATACATTTGTTCACATTACCAACAAGGGTGTTTTATGACAGATTTGAAGTTTGATATTTGAGTCAACTACTGTCAGACCACTAAAGATGTGAACAACCAGGTTCTTTTAATTGTCAGAGCAACTGGCTGAAACTCATAGATACGTACACTCCAAAAGATGAATAAGACATGATTAAAAAAAAAACAAATAAATATTTTAAAAAAAGAAGATGCTTACATTTCTCTATAGAGGTGCTACATATAAACAAGCACTGAAGATCACTAGCGTCTGATGATAAACAGAAAAATCACCAAGTCCATTAACCACACTATACAGAGTAGTCCCATGTTTACACTCCTTCTGATCACATGACCATCGTTCACCCATGACATCGGAATGTTGCGCTGCTCTCCTCACTGTTTGCTTGTGCTATGTACACAGTACAATAATTCCACAGTGTTATAGAGACACATAGCTCCAACCGCCAACAGTCCCTCGCTGGAGTACTGGTTTGTTTCTCAAGACACAGTTCAAACAGCCCTTACTATTTAGTGCATAGACTATTTTACTTGGACACAGAATCAATGTTTTTCACAGCCGATGTCTCCTGGAATCTTCCAGCTCTAGATAACGGAATAAGCTTCCACACAGCAATATCCAGTAACTCTACAGTTACACATTTAAATAATGTTCTTGGTCTGTTCCTGGAAGCGCTCACAACAGGTATAAATAAACAGCTTACCAGTCCCTTGGCTAAATGCAATACTCGCTCTGAAGTTACAGAGAAATCACCATGTCCTTCCTCAGACACCAACTATCTTCATTTAAAAACATCATCTCTCAGCTGTCTAGACTCTGATGTAAGACAAGCCCCTACACTGCAGTTATTGTCAGGCTATAACGAACTAGTGCACTGATCGGGCAATTGTAGAGAATTTCTTCTTCATCATGTCTTATTTAAGCTTGCTGACGTCACAAGTCCTGACTGTCTTCTGGCCAATCACTATTCCCTATTATGCTGACAACCAATAATTACATGAATTTTAATAGGAACATGCCTCCAGAGAAAAACCCTGAGAAAACCAAACTACTTGTAAATAGGTACTCATCCTTTGAAGTGTACAACAAACAATTGTTGCTACGGAGACCGCCAAACAGAGACTGCTCCCCCAGAATTAAACTGTATTGAAATTAACATCAAACAAGACACATGTCCTCTCTAACCAAAGTTCTCACGCTAATATTTAAACATGATACTCCATATAAATGTACAATAAATTGTCAAAACAATCGTCTGGTTATACTCCTTACTTGAATATGCCATACAATAACTAAGTCACAGTCCTCTGGTGACAACTGCCTTGATGATTCAGCTACTTTGTCTGATGTCTTACTTGTTATTTTATAGAAACCCTCCAGTAGGTATTGCATCTAACCAGGCTGGAACAATTTAAAATATTAAACATATTTCAAGCAAAAATTATATTGCTAATCCAAAATTTTAACTTCTCTAACCCCCAAATCTTGAATTTCACATGCTCATATTAAAACTTGTTGATTTTATTTTTATCTTTTCATCAGAAATAATTAAAACTCAGCTCATTTTGATCAGAGGTTTTGTCTCATTTTCTTTATTCTTTACAGCTGCTAATAAAGCAGAATGTATCTGTGACGATCCGCGACCGTGAAGGCATGACACCCAGTATGTGGGCCTGTCGACTTGACAACATTGAGCATTTTGGTCTGATAAGTGGAGTAGAGAACCAGACTACAGAAGAGGAGGATGGCTTTGAGCGGGACAGTTATGGTCGCACATGGTTACACTGGTCAGTGAGGCGGACAGAACCTCTAGAATGCCTCAAGGTAAAATATCAGCTGGTATTATATGGGGATGGTGGCACGGTCCACTGGATATTTAGAGTACCATATATCCCCAGGTATGATGAATAATAGCTATACACATGGCATGCTATAAATTATAGCAATTCTTGGGCTTGAAATATAGAGTCAGCTGTCCTCAAACCACAAGGTTGTGACACATCATATATAGCAACCAGTTCACCTTTTTCCCAGTCTACAGGTCACAATAATGTGCCTTGTGTGCCAGGGAAAAGTTCTTTCTGATCTGGCAAGACTGGCAGTCCTACCATTCTATACATGCTTTTTTCAGGAAAACATATTTGCATGATATTCACACTTATCTTTTTTTGGTGTTCTTGCCAGTCTTTGACAAAATTATTGTTTATATGGACTACTAAGGAGTCATGCTGTTTTTCACCACAAAACTGCAAATTTCATACATAAATCTTGCTTAGAAGTATCACATGCTGTAAATTTGCACAAAAATTGTGTAATATGTCATTGATTTGATTCTTGAGAGATTTTATACTTTTTCCCATAAAAGGGGCAGCACTGGACTGCTTGCTAGCTGTAATATGCAGCTGCAGATAATTAAATATGATAATGGGCATAAACTGGTGAAAAATGACAATACATTTTATGACCAAATTAAAAACGTATCATATGATTCTTTTGCACGTGTGTGTATGCTAAAATAAAATGTTTAGAAATAGCAAATAACAACCAATACTCCAATATTTATGATTATGTAAAGGTTTCCTGTTGTCTCTGTGTTTTTATTATATGATCACAAAATTTTTACCAAAGACCATGGACTTTTTATTAAAATGGATTGATACACTGGTGTATTGTTTTAGCTTTGTGATTGATTGGTGTATACAGTGGAGCATCAATTATCTGAGTAACTCAGTTGACAAGTTTTCTTTGGATAAATGATTCCACACGACTCGCCATGATTTGCCAACCTGCGGCATGGTACTTTACCAATGATTGACAGACATGAATTAAGGAAACTTGTTCAAAATGTGCATAATTTTTTTAGGTTTTCCATCAATGCTGTTCAATTTATCATGTAAAATACATTAAAATATAAACTAATTGGCCCTGGAAAATCAAAATTGCTGAAAATTCTTTTATTGTTTTGATTTTGGATAAATGGTCAAAATTTCAGTTCTCAGTTTTAAATCTCAGATAAACAATTTTTTTTAGAAATGTTGATCAGACAAATGATGCTCTACTGTATGTTCTTATTGTATAATAAGGTTGTACATTTTATTTTAATCTTCCAGACATTACTAACTGAAGAATCCTCCCAGATGAGAGATGATGACGGGAAGACGGTGATGCTGGCAGCAGCCGAGCAAGGTAACCAGTCACATTCAGTACTGTCCAGAAAGCCCCCTGTTTCATGTTATGGACATCTACATTGCATCTCCCCAAATATTCATCTGGTATCCAAATACAATAAATATTCAAGTATGTGATGTAATCAAGGTAATGAATTTTCAGAACGTGATCCAGTTTGTCTCCTTATCTAGTCTTCACAACTGTTGCATGAATGCCAAGAAAAAAAATAGAAATAATGAAATTTTTTATACCATATCATTGCTTATTGAATACATTGCATGTTCTATAAGAACTTTTAATTTCAGGTAGAGCAGCCTTTAGACATTTGGTCATTATATATATTATTGAACTTAATTAATTTTGCATTGATTGTATAATATGAGGCACTCTCCATGGCCCTGATTTAGGCTTAGTAGTCTGCAGCTGTAGATGAAACTAGAGGGCCAGAAGGAAACAACTATGACCCACTCTCATAGCCACTCTGACTCGGGGAATCTAAACCAGGTTGCCAGCACAGAGTGCAGTGTGTTTTACCACTGGAGTGACCAGGCCCTGATATATATTATTTCTGTTATGTTATATCATTATTGAAACTTCTGGTATCCATTCCCCGATTAAACATTTTGGATTTTTGCTTGCCGGAAATCTTCAATTTCGGCAAGCATGTTGGTCAGTTGCGTATGTCTGTTTGTTTGTCACGATGTTTATTACTTGCCGGAATTAAAATTTCGGCAAGTATGTTGGTCAGCTCCGTATGTTTGTTTGTTTGTGTGTTTGTTTGTCATAGCTCTACAGGCCACAATTTACAGGCAATTGCTCCAAAACTTATAGAAAATACTTGTAATCGGTAACCCTCAAAGCCTATTGTTTTTGGCCGTGATCAGTCAAAGGTCAAGGTCAGGGTCACAAAAAAGCCCTAAAACGGCTTTTTCTTCATATCTTCGTCAATAATAATCTCAGCTACTCAAGCAGTAGCTCATTCTATTTGTGACAAGATGGCGACAAGCGCCACTGCAAAATTATCCTTTCTGCTGTTACCATGGGTACGCATTTTGGGGGAAAAAGTCACAAAATTTAAATTTTTTTTCTAACTTTGCCGTTTTTAGAGCTAGAGACGTCTGCTTTTTGCATTAGGTAGAGTTTTATCAGGTGTTTATCATAAAGTACCAAGACTCAAAGAATCTCTTGCAATTTCTCGTCAAACGAGATTTTTTGAGATTTCATTAAATATGACCTCGAGGTCGCCATTTTTTTAACTATGGCTTTGGAAATGACATATTTTGTGTTATTTATAAATATCTCGAAATCAATTTTTTATTTTTTGGAAATAGCCACAGGGGGTGTGGTACATGAAACAGTGTAACATATCATTTTTCTGCAATATCTAAAAAAATTTTAAACGTGACACAATGTTTTTTGTCTTATCTGAAACTAGGATCATTGGCTTATTCCTGTCTACATGTTGCTGTGTGCTGCTGTTACCATGGTAACTAAATTTTGGGGTAACACTAGACGATCTGAAAATATGCAGTTTTTGGCTTCTATTAATAATTATGCTTCAAGGGTCTAGTTTTTTGCATAAGGCTGCTTCCCCTTGGTTCTAAGTCATTCAATTGCAAGTCTCGTCAAATCTCGTTCGGTTTATCGCCAAACGAGAAATTTCGAGATTTCACAGAAATGCTTATAACTTAATCACCTTTTTGGCGAAAGAGGAGTAGTTTTCAGCATTTTGTAGAAATTCAATAGCTAGACTGTTTAAAACCGCAAATCTCGACAAATCTCGCATTATCTCCCGCCAAAAAAGAATATTCGAGATATCAAACAAATGTCTGTATTTCGGTATTTTAATGCTAGATATTCTATTTTTCTATTGTTTGAGAATGCTTTGACTAGTTTTAAGTGACATAAGTATATACCTCGTCGTATCTCGCACCATTTATCACCAAACAAGAACATGGAACCATTCAAAGAAATGCCTATAAAGTTGTCATTTTTTACACTAGAGACATATAGTTTTCATTATTTGACAGCGTCTGACACCCTCAGTCACATTATGTGATTATATTGTAAGTTTCGTCAAATCTCGCCTCGTTTTTCATCAAATGATAAAGATACATCCAATTGTCATGAGCACAATTGGCTACAGGGTTGACCGGTAAGTGCAGGCAAGGCTATAACAGTTGCAAGTTGGCGTGCGCGGTCATCCATAAATTTCACAAAGCAGCATTGAATACAGGACAAAAGCCGCTAAATGTGAAGGGAACACGCCTGTGATTTTTATTGTGTCCCCTTGTGCGCCCACTTGTGTTGCCAAAAACCACTGGCAAATCTTTCAAACCAGTGACAGATCCCCGATTTTGTAGTTGGGTGTGTCAAAATATGGGCGGATCCCTGGTTTAGCAGTTGGGTGGCAGGGGTTAAATTTTAATTATACGTCAAATAAATATAATAAAAATAAAATATCTCGAAACTAATTTTTTTTTCATTTTAGAAAATATCCGCCAGATGGCGCTGCAGCAATCATTATTGTGCCCTATCTCCAAACTATAAAAAGTGTCACAACATTGATTGCAGCATGTGAAACTAGATTTAATGTGTTTATCCTCGTGGGGATATTCTTCCATTACCATGGTGACCTAATATAGGTTACAATTCATGAAATTCAAAATATGGAGATTTATTCCTATAGACTGTGGCTTATTTTATGTATGCTTTCCATACTCTATGGCATGATTACACGGCCCTCACTTGAAGTTTTTCCGTCTGTCTGTCTGTTCATCTGTCTACTCATCTGCGACTTTTGAAAATCAGCCAAACCACATAAAAATGTGTTTCTATTTCCCAAAGGATAGGGGGTTTTCATTTGATTCGATCCAAATGTTCCCTGTTTGTCTGCGTTAACCCTTGGTGCCTATTGTTTTTGGTCATGATCCGTCAAAGGTCAAGGTCAGGGTCACCAAAAACCCTAAAAATTGTTTTTTTTTCCTGCATATCTTTGTCAATAATAAACAAAGCCAATCAAACTGTAGCTCATTCTATTCGCGACAAGATGGCGTCTAGTGCCACTGCAAAATTGTTCCATTCTGCCCTTACCATGGCTACACATTTTGGGGAAAAATTCAGGAAATTTGAATATTATTTTAAAACTTTGCCATTTTTTTAGCTAGAGACGTCAGTTTTTTTGCTTTAGGTAGGATTCAGTGAGCTTTTTATCATACAATTGCAAGTCAAGTAGAATCTCGTACCACTTTTTTTCAAACAAGATCTTTCGAGATTTCATTAAATATGACCTAGAGGTTGCAATTTTTAAACAATGACTTTGAAAGTGGTGTATTTTGTGTTAATTTGTAATATCTCAAACTTGTTTTTTCACTTTTTTAAAAAAGCCACCAGGGGGCGTGGTACTTGAAACAGTGTAACATATTATTTTTCTGCAATATCTAAAGAAGATTTAAACATGGCACAATTTTTATTATCGTGTCTAAAACTAGGATCATTTTCATATTCCTCTGCACTGTAACTTTGTGCTGCGGTTACCATGGTTACCTAATTTGGGGACAAAACTTGGCAATCTGAAAATATGGAGTTTTTTGTTCCTGTCTCTGTTAAAATTTATACTACAGAGGTCTAGTGTTTTACATGCATGAGGTAGCATTCCCTTGATTCTAGTCATTCATTTGCAAGTCTCGTGAAATCTAGCTTGATTTTCTGAAAAAAGAGAAAATACAAGATTTAACAGAAATGCTTATAACTCGATCATGTTTAAGCTAAAGAGGAGTAGTTTTCAGCATTTGGTAGTATTTCAGAAGCTGAACATGGTTAAACCGCAAATCTCACCACATCTCGTATCATCCCCGCCAAACGAGACAAATCGAGATTTTGAACAAATATCTATATCACGGTCATTTAAATGCTAGAGATTTTATTTTCTATTGTTCAAGAATCACTTGACTAATTTGAAGTGACATAAGTGAATATCTTGTCATATCTCGCACCATTTCTTGTCAAACGAGAACATGGTACCATTCAAAGAAATGCCAATAATTCTGTTGTTTTGATAGCAAATTTGATAGCGCCTAACACTCTCAGTCACATTATGTGATTATATTATAAGTTTCTTCAAATCTTGCATCGTTATTTTTTTCAAATAGAGAAAGTACATCCCATTGCCATGACTATAAGTGGCGGCAGTATGTGATAGTATGGCTTATTTTATTCATGCTTTCAATTCTCTTTGGCATGAGTACATGACCTTCATCTTGAGTTTTTAGCTCAGCTGACTTTCAGTCATGCTGGGCTATAGCGATGGGTCTTTGTCCGTCGTCCTTCCGTCTGTCCATCCGGCCGGCCGGCCGTCCATTAGCAGGGCACAAATCGTAACCGTAGGGGCTAGGGCCATGAACCCTATGCAGTCTTAGAGGTTCTAAAAAGATCTCCTTGCAAAACCTGAAATTAGGTCACTGCGACCTATATTCTTGAAGTTATGGGGTGTGTTTGCACCCCCCAGAAATAATTCTTTTAGCCAAAATTTTCATCCCAAACCTTCCATCTTTCACACACAGCTCACCTACCAACAGGGGAAGAACCATAATTATTTTGAGGTCAAAGGTCAAGGTCACAGAACCAACTTCTTTGAAAAGCCTGTGGATGCATTTTAAGCCAAACCTTTCATCCCAGTTCTTTGATCTTTCACATATAGCTCACCTACTAAGTGGGAGAAGAATCCAATAGATGTTGAGGTCACAAGGTCAAAGGTCAGGGTCACAGGATCCACTTCTTTGAAAAGGTTGTGGACACATTTCAAGCTAGACCTTTCATTCCAAACCTTTCAGCACTGATATCAATTCTCTGCCAACAGGGGAAAAGACCTGTTGATTTTGAGGTCAAAGGTCAAGTTCACAGCACCCTCTTCTTGCGTGGAGTCATTTTCAGGCAAACTTTTCAATCTATACTTTCCATCTGTCATATATGGCTTACCTACCAATAGGGGAAGAAGCCTATTGATGTTGAGTTCTAAAGGTCAAAGGTCAAGATCACAATATTGTTCTAAATGCTTGTGAACATATTTCAAGTGAAACTGTTCAACCCAGACCTTCAGTCTTTCACATATGCCACATCTATGCATCACTGAATGTGATTCAAACTTCATATTTATGGGTCTTTTTGCATGAAGAAATAACTAATTGATTTTGAGGTCAGCTGGTCAGGAGGTTAAAGGTTGCAGGTCTAAGTTATTCACTCATTGGTTGCCAAGTAATTACACCCGGCCAGATGTAAGTGGTTAGTAGTTACCCACCATTTAGAAAGAATCCAGTTGATATGTGGGCAAAAGGCAAAGGTCATAGGTCAGGTCAACTTATTTTGTAGACCATCTCTATTTTTTTTGTATATATAAGCTTGCACTCCAGCTGGTACAGCTCACTGTGTGGCTGTAATTGTGAGTGACACTGGTGACATATGACTCCCTTTTGTATCAGGCTATTAAGTGATAAGGCTGAGTGATAAGTACCTCATTACTGCATAACAAAACACTGTTGTTGGAATACTTCAGCCAGGAATTAACACTATGAGAGTATAGTATTAAGGTTTAGCTACTGATTTATAAGATGATGGGAACATTTTGCAGTTTATTTTATGGAATCATAGCAATAAACGTAGTTTCCTAGATATCTGAATATTTTTATATAAATCACCACATATAAAAGCAAGTGTTTGTTCCTATAATATGTGGATGTGTACTTGATTTAGGATGGCTTTATTTTATTACAAGACTCTTAGTCATGCTTTCTGCATTTCTTTTCTTTCAGGTTTTGCAGTTTACCAACCCTGCTGACCCCAATGAAAAGCAGAGTGATAATAAAAAATATCGGACCTACACTTTTACATTTGCATATCTATAAATCTGATATGAGCGCCTGAACATGCCTTTTGAATTGTTTTGGAAATTCATTACTGTAACATCATTTGGAGAATTTGCCCCAAGTTTGGTCTCTTATTGGAGGATGTGTGATATCAAATGTCAGACTTCTCAGAAATCCATTATGTCTGCCAGTTAGCCACCTTAGAAATCCTTTTTTCATGCAGTTTCAGTAATTTTCCTTCAATTTTTGGTCCGATTTAGAGAATGGTTGTTGTCTGATTTCAGACCTGTCAGAAGTCCAAAATGGCCACCAGGCAACCATCTTTAAATTCCTTTTGATCATATTATCTAAAGAACTGTTAAAGTGAAGGCAGTCGGATGTATATTAATGTGATCTTGCAAAGGATTGGGTCATATATTTCTTAATAAATATTATCATCATATAGAAAGTGCAGTACAGTTGGCTTGTATTGAATAAAAATTCATACAGAAGCACCTGTTTCTCAATAATTCTTGCATGGATTTCCTTGATTTTTGCTATATATTTTGATCTTATATTTGCCCTTTGTGGTGTTCCTTTTGAGACTGACAGGTATCAAGTAAGCTATGGGAATAGTTCTGGATACCTTAACAATCATACGTTTTCCTCAGACCATCAATTCACTGTGTTTTAACCAGACATAGGTGATATATATTTCTGTTGTCGTAGAAAATTTCAACAAATTGGCAAATTGGTTCTTCAAAATTTGACTGGAAGTTGTGAATCTCAGCCCATGATGTCGCAGATCATGCTTGGCAGCTGAGCGTCATGACCCATGGGTCACTTGTTTCCATCTCTCTGTCTCTTTGTCCATCTACTCGTCTGCGACTTGTCTGTGACTTTTGAAAATCAACATAACCACATGAAGATATGCATCCTTTTCCCCAACAATAGGGGTTGTTCAATTGACCAGTTCCAAATGTTCCCTGCCTTTCTGCTGCTTGTTGACTGTTAGTTTGACTTTCTTATTTCTAGTTCAGGCAAGTTCTTGACCTATGGTCGTCTAGTTTGTTTGTCAGTACTCTCCTGGCCACAATTTTGCAGCAATCGATCTGAAACTTTCAGGGTTGATTGAAAGTC
Source organism: Sipunculus nudus (assembly GCA_026874595.1). Taxonomy (NCBI): domain Eukaryota; kingdom Metazoa; phylum Annelida; class Sipuncula; order Golfingiida; family Sipunculidae; genus Sipunculus; species Sipunculus nudus. Next base: position 83,413,224 of record CM049312.1, on the reverse strand, counting down.
AAAAGTCCTGGTGGCCTATTGATTTATGTAAGCATAAGTCGAAGGTCAAGGTCAAGGTCATCGAAAAACTTTGAAATTTTATTTTCATCATAACTTTGTAACTATTAGTCCTATCTTCACAAACTTAGGCTCATTTTCTTCCTCTGTGTCTTCTTCATAACATGGTCTTATCATCTTTGCTCAACTTTGTGTCACTTTGTCAGTATGTCTGTCTGTCTGACAGTTGACCTCAATTTCACCTTCTTGCTGGTGCTTCTGTCTTACATATAGCATTCTACAGGCCACAGTTTTGCAAGAATCCTTTTGAAATTGGTGAATCTTATGTCTTACACTAAAATCTCAAAATTGGTTTTTCATTTTCAGGATATATCCGCTAGGGGGCGCTGCACTTAAACTTCATCAACTTATACTTTTTTGACAATATCTCCGAAACCAAACACCTGAATTACATAAACTGTAGCTTAATTTCTTCCCCTAAGTCTTCTCCATAACTTGGTCAAGTCATCTGGCCTCAGCTTTGTGTCACTTTGACAGTCTGTCTTTCTGTCAATGTCATCAATATCGCCTTCTTGCTTGTTCATGTGTCTAAAATATAGCATTCTAAGGGCCACAGTTTTGCAGGAATCCTTTTGAAACTGATACATCTTATGTCCTACACTAATATCTTGAAAGTGATGTCTCAGTTTTAGAAAATAGCCGCTAGGGGGCTCTGCACATGAAACACTACAACATATCATTTTTGCCCATTTCTCTAAGACTTTAAACCTAAATTTCATAAACTGTAGCTTATTTTTTCCTCTGTCTTCTTCATAACGTAGTTAAGTCTTTTTTTCTTTACTTTGTGCCACTTTGTCAGTATTTCGGTCACTTCAAAACACTTCAAAATGTTATTTTCCTCATAACTTTGTCCATTCTGGTCCTATCTTCACAAACTTTGGCTCATTTTTTTCACCTTCATCTTCTACATAACTAAGTCTAGTCAACTGGTCTCAACTTTGTGTCAATTTGTCAATATGTCTGTCTGTTTGCAAGTTGTCTTAAATGTTGCCTTCTTGCTGGTTCTTGCCTCTGTTATAATAGCATTCTATAGGCCACAGTTTACCAGGAATAACTTTGCAACTTTCACCTATCATATATTGGAACGATTTCTTGAAGCTGTATATGTATTTTTAAATAGGTCAAAGTTCAAGATCAAAGGCATGAAAACACATCAGATTATTATTATCATCGTAACTTTGTCAATATTGGTCCAGTCTTTACAAACAATGGCTCATTTTCTTCCTCTTTGTCTTCTTTATGACATGGTCAGGTTATCTGTCTTCCAATCTGGGTTAGAGTGTTTCCGGCAAGCGTGTCTTGTTTTTTTTTTAACAGGTTCCCTGAGTGCTGTGAAGCTGATCACAGAAATTGTTGGTAAACATTGTCTGGAGGATAAGGATTCTCAAAACAGAACTCCGCTGATCCTGGCAACGATGGGCGGCCATGGGGAGACTGTCAACTATATGCTGTCTGAAGGAGGTAAAAGTAATTATCACAAAGATACAACCTTCATGAATTAGAGGCCTTTTTGATGAAGGCAAGTTTAAGGGAAAAGAATAAATGTGTAAATCACAATAGATCTTCAGTGTCACCTATAAGTCAAAGATTTCAATTTTAAATTATACCAGTTCTTTCCAATCATCTGCCATTAATTTCAACTCGTTCAATATTCCCATGGGTCAGTGTTCAATTATTATGACTAGGACATGCGTATTATTCAATATTATTAATACATATAGTAATATACATATACTGTGTGTAGTAAATTGTATGTTGATATTGCGAAAACGGAACCCTCATGAAACACTGAAAAAGAGGAATTGGCAAAATTTTAACCCCTCAAATATGAAACCATCAAATCTAGAATTTAGGTAGCAAGTTTGTTTTGGGCTTAAACTTTCTAAAGTATCATAGTAATCTTTAAAAAAGAAGAAGTATAATAATCAAAATGTATTATTAGGGCTTTAGGTCATGAGTTCTGAAATCTAACCCAGAGACATTACAAAAGTTTTGAATATTTGTTTAGATCTGTTTGATTATTGTTACTGCATCTTTGTTACTTGACCTAATCACCTTAGCCGTCATGCTCCACCCCTCTGACATAATTATAAAAACCAGCCCAAAAAAGCTCCTACTCAGAAAGCTTTCCATGTCCATGGTTGACAGAGCTGTTTATAAGAAAATTGTGACTTCACAAAGGTTGGTTGCATATGACTGACGTTATCAGCTAGAAATGCTAATTTATGTCTGTTGCCCAATGATGAAAATGTCGTAATCATTGTGAAGTATTTAGTCATATTTTAAACAAAGTGCAGTGCAGTGCAGCCATTCAGTGGGCAGTTTGTGAATAGCTCCTGTAGCCCTTTGGCTGAAACGTCTTAAAGCCTGCTGTTGTCTTTGTATAAAAAATAATGCTGGAAAAACATGCAGGCATTGGTAACTGATACAGACTATAGCTATTACTGTTGATTATGGGAGAGCACCCAAAATTATGCAGTTTTTGGGCTTGTCAGATGATTGACTGGTTACATTGCCAATGGTAACCTTATAAGTTGCATGAATATGCTAAAAGGTCATGCATAGGTCATTGTTATATCAATTACCCTGTCTTTGCTCCTTGAAATGTCAATTCTTCATGCTGTCAGTAAGAAGTAAATAGAGAGCTTTTGTCATGTCAGTGTGCTGTTGTATTATATATCTCGGTCTGCTGACTGAATGACCCATTGTATGTTTCTTCTTTTACTCACCATTTTGTGCATTATGGATAACGTTAATTTAGAGTCCTCATAAATTAAAGACAGATAAATATGTTCATGCATTGGATGATTTATCTTATTTTTTTTGCAGTTGATATCGCGGCTGTTGACAGTACAGGGGCCACTGCCTGGGATTATGCCAGGGCGCGCCAGCTGCACTACTGCATGTTGATAATCGCATCATACATCCGTCAGCAGTCCCGAGAGGAAATGTTACAAAACGGCCACATGGGGCACCACCCAGATGACGAGGTTGAGGACGAGATCCCATCATACTCGGAACATTATCTGGATGGTAGGCCAGGTCACATGATGAACAGTGACACCAGTCTGCAGGTCAGTTCTCCCATTAACATTGTCAAAAATAGACAGCACTTGGAGGAGCCCAAATGCATCACCTCCATAGATAGAATAGATTAAATTATCACACAGATCTCACAATCAACATCATCAAAATTAAACAGCACTTGGAGGAGCCCAAATGCATCACCTCCATAGATAGAATAGATTTAATTATCACACAGATCTCACAATCAACATCATCAAAATTAAACAGCACATAGAGGAGCCCAAATACCTCCACTCTATAGATAGAGTAGATTAAATTATCACACAGATCTCACAATCAACATCATCAAAATTAAACAGCACTTAGAGGAGCCCAAATACCTCCACTCCATAGATAGAATAGATTAAATTATCACACAGATCTCACAATCAACATCATCAAAATTAAACAGCACATAGAGGAGCCCAAATACCTCCACTCCATAGATAGAATAGATTAAATTATCACACAGACCTCACAATCAACATCATCAAAATTAAACAGCACTTAGAGGAGCCCAAATACCTCCACTCCATAGATAGAATGGATAAAATTATCACACAGATCTCACATTCAACATCGTCAAAATTAAACAGCACATAGAGGAGCCCAAATACCTCCACTCTATAGATAGAATAGATTAAATTATCACACAGATCTCACATTCAACATCATCAAAATTAAACAGCACATAGAGGAGCCCAAATACCTCCACTCCGTAGATAGAATAGATTAAATTATCACACAGATCTCACAATCAACATCATCAAAATTAAACAGCACTTAGAGGAGCCCAAATACCTCCACTCCATAGATAGAATAGATTAAATTATCACACAGATCTCACAATCAACATCATCAAAATTAAACAGCACATAGAGGAGCCCAAATACCTCCACTCCATAGATAGAATAGATTAAATTATCACACAGACCTCACAATCAACATCATCAAAATTAAACAGCACTTAGAGGAGCCCAAATACCTCCACTCCATAGATAGAATGGATAAAATTATCACACAGATCTCACATTCAACATCGTCAAAATTAAACAGCACATAGAGGAGCCCAAATACCTCCACTCTATAGATAGAATAGATTAAATTATCACACAGATCTCACATTCAACATCATCAAAATTAAACAGCACATAGAGGAGCCCAAATACCTCCACTCCGTAGATAGAATAGATTAAATTATCACACAGATCTCACAATCAACATCATCAAAATTAAACAGCACTTAGAGGAGCCCAAATACCTCCACTCCATAGATAGAATGGATAAAATTATCACACAGATCTCACATTCAACATCGTCAAAATTAAACAGCACATAGAGGAGCCCAAATACCTCCACTCCATAGATAGAATAGATTAAATTATCACACAGATCTCACAATCAACATCATCAAAATTAAACAGCACTTAGAGGAGCCCAAATACCTCCACTCCATAGATAGAATAGATTAAATTATCACACAGATCTCGCAATCAACATCATCAAAATTAATCAGCACTTAGAGGAGCCCAAATACCTCCACTCTATAGATAGAGTAGATTAAATTATCACACAGATCTCACAATCAACATCATCAAAATTAAACAGCACTTAGAGGAGCCCAAATGCATCACCTCCATAGATGGAATATATTAAATTATCACACACTGCACCATGTGTTGGGGTTTAAATGTTAGGTAATTGTATCCCCAGACAAAGTCGGGATACTATGGTTTAAGCATGGTTGGCTGCCACCACAGAGATTTCTTATGGATGCGATAACTCAAAAAATATATCACAGATCTTTACCAAACTTGACATGTGCATAGATATGGGTGAGAGGACAAAGCCTAATTAAAATAGGGTCATGACCTTTACTAGGAGAGTGACCTTGACCTTGAAAAGGTCTATTTTGGGGGAAAATCACAGAAATTCTTAAATATCTCAAGAAAGCTAGCATGGATTGATCCAAAAATCAAGTTGACCAAAGATCTTGGATAGTGTTGTCATGTACCAGAAACTGGTGGCGCCACCTATTATCCTTTTCTTGTTTCGTGCCGTTTAATACCCCCATCATTGCTACTTGACAGTACTGAGCATTTTAAGTCAAAAACTAATGGACAGATTTCTTTCATATTATGCATATTCATAGACATGGGTTATGGGATGATGTATATATAAATACATCATGAGAGTGCCCTTGACCTTGAATATTGCCATATATGGTAAAAATCACACAAAATCATAAATATCTCAATAAGGGATGCATATATTCGTCCAAAACTCAAATTGACTGAAGATCTTGGATAACTTTGTCTTCTGCAGAAGACAGATGGTGCCAACTGTCCTTTTCTTGATTTTGTGCCTTATAATACCCCATCATTGCCACTTGGCAGTACTGTGAGCATTTTAAGTCAAAAACTAATGGACAGATTGGGCTGAAATTGTGCATGTCTATTGACCTTGGATACCCCCATCTTATATTCAAGACTGGTGGCGCCATCTGCAATTGTTTTTGTGTGGAGTTCATCCGTACGTTTGCTTCCGGTGAAAATTGCTTATATCTCAGGAGTGGTTCAAGGTATTGATGTGAAATTTTACATATCTATAGATCTTGGACTCCTCCATCTCATACTTAAACTGGTGGCGGCATCTGCAATTGTTTTTCCGTGGCGTCCATCTGTACAAATGCTTTGTGTAATTTGCTCATATCTCAGGAGTGGTTCATACTGTTGGTCTTAAATTTGGCATGTCTATTCATCATTGAAATTTTTTCATAAACCAGACAGGTGGCGCCACCTACCTTTCCATTTCCTTAGAATAAATTAATGCTCTTTTCTAAGGAGTGGTGTGCCGTATTGGCCTGAAATTGTGCATATCAATAGATCTTTGACTCCTCCATCTTCTACTTAAGACTGGTGGCGCCATCTACAATTTATTTTTATGTGGCGCCCATCCATCGTTTGTTTTAAGTTAAAATTACTCATATCTGAGGAGTTGTTCAATGTGTTGGTCTGCAATTTGGCTTGTCCATCCATCTTGGGGATTTTTCTTGACAACCAGACAGGTGGCGCCATCTACTTTACCATTTTTATAGTATAAATTAATCCCATTTCTCAAGAGTGATTCACCGTATTGGCCCCCATATTGGGTGAAAAATATTGTTGCTCAAGTTATTAGATGAAAGAAACCATGGTGGCTTGTCAAGTGTCAGTATATGCTGCTGAAGATGGGGGGCCTGTTCTTGGGGGGGGGGGGGGGGGCTTAATTGTCTGGGGATACTATGGCACCCGGGTGCCAAGAAATGTCTAGTTTTTAGCTCAGCTGACTGTAAGTCATCTGAGCTATAGGGATCACCTTTTGTCCGTCGTCCGTCCGGCCGTCCAGGCTTCTGTCTGTTAACAGGGCACAAATCGTAACCGCTAGAACTGGAATCTTCTTACTTGACATCCTGGGAGGTCTATGGAAATTCTCCTTGTAAACCTGAAATTAGGTCAATGTGACCTATATTCTTCGAGCTATGGGGTTCCGAAGTACCCCCCAGAATAATGGAAAATTTGATACAAAAGCTCAAGTATCTGAACAACTAATGCATCGATCATCATGATTTTTTGCATGGATATTGATCATGGAGTGTTCCATCAGTTTCTGCACACTGGTGGCGCCACCTGTATTTTTTCGATTTTTACCAATATTTTTCTCTATTTTTGAGACCTCTTAAGATGCGGCCATCTGTTAACAGGGCACAAATCGTAACGACTCCCCCTAGAATCTTCTCTCTTGACATGCAGGGAGGCCCATAAAAAGTCTCTTTGGAAACCTGAATTTAGGTCTCTGTTACCCATAACCTTTGAGCTATGGGGCTCCGAAGTACCCCCCAGAATAATGGAAAATTTGATACAAAAGCTCAAGTATCTAAACAACTATTGCAGTGATCACCATGATTCTTTGCATGGATATTGATCATGGAATGTGTCATCAGTTTCTGCAGTATGGTGGCACCACCTGTATTTTTTTTATTTTTACAAATTTTTTTTCTCTATTTTTTGAGACCTCATAAGATGCGGTCATCTGTTAACATGGCACAAATCGTAACAACTGGACCTAGAATCTTCTCTCTTGACATGCTGAGAGGCCCATGAAAAGTCTCCTTAAAAACTTGAAATAAGGTCTCCTGTATTTTTTCAATTTTTAGCTCAGCTGCCTGAAAGTCATCTGAGCTATAGGGATCACCATTTGTCCGTCGTCCGTCCAGCCATCCAGGCGTCTGTCTGTTAACAGGGCACAAATCGTAACTGCTAGACCTGGAATCTTCTTACATGACATCCTGGGAGGTCTATGGAAATTCTCCTTGTAAACCTGAAATTAGGTCACTGTGACCTATATTCTTCGAGCTATGGGGTTCTGAAGTACCCCCCAGAATAATGCAAAATTTAATACAAAAGCTCAAGTATCTGAACAACTAATGCATTAATCACCATGATTCTTTGCATGGATATTGATCATGGAGTGTTTCATCAATTTCTGGAGATTGGTGGCGCCAGCTATATTTTTTTTTATTCTTTACGATTTTTTTTCTCTACTTTTGTGATCTTAAACATTTGGTCATCTGTAAACAGGGCACAAATCATAATGACTGGACCTAGAATCTTCTGTCCTCACCTCCAGGGAAGCCCATAAAAGGTCTACATGGAAACCTGAAATAAGGTCCCTCTTACCCATATTCTGTGAGCTATGGGGCTCTGAAGTACCCCCCCAGAATAAAGATTTGGTCATATATTAACAGGGCACAAATCATAATGACTGGACCTAGAATCTTCTTTCTTGACATGCAGGGAGGCCTTTGGAAAGTCTCTTTGGAAATCTGAAATTAGGTCTCTGTTACCCATATCCTTCATGCTATGGCTCCGAGAATAAAGATTTGGTCATCTGTTAACAGAGCACAAATTATAATGACTTGACCTAGAATCTCCTTTCTTGATATGCTGGGAGGCCCCTGAAAAGTCTCCTTGTGCACCTGAAATTACATCTCTGTTACCCATATCCTTCATCCTATGCGGCTTTGAAATACCCCCCAGAATAAACATTTGGTAATCTGTTAACAGGGCACAAATCATAATAACTGGACCTAGAATTTTATTTTTTGACATGCTGGGAGACCCCTGAAAAGTCATCTTGTAAACCTTGAAAATAGGTGTCTGTTACCCATATCCTTCATGCTACAGAGCTCCATAGTACCCCAATGAATATTGGATGATTTTATACAAAAGGTCAAGTTTGGAAAAAGTATTTCATTCAAATTTGACATTCAGATTGTCACCAGAAATCGGTGACAATATGTACGGTGTTTTGTATCATAGTTTAACAAAGTCTGTTCTCTATTGTTATTGACGTGAAACGTCATCCTAAAGCGTTGACAGGTCTTGATTGTATATATATATATTGTGTATTCTTGTATGGAATCCCATCGGCTATCAGCTGATTTATCCGTGTCACGCATCGTGTGTAATGATTTCTGGTATGTGGGTCGCCAAGGTGACGCTAACAGTCAAACTAGGTCACCTATATCCTTATATGGGACACTTGAGAAATGAGCCAATCAAAGAACCGGATCGCCGTATTGTGACGACGATTGTGACGTCAGAGTTCAGGGAGAGACGCTGGAAGCTGCCTTCAGTTGGGTCTTGAAGCTTGAGGTGGCAGCACGCACGCACGGGAATAAGAACATTGAAACGCCAGGAACGGCATAGAAGCAAGCTTCTACAAGGACCCAGCTCATGAGAACTCAGCCGTGCTGCCGACAGAGCTTCGTATTGGCGATAAAGTGAAAGAGCTCTCGTCACTGCCGGCCTAGTTCAGCTTGACCTAAATACATAACCGCCGTAAGCCGAGAAACCATTGCTACACGAGCAAGGTCAAGGACTCTAAGCTCTACGTAAACAGAGCGCTATTGCATGCATGTGAACGTGAACCTACCTGGGTCGCTGACAAGCAAGATCAGTTGAAGATCGCTAAACTCAGAAAGACTATATGCTGCTAACCACACGCTAGATTCTACACAAAACAGTAACCAGAGATCTCTGAAGGAACTGGACTTTATTGGTTTTTATACAAACCACGGACTCAGTAAATATCCTGTATTTTTAATGTGAAGAACTGTCGTATTGACACATCAACGCACACACTCACACTTGTGTCTTTGTAAGTATTGTCTTGAATTATATTTGTGAATTTAACCTGATGTCTCATAGTTTCTATTGATCTGGGTGTATGATTGTCTGGTATTTTTATACACGTCCTTAAAAGAACCTGGAAATGTCACCTGTAATGACCGGGATCTAATTTCTTGATTAATGAAATCAAGTGGCAAGCATTAACCCATCCTATTGTTTTATAGGATATATCCGTTGTAAAGTTATCACATTAAGTTAGGGGTGACATTGTATGGCGAGCGTGCCAGGATATAATTAGCCTTAAAAAACTGGCTAATTACAGTAAGTTTCAGAAGTTTTGAACTGAGAAAACAGTACTGAAACCAGACATTCATATACTCAAACTAGAGTTGATCTGAATTAATAATTGGAAATGACACCAAACTGATGTTGTAGTGTATACTCGCACAATGAAATTACCCCACTGTTAGGAGTTAATATTTATTCAGTGAGAATATTACCTGAAGCACAACATTGTTTCAAGATCGGCATATACCTTGTAGATTTGGCTAGAACACATGCATGTTTTGTGAGTAATGCTAGTTCAGTGATACCTGAACATCATTACTGGTTTGATATAAACCCAGATTAGAGTGAACATTTTTGATGTTGTTAGATACGCCCTGGTATAATTTTTCCTACACTGGTTTGTGATTGGTCACGTGGTAGGGTCTCTTTACAGGTAAGTTTACCCCTCCCGATTGGCATGGTAATCATAGGTGCATGGTGTTTATTGATATCGTGATATCCATCCGTCCATCCGTCTGACCCTTCGTCCGACCTTCCGTCCGTCCGTCCGTATAAGTAGATTTTGATGCGTAGAGCTACCGTAGTGTTATTGTACGGATACCGCCGGTTCGTTAGGTTGGCTTTAACAGTACGTATTTACGGATTTTTAAGAGCGGATATTACTAGATACTGGAATCTTACTAGGTTAGAGCGTTACCATGGAAACGTTAGAGTCACTTGTTAGATGCGGACAGGCCTTGGGGCTTAAGGACCAGGCTTTACAAGATTATGTTGAGGCTAGACGGCGTGCGGATGAAGAACGTGAGGAAAGAGCCAGGCAACGTGAAATAGAGAAGGAACAGCGGGAATTAGAGCGTGAGCAGCGGGAATTAGAGCGCAAGCGAGAGGCTAGAGCCCACGAATTAGAGGTTCTAAGGTTAAAGTCTGACTCTGGGGTTAAAGAAGAGAGAAGTAGGGATGTATTCCCGAAAATCCAGCTTCCACCTTTTGATGAGGCTCACGATCAGCTAGATGCGTTTCTTGAGCGATTTGAACGATTAGCTGTATGTCAAGGCTATGATAGGGAGAATTGGGCGTTACACCTGAGTCCGTTACTGCGGGGTAAGGCGCTAGGGACTTACACACAGTTATCGGTTAGTGAGGCCATGGATTACGATAAGTTAAAGATAGCCTTGTTAAAGCGATACCAAATGACCGAAGAGGGTTATCGACACAAGTTTCGGACTTGTAGGCCTGAGCGAGGCGAAACGCCGAGTCAGTTTGCGGTGAGACTGAGTGGATACCTAGACCATTGGATAGGGATGGCAGGGGTCGGAGGTGACTACGACGGGGTAGTTAACCTGTTGATGTGTGAGCAGTTCGTAAACTGCTGTAGTAGGGATCTCTCTATGTTTTTGAAAGAGAGACGTTGTCGTGACTTTGATGGTATGGTAGACTTAGCCGAGAGTTATACGGAGGCTCACGGTGTACACAGCCTTACAGCAGGTCCTCGTTATGGCAATAATGTGCCGCGTCCAGCGCAACCGATATCTCAGCCTAGAGAGAAGCGAGAGGTTGAGCGCAGTCCGGACGGTCAGACATTTAAGCCATCAGGAGGCATCAGATGTTATTTATGTAATGAACTGGGACATAAGGCGCGGGAATGTAAGACTAGTGCCCGGTCGAGGCCTAGGTCTTCCCCTCAAGTAGGGCGTGCTGCTGGCGATCAGCAGAGGTATAGGACTAATTTTAGCCCCCCGTATAACCCAAAACAGAAACCGGAGACTATGTCAATGGCAGTAGTCGAGGCGGAAACGGAGACAGTCGGTGCGGTGAAACCGGAAGTAGAGAGTCGGAGTCAGTCGTTAGGATTTGCTGCCCAGACAGAAGGCAGAATCTCGTTACCTGTGTGTGAAGGGCTGGTGAATGGTAAGTCAGCGAGGGTGCTGCGGGATTCGGGATGTTCCTCGGCAGGAATACATGAGTCGTACGTGGAGCCGAATCAGTTCACCGGACACCAGGTCGAGTGTAGGTTGTTCGACGGGTCTGTAAGACAATTTCCTACGGCTAGGATTAATGTGGACTGTGCGTACTTTGTCGGTACTATCGAGGCAATGGTGGTCGGGGATGCTGTATGTGATTTAGCGCTAGGTAACGTAGCGGGAGCCGTGGTCCGTATGATCCGGACCCGACGTGGAAGTCTGAGCGGTCCTCAGGCATAGTGTGTGACGGTGTAGAGTCACAAAAGGAGGTGTCATCCGCGGTGGAGACACGGAGCGCTGCTTGAATGTTGCAAGCCCAGTTGCCGATGTGAGTCCGGCCGAATTTTGAAGGCGCAGGAGGAGGATGGGTCCTTAGCGCCGTATTGGAGGCTAGCTAGAGAGGCTAGAAATGATAGTCCATTTAGAATTGAGGACGGATATTTAGTTCGGGTTGTGAGTGATAAACGGGGAGATCAAGATGGATCTCGAGTGGTGGTACCTCAGACGTTACGGTACGACGTAATGTGGGGGGGCCACGAAGTGGTTATGGCGGGCCATCAGGGCATAGACAAAACGCACGACCGCGTGAGAACTCAGTTTTTCTGGAAAGGGATGTATAATGACATTGCTGAGTTTTGCAAGTCCTGTCCCATTTGCCAGAAAACCATACCAAAAGGCAAGGTGCCTGGAGCTACGTTAGGCCAGATGCCATTAATTGATGAGCCCTGGCGTAGAATTTGGATGGATCTGGTTGGGCCGATCCATCCAGCGTCTGAGAGAGGTCACAGGTATATTCTGACCGTTATGGATTATGCCACTAGATATCCGGAGGCTGTTGCTTTAAAGAACATAGATACAGTCTCTGTGGCTGATGCGCTAGTTGATATTTATGCGCGGTTAGGAGTGCCGTCAGAGGTGCTTACTGACATGGGAACACAATTTACGTCAGACCTCATGCGAGAAGTTAGCCGTGTTTTGTCTGTAAGACAGCTCACCACTACTCCTTACCATCCTATGTGCAACGGAATGGTGGAGAGATTCAATGGAACGTTAAAGTTAATGTTGAAACGGATGTGCGAGGAAAGACCGCGAGATTGGGATCGGTACCTCAGCGCCGTGCTTTTTGCGTACCGAGAAGCGCCACATGAGAGCACAGGGTTCTCACCCTTTGAGTTGATCTATGGTAGGATCGTTAGAGGACCGATGCGGATTCTAAGGGATCTGTGGACCAAGCGAGATACTAGTGTCGAGACTAAAACCACGTACCAATACATCCTGGACCTACAAGACAAACTAAGCGACACATGCGCGTTAGCTAGAGAGGCGTTGAACAAACCAGCGAACAGACACAGACTGTTATATGATAGAGGTAAATGCACGCGCAGGTTTGAGGCCGGAGACGAAGTTTTGTTGTTACTCCCGACGGAGCGGAACAAATTAATGGTACAGTGGAAAGGCCCCTATACTATTGTAAACAGGGTTGGGGACTTAGACTATCGGATTAAGATTGGCGATAAGGTTAAAACCTTCCACGTGAATATGCTGAAACGGTACCATGCTAGAAACGAGTCCCAGCATATTCTGGCAGCGGTAGCCAAGGGCGCACCTGATTCTATACATGATCCTGATGGTGTAGACGGGGAAATAGAGCACTGATAGACCTAAGACAAAGAAGGCTTTGCGAGCATTCCTAGGTCTTACAGGGTACTATCGAAAATTTGTGCCAAACTATGCTGAAATAGCGGTGCCCTTGACTGATCTAACGCGTAAAGGTCAACCTAACAAACTAGACTGGAAACCCGTACACGAGAACGCGTACTGTTCTCTAAAGGCTAAACTGTCAGACCCTCCCATACTGAAGCTACCTGATTTCAGTAAACGATTTTATTTGAAATGTGATGCATCTGATGTGGGTATTGGCTGTATCCTGATGCAAAGACACGAGGGGATCATGCACCCAGTAGCTTATGCCAGTCGTAAACTATTGCCCAGGGAGAGAAATTACTCCACCATCGAGAAAGAGTCATTAGCAATTGTATGGTCTGTACAGAAATTTGAGATGTACCTGGCTTGTAGACCGTTCACCATTCAGACCGACCACAAACCATTAAAGTGTATTAGCAAATCAAAATGTGCTAATAAGAGAGTAATGAGATGGGCACTGGTTCTACAAGAGTTTAGATTTGATATTGAAGCAGTGTCAGGTAAACTAAACCATGGACCTGATTTTCTTAGCAGACTGCCTGAGTGTTAGGATGTAATGAGCTATAATGTTTAGCCAGTTAAGTCTAAACATGTACAAGATTTTTGCCCTGTGTCATAGACCGTGGGCATGTACTAATGACAACTTGTTACATGACCCTTATGTATTGCTATGTATTGCTACATGTAAATATGTTTAGCTGGACCCTGTAAGATAGAACGATACGATGTATCGAGAAAATACTGTGTATTTTCCTTAAAAGCAGGGGGTGATGTCACCAGAAATCGGTGACAATATGTACGGTGTATTGTATCATAGTTTAACAAAGTCTGTTCTCTATTGTTATTGACGTGAAACGTCATCCTAAAGCGTTGACAGGTCTTGATTGTATATATATATATTGTGTATTCTTGTATGGAATCCCATCGGCTATCAGCTGATTTATCCGTGTCACGCATCGTGTGTAATTATTTCTGGTATGTGGGTCGCCAAGGTGACGCTAACAGTCAAACTAGGTCACCTATATCCTTATATGGGACACTTGAGAAATGAGCCAATCAGAGAACCAGATCGCCGTATTGTGACGACGATTGTGACGTCAGAGTTCAGGGAGAGACGCTGGAAGCTGCCTTCAGTTGGGTCTTGAAGCTTGAGGTGGCAGCACGCACGCACGGGAATAAGAACATTGAAACGCCAGGAACAGCATAGAAGCAAGCTTCTACAAGGACCCAGCTCATGAGAACTCAGCCGTGCTGCCGACAGAGCTTCGTATTGGCGATAAAGTGAAAGAGCTCTCGTCACTGCCGGCCTAGTTCAGCTTGACCTAAATACATAACCGCCGTAAGCCGAGAAACCATTGCTACACGAGCAAGGTCAAGGACTCTAAGCTCTACGTAAACAGAGCGCTATTGCATGCATGTGAACGTGAACCTACCCGGGTCGCTGACAAGCAAGATCAGTTGAAGATCGCTAAACTCAGAAAGACTATATGCTGCTAACCACACGCTAGATTCTACACAAAACAGTAACCAGAGATCTCTGAAGGAACTGGACTTTATTGGTTTTTATACAAACCACGGACTCAGTAAATATCCTGTATTTTTAATGTGAAGAACTGTCGTATTGACACATCAACGCACACACTCACACTTGTGTCTTTGTAAGTATTGTCTTGAATTATATTTGTGAATTTAACCTGATGTCTCATAGTTTCTATTGATCTGGGTGTATGATTGTCTGGTATTTTTATACACGTCCTTAAAAGAACCTGGAAATGTCACCTGTAATGACCGGGATCTAATTTCTTGATTAATGAAATCAAGTGGCTAGCGTTAACCCATCCTATTGTTTTATAGGATATATCCGTTGTAAAGTTATCACGTTAAGTTAGGGGTGACACAGATGATAAAATTACTTTTGTCAATGTCTTCCTGGTCAGCTGAGCGTCATGACCCCTGGGTCACTTGTTTATGAGATGTTTCCTCTCTCCTCTTGATTAAACAGTCACATTTTAAATGACACTTCAGCTTAATAGAAGAAGACACTGTGTACAGTATCTATAATTTTGAAAACATGAAAACAAATAGTAGAATGTAGGTATGAAGTAAGATTACTGGGATGAGGTAATAATGACATGTATCTATGATTACCAGTAGTTAGCATGAATGTAGTGTTTTGAATATGTGGTTTATAGTTCATATTTGACACCTGTACATTGGCCCAATGCCATACACAAATTTAATCTGTATAGTAAATTTGATTTTATTTTATTGCCTTTCCATGACAACAGTAGAAGAACTACAAATATCATTTACAATATATTCTTTGTAATATATGAATCACTTGCCAAGTATTGAGTAAGTATTTGCCATATGCAAACCTCCTTTTACTTTTAGTGCTAAGTTTGTTGTCAGTTTACTTATCATGTTTCAAAACAATGGAGGCTGTGATAAAACTGTCTGTTTCATTATTGGCAATAAAGTGTCATACAAGTCTCTTATTTATATGGATTCTGCATCAGCCAAAAAAATGTAAAATCATATGATACAACACAAACACCTACTCAGCGATATTGTAAGTTAATATTTGTATTTCATTTTTGCAGGTTACAGATCAACAGTTATACTACAACAGTAAACCAACAATTCCTCCTCATCCTCCTGCTCAACCCCCTACCCCTCGTACCCCTCGTGGTCCGTTGACCCCCCGAGGTCCTATATCCGCCCCACCTGCACACTCTCAGGGTGACAGTTTCCTGTTTCCCCCAGAATCCCCCACTCCCAGAATGCCCCACACCCCCAGAGCGCCCCCTACCCCACGTGGTCAGAAAGTGCCACAGCGTTCAGTAAGTGCCCCTGTTCTTGTTCCAAATAATGCTTCAACAGAGCGGCCCGAAAGCCGAGATGTCTCCAGCGCAGGAAGCGGAGGCAGTAAACGCAAAAAGAGTGATATAGAGGTAAGAAGGGCTGCTTTGTAAGATGAACTTTGCCATCATATTGATTCACTGAAACAAAGTTCCTAATAAAATTATCCCTTTTGTATATCATGTTGAATGATATACAAACTATACATGAGAAACTTTAGTTGAAATGATGTTTACAGCAATGATGAGGGTTATGATTGAAATGATAGTGATGGGGACTAATATATCAGTGTTAAACAGTAATCAAATTTTAAAAAAATTGACTTTACCATAAAAGTATGGCTTGTATACTGAATACATTAGCTGTTCCAACAAAACTTTTCATGTTACAGATTTTAATATTCATATTGAGATATGTATAAAAAGCATAATTATCATAATTAATTAAATATTCATGTTCACAGTCTTCTGATGAGGACACACGGGTACAAGCGGATCGGCAGAGCCTCCCAGCAGACCAAGGCATGATGGGATATGAACAGAATCCCTACGCTGTCTCAGCCAACCCTCATCAGGATAACAGCCAATTACAGGACTATAATAATCAAGGTAATCATAAAGCTGCAATTACACTTAATATCACTCAGGATGATGTACAGTGGAACCTGTCAGAAAGACCACCTGTCTAATAAGACCACCTGTGAATTTAGACCACTTTAGACGAGTCACATAGGTGGTTTTATTACACAGATTTCACTGTTTATCACAATATCTTGCCAACACTACAATACATCATGCAATAAATGTAAGGCATATTATATTTAGCCATATGTGCACAAGCAAGTAATCTTGATTGTGAATCAGTTTATAATGTACTTTTTTTGCAGTAGGCCACTAATCCTCATCAGTTCAGTTTACTGTAGTCTGCTCGAAAGGTGGTCTACAATAGTTCAGTTTACTTTAGTCTAGTTTAAATCAAACTAGTTTCTGGTACGTACAGGCAAATCCATTTCTGATCTGTGTGCTGCCATTTGACCCAATCTGTCCTGTGAAATATCACTATATGCATCACAGTAAATCATATTTACAAACACCCTTAATGGAGAGCAAACTCATGTTTTATGAATAAACCTATTCAGTCTTTTGTAAGGTCCTTTGCAAAATTTAAATGATGATAACAATGTATTTACCTATAATTAAATGATGAGGACAATATACTTACCTGAAATTAAATGATAATGACAGTATATTTACCTGTAATTAGATGATGATGACAGTATATTGACCTTTAATTAAATGATGAAGACAATATATTTACTTCTAATTAAATGATGATGACAATGTATTTACCTATAATTAAATGATAAATGACAGTTTATTTACCTGTAATTAAATGATGATGACAGTATATTTACCTGTAATAAATGATAATGACATTATATTTACCTGTAATTAATTGATAATGACAGTATATTTACCTTTTATTAAATGATGATGACAGTATATTGACCTTTAATTAAATGATGAAGACAGTATATTTACTTCTAATTAAATGATGATGACAATGTATTTACCTATAATTAATTAATAAATATTTACCTGTATTTTAAAGATAATGATTATATATTTACCTGTAATTAAATGATGAGGAAAGTGTATTTACCTGTAATTAGATGATGATGACAGTATATTGACCTTTAATTTAATGATGATAACAGTATATTTACTACTTATTAAATGAAGATGACAGTATATTTACTATTTATTAAATGATGGTCATTTTATATTCACCTGTAATTTTTACCATTCATTGATACAGGTCAGTTTGCTGATGATGAGGACGACCACCTCAGTATCGGTGCTATGGACGTGTCTGATCTGGAGGGGGAAGAAAATGAGGAGACCGAACCTATGCAACATTCTCCACCCACTCAACAGAGGTTGCCACCGCAGCCTCACCCACGACGGCCACCTCAGCACCCACAACATGCACCAGCTCAACCCATGGTAAACATGGTCAAATCATCGTAAAATAAATTTTTTAATACTAGACTTGTTTCTGCCTACAATTTTACTTCATCATTGTCACAGTCTGTAAATATGAAATTAAAAAATATTGAAACATTGGCATTCCAAAATGACAAAATAGAAAGTCTTCAAGTTGAAGGTTCTTTCTGAAACATTAAAAATTAAAATAGATATTCAATATTTGGACATAAACCCTGCTTTAAAGATGATGCTCAAAGAAAATATCTGGAGTTGGTACCCTGGAATGTTGAACATTAACTAATGTCAAGTTTGAATTGCTGTGCTAATGTGTTACTTACAAAAGAAGTAATGAAAATGCTTGACACCTTTTTTAAGATTAGCTGTGTGCATGTTCTTGTACACCAGCTTTCAGGTGCTCAGCCCCCTTCCTCTGGTGTGAAATCTTAACTTATATTGTTCCTGAGAATTTTTTTTATTCAGTGTGTCTTTAAATGCACCCTTTGGTTTTTTTATATAGCTTCCCTGCATTATATACAAACAACCAACATCCATCACCATGCTGAATGCTCACTTACTGCCAACCTTTCTGGGAAATATCACATGGTGTGACGTCATTGCTTTCTGGGAAATATCACATATTGGGTGACGTCAGTGCTCTCTGTAATGTCACATTTGATTCTTCACAGATGGCTGTATGGTCAAATGTTATAAGTCCCAATGTTAAACAGTGCTGCCTAAGTCCACAAATTAGCCATTATGGAATTATTTATGCTTGAATTTAAACCAAAATAAAACAGCCATTCCTGGATTGCTTATGCTTGGATTTAAACCAAAATTTCTTCACTTTAAGGTTTTCTTTCTCTTGGCCTGTATATCAAATCCATGGTGCCAGACATTCCTAAGATGTATTGCAGATACACACACACAGACAGAATTCATTGAAAACAAAACCCTCTGCTCAGTTTTCACAAGGTTAAAAGTTTGACCAGTGCTCCACTTGTAATCCAGCTCTGTACAATGAAAACTTTGCATGAAATCAGTTATGGTGATCTTTATCAGTCAATTTATATACCTATGCACCAAGAGTATGTTATTTGTAAACAATTTTTTAGCTCAGCCGCCTGAAAGACATCTGAGCTATAGCGATATGTCTTTGTCCATTGTCCATCTTTCTGTCTGTCTGTCCCTTAACCAGGCACAAATCGTAACCGCTGGACCTGGAAACTTCTAACTTGACATGCAGGGAGCTCCATGAAAAATCTCCTTTGAAACATGAAATTAGGTCCCTGTTACCCATATCCTCGGAGCTATGGGGCTCAGAAGTACTCCCCAGAATCATTAAAAATTTGATTCAAAAGCTCCAATATCTGAACAACTAATGCATTGATCACTATGATTCTTTGCATGCATATTGATCCTGGAGTGTTTCATCATTGCCTGAAGACTAGTGGCACCACCTTGATTTTTTCGAATTTTTACACATTTTTTTCTCTATGTTTGAGACCTTTAATTAAAGATGTGGTCATCCTTTAACAAGGCACAAATTGTAAACACTCGACCTGGAATCTTCTAACTCAACATCCAGGGAGGCTCATGAAAAATCTTCATGAAACCGGAAATTAAGTCTCTGTTGCCCATATTCTCTGAGCTGTTGGGCTTATAAGCACCCCCGAGAATAATTGTATCCCCAGACAAAGTCGGGAAACTATGGTTTCACAACGGTCCCGCTGCTGCCGCCGCAGAAAAATCTTGGGAGCAGGATAACTCAAAAAATATTTCACTGATCTTTTTCAAACTTTACATTTTAAGCTCAGCTGACTATAAGTCATCTGAGCTATAGTCGTGGTCCATTGTCCGTCGTCCGTCCGTCTGTCTGTCCGTCCGTCCGTAGATGTGGCACGTTTTGAAACCGTAAGACCTAGGAATCCAAAATTCAGCATTATGTTAGATGTCCCCAAGATCTCCTACCAAGCCGAAAACTGGGTCTTTGCGACTTCATTCCTTTGAGAAATTAAGGAAAAACCTCAATTTTTTATTAAAAACCTATTTTCACACTTTAGGACTGCCTAATATCAAAACCACTCATCTGTTTTTCCTCATATTTCCTATAAATAATCCTCTATATAATCCTATGTACATGCCATAAATTAGGTCTGTATTATTTAATTTAAAAAAGTTATGGGCCCAAACATAATGCATTTTGTAAATAATCAGGAAAGAAATTTTATCACTTAACACAAAACTTGTAAAAGCTCAGCACTTTTTTTCCAATAATATTACTTTTATTAATTAAAATGAAATTGTATACCCAAAATTAGATCAAAATCTTTCAAATTTTTAAAAATATTAGCAAAAATAAAAAATTGGTACCTTAAATTTTGCCCAACTTTGACCATGGCACGTTTTTTTGCTGTAACTGCTGTGGATTTAATTTTCACAGCATGTTTTTGTTAGCATTTCAACTGTTAACACCAAAAATTTGAAACCAGTTGATCAAAAACTGTAGATTTTATTCAAGTTTTCAAGCACCATGTCACATATTGCTAGTGTTATGCAGTTTGCTAGAGCTCAGCTCCCGAGCTTCAGCTCTAAGTTCCTTAAATTTGGCATACAGTTAGATTTCTCCAAAATCCCCTACCATGCCAAGAATTTGGTCACTAGGACTTAATTCCTTCGAGATATCAATGAAAAACTTCATTTTTCCATTAAAAACCCAATGTTACACTTTAAGACTGCCTAATATCAAAACCACTGATCTGACTTTGATCATATGTAATATACATATTTTTCTATACATTCACTATGCACATGCCAGAAATGATGTCAGTATTGTGTATTTTTTTTAAGTTATGGGCCCAAACATAATGCACTTTGTAAAAAATCAAGAAATATATTTACTCCCTTATCAAGGGCATTGCTGAAGCTAGAGATCTTTTTTGTCAGGGATGTAACATTATTTAATCAAGATTCAATTGAATACCCAAAATTAGTTCTGAATTTTTCAAATTTTATAAGTTATTAGTATAAATATAAAATTAGTACCTTAAATTTTGCCCAACTGTGACCATGGCACGTTTGTTTCCCGTGTGCACTGTTGATATAATTTTCATATCATGCACACATAAGGATTTCAGCTTTTTAGTTTAGAAAGCTGAAAGAAATTTGCCAAATATTGTAGCTTTTATTAATGTTTTTTATGAGACCCTGTCAGACTTTGGCTCTCTCCAGCCCCTCTTGAGTCACCTGTATGTTGACCTTGTTGACCTTTCATCAAATTATGCACGCTTGAGGGGAGAATCCAGGCAGCTTATGGCCAGCCACAGTTGATCCAGGTGTTCAACCCAACTCATCTAGTAGTTTTAACCAACAACATAACAATAAATTAATAAATTTTTATTGGTTTTTAATAACAAATTAAAGAAAAATAGAAAAGGAATTTGTTAGTTTATAATAACAGGAAATTAACTTGCAGTTACTGATGATATAAGAATCTTGTATTGATGGGTAGAATGTCACATATTCCAAATAACACCATGCAGTCACCTATGGCATTTTTCAGTTCATTTTTAATGATAAAGAAGTAAATCATATTATTCATTACTAATCATTAAGGATTATATGAAGGAAATTAATGATAGACAAAGATGCAGTTGATAATATTAATCTAGATTCCTACTGTGTCTAGTGTGTACATTGATGTGAAATTAGTCCAAAATGAATTTTTTACAGTTATTTTTCAATATAAATAAAAGCCATAAAACCAGGTACTTATGATCATTAATTAAATGTGTGAATTTTGTATATTCTGGATTCTCAACATCATTGTTTGGTGAAAACTGAATAAATACCAGACATGGTGTGAATACTTTGTAATTGTATTTAAATACGAATATGATTATGTACTCCATTATAAAATTTCTTGCATAAAGAATGGGAATTCAGGTAAAAATGAAAGTATATGAATACTGGTGCAAATACTTTCAAAATGTATTCATGAATGCATTCATGAATATATTCTTTAATATTATTTTAATAATCATATCAGTTATATTTCATTTAAAAAAATCATATGATTCTCTTATTATTTTTAATAAAAATTATATTTGGGACAATATTTGTAATTTTTTTAATAAATAGTTAAACTCTTATATTATATGTTCTGCTTATAAGTTATATGGCCAAGTCAAAATCTGTGTGACAGTAGTACTCCATTTGTTAATAAAATAAATGAAATCAATCCTCTTCCCTGTCTCCAAAGGTACTATCAAAATCATACATAAGCTAAACAACAACAACTCATAATACAGCTTATATTTATTATCACACAAAACCAGCATGTGCCTCATTTCTAAATAATATTTTTTTATCATATTTAACAGCTGAGTGTCGTGACCCATAGGTCCCTTCTTTTAGATATAGGAAGAGGTTGAAGCCTATTTAAAATGGGGTCATGATCTTTATTAGGAGAGTGATCTTGACCTTGAATAGGTCCATTTTTGCTGAAAATAACAAATTCTTAAATATCTCAAGAAAGATTGCATGGACTGATCCAAAAATCAAGGTGTCCGAAGATCTTGGATAGCCTTGTGATATGTCGGAAACTGGTGGTGCCACCTATTATCCTTTTCTTGTTTTTATGCCTTTTTATACCCCAATAATTGCCACTTGACAGTACTGTGAGCATTATAAGTCAATAAAACTAATGGACAGATTTCTTTCATATTTTGAACATGTAAAGAGTTTGGTTGTGAGATGCAGTCTGTTTAAATTTGGGTCATAACCTTTACCATGGAAGTGGCCTTGACCTTTAATATTTCCATATTTGGAGAAAATCACACACCTTTTATGATCTTTATAGATACTGTGGATGCATTTGAAGCCAAACTTTTAATCCTAGATCTTCCATCTTGAACGAATAGCTCACTTGGCAATAGTGGATGATCCATATAAATTTGGAGTCACAAGGTCAAAGGTAAAAGCCACAGGAGCTATCTGTCAAAAAATTAGTTTCCAGATGATAATTCCAGCTTTTGTGTTGTATGGATTTCAAACTTGACTTATATATGTCCCATTAAAAAAGCAAGATCCCAATTGATTTTGGGGTCACGAGGTCAAAGGTCAAGGTCACAGGACACATCTTTAAAAAGATTGTTGATGCATTTTCAGCCAAACTTTTCATCTCAGACCTTTTATCTTTCACATATAGTTCACCTGCCAATAGAGAAAGACCCCTATCCATTTTTAGGTCACTAAGTCAAAGGTGAAGGTCACAGGAGCCATCTGTCCAAAAATTCATTTCCTGATGAATACTCCAGCTTGGATTGATATATGGGTATCAAACTTGACTTATATATGGCCCATCAATAAAACAAGAATCCTATTGATTTTGTGGTCATGAGGTCAAAGGTCAAGGTCACAGGACAAACATCTTTGAAAAGATTGTGGATGCATTTTCAGCCAAACTTTTCATGTCAGAACTTTATCTTGCACATATAGTTCACCTGCCAATGGAGAAAGACCCCTATCCATTTTTAGGTCACTAGGTCAAAGGTGAAGGTCACAGGAGCCATCTGTCCAAAAATTCATTTCCTGATGAATACTCCAGCTTGGATTGATATATTGGTATCAAACTTGACTTATATATGTCCATCAATCTTGGAAAGTTTTCTCATAAACCATGCAGGTGGTGCCATCTACCTTCCTTTTTTGTAGAATAAATTAATACCCTTTTCTTAGGAGAGATTTGCCCTATTGAACTGAAAATGTGCATATACATATATCTTGAACTCCTACATTTTGTACTCAAGACTGGTGGCGCCATTAGCAATCGTTTTAGCATGGCGGCCATCTGTACGTGTGCTTTGGGTGAAAATTGCTCATATCTCCTGATTGGTTCAAGGTATTGGTCTGAAATTTGGCATGTCCATCCATCTTGTCGAGTTTTCTCGTAAACCAGACAGTATGCGCCACCTACCTTCCTCTTTCCGTAAAAGAAATTAATGCTCTTTTCTGAGGAGTGGTTTGCACTGTTGGCATGAAATTGTGCATATCCATTAATTTTAGACTCCTCCATCATGTACTCAAGACTGGTGTCGCCATCTGCTATCGTTTTGCTGTGGTGTCCATCTGTACATGTGCTTTTGGTGAAAATTGCTCATATCTCTGGAGTGCATGGTTCAAGATATTGGTCTTAAATTTGGCATGTCTATCCATCTTGGAAAATTTTCTTGAAAACCAGACAGGTGGCGCCACCTACCTTCCTGTTTCTGTAAAATAAATTAATGCTCTTTTCTCATGAGAGATTCAACATATTGGCCCCCATATTTGGTGAAAATATTGTTTCTCCAGTTGATAGATGGAAGAAACCATAGTCGCTCAGTGTCAGTATATGCTGCTGAAGATGGGGGGCCTATTCTTAAAGGGGAGGGGGGATTAATTGTCTGGGGGTTCTATGGCATCTGCGGTGCAAAGAAATATCTTGTTGAAAATTTGATACCAAAGCATGGCACAAATCATAACCAGTGGACCTAGAATCTTCTAATGTGACATTTAGGGAGGTCCATGAGAAGTCTCCTTGGAAACCTGAAATGAGGTCTCTGTTACCCATATTCTCTGATCTATGGGGCTTGTAAGCACCCCCCAGAATAATTGAAAATTTGATACCAAAGCAAGGCACAAATCAAACACATTGGACCAAGAATCTTCTAACTTGACATCATGAGAGTTCCTCAAATGTTCTCCTCAGAAACCTGAAATTAGGTCACTGTGACCTATATTCTCCAAGTTACGAGGCATAATTTCCAGAAATAATGCAAAATACACACAAATTGCCAGATTCCTTAGGAAGAGCTGAATGAATTGTCTTTAGATTTGGTGTGCTTAAGGGACTTGATGAACTTAAGCTAATATACATGAACAATGATGCCACTTACATTATCTTAATTAGTTGCCTGTGTATTTTGTTAACATGTTAGTCGGCTGACCATCATGACCCAAGGGTCACTTGTTTCTTTTCAGGAATATGAACATCCCCAAACATCACCCCCACAGTATGTTGACTACTCACCATCTCAGGATGAAACTGATGGCTATCAGTCATCACAAGCCCCGCCCCCAACACCAAGAGTGGGTGGAGCCACTACACATAGGCAGCCACCAGTACAGGACCAATCACCCTCAAGTAAGTTTATCAAATTAATTTGTACTCTGTATTCTGATCCATATAACCAATAACCACCAGTGGCTTTGCATATATTTTATACATTTACATATGTTTACATACGTATCTGTGGTGTAATTTTAAAAATATATTGATCTTCTGGGAATTCAAAGGGAATGCAATTTCCAAACCAAATCACCAAAACAAATCACATTTTACATTCATTTTACATTAATAGTTGCTCATGCAGCAAGTCTATAAATAAAATTTTAATATTATGAAGGTACAGTGGAACCTGTCCTTACAGACACCTCTGTACTATGGGCACCTCCTATTTACAGGCACCTTTGTACCAAGGGCACCTCCTATTTATGGCCACTTACAGGCAGTCCATTAATAGATGGTCCCAAAATCTATAACCTCCCTATTAAGGGCACCATTCTGTTGCAGGCAAAATGTTTGGTTCCGTCAGTGTCTGTAATTCGGTGGTTCTACTGCATTTGTATTTCTTTTGTCAACAAACATGACAGAAAACTGAGAAAGACTGCTTACATTATTTAGTAGATAAACGATCCAGGCAACTTGGTTTAGCCTTGTAGTCTACACAGAAAATTATCTTCACCATGGTATATGTTAATGGTATACATTTAAATCAAGATTTCAGGTTAAGATATGCATTACCATTATTAAAGATATTTGGAAATATTTAATAAAATGATATGTTGATTATCATAAAGTGCCTATACTATAAACAGCAAAGATGTATGATATTTTAAAAATGTCTCTCTCTCTATGGCTCTTTGCATCACAAGCGACAATCAGCATGGTGTTTCAAGCGTCTCTCCTCCAGTGAGTCCAGGTATGAAGCCTTGGAGGTCTTTGATCTGTCAACGATGGTCAAGCACCAGGAAGATCTGTTGGTGGTGATATTCTCCCAGTTTAAGCATCAGTTTGGAATGCAGCCATATCATGTTTCAGGGCATCTTTGTACCTTAGGCGGGGCCTACCTCTTGGCATTTGAGCATTAGCCAGTTCTCCATAGAGAATTACTTTTGGTAGTCAAGTGTCATCCATCCGATATACATGTCCAGAGGCGGCGGGAGCGTAACAGTGTGTATAAATCAGAGGAGCATGTTTTTCTCCAGCACAACTTGAGTTGGCATATGATCTTTCCAAGTCATGCCCATGATTCGGGGAAGGCAGCAAAAGGGGACAGAGTTTAACCGGTGATCCTGTTTCGTTTACCTTGGCCATGTCAAGCAGACAGGAGAGTGCTTAAGACACAACCATGGTTAACCCTGACTTTCAGCAGCAGAGAAAGGTGCTTGTTGTTTCAGACCCGCTTGCACAATCTGCCAAAGATGGTGGAGGCCTTGTCGATGTGTACGTTCAGCTCGTCTTTCATGCTGTTGGTATTGTTTACAGAAGAGCCTAAATATGTGAACTTATTTACCAGATCCAGAGTGTCATTGTTTATCTTGATGACCAGTGGCAGTGAGGTTGGTTGAGCTAGGACCATTGTCTTGATGCTTATTCTCAGGCCAAATTCATCACATGCAGTTGCCAAGGCTGAGCATTTTACTTGTAGATCTGTTCCTGAGTGAGACACAAAGGCAGCATCATCTGCATACAATAGCTCACGCACAAGTACCCTTTGCACTTTGGTTTGAGCTTGTTGTCTAGCCAGGTTAAATAACTTCCTGGAGCTGCGGGGAAAGCATAAAAGGTCGGAGAAAAACACACCAAATAGTGTACGGGCAAGAACATTGATTAACTCCACATGAGATAGGGAACTCTTCTGATCGAGAGCCTTCATACTGAACTGATGCCTTCATGTTGTTATAAAACACCTCAATGATTTTTAGAATTTTTGGAGGACATCCATGCCTCTGAAGTACCAATAGGAGACCAGACTGACTGACACAGTCAAAAGCCTTGGTGAGGTCAACAAATACCATGAAGAGAGGCTTCTGTTGCTCAACACATTTCTCCTGGAGCTGACAGGTACAGAACACCATGTCGATTGTTGAGCGAGACGGACAGAATCCACTTTGGCTTTCAGGCAGGATCCTCTCTGCCAGGGTCTGAAGGCGTGAAAGAATAACAGGGGCCTGTATCTTCTTTTCTATGCTGAGCAGGGAGATTCCTCTGTAGTTGTTAAAATCTGTACGATGCCCCTTGGTTTTTATACAGCGTAATGATGTTGGCATCCTGAAGGCACCTCCGAATTTGACCAGCATTCCAGCATGTGTGAAACATGTCATAAAACATTAAAAGTTTATTTATTTTTAGAAAAGTACTCATAAATTAAGTCATTTGTGATATAAATCACCTTATTGATCTTTATACCAGTGTGTGCTTTTAAGACCAGCTGTAAAGCACATCTGATCAAACATTGGTATAATCTTAAATGACTCCTTTTAACACTTTTGAGCTGTCTTTAGCTTAGAGGTACAGATTATATTATATTGTTAAAACTTTACTGGTATGGTATCAGATTCCATCCCTAGTTCTGCAGACAGCAGACGACAAGTCTCCCTTACATTTAGGTACAGATTGCATTATATCATTAATGCTTTACTTGTGTGATTTCAGATTCCGTCCCTAGTTCTGCAGACAGCAGACGACATGTCTCCCTCACATTTAGCTAAAGATTGCATTATATCATTAATGTTTTACTCGTGTGATTTCAGATTCCGTCCCTAGTTCTGCAGACAGCAGACGACACATGCCTCCCTCACATTTAAGTCCTTTGCCTCCTCGGTCGCCGGGCCACAAAGTCAAGAAGAAGAAAAAGAAGCGACGGGAAAATCACGAACATCCACAAGATATTCCTCCTCCTAGGGGGTATGTAACTCCTATCCCCCCTCCCTATCACGCAAACTACCCCCCTCAGCAAGGTCACATGACCAACAGAGAGAGGTCGCCACCTAGGTCCACCTACCAAAACCAGCCTACAGGGGTGCCACCTAGGGGCCAACAAGCACACCACCATGGGTGTGAAGGTCGGCAGGATCCTGCTGGAAATGGGTATCAAGGTCAAGGACACCACACACAAGGGCCTAACCTTCAACCTCCGACCCTTCAACCCCCTTCAAAGAAACGACACAGCATGTCCCCACATCACGCCACTCTTGAGCATGAGCAGAAGTAAGCATGGCTTGCTGTGCAGCTCGTGAACTTTAACCTTTAACCTTTCACTGTTTGCTTCTGGCACCAATCATTTGCTGCATAAACTGTTCACCAGTCAGTAGTGTTTCCTGCTAGTATGGCTAATTCAGAGTATTCATTTTGGCTTAGTCAAACTACAATTTCTGTTTCATTTTGTTTGATTTTAGTGGAGTTACCCTTTGTGAATACACTGTCCTTTAATATGTAAAAAAAGTATCATATCCCAACCTGTGGTCTGTATCAAAACAACCTGTGGTCTGTTTCAAAACAACCTGTGGTCTGTATCAAAACAACCTGTGGTCTGTATCAAAACAACCTGTGGTCTGTATCAAAACAACCTGTGGTCTCTCAAACTAATATGTACAGGCAGGCTCTGATTATTATGCTTTCAGTTAAGATAATCTCTCGGTCAGACAGTTGACAATAAAACATTAAAAATAAAGCATCTACCCCTAATTGATTCCTGAAATATATGATTTTTTATGAACTTTACTTCTCCAACAAGCTACCAACACAGTGGTCAAAGGCTGACCTTGACATTCCTTACCCGTATATCTGTCAGAGCAGAGAGAGAACATTTATTAGATATTCAATATAAACTTTGGGGGTTTGATGGAATATCTTATCTGTGTGCAGTTTCTTCTGAATTTGTCAGGAGGCCTTAAGTTAATAAACAATCATTATTCATCTGATATAGTTTGTTTCATCCTGGTACAGTACCCCCTGCAGACCCTAATCTAAACCACTAATCAGCAGCTGGTTGGCAGAGACCTCTGGTGGTTAGTGTGTAAACTATCCCCAGACAAAGTCTGGATACTTTGTTTGAAGCACTGTTGTGCCACCGCCACCTATGACCTTTCCTATGAGGGTGGCCTTGACCCTGAATATTGCCATATATGGTGAAAAAAACACAAAGTCATAACTATATCAATAAGGGATGCATGGATTGGTCCAAAAAATCAAATTGACTGAAGATCCATGATAGCTTTGTCTTCTACGGAAGACAGGTGGCACCACCATCTGTCCTTTTCTTGTTATTGTGCCTTTTAATTCCCCATCATTGCCACTTGACAGACTTTTAAGTCTAAAACTAATGGACAGATTGGGCTGAAATTGTGCATGTCCATTGATCTTGGATACCTCCATCTGGCAGACTGGCACTATCTGCAATCGTTATTGTGTGGTGTCCATCCGTACGTTTGCTTTTGGTGAAAATAGCTCATATCTCCAGAGTGGTTCAAGGTATTGGTCTGATATTCGGCATGTCCATCTATCTTATAAAATTTTCTTTTAAACCAGACAGATAGTGCCACCTATCTTCCTGTTTTTGTAAAATAAATTAATGCTCTTTTCTCAGGAGTGATTAGCCCTATTGGCCTGAAATTGTGCATATCCATAGATATTGGACTCCTCCACCTTGTTCTCAAGACTAGTGGCCCCATCTGCAATCATTTTGCTGTGGCGTCCATCTTTACATGTATTTTTAACTTTGGGTGAAAATTGCTCATATCTCCGGAATGGATCAATGGATCAATTTTCTTGTAAACCAGACAGGTGGTGCCACCTACCTTCCTGTTTCCGTAAAATAAATTAATGCTCTTTTCTCAAGAGTGATTCACCATATTGGCCCCAATATTTGGTGAAAAATATTGTTTCTCAAGTTGATAGATGGAAGGACCATAGTCACTTGCCAAGTGTCAGTATATGTTGCTGAAGATGGGGGGGGGGGGGGGTTATTGTCTGGAGATACTGTGGCACCTGAGGGGCAAGGAATATCTAGTTTTACTCTTGTATGTTGTTTAAATGGTTTGCTTTATTATTTCAAGTGTTTCCAAGCATACTGGTAGTTTAAAACCACATTTCTTTGTGTATTTGCTTATTAACCTTTTAACATGGCAATAACATCATTATAATAACCATTTCTTATGAACAGCCAGTGAAAATTACCATATTAACAACAAGTATAAGAGAGTAAACTTTGTCACTGATATTATTACAATATTAATTTTATTCAGCAGTTTTATAAAGAATGAGATCTCTTAACATATGAACATATGTTTTGCATACTATTTTCAATTTGTAAGTGATTTTAAAGTCTTATTTATGTCATTTATTCATTTTCAAAAGATGTTTGCTTAAATTATCATCTTTAAATTTCTCAACAAAGAAAATAAAGGGAGACTTGGTTTTTGCTGTTTAGATCTACAGTGAAACTCCTACTTGTGGACAACTCAGTAAGGCGGACAACTCACTAATGCAGACACTAAATCTCAGTCCCTTCAATTTTTCCTCTATATTATATTGAATGTAAACTCAGTAAAGCAGACAACTCACTATCCCGGACAATGGACAATTGTTGTTAATTTCTATAAATCATTATTAAATAAAATTTGGCAGGTCAATTAGGAAAAAAATAAGCTTTCAAATCATCAAAGACTGCCATTCGTGCTTGTGATCAGCATCCGGTCCGAGGAGCCGTTATTATAGTTTGTGCCAGTTTGCACTTTGTTATGATGAATTTGTAGTGAAGACTATCCTTTAATAAATAATCATGCTGTCCGGATGCTGTCAATAATTAATCTTCAATATGCCTAGAGCAACCATTCATGAACTGCCACTTGCTTAGAAGATGAAGCATGGTACGTCAAAGGAAAACTGCCAAGATTAGTTTGCGATATTTGTCTAGATGATGTTTGTCTTTCTTTTTTTAGTGAACCTGTGAGCTTTTGCGATGGCGCAGCGTCGTCCGTCAGCTGTCTGCTGTCCAGGGCTGGCTTTCCGCCGTCCAGGGCTGTAAGTCAGAAACCGTCGGAGCTAGCAGCTCCAAATGACATGTAAGAATAAGTCACATGTGAAACTTGGTGCCCTGGAGCTTATTATTTGGTATCTGCATTAATTTAGATTTTATAGAGAAAAAGCTTAAAACCTTTAAAAGTCTTCTTCTCTGAAAGTGTCCAGCCAAATTGTCCAATATTTCACAGAAATGATCCTTGGAACAATCTCTCTTAAGTTTGTTCGAATGGTTCCAGTTTTGAGATTTTTGGCCGAGTTACAGGAGGTTGAACTTAGTCATCTGTCAAAAAAAGCACACTAAAATTAAAATCTTAGAAACGGCCTGAGCTATAATCACCAAATTCTATAACAATGTTTGTCACATATGTCATATCTGATTTTGAGGTATTGGTGGCGCCACCTACACTGATGTGTTTTTTACAAGCGAAAATGTAATTTTAAACTCTTCTAGCTTATACGTTGATTTATGATGAAACTGTTTAGCTGATTGGTTTAAACTTTACAAGAATTATTCTATGGTAGGGTTCTGCCAGTTTTATAAGAATAGATCGGGTAAATGCAGTTTTAAAAAAGCATTGTAGCCAATTTAAAAAGACTTTCTGTATTTGAAAACAGATTTGACAACATGCTGAGTTTCAGCAGCCAAGTCAAGAGGTCACTCAGTACAAACAGGTGGGGTCCAGACATCACAATGGCAACTAGGGGGTGTCTAGACAATGTGTCTAACAGATTTAGACACAATGTTTAAATGTAGAATTCCCAGATTATTCTATCTATATCTTTCAACTGTTTGAAAAAAACTTGGTTTGCATTTTAAGCGAATCGGTTTATCATCAGGTCACGTGAACTGCTGCGCCCTCATTTTTTTGGTTTACCTCTGACCTTTCCTCGCTGACCAGTGTCAATTTGTGCATCTGTTTCCACACATAAACCGGCATATCTTGGGAACTGTTTGACCGATCAGGCTAAAAATTTTGCACAAATATGGCCCTTTGATAGCTTTATAACATACACTAAAAATGGTGGTGCCACATGCAACCATTTTGCACAGCTTCCATCTGTTCATCTGCCTTGGGATAATATCACTCGTATCTCAGCAGTGGTTTGACTTATCCACCTGAAATTTTGCAGGTTTATACATCCTGGACAGCTTTCTTGATTTTATGACAGGTGGCACCACCTTCATTCACGTTTATTCTGCAGACATCCAAGCTAATATCCCGGGAACCGTTTTACCGATTTGGCCAAAATTTTGCAGGTGTATAGATCTCACATAGCTCCTCATCATAGGCAAAACTGGTGGCGCCACCTGCAACCACTTATGCACAGCATCCATCTGTTCATCTGCCTTGGGATAAAATCACTCATATCTCAGCAGTGGTTTGACTTATCCACCTGAAATTTTGCAGGTTTATACATCCTGGACAGCTTTCTTGATTTTATGACAGGAGGCAACACCTACTTGCATGTTTACTCTGCAGACATCCAAGCTCATATCTTGGGAACTGTTTGACCGATTGGGCCAAAATTTTGCATGTGTATAGATCACACATAGCTCTTCATCATAGGCAAAACTGATGGCGCCACCTGCAACCACTTATGCACAGCGTCCATCTGTTCATCTGTCTTGGGATAAAATCACTCATATCTCAGAAGTGGTTTGACTTATCCACCTGAAATTTTGCAGGTTTATACATCCTGGACAGCTTTCTTGATTTTATGACAGGAGGCAACACCTACTTTTATGACCCTGCAGACATCCAAGCTCATATCTTGGGAACTGTTTGACCGATTGGGCCAAAATTTTGCATGTGTATAGATCTCACATAGCTCTTCATCATAGGCAAAACTGGTGGCGCCACCTGCAACCACTTATGCACAGCGTCCATCTGTTCATCTGTCTTGGGATAAAATCACTCATATCTCAGAAGTGGTTTGACTTATCCACCTGAAATTTTGCAGGTTTATACATCCTGGACAGCTTTCTTGATTTTATGACAGGAGGCAACACCTACTTGCATGTTTACTCTGCAGACATCCAAGCTCATATCTTGGGAACTGTTTGACCGATTGGGCCAAAATTTTGCATGTGTATAGATCACACATAGCTCTTCATCATAGGCAAAACTGATGGCGCCACCTGCAACCACTTATGCACAGCGTCCATCTGTTCATCTGTCTTGGGATAAAATCACTCATATCTCAGAAGTGGTTTGACTTATCCACCTGAAATTTTGCAGGTTTATACATCCTGGACAGCTTTCTTGATTTTATGACAGGAGGCAACACCTACTTTCATGTTTACTCTGCAGACATCCAAGCTCATATCTTGGGAACTGTTTGACCGATTGGGCCAAAATTTTGCATGTGTATAGATCTCACATAGCTCTTCATCATAGGCAAAACTGGTGGCGCCACCTGCAACCACTTATGCACAGCGTCCATCTGTTCATCTGTCTTGGGATAAAATCACTCATATCTCAGAAGTGGTTTGACTTATCCACCTGAAATTTTGCAGGTTTATACATCCTGGACAGCTTTCTCGTTTTATGACAGGTGGCGCCATCTACATTCACGTTTACTCAGCAGACATCCAAGTTCATATCTCGGGAACCGTTTTACCGATTGGGCCAAAATTTTGCTTGTGTATAGATCTCACATAGCTCTTCATCATAGGCAAAACTGGTGGCGCCACCTGCAACCACTTATGCACAGCGTCCATCTGTTCATCTGTCTTGGGATAAAATCACTCATATCTCAGAAGTGGTTTGACTTATCCACCTGAAATTTTGCAGGTTTATACATCCTGGACAGCTTTCTCGTTTTATGACAGGTGGCGCCATTTACATTCACGTTTACTCAGCAGACATCCAAGTTCATATCTCAGGAACCGTTTTACCGATTGGGCCAAAATTTTGCTTGTGTATAGATCTCACATAGCTCTTCACCACAAGCAAACTGGTGGCACCACCTGCAACCACTTATGAACACCATCGATCTGTTCATCTGCCTTGGGATAAAATCACTCATATCTCAGCAGTGGTTTGACTTATCCACCTGAAATTTTGCAGGTTTATACATCCTGGACAATTTTCTCGATTTTAAGACAGGTGGCACTACCTACATTCACGTTTACGCTGCAGACATCCATGCTAATATGCAACACCTCACTCTATTCCCCTTGCCACTTAATCCATGCCTCACTTCACCCGTCCCACTCTGATTTCTGTGGATACACATAATCGCTTGTCGACTACCCATATTCTAGTTTTAAAAAATGTCCTAGTCTGAAATTCGCAGGTCAAAAATGTCCATTTTGCTGAAATCATAATGAATAAGGTAGAAATGCAGGACTTAAAATGATCAATATTAAATTTTAAAAATAAACCTCCATTCATACTCCCAAACTTTGCACAGGTTGGCATTAGGCCTGTAGGCCTTGTTTTAATTATTATATTTTTTAAATTGCAAATGCATATTTAACCTATTTTGAAAATGATTTAAATGAATTTTATGTAGCCTATTTCAAATCAGGTAACATTTCATGAAAACATAGGATATCAGAAACATTCAATGACAGATTGACGCAATATGCCTAACTCTTCTAAACAGGACAACTCACTAATACAGAAAAAATCCTCCAGTCCCTTGAGTTTCCAGCTTAGAGGAGTTTCACTGTATATGTTTTTTGCTGTTTAGATCTATAACATGATATGCCTGTACACTCTAGTGATCAAATCCATTCTGAGCCATATTAAAACAATTTTTAGCTCAGCTGACTATTAGTCATCTGAGCTTTAGTCGTGGTCCTTTGTCCGTCAGCTGTCCATCGTCCATCCGTTAAACTGGCACATTTTGAAACAGTTGGACCTACGAATCTGAAATTCAGGATACCTTTAGATGTCCCCAAAATCTCCTTCCATACCAAAAATAGGGTGACTAGGACCTCGTTCCTTTACGATATTAAGGAAAAACCTCCATTTTCCATAAAAAAAACCCTTTGTAACACTTCAAGACTGCCTTATATCAAAATCACTTACCTGATATTGATCATTTTTTATTTATTTATTCCTCTATATATTTCCTATTTACATACCAGAAATTAGTTCAATATTTTTTAAATTTTCTAAGTAATGAGCCTGAACATAATGCACTTTATAAAAATTCAGAAATATATTTACTTCCTTAACTTGAAAATTTTTTAAGCTAGAGACTTTCTTTCAGGTATATAACTATATTATCAAGATTCAATTATATACCCAAAATTAGATGTGAATTTTTCAAATTTTATAAGTTATTAGCATAAATATAAAATCAGTACCTTAAATTTTGCCCAGTTTTGACCATGGCACATTTTTTTCATGTAACTGCTGTGGATTTAATTTTCACAGCATGTTACTATAAGCATTTGATCTATTAACATCTGAAATTTGAAACAAGTTGATCAAAAACTAGATTTTATTCAAGTTTTCAAGCACCATATAAAATATTGTTTAGATCAAGCAAGTGTTATGCAGTTTGCTAGAGCTTAGCTCCCCAGCTTCCCAGGCCAGCTCTCAGCGCCCAAAATTTGGCATACAATTAGATGTCCCCCAAATCCCCTACCATACCAAAAGTTTGGTCACTAGAACTTCATTCCTTCGAGATTTAAAAAAAAAATCAATTTTGCATTAAAAACCCATTGTTACACTTCAAGACTGCCAAATATCAAAACCACTGATCTGATTTTGATCATATATACTTGTTCTTTTACTCATTTTCTATGCACATGCCAGAAATGATGTCAGTATTGTTTAATTGTATCCGCCAAAACAGAGTTTTGCGGATACTATGTTTTCAGCTGGCCGCCGCGTAGGTTTCCGGAGAACTCCTCCGTAACCGCTGGGCGGAATTTTCCGAAACCCGGGATTATGTTCGGGTCACATGTGAACTGCTGCGCCCCGATTTTGTTTTGACCTCTGACCTTTCCTTTGCGCTCTGCGTCCGTTTGTGCGTCTGTTTCCACACATAAACCCACATATCTCGGGAACCGTTTGACCGATCAGGAAAATTTTTTTGCACAAATGTAGCCCTCGGAGAGCTTTATAACATACACCAAAAATGGTGGCGCCACCTGCAACCATGTTTGCACAGTGTCCATCTGTTCGTCTGCCTTGGGTTAAAATCACTCATATCTCTGCAGTGACTTGACTAATTCACCTGAAATTGGGCATGCGTAAACATCCTGGATAGCTTTTCTGATTTTATGACAGGTGGCGCCACCTACATTCACGTTTACGCTGCAGACATCCAAGCTCATATCTCGGGAACCGTTTGACCGATCAGGAAAATTCTTTTGCACAAATGTAGCCCTTGGAGAGCTTTATAACATACACCAAAAATGGTGGCGCCACCTGCAACCATGTTTGCACAGTGTCCATCTGTTCGTCTGCCTTGGGTTAAAATCACTCATATCTCTGCAGTGACTTGACTAATTCATCTGAAATTGGGCATGCTTATACATCCTGGAAAGCTTTTCTGATTTTATGACAGGTGGCGCCACCTACATTCACGTTTACGCTGCAGACATCCAAGCTCATATCTTGGGAACCGTTTGACCGATCAGGAAAATTCTTTTGCACAAATGTAGCCCTTGGAGAGCTTTATAACATACACCAAAAATGGTGGTGCTACCTGCAACCATGTTTGCACAGTGTCCATCTGTTTGTCTGCCTTGGGTTAAAATCACTCATATCTCTGCAGTGACTTGACTAATTTACCTGAAATTTGGCATGCGTATACATCCTGGATAGCTTTTCTGATTTTATGACAGGTGGCGCCACCTACATTCACGTTTACGCTGCAGACATCCAAGCTCATATCTCGGGAACCGTTTGACCGATCAGGAAAATTTTTTTGCACAAATGTAGCCCTTGGAGAGCTTTATAACATACACCGAAAATGGTGGCACCACCTGCAACCATGTTTGCACAGTGTCCATCTGTTCGTCTGCCTTGGGTTAAAATCACTCATATCTCTGCAGTGGTTTGACTAATTCACCTGAAATTCGGCATGCTTATACATCCTGGATAGCTTTTCTGATTTTATGACAGGTGGCGCCACCTACAATCAAGTTTACGCTGCAGACATCCAAGCTCATATCTAGGGAACCGTTTGACCGATTGGGCCAAAATTTCGCATGTGTATAAATCTCACATAGCTCTCTATCATATGCAAAACTGGTGGCGCCACCTGCAGCCATGTTTGCACAGCTCCCATCTGTTTGTCTGCCATGGGATAAAATCACTCATATCTCGGCAGTGGTTTGACATATCTGCCTAAAATTTTGCAAGTTTATACATCCCCTACAGCTCTCTTGATTTTATGACAGGTGGCGCCACCTGCATTCTAGTTTATGCAGCAGATATCCAAGCTCGTATCTTGGGAACCGTTTGACCGATTGGGCCAAAGTTTTGCATGTGTATAGAGCTTTCTGGATTTTTTCGTAGGTAGCGCAACCTACATACACAATTTGGCTGCAGACATGCATGCTAATATGCAACACTTCACCCGTTCCACTCTGATTTAGGCGGATACAAGTAGTCGCTTGTCGACTACCCGTATTCTAGTTGTTTTAAGTTATGTACCTGAACACAATGCACTTTGTAAACAATCAAGAAATATATTAACTTCATTTACATGAGAATTGCTGAAGCTATAGATTTTTTTGTCAGGGATATAACTTTATTTAATCAAGATTCAATTGTATACCCAAAATTAGTTCTGTTTGTTTACTGTAAGCACTGTTGATATAATTTTCATATCATGCAGAAATAAGGATTTCAGCTTGTTAGTTTTGAAAGTTGAAAGAAATTGGCCAAAAACTGTAGCTTTTATTAAAGTTTTTATGAGACCATGTAAGACCCAGGCTCTACCCAGCCCCTGTATGTCCTCCAGTTGACCTTTCAGCCAATTATGCACACTTGAGGCAGCCGGGGGGGGGGGGGGGGGGCATATACTGTTCAGCCAAGCAGCTTACTGGCTAACCACAGTTGATCCTGGTGTCCAACACAACTCATCTATTAGTTTTTTAGACCAACAGCATAACAATAAACAATAAATGAATAAATATTTATATGTCTACAATAACAACTTTAAGAAAAATCAATAGAAAAGGAATTTGATAGTTGATGAGTAAAAGGGAATTACCTTGCAATTACTGGTGTTTTATGGATTTTGTATGAATGGATATAAATGTTTTCCAAATAACACGTTTGAGTCAGCTATGGTATTTTTCTTTTCAATTTTAATAATGAAAAAAAATAAATAAATTATATTGTTCTATACTATTAGGGATTATATGAAGGAAATTAATGATGGACAAAGATGCAGTTGATAATATAAATCTCAATTTCCAGGTGTTTTCCGAGTGTTTCAGCTTGTTAATTTATATTTATTTCAAAATAAAAAAAAAAAAATTGAAATGTGTCAAAATTTTTACATTTTACACAAACAATTTACTGATTTAAGATGTCCATATGTTTCACTAATAACATTAAGACGCATGGCTGTATCAGCTGTCACAAGACAATGTAAATAATCTAAATTTTTATTACTAGTTCCTTTATTTCAGTTAATAAAGTTAAACTTGCCCCTCTCTAGTTTTCTCCTTGTATAATTTATAGGATGTTCTTATCCTTATTTTTTACACATCTAATGGTTTCATAGCTGTGATTACTTCAGATTTTTTTCTGATACATTTTTTTTAATAAAAAAAAATTGAATATGATAAAAAATGAGATTTTGGACAAGTTCTCATCATGATTTTATGAATGTTAATAATTGTCATAAGACTCTTGCTATGTCTTGTGTGTAGATTGATGTGAAGGTAGTCCAAATGGAATATAAAAGTTTTATTTTAAATATATAAATAAAATTAATAAAACCAGGTACTAATGATCATAATTTAAATTTGTGAAATTTGTTAATTCTGGATTCTCAAGAACTTTGGCTGAAACTGAAAAAATACCAGACATAGTGCAGTACTTTGCAAATGTATTTGAATGCAAATATGAATATGCACTCCATAATTTCATGCATAAGAATAGGAGTAGAGATAAAAATGAAAGTATTTGAATACAAATGCATTCATGAATATATTCGATAATATTATTTTAATAAAATGTTATTTCGATAATATTATTAAAAAATCTTTGATGGAAAAACAGATGCTACTGTTATTATTTTTAATTTAAATTATATTTGACACAATATTTGTTATTAATTTTAAATTAATATTTTAACTTTTCAAATAATTCGACTGCAATGCAGATAAAGTTTTATGGCCCAGTCAAAACCTGTGTGACAATAGCACACCATTTCCAACTGTAAATAATATAAATGACACCAATCCTCTTCCCTGTCTCCAAGGATATTATCAAAATCTTATATAACTTGAGTTAAACACTATCAACTTATAATAGAGCTTATATTACCACACCAAACTAGTATTTGCCTACCTCCTCTTCCAAATCTTATTTTGTGATCATATATAACAGCTGAGCGCCGTGACCCATGGGTCCCTTGTTTCTAGGATGTTCTATAAAACTTCCCTGGTGGCATGGCCTAAGGTTTAGCTGATGATATGTTTTTTCAAAAACCTTTGAACTATATGCTCAGTTTCTTGGAAAGAACATTATCAGGACTTCAGTCAATAAGCACTATACCTTTGATGCAAAATTGTATGATAAAAATGAAATTAATTCTTGTGCAATGTTGAAACTGCTTTTTTGCAGTAAACTTAATTAAATGAAAAAAAATTAAATTTAATTTTAATTTCATTTCAATTTTTGTACTTTCATTTCCTCATTTAGTTCCATTAAGCTAGTGCTAACATGTAAATAAAACAATAGTTTAATTGGTGGTTTTATCAGATGTTACAATGGTACAGTTAATGAAAATTTAACCCATTGAAGAAATGGTTTAACTTAGGAAAAAAGTTGTATTTGTTTGCCGTTAATGGGTGATATTTCTGTGTTAGGTTTATAAGAATTTGCTTCCACTTACACATAACTCACATTTATTTTTTATATTTTAACTGATTCAGCTTTAAGAATAGAGAGTTTTTAGCATGGTTTCACTATATGTAGCAGCTTGACTTATGCCAGAATTTTTAGCATTAACCTTTGTTTGTCTGTATCTGTTTTGCTTGTCTCAGTTTTGCTTGTCTCTCTTTTGCTGGTACTCTAGCTTTCTTGTTTCTGTTTTCACCCCAGATTTGCACTGAATGAACAAATGAAGGCAACCAAACCAGTGCCCAGCACCCCAGGAACACATCTCTCTAACCCCCGTGCTCCCCCTCTTCCACAAGCCCAGCTGTCCAGAACCAGGAACTTGCAGCAAAACGAACAAAACAGCCAACAAGACGTTCACAGCAATGAAGATGATGACAATTTGGATGACCGACCGGGGTCAGGTCAAAGGTGGATAAAAGGTCAAGGTCATCATCAGGGTCAGCTCAGCACACCAAGAGGGAATAAACCAAGGTTCACGAAGAGTTATGGTGAAAACCAGCAGCACAACAATGGTCCTGTTCCAGCCCCGCGAGACCAGCGGGTCTTCCCCTCACAGGTAGGCACAGCTGGCACCTTATACATAGATAACCACCAACCCATGGATAATAATCAGTGTGCACATTTATCCTAAGAGCCAACTCTAATTTATCAATGATTGATTGTTTGTCAGTCCTTTTAGGGAATCCTTATTAGGGCTCCGCTTGACAATTGGTGCCCTATAGTGATCACCGAGTCAGTCCGTCCCTCCTTCTGTCAGTGAAGCTTTCTTTTGTGTGTGATATCTCGGCAACAACATGCTTTAGCTTTCTCAAGTTCACAGGGATGATTGTTACCTATGTGGGCTCCAGATCTATCAAATTACAGACCTGTCAGAATTCCGATATGGCCACAACAGTGCAATGGGTGATTTTCTTTCATGTGCAATAACTCAACAACATAAAGCTTGATCTTTCTCAAATTCACAGGGATCTTTGGTACCTATGAGGGCTCCAGACCTATCCAATTACAGAGCTGTTGGAATTCAAATATGGCCACCACAGCCCAATCAGTAATTTTCTTTGGCATGCAATATCTCTAAAAGAACATGCTTGATCTTTCTCAAATTCACAGGGATCATTTATACCTATTAGGGCTCCAGACCTATTGAATTACAGGCCTGTTGGAATTCCAGTATGGCCACCAAAGCACAATCACTGATTTTCTTTCATGTGCGATATCTCAACAACATGTGATCTTTCTCAAATTCACAGGGATGATTGGTACCTATGAGAGCTCTAGGCCCATCTAATAACAGAGATGTTGGAATTCCAATATGGCTGTCAAAGCATAATCAGTGATTTTCTTTTGTGCACTATATCTCAACAACATGCATGATCTTTCTCAAATTCACAGGAATGATTGGTACCTTTGAGGGCTCTAGACTTATCAAAGTACAGACCTGTCAGAATTCCAATATGGCCACCACAGCACATATCTTCTTTAATTTTATTTGAACCAGTAGCATTTTTTCCCTAATACATATTGATAAAAAACAGGTTTCTGTTTGTCATATTTTGAAACTATAAACTAAACTTACCCATTTGTAAACTAGCCCAGCACTACTGGATATGCAGGGCCCTCTGAGGACCATTGACTGACCACATCTAGTTACAGTTCACTTCTCACATAGCAAGTCCTACAGGCAGGCTTCCCACAGTCCTTAGACATCCTTTAAAATAGTTATGTATAGTCAAGGTCTTTAAAATGCATGAATTTAGCTATTTTTTTTAACATTGAATTTTACTCTTATGACTGACTTTTGTAAACAAAGGTAAGGAAAATGTGGCTGAAGGGATTACAAAAGAATGATCAAAAGTAGTCTGCTAAAAATCAAAACCTATGGTATTATATTTTGGTATATGTCTGGTATTATATTTTTGTATATGTCTGGTATTATATATTTGTAAATGTCTGGTATTATATTTTTGTGTATGTCTGGTATTATATTTTTAGCTCAGCTGACTATAAGTCATCTGAGCTATAGTCGTGGTCCATTGTCCGTCCGTCCGTCCGTCCGTAGATGTGGCACGTTTTGAAACCGTAAGACCTAGGAATCCAAAATTCAGCATAATGTTAGATGTCCCCAAGATCTCCTACCAAGCCGAAAACTGGGTCTTTGCGACTTTGTTCCTTTGAGAAATTAAGGAAAAACCTCAATTTTTTATTAAAATCCTATTTTCACACTTCAGGACTGCCTAATATCAAAACCACTCATCTGTTTTTCCTCATATTTACCATAAATAATCCTCTATATGGTTCCTATGTACATGCCAGAAATTGGGTCTGTATTATATAATTTAAAAAAGTTATGGGCCCAAACATAATGCATTTTGTAAATAATTAGGAAAAAAATTTGATCACTTAACACAAAACTTGTTAAAGCTAAGCACTTTTTTTCCAGTAATATAACTTTTATTAATCAAAATTAAATTGTATACCCAAAATTTGATCAAAATCTTTTAAATTTTTTGAAATATTAGCAAAAATAAAAAATTGGTACCTTAAACTTTGCCCAACTTTGACCATGGCACGTTTTTTTCCTGTAACTGCTGTGGATTTAATTTTCAAAGCATGTTTTTGTTAGCATTTCAACTGTTAACTTTTAAAATTTGAAACCAGTTGATCAAAAACTGTAGATTTAATTCAAGTTTTCAAGCACCATGTCACATATTGTTTACATCAACCTAGTGTTATGCAGTTTGCAAGAGCTCAGCTCCCCAGCTTCAGCTCTAAGTTCCTTAAATAAGGCATACAGTAAGATGTCTCCAAAATCCCCTACCATGCCAAGAATTTGGTCACCAGAACTTAATTCCTTCGAGATATTAATGAAAAACTTCATTTTTTCATTAAAAACCCTTTGTTACACTTCAGGACTGCCTAGTATCAAAACCACTGATCTGACTTTGATCATATATAATATACATATTTTTCTATACATTCGCTATGCACATGCCAGAAATGATGTCAGTATTGCGTTTTGTTTTAAGTTATGTGCCCAAACAAAATTGACTTTGTAAAAAATCAGGAAAAATATTTACTCAGGTTTCATGAAAATTATTGAAGCTAGAGAATTTTTTTTAAGTATATAACTTTGTTTAATTAAGATTCAATTGTATACCCAAAATTAGATCTGTATTTTGTAAATTTTATAAGTTATTAGCATAAACATAAAATCAGTACCTGAAATTTTACCCAACTTTGACCATGGCACATTTTTTCCCTGTGAGTACTGTTGATTTAATTTTCTCAGAATGTAAATATAAGTATTTAATGTGTTTAAATCTGAAATTTGAAACTAAAAGGTTGAAAATTAGGCTAGTTATTGAATTTTATCTTGAGGGTCTATTGTAGTCACTTGCTTTGTTCCAGATGCAGGTAGGCCACTCCAGGTCACTGGAAGTCAGCTATGCCAGGGTTCCTGATTTGTTTCAGTCACTGGGGGAGATCCCCTGCTGTGACAGGTGTACAATTGTTCTCATATCACACCCCCTCCCATTTGTATGCATGATGTGGTGTTACATGACAAGATTGAGATTTATGATGATGCAATTTAGAATTATGAATCAACGTTTATATTCAGAAATATATGTTATATTGGAAATGTATAAAAATTAAACTTAAAATAAAAAAATGAGGATCTAATACAAACATGTGTTCATTATTTTCGAGCCTCAGCAGAAT
The DNA here is from genome assembly GCA_026874595.1 of Sipunculus nudus. NCBI lineage: Eukaryota > Metazoa > Annelida > Sipuncula > Golfingiida > Sipunculidae > Sipunculus > Sipunculus nudus. The sequence goes on along the minus strand of CM049312.1, from coordinate 83,369,229 downwards.
TGGAGATCAGGCTTTGTTTGCCCTGAATGTTTATGCAAAAGTGTTGTTAATCCCATCTCTTCCCCCCCCCCCCCCCCCCCCCCCCGGGCTGTCATTGATCCTTAGCACCTCACCGTCACTTGTGCACTGGGACATTAGTTATTATTGCAAATGTGTACAATTTTTTCAATTTGAAAGATAATTGGATTAGAAAAAAATTAAGATCTAATATTGAAACATATTCTTGCCCCAGGAGAATGGAACATAAAGTGATCAGCTCTTGTCTGTCCATCATCTCTCAATTATCATTAAATATATATACTAATTATGAAATTTTTCCTTTAAGCACTGTTGAAATAACTTTCATATGCTGTATGTGTATGGATTTAAGCCATTAAAGTCTGAAATTTGAAAGCAACTTATGTATTCAGATGTGTAATATTGCAGATGAAAAACTTAAAAATATTAAAATATATTATCAGCTTTGTTTGTCTAACAGTCTGTCTGTCCTTTTTTAAATATTATGTAATTGTGAATGGACTGTTTAATCCTGTAAGTATTGTTGAATTAAGTGGAAATCCTATATGTATATACACTATGTTAATACAGAGATGTTGTAACTCCCATCATTCCAGCCCTCCCCCCCCCCCCCCCCCCACAACCACCACCACCAGGTTCTTGCATCTGGGGACTGGAGACATCAGTTATATTTCAACTGTATACATTTTATAAAATAAAAATAAATATATTTAATAATATATATTATGTAAAATAGATCCAATTGAGCAAATGTGTAAACTACTGAACTGTCAACAAACTATCAAAAAGCCAGCCAATGATCATGGTAATAATATACATCTTATGTTCACAAACTGCTCACATGCTTCAATTTTGACATGAGAGAATGCATGGTTTGGTCACAAAATATTATTTGCAACAATTTCTCACTCATCAATACAAACCAATCATGTCAACCAGCCATGGCATATATTACCTTTTCATCTTAGACTTGATCTCCATTATTATTTTAGATTTTTACCTTCAAGGCCAACTTCAGCTGAGCACAGTGACCCATATTTATAGCACCATGTCTTGAATGTTTACATCAAGTCATTGGTTAACAGTGTTCCAGGCTGTTACATAACACCTTCACTCCTTGCCTACTGCTTCTGTGATTGTCTGGGTCAGGCTGGGTGAGGCAGTAATTACCAGAGAGCCTTTCTCCTCTCTCTTTCCCTTTCTCTCTTTCTAGCTCTCTTTCTCTCTCTCTCTTTCTCTCTCTCTCACCCCTATGCCTCCCTTCCTCCCTCCACCCCATTATGTTGACAGGTACTATAAACCTAATTTATTAGATATATATGTTGATGCAATTAAGAAATGTGAATCAACTGAAATATTCACATATATATGTTATACTCTAAATGTATAGTTACATTTTCAAACCTGGAAAAAAATGATGTTATAAAAAAGGGAATTTATGTAAAAATTGTTCATAATTTCCTGGCTCAGAAGAATGGGAATTAAAATTATTTGCTTTGTTTCTCTAGCTTTCTTGCCTGTTTTAAATATTTAATAATTATGAATAAACTTTTTTTTCCTGTAAGCTCTGATTAATTAAATTTCATATCCTGTACGTATATGCAAGGGTATTGTAACTTCCACCATCCCCTTCCCCCACCCCACTAAGTCCTTGCTCCTTCGCACTGTCAACAATAGTGCTATTGCTATAGCATAAAATTTAATAATTTGAAGAAAATATATACAGAGAGACAGAGGCGTTGTAACTCCAAATGTAACCCCCCCCCCCCCCTCCATCAAGTCCTTCCGCCTGTGGAGTGGGGATTTTATAGCAACTGTATACATATCATAAAATGGAAAAAACAGTTTAATTAAAGTTTAAATTAAAAAAATTGGATCTCATTAAACAAATGTGTAAAATGTTGAACTGTCAACAGCCTGTCAAAAAGGTATCCAATGAAAGCGCAAGGTCAGATCTTAAAATATTATTTGCAACAATTTCTTCAATCATATCAACCAACCATAGCCTAGATTACCTCTTTCTCTCAGACTTTATCTACATTTCATAATATTTTAGATTTTAACCTTCCAGGTGTTTAAGTACTGTTGAATGCTCCCTCTCTCTCTATCTCCTTTTCTCTCTACATCCAACCCTCCTTGCTGCCCACAGTTTCCTTCTCCGAACCCCATCCCAATGTCAGCCTCAGTAAACGAGAACAAGTTGAATCAGATATATTCATATTTTTATATATTGTATAACTGTTTGTTGCCTATGTACGTGCCAGAAAATATGTCAATATTGTGTAATATGTAGATGTGGTGGGCATCAATATAATGTACCTTGTCAAGACCTAAGAGATATCATGTCATACAGTCACAATTCATAAATCCACTCTTCAGCATAGTTAATAATAACATTATATATGTCAAATTGAAATCTTGCAGACTTCTATACACTACTTCAACAAATAGCCTTATCATCATTCTACCACTGCTTAGTGTACTGTCATTGCATTCATATTTGCTCAAATATATTGCTATTTTCAACAGCTCCCAAATAAATAAAAAATAAACCACTATATTTACTCCATATTAATCCATCAGTCAGGTAATTTCATACATGATTTACTCGCATATTACATTATAATCCTTTATAATAGCCTAATAGGTCCATGATATTCATAAGGTTTGTCGACTAAATATAGTATCACAATGGTGATACATCATGATCAGCTGAGCGCCGTGACCCATAGGTCCCTTGTTTTATATTTCTGGTATTATATTTTTGTATATGTCTGGTATTATATTTTTGTTTATGTCTGGTATTATATTTTTGTATATGTCTGGTATTATATTTTTGTAAATGTCTGGTATTATATTTTTGTTTATGTCTGGTATTATATTTTTGTATATGTCTGGTATTATATTTTTGTAAATGTCTGGTATTATATTTTCATATATGTCTGGTATTATATTTTTGTATATGTCTGGTATTATATTTTTGTATACGTCTGGTATTATATTTTTGTATATGTCTGGTATTATATTTTTGTAAATGTCTGGTATTATATTTTCATATATGTCTGGTATTATATTTTTGTTTATGTCTGGTATTATATTTTTGTAAATGTCTGGTATTATATTTTCATATATGTCTGGTATTATATTTTTGTATATGTCTGGTATTATATTTTTGTATACGTCTGGTATTATATTTTCATATATGTCTGGTATTATATTTTTGTATATGTCTGGTATTATATTTTTGTATACGTCTGGTATTATATTTTTGTATATGTCTGGTATTATATTTTTGTATACGTCTGGTATTATATTTTTGTATATGTCTGGTATTATATTTTTGTAAATGTCTGGTATTATATTTTCATATATGTCTGGTATTATATTTTTGTTTATGTCTGGTATTATATTTTTGTAAATGTCTGGTATTATATTTTCATATATGTCTGGTATTATATTTTTGTATATGTCTGGTATTATATTTTTGTAAATGTCTGGTATTATATTTTCATATATGTCTGGTATTATATTTTTGTATATGTCTGGTATTATATTTTTGTATACGTCTGGTATTATATTTTTGTATATGTCTGGTATTATATTTTTGTAAATGTCTGGTATTATATTTTCATATATGTCTGGTATTATATTTTTGTTTATGTCTGGTATTATATTTTTGTAAATGTCTGGTATTATATTTTCATATATGTCTGGTATTATATTTTTGTATATGTCTGGTATTATATTTTTGTATACGTCTGGTATTATATTTCTGTATCCGTCTGGTATTATATTTTTGTAAATGTCTGGTATTATATTTTCATATATGTCTGGTATTATATTTTTGTTTATGTCTGGTATTATATTTTTGTAAATGTCTGGTATTATATTTTCATATATGTCTGGTATTATATTTTTGTATATGTCTGGTATTATATTTTTGTAAATGTCTGGTATTATATTTTCATATATGTCTGGTATTATATTTTTGTATATGTCTGGTATTATATTTTTGTATACGTCTGGTATTATATTTTTGTATATGTCTGGTATTATATTTTTGTAAATGTCTGGTATTATATTTTCATATATGTCTGGTATTATATTTTTGTTTATGTCTGGTATTATATTTTTGTAAATGTCTGGTATTATATTTTCATATATGTCTGGTATTATATTTTTGTAAATGTCTGGTATTATATTTTCATATATGTCTGGTATTATATTTTTGTATATGTCTGGTATTATATTTTTGTAAATGTCTGGTATTATATTTTCATATATGTCTGGTATTATATTTTTGTATACGTCTGGTATTATATTTTTGTATACGTCTGGTATTATATTTTTGTATACGTCTGGTATTATATTTCTGTATCCGTCTGGTATTATATTTCTGTACATGTCTGGTATTTTAACTCTGCTATTGTATGATTTCAGCAGGCCACCCAAGCTCCTGGTCAACTGCCTCCTCAAGGTGCTGGACTGCACCGCAGGAAAGGTAATACACCATCTGGTGGTCATCAAGGGCAACAACAGCCATCACCCCGTTCAGCGAGCAAGAGAGGTGACAAAACTCAAGGGGTTCCGTCCATAAACAAACCAGTCCCCAACGGGAGACTCCCGCCCTACTGAACATTATACATATCACCAAATGTTAATTATATGACATCATCATCCAGAGCCAAACAGATGTGAGTCTGCCACTAGATGGCTTTGTCAGTATTGTCACTACTAAGTGGCAGCACTGTCAGTATTGTCTCCACTAGGTGGAAGCATTGCTATTTGACAGCACTTTCAGTCTAATAGTGGGTTGAGGCATGTGATGGTCTTAATGTTACGTAGTGCGACTATATATTTTGCAAGCATTTGAAGTTAAATTTATGAACAAATTATGTAATCTAGAAATGTGCATTCTAAGGAATGCAAGCCTTTGCAATGCATATGTTTGCTTTCACTTATTCAGCCCATATTCTCAGGTTCATTCATGCATAAGTGACTGTACATTTGTGAATATTCCTTGATGATATTCCTGAATTCCTGTCATGTGCCTGATCCACACCAAAACTAATAGGTTCTTCCTTGGCTATTTCAAAAATGCCCTGAAAATTTCATGAGATTCCCTTCATGATTGTGTGAGTTATGTTGTAAACAAAAACACACAAACACACACACAAACACACACAAACACACACACAAATGGGGATCAACACCTACGCTCCTGGCATAGGCAATTATGATGACCAAATGCCAATATCTCATGAATCATATGGTGTATTAAAGCAAATATGAGCAAATTCTCCCTGAAATATTAAATCATCTTATTTGTGTTATAATATTTTGCAGTGTTTCTGCTACTGTAAATGCTTGACCATGATTATTTCTTCCATTCAGATCATGAATTTGTATTAGTTTCTTGCATCTGGGTCAGTTAAGGAGAAAGAAGGTACTGTCATTTCATGTGTGTATGTTATGCTCTGTGTGAATGGTGTGTGAATGTCCTCTGTGAAGTGCTCTTCTTGAATAATGGCCAGGAATTCAACAAGAGGTTATGCCGAATTATGGGTAAAATTTTTAAGCCCCAGATGGAATTCCCATATTTCTTCGATTAAGATCATGAATTTGTAGTAGTTTCTTGCATCAAGAACACTGTGTCCAGTGCTGAAGATTGTCACTATTGACCTCTAACCTCTGTACACTCTGCAAGTCAGGAAATCAACCAGATGTCATGTGCAAACCTTACGTTACCATGTGAACCTGTTATTGGCCATTATATATGTGATAAGCTAGCAGTCCAGTGGGTAACAAAAAACATTGTGATGTCAGTTATGTTTATATTCTCCACCAGAGGGTGCTGTGCTATAAATCAGGCATGTTTTGTGGACCGTTGGTGGTGAATTTGTTATTTAGTGCCTCTGAACATTAGTCTGATCATAGAATAGATTAAACATGTTGGGATTTGCGTTATGCACATACTGGTAGGCCAAAGTTCAAGGTCACATCAGGGGTCAAAGTTGAAATAGAATTGATGATGTTATGTTTGGTTATGTAATCATTTATTGTCTCAGTTCTGAATAGACCTCATCATTTCATCATCAGATGTTACTTAAAGATTCCATATATCCTCAAAACAATATGTATATTTAATTATCATTTCTTGTCAATGGTTGTATAATCACTAGCAGTAGTAAATGCAGTGAATACGATTGATATGTTTTGTGTGATGAAGAGACTTTTAATCTGCAGAGAGGCAGATGTTTATGTTTGAATGAATGTTATTTAATTTATGAATATTGCTTTCTTTTATTATTTTACAAATTCCATTTGAATTTGTTTACATCAGGGTTGTACATAATGCTTCAGGTACCAAAGATTATACTTGTTATAACATACAAATAATAGACAGAAATGTGTAAATGAACTTGAGCTGCAAAATAGCCAGTCTGTTGATATATACATTTACACCAGTACATGAAATGTGAATTTGTACAGCAGTATTGTAATGAATGATTAACAAATGTTCCCAGGTAACAGAGGCCCCTGACAGGGTTCAACTTAAATACATAAGCTGATCATAGAATTAATCAAAATGAGGTCAAATTATTGAGTCCCACCATATTAATATAAAATTTTAATATTGGGTGATATTCTTATTCAGACGATGGCATTCTTAAGCCTTTGAAGGAATTCTTGTATCTAAGGTGGCATTCCTATAAACAGGATGAGTTTCTCGAAAGCATCGCAGTCGTCCCAAACTAAATTATTGACTGGCTTAAAGGACTACAGTATTCCATGTCAGTTTTATGAGCATGTAAAAATCCATAAACATGCCCATAATATTTGAACAGGCTATGACTCAGCCGGTTAATGAAGGCCTGCTTGTCTTTTATATGCAGTAGGCATGGTCAGTGAAGTGTAGTAGATAGAGGGATCAGTCATTGTGATATATATGTAACATAATATACTGTATGATCCCTCCAACTGTGCAGGGAGTTCAGCATATCACTGTATACCTAAGAGCAAACTATAATATATTTCTCAACATATTTTACAGATATTTGTATTTTTGTCATATGAATCCGTCCATTATTGATTTTACGTGATGTATATAGCCAAATTTAGTATTCCTTTTTCTAGATGGAAATATTTCTATGAAATATTTGTTGATTATCTGTGAAGTTGTTTCTTGTTAAGGATTATGGGGCAAGTCCTGAATTATGGACGTTCAAGGGAACCATTTATTTTTTATTCTTAATTCTCAAGCTTGACCTTTGTACTTTGAGAAGCAGAGGTCAGTTGAAGCTCACAGTTGTTATGTTAAGTGAGTACTCAGCTGCCAGGGTTGGGGCCAGGTACAAGTGAAAGTACCTAGGTACAGGTACAGGTACTTGTGAATTGGCCAGGTACAGGTACAGGTACTTGTGAATTGGCCAGGTACAGGTACAGGTACAGGTACAGGTACAGGTACTTGATTTTCACAGCGTACCTAGGTACAGGTACAGGTACTCCAGAAAGTACCTAGGTACAGGTACAGGTACATTTATTTGAGGATCACTTCAAAGACATTTTTTACGGCATATATTTACATATATGCAAGTTAACATACCTTTTGTCTATCAAACACTACCGAAGTCATTTGCTAAAGTATATTTTTTTAGAACTTATTATGTATGGCACCATACGTTCACAAAAATTATATGTAAGTGTATTAAAAGTCCATTAAGTTCACCAATTAATGTATGACACCATACATTTACAATAATGAAATTCAAGTCTACTGAAAATCCTAAGTACACCAAGTACAGTAAGACAGGGATTATTCTGAAACCATACTTCACAAACAGGATATTTGTGTACTAAATGTTCATTAAGTGCACCAAGTATAGTATAATCAAATGATTAGCTTAATAAATGGTTACAGCTTATTTCACATAAGTGACTATTCTGGAGGTGTGATAACAATTCAATTCATGAGCATTTTATCACACTGATGGCTTGCTGATTATTTTACACTGTAGGTAACCAAATTTAATACTAAAAGAGAAAAAACTAAATAAAAATTAGTACAATACAAGGTACCTGGAGTACCTTGTACCAGATACAGATACTTTAGTTCCAGGTACAGGTACAGGTACAAGGTACTTCCTACTCATGACTGACAGGTACAGGTACAGGTACAAGGTACTTCCTACTCATGACTGACAGGTACAGGTACAGGTACAGGTACAAGGTACTTCCTACTCATGACTGACAGGTACAGGTACAGGTACAAGGTACTTCCTACTCATGACTGACAGGTACAGGTACAGGTACAAGGTACTTCCTACTCATGACTGACAGGTACAGGTACAGGTACAAGGTACTTCCTACTCATGACTGACAGGTACAGGTACAGGTACAAGGTACTTCCTACTCATGACTGACAGGTACAGGTACAAGTACCTGGCCCCAACCCTGTCAGCTGCTTGATATATTTAAGAACCTCATTAAAATATGTTTTATATTGAAATCTGCAGTGATCAAACTATACTCCATAGATGAGAGTAAAGCTTCAGCAAAAACAGAAAAACAATAGAACTCAAGGCTCAATAATCAGTGTGCCCAACATTTTAAGCAGACAAAAAAGGGGGAAATCAGGCAAACACCGTGGGGGGGGGGGGGGAGGGGGGGGGGGTTCAAATGTTATCAGTTTTATTAGTTGAAAGTTTGAGATAATGGATGTGAATAATTGTTTCAATATGGTAAAGATATTTTTTTCAATTAGAATAACAAAAGGGAAAATGATATGTTAGTTAAAGATATATTTAATATATGCTGGGACAGTTATAAAACAAATACTGATATATAATGTGAATTATTGCTGATGCTCCGTTTATTCTGTAGATCTCTCTCTTTTTATGTAAGAGCTCATTCCTTGGTATATTAAAGGTACCTTCATATTCAGATTTGTGTTTTCTTATTTTCCTGTTGATGGCACGCAGACCTACTAAATGCACATATATCGTCTGCTGCCAGTGGTATATATAAAAGACAAGAATAAACTATTTGATTGACTGACGACTCGTTTACGTCTCTTTATATCTTATCTTAAAAATGTGATTACCGGTATTTCAACAATCGTTTGCCAACAACATAGAATACACTATCTTAAGGAAGAGTCTACCCTACTATGGATGGTAGTAATAAAATTATATTTATATAATCAAATAATATATTATAAATATATTTATATTTGTTCTTACTGATTCCATATTTCCACTGATAATGATTCCTTCATTGTACATTTTTAGCTCAGATGACTAAGTCATCTGAGCTATAGTCGTGGTCCTTTGTCTGTCGTCCGTCCTTCTGGCCGTCCGTCCATCCGTTAACATGGCACATTTTAAAACCGTTGGACTTACGAATCCAAAATTTTGCATACCATTAGATGTCTCCAAAATGTCCTACCATACCGAAAATTGGGTCATTAGGACTTTGTTCCTTCGAGATATTAAGGAAAAACCTCCATTTTCCAGAAAAAAAAAACAATTGTTACACTTCAAGGCTGCCTTATATCAAACCCACTGATCTGTTTTTGATCATATTGAGTATTCATATTCTCCCATACATGTTCTATGAACATACCAAAAATTAATAATTTTGAAGTTATGGGCCCAAATATAATGCAATTTAAAAAAAATCAGGAAATATATTTTCTCACCTAACATGAGAATTGCTGAAGCTGGAGACTTTTTTTTTCAGGAATATAACTTTATTTAATCAAGATTCAATTGTCTACCCAAAATTAGATCTGAATTTTGCAAATTGTTCAAGTTAGCATGAATAAAAAATCAATACTTTAAATTTTGTCCAACTTTGGCAGTGGCACGTTTTTTCCCTGTAAGCACTGTTGATTTAATTTTCACAGCATATATACATAAGGATTTAATATTTAAAAATCTGAATTTGAAAGGAATTGATTGAAAGGAATAGCATTTATTCAAGATTTCATACATCATGTCAAGTGTTGTTTACATCTAGCCCACCTAGTAGTACAGCCTTCACTTGCATCATGTAACCCACCCAATGCAGCTTGTCTTGGCTCAGCTTGGCCCCTACTAGCCCCTACTACTGGCCCCTCTGCCCTGCACTCCCACCCCCTCCCCCCCCCCCCCCCGATGGTGCATTAACTAGATGAATGTTAAAATTTTCTGTATTTTATTTTATTCTTGGCTATGCTACATTTTAGATATTTTATTGTACCACCAGGGTTACATCGATTAAAGTGCACATTTAATTGTGTCCAAAAAGTGGTGTATTGCTATGAGAGTGTGGATGTTCATCAGATAAGTAATTCCTTACTTCAGAAGAGTAAAAACTTCACCAGGTGTGAAATTGACCAGTTTAAATTATACCTGATATAGTAATTCGCACAATGATATTGTTTTTCCCTCATTCAACCAACAGTGTGTATATTTTTTTGAAAAGATATTTTTATTTTATCAAATTTACTGAATCTTTTATTTTATTTTGGTGAATAAAATAAAGCATGTACTGAAAACTCCAATGTTCAAAACCTTTTAATAGTGATTTAAGGAATAATATTGTAGATGCCATGATGTGGCATTATTTTCTTTTAAATTCAGTTTAAACATTTGTGATTTAAAAATAATAAAATATGTGTATGCATAATATTACCCAATATGAGCCACACTTCGGATATATAATTATTGCAACTTAGAATTCTGATATTTTAACTTATATTTTCAGTTTTTTTATTACAAATTTATAAAACTTGTAAATAAAAAAAAGAATCCGATAAAAACTATTAATTGAAAAAGTGGATATGCTAAAAAAATAGGCTTATATATAAACTTAAATGCATTATTCCCTTGAAAGTGAAATAAAGGTATTAGTCCATTCTGTCCACTTGCCTGTCCATCTGTAAATTTTTCATATGCATCAGAGTATCTCAAAACTTTTACTGTTTTTTATTAATGACAGTCTTGTCAGAGTATTAGTTTGCAATCATATATTTAGAATAACCAAATAGGAGGGCTCCTTTCCTCTTAGCTTCTCATATGCTTATATAAATGAAAAACATTACAATAGAATATTTTGCATTTGCAAAAATTTCAAGCTTCAGCTGAGCGCCGTGACCCATGGGTCCCTAGTTTTTCTCATTTTTAGCTCGACAATGGTTTACTCTTTTTAATAGTTGTCATACAAGAATACAATGTTAAGCTAAAATTTCATCCGCCACTTTCAGTCATGCTGGGCTATAGCGATGGGTCTTTGTCCGTCGTCCTTCCGTCCGGCCGTTAGCAGGGCACAAATCGTAACCGTAGGGGCTAGGGCCATGAACCTTATGCAGTCTTAGAGGTTCTAAAAAGATCTCCTTGCAAACCTGAAATTAGGTCACTGCGACCTATATTCTCGAAGTTATGGGGTGTGTTTGCACCCCTAGGAATAATTCTTTTAGCCAAAATTTTCATCCCAAACCTTCCATCTATCACATACAGCTCACCTCACAACAGGGGAAGAACCATAATTATTTTGAGGTCACAAGGTCAAAGGTCAAGGTCACAGAACCAACTTCTTTGAAAAGCCTGTGGATGCATTTTAAGCCAAACCTTTCATCCCAATTCTTTGATCTTTCACATATAGCTCGCCTACCAATTGGGAGAGAATACTATAGATGTTGAGGTCACAAGGTCAAAGGTCAGGGTCACAGGATCCACTTCTTTGAAAAGGTTGTGGACACATTTCAAGCTAGACCTTTCATTCCAAACCTTTCAGCACTGATATCGCTTCTCTGCCAACAGGGGAAAAGACCTGTTGATTTTGAGGTCAAAGGTCAAGTTCACAGCACCCTCTTCTTGCGTGGAGTCATTTTCAGGACTATACTTTCCATCTGTCATATATGGCTTACCTACCAATAAGGGAAGAAGCCTATTGATGTTGAGTTCAAAAGATCAAAGGTCAAGGTCACAATATTGGTCTAAATGCTTGTGAACATATTTCAAGTGAAACTGTTCAACCCAAACCTTCAGTCTTTCACATACGCCACATCTATGCATCACTGAATGTGATTCAAACTTCATATTTATGGGTATTTTTGCATGAAGAAATAATTAATTGATTTTGAGGTCAGCTGGTCAGGGGGTTAAAGGTTGCAGGTCTAAGTTATTCACTCATTGGTTGCCAAGTAATTACACCCGGCCAGATGTAAGTGGTTAGTAGTTACCCATCATTTAGAAAGAATCCAGTTGATACTTGGGCAAAATGCCAAGGTCATAGGTCAGGGATGTTCACAATAACTTATTTTGTAGACCATTTCTAGTTTTCTTGTATATATAACCATGGCACTCCCAACTGGTACATCTCACTGTGTGCCCTTAATTGTCAGTGACACTTGTGAAAAATGACTCCCTTTTGTATCAGCTCATGGTGTGATAAGGATATATCATTAGTGCATAACAAAAACACTGTTGCCAGAATGCTTTGGCCAGGCATTAAGACTATTAGAGTTAAGTGTTAAGGTTTAGCTACTGATTTATAAAATGATGGGAACATTTTGCAGTTTATATCATGGAATCATAGCAATAAACTTAGTTTTCTAGATATCTGAATATTATTATACAAATCATCAGATATACCAGCAAGTGTTTGTTCTGATAATATGTGGGTCTGTACCTGGATTTAGGATGGCTTTATTTGATTACAAGAATCTTAGTGATGCTTTCTGCATTTCTTTTCTTTTAGGTTTTGCAGTTTACCTACCCTGCTGACCCCATTAAATAGCAAGCTGATAATTAAAACAAATTGGACTTGCACTTTTTACATTTGCATGTTCATAAATCTGATATGAGAGCTCTCCAACCTGATCATGCCTTTTGAATTGTTTTGGACATTCATAACTGTTACATTCTTTGGAGCAATTGCTACAAGTTTAGTGTCTTATTGGAGGATGTGTGATATCAAATGTCAGACTTGTCAGAAAACCATTATGTCTTCCAGGTAGCCATTTTAGAAATCCTTTTGCCAGGGCAGTTTCTGTGTTTTTATTATGATGTTGGGTCCCTTTTAGAGGATGTTTGTTGTTCAATTTCCGACCTGTAAGAAATCAAATATGGCCACCAGGAAGCCATCTTTAAATTCCTTTAGAACATATTATCTCAAGAACTATTAAAGTGAATGCAGTGGGATGTATATTAATGTAATCTTGCATTGGTCTTAATAAATATGACCATCATTTATGAAAGCTCAGTACAGTTGGCTTGTATTGAATAAAAATTAATATGGAAGCACCCGTTTCACAATAATTCTTGCATGGATTTCCTTGATCTTTTGCTATATTTTGATCTTATATGTGGCCTGTGTGGTATTTCTTTTGAGACTGACAGGTATCGAGCAAGCTGTGGGATTAGTTCCTGATAGCTCAACAACCATACATTTTGCCTCAGACCATCATTCACAATGTTTTAACCAGACATATATGATAAGAATTTATGGCAACGTAGAAAGTTTAAACAAAATTGGCATATAGGTTCTGCAACAATTTTACTAGAAGTTGTGAATCGCAGCCCATGATGTCGCAGGTCCTGCTTGGCAGCTGAGCGTCATGACCCGTTGGTCACTTGTTTATATATATGCATTAACTTAGATTTCACTGGGAAAAGCTAAAAACAACTTTAAAAATCTCCTTCTTTGAAACATCGAAACAATTATATTTGAAGGTCAAACCTGATGAAATGTATAATTACCAATGAACAATATATTAATACTGCACGTGCAATGCTTTATATTGAAATTAGTAAAAAGTCCGCGGATATCAGTGACAGGAATTACATGAATGTGTTTAGAAAATTAAATCATTACTAAGCGAAATTCCGGGAGGACGGGGGGCGCTGGATCCCCCCCCCCTTGTCTACGCCTCTGTTACAGGAATTTGAACTTTGTCATTTGGCCAAGTAGGCCTAAGCATACTAATATAATCTCTGAAACGGCAGTAGCTACCATCACCAAGTACATGTACTATGCAATTGTTGGTCACATGACCTGTTTTTATGGACAAAATACTCGTAATTTTAGCCGCTTTCACCCCCTAAAAATGTTTCCTGCCGAAACTGTCAAGCAGCATTGTTTAATTTTTCACAAGAATTATCCTTGGGTAGGGTTCTCTCAATTGTGCAACAATAGATCGGGTTCATTCATTTTTGGTAGATTTTAGAAAGGTGAAGTTGGTCTTGTGGCCATTAGTAATCCTTTATCAAACTAAGGGCGGCAATAGTCTTCTACTGCGAAACTGTTGTTTCAGATTTTGTAACATAGCACAAAATGATTCATTGGTGGCCTTTGTTCAAGTTTACTTAAATATTTTTTGGCTGAATTATTGGACCTTTAACAATGAAAAAAACTGTGAGATACTTCGTTAACCAAAGTTAATAGATTGAAGGTATTAACAGACTGAGCTCTGTGGATATGATATTATATACGGAGCTGTACAGGAAACATGAATAATTGTTCTATATCCAGCTTATGTGTAAGATAATTCCATGAATGAAATATATCTGTATTCAGATTTAGCTTTTAATATACATCTGTTATAATTCTAAATATTTTGATAAAAATAGTCTTATGAATATGTCAGTTTGAAAAAAAAGCATTGTAGTCAAAGTTTTTCAGTATGTATAAACAGATTTGGCAACCTGCTAAAATTTTGTCTGTATTTGTAAATATCTTTTCTGACTGCCAGTTATTTCAGATTTGGAAATAGGCCTTGTTTCAGTGTGTATATATTTGTAGGTTTGACAGACGTCCAACTGTATCACTGTATCAGATTCGGTAAAAGGTCAAAAGTTCACTCAGGGCAGTAGCTACACATGGTACATTAGCCACGGCGGACTGGGTGGGGGGGGGGGGGGGTAGGGGCAACTGCCTTCCTCACTTGAGCTTGGACAGCTGAGTGGACCGAAATCAAGATTCATTTGATGTATCGGCCTGAAATTTTGACACGTCATTGCATCTTTGATGGCTTTCTTGTACACAAGACTTGTGTTGCCAGCTACAATGATTTCTGCATATTGTATATCCGTGCTTTTTTCTCCCGAGGGATTTGATATATCAGCCTGAAATTGTGCATATACATACATCTCGGATAGCTTCGTCGTATAAAATACTGATGGTGCCACCTTCAATCATTTTTGCATAGTGTATGTCCCTGCTTATTTCTTAGGATGTGATTTGACTTATTAGCCTGAAATTGTGCATGTCAATACATCTTGGACAGTTTTGTTGTATACAAGACTGGTGGCGCCATCTAAACTTCTTTTTTGGTTTTCGTGCATCTGAGCACTAGCCCAAGAGTGGTTTGAAGTAATCTGACTGAAATTTGCATGTCCATACATCTTCGATGGCTTCCTCATACACAAGACTGGTGGCGCCACCTACAATCATTTTTCTATTGTGTACATCCAGGCCAATATTTCAGGAGTGATGTTTGTGTAATTGATGTATGTCCCATTGCACAGGTTCATATTTAGGCCTGTAGGCCTTTTTTGTGGGTTTTCCTTTTTTTTTTTTTTTTTTTGCCTTGGGCTGCCGGGAATGATGCAAAGTGTGTCTTTATGAGGTTTATTTCTTATATTTTCCACCAAAATTAAGCAGTCAAACAGTCTTTTTCTATTGTTTTATCACTAGAGGACAGCACTTCATAATTTTGCTGGACACCGGGCACTATTAATATATCCCAATTCAGAATCATTAAAAAGCCTGAGATTGGGGCCTTTTTTAATTGACTAAATCACTTAATTCTGATATATTTCCTTTTGTTACTAGCTCAGTTGACTTTCAGTCATACTGTACTATAGCGTTGGGTCTTTGTCCGTCGTCCTTCCGTCGTGCTGGCCGTTCGTCCATTAGCAGGGCACAAATCGTAACGGTAAGGGCTACATGAACTCTATGCAGTCTTAGATATTCTAATAAGATCTCCTTGCAAACCTGAAATTAGGTCACTGCGACCTATATCCCCCCCCCCCGAATTAATTCTTATAGCCCAAATTTTCATCCCAAACCTTCCATCTTTCACATATGGCACTCTTACCAATAGGGAAAGAACCATAAATATTTTGAGGTCACAAGATCAAAGGTCAAGGTCACAGGACCCACTTCTTTGAAAAGCTTGTGGATGCATTTAAGCCAAACCTTTCATCCCAAACCTTTGATCTTTCACATATGGCTCACCTACCAATTTGGAGAGAATACTATAGATTTTGAGGTCACAAGGTCAAAGGCTTAGATCACAGGATCCACTTCTTTAATAGGTGTTTTGGACAAAGTTTAGAAGCGTTCTTTAGACTGACTTAGCTGCCTTATTTAAGGGTAGTTTAGACGTGTTCTTTAGACTGCCTAAGCTGTCTTATTTAAGGGTAGTTTAGACGTGTTCTTTAGACTGACTTAGCTGCCTTATTTAAGGGTAGTTTAGAAGTGTTCTTTAGACTGACTTAGCTGCCTTATTTAAGGGTAGTTTAGACGTGTTCTTTAGACTGACTTAGCTGCCTTATTTAAGGGTAGTTTAGAAGTGTTCTTTAGACTGACTAAGCTGCCTTACTTAAGGGTAGTTTAGACGTGTTCTTTAGACTGACTTAGCTGTTTTATTTAAGGGTAGTTTAGACGTGTTCTTTAGACTGACTTAGCTGTCTTATTTAAGGGTAGTTTAGACGTGTTCTTTAGACTGACTTAGCTGTCTTATTTAAGGGTAGTTTAGACGTGTTCTTTAGACTGATTTAGCTGCCTTATTTAAGGGTTGTTTAGACGTGCTCTTTAGACTGACTTAACTGTCTTATTTAAGGGTAGTTAAGATGTGTTCTTTAGACTGACTTAGCTGTCTTCTTTAAGGGTAGTTTAGACGTGTTCTTTAGACTGACTTAACTGTCTTATTTAAGGGTAGTTTAGATATGTTCTTAAGACTGACTTAGCTGTCTTATTTAAGGGTAGTTTAGACGTGTTCTATAGACTGATTTATGCAAGTAATAATGTCACATATTAACTCAGCAAAATGTTTTCAATTAAAACATGCCTGATAATTTATGAGATATTAAACATTTGAAATTTTCAAGCTGTGTGTGGGTATATTTTAATGACAAAGGTAAAGGGACAGTTGTTAGGGTGTTTGAGTGTTTAAATGTTAACAGATTCTTTATCGCTAGTGTTCCTGATTCTTTGTTTTACTGATGAGATCTACTGAGTGTCCAAATACCTATGCAGGTTCACATAAAGAAAGATAAGTCTAAACCCTAAATTAAGAATGTGATGAAACAAACGCCATAATGTAAACCTGGCTATGTCCTATTACTGAGTAATTCTACTTATGAAAGCTGGTATCATTCCCGAAACCTAAAGTTCCACAGTTTTCTATATACCAATAAACTCGACACGGAGTCAATGGTATAAATCCTACTGAATATTTCCTTTCAAGCAGCATGCAGCACTTTATCCAAGGCAACCCATCACGTGACTTGTGACATAAGACTAAACCCCGTACTTTTTCCACTTCCATTACGTCATTTATTTTGACACCATATGCATACCATGTGGGAATCATTTGTTGGCCTCTACTGAAGCATTTGTTTGCGTGTTACTCATACTTTTTCTATATTCTCCAAACCTAGCTATTCATATTTAATATGAGCACTATTTATGACCACGATTTATAGAGACAATCTTTAATATTAATAAGTAGATGAACATATGCTCAGACACCACCTCTAATACTTCTAGAAGCTTTTACTGTTTAACCGTGATTAAGCAATGAGCTCTTTGTTCTGCCATGAAACAATTTTATGGGAAAATTTTATACAAGGGTGACCAAGGCTACAAGAAAAGGTTATGTTCTGACTAAAGTTGCAAAGACAAGTAGAGGAACTATGTCAAGTAATGTTTTACAAAGGCCCACTGTCTTTTAGCAATTTCCTGATTTACCGACCACTTCCTTAACAAAGAAATATTCTCACGGGAGTGAATTTTCTGGTGATATTGGTACCATACAGACCCTTGCCTCTGAGGATTTAATCTGCACATTGATATATGAGACCATAGTTTTTCCCAGTAGTATTTTACCGCTCAATAGTTCGCCCTAAGTCCAATACTGCCGTCAGCTATACACAAATGCAACCGTTTATTAGGCTTTGGTATCATCAGAAGATGTCCAAATTTAGTACCACTGTTATAAAATTAATTTGATAATTTTGCTGCCGATGTGTTCTGTGTCATGGACATTGCTGGGCGGGGTGGCAATATCCCATAACTAACAAGTCTGTACTTGATAAAAAGGCAGCATGAAATTGTCCTACCTAAACACTATCAATTGTAGCAGGAAGAAGGCGGCTAGAGAGGAAATTGTGGAAAATCCTACAAAATGTAAAAAAAAGATGCGGTAAATCTAAAATTCAAATGGTAAATCCTTGGAGCTTTTATAAAAAAAATAGAGCAGAACACGGGGATATCAAGGAACACCGGCTGTTTGTTTTGTTTATATCAACGTGTTTATGTGTGGGGGCCCACCAAAATAATCAAAAAAAGTTCAACAAGGGCATCTGGTAGTAAGCTAGATAAGCCAGAGTTTCTCAAATGGAGTTTTGCAACACGTGACCCTTTCCATTTCCGCATATATGCAACCTACCACCTTAGGGTGCATGTTTTCTTGTTTGTCAACATTTCTTTGCTAACATACATGTTGTTGATAAACAAGTTCATCCATCATTCAGAAAGGCGTTATAAGAACTTTTAATGACCAAAATCACCCTTAGATTATTAATATATAGGAAACCAGAAATGGCGGAAGGTACGTGAATAGGCACCTTTTGTTAAGAAAAACACCCAAAGAGACCTTTAAACTATTGAACAACCAACGGTCAACTCACGGGAGATACTAAAACTTATTCAGAAGAATCAAAATACATCCTAAGCTTAGATCCACTGCCAAATTAGGAGGAAACACCTTCAAGATTTAACCGAATTCTTGGAGACTGATTCCCCTTTTAGAGTTAAGGAAATCCGGCGGGCTATATTAGAGTGTGTATTTAGAATTGGAATTTAGAAAATACAGATGAGGATCTAAGAGAAACAATTAAAAAGAACCCTATAGAAATAGAACGTAGGAAGTTTGAGATTAAAAGAGAAAGAATGTTATTTCAGTTACAAATGTAAAGATAGAAAAAAAATTATAAGAACTAGAAAAAGAAAGAAAATCAAAGCCCGATACAGACAAAGAGAGAAAAGAAGAAGTCAAAAGAAATACAGAAAAAAGTACAAGTTGAAAAATATTGTACATATTCACTCAGTGAAGTTGCTGCAAAATACAAATTGGAAGGTATCAGCCTTTCGTGAAATGGAAGTCGATAAATAGTCCACTTTTCTTAAAAGGATGCCGCTCTTAGAAAATGTTCAAAGGGTGAATGGGCTTTCCTCTTACAGCACGTTTCTGACAGGAAAGGGACTCGAGCCCTTCTTTGCATTATCGCTAGAAAATAACCAGAACTAGGAAACAATCTCATCAAAAGACATGGCTGGAGATAAGGACCTAGTCGAAGATTCAGTCCTTGTGAATAAGCCGAGTACCAAAAAGGAACGTACAGTCGATAGAACGGAGGTTTGAATTCACTCGTGCAGAACCATATTAGATAGCTTGATTCGGGGGATAGGTGGAGATTGGTGACTGTCGTATGACAGTAACAAGAAGTCTAGTTATTATCTCTTGATTCGGGGGATAGGTGGAGATTGGTGACTGTCGTATGACAGTAACAAGAAGTCTAGTTATTATCTCTTGATTCGGGGGATAGGTGGAGATTGGTGACTGTCGTATGACAGTAACAAGAAGTCTAGTTATTATCTCTTGATTCGGGGGATAGGTGGAGATTGGTGACTGTCGTATGACAGTAACAAGAAGTCTAGTTATTATCTCTTGATTCGGGGGATAGGTGGAGATTGGTGACTGTCGTATGACAGTAACAAGAAGTCTAGTTATTATCTCTTGATTCGGGGGATAGGTGGAGATTGGTGACTGTCGTATGACAGTAACAAGAAGTCTAGTTATTATCTCTTGATTCGGGGGATAGGTGGAGATTCGTGACTGTCGTATGACAGTAACAAGAAGTCTAGTTATTATCTCTTGATTCGGGGGATAGGTGGAGATTGGTGACTGTCGTATGACAGTAACAAGAAGTCTAGTTATTATCTCTTGATTCGGGGGATAGGTGGAGATTGGTGACTGCCGTATGACAGTAACAAGAAGTCTAGTTATTATCTCTTGATTCGGGGGATAGGTGGAGATTGGTGACTGCCGTATGACAGTAACAAGAAGTCTAGTTATTATCTCTTGATTCGGGGGATAGGTGGAGATTCGTGACTGTCGTATGACAGTAACAAGAAGTCTAGTTATTATCTCTTGATTCGGGGGATAGGTGGGGATTCGTGACTGTCGTATGACAGTAACAAGAAGTCTAGTTATTATCTCTTGATTCGGGGGATAGGTGGAGATTGGTGACTGTCGTATGACAGTGACAAGAAGTCTAGTTATTATCTCTTGATTCGGGGGATAGGTGGAGATTGGTGACTGTCGTATGACAGTAACAAGAAGTCTAGTTATTATCTCTTGATTCGGGGGATAGGTGGAGATTGGTGACTGTCGTATGACAGTAACAAGAAGTCTAGTTATTATCTCTTGATTCGGGGGATAGGTGGAGATTGGTGACTGTCTTATGACAGTAACAAGAAGTCTAGTTATTATCTCTTGATTCGGGGGATAGGTGGAGATTGGTGACTGTCTTATGACAGTAACAAGAAGTCTATTTATTATCTCTTTATTCGGGGGATAGGTGGAGATTCGTGAATGTCGTATGACAGTAACAAGAAGTCTAGTTATTATCTCTTGATTCGGGGGATAGGTGGAGATTGGTGACTGTCGTATGACAGTAACAAGAAGTCTAGTTATTATCTCTTGATTCGGGGGATAGGTGGAGATTGGTGACTGTCGTATGACAGTAACAAGAAGTCTAGTTATTATCTCTTGATTCGGGGGATAGGTGGAGATTGGTGACTGTCGTATGACAGTAACAAGAAGTCTATTTATTATCTCTTGATTCGGGGGATAGGTGGAGATTGGTGACTGTCGTATGACAGTAACAAGAAGTCTAGTTATTATCTCTTGATTCGGGGGATAGGTGGAGATTGGTGACTGTCGTATGACAGTAACAAGAAGTCTAGTTATTATCTCTTGATTCGGGGGATAGGTGGAGATTGGTGACTGTCGTATGACAGTAACAAGAAGTCTAGTTATTATCTCTTGATTCGGGGGATAGGTGGAGATTGGTGACTGTCGTATGACAGTAACAAGAAGTCTAGTTATTATCTCTTGATTCGGGGGATAGGTGGAGATTGGTGACTGTCGTATGACAGTAACAAGAAGTCTAGTTATTATCTCTTGATTCGGGGGATAGGTGGAGATTGGTGACTGTCTTATGACAGTAACAAGAAGTCTAGTTATTATCTCTTGATTCGGGGGATAGGTGGAGATTGGTGACTGTCTTATGACAGTAACAAGAAGTCTATTTATTATCTCTTGATTCGGGGGATAGGTGGAGATTGGTGAATGTCGTATGACAGTAACAAGAAGTCTAGTTATTATCTCTTGATTCGGGGGATAGGAGGAGATTGGTGACTGTCGTATGACAGTAACAAGAAGTCTAGTTATTATCTCTTGATTCGGGGGATAGGTGGAGATTCGTGAATGTCGTATGACAGTAACAAGAAGTCTAGTTATTATCTCTTGATTCGGGGGATAGGTGGAGATTGGTGAATGTCGTATGACAGTAACAAGAAGTCTAGTTATTATCTCTTGATTCGGGGGATAGGTGGAGATTGGTGACTGTCGTATGACAGTAACAAGAAGTCTAGTTATTATCACTTGATTCGGGGGATAGGTGGAGATTGGTGACTGTCGTATGACAGTAACACGAAGTCTAGTTATTATCTCTTGATTCGGGGGATAGGTGGAGATTGGTGACTGTCGTATGACAGTAACAAGAAGTCTAGTTATTATCTCTTGATTCGGGGGATAGGTGGAGATTGGTGACTGTCTTATGACAGTAACAAGAAGTCTAGTTATTATCTCTTGATTCGGGGGATAGGTGGAGATTGGTGACTGTCTTATGACAGTAACAAGAAGTCTAGTTATTATCTCTTGATTCGGGGGATAGGTGGAGATTGGTGACTGTCGTATGACAGTAACAAGAAGTCTAGTTATTATCTCTTGATTCGGGGGATAGGTGGAGATTCGTGACTGTCGTATGACAGTAACAAGAAGTCTAGTTATTATCTCTTGATTCGGGGGATAGGTGGAGATTCGTGACTGTCTTATGACAGTAACAAGAAGTCTAGTTATTATCTCTTGATTCGGGGGATAGGTGGAGATTCGTGACTGTCTTATGACAGTAACAAGAAGTCTAGTTATTATCTCTTGATTCGGGGGATAGGTGGAGATTCGTGACTGTCTTATGACAGTAACAAGAAGTCTAGTTATTATCTCTTGATTCGGGGGATAGGTGGAGATTGGTGACTGTCGTATGACAGTAACAAGAAGGCTAGTTATTATCTCTTGATTCGGGGGATAGGTGGAGATTGGTGACTGTCGTATGACAGTAACAAGAAGTCTAGTTATTATCTCTTGATTCGGGGGATAGGTGGAGATTGGTGACTGTCGTATGACAGTAACAAGAAGTCTAGTTATTATCTCTTGATTCGGGGGATAGGTGGAGATTCGTGAATGTCGTATGACAGTAACAAGAAGTCTAGTTATTATCTCTTGATTCGGGGGATAGGTGGAGATTGGTGACTGTCGTATGACAGTAACAAGAAGTCTATTTATTATCTCTTGATTCGGGGGATAGGTGGAGATTGGTGACTGTCGTATGACAGTAACAAGAAGTCTAGTTATTATCTCTTGATTCGGGGGATAGGTGGAGATTGGTGACTGTCGTATGACAGTAACAAGAAGTCTAGTTATTATCTCTTGATTCGGGGGATAGGTGGAGATTGGTGACTGTCGTATGACAGTAACAAGAAGTCTAGTTATTATCTCTTGATTCGGGGGATAGGTGGAGATTGGTGACTGTCGTATGACAGTAACAAGAAGTCTAGTTATTATCTCTTGATTCGGGGGATAGGTGGAGATTGGTGACTGTCGTATGACAGTAACAAGAAGTCTAGTTATTATCTCTTGATTCGGGGGATAGGTGGAGATTGGTGACTGTCGTATGACAGTAACAAGAAGTCTAGTTATTATCTCTTGATTCGGGGGATAGGTGGAGATTGGTGACTGTCGTATGACAGTAACAAGAAGTCTAGTTATTATCTCTTGATTCGGGGGATAGGTGGAGATTGGTGACTGTCGTATGACAGTAACAAGAAGTCTAGTTATTATCTCTTGATTCGGGGGATAGATGGAGATTCGTGACTGTCGTATGACAGTAACAAGAAGTCTAGTTATTATCTCTTGATTCGGGGGATAGGTGGAGATTCGTGACTGTCGTATGACAGTAACAAGAAGTCTAGTTATTATCTCTTGATTCGGGGGATAGGTGGAGATTGGTGACTGCCGTATGACAGTAACAAGAAGTCTAGTTATTATCTCTTGATTCGGGGGATAGGTGGAGATTCGTGACTGTCGTATGACAGTAACAAGAAGTCTAGTTATTATCTCTTGATTCGGGGGATAGGTGGGGATTCGTGACTGTCGTATGACAGTAACAAGAAGTCTAGTTATTATCTCTTGATTCGGGGGATAGGTGGAGATTGGTGACTGTCGTATGACAGTGACAAGAAGTCTAGTTATTATCTCTTGATTCGGGGGATAGGTGGAGATTGGTGACTGTCGTATGACAGTAACAAGAAGTCTAGTTATTATCTCTTGATTCGGGGGATAGGTGGAGATTGGTGACTGTCGTATGACAGTAACAAGAAGTCTAGTTATTATCTCTTGATTCGGGGGATAGGTGGAGATTGGTGACTGTCGTATGACAGTAACAAGAAGTCTAGTTATTATCTCTTGATTCGGGGGATAGGTGGAGATTGGTGACTGTCTTATGACAGTAACAAGAAGTCTAGTTATTATCTCTTGATTCGGGGGATAGGTGGAGATTGGTGACTGTCTTATGACAGTAACAAGAAGTCTATTTATTATCTCTTGATTCGGGGGATAGGTGGAGATTCGTGAATGTCGTATGACAGTAACAAGAAGTCTAGTTATTATCTCTTGATTCGGGGGATAGGTGGAGATTGGTGACTGTCGTATGACAGTAACAAGAAGTCTATTTATTATCTCTTGATTCGGGGGATAGGTGGAGATTGGTGACTGTCGTATGACAGTAACAAGAAGTCTAGTTATTATCTCTTGATTCGGGGGATAGGTGGAGATTGGTGACTGTCGTATGACAGTAACAAGAAGTCTAGTTATTATCTCTTGATTCGGGGGATAGGTGGAGATTGGTGACTGTCGTATGACAGTAACAAGAAGTCTAGTTATTATCTCTTGATTCGGGGGATAGGTGGAGATTGGTGACTGTCGTATGACAGTAACAAGAAGTCTAGTTATTATCTCTTGATTCGGGGGATAGGTGGAGATTGGTGACTGTCGTATGACAGTAACAAGAAGTCTAGTTATTATCTCTTGATTCGGGGGATAGGTGGAGATTGGTGACTGTCTTATGACAGTAACAAGAAGTCTAGATATTATCTCTTGATTCGGGGGATAGGTGGAGATTGGTGACTGTCTTATGACAGTAACAAGAAGTCTATTTATTATCTCTTGATTCGGGGGATAGGTGGAGATTCGTGAATGTCGTATGACAGTAACAAGAAGTCTAGTTATTATCTCTTGATTCGGGGGATAGGAGGAGATTGGTGACTGTCGTATGACAGTAACAAGAAGTCTAGTTATTATCTCTTGATTCGGGGGATAGGTGGAGATTGGTGAATGTCGTATGACAGTAACAAGAAGTCTAGTTATTATCTCTTGATTCGGGGGATAGGTGGAGATTGGTGAATGTCGTATGACAGTAACAAGAAGTCTAGTTATTATCTCTTGATTCGGGGGATAGGTGGAGATTGGTGACTGTCGTATGACAGTAACAAGAAGTCTAGTTATTATCTCTTGATTCGGGGGATAGGTGGAGATTGGTGACTGTCGTATGACAGTAACAAGAAGTCTAGTTATTATCTCTTGATTCGGGGGATAGGTGGAGATTGGTGACTGTCGTATGACAGTAACAAGAAGTCTAGTTATTATCTCTTGATTCGGGGGATAGGTGGAGATTGGTGACTGTCGTATGACAGTAACAAGAAGTCTAGTTATTATCTCTTGATTCGGGGGATAGGTGGAGATTGGTGACTGTCTTATGACAGTAACAAGAAGTCTAGTTATTATCTCTTGATTCGGGGGATAGGTGGAGATTCGTGACTGTCTTATGACAGTAACAAGAAGTCTAGTTATTATCTCTTGATTCGGGGGATAGGTGGAGATTCGTGACTGTCGTATGACAGTAACAAGAAGTCTAGTTATTATCTCTTGATTCGGGGGATAGGTGGAGATTGGTGACTGTCGTATGACAGTAACAAGAAGTCTAGTTATTATCTCTTGATTCGGGGGATAGGTGGAGATTGGTGACTGTCTTATGACAGTAACAAGAAGTCTAGTTATTATCTCTTGATTCGGGGGATAGGTGGAGATTGGTGACTGTCTTATGACAGTAACAAGAAGTCTAGTTATTATCTCTTGATTCGGGGGATAGGTGGAGATTGGTGACTGTCTTATGACAGTAACAAGAAGTCTAGTTATTATCTCTTGATTCGGGGGATAGGTGGAGATTGGTGACTGTCGTATGACAGTAACAAGAAGGCTAGTTATTATCTCTTGATTCGGGGGATAGGTGGAGATTGGTGACTGTCGTATGACAGTAACAAGAAGTCTAGTTATTATCTCTTGATTCGGGGGATAGGTGGAGATTGGTGACTGTCGTATGACAGTAACAAGAAGTCTAGTTATTATCTCTTGATTCGGGGGATAGGTGGAGATTCGTGAATGTCGTATGACAGTAACAAGAAGTCTAGTTATTATCTCTTGATTCGGGGGATAGGTGGAGATTGGTGACTGTCGTATGACAGTAACAAGAAGTCTAGTTATTATCTCTTGATTCGGGGGATAGGTGGAGATTCGTGACTGTCTTATGACAGTAACAAGAAGTCTAGTTATTATCTCTTGATTCGGGGGATAGGTGGAGATTCGTGACTGTCTTATGACAGTAACAAGAAGTCTAGTTATTATCTCTTGATTCGGGGGATAGGTGGAGATTGGTGACTGTCGTATGACAGTAACAAGAAGGCTAGTTATTATCTCTTGATTCGGGGGATAGGTGGAGATTGGTGACTGTCGTATGACAGTAACAAGAAGTCTAGTTATTATCTCTTGATTCGGGGGATAGGTGGAGATTGGTGACTGTCGTATGACAGTAACAAGAAGTCTAGTTATTATCTCTTGATTCGGGGGATAGGTGGAGATTCGTGAATGTCGTATGACAGTAACAAGAAGTCTAGTTATTATCTCTTGATTCGGGGGATAGGTGGAGATTGGTGACTGTCGTATGACAGTAACAAGAAGTCTATTTATTATCTCTTGATTCGGGGGATAGGTGGAGATTGGTGACTGTCGTATGACAGTAACAAGAAGTCTAGTTATTATCTCTTGATTCGGGGGATAGGTGGAGATTGGTGACTGTCGTATGACAGTAACAAGAAGTCTAGTTATTATCTCTTGATTCGGGGGATAGGTGGAGATTGGTGACTGTCGTATGACAGTAACAAGAAGTCTAGTTATTATCTCTTGATTCGGGGGATAGGTGGAGATTGGTGACTGTCGTATGACAGTAACAAGAAGTCTAGTTATTATCTCTTGATTCGGGGGATAGGTGGAGATTGGTGACTGTCGTATGACAGTAACAAGAAGTCTAGTTATTATCTCTTGATTCGGGGGATAGGTGGAGATTGGTGACTGTCGTATGACAGTAACAAGAAGTCTAGTTATTATCTCTTGATTCGGGGGATAGGTGGAGATTGGTGACTGTCGTATGACAGTAACAAGAAGTCTAGTTATTATCTCTTGATTCGGGGGATAGGTGGAGATTGGTGACTGTCGTATGACAGTAACAAGAAGTCTAGTTATTATCTCTTGATTCGGGGGATAGATGGAGATTCGTGACTGTCGTATGACAGTAACAAGAAGTCTAGTTATTATCTCTTGATTCGGGGGATAGGTGGAGATTCGTGACTGTCGTATGACAGTAACAAGAAGTCTAGTTATTATCTCTTGATTCGGGGGATAGGTGGAGATTGGTGACTGCCGTATGACAGTAACAAGAAGTCTAGTTATTATCTCTTGATTCGGGGGATAGGTGGAGATTCGTGACTGTCGTATGACAGTAACAAGAAGTCTAGTTATTATCTCTTGATTCGGGGGATAGGTGGGGATTCGTGACTGTCGTATGACAGTAACAAGAAGTCTAGTTATTATCTCTTGATTCGGGGGATAGGTGGAGATTGGTGACTGTCGTATGACAGTGACAAGAAGTCTAGTTATTATCTCTTGATTCGGGGGATAGGTGGAGATTGGTGACTGTCGTATGACAGTAACAAGAAGTCTAGTTATTATCTCTTGATTCGGGGGATAGGTGGAGATTGGTGACTGTCGTATGACAGTAACAAGAAGTCTAGTTATTATCTCTTGATTCGGGGGATAGGTGGAGATTGGTGACTGTCGTATGACAGTAACAAGAAGTCTAGTTATTATCTCTTGATTCGGGGGATAGGTGGAGATTGGTGACTGTCTTATGACAGTAACAAGAAGTCTAGTTATTATCTCTTGATTCGGGGGATAGGTGGAGATTGGTGACTGTCTTATGACAGTAACAAGAAGTCTATTTATTATCTCTTGATTCGGGGGATAGGTGGAGATTCGTGAATGTCGTATGACAGTAACAAGAAGTCTAGTTATTATCTCTTGATTCGGGGGATAGGTGGAGATTGGTGACTGTCGTATGACAGTAACAAGAAGTCTATTTATTATCTCTTGATTCGGGGGATAGGTGGAGATTGGTGACTGTCGTATGACAGTAACAAGAAGTCTAGTTATTATCTCTTGATTCGGGGGATAGGTGGAGATTGGTGACTGTCGTATGACAGTAACAAGAAGTCTAGTTATTATCTCTTGATTCGGGGGATAGGTGGAGATTGGTGACTGTCGTATGACAGTAACAAGAAGTCTAGTTATTATCTCTTGATTCGGGGGATAGGTGGAGATTGGTGACTGTCGTATGACAGTAACAAGAAGTCTAGTTATTATCTCTTGATTCGGGGGATAGGTGGAGATTGGTGACTGTCGTATGACAGTAACAAGAAGTCTAGTTATTATCTCTTGATTCGGGGGATAGGTGGAGATTGGTGACTGTCGTATGACAGTAACAAGAAGTCTAGTTATTATCTCTTGATTCGGGGGATAGGTGGAGATTGGTGACTGTCTTATGACAGTAACAAGAAGTCTAGATATTATCTCTTGATTCGGGGGATAGGTGGAGATTGGTGACTGTCTTATGACAGTAACAAGAAGTCTATTTATTATCTCTTGATTCGGGGGATAGGTGGAGATTCGTGAATGTCGTATGACAGTAACAAGAAGTCTAGTTATTATCTCTTGATTCGGGGGATAGGAGGAGATTGGTGACTGTCGTATGACAGTAACAAGAAGTCTAGTTATTATCTCTTGATTCGGGGGATAGGTGGAGATTGGTGAATGTCGTATGACAGTAACAAGAAGTCTAGTTATTATCTCTTGATTCGGGGGATAGGTGGAGATTGGTGAATGTCGTATGACAGTAACAAGAAGTCTAGTTATTATCTCTTGATTCGGGGGATAGGTGGAGATTGGTGACTGTCGTATGACAGTAACAAGAAGTCTAGTTATTATCTCTTGATTCGGGGGATAGGTGGAGATTGGTGACTGTCGTATGACAGTAACAAGAAGTCTAGTTATTATCTCTTGATTCGGGGGATAGGTGGAGATTGGTGACTGTCGTATGACAGTAACAAGAAGTCTAGTTATTATCTCTTGATTCGGGGGATAGGTGGAGATTGGTGACTGTCGTATGACAGTAACAAGAAGTCTAGTTATTATCTCTTGATTCGGGGGATAGGTGGAGATTGGTGACTGTCTTATGACAGTAACAAGAAGTCTAGTTATTATCTCTTGATTCGGGGGATAGGTGGAGATTCGTGACTGTCTTATGACAGTAACAAGAAGTCTAGTTATTATCTCTTGATTCGGGGGATAGGTGGAGATTCGTGACTGTCGTATGACAGTAACAAGAAGTCTAGTTATTATCTCTTGATTCGGGGGATAGGTGGAGATTGGTGACTGTCGTATGACAGTAACAAGAAGTCTAGTTATTATCTCTTGATTCGGGGGATAGGTGGAGATTGGTGACTGTCTTATGACAGTAACAAGAAGTCTAGTTATTATCTCTTGATTCGGGGGATAGGTGGAGATTGGTGACTGTCTTATGACAGTAACAAGAAGTCTAGTTATTATCTCTTGATTCGGGGGATAGGTGGAGATTGGTGACTGTCTTATGACAGTAACAAGAAGTCTAGTTATTATCTCTTGATTCGGGGGATAGGTGGAGATTGGTGACTGTCGTATGACAGTAACAAGAAGGCTAGTTATTATCTCTTGATTCGGGGGATAGGTGGAGATTGGTGACTGTCGTATGACAGTAACAAGAAGTCTAGTTATTATCTCTTGATTCGGGGGATAGGTGGAGATTGGTGACTGTCGTATGACAGTAACAAGAAGTCTAGTTATTATCTCTTGATTCGGGGGATAGGTGGAGATTCGTGAATGTCGTATGACAGTAACAAGAAGTCTAGTTATTATCTCTTGATTCGGGGGATAGGTGGAGATTGGTGACTGTCGTATGACAGTAACAAGAAGTCTAGTTATTATCTCTTGATTCGGGGGATAGGTGGAGATTGGTGAATGTCGTATGACAGTAACAAGAAGTCTAGTTATTATCTCTTGATTCGGGGGATAGGTGGAGATTGGTGACTGTCGTATGACAGTAACAAGAAGTCTATTTATTATCTCTTGATTCGGGGGATAGGTGGAGATTGGTGACTGTCGTATGACAGTAACAAGAAGTCTAGTTATTATCTCTTGATTCGGGGGATAGGTGGAGATTGGTGACTGTCGTATGACAGTAACAAGAAGTCTATTTATTATCTCTTGATTCGGGGGATAGGTGGAGATTGGTGACTGTCGTATGACAGTAACAAGAAGTCTAGTTATTATCTCTTGATTCGGGGGATAGGTGGAGATTGGTGACTGTCGTATGACAGTAACAAGAAGTCTAGTTATTATCTCTTGATTCGGGGGATAGGTGGAGATTGGTGACTGTCGTATGACAGTAACAAGAAGTCTAGTTATTATCTCTTGATTCGGGGGATAGGTGGAGATTGGTGACTGTCGTATGACAGTAACAAGAAGTCTAGTTATTATCTCTTGATTCGGGGGATAGGTGGAGATTGGTGACTGTCGTATGACAGTAACAAGAAGTCTAGTTATTATCTCTTGATTCGGGGGATAGGTGGAGATTCGTGACTGTCGTATGACAGTAACAAGAAGTCTAGTTATTATCTCTTGATTCGGGGGATAGGTGGAGATTAGTGACTGTCTTATGACAGTAACAAGAAGTCTAGTTATTATCTCTTGATTCGGGGGATAGGTGGAGATTGGTGACTGTCTTATGACAGTAACAAGAAGTCTAGTTATTATCTCTTGATTCGGGGGATAGGTGGAGATTGGTGACTGTCTTATGACAGTAACAAGAAGTCTAGTTATTATCTCTTGATTCGGGGGATAGGTGGAGATTGGTGACTGTCGTATGACAGTAACAAGAAGGCTAGTTATTATCTCTTGATTCGGGGGATAGGTGGAGATTGGTGACTGTCGTATGACAGTAACAAGAAGTCTAGTTATTATCTCTTGATTCGGGGGATAGGTGGAGATTGGTGACTGTCGTATGACAGTAACAAGAAGTCTAGTTATTATCTCTTGATTCGGGGGATAGGTGGAGATTGGTGACTGTCGTATGACAGTAACAAGAAGTCTAGTTATTATCTCTTGATTCGGGGGATAGGTGGAGATTGGTGACTGTCGTATGACAGTAACAAGAAGTCTAGTTATTATCTCTTGATTCGGGGGATAGGTGGAGATTGGTGACTGTCGTATGACAGTAACAAGAAGTCTAGTTATTATCTCTTGATTCGGGGGATAGGTGGAGATTGGTGACTGTCGTATGACAGTAACAAGAAGTCTAGTTATTATCTCTTGATTCGGGGGATAGGTGGAGATTGGTGACTGTCGTATGACAACAAGAAGTCTAGTTATTATCTCTTGATTCGGGGGATAGGTGGAGATTGGTGACTGTCGTATGACAGTAACAAGAAGTCTAGTTATTATCTCTTGATTCGGGGGATAGGTGGAGATTGGTGACTGTCGTATGACAGTAACAAGAAGTCTAGTTATTATCTCTTGATTCGGGGGATAGGTGGAGATTCGTGACTGTCGTATGACAGTAA
This sequence comes from Sipunculus nudus, assembly GCA_026874595.1. NCBI lineage: Eukaryota > Metazoa > Annelida > Sipuncula > Golfingiida > Sipunculidae > Sipunculus > Sipunculus nudus. The sequence goes on along the minus strand of CM049312.1, from coordinate 83,337,495 downwards.
CAAGAAGTCTAGTTATTATCTCTTGATTCGGGGGATAGGTGGAGATTGGTGACTGTCGTATGACAGTGACAAGAAGTCTAGTTATTATCTCTTGATTCGGGGGATAGGTGGAGATTGGTGACTGTCGTATGACAGTAACAAGAAGTCTAGTTATTATCTCTTGATTCGGGGGATAGGTGGAGATTCGTGACTGTCGTATGACAGTAACAAGAAGTCTAGTTATTATCTCTTGATTCGGGGGATAGGTGGGGATTCGTGACTGTCGTATGACAGTAACAAGAAGTCTAGTTATTATCTCTTGATTCGGGGGATAGGTGGAGATTGGTGACTGTCGTATGACAGTGACAAGAAGTCTAGTTATTATCTCTTGATTCGGGGGATAGGTGGAGATTGGTGACTGTCGTATGACAGTAACAAGAAGTCTAGTTATTATCTCTTGATTCGGGGGATAGGTGGAGATTGGTGACTGTCGTATGACAGTAACAAGAAGTCTAGTTATTATCTCTTGATTCGGAGGATAGGTGGAGATTGGTGACTGTCGTATGACAGTAACAAGAAGTCTAGTTATTATCTCTTGATTCGGGGGATAGGTGGAGATTGGTGACTGTCTTATGACAGTAACAAGAAGTCTAGTTATTATCTCTTGATTCGGGGGATAGGTGGAGATTGGTGACTGTCGTATGACAGTAACAAGAAGTCTAGTTATTATCTCTTGATTCGGGGGATAGGTGGAGATTGGTGACTGTCGTATGACAGTAACAAGAAGTCTAGTTATTATCTCTTGATTCGGGGGATAGGTGGAGATTGGTGACTGTCGTATGACAGTAACAAGAAGTCTAGTTATTATCTCTTGATTCGGGGGATAGGTGGAGATTGGTGACTGTCGTATGACAGTAACAAGAAGTCTAGTTATTATCTCTTGATTCGGGGGATAGGTGGAGATTGGTGACTGTCGTATGACAGTAACAAGAAGTCTAGTTATTATCTCTTGATTCGGGGGATAGGTGGAGATTGGTGACTGTCGTATGACAGTAACAAGAAGTCTAGTTATTATCTCTTGATTCGGGGGATAGGTGGAGATTGGTGACTGTCGTATGACAGTAACAAGAAGTCTAGTTATTATCTCTTGATTCGGGGGATAGGTGGAGATTGGTGACTGTCTTATGACAGTAACAAGAAGTCTAGTTATTATCTCTTGATTCGGGGGATAGGTGGAGATTGGTGACTGTCTTATGACAGTAACAAGAAGTCTATTTATTATCTCTTGATTCGGGGGATAGGTGGAGATTCGTGAATGTCGTATGACAGTAACAAGAAGTCTAGTTATTATCTCTTGATTCGGGGGATAGGAGGAGATTGGTGACTGTCGTATGACAGTAACAAGAAGTCTAGTTATTATCTCTTGATTCGGGGGATAGGTGGAGATTCGTGAATGTCGTATGACAGTAACAAGAAGTCTAGTTATTATCTCTTGATTCGGGGGATAGGTGGAGATTGGTGAATGTCGTATGACAGTAACAAGAAGTCTAGTTATTATCTCTTGATTCGGGGGATAGGTGGAGATTGGTGACTGTCGTATGACAGTAACAAGAAGTCTAGTTATTATCTCTTGATTCGGGGGATAGGTGGAGATTGGTGACTGTCGTATGACAGTAACAAGAAGTCTAGTTATTATCTCTTGATTCGGGGGATAGGTGGAGATTCGTGACTGTCGTATGACAGTAACAAGAAGTCTAGTTATTATCTCTTGATTCGGGGGATAGGTGGAGATTGGTGACTGTCGTATGACAGTAACAAGAAGTCTAGTTATTATCTCTTGATTCGGGGGATAGGTGGAGATTGGTGACTGTCTTATGACAGTAACAAGAAGTCTAGTTATTATCTCTTGATTCGGGGGATAGGTGGAGATTGGTGACTGTCGTATGACAGTAACAAGAAGTCTAGTTATTATCTCTTGATTCGGGGGATAGGTGGAGATTCGTGACTGTCGTATGACAGTAACAAGAAGTCTAGTTATTATCTCTTGATTCGGGGGATAGGTGGAGATTCGTGACTGTCTTATGACAGTAACAAGAAGTCTAGTTATTATCTCTTGATTCGGGGGATAGGTGGAGATTCGTGACTGTCTTATGACAGTAACAAGAAGTCTAGTTATTATCTCTTGATTCGGGGGATAGGTGGAGATTGGTGACTGTCGTATGACAGTAACAAGAAGTCTAGTTATTATCTCTTGATTCGGGGGATAGGTGGAGATTGGTGACTGTCGTATGACAGTAACAAGAAGTCTAGTTATTATCTCTTGATTCGGGGGATAGGTGGAGATTCGTGACTGTCGTATGACAGTAACAAGAAGTCTAGTTATTATCTCTTGATTCGGGGGATAGGTGGAGATTCGTGACTGTCTTATGACAGTAACAAGAATTCTAGTTATTATCTCTTGATTCGGGGGATAGGTGGAGATTGGTGACTGTCGTATGACTGCATCAAGAAGTCTAGTTATTATCTCTTGATTCGGGGGATAGGTGGAGATTGGTGACTGTCGTATGACAGTAACAAGAAGTCTAGTTATTATCTCTTGATTCGGGGGATAGGTGGAGATTGGTGACTGTCGTATGACAGTAACAAGAAGTCTAGTTATTATCTCTTGATTCGGGGGATAGGTGGAGATTGGTGACTGTCTTATGACAGTAACAAGAAGTCTAGTTATTATCTCTTGATTCGAGGGATAGGTGGAGATTGGTGACTGTCGTATGACAGTAACAAGAAGTCTAGTTATTATCTCTTGATTCGGGGGATAGGTGGAGATTGGTGACTGTCGTATGACAGTAACAAGAAGTCTAGTTATTATCTCTTGATTCGGGGGATAGGTGGAGATTGGTGACTGTCGTATGACAGTAACAAGAAGTCTAGTTATTATCTCTTGATTCGGGGGATAGGTGGAGATTGGTGACTGTCGTATGACAGTAACAAGAAGTCTAGTTATTATCTCTTGATTCGGGGGATAGGTGGAGATTGGTGACTGTCGTATGACAGTAACAAGAAGTCTAGTTATTATCTCTTGATTCGGGGGATAGGTGGAGATTGGTGACTGTCGTATGACAGTAACAAGAAGTCTAGTTATTATCTCTTGATTCGGGGGATAGGTGGAGATTGGTGACTGTCGTATGACAGAAACAAGAAGTCTAGTTATTATCTCTTGATTCGGGGGATAGGTGGAGATTGGTGACTGTCTTATGACAGTAACAAGAAGTCTAGTTATTATCTCTTGATTCGGGGGATAGGTGGAGATTGGTGACTGTCGTATGACAGTAACAAGAAGTCTAGTTATTATCTCTTGATTCGGGGGATAGGTGGAGATTGGTGACTGTCGTATGACAGTAACAAGAAGTCTAGTTATTATCTCTTGATTCGGGGGATAGGTGGAGATTGGTGACTGTCGTATGACAGTAACAAGAAGTCTAGTTATTATCTCTTGATTCGGGGGATAGGTGGAGATTGGTGACTGTCGTATGACAGTAACAAGAAGTCTAGTTATTATCTCTTGATTCGGGGGATAGGTGGAGATTGGTGACTGTCGTATGACAGTAACAAGAAGTCTAGTTATTATCTCTTGATTCGGGGGATAGGTGGAGATTGGTGACTGTCGTATGACAGTAACAAGAAGTCTAGTTATTATCTCTTGATTCGGGGGATAGGTGGAGATTGGTGACTGTCGTATGACAGTAACAAGAAGTCTAGTTATTATCTCTTGATTCGGGGGATAGGTGGAGATTGGTGACTGTCGTATGACAGAAACAAGAAGTCTAGTTATTATCTCTTGATTCGGGGGATAGGTGGAGATTGGTGACTGTCTTATGACAGTAACAAGAAGTCTAGTTATTATCTCTTGATTCGGGGGATAGGTGGAGATTGGTGACTGTCGTATGACAGTAACAAGAAGTCTAGTTATTATCTCTTGATTCGGGGGATAGGTGGAGATTGGTGACTGTCGTATGACAGTAACAAGAAGTCTAGTTATTATCTCTTGATTCGGGGGATAGGTGGAGATTGGTGACTGTCGTATGACAGTGACAAGAAGTCTAGTTATTATCTCTTGATTCGGGGGATAGGTGGAGATTGGTGACTGTCGTATGACAGTAACAAGAAGTCTAGTTATTATCTCTTGATTCGGGGGATAGGTGGAGATTGGTGACTGTCGTATGAGGGTAACAAGAAGTCTAGTTATTATCTCTTGATTCGGGGGATAGGTGGAGATTGGTGACTGTCGTATGAGGGTAACAAGAAGTCTAGTTATTATCTCTTGGTTCGGGGGATAGGTGGAGATTGGTGACTGTCGTATGACAGTAACAAGAAGTCTAGTTATTATCTCTTGATTCGGGGGATAGGTGGAGATTGGTGACTGTCGTATGACAGTAACAAGAAGTCTAGTTATTATCTCTTGATTCGGGGGATAGGTGGAGATTGGTGACTGTCGTATGACAGTAACAAGAAGTCTAGTTATTATCTCTTGATTCGGGGGATAGGTGGAGATTGGTGACTGTCGTATGACAGTAACAAGAAGTCTAGTTATTATCTCTTGATTCGGGGGATAGGTGGAGATTGGTGACTGTCGTATGACAGTAACAAGAAGTCTAGTTATTATCTCTTGATTCGGGGGATAGGTGGAGATTGGTGACTGTCGTATGACAGTAACAAGAAGTCTAGTTATTATCTCTTGATTCGGGGGATAGGTGGAGATTGGTGACTGTCGTATGACAGTAACAAGAAGTCTAGTTATTATCTCTTGATTCGGGGGATAGGTGGAGATTGGTGACTGTCGTATGACAGTAACAAGAAGTCTAGTTATTATCTCTTGATTCGGGGGATAGGTGGAGATTGGTGACTGTCTTATGACAGTAACAAGAAGTCTAGTTATTATCTCTTGATTCGGGGGATAGGTGGAGATTGGTGACTGTCGTATGACAGTAACAAGAAGTCTAGTTATTATCTCTTGATTCGGGGGATAGGTGGAGATTGGTGACTGTCGTATGACAGTAACAAGAAGTCTAGTTATTATCTCTTGATTCGGGGGATAGGTGGAGATTGGTGACTGTCGTATGACAGTAACAAGAAGTCTAGTTATTATCTCTTGATTCGGGGGATAGGTGGAGATTGGTGACTGTCGTATGACAGTAACAAGAAGTCTAGTTATTATCTCTTGATTCGGGGGATAGGTGGAGATTGGTGAATGTCGTATGACAGTAACAAGAAGTCTAGTTATTATCTCTTGATTCGGGGTATAGGTGGAGATTGGTGACTGTCGTATGACAGTGACAAGAAGTCTAGTTATTATCTCTTGATTCGGGGGATAGGTGGAGATTGGTGACTGTCGTATGACAGTGACAAGAAGTCTAGTTATTATCTCTTGATTCGGGGGATAGGTGGAGATTGGTGACTGTCGTATGACAGTAACAAGAAGTCTAGTTATTATCTCTTGATTCGGGGGATAGGTGGAGATTGGTGACTGTAGTATGACAGTAACAAGAAGTCTAGTTATTATCTCTTATTTCGGGGGATAGGTGGAGATTGGTGACTGTCGTATGACAGTAACAAGAAGTCTAGTTATTATCTCTTGATTCGGGGGATAGGTGGAGATTGGTGACTGTCGTATGACAGTAACAAGAAGTCTAGTTATTATCTCTTGATTCGGGGGATAGGTGGAGATTGGTGACTGTCGTATGACAGTAACAAGAAGTCTAGTTATTATCTCTTGATTCGGGGGATAGGTGGAGATTGGTGACTGTCGTATGACAGTAACAAGAAGTCTAGTTATTATCTCTTGATTCGGGGGATAGGTGGAGATTGGTGACTGTCGTATGACAGTAACAAGAAGTCTAGTTATTATCTCTTGATTCGGGGGATAGGTGGAGATTGGTGACTGTCGTATGACAGTAACAAGAAGTCTAGTTATTATCTCTTGATTCGGGGGATAGGTGGAGATTGGTGACTGTCGTATGACAGTAACAAGAAGTCTAGTTATTATCTCTTGATTCGGGGGATAGGTGGAGATTGGTGACTGTCGTATGACAGGAACAAGAAGTCTAGTTATTATCTCTTGATTCGGGGGATAGGTGGAGATTGGTGACTGTCGTATGACAGTAACAAGAAGTCTAGTTATTATCTCTTGATTCGGGGGATAGGTGGAGATTGGTGACTGTAGTATGACAGTAACAAGAAGTCTAGTTATTATCTCTTGATTCGGGGGATAGGTGGAGATTGGTGACTGTCGTATGACAGTAACAAGAAGTCTAGTTATTATCTCTTGATTCGGGGGATAGGTGGAGATTGGTGACTGTCGTATGACAGTAACAAGAAGTCTAGTTATTATCTCTTGATTCGGGGGATAGGTGGAGATTGGTGACTGTCGTATGACAGTAACAAGAAGTCTAGTTATTATCTCTTGATTCGGGGGATAGGTGGAGATTGGTGACTGTCGTATGACAGTAACAAGAAGTCTAGTTATTATCTCTTGATTCGGGGGATAGGTGGAGATTCGTGAATGTCGTATGACAGTAACAAGAAGTCTAGTTATTATCTCTTGATTCGGGGGATAGGTGGAGATTGGTGACTGTCGTATGACAGTAACAAGAAGTCTAGTTATTATCTCTTGATTCGGGGGATAGGTGGAGATTGGTGACTGTCGTATGACAGTAACAAGAAGTCTAGTTATTATCTCTTGATTCGGGGGATAGGTGGAGATTCGTGACTGTCGTATGACAGTAACTAGAAGTCTAGTTATTATCTCTTGATTCGGGGGATAGGTGGAGATTGGTGACTGTCGTATGACAGTGACAAGAAGTCTAGTTATTATCTCTTGATTCGGGGGATAGGTGGAGATTCGTGACTGTCGTATGACAGTGACAAGAAGTCTAGTTATTATCTCTTGATTCGGGGGATAGGTGGAGATTGGTGACTGTCGTATGACAGTAACAAGAAGTCTAGTTATTATCTCTTGATTCGGGGGATAGGTGGAGATTGGTGAATGTCGTATGACAGTAACAAGAAGTCTAGTTATTATCTCTTGATTCGGGGGATAGGTGGAGATTGGTGACTGTCGTATGAGGGTAACAAGAAGTCTAGTTATTATCTCTTGGTTCGGGGGATAGGTGGAGATTGGTGACTGTCGTATGACAGTAACAAGAAGTCTAGTTATTATCTCTTGATTCGGGGGATAGGTGGAGATTGGTGACTGTCGTATGACAGTAACAAGAAGTCTAGTTATTATCTCTTGATTCGGGGGATAGGTGGAGATTGGTGACTGTCGTATGACAGTAACAAGAAGTCTAGTTATTATCTCTTGATTCGGGGGATAGGTGGAGATTGGTGACTGTCGTATGACAGTAACAAGAAGTCTAGTTATTATCTCTTGATTCGGGGGATAGGTGGAGATTGGTGACTGTCGTATGACAGTAACAAGAAGTCTAGTTATTATCTCTTGATTCGGGGGATAGGTGGAGATTGTTGACTGTCTTATGACAGTTACAAGAAGTCTAGTTATTATCTCTTGATTCGGGGGATAGGTGGAGATTGGTGACTGTCTTATGACAGTAACAAGAAGTCTATTTATTATCTCTTGATTCGGGGGATAGGTGGAGATTCGTGAATGTCGTATGACAGTAACAAGAAGTCTAGTTATTATCTCTTGATTCGGGGGATAGGTGGAGATTGGTGACTGTCGTATGACAGTAACAAGAAGTCTATTTATTATCTCTTGATTCGGGGGATAGGTGGAGATTGGTGACTGTCGTATGACAGTAACAAGAAGTCTAGTTATTATCTCTTGATTCGGGGGATAGGTGGAGATTGGTGACTGTCTTATGACAGTAACAAGAAGTCTATTTATTATCTCTTGATTCGGGGGATAGGTGGAGATTCGTGAATGTCGTATGACAGTAACAAGAAGTCTAGTTATTATCTCTTGATTCGGGGGATAGGTGGAGATTGGTGACTGTCGTATGACAGTAACAAGAAGTCTATTTATTATCTCTTGATTCGGGGGATAGGTGGAGATTGGTGACTGTCGTATGACAGTAACAAGAAGTCTAGTTATTATCTCTTGATTCGGGGGATAGGTGGAGATTGGTGACTGTCGTATGACAGTAACAAGAAGTCTAGTTATTATCTCTTGATTCGGGGGATAGGTGGAGATTGGTGACTGTCGTATGACAGTAACAAGAAGTCTAGTTATTATCTCTTGATTCGGGGGATAGGTGGAGATTGGTGACTGTCGTATGACAGTAACAAGAAGTCTAGTTATTATCTCTTGATTCGGGGGATAGGTGGAGATTGGTGACTGTCGTATGACAGTAACAAGAAGTCTAGTTATTATCTCTTGATTCGGGGGATAGGTGGAGATTGGTGACTGTCGTATGACAGTAACAAGAAGTCTAGTTATTATCTCTTGATTCGGGGGATAGGTGGAGATTGGTGACTGTCTTATGACAGTAACAAGAAGTCTAGATATTATCTCTTGATTCGGGGGATAGGTGGAGATTGGTGACTGTCTTATGACAGTAACAAGAAGTCTATTTATTATCTCTTGATTCGGGGGATAGGTGGAGATTCGTGAATGTCGTATGACAGTAACAAGAAGTCTAGTTATTATCTCTTGATTCGGGGGATAGGAGGAGATTGGTGACTGTCGTATGACAGTAACAAGAAGTCTAGTTATTATCTCTTGATTCGGGGGATAGGTGGAGATTGGTGAATGTCGTATGACAGTAACAAGAAGTCTAGTTATTATCTCTTGATTCGGGGGATAGGTGGAGATTGGTGAATGTCGTATGACAGTAACAAGAAGTCTAGTTATTATCTCTTGATTCGGGGGATAGGTGGAGATTGGTGACTGTCGTATGACAGTAACAAGAAGTCTAGTTATTATCTCTTGATTCGGGGGATAGGTGGAGATTGGTGACTGTCGTATGACAGTAACAAGAAGTCTAGTTATTATCTCTTGATTCGGGGGATAGGTGGAGATTGGTGACTGTCGTATGACAGTAACAAGAAGTCTAGTTATTATCTCTTGATTCGGGGGATAGGTGGAGATTGGTGACTGTCGTATGACAGTAACAAGAAGTCTAGTTATTATCTCTTGATTCGGGGGATAGGTGGAGATTGGTGACTGTCTTATGACAGTAACAAGAAGTCTAGTTATTATCTCTTGATTCGGGGGATAGGTGGAGATTCGTGACTGTCTTATGACAGTAACAAGAAGTCTAGTTATTATCTCTTGATTCGGGGGATAGGTGGAGATTCGTGACTGTCGTATGACAGTAACAAGAAGTCTAGTTATTATCTCTTGATTCGGGGGATAGGTGGAGATTGGTGACTGTCGTATGACAGTAACAAGAAGTCTAGTTATTATCTCTTAATTCGGGGGATAGGTGGAGATTGGTGACTGTCTTATGACAGTAACAAGAAGTCTAGTTATTATCTCTTGATTCGGGGGATAGGTGGAGATTGGTGACTGTCTTATGACAGTAACAAGAAGTCTAGTTATTATCTCTTGATTCGGGGGATAGGTGGAGATTGGTGACTGTCTTATGACAGTAACAAGAAGTCTAGTTATTATCTCTTGATTCGGGGGATAGGTGGAGATTGGTGACTGTCGTATGACAGTAACAAGAAGGCTAGTTATTATCTCTTGATTCGGGGGATAGGTGGAGATTGGTGACTGTCGTATGACAGTAACAAGAAGTCTAGTTATTATCTCTTGATTCGGGGGATAGGTGGAGATTGGTGACTGTCGTATGACAGTAACAAGAAGTCTAGTTATTATCTCTTGATTCGGGGGATAGGTGGAGATTCGTGAATGTCGTATGACAGTAACAAGAAGTCTAGTTATTATCTCTTGATTCGGGGGATAGGTGGAGATTGGTGACTGTCGTATGACAGTAACAAGAAGTCTAGTTATTATCTCTTGATTCGGGGGATAGGTGGAGATTCGTGACTGTCTTATGACAGTAACAAGAAGTCTAGTTATTATCTCTTGATTCGGGGGATAGGTGGAGATTCGTGACTGTCTTATGACAGTAACAAGAAGTCTAGTTATTATCTCTTGATTCGGGGGATAGGTGGAGATTGGTGACTGTCGTATGACAGTAACAAGAAGGCTAGTTATTATCTCTTGATTCGGGGGATAGGTGGAGATTGGTGACTGTCGTATGACAGTAACAAGAAGTCTAGTTATTATCTCTTGATTCGGGGGATAGGTGGAGATTGGTGACTGTCGTATGACAGTAACAAGAAGTCTAGTTATTATCTCTTGATTCGGGGGATAGGTGGAGATTCGTGAATGTCGTATGACAGTAACAAGAAGTCTAGTTATTATCTCTTGATTCGGGGGATAGGTGGAGATTGGTGACTGTCGTATGACAGTAACAAGAAGTCTATTTATTATCTCTTGATTCGGGGGATAGGTGGAGATTGGTGACTGTCGTATGACAGTAACAAGAAGTCTAGTTATTATCTCTTGATTCGGGGGATAGGTGGAGATTGGTGACTGTCGTATGACAGTAACAAGAAGTCTAGTTATTATCTCTTGATTCGGGGGATAGGTGGAGATTGGTGACTGTCGTATGACAGTAACAAGAAGTCTAGTTATTATCTCTTGATTCGGGGGATAGGTGGAGATTGGTGACTGTCGTATGACAGTAACAAGAAGTCTAGTTATTATCTCTTGATTCGGGGGATAGGTGGAGATTGGTGACTGTCGTATGACAGTAACAAGAAGTCTAGTTATTATCTCTTGATTCGGGGGATAGGTGGAGATTGGTGACTGTCGTATGACAGTAACAAGAAGTCTAGTTATTATCTCTTGATTCGGGGGATAGGTGGAGATTGGTGACTGTCGTATGACAGTAACAAGAAGTCTAGTTATTATCTCTTGATTCGGGGGATAGGTGGAGATTGGTGACTGTCGTATGACAGTAACAAGAAGTCTAGTTATTATCTCTTGATTCGGGGGATAGATGGAGATTCGTGACTGTCGTATGACAGTAACAAGAAGTCTAGTTATTATCTCTTGATTCGGGGGATAGGTGGAGATTCGTGACTGTCGTATGACAGTAACAAGAAGTCTAGTTATTATCTCTTGATTCGGGGGATAGGTGGAGATTGGTGACTGCCGTATGACAGTAACAAGAAGTCTAGTTATTATCTCTTGATTCGGGGGATAGGTGGAGATTCGTGACTGTCGTATGACAGTAACAAGAAGTCTAGTTATTATCTCTTGATTCGGGGGATAGGTGGGGATTCGTGACTGTCGTATGACAGTAACAAGAAGTCTAGTTATTATCTCTTGATTCGGGGGATAGGTGGAGATTGGTGACTGTCGTATGACAGTGACAAGAAGTCTAGTTATTATCTCTTGATTCGGGGGATAGGTGGAGATTGGTGACTGTCGTATGACAGTAACAAGAAGTCTAGTTATTATCTCTTGATTCGGGGGATAGGTGGAGATTGGTGACTGTCGTATGACAGTAACAAGAAGTCTAGTTATTATCTCTTGATTCGGGGGATAGGTGGAGATTGGTGACTGTCGTATGACAGTAACAAGAAGTCTAGTTATTATCTCTTGATTCGGGGGATAGGTGGAGATTGGTGACTGTCTTATGACAGTAACAAGAAGTCTAGTTATTATCTCTTGATTCGGGGGATAGGTGGAGATTGGTGACTGTCTTATGACAGTAACAAGAAGTCTATTTATTATCTCTTGATTCGGGGGATAGGTGGAGATTCGTGAATGTCGTATGACAGTAACAAGAAGTCTAGTTATTATCTCTTGATTCGGGGGATAGGTGGAGATTGGTGACTGTCGTATGACAGTAACAAGAAGTCTATTTATTATCTCTTGATTCGGGGGATAGGTGGAGATTGGTGACTGTCGTATGACAGTAACAAGAAGTCTAGTTATTATCTCTTGATTCGGGGGATAGGTGGAGATTGGTGACTGTCGTATGACAGTAACAAGAAGTCTAGTTATTATCTCTTGATTCGGGGGATAGGTGGAGATTGGTGACTGTCGTATGACAGTAACAAGAAGTCTAGTTATTATCTCTTGATTCGGGGGATAGGTGGAGATTGGTGACTGTCGTATGACAGTAACAAGAAGTCTAGTTATTATCTCTTGATTCGGGGGATAGGTGGAGATTGGTGACTGTCGTATGACAGTAACAAGAAGTCTAGTTATTATCTCTTGATTCGGGGGATAGGTGGAGATTGGTGACTGTCGTATGACAGTAACAAGAAGTCTAGTTATTATCTCTTGATTCGGGGGATAGGTGGAGATTGGTGACTGTCTTATGACAGTAACAAGAAGTCTAGATATTATCTCTTGATTCGGGGGATAGGTGGAGATTGGTGACTGTCTTATGACAGTAACAAGAAGTCTATTTATTATCTCTTGATTCGGGGGATAGGTGGAGATTCGTGAATGTCGTATGACAGTAACAAGAAGTCTAGTTATTATCTCTTGATTCGGGGGATAGGAGGAGATTGGTGACTGTCGTATGACAGTAACAAGAAGTCTAGTTATTATCTCTTGATTCGGGGGATAGGTGGAGATTGGTGAATGTCGTATGACAGTAACAAGAAGTCTAGTTATTATCTCTTGATTCGGGGGATAGGTGGAGATTGGTGAATGTCGTATGACAGTAACAAGAAGTCTAGTTATTATCTCTTGATTCGGGGGATAGGTGGAGATTGGTGACTGTCGTATGACAGTAACAAGAAGTCTAGTTATTATCTCTTGATTCGGGGGATAGGTGGAGATTGGTGACTGTCGTATGACAGTAACAAGAAGTCTAGTTATTATCTCTTGATTCGGGGGATAGGTGGAGATTGGTGACTGTCGTATGACAGTAACAAGAAGTCTAGTTATTATCTCTTGATTCGGGGGATAGGTGGAGATTGGTGACTGTCGTATGACAGTAACAAGAAGTCTAGTTATTATCTCTTGATTCGGGGGATAGGTGGAGATTGGTGACTGTCTTATGACAGTAACAAGAAGTCTAGTTATTATCTCTTGATTCGGGGGATAGGTGGAGATTCGTGACTGTCTTATGACAGTAACAAGAAGTCTAGTTATTATCTCTTGATTCGGGGGATAGGTGGAGATTCGTGACTGTCGTATGACAGTAACAAGAAGTCTAGTTATTATCTCTTGATTCGGGGGATAGGTGGAGATTGGTGACTGTCGTATGACAGTAACAAGAAGTCTAGTTATTATCTCTTGATTCGGGGGATAGGTGGAGATTGGTGACTGTCTTATGACAGTAACAAGAAGTCTAGTTATTATCTCTTGATTCGGGGGATAGGTGGAGATTGGTGACTGTCTTATGACAGTAACAAGAAGTCTAGTTATTATCTCTTGATTCGGGGGATAGGTGGAGATTGGTGACTGTCTTATGACAGTAACAAGAAGTCTAGTTATTATCTCTTGATTCGGGGGATAGGTGGAGATTGGTGACTGTCGTATGACAGTAACAAGAAGGCTAGTTATTATCTCTTGATTCGGGGGATAGGTGGAGATTGGTGACTGTCGTATGACAGTAACAAGAAGTCTAGTTATTATCTCTTGATTCGGGGGATAGGTGGAGATTGGTGACTGTCGTATGACAGTAACAAGAAGTCTAGTTATTATCTCTTGATTCGGGGGATAGGTGGAGATTCGTGAATGTCGTATGACAGTAACAAGAAGTCTAGTTATTATCTCTTGATTCGGGGGATAGGTGGAGATTGGTGACTGTCGTATGACAGTAACAAGAAGTCTAGTTATTATCTCTTGATTCGGGGGATAGGTGGAGATTGGTGAATGTCGTATGACAGTAACAAGAAGTCTAGTTATTATCTCTTGATTCGGGGGATAGGTGGAGATTGGTGACTGTCGTATGACAGTAACAAGAAGTCTATTTATTATCTCTTGATTCGGGGGATAGGTGGAGATTGGTGACTGTCGTATGACAGTAACAAGAAGTCTAGTTATTATCTCTTGATTCGGGGGATAGGTGGAGATTGGTGACTGTCGTATGACAGTAACAAGAAGTCTATTTATTATCTCTTGATTCGGGGGATAGGTGGAGATTGGTGACTGTCGTATGACAGTAACAAGAAGTCTAGTTATTATCTCTTGATTCGGGGGATAGGTGGAGATTGGTGACTGTCGTATGACAGTAACAAGAAGTCTAGTTATTATCTCTTGATTCGGGGGATAGGTGGAGATTGGTGACTGTCGTATGACAGTAACAAGAAGTCTAGTTATTATCTCTTGATTCGGGGGATAGGTGGAGATTGGTGACTGTCGTATGACAGTAACAAGAAGTCTAGTTATTATCTCTTGATTCGGGGGATAGGTGGAGATTGGTGACTGTCGTATGACAGTAACAAGAAGTCTAGTTATTATCTCTTGATTCGGGGGATAGGTGGAGATTCGTGACTGTCGTATGACAGTAACAAGAAGTCTAGTTATTATCTCTTGATTCGGGGGATAGGTGGAGATTGGTGACTGTCGTATGACAGTGACAAGAAGTCTAGTTATTATCTCTTGTTTTGGGGGATAGGTGGAGATTGGTGACTGTCGTATGACAGTAACAAGAAGTCTAGTTATTATCTCTTGATTCGGGGGATAGGTGGAGATTGGTGACTGTCGTATGACAGTAACAAGAAGTCTAGTTATTATCTCTTGATTCGGGGGATAGGTGGGGATTGGTGACTGTCGTATGACAGTAACAAGAAGTCTAGTTATTATCTCTTGATTCGGGGGATAGGTGGAGATTGGTGACTGTCGTATGACAGTGACAAGAAGTCTAGTTATTATCTCTTGATTCGGGGGATAGGTGGAGATTGGTGACTGTCGTATGACAGTAACAAGAAGTCTAGTTATTATCTCTTGATTCGGGGGATAGGTGGAGATTGGTGACTGTCGTATGACAGTAACAAGAAGTCTAGTTATTATCTCTTGATTCGGAGGATAGGTGGAGATTGGTGACTGTCGTATGACAGTAACAAGAAGTCTAGTTATTATCTCTTGATTCGGGGGATAGGTGGAGATTAGTGACTGTCTTATGACAGTAACAAGAAGTCTAGTTATTATCTCTTGATTCGGGGGATAGGTGGAGATTGGTGACTGTCTTATGACAGTAACAAGAAGTCTAGTTATTATCTCTTGATTCGGGGGATAGGTGGAGATTGGTGACTGTCTTATGACAGTAACAAGAAGTCTAGTTATTATCTCTTGATTCGGGGGATAGGTGGAGATTGGTGACTGTCGTATGACAGTAACAAGAAGGCTAGTTATTATCTCTTGATTCGGGGGATAGGTGGAGATTGGTGACTGTCGTATGACAGTAACAAGAAGTCTAGTTATTATCTCTTGATTCGGGGGATAGGTGGAGATTGGTGACTGTCGTATGACAGTAACAAGAAGTCTAGTTATTATCTCTTGATTCGGGGGATAGGTGGAGATTGGTGACTGTCGTATGACAGTAACAAGAAGTCTAGTTATTATCTCTTGATTCGGGGGATAGGTGGAGATTGGTGACTGTCGTATGACAGTAACAAGAAGTCTAGTTATTATCTCTTGATTCGGGGGATAGGTGGAGATTGGTGACTGTCGTATGACAGTAACAAGAAGTCTAGTTATTATCTCTTGATTCGGGGGATAGGTGGAGATTGGTGACTGTCGTATGACAGTAACAAGAAGTCTAGTTATTATCTCTTGATTCGGGGGATAGGTGGAGATTGGTGACTGTCGTATGACAACAAGAAGTCTAGTTATTATCTCTTGATTCGGGGGATAGGTGGAGATTGGTGACTGTCGTATGACAGTAACAAGAAGTCTAGTTATTATCTCTTGATTCGGGGGATAGGTGGAGATTGGTGACTGTCGTATGACAGTAACAAGAAGTCTAGTTATTATCTCTTGATTCGGGGGATAGGTGGAGATTCGTGACTGTCGTATGACAGTAACAAGAAGTCTAGTTATTATCTCTTGATTCGGGGGATAGGTGGAGATTGGTGACTGTCGTATGACAGTGACAAGAAGTCTAGTTATTATCTCTTGATTCGGGGGATAGGTGGAGATTGGTGACTGTCGTATGACAGTAACAAGAAGTCTAGTTATTATCTCTTGATTCGGGGGATAGGTGGAGATTCGTGACTGTCGTATGACAGTAACAAGAAGTCTAGTTATTATCTCTTGATTCGGGGGATAGGTGGGGATTCGTGACTGTCGTATGACAGTAACAAGAAGTCTAGTTATTATCTCTTGATTCGGGGGATAGGTGGAGATTGGTGACTGTCGTATGACAGTGACAAGAAGTCTAGTTATTATCTCTTGATTCGGGGGATAGGTGGAGATTGGTGACTGTCGTATGACAGTAACAAGAAGTCTAGTTATTATCTCTTGATTCGGGGGATAGGTGGAGATTGGTGACTGTCGTATGACAGTAACAAGAAGTCTAGTTATTATCTCTTGATTCGGAGGATAGGTGGAGATTGGTGACTGTCGTATGACAGTAACAAGAAGTCTAGTTATTATCTCTTGATTCGGGGGATAGGTGGAGATTGGTGACTGTCTTATGACAGTAACAAGAAGTCTAGTTATTATCTCTTGATTCGGGGGATAGGTGGAGATTGGTGACTGTCTTATGACAGTAACAAGAAGTCTATTTATTATCTCTTGATTCGGGGGATAGGTGGAGATTGGTGACTGTCGTATGACAGTAACAAGAAGTCTAGTTATTATCTCTTGATTCGGGGGATAGGTGGAGATTGGTGACTGTCGTATGACAGTAACAAGAAGTCTAGTTATTATCTCTTGATTCGGGGGATAGGTGGAGATTGGTGACTGTCGTATGACAGTAACAAGAAGTCTAGTTATTATCTCTTGATTCGGGGGATAGGTGGAGATTGGTGACTGTCGTATGACAGTAACAAGAAGTCTAGTTATTATCTCTTGATTCGGGGGATAGGTGGAGATTGGTGACTGTCGTATGACAGTAACAAGAAGTCTAGTTATTATCTCTTGATTCGGGGGATAGGTGGAGATTGGTGACTGTCGTATGACAGTAACAAGAAGTCTAGTTATTATCTCTTGATTCGGGGGATAGGTGGAGATTGGTGACTGTCGTATGACAGTAACAAGAAGTCTAGTTATTATCTCTTGATTCGGGGGATAGGTGGAGATTGGTGACTGTCTTATGACAGTAACAAGAAGTCTAGTTATTATCTCTTGATTCGGGGGATAGGTGGAGATTGGTGACTGTCTTATGACAGTAACAAGAAGTCTATTTATTATCTCTTGATTCGGGGGATAGGTGGAGATTCGTGAATGTCGTATGACAGTAACAAGAAGTCTAGTTATTATCTCTTGATTCGGGGGATAGGAGGAGATTGGTGACTGTCGTATGACAGTAACAAGAAGTCTAGTTATTATCTCTTGATTCGGGGGATAGGTGGAGATTCGTGAATGTCGTATGACAGTAACAAGAAGTCTAGTTATTATCTCTTGATTCGGGGGATAGGTGGAGATTGGTGAATGTCGTATGACAGTAACAAGAAGTCTAGTTATTATCTCTTGATTCGGGGGATAGGTGGAGATTGGTGACTGTCGTATGACAGTAACAAGAAGTCTAGTTATTATCTCTTGATTCGGGGGATAGGTGGAGATTGGTGACTGTCGTATGACAGTAACAAGAAGTCTAGTTATTATCTCTTGATTCGGGGGATAGGTGGAGATTCGTGACTGTCGTATGACAGTAACAAGAAGTCTAGTTATTATCTCTTGATTCGGGGGATAGGTGGAGATTGGTGACTGTCGTATGACAGTAACAAGAAGTCTAGTTATTATCTCTTGATTCGGGGGATAGGTGGAGATTGGTGACTGTCTTATGACAGTAACAAGAAGTCTAGTTATTATCTCTTGATTCGGGGGATAGGTGGAGATTGGTGACTGTCGTATGACAGTAACAAGAAGTCTAGTTATTATCTCTTGATTCGGGGGATAGGTGGAGATTCGTGACTGTCGTATGACAGTAACAAGAAGTCTAGTTATTATCTCTTGATTCGGGGGATAGGTGGAGATTCGTGACTGTCTTATGACAGTAACAAGAAGTCTAGTTATTATCTCTTGATTCGGGGGATAGGTGGAGATTCGTGACTGTCTTATGACAGTAACAAGAAGTCTAGTTATTATCTCTTGATTCGGGGGATAGGTGGAGATTGGTGACTGTCGTATGACAGTAACAAGAAGTCTAGTTATTATCTCTTGATTCGGGGGATAGGTGGAGATTGGTGACTGTCGTATGACAGTAACAAGAAGTCTAGTTATTATCTCTTGATTCGGGGGATAGGTGGAGATTCGTGACTGTCGTATGACAGTAACAAGAAGTCTAGTTATTATCTCTTGATTCGGGGGATAGGTGGAGATTCGTGACTGTCTTATGACAGTAACAAGAATTCTAGTTATTATCTCTTGATTCGGGGGATAGGTGGAGATTGGTGACTGTCGTATGACTGCATCAAGAAGTCTAGTTATTATCTCTTGATTCGGGGGATAGGTGGAGATTGGTGACTGTCGTATGACAGTAACAAGAAGTCTAGTTATTATCTCTTGATTCGGGGGATAGGTGGAGATTGGTGACTGTCGTATGACAGTAACAAGAAGTCTAGTTATTATCTCTTGATTCGGGGGATAGGTGGAGATTGGTGACTGTCTTATGACAGTAACAAGAAGTCTAGTTATTATCTCTTGATTCGAGGGATAGGTGGAGATTGGTGACTGTCGTATGACAGTAACAAGAAGTCTAGTTATTATCTCTTGATTCGGGGGATAGGTGGAGATTGGTGACTGTCGTATGACAGTAACAAGAAGTCTAGTTATTATCTCTTGATTCGGGGGATAGGTGGAGATTGGTGACTGTCG
The DNA here is from genome assembly GCA_026874595.1 of Sipunculus nudus. Taxonomy (NCBI): domain Eukaryota; kingdom Metazoa; phylum Annelida; class Sipuncula; order Golfingiida; family Sipunculidae; genus Sipunculus; species Sipunculus nudus. The sequence continues at coordinate 83,318,534 of CM049312.1, read as the reverse complement.
TATGACAGTAACAAGAAGTCTAGTTATTATCTCTTGATTCGGGGGATAGGTGGAGATTGGTGACTGTCGTATGACAGTAACAAGAAGTCTAGTTATTATCTCTTGATTCGGGGGATAGGTGGAGATTGGTGACTGTCGTATGACAGTAACAAGAAGTCTAGTTATTATCTCTTGATTCGGGGGATAGGTGGAGATTGGTGACTGTCGTATGACAGTAACAAGAAGTCTAGTTATTATCTCTTGATTCGGGGGATAGGTGGAGATTGGTGACTGTCGTATGACAGAAACAAGAAGTCTAGTTATTATCTCTTGATTCGGGGGATAGGTGGAGATTGGTGACTGTCTTATGACAGTAACAAGAAGTCTAGTTATTATCTCTTGATTCGGGGGATAGGTGGAGATTGGTGACTGTCGTATGACAGTAACAAGAAGTCTAGTTATTATCTCTTGATTCGGGGGATAGGTGGAGATTGGTGACTGTCGTATGACAGTAACAAGAAGTCTAGTTATTATCTCTTGATTCGGGGGATAGGTGGAGATTGGTGACTGTCGTATGACAGTAACAAGAAGTCTAGTTATTATCTCTTGATTCGGGGGATAGGTGGAGATTGGTGACTGTCGTATGACAGTAACAAGAAGTCTAGTTATTATCTCTTGATTCGGGGGATAGGTGGAGATTGGTGACTGTCGTATGACAGTAACAAGAAGTCTAGTTATTATCTCTTGATTCGGGGGATAGGTGGAGATTGGTGACTGTCGTATGACAGTAACAAGAAGTCTAGTTATTATCTCTTGATTCGGGGGATAGGTGGAGATTGGTGACTGTCGTATGACAGTAACAAGAAGTCTAGTTATTATCTCTTGATTCGGGGGATAGGTGGAGATTGGTGACTGTCGTATGACAGAAACAAGAAGTCTAGTTATTATCTCTTGATTCGGGGGATAGGTGGAGATTGGTGACTGTCTTATGACAGTAACAAGAAGTCTAGTTATTATCTCTTGATTCGGGGGATAGGTGGAGATTGGTGACTGTCGTATGACAGTAACAAGAAGTCTAGTTATTATCTCTTGATTCGGGGGATAGGTGGAGATTGGTGACTGTCGTATGACAGTAACAAGAAGTCTAGTTATTATCTCTTGATTCGGGGGATAGGTGGAGATTGGTGACTGTCGTATGACAGTGACAAGAAGTCTAGTTATTATCTCTTGATTCGGGGGATAGGTGGAGATTGGTGACTGTCGTATGACAGTAACAAGAAGTCTAGTTATTATCTCTTGATTCGGGGGATAGGTGGAGATTGGTGACTGTCGTATGAGGGTAACAAGAAGTCTAGTTATTATCTCTTGATTCGGGGGATAGGTGGAGATTGGTGACTGTCGTATGAGGGTAACAAGAAGTCTAGTTATTATCTCTTGGTTCGGGGGATAGGTGGAGATTGGTGACTGTCGTATGACAGTAACAAGAAGTCTAGTTATTATCTCTTGATTCGGGGGATAGGTGGAGATTGGTGACTGTCGTATGACAGTAACAAGAAGTCTAGTTATTATCTCTTGATTCGGGGGATAGGTGGAGATTGGTGACTGTCGTATGACAGTAACAAGAAGTCTAGTTATTATCTCTTGATTCGGGGGATAGGTGGAGATTGGTGACTGTCGTATGACAGTAACAAGAAGTCTAGTTATTATCTCTTGATTCGGGGGATAGGTGGAGATTGGTGACTGTCGTATGACAGTAACAAGAAGTCTAGTTATTATCTCTTGATTCGGGGGATAGGTGGAGATTGGTGACTGTCGTATGACAGTAACAAGAAGTCTAGTTATTATCTCTTGATTCGGGGGATAGGTGGAGATTGGTGACTGTCGTATGACAGTAACAAGAAGTCTAGTTATTATCTCTTGATTCGGGGGATAGGTGGAGATTGGTGACTGTCGTATGACAGTAACAAGAAGTCTAGTTATTATCTCTTGATTCGGGGGATAGGTGGAGATTGGTGACTGTCTTATGACAGTAACAAGAAGTCTAGTTATTATCTCTTGATTCGGGGGATAGGTGGAGATTGGTGACTGTCGTATGACAGTAACAAGAAGTCTAGTTATTATCTCTTGATTCGGGGGATAGGTGGAGATTGGTGACTGTCGTATGACAGTAACAAGAAGTCTAGTTATTATCTCTTGATTCGGGGGATAGGTGGAGATTGGTGACTGTCGTATGACAGTAACAAGAAGTCTAGTTATTATCTCTTGATTCGGGGGATAGGTGGAGATTGGTGACTGTCGTATGACAGTAACAAGAAGTCTAGTTATTATCTCTTGATTCGGGGGATAGGTGGAGATTGGTGAATGTCGTATGACAGTAACAAGAAGTCTAGTTATTATCTCTTGATTCGGGGTATAGGTGGAGATTGGTGACTGTCGTATGACAGTGACAAGAAGTCTAGTTATTATCTCTTGATTCGGGGGATAGGTGGAGATTGGTGACTGTCGTATGACAGTGACAAGAAGTCTAGTTATTATCTCTTGATTCGGGGGATAGGTGGAGATTGGTGACTGTCGTATGACAGTAACAAGAAGTCTAGTTATTATCTCTTGATTCGGGGGATAGGTGGAGATTGGTGACTGTAGTATGACAGTAACAAGAAGTCTAGTTATTATCTCTTATTTCGGGGGATAGGTGGAGATTGGTGACTGTCGTATGACAGTAACAAGAAGTCTAGTTATTATCTCTTGATTCGGGGGATAGGTGGAGATTGGTGACTGTCGTATGACAGTAACAAGAAGTCTAGTTATTATCTCTTGATTCGGGGGATAGGTGGAGATTGGTGACTGTCGTATGACAGTAACAAGAAGTCTAGTTATTATCTCTTGATTCGGGGGATAGGTGGAGATTGGTGACTGTCGTATGACAGTAACAAGAAGTCTAGTTATTATCTCTTGATTCGGGGGATAGGTGGAGATTGGTGACTGTCGTATGACAGTAACAAGAAGTCTAGTTATTATCTCTTGATTCGGGGGATAGGTGGAGATTGGTGACTGTCGTATGACAGTAACAAGAAGTCTAGTTATTATCTCTTGATTCGGGGGATAGGTGGAGATTGGTGACTGTCGTATGACAGTAACAAGAAGTCTAGTTATTATCTCTTGATTCGGGGGATAGGTGGAGATTGGTGACTGTCGTATGACAGGAACAAGAAGTCTAGTTATTATCTCTTGATTCGGGGGATAGGTGGAGATTGGTGACTGTCGTATGACAGTAACAAGAAGTCTAGTTATTATCTCTTGATTCGGGGGATAGGTGGAGATTGGTGACTGTAGTATGACAGTAACAAGAAGTCTAGTTATTATCTCTTGATTCGGGGGATAGGTGGAGATTGGTGACTGTCGTATGACAGTAACAAGAAGTCTAGTTATTATCTCTTGATTCGGGGGATAGGTGGAGATTGGTGACTGTCGTATGACAGTAACAAGAAGTCTAGTTATTATCTCTTGATTCGGGGGATAGGTGGAGATTGGTGACTGTCGTATGACAGTAACAAGAAGTCTAGTTATTATCTCTTGATTCGGGGGATAGGTGGAGATTGGTGACTGTCGTATGACAGTAACAAGAAGTCTAGTTATTATCTCTTGATTCGGGGGATAGGTGGAGATTCGTGAATGTCGTATGACAGTAACAAGAAGTCTAGTTATTATCTCTTGATTCGGGGGATAGGTGGAGATTGGTGACTGTCGTATGACAGTAACAAGAAGTCTAGTTATTATCTCTTGATTCGGGGGATAGGTGGAGATTGGTGACTGTCGTATGACAGTAACAAGAAGTCTAGTTATTATCTCTTGATTCGGGGGATAGGTGGAGATTCGTGACTGTCGTATGACAGTAACTAGAAGTCTAGTTATTATCTCTTGATTCGGGGGATAGGTGGAGATTGGTGACTGTCGTATGACAGTGACAAGAAGTCTAGTTATTATCTCTTGATTCGGGGGATAGGTGGAGATTCGTGACTGTCGTATGACAGTGACAAGAAGTCTAGTTATTATCTCTTGATTCGGGGGATAGGTGGAGATTGGTGACTGTCGTATGACAGTAACAAGAAGTCTAGTTATTATCTCTTGATTCGGGGGATAGGTGGAGATTGGTGAATGTCGTATGACAGTAACAAGAAGTCTAGTTATTATCTCTTGATTCGGGGGATAGGTGGAGATTGGTGACTGTCGTATGAGGGTAACAAGAAGTCTAGTTATTATCTCTTGGTTCGGGGGATAGGTGGAGATTGGTGACTGTCGTATGACAGTAACAAGAAGTCTAGTTATTATCTCTTGATTCGGGGGATAGGTGGAGATTGGTGACTGTCGTATGACAGTAACAAGAAGTCTAGTTATTATCTCTTGATTCGGGGGATAGGTGGAGATTGGTGACTGTCGTATGACAGTAACAAGAAGTCTAGTTATTATCTCTTGATTCGGGGGATAGGTGGAGATTGGTGACTGTCGTATGACAGTAACAAGAAGTCTAGTTATTATCTCTTGATTCGGGGGATAGGTGGAGATTGGTGACTGTCGTATGACAGTAACAAGAAGTCTAGTTATTATCTCTTGATTCGGGGGATAGGTGGAGATTGTTGACTGTCTTATGACAGTTACAAGAAGTCTAGTTATTATCTCTTGATTCGGGGGATAGGTGGAGATTGGTGACTGTCGTATGACAGTAACAAGAAGTCTAGTTATTATCTCTTGATTCGGGGGATAGGTGGAGATTGGTGACTGTCGTATGACAGTAACAAGAAGTCTAGTTATTATCTCTTGATTCGGGGGATAGGTGGAGATTGGTGACTGTCGTATGACAGTAACAAGAAGTCTAGTTATTATCTCTTGATTCGGGGGATAGGTGGAGATTGGTGACTGTCGTATGACAGTAACAAGAAGTCTAGTTATTATCTCTTGATTCGGGGGATAGGTGGAGATTGGTGACTGTCGTATGACAACAAGAAGTCTAGTTATTATCTCTTGATTCGGGGGATAGGTGGAGATTGGTGACTGTCGTATGACAGTAACAAGAAGTCTAGTTATTATCTCTTGATTCGGGGGATAGGTGGAGATTGGTGACTGTCGTATGACAGTAACAAGAAGTCTAGTTATTATCTCTTGATTCGGGGGATAGGTGGAGATTCGTGACTGTCGTATGACAGTAACAAGAAGTCTAGTTATTATCTCTTGATTCGGGGGATAGGTGGAGATTGGTGACTGTCGTATGACAGTGACAAGAAGTCTAGTTATTATCTCTTGATTCGGGGGATAGGTGGAGATTGGTGACTGTCGTATGACAGTAACAAGAAGTCTAGTTATTATCTCTTGATTCGGGGGATAGGTGGAGATTCGTGACTGTCGTATGACAGTAACAAGAAGTCTAGTTATTATCTCTTGATTCGGGGGATAGGTGGGGATTCGTGACTGTCGTATGACAGTAACAAGAAGTCTAGTTATTATCTCTTGATTCGGGGGATAGGTGGAGATTGGTGACTGTCGTATGACAGTGACAAGAAGTCTAGTTATTATCTCTTGATTCGGGGGATAGGTGGAGATTGGTGACTGTCGTATGACAGTAACAAAAAGTCTAGTTATTATCTCTTGATTCGGGGGATAGGTGGAGATTGGTGACTGTCGTATGACAGTAACAAGAAGTCTAGTTATTATCTCTTGATTCGGAGGATAGGTGGAGATTGGTGACTGTCGTATGACAGTAACAAGAAGTCTAGTTATTATCTCTTGATTCGGGGGATAGGTGGAGATTGGTGACTGTCTTATGACAGTAACAAGAAGTCTAGTTATTATCTCTTGATTCGGGGGATAGGTGGAGATTGGTGACTGTCTTATGACAGTAACAAGAAGTCTATTTATTATCTCTTGATTCGGGGGATAGGTGGAGATTGGTGACTGTCGTATGACAGTAACAAGAAGTCTAGTTATTATCTCTTGATTCGGGGGATAGGTGGAGATTGGTGACTGTCGTATGACAGTAACAAGAAGTCTAGTTATTATCTCTTGATTCGGGGGATAGGTGGAGATTGGTGACTGTCGTATGACAGTAACAAGAAGTCTAGTTATTATCTCTTGATTCGGGGGATAGGTGGAGATTGGTAACTGTCGTATGACAGTAACAAGAAGTCTAGTTATTATCTCTTGATTCGGGGGATAGGTGGAGATTGGTGACTGTCGTATGACAGTAACAAGAAGTCTAGTTATTATCTCTTGATTCGGGGGATAGGTGGAGATTGGTGACTGTCGTATGACAGTAACAAGAAGTCTAGTTATTATCTCTTGATTCGGGGGATAGGTGGAGATTGGTGACTGTCTTATGACAGTAACAAGAAGTCTAGTTATTATCTCTTGATTCGGGGGATAGGTGGAGATTGGTGACTGTCTTATGACAGTAACAAGAAGTCTATTTATTATCTCTTGATTCGGGGGATAGGTGGAGATTCGTGAATGTCGTATGACAGTAACAAGAAGTCTAGTTATTATCTCTTGATTCGGGGGATAGGTGGAGATTGGTGACTGTCGTATGACAGTGACAAGAAGTCTAGTTATTATCTCTTGATTCGGGGGATAGGTGGAGATTGGTGACTGTCGTATGACAGTAACAAGAAGTCTAGTTATTATCTCTTGATTCGGGGGATAGGTGGAGATTGGTGAATGTCGTATGACAGTAACAAGAAGTCTAGTTATTATCTCTTGATTCGGGGGATAGGTGGAGATTGGTGAATGTCGTATGACAGTAACAAGAAGTCTAGTTATTATCTCTTGATTCGGGGGATAGGTGGAGATTGGTGACTGTCGTATGACAGTAACAAGAAGTCTAGTTATTATCTCTTGATTCGGGGGATAGGTGGAGATTGGTGACTGTCGTATGACAGTAACAAGAAGTCTAGTTATTATCTCTTGATTCGGGGGATAGGTGGAGATTGGTGACTGTCGTATGACAGTAACAAGAAGTCTAGTTATTATCTCTTGATTCGGGGGATAGGTGGAGATTGGTGACTGTCGTATGACAGTAACAAGAAGTCTAGTTATTATCTCTTGATTCGGGGGATAGGTGGAGATTGGTGACTGTCTTATGACAGTAACAAGAAGTCTAGTTATTATCTCTTGATTCGGGGGATAGGTGGAGATTCGTGACTGTCTTATGACAGTAACAAGAAGTCTAGTTATTATCTCTTGATTCGGGGGATAGGTGGAGATTCGTGACTGTCGTATGACAGTAACAAGAAGTCTAGTTATTATCTCTTGATTCGGGGGATAGGTGGAGATTGGTGACTGTCGTATGACAGTAACAAGAAGTCTAGTTATTATCTCTTGATTCGGGGGATAGGTGGAGATTGGTGACTGTCTTATGACAGTAACAAGAAGTCTAGTTATTATCTCTTGATTCGGGGGATAGGTGGAGATTGGTGACTGTCTTATGACAGTAACAAGAAGTCTAGTTATTATCTCTTGATTCGGGGGATAGGTGGAGATTGGTGACTGTCTTATGACAGTAACAAGAAGTCTAGTTATTATCTCTTGATTCGGGGGATAGGTGGAGATTGGTGACTGTCGTATGACAGTAACAAGAAGGCTAGTTATTATCTCTTGATTCGGGGGATAGGTGGAGATTGGTGACTGTCGTATGACAGTAACAAGAAGTCTAGTTATTATCTCTTGATTCGGGGGATAGGTGGAGATTGGTGACTGTCGTATGACAGTAACAAGAAGTCTAGTTATTATCTCTTGATTCGGGGGATAGGTGGAGATTCGTGAATGTCGTATGACAGTAACAAGAAGTCTAGTTATTATCTCTTGATTCGGGGGATAGGTGGAGATTGGTGACTGTCGTATGACAGTAACAAGAAGTCTAGTTATTATCTCTTGATTCGGGGGATAGGTGGAGATTGGTGAATGTCGTATGACAGTAACAAGAAGTCTAGTTATTATCTCTTGATTCGGGGGATAGGTGGAGATTGGTGACTGTCGTATGACAGTAACAAGAAGTCTATTTATTATCTCTTGATTCGGGGGATAGGTGGAGATTGGTGACTGTCGTATGACAGTAACAAGAAGTCTAGTTATTATCTCTTGATTCGGGGGATAGGTGGAGATTGGTGACTGTCGTATGACAGTAACAAGAAGTCTATTTATTATCTCTTGATTCGGGGGATAGGTGGAGATTGGTGACTGTCGTATGACAGTAACAAGAAGTCTAGTTATTATCTCTTGATTCGGGGGATAGGTGGAGATTGGTGACTGTCGTATGACAGTAACAAGAAGTCTAGTTATTATCTCTTGATTCGGGGGATAGGTGGAGATTGGTGACTGTCGTATGACAGTAACAAGAAGTCTAGTTATTATCTCTTGATTCGGGGGATAGGTGGAGATTGGTGACTGTCGTATGACAGTAACAAGAAGTCTAGTTATTATCTCTTGATTCGGGGGATAGGTGGAGATTGGTGACTGTCGTATGACAGTAACAAGAAGTCTAGTTATTATCTCTTGATTCGGGGGATAGGTGGAGATTGGTGACTGTCGTATGACAGTAACAAGAAGTCTAGTTATTATCTCTTGATTCGGGGGATAGGTGGAGATTGGTGACTGTCGTATGACAGTAACAAGAAGTCTAGTTATTATCTCTTGATTCGGGGGATAGGTGGAGATTGGTGACTGTCGTATGACAGTAACAAGAAGTCTAGTTATTATCTCTTGATTCGGGGGATAGGTGGAGATTGGTGACTGTCGTATGACAGTGACAAGAAGTCTAGTTATTATCTCTTGATTCGGGGGATAGGTGGAGATTGGTGACTGTCGTATGACAGTAACAAGAAGTCTAGTTATTATCTCTTGATTCGGGGGATAGGTGGAGATTGGTGACTGTCGTATGACAGTAACAAGAAGTCTAGTTATTATCTCTTGATTCGGGGGATAGGTGGGGATTGGTGACTGTCGTATGACAGTAACAAGAAGTCTAGTTATTATCTCTTGATTCGGGGGATAGGTGGAGATTGGTGACTGTCGTATGACAGTGACAAGAAGTCTAGTTATTATCTCTTGATTCGGGGGATAGGTGGAGATTGGTGACTGTCGTATGACAGTAACAAGAAGTCTAGTTATTATCTCTTGATTCGGGGGATAGGTGGAGATTGGTGACTGTCGTATGACAGTAACAAGAAGTCTAGTTATTATCTCTTGATTCGGAGGATAGGTGGAGATTGGTGACTGTCGTATGACAGTAACAAGAAGTCTAGTTATTATCTCTTGATTCGGGGGATAGGTGGAGATTGGTGACTGTCTTATGACAGTAACAAGAAGTCTAGTTATTATCTCTTGATTCGGGGGATAGGTGGAGATTGGTGACTGTCTTATGACAGTAACAAGAAGTCTAGTTATTATCTCTTGATTCGGGGGATAGGTGGAGATTGGTGACTGTCTTATGACAGTAACAAGAAGTCTAGTTATTATCTCTTGATTCGGGGGATAGGTGGAGATTGGTGACTGTCGTATGACAGTAACAAGAAGGCTAGTTATTATCTCTTGATTCGGGGGATAGGTGGAGATTGGTGACTGTCGTATGACAGTAACAAGAAGTCTAGTTATTATCTCTTGATTCGGGGGATAGGTGGAGATTGGTGACTGTCGTATGACAGTAACAAGAAGTCTAGTTATTATCTCTTGATTCGGGGGATAGGTGGAGATTGGTGACTGTCGTATGACAGTAACAAGAAGTCTAGTTATTATCTCTTGATTCGGGGGATAGGTGGAGATTGGTGACTGTCGTATGACAGTAACAAGAAGTCTAGTTATTATCTCTTGATTCGGGGGATAGGTGGAGATTGGTGACTGTCGTATGACAGTAACAAGAAGTCTAGTTATTATCTCTTGATTCGGGGGATAGGTGGAGATTGGTGACTGTCGTATGACAGTAACAAGAAGTCTAGTTATTATCTCTTGATTCGGGGGATAGGTGGAGATTGGTGACTGTCGTATGACAACAAGAAGTCTAGTTATTATCTCTTGATTCGGGGGATAGGTGGAGATTGGTGACTGTCGTATGACAGTAACAAGAAGTCTAGTTATTATCTCTTGATTCGGGGGATAGGTGGAGATTGGTGACTGTCGTATGACAGTAACAAGAAGTCTAGTTATTATCTCTTGATTCGGGGGATAGGTGGAGATTCGTGACTGTCGTATGACAGTAACAAGAAGTCTAGTTATTATCTCTTGATTCGGGGGATAGGTGGAGATTGGTGACTGTCGTATGACAGTGACAAGAAGTCTAGTTATTATCTCTTGATTCGGGGGATAGGTGGAGATTGGTGACTGTCGTATGACAGTAACAAGAAGTCTAGTTATTATCTCTTGATTCGGGGGATAGGTGGAGATTCGTGACTGTCGTATGACAGTAACAAGAAGTCTAGTTATTATCTCTTGATTCGGGGGATAGGTGGGGGTTCGTGACTGTCGTATGACAGTAACAAGAAGTCTAGTTATTATCTCTTGATTCGGGGGATAGGTGGAGATTGGTGACTGTCGTATGACAGTGACAAGAAGTCTAGTTATTATCTCTTGATTCGGGGGATAGGTGGAGATTGGTGACTGTCGTATGACAGTAACAAGAAGTCTAGTTATTATCTCTTGATTCGGGGGATAGGTGGAGATTGGTGACTGTCGTATGACAGTAACAAGAAGTCTAGTTATTATCTCTTGATTCGGAGGATAGGTGGAGATTGGTGACTGTCGTATGACAGTAACAAGAAGTCTAGTTATTATCTCTTGATTCGGGGGATAGGTGGAGATTGGTGACTGTCTTATGACAGTAACAAGAAGTCTAGTTATTATCTCTTGATTCGGGGGATAGGTGGAGATTGGTGACTGTCTTATGACAGTAACAAGAAGTCTATTTATTATCTCTTGATTCGGGGGATAGGTGGAGATTGGTGACTGTCGTATGACAGTAACAAGAAGTCTAGTTATTATCTCTTGATTCGGGGGATAGGTGGAGATTGGTGACTGTCGTATGACAGTAACAAGAAGTCTAGTTATTATCTCTTGATTCGGGGGATAGGTGGAGATTGGTGACTGTCGTATGACAGTAACAAGAAGTCTAGTTATTATCTCTTGATTCGGGGGATAGGTGGAGATTGGTGACTGTCGTATGACAGTAACAAGAAGTCTAGTTATTATCTCTTGATTCGGGGGATAGGTGGAGATTGGTGACTGTCGTATGACAGTAACAAGAAGTCTAGTTATTATCTCTTGATTCGGGGGATAGGTGGAGATTGGTGACTGTCGTATGACAGTAACAAGAAGTCTAGTTATTATCTCTTGATTCGGGGGATAGGTGGAGATTGGTGACTGTCGTATGACAGTAACAAGAAGTCTAGTTATTATCTCTTGATTCGGGGGATAGGTGGAGATTGGTGACTGTCTTATGACAGTAACAAGAAGTCTAGTTATTATCTCTTGATTCGGGGGATAGGTGGAGATTGGTGACTGTCTTATGACAGTAACAAGAAGTCTATTTATTATCTCTTGATTCGGGGGATAGGTGGAGATTCGTGAATGTCGTATGACAGTAACAAGAAGTCTAGTTATTATCTCTTGATTCGGGGGATAGGAGGAGATTGGTGACTGTCGTATGACAGTAACAAGAAGTCTAGTTATTATCTCTTGATTCGGGGGATAGGTGGAGATTCGTGAATGTCGTATGACAGTAACAAGAAGTCTAGTTATTATCTCTTGATTCGGGGGATAGGTGGAGATTGGTGAATGTCGTATGACAGTAACAAGAAGTCTAGTTATTATCTCTTGATTCGGGGGATAGGTGGAGATTGGTGACTGTCGTATGACAGTAACAAGAAGTCTAGTTATTATCTCTTGATTCGGGGGATAGGTGGAGATTGGTGACTGTCGTATGACAGTAACAAGAAGTCTAGTTATTATCTCTTGATTCGGGGGATAGGTGGAGATTCGTGACTGTCGTATGACAGTAACAAGAAGTCTAGTTATTATCTCTTGATTCGGGGGATAGGTGGAGATTGGTGACTGTCGTATGACAGTAACAAGAAGTCTAGTTATTATCTCTTGATTCGGGGGATAGGTGGAGATTGGTGACTGTCTTATGACAGTAACAAGAAGTCTAGTTATTATCTCTTGATTCGGGGGATAGGTGGAGATTGGTGACTGTCGTATGACAGTAACAAGAAGTCTAGTTATTATCTCTTGATTCGGGGGATAGATGGAGATTCGTGACTGTCGTATGACAGTAACAAGAAGTCTAGTTATTATCTCTTGATTCGGGGGATAGGTGGAGATTCGTGACTGTCTTATGACAGTAACAAGAAGTCTAGTTATTATCTCTTGATTCGGGGGATAGGTGGAGATTCGTGACTGTCTTATGACAGTAACAAGAAGTCTAGTTATTATCTCTTGATTCGGGGGATAGGTGGAGATTGGTGACTGTCGTATGACAGTAACAAGAAGTCTAGTTATTATCTCTTGATTCGGGGGATAGGTGGAGATTGGTGACTGTCGTATGACAGTAACAAGAAGTCTAGTTATTATCTCTTGATTCGGGGGATAGGTGGAGATTGGTGACTGTCGTATGACAGTAACAAGAAGTCTAGTTATTATCTCTTGATTCGGGGGATAGGTGGAGATTCGTGACTGTCTTATGACAGTAACAAGAAGTCTAGTTATTATCTCTTGATTCGGGGGATAGGTGGAGATTGGTGACTGTCGTATGACTGCAACAAGAAGTCTAGTTATTATCTCTTGATTCGGGGGATAGGTGGAGATTGGTGACTGTCGTATGACAGTAACAAGAAGTCTAGTTATTATCTCTTGATTCGGGGGATAGGTGGAGATTGGTGACTGTCGTATGACAGTAACAAGAAGTCTAGTTATTATCTCTTGATTCGGGGGATAGGTGGAGATTGGTGACTGTCTTATGACAGTAACAAGAAGTCTAGTTATTATCTCTTGATTCGGGGGATAGGTGGAGATTGGTGACTGTCGTATGACAGTAACAAGAAGTCTAGTTATTATCTCTTGATTCGGGGGATAGGTGGAGATTGGTGACTGTCGTATGACAGTAACAAGAAGTCTAGTTATTATCTCTTGATTCGGGGGATAGGTGGAGATTGGTGACTGTCGTATGACAGTAACAAGAAGTCTAGTTATTATCTCTTGATTCGGGGGATAGGTGGAGATTGGTGACTGTCGTATGACAGTAACAAGAAGTCTAGTTATTATCTCTTGATTCGGGGGATAGGTGGAGATTGGTGACTGTCGTATGACAGTAACAAGAAGTCTAGTTATTATCTCTTGATTCGGGGGATAGGTGGAGATTGGTGACTGTCGTATGACAGTTACAAGAAGTCTAGTTATTATCTCTTGATTCGGGGGATAGGTGGAGATTGGTGACTGTCGTATGACAGAAACAAGAAGTCTAGTTATTATCTCTTGATTCGGGGGATAGGTGGAGATTGGTGACTGTCTTATGACAGTAACAAGAAGTCTAGTTATTATCTCTTGATTCGGGGGATAGGTGGAGATTGGTGACTGTCGTATGACAGTAACAAGAAGTCTAGTTATTATCTCTTGATTCGGGGGATAGGTGGAGATTGGTGACTGTCGTATGACAGTAACAAGAAGTCTAGTTATTATCTCTTGATTCGGGGGATAGGTGGAGATTGGTGACTGTCGTATGACAGTAACAAGAAGTCTAGTTATTATCTCTTGATTCGGGGGATAGGTGGAGATTGGTGACTGTCGTATGACAGTAACAAGAAGTCTAGTTATTATCTCTTGATTCGGGGGATAGGTGGAGATTGGTGACTGTCGTATGACAGTAACAAGAAGTCTAGTTATTATCTCTTGATTCGGGGGATAGGTGGAGATTGGTGACTGTCGTATGACAGTAACAAGAAGTCTAGTTATTATCTCTTGATTCGGGGGATAGGTGGAGATTGGTGACTGTCGTATGACAGTAACAAGAAGTCTAGTTATTATCTCTTGATTCGGGGGATAGGTGGAGATTGGTGACTGTCGTATGACAGAAACAAGAAGTCTAGTTATTATCTCTTGATTCGGGGGATAGGTGGAGATTGGTGACTGTCTTATGACAGTAACAAGAAGTCTAGTTATTATCTCTTGATTCGGGGGATAGGTGGAGATTGGTGACTGTCGTATGACAGTAACAAGAAGTCTAGTTATTATCTCTTGATTCGGGGGATAGGTGGAGATTGGTGACTGTCGTATGACAGTAACAAGAAGTCTAGTTATTATCTCTTGATTCGGGGGATAGGTGGAGATTGGTGACTGTCGTATGACAGTGACAAGAAGTCTAGTTATTATCTCTTGATTCGGGGGATAGGTGGAGATTGGTGACTGTCGTATGACAGTAACAAGAAGTCTAGTTATTATCTCTTGATTCGGGGGATAGGTGGAGATTGGTGACTGTCGTATGAGGGTAACAAGAAGTCTAGTTATTATCTCTTGATTCGGGGGATAGGTGGAGATTGGTGACTGTCGTATGACAGTAACAAGAAGTCTAGTTATTATCTCTTGGTTCGGGGGATAGGTGGAGATTGGTGACTGTCGTATGACAGTAACAAGAAGTCTAGTTATTATCTCTTGATTCGGGGGATAGGTGGAGATTGGTGACTGTCGTATGACAGTAACAAGAAGTCTAGTTATTATCTCTTGATTCGGGGGATAGGTGGAGATTGGTGACTGTCGTATGACAGTAACAAGAAGTCTAGTTATTATCTCTTGATTCGGGGGATAGGTGGAGATTGGTGACTGTCGTATGACAGTAACAAGAAGTCTAGTTATTATCTCTTGATTCGGGGGATAGGTGGAGATTGGTGACTGTCGTATGACAGTAACAAGAAGTCTAGTTATTATCTCTTGATTCGGGGGATAGGTGGAGATTGGTGACTGTCGTATGACAGTAACAAGAAGTCTAGTTATTATCTCTTGATTCGGGGGATAGGTGGAGATTGGTGACTGTCGTATGACAGTAACAAGAAGTCTAGTTATTATCTCTTGATTCGGGGGATAGGTGGAGATTGGTGACTGTCGTATGACAGTAACAAGAAGTCTAGTTATTATCTCTTGATTCGGGGGATAGGTGGAGATTGGTGACTGTCTTATGACAGTAACAAGAAGTCTAGTTATTATCTCTTGATTCGGGGGATAGGTGGAGATTGGTGACTGTCGTATGACAGTAACAAGAAGTCTAGTTATTATCTCTTGATTCGGGGGATAGGTGGAGATTGGTGACTGTCGTATGACAGTAACAAGAAGTCTAGTTATTATCTCTTGATTCGGGGGATAGGTGGAGATTGGTGACTGTCGTATGACAGTAACAAGAAGTCTAGTTATTATCTCTTGATTCGGGGGATAGGTGGAGATTGGTGACTGTCGTATGACAGTAACAAGAAGTCTAGTTATTATCTCTTGATTCGGGGGATAGGTGGAGATTGGTGAATGTCGTATGACAGTAACAAGAAGTCTAGTTATTATCTCTTGATTCGGGGTATAGGTGGAGATTGGTGACTGTCGTATGACAGTGACAAGAAGTCTAGTTATTATCTCTTGATTCGGGGGATAGGTGGAGATTGGTGACTGTCGTATGACAGTGACAAGAAGTCTAGTTATTATCTCTTGATTCGGGGGATAGGTGGAGATTGGTGACTGTCGTATGACAGTAACAAGAAGTCTAGTTATTATCTCTTGATTCGGGGGATAGGTGGAGATTGGTGACTGTAGTATGACAGTAACAAGAAGTCTAGTTATTATCTCTTATTTCGGGGGATAGGTGGAGATTGGTGACTGTCGTATGACAGTAACAAGAAGTCTAGTTATTATCTCTTGATTCGGGGGATAGGTGGAGATTGGTGACTGTCGTATGACAGTAACAAGAAGTCTAGTTATTATCTCTTGATTCGGGGGATAGGTGGAGATTGGTGACTGTCGTATGACAGTAACAAGAAGTCTAGTTATTATCTCTTGATTCGGGGGATAGGTGGAGATTGGTGACTGTCGTATGACAGTAACAAGAAGTCTAGTTATTATCTCTTGATTCGGGGGATAGGTGGAGATTGGTGACTGTCGTATGACAGTAACAAGAAGTCTAGTTATTATCTCTTGATTCGGGGGATAGGTGGAGATTGGTGACTGTCGTATGACAGTAACAAGAAGTCTAGTTATTATCTCTTGATTCGGGGGATAGGTGGAGATTGGTGACTGTCGTATGACAGTAACAAGAAGTCTAGTTATTATCTCTTGATTCGGGGGATAGGTGGAGATTGGTGACTGTCGTATGACAGGAACAAGAAGTCTAGTTATTATCTCTTGATTCGGGGGATAGGTGGAGATTGGTGACTGTCGTATGACAGTAACAAGAAGTCTAGTTATTATCTCTTGATTCGGGGGATAGGTGGAGATTGGTGACTGTAGTATGACAGTAACAAGAAGTCTAGTTATTATCTCTTGATTCGGGGGATAGGTGGAGATTGGTGACTGTCGTATGACAGTAACAAGAAGTCTAGTTATTATCTCTTGATTCGGGGGATAGGTGGAGATTGGTGACTGTCTATGACAGTAACAAGAAGTCTAGTTATTATCTCTTGATTCGGGGGATAGGTGGAGATTGGTGACTGTCGTATGACAGTAACAAGAAGTCTAGTTATTATCTCTTGATTCGGGGGATAGGTGGAGATTGGTGACTGTCGTATGACAGTAACAAGAAGTCTAGTTATTATCTCTTGATTCGGGGGATAGGTGGAGATTGGTGACTGTCGTATGACAGTAACAAGAAGTCTAGTTATTATCTCTTGATTCGGGGGATAGGTGGAGATTGGTGACTGTCGTATGACAGTAACAAGAAGTCTAGTTATTATCTCTTGATTCGGGGGATAGGTGGAGATTGGTGACTGTCGTATGACAGTAACAAGAAGTCTAGTTATTATCTCTTGATTCGGGGGATAGGTGGAGATTCGTGACTGTCGTATGACAGTAACTAGAAGTCTAGTTATTATCTCTTGATTCGGGGGATAGGTGGAGATTGGTGACTGTCGTATGACAGTGACAAGAAGTCTAGTTATTATCTCTTGATTCGGGGGATAGGTGGAGATTCGTGACTGTCGTATGACAGTGACAAGAAGTCTAGTTATTATCTCTTGATTCGGGGGATAGGTGGAGATTGGTGACTGTCGTATGACAGTAACAAGAAGTCTAGTTATTATCTCTTGATTCGGGGGATAGGTGGAGATTGGTGAATGTCGTATGACAGTAACAAGAAGTCTAGTTATTATCTCTTGATTCGGGGGATAGGTGGAGATTGGTGACTGTCGTATGAGGGTAACAAGAAGTCTAGTTATTATCTCTTGGTTCGGGGGATAGGTGGAGATTGGTGACTGTCGTATGACAGTAACAAGAAGTCTAGTTATTATCTCTTGATTCGGGGGATAGGTGGAGATTGGTGACTGTCGTATGACAGTAACAAGAAGTCTAGTTATTATCTCTTGATTCGGGGGATAGGTGGAGATTGGTGACTGTCGTATGACAGTAACAAGAAGTCTAGTTATTATCTCTTGATTCGGGGGATAGGTGGAGATTGGTGACTGTCGTATGACAGTAACAAGAAGTCTAGTTATTATCTCTTGATTCGGGGGATAGGTGGAGATTGGTGACTGTCGTATGACAGTAACAAGAAGTCTAGTTATTATCTCTTGATTCGGGGGATAGGTGGAGATTGTTGACTGTCTTATGACAGTTACAAGAAGTCTAGTTATTATCTCTTGATTCGGGGGATAGGTGGAGATTGGTGACTGTCGTATGACAGTAACAAGAAGTCTAGTTATTATCTCTTGATTCGGGGGATAGGTGGAGATTGGTGACTGTCGTATGACAGTAACAAGAAGTCTAGTTATTATCTCTTGATTCGGGGGATAGGTGGAGATTGGTGACTGTCGTATGACAGTAACAAGAAGTCTAGTTATTATCTCTTGATTCGGGGGATAGGTGGAGATTGGTGACTGTCGTATGACAGTAACAAGAAGTCTAGTTATTATCTCTTGATTCGGGGGATAGGTGGAGATTGGTGACTGTCGTATGACAACAAGAAGTCTAGTTATTATCTCTTGATTCGGGGGATAGGTGGAGATTGGTGACTGTCGTATGACAGTAACAAGAAGTCTAGTTATTATCTCTTGATTCGGGGGATAGGTGGAGATTGGTGACTGTCGTATGACAGTAACAAGAAGTCTAGTTATTATCTCTTGATTCGGGGGATAGGTGGAGATTGGTGACTGTCGTATGACAGTAACAAGAAGTCTAGTTATTATCTCTTGATTCGGGGGATAGGTGGAGATTGGTGACTGTCGTATGACAGTGACAAGAAGTCTAGTTATTATCTCTTGATTCGGGGGATAGGTGGAGATTGGTGACTGTCGTATGACAGTAACAAGAAGTCTAGTTATTATCTCTTGATTCGGGGGATAGGTGGAGATTCGTGACTGTCGTATGACAGTAACAAGAAGTCTAGTTATTATCTCTTGATTCGGGGGATAGGTGGGGATTCGTGACTGTCGTATGACAGTAACAAGAAGTCTAGTTATTATCTCTTGATTCGGGGGATAGGTGGAGATTGGTGACTGTCGTATGACAGTGACAAGAAGTCTAGTTATTATCTCTTGATTCGGGGGATAGGTGGAGATTGGTGACTGTCGTATGACAGTAACAAGAAGTCTAGTTATTATCTCTTGATTCGGGGGATAGGTGGAGATTGGTGACTGTCGTATGACAGTAACAAGAAGTCTAGTTATTATCTCTTGATTCGGAGGATAGGTGGAGATTGGTGACTGTCGTATGACAGTAACAAGAAGTCTAGTTATTATCTCTTGATTCGGGGGATAGGTGGAGATTGGTGACTGTCTTATGACAGTAACAAGAAGTCTAGTTATTATCTCTTGATTCGGGGGATAGGTGGAGATTGGTGACTGTCTTATGACAGTAACAAGAAGTCTATTTATTATCTCTTGATTCGGGGGATAGGTGGAGATTGGTGACTGTCGTATGACAGTAACAAGAAGTCTAGTTATTATCTCTTGATTCGGGGGATAGGTGGAGATTGGTGACTGTCGTATGACAGTAACAAGAAGTCTAGTTATTATCTCTTGATTCGGGGGATAGGTGGAGATTGGTGACTGTCGTATGACAGTAACAAGAAGTCTAGTTATTATCTCTTGATTCGGGGGATAGGTGGAGATTGGTGACTGTCGTATGACAGTAACAAGAAGTCTAGTTATTATCTCTTGATTCGGGGGATAGGTGGAGATTGGTGACTGTCGTATGACAGTAACAAGAAGTCTAGTTATTATCTCTTGATTCGGGGGATAGGTGGAAATTGGTGACTGTCGTATGACAGTAACAAGAAGTCTAGTTATTATCTCTTGATTCGGGGGATAGGTGGAGATTGGTGACTGTCGTATGACAGTAACAAGAAGTCTAGTTATTATCTATTGATTCGGGGGATAGGTGGAGATTGGTGACTGTCGTATGACAGTAACAAGAAGTCTAGTTATTATCTCTTGATTCGGGGGATAGGTGGAGATTGGTGACTGTCGTATGACAGTAACAAGAAGTCTAGTTATTATCTCTTGATTCGGGGGATAGGTGGAGATTGGTGACTGTCGTATGACAGAAACAAGAAGTCTAGTTATTATCTCTTGATTCGGGGGATAGGTGGAGATTGGTGACTGTCTTATGACAGTAACAAGAAGTCTAGTTATTATCTCTTGATTCGGGGGATAGGTGGAGATTGGTGACTGTCGTATGACAGTAACAAGAAGTCTAGTTATTATCTCTTGATTCGGGGGATAGGTGGAGATTGGTGACTGTCGTATGACAGTAACAAGAAGTCTAGTTATTATCTCTTGATTCGGGGGATAGGTGGAGATTGGTGACTGTCGTATGACAGTGACAAGAAGTCTAGTTATTATCTCTTGATTCGGGGGATAGGTGGAGATTGGTGACTGTCGTATGACAGTAACAAGAAGTCTAGTTATTATCTCTTGATTCGGGGGATAGGTGGAGATTGGTGACTGTCGTATGAGGGTAACAAGAAGTCTAGTTATTATCTCTTGATTCGGGGGATAGGTGGAGATTGGTGACTGTCGTATGAGGGTAACAAGAAGTCTAGTTATTATCTCTTGGTTCGGGGGATAGGTGGAGATTGGTGACTGTCGTATGACAGTAACAAGAAGTCTAGTTATTATCTCTTGATTCGGGGGATAGGTGGAGATTGGTGACTGTCGTATGACAGTAACAAGAAGTCTAGTTATTATCTCTTGATTCGGGGGATAGGTGGAGATTGGTGACTGTCGTATGACAGTAACAAGAAGTCTAGTTATTATCTCTTGATTCGGGGGATAGGTGGAGATTGGTGACTGTCGTATGACAGTAACAAGAAGTCTAGTTATTATCTCTTGATTCGGGGGATAGGTGGAGATTGGTGACTGTCGTATGACAGTAACAAGAAGTCTAGTTATTATCTCTTGATTCGGGGGATAGGTGGAGATTGGTGACTGTCGTATGACAGTAACAAGAAGTCTAGTTATTATCTCTTGATTCGGGGGATAGGTGGAGATTGGTGACTGTCTTATGACAGTAACAAGAAGTCTAGTTATTATCTCTTGATTCGGGGGATAGGTGGAGATTGGTGACTGTCGTATGACAGTAACAAGAAGTCTAGTTATTATCTCTTGATTCGGGGGATAGGTGGAGATTGGTGACTGTCGTATGACAGTAACAAGAAGTCTAGTTATTATCTCTTGATTCGGGGGATAGGTGGAGATTGGTGACTGTCTTATGACAGTAACAAGAAGTCTAGTTATTATCTCTTGATTCGGGGGATAGGTGGAGATTGGTGACTGTCGTATGACAGTAACAAGAAGTCTAGTTATTATCTCTTGATTCGGGGGATAGGTGGAGATTGGTGACTGTCGTATGACAGTAACAAGAAGTCTAGTTATTATCTCTTGATTCGGGGGATAGGTGGAGATTGGTGACTGTCGTATGACAGTAACAAGAAGTCTAGTTATTATCTCTTGATTCGGGGGATAGGTGGAGATTGGTGACTGTCGTATGACAGTAACAAGAAGTCTAGTTATTATCTCTTGATTCGGGGGATAGGTGGAGATTGGTGACTGTCGTATGACAGTAACAAGAAGTCTAGTTATTATCTCTTGATTCGGGGGATAGGTGGAGATTGGTGACTGTCGTATGACAGTAACAAGAAGTCTAGTTATTATCTCTTGATTCGGGGGATAGGTGGAGATTGGTGACTGTCGTATGACAGTAACAAGAAGTCTAGTTATTATCTCTTGATTCGGGGGATAGGTGGAGATTGGTGACTGTCGTATGACAGTAACAAGAAGTCTAGTTATTATCTCTTGATTCGGGGGATAGGTGGAGATTGGTGACTGTCGTATGACAGTAACAAGAAGTCTAGTTATTATCTCTTGATTCGGGGGATAGGTGGAGATTGGTGACTGTCGTATGACAGTAACAAGAAGTCTAGTTATTATCTCTTGATTCGGGGGATAGGTGGAGATTGGTGACTGTCGTATGACAGTAACAAGAAGTCTAGTTATTATCTCTTGATTCGGGGGATAGGTGGAGATTGGTGACTGTCGTATGACAGTAACAAGAAGTCTAGTTATTATCTCTTGATTCGGGGGATAGGTGGAGATTGGTGACTGTAGTATGACAGTAACAAGAAGTCTAGTTATTATCTCTTGATTCGGGGGATAGGTGGAGATTGGTGACTGTCGTATGACAGTAACAAGAAGTCTAGTTATTATCTCTTGATTCGGGGGATAGGTGGAGATTGGTGACTGTCTATGACAGTAACAAGAAGTCTAGTTATTATCTCTTGATTCGGGGGATAGGTGGAGATTGGTGACTGTCGTATGACAGTAACAAGAAGTCTAGTTATTATCTCTTGATTCGGGGGATAGGTGGAGATTGGTGACTGTCGTATGACAGTAACAAGAAGTCTAGTTATTATCTCTTGATTCGGGGGATAGGTGGAGATTCGTGAATGTCGTATGACAGTAACAAGAAGTCTAGTTATTATCTCTTGATTCGGGGGATAGGTGGAGATTGGTGACTGTCGTATGACAGTAACAAGAAGTCTAGTTATTATCTCTTGATTCGGGGGATAGGTGGAGATTGGTGACTGTCGTATGACAGTAACAAGAAGTCTAGTTATTATCTCTTGATTCGGGGGATAGGTGGAGATTGGTGACTGTCGTATGACAGTAACAAGAAGTCTAGTTATTATCTCTTGATTCGGGGGATAGGTGGAGATTGGTGACTGTCGTATGACAGTGACAAGAAGTCTAGTTATTATCTCTTGATTCGGGGGATAGGTGGAGATTCGTGACTGTCGTATGACAGTGACAAGAAGTCTAGTTATTATCTCTTGATTCGGGGGATAGGTGGAGATTGGTGACTGTCGTATGACAGTGACAAGAAGTCTAGTTATTATCTCTTGATTCGGGGGATAGGTGGAGATTGGTGAATGTCGTATGACAGTAACAAGAAGTCTAGTTATTATCTCTTGATTCGGGGGATAGGTGGAGATTGGTGACTGTCGTATGAGGGTAACAAGAAGTCTAGTTATTATCTCTTGGTTCGGGGGATAGGTGGAGATTGGTGACTGTCGTATGACAGTAACAAGAAGTCTAGTTATTATCTCTTGATTCGGGGGATAGGTGGAGATTGGTGACTGTCGTATGACAGTAACAAGAAGTCTAGTTATTATCTCTTGATTCGGGGGATAGGTGGAGATTGGTGACTGTCGTATGACAGAAACAAGAAGTCTAGTTATTATCTCTTGATTCGGGGGATAGGTGGAGATTGGTGACTGTCTTATGACAGTAACAAGAAGTCTAGTTATTATCTCTTGATTCGGGGGATAGGTGGAGATTGGTGACTGTCGTATGACAGTAACAAGAAGTCTAGTTATTATCTCTTGATTCGGGGGATAGGTGGAGATTGGTGACTGTCGTATGACAGTAACAAGAAGTCTAGTTATTATCTCTTGATTCGGGGGATAGGTGGAGATTGGTGACTGTCGTATGACAGTAACAAGAAGTCTAGTTATTATCTCTTGATTCGGGGGATAGGAGGAGATTGGTGACTGTCGTATGACAGTAACAAGAAGTCTAGTTATTATCTCTTGATTCGGGGGATAGGTGGAGATTGGTGAATGTCGTATGACAGTAACAAGAAGTCTAGTTATTATCTCTTGATTCGGGGGATAGGTGGAGATTGGTGAATGTCGTATGACAGTAACAAGAAGTCTAGTTATTATCTCTTGATTCGGGGGATAGGTGGAGATTGGTGACTGTCGTATGACAGTAACAAGAAGTCTAGTTATTATCTCTTGATTCGGGGGATAGGTGGAGATTGGTGACTGTCGTATGACAGTAACAAGAAGTCTAGTTATTATCTCTTGATTCGGGGGATAGGTGGAGATTGGTGACTGTCGTATGACAGTAACAAGAAGTCTAGTTATTATCTCTTGATTCGGGGGATAGGTGGAGATTGGTGACTGTCGTATGACAGTAACAAGAAGTCTAGTTATTATCTCTTGATTCGGGGGATAGGTGGAGATTGGTGACTGTCGTATGACAGTAACAAGAAGTCTAGTTATTATCTCTTGATTCGGGGGATAGGTGGAGATTGGTGACTGTCTTATGACAGTAACAAGAAGTCTAGTTATTATCTCTTGATTCGGGGGATAGGTGGAGATTGGTGACTGTCGTATGACAGTAACAAGAAGTCTAGTTATTATCTCTTGATTCGGGGGATAGGTGGAGATTCGTGACTGTCGTATGACAGTAACAAGAAGTCTAGTTATTATCTCTTGATTCGGGGGATAGGTGGAGATTCGTGACTGTCTTATGACAGTAACAAGAAGTCTAGTTATTATCTCTTGATTCGGGGGATAGGTGGAGATTCGTGACTGTCTTATGACAGTAACAAGAAGTCTAGTTATTATCTCTTGATTCGGGGGATAGGTGGAGATTGGTGACTGTCGTATGACAGTAACAAGAAGTCTAGTTATTATCTCTTGATTCGGGGGATAGGTGGAGATTGGTGACTGTCGTATAACAGTAACAAGAAGTCTAGTTATTATCTCTTGATTCGGGGGATAGGTGGAGATTGGTGACTGTCGTATGACAGTAACAAGAAGTCTAGTTATTATCTCTTGATTCGGGGGATAGGTGGAGATTCGTGACTGTCTTATGACAGTAACAAGAAGTCTAGTTATTATCTCTTGATTCGGGGGATAGGTGGAGATTGGTGACTGTCGTATGACTGCAACAAGAAGTCTAGTTATTATCTCTTGATTCGGGGGATAGGTGGAGATTGGTGACTGTCGTATGACAGTAACAAGAAGTCTAGTTATTATCTCTTGATTCGGGGGATAGGTGGAGATTGGTGACTGTCGTATGACAGTAACAAGAAGTCTAGTTATTATCTCTTGATTCGGGGGATAGGTGGAGATTGGTGACTGTCTTATGACAGTAACAAGAAGTCTAGTTATTATCTCTTGATTCGGGGGATAGGTGGAGATTGGTGACTGTCGTATGACAGTAACAAGAAGTCTAGTTATTATCTCTTGATTCGGGGGATAGGTGGAGATTGGTGACTGTCGTATGACAGTAACAAGAAGTCTAGTTATTATCTCTTGATTCGGGGGATAGGTGGAGATTGGTGACTGTCGTATGACAGTAACAAGAAGTCTAGTTATTATCTCTTGATTCGGGGGATAGGTGGAGATTGGTGACTGTCGTATGACAGTAACAAGAAGTCTAGTTATTATCTCTTGATTCGGGGGATAGGTGGAGATTGGTGACTGTCGTATGACAGTAACAAGAAGTCTAGTTATTATCTCTTGATTCGGGGGATAGGTGGAGATTGGTGACTGTCGTATGACAGTAACAAGAAGTCTAGTTATTATCTCTTGATTCGGGGGATAGGTGGAGATTGGTGACTGTCGTATGACAGTAACAAGAAGTCTAGTTATTATCTCTTGATTCGGGGGATAGGTGGAGATTGGTGACTGTCGTATGACAGTAACAAGAAGTCTAGTTATTATCTCTTGATTCGGGGGATAGGTGGAGATTGGTGACTGTCGTATGACAGAAACAAGAAGTCTAGTTATTATCTCTTGATTCGGGGGATAGGTGGAGATTGGTGACTGTCTTATGACAGTAACAAGAAGTCTAGTTATTATCTCTTGATTCGGGGGATAGGTGGAGATTGGTGACTGTCGTATGACAGTAACAAGAAGTCTAGTTATTATCTCTTGATTCGGGGGATAGGTGGAGATTGGTGACTGTCGTATGACAGTAACAAGAAGTCTAGTTATTATCTCTTGATTCGGGGGATAGGTGGAGATTGGTGACTGTCGTATGACAGTAACAAGAAGTCTAGTTATTATCTCTTGATTCGGGGGATAGGTGGAAATTGGTGACTGTCGTATGACAGTAACAAGAAGTCTAGTTATTATCTCTTGATTCGGGGGATAGGTGGAGATTGGTGACTGTCGTATGACAGTAACAAGAAGTCTAGTTATTATCTCTTGATTCGGGGGATAGGTGGAGATTGGTGACTGTCGTATGACAGTAACAAGAAGTCTAGTTATTATCTCTTGATTCGGGGGATAGGTGGAGATTGGTGACTGTCGTATGACAGTAACAAGAAGTCTAGTTATTATCTCTTGATTCGGGGGATAGGTGGAGATTGGTGACTGTCGTATGACAGAAACAAGAAGTCTAGTTATTATCTCTTGATTCGGGGGATAGGTGGAGATTGGTGACTGTCTTATGACAGTAACAAGAAGTCTAGTTATTATCTCTTGATTCGGGGGATAGGTGGAGATTGGTGACTGTCGTATGACAGTAACAAGAAGTCTAGTTATTATCTCTTGATTCGGGGGATAGGTGGAGATTGGTGACTGTCGTATGACAGTAACAAGAAGTCTAGTTATTATCTCTTGATTCGGGGGATAGGTGGAGATTCGTGACTGTCGTATGACAGTGACAAGAAGTCTAGTTATTATCTCTTGATTCGGGGGATAGGTGGAGATTGGTGACTGTCGTATGACAGTAACAAGAAGTCTAGTTATTATCTCTTGATTCGGGGGATAGGTGGAGATTGGTGACTGTCGTATGAGGGTAACAAGAAGTCTAGTTATTATCTCTTGATTCGGGGGATAGGTGGAGATTGGTGACTGTCGTATGAGGGTAACAAGAAGTCTAGTTATTATCTCTTGGTTCGGGGGATAGGTGGAGATTGGTGACTGTCGTATGACAGTAACAAGAAGTCTAGTTATTATCTCTTGATTCGGGGGATAGGTGGAGATTGGTGACTGTCGTATGACAGTAACAAGAAGTCTAGTTATTATCTCTTGATTCGGGGGATAGGTGGAGATTGGTGACTGTCGTATGACAGTAACAAGAAGTCTAGTTATTATCTCTTGATTCGGGGGATAGGTGGAGATTGGTGACTGTCGTATGACAGTAACAAGAAGTCTAGTTATTATCTCTTGATTCGGGGGATAGGTGGAGATTGGTGACTGTCGTATGACAGTAACAAGAAGTCTAGTTATTATCTCTTGATTCGGGGGATAGGTGGAGATTGGTGACTGTCTTATGACAGTAACAAGAAGTCTAGTTATTATCTCTTGATTCGGGGGATAGGTGGAGATTGGTGACTGTCGTATGACAGTAACAAGAAGTCTAGTTATTATCTCTTGATTCGGGGGATAGGTGGAGATTGGTGACTGTCGTATGACAGTAACAAGAAGTCTAGTTATTATCTCTTGATTCGGGGGATAGGTGGAGATTGGTGACTGTCTTATGACAGTAACAAGAAGTCTAGTTATTATCTCTTGATTCGGGGGATAGGTGGAGATTGGTGACTGTCGTATGACAGTAACAAGAAGTCTAGTTATTATCTCTTGATTCGGGGGATAGGTGGAGATTGGTGACTGTCGTATGACAGTAACAAGAAGTCTAGTTATTATCTCTTGATTCGGGGGATAGGTGGAGATTGGTGACTGTCGTATGACAGTAACAAGAAGTCTAGTTATTATCTCTTGATTCGGGGGATAGGTGGAGATTGGTGACTGTCGTATGACAGTAACAAGAAGTCTAGTTATTATCTCTTGATTCGGGGGATAGGTGGAGATTGGTGACTGTCGTATGACAGTAACAAGAAGTCTAGTTATTATCTCTTGATTCGGGGGATAGGTGGAGATTGGTGACTGTCGTATGACAGTAACAAGAAGTCTAGTTATTATCTCTTGATTCGGGGGATAGGTGGAGATTGGTGACTGTCGTATGACAGTAACAAGAAGTCTAGTTATTATCTCTTGATTCGGGGGATAGGTGGAGATTGGTGACTGTCGTATGACAGTAACAAGAAGTCTAGTTATTATCTCTTGATTCGGGGGATAGGTGGAGATTGGTGACTGTCGTATGACAGTAACAAGAAGTCTAGTTATTATCTCTTGATTCGGGGGATAGGTGGAGATTGGTGACTGTCGTATGACAGTAACAAGAAGTCTAGTTATTATCTCTTGATTCGGGGGATAGGTGGAGATTGGTGACTGTCGTATGACAGTAACAAGAAGTCTAGTTATTATCTCTTGATTCGGGGGATAGGTGGAGATTGGTGACTGTCGTATGACAGTAACAAGAAGTCTAGTTATTATCTCTTGATTCGGGGGATAGGTGGAGATTGGTGACTGTCGTATGACAGTAACAAGAAGTCTAGTTATTATCTCTTGATTCGGGGGATAGGTGGAGATTGGTGACTGTAGTATGACAGTAACAAGAAGTCTAGTTATTATCTCTTGATTCGGGGGATAGGTGGAGATTGGTGACTGTCGTATGACAGTAACAAGAAGTCTAGTTATTATCTCTTGATTCGGGGGATAGGTGGAGATTGGTGACTGTCTATGACAGTAACAAGAAGTCTAGTTATTATCTCTTGATTCGGGGGATAGGTGGAGATTGGTGACTGTCGTATGACAGTAACAAGAAGTCTAGTTATTATCTCTTGATTCGGGGGATAGGTGGAGATTGGTGACTGTCGTATGACAGTAACAAGAAGTCTAGTTATTATCTCTTGATTCGGGGGATAGGTGGAGATTCGTGAATGTCGTATGACAGTAACAAGAAGTCTAGTTATTATCTCTTGATTCGGGGGATAGGTGGAGATTGGTGACTGTCGTATGACAGTAACAAGAAGTCTAGTTATTATCTCTTGATTCGGGGGATAGGTGGAGATTGGTGACTGTCGTATGACAGTAACAAGAAGTCTAGTTATTATCTCTTGATTCGGGGGATAGGTGGAGATTCGTGACTGTCGTATGACAGTAACTAGAAGTCTAGTTATTATCTCTTGATTCGGGGGATAGGTGGAGATTGGTGACTGTCGTATGACAGTGACAAGAAGTCTAGTTATTATCTCTTGATTCGGGGGATAGGTGGAGATTCGTGACTGTCGTATGACAGTGACAAGAAGTCTAGTTATTATCTCTTGATTCGGGGGATAGGTGGAGATTGGTGACTGTCGTATGACAGTAACAAGAAGTCTAGTTATTATCTCTTGATTCGGGGGATAGGTGGAGATTGGTGAATGTCGTATGACAGTAACAAGAAGTCTAGTTATTATCTCTTGATTCGGGGGATAGGTGGAGATTGGTGACTGTCGTATGAGGGTAACAAGAAGTCTAGTTATTATCTCTTGGTTCGGGGGATAGGTGGAGATTGGTGACTGTCGTATGACAGTAACAAGAAGTCTAGTTATTATCTCTTGATTCGGGGGATAGGTGGAGATTGGTGACTGTCGTATGACAGTAACAAGAAGTCTAGTTATTATCTCTTGATTCGGGGGATAGGTGGAGATTGGTGACTGTCGTATGACAGTAACAAGAAGTCTAGTTATTATCTCTTGATTCGGGGGATAGGTGGAGATTGGTGACTGTCGTATGACAGTAACAAGAAGTCTAGTTATTATCTCTTGATTCGGGGGATAGGTGGAGATTGGTGACTGTCGTATGACAGTAACAAGAAGTCTAGTTATTATCTCTTGATTCGGGGGATAGGTGGAGATTGTTGACTGTCTTATGACAGTTACAAGAAGTCTAGTTATTATCTCTTGATTCGGGGGATAGGTGGAGATTGGTGACTGTCGTATGACAGTAACAAGAAGTCTAGTTATTATCTCTTGATTCGGGGGATAGGTGGAGATTGGTGACTGTCGTATGACAGTAACAAGAAGTCTAGTTATTATCTCTTGATTCGGGGGATAGGTGGAGATTGGTGACTGTCTTATGACAGTAACAAGAAGTCTAGTTATTATCTCTTGATTCGGGGGATAGGTGGAGATTGGTGACTGTCGTATGACAGTAACAAGAAGTCTAGTTATTATCTCTTGATTCGGGGGATAGGTGGAGATTGGTGACTGTCGTATGACAGTAACAAGAAGTCTAGTTATTATCTCTTGATTCGGGGGATAGGTGGAGATTGGTGACTGTCGTATGACAGTAACAAGAAGTCTAGTTATTATCTCTTGATTCGGGGGATAGGTGGAGATTGGTGACTGTCGTATGACAGTAACAAGAAGTCTAGTTATTATCTCTTGATTCGGGGGATAGGTGGAGATTGGTGAATGTCGTATGACAGTGACAAGAAGTCTAGTTATTATCCCTTGATTCGGGGGATAGGTGGAGATTGGTGACTGTCGTATGACAGTGACAAGAAGTCTAGTTATTATCTCTTGATTCGGGGGATAGGTGGAGATTGGTGACTGTCGTATGACAGTGACAAGAAGTCTAGTTATTATCTCTTGATTCGGGGGATAGGTGGAGATTGGTGACTGTCGTATGACAGTAACAAGAAGTCTAGTTATTATCTCTTGATTCGGGGGATAGGTGGAGATTGGTGACTGTAGTATGACAGTAACAAGAAGTCTAGTTATTATCTCTTATTTCGGGGGATAGGTGGAGATTGGTGACTGTCGTATGACAGTAACAAGAAGTCTAGTTATTATCTCTTGATTCGGGGGATAGGTGGAGATTGGTGACTGTCGTATGACAGTAACAAGAAGTCTAGTTATTATCTCTTGATTCGGGGGATAGGTGGAGATTGGTGACTGTCGTATGACAGTAACAAGAAGTCTAGTTATTATCTCTTGATTCGGGGGATAGGTGGAGATTGGTGACTGTCGTATGACAGTAACAAGAAGTCTAGTTATTATCTCTTGATTCGGGGGATAGGTGGAGATTGGTGACTGTCGTATGACAGTAACAAGAAGTCTAGTTATTATCTCTTGATTCGGGGGATAGGTGGAGATTGGTGACTGTCGTATGACAGTAACAAGAAGTCTAGTTATTATCTCTTGATTCGGGGGATAGGTGGAGATTGGTGACTGTCGTATGACAGTAACAAGAAGTCTAGTTATTATCTCTTGATTCGGGGGATAGGTGGAGATTGGTGACTGTCGTATGACAGTAACAAGAAGTCTAGTTATTATCTCTTGATTCGGGGGATAGGTGGAGATTGGTGACTGTCTTTGACAGTAACAAGAAGTCTAGTTATTATCTCTTGATTCGGGGGATAGGTGGAGATTGGTGACTGTCGTATGACAGTAACAAGAAGTCTAGTTATTATCTCTTGATTCGGGGGATAGGTGGAGATTGGTGACTGTCGTATGACAGTAACAAGAAGTCTAGTTATTATCTCTTGATTCGGGGGATAGGTGGAGATTGGTGACTGTCGTATGACAGTAACAAGAAGTCTAGTTATTATCTCTTGATACGGGGGATAGGTGGAGATTGGTGACTGTCGTATGACAGTAACAAGAAGTCTAGTTATTATCTCTTGATTCGGGGGATAGGTGGAGATTGGTGACTGTCGTATGACAGTAACAAGAAGTCTAGTTATTATCTCTTGATTCGGGGGATAGGTGGAGATTGGTGACTGTCGTATGACAGTAACAAGAAGTCTAGTTATTATCTCTTGATTCGGGGGATAGGTGGAGATTGGTGACTGTCGTATGACAGTAACAAGAAGTCTAGTTATTATCTCTTGATTCGGGGGATAGGTTGAGATTGGTGACTGTCGTATGACAGTAACAAGAAGTCTAGTTATTATCTCTTGATTCGGGGGATAGGTGGAGATTGGTGACTGTCGTATGACAGTAACAAGAAGTCTAGTTATTATCTCTTGATTCGGGGGATAGGTGGAGATTGGTGACTGTCGTATGACAGTAACAAGAAGTCTAGTTATTATCTCTTGATTCGGGGGATAGGTGGAGATTGGTGACTGTCGTATGACAGTAACAAGAAGTCTAGTTATTATCTCTTGATTCGGGGGATAGGTGGAGATTGGTGACTGTCGTATGACAGTAACAAGAAGTCTAGTTATTATCTCTTGATTCGGGGGATAGGTGGAGATTGGTGACTGTCGTATGACAGTAACAAGAAGTCTAGTTATTATCTCTTGATTCGGGGGATAGGTGGAGAT
The DNA here is from genome assembly GCA_026874595.1 of Sipunculus nudus. NCBI lineage: Eukaryota > Metazoa > Annelida > Sipuncula > Golfingiida > Sipunculidae > Sipunculus > Sipunculus nudus. Next base: position 83,286,888 of record CM049312.1, on the reverse strand, counting down.
TGGTGACTGTCTATGACAGTAACAAGAAGTCTAGTTATTATCTCTTGATTCGGGGGATAGGTGGAGATTGGTGACTGTCGTATGACAGTAACAAGAAGTCTAGTTATTATCTCTTGATTCGGGGGATAGGTGGAGATTGGTGACTGTCGTATGACAGTAACAAGAAGTCTAGTTATTATCTCTTGATTCGGGGGATAGGTGGAGATTGGTGACTGTCGTATGACAGTAACAAGAAGTCTAGTTATTATCTCTTGATTCGGGGGATAGGTGGAGATTGGTGACTGTCGTATGACAGTAACAAGAAGTCTAGTTATTATCTCTTGATTCGGGGGATGGGTGGAGATTGGTGACTGTCGTATGACAGTAACAAGAAGTCTAGTTATTATCTCTTGATTCGGGGGATAGGTGGAGATTGGTGACTGTCGTATGACAGTAACAAGAAGTCTAGTTATTATCTCTTGATTCGGGGGATAGGTGGAGATTGGTGACTGTCTATGACAGTAACAAGAAGTCTAGTTATTATCTCTTGATTCGGGGGATAGGTGGAGATTGGTGACTGTCGTATGACAGTAACAAGAAGTCTAGTTATTATCTCTTGATTCGGGGGATAGGTGGAGATTGGTGACTGTCGTATGACAGTAACAAGAAGTCTAGTTATTATCTCTTGATTCGGGGGATAGGTGGAGATTGGTGACTGTCGTATGACAGTAACAAGAAGTCTAGTTATTATCTCTTGATTCGGGGGATAGGTGGAGATTGGTGACTGTCGTATGACAGTAACAAGAAGTCTAGTTATTATCTCTTGATTCGGGGGATAGGTGGAGATTGGTGACTGTCGTATGACAGTAACAAGAAGTCTAGTTATTATCTCTTGATTCGGGGGATAGGTGGAGATTGGTGACTGTCGTATGACAGTAACAAGAAGTCTAGTTATTATCTCTTGATTCGGGGGATAGGTGGAGATTGGTGACTGTCGTATGACAGTAACAAGAAGTCTAGTTATTATCTCTTGATTCGGGGGATAGGTGGAGATTGGTTACTGTAGTATGACAGTAACAAGAAGTCTAGTTATTATCTCTTGATTCGGGGGATAGGTGGAGATTGGTGACTGTCGTATGACAGTAACAAGAAATCTAGTTATTATCTCTTGATTCGGGGGATAGGTGGAGATTGGTGACTGTCGTATGACAGTAACAAGAAGTCTAGTTATTATCTCTTGATTCGGGGGATAGGTGGAGATTGGTGACTGTCGTATGACAGTAACAAGAAGTCTAGTTATTATCTCTTGATTCGGGGGATAGGTGGAGATTGGTGGCTGTCGTATAACAGTAACAAGAAGTCTAGTTATTATCTCTTGATTCGGGGGATAGGTGGAGATTGGTGAATGTCGTATGACAGTAACAAGAAGTCTAGTTATTATCTCTTGATTCGGGGGATAGGTGGAGATTGGTGACTGTCGTATGACAGTAACAAGAAGTCTAGTTATTATCTCTTGATTCGGGGGATAGGTGGAGATTGGTGAATGTAGTATGACAGTAACAAGAAGTCTAGTTATTATCTCTTGATTCGGGGGATAGGTGGAGATTGGTGAATGTCGTATGACAGTAACAAGAAGTCTAGTTATTATCTCTTGATTCGGGGGATAGGTGGAGATTGGTGACTGTCGTATGACAGTAACAAGAAGTCTAGTTATTATCTCTTGATTCGGGGGATAGGTGGAGATTGGTGACTGTAGTATGACAGTAACAAGAAGTCTAGTTATTATCTCTTGATTCGGGGGATAGGTGGAGATTGGTGACTGTAGTATGACAGTAACAAGAAGTCTAGTTATTATCTCTTGATTCGGGGGATAGGCGGAGATTGGTGACTGTCGTATGACAGTAACAAGAAGTCTAGTTATTATCTCTTGATTCGGGGGATAGGCGGAGATTCGTGAATGTCGTATGACAGTAACAAGAAGTCAAGTTATTATCTCTTGATTCGGGGGATAGGTGGAGATTGGTGACTGTCGTATGACAGTAACAAGAAGTCTAGTGATTATCTCTTGATTCGGGGGATAGGTGGAGATTCGTGACTGTAGTATGACAGTAACAAGAAGTCTAGTTATTATCTCTTGATTCGGGGGATAGGTGGAGATTGGTGACTGTCGTATGACAGTAACAAGAAGTCTAGTTATTATCTCTTGATTCGGGGGATAGGTGGAGATTGGTGACTGTAGTATGACAGTAACAAGAAGTCTAGTTATTATCTCTTGATTCGGGGGATAGGTGGAGATTCGTGAATGTCGTATGACAGTAACAAGAAGTCTAGTTATTATCTCTTGATTCGGGGGATAGGTGGAGATTCATGATTGTCGTATGACAGTAACAAGAAGTCTAGTTATTATCTCTTGATTCGGGGGATAGGTGGAGATTGGTGACTGTCGTATGACAGTAACAAGAAGTCTAGTTATTATCTCTTGATTCGGGGGATAGGTGGAGATTGGTGACTGTCGTATGACAGTAACAAGAAGTCTAGTTATTATCTCTTGATTCGGGGGATAGGTGGAGATTGGTGACTGTCGTATGACAGTAACAAGAAGTCTAGTTATTATCTCTTGATTCGGGGGATAGGTGGAGATTGGTGACTGTCGTATGACAGTAACAAGAAGTCTAGTTATTATCTCTTGATTCGGGGGATAGGTGGAGATTGGTGACTGTCGTATGACAGTAACAAGAAGTCTAGTTATTATCTCTTGATTCGGGGGATAGGTGGAGATTGGTGACTGTCGTATGACAGTAACAAGAAGTCTAGTTATTATCTCTTGATTCGGGGGATAGGTGGAGATTGGTGACTGTCGTATGACAGTAACAAGAAGTCTAGTTATTATCTCTTGATTCGGGGGATAGGTGGAGATTGGTGACTGTCGTATGACAGTAACAAGAAGTCTAGTTATTATCTCTTGATTCGGGGGATAGGTGGAGATTGGTGACTGTCGTATGACAGTAACAAGAAGTCTAGTTATTATCTCTTGATTCGGGGGATAGGTGGAGATTGGTGACTGTCGTATGACAGTAACAAGAAGTCTAGTTATTATCTCTTGATTCGGGGGATAGGTGGAGATTGGTGACTGTCGTATGACAGTAACAAGAAGTCTAGTTATTATCTCTTGATTCGGGGGATAGGTGGAGATTGGTGACTGTCGTATGACAGTAACAAGAAGTCTAGTTATTATCTCTTGATTCGGGGGATAGGTGGAGATTGGTGACTGTCTTATGACAGTAACAAGAAGTCTAGTTATTATCTCTTGATTCGGGGGATAGGTGGAGATTGGTGACTGTCGTATGACAGTAACAAGAAGTCTAGTTATTATCTCTTGATTCGGGGGATAGGTGGAGATTGGTGACTGTCGTATGACAGTAACAAGAAGTCTAGTTATTATCTCTTGATTCGGGGGATAGGTGGAGATTGGTGACTGTCTTATGACAGTAACAAGAAGTCTAGTTATTATCTCTTGATTCGGGGGATAGGTGGAGATTGGTGACTGTCGTATGACAGTAACAAGAAGTCTAGTTATTATCTCTTGATTCGGGGGATAGGTGGAGATTGGTGACTGTCGTATGACAGTAACAAGAAGTCTAGTTATTATCTCTTGATTCGGGGGATAGGTGGAGATTGGTGACTGTCGTATGACAGTAACAAGAAGTCTAGTTATTATCTCTTGATTCGGGGGATAGGTGGAGATTGGTGACTGTCGTATGACAGTAACAAGAAGTCTAGTTATTATCTCTTGATTCGGGGGATAGGTGGAGATTGGTGACTGTCGTATGACAGTAACAAGAAGTCTAGTTATTATCTCTTGATTCGGGGGATAGGTGGAGATTGGTGACTGTCGTATGACAGTAACAAGAAGTCTAGTTATTATCTCTTGATTCGGGGGATAGGTGGAGATTGGTGACTGTCGTATGACAGTAACAAGAAGTCTAGTTATTATCTCTTGATTCGGGGGATAGGTGGAGATTGGTGACTGTCGTATGACAGTAACAAGAAGTCTAGTTATTATCTCTTGATTCGGGGGATAGGTGGAGATTGGTGACTGTCGTATGACAGTAACAAGAAGTCTAGTTATTATCTCTTGATTCGGGGGATAGGTGGAGATTGGTGACTGTCGTATGACAGTAACAAGAAGTCTAGTTATTATCTCTTGATTCGGGGGATAGGTGGAGATTGGTGACTGTCGTATGACAGTAACAAGAAGTCTAGTTATTATCTCTTGATTCGGGGGATAGGTGGAGATTGGTGACTGTCGTATGACAGTAACAAGAAGTCTAGTTATTATCTCTTGATTCGGGGGATAGGTGGAGATTGGTGACTGTCGTATGACAGTAACAAGAAGTCTAGTTATTATCTCTTGATTCGGGGGATAGGTGGAGATTGGTGACTGTAGTATGACAGTAACAAGAAGTCTAGTTATTATCTCTTGATTCGGGGGATAGGTGGAGATTGGTGACTGTCGTATGACAGTAACAAGAAGTCTAGTTATTATCTCTTGATTCGGGGGATAGGTGGAGATTGGTGACTGTCTATGACAGTAACAAGAAGTCTAGTTATTATCTCTTGATTCGGGGGATAGGTGGAGATTGGTGACTGTCGTATGACAGTAACAAGAAGTCTAGTTATTATCTCTTGATTCGGGGGATAGGTGGAGATTGGTGACTGTCGTATGACAGTAACAAGAAGTCTAGTTATTATCTCTTGATTCGGGGGATAGGTGGAGATTCGTGAATGTCGTATGACAGTAACAAGAAGTCTAGTTATTATCTCTTGATTCGGGGGATAGGTGGAGATTGGTGACTGTCGTATGACAGTAACAAGAAGTCTAGTTATTATCTCTTGATTCGGGGGATAGGTGGAGATTGGTGACTGTCGTATGACAGTAACAAGAAGTCTAGTTATTATCTCTTGATTCGGGGGATAGGTGGAGATTGGTGACTGTCGTATGACAGTAACAAGAAGTCTAGTTATTATCTCTTGATTCGGGGGATAGGTGGAGATTGGTGACTGTCGTATGACAGTGACAAGAAGTCTAGTTATTATCTCTTGATTCGGGGGATAGGTGGAGATTCGTGACTGTCGTATGACAGTGACAAGAAGTCTAGTTATTATCTCTTGATTCGGGGGATAGGTGGAGATTGGTGACTGTCGTATGACAGTGACAAGAAGTCTAGTTATTATCTCTTGATTCGGGGGATAGGTGGAGATTGGTGAATGTCGTATGACAGTAACAAGAAGTCTAGTTATTATCTCTTGATTCGGGGGATAGGTGGAGATTGGTGACTGTCGTATGAGGGTAACAAGAAGTCTAGTTATTATCTCTTGGTTCGGGGGATAGGTGGAGATTGGTGACTGTCGTATGACAGTAACAAGAAGTCTAGTTATTATCTCTTGATTCGGGGGATAGGTGGAGATTGGTGACTGTCGTATGACAGTAACAAGAAGTCTAGTTATTATCTCTTGATTCGGGGGATAGGTGGAGATTGGTGACTGTCGTATGACAGAAACAAGAAGTCTAGTTATTATCTCTTGATTCGGGGGATAGGTGGAGATTGGTGACTGTCTTATGACAGTAACAAGAAGTCTAGTTATTATCTCTTGATTCGGGGGATAGGTGGAGATTGGTGACTGTCGTATGACAGTAACAAGAAGTCTAGTTATTATCTCTTGATTCGGGGGATAGGTGGAGATTGGTGACTGTCGTATGACAGTAACAAGAAGTCTAGTTATTATCTCTTGATTCGGGGGATAGGTGGAGATTGGTGACTGTCGTATGACAGTAACAAGAAGTCTAGTTATTATCTCTTGATTCGGGGGATAGGAGGAGATTGGTGACTGTCGTATGACAGTAACAAGAAGTCTAGTTATTATCTCTTGATTCGGGGGATAGGTGGAGATTGGTGAATGTCGTATGACAGTAACAAGAAGTCTAGTTATTATCTCTTGATTCGGGGGATAGGTGGAGATTGGTGAATGTCGTATGACAGTAACAAGAAGTCTAGTTATTATCTCTTGATTCGGGGGATAGGTGGAGATTGGTGACTGTCGTATGACAGTAACAAGAAGTCTAGTTATTATCTCTTGATTCGGGGGATAGGTGGAGATTGGTGACTGTCGTATGACAGTAACAAGAAGTCTAGTTATTATCTCTTGATTCGGGGGATAGGTGGAGATTGGTGACTGTCGTATGACAGTAACAAGAAGTCTAGTTATTATCTCTTGATTCGGGGGATAGGTGGAGATTGGTGACTGTCGTATGACAGTAACAAGAAGTCTAGTTATTATCTCTTGATTCGGGGGATAGGTGGAGATTGGTGACTGTCGTATGACAGTAACAAGAAGTCTAGTTATTATCTCTTGATTCGGGGGATAGGTGGAGATTGGTGACTGTCTTATGACAGTAACAAGAAGTCTAGTTATTATCTCTTGATTCGGGGGATAGGTGGAGATTGGTGACTGTCGTATGACAGTAACAAGAAGTCTAGTTATTATCTCTTGATTCGGGGGATAGGTGGAGATTCGTGACTGTCGTATGACAGTAACAAGAAGTCTAGTTATTATCTCTTGATTCGGGGGATAGGTGGAGATTCGTGACTGTCTTATGACAGTAACAAGAAGTCTAGTTATTATCTCTTGATTCGGGGGATAGGTGGAGATTCGTGACTGTCTTATGACAGTAACAAGAAGTCTAGTTATTATCTCTTGATTCGGGGGATAGGTGGAGATTGGTGACTGTCGTATGACAGTAACAAGAAGTCTAGTTATTATCTCTTGATTCGGGGGATAGGTGGAGATTGGTGACTGTCGTATAACAGTAACAAGAAGTCTAGTTATTATCTCTTGATTCGGGGGATAGGTGGAGATTGGTGACTGTCGTATGACAGTAACAAGAAGTCTAGTTATTATCTCTTGATTCGGGGGATAGGTGGAGATTCGTGACTGTCTTATGACAGTAACAAGAAGTCTAGTTATTATCTCTTGATTCGGGGGATAGGTGGAGATTGGTGACTGTCGTATGACTGCAACAAGAAGTCTAGTTATTATCTCTTGATTCGGGGGATAGGTGGAGATTGGTGACTGTCGTATGACAGTAACAAGAAGTCTAGTTATTATCTCTTGATTCGGGGGATAGGTGGAGATTGGTGACTGTCGTATGACAGTAACAAGAAGTCTAGTTATTATCTCTTGATTCGGGGGATAGGTGGAGATTGGTGACTGTCTTATGACAGTAACAAGAAGTCTAGTTATTATCTCTTGATTCGGGGGATAGGTGGAGATTGGTGACTGTCGTATGACAGTAACAAGAAGTCTAGTTATTATCTCTTGATTCGGGGGATAGGTGGAGATTGGTGACTGTCGTATGACAGTAACAAGAAGTCTAGTTATTATCTCTTGATTCGGGGGATAGGTGGAGATTGGTGACTGTCGTATGACAGTAACAAGAAGTCTAGTTATTATCTCTTGATTCGGGGGATAGGTGGAGATTGGTGACTGTCGTATGACAGTAACAAGAAGTCTAGTTATTATCTCTTGATTCGGGGGATAGGTGGAGATTGGTGACTGTCGTATGACAGTAACAAGAAGTCTAGTTATTATCTCTTGATTCGGGGGATAGGTGGAGATTGGTGACTGTCGTATGACAGTAACAAGAAGTCTAGTTATTATCTCTTGATTCGGGGGATAGGTGGAGATTGGTGACTGTCGTATGACAGTAACAAGAAGTCTAGTTATTATCTCTTGATTCGGGGGATAGGTGGAGATTGGTGACTGTCGTATGACAGTAACAAGAAGTCTAGTTATTATCTCTTGATTCGGGGGATAGGTGGAGATTGGTGACTGTCGTATGACAGAAACAAGAAGTCTAGTTATTATCTCTTGATTCGGGGGATAGGTGGAGATTGGTGACTGTCTTATGACAGTAACAAGAAGTCTAGTTATTATCTCTTGATTCGGGGGATAGGTGGAGATTGGTGACTGTCGTATGACAGTAACAAGAAGTCTAGTTATTATCTCTTGATTCGGGGGATAGGTGGAGATTGGTGACTGTCGTATGACAGTAACAAGAAGTCTAGTTATTATCTCTTGATTCGGGGGATAGGTGGAGATTGGTGACTGTCGTATGACAGTAACAAGAAGTCTAGTTATTATCTCTTGATTCGGGGGATAGGTGGAAATTGGTGACTGTCGTATGACAGTAACAAGAAGTCTAGTTATTATCTCTTGATTCGGGGGATAGGTGGAGATTGGTGACTGTCGTATGACAGTAACAAGAAGTCTAGTTATTATCTCTTGATTCGGGGGATAGGTGGAGATTGGTGACTGTCGTATGACAGTAACAAGAAGTCTAGTTATTATCTCTTGATTCGGGGGATAGGTGGAGATTGGTGACTGTCGTATGACAGTAACAAGAAGTCTAGTTATTATCTCTTGATTCGGGGGATAGGTGGAGATTGGTGACTGTCGTATGACAGAAACAAGAAGTCTAGTTATTATCTCTTGATTCGGGGGATAGGTGGAGATTGGTGACTGTCTTATGACAGTAACAAGAAGTCTAGTTATTATCTCTTGATTCGGGGGATAGGTGGAGATTGGTGACTGTCGTATGACAGTAACAAGAAGTCTAGTTATTATCTCTTGATTCGGGGGATAGGTGGAGATTGGTGACTGTCGTATGACAGTAACAAGAAGTCTAGTTATTATCTCTTGATTCGGGGGATAGGTGGAGATTCGTGACTGTCGTATGACAGTGACAAGAAGTCTAGTTATTATCTCTTGATTCGGGGGATAGGTGGAGATTGGTGACTGTCGTATGACAGTAACAAGAAGTCTAGTTATTATCTCTTGATTCGGGGGATAGGTGGAGATTGGTGACTGTCGTATGAGGGTAACAAGAAGTCTAGTTATTATCTCTTGATTCGGGGGATAGGTGGAGATTGGTGACTGTCGTATGAGGGTAACAAGAAGTCTAGTTATTATCTCTTGGTTCGGGGGATAGGTGGAGATTGGTGACTGTCGTATGACAGTAACAAGAAGTCTAGTTATTATCTCTTGATTCGGGGGATAGGTGGAGATTGGTGACTGTCGTATGACAGTAACAAGAAGTCTAGTTATTATCTCTTGATTCGGGGGATAGGTGGAGATTGGTGACTGTCGTATGACAGTAACAAGAAGTCTAGTTATTATCTCTTGATTCGGGGGATAGGTGGAGATTGGTGACTGTCGTATGACAGTAACAAGAAGTCTAGTTATTATCTCTTGATTCGGGGGATAGGTGGAGATTGGTGACTGTCGTATGACAGTAACAAGAAGTCTAGTTATTATCTCTTGATTCGGGGGATAGGTGGAGATTGGTGACTGTCTTATGACAGTAACAAGAAGTCTAGTTATTATCTCTTGATTCGGGGGATAGGTGGAGATTGGTGACTGTCGTATGACAGTAACAAGAAGTCTAGTTATTATCTCTTGATTCGGGGGATAGGTGGAGATTGGTGACTGTCGTATGACAGTAACAAGAAGTCTAGTTATTATCTCTTGATTCGGGGGATAGGTGGAGATTGGTGACTGTCTTATGACAGTAACAAGAAGTCTAGTTATTATCTCTTGATTCGGGGGATAGGTGGAGATTGGTGACTGTCGTATGACAGTAACAAGAAGTCTAGTTATTATCTCTTGATTCGGGGGATAGGTGGAGATTGGTGACTGTCGTATGACAGTAACAAGAAGTCTAGTTATTATCTCTTGATTCGGGGGATAGGTGGAGATTGGTGACTGTCGTATGACAGTAACAAGAAGTCTAGTTATTATCTCTTGATTCGGGGGATAGGTGGAGATTGGTGACTGTCGTATGACAGTAACAAGAAGTCTAGTTATTATCTCTTGATTCGGGGGATAGGTGGAGATTGGTGACTGTCGTATGACAGTAACAAGAAGTCTAGTTATTATCTCTTGATTCGGGGGATAGGTGGAGATTGGTGACTGTCGTATGACAGTAACAAGAAGTCTAGTTATTATCTCTTGATTCGGGGGATAGGTGGAGATTGGTGACTGTCGTATGACAGTAACAAGAAGTCTAGTTATTATCTCTTGATTCGGGGGATAGGTGGAGATTGGTGACTGTCGTATGACAGTAACAAGAAGTCTAGTTATTATCTCTTGATTCGGGGGATAGGTGGAGATTGGTGACTGTCGTATGACAGTAACAAGAAGTCTAGTTATTATCTCTTGATTCGGGGGATAGGTGGAGATTGGTGACTGTCGTATGACAGTAACAAGAAGTCTAGTTATTATCTCTTGATTCGGGGGATAGGTGGAGATTGGTGACTGTCGTATGACAGTAACAAGAAGTCTAGTTATTATCTCTTGATTCGGGGGATAGGTGGAGATTGGTGACTGTCGTATGACAGTAACAAGAAGTCTAGTTATTATCTCTTGATTCGGGGGATAGGTGGAGATTGGTGACTGTCGTATGACAGTAACAAGAAGTCTAGTTATTATCTCTTGATTCGGGGGATAGGTGGAGATTGGTGACTGTAGTATGACAGTAACAAGAAGTCTAGTTATTATCTCTTGATTCGGGGGATAGGTGGAGATTGGTGACTGTCGTATGACAGTAACAAGAAGTCTAGTTATTATCTCTTGATTCGGGGGATAGGTGGAGATTGGTGACTGTCTATGACAGTAACAAGAAGTCTAGTTATTATCTCTTGATTCGGGGGATAGGTGGAGATTGGTGACTGTCGTATGACAGTAACAAGAAGTCTAGTTATTATCTCTTGATTCGGGGGATAGGTGGAGATTGGTGACTGTCGTATGACAGTAACAAGAAGTCTAGTTATTATCTCTTGATTCGGGGGATAGGTGGAGATTCGTGAATGTCGTATGACAGTAACAAGAAGTCTAGTTATTATCTCTTGATTCGGGGGATAGGTGGAGATTGGTGACTGTCGTATGACAGTAACAAGAAGTCTAGTTATTATCTCTTGATTCGGGGGATAGGTGGAGATTGGTGACTGTCGTATGACAGTAACAAGAAGTCTAGTTATTATCTCTTGATTCGGGGGATAGGTGGAGATTGGTGACTGTCGTATGACAGTAACTAGAAGTCTAGTTATTATCTCTTGATTCGGGGGATAGGTGGAGATTGGTGACTGTCGTATGACAGTGACAAGAAGTCTAGTTATTATCTCTTGATTCGGGGGATAGGTGGAGATTCGTGACTGTCGTATGACAGTGACAAGAAGTCTAGTTATTATCTCTTGATTCGGGGGATAGGTGGAGATTGGTGACTGTCGTATGACAGTAACAAGAAGTCTAGTTATTATCTCTTGATTCGGGGGATAGGTGGAGATTGGTGAATGTCGTATGACAGTAACAAGAAGTCTAGTTATTATCTCTTGATTCGGGGGATAGGTGGAGATTGGTGACTGTCGTATGAGGGTAACAAGAAGTCTAGTTATTATCTCTTGGTTCGGGGGATAGGTGGAGATTGGTGACTGTCGTATGACAGTAACAAGAAGTCTAGTTATTATCTCTTGATTCGGGGGATAGGTGGAGATTGGTGACTGTCGTATGACAGTAACAAGAAGTCTAGTTATTATCTCTTGATTCGGGGGATAGGTGGAGATTGGTGACTGTCGTATGACAGTAACAAGAAGTCTAGTTATTATCTCTTGATTCGGGGGATAGGTGGAGATTGGTGACTGTCGTATGACAGTAACAAGAAGTCTAGTTATTATCTCTTGATTCGGGGGATAGGTGGAGATTGGTGACTGTCGTATGACAGTAACAAGAAGTCTAGTTATTATCTCTTGATTCGGGGGATAGGTGGAGATTGTTGACTGTCTTATGACAGTTACAAGAAGTCTAGTTATTATCTCTTGATTCGGGGGATAGGTGGAGATTGGTGACTGTCGTATGACAGTAACAAGAAGTCTAGTTATTATCTCTTGATTCGGGGGATAGGTGGAGATTGGTGACTGTCGTATGACAGTAACAAGAAGTCTAGTTATTATCTCTTGATTCGGGGGATAGGTGGAGATTGGTGACTGTCTTATGACAGTAACAAGAAGTCTAGTTATTATCTCTTGATTCGGGGGATAGGTGGAGATTGGTGACTGTCGTATGACAGTAACAAGAAGTCTAGTTATTATCTCTTGATTCGGGGGATAGGTGGAGATTGGTGACTGTCGTATGACAGTAACAAGAAGTCTAGTTATTATCTCTTGATTCGGGGGATAGGTGGAGATTGGTGACTGTCGTATGACAGTAACAAGAAGTCTAGTTATTATCTCTTGATTCGGGGGATAGGTGGAGATTGGTGACTGTCGTATGACAGTAACAAGAAGTCTAGTTATTATCTCTTGATTCGGGGGATAGGTGGAGATTGGTGAATGTCGTATGACAGTGACAAGAAGTCTAGTTATTATCCCTTGATTCGGGGGATAGGTGGAGATTGGTGACTGTCGTATGACAGTGACAAGAAGTCTAGTTATTATCTCTTGATTCGGGGGATAGGTGGAGATTGGTGACTGTCGTATGACAGTGACAAGAAGTCTAGTTATTATCTCTTGATTCGGGGGATAGGTGGAGATTGGTGACTGTCGTATGACAGTAACAAGAAGTCTAGTTATTATCTCTTGATTCGGGGGATAGGTGGAGATTGGTGACTGTAGTATGACAGTAACAAGAAGTCTAGTTATTATCTCTTATTTCGGGGGATAGGTGGAGATTGGTGACTGTCGTATGACAGTAACAAGAAGTCTAGTTATTATCTCTTGATTCGGGGGATAGGTGGAGATTGGTGACTGTCGTATGACAGTAACAAGAAGTCTAGTTATTATCTCTTGATTCGGGGGATAGGTGGAGATTGGTGACTGTCGTATGACAGTAACAAGAAGTCTAGTTATTATCTCTTGATTCGGGGGATAGGTGGAGATTGGTGACTGTCGTATGACAGTAACAAGAAGTCTAGTTATTATCTCTTGATTCGGGGGATAGGTGGAGATTGGTGACTGTCGTATGACAGTAACAAGAAGTCTAGTTATTATCTCTTGATTCGGGGGATAGGTGGAGATTGGTGACTGTCGTATGACAGTAACAAGAAGTCTAGTTATTATCTCTTGATTCGGGGGATAGGTGGAGATTGGTGACTGTCGTATGACAGTAACAAGAAGTCTAGTTATTATCTCTTGATTCGGGGGATAGGTGGAGATTGGTGACTGTCGTATGACAGTAACAAGAAGTCTAGTTATTATCTCTTGATTCGGGGGATAGGTGGAGATTGGTGACTGTCTTTGACAGTAACAAGAAGTCTAGTTATTATCTCTTGATTCGGGGGATAGGTGGAGATTGGTGACTGTCGTATGACAGTAACAAGAAGTCTAGTTATTATCTCTTGATTCGGGGGATAGGTGGAGATTGGTGACTGTCGTATGACAGTAACAAGAAGTCTAGTTATTATCTCTTGATTCGGGGGATAGGTGGAGATTGGTGACTGTCGTATGACAGTAACAAGAAGTCTAGTTATTATCTCTTGATACGGGGGATAGGTGGAGATTGGTGACTGTCGTATGACAGTAACAAGAAGTCTAGTTATTATCTCTTGATTCGGGGGATAGGTGGAGATTGGTGACTGTCGTATGACAGTAACAAGAAGTCTAGTTATTATCTCTTGATTCGGGGGATAGGTGGAGATTGGTGACTGTCGTATGACAGTAACAAGAAGTCTAGTTATTATCTCTTGATTCGGGGGATAGGTGGAGATTGGTGACTGTCGTATGACAGTAACAAGAAGTCTAGTTATTATCTCTTGATTCGGGGGATAGGTGGAGATTGGTGACTGTCGTATGACAGTAACAAGAAGTCTAGTTATTATCTCTTGATTCGGGGGATAGGTGGAGATTGGTGACTGTCGTATGACAGTAACAAGAAGTCTAGTTATTATCTCTTGATTCGGAGGATAGGTGGAGATTGGTGACTGTCGTATGACAGTAACAAGAAGTCTAGTTATTATCTCTTGATTCGGGGGATAGGTGGAGATTGGTGACTGTCGTATGACAGTAACAAGAAGTCTAGTTATTATCTCTTGATTCGGGGGATAGGTGGAGATTGGTGACTGTCGTATGACAGTAACAAGAAGTCTAGTTATTATCTCTTGATTCGGGGGATAGGTGGAGATTGGTGACTGTCGTATGACAGTAACAAGAAGTCTAGTTATTATCTCTTGATTCGGGGGATAGGTGGAGATTGGTGACTGTCGTATGACAGTAACAAGAAGTCTAGTTATTATCTCTTGATTCGGGGGATAGGTGGAGATTGGTGACTGTCGTATGACAGTAACAAGAAGTCTAGTTATTATCTCTTGATTCGGGGGATAGGTGGAGATTGGTGACTGTCGTATGACAGTAACAAGAAGTCTAGTTATTATCTCTTGATTCGGGGGATAGGTGGAGATTGGTGACTGTCGTATGACAGTAACAAGAAGTCTAGTTATTATCTCTTGATTCGGGGGATAGGTGGAGATTGGTGACTGTCGTATGACAGTAACAAGAAGTCTAGTTATTATCTCTTGATTCGGGGGATAGGTGGAGATTGGTGACTGTCGTATGACAGTAACAAGAAGTCTAGTTATTATCTCTTGATTCGGGGGATAGGTGGAGATTGGTGACTGTCGTATGACAGTAACAAGAAGTCTAGTTATTATCTCTTGATTCGGGGGATAGGTGGAGATTGGTGACTGTCGTATGACAGTAACAAGAAGTCTAGTTATTATCTCTTGATTCGGGGGATAGGTGGAGATTGGTGACTGTCGTATGACAGTAACAAGAAGTCTAGTTATTATCTCTTGATTCGGGGGATAGGTGGAGATTGGTGACTGTAGTATGACAGTAACAAGAAGTCTAGTTATTATCTCTTGATTCGGGGGATAGGTGGAGATTGGTGATTGTCGTATGACAGTAACAAGAAGTCTAGTTATTATCTCTTGATTCGGGGGATAGGTGGAGATTGGTGACTGTCGTATGACAGTAACAAGAAGTCTAGTTATTATCTCTTGATTCGGGGGATAGGTGGAGATTGGTGACTGTCGTATGACAGTAACAAGAAGTCTAGTTATTATCTCTTGATTCGGGGGATAGGTGGAGATTGGTGACTGTCGTATGACAGTAACAAGAAGTCTAGTTATTATCTCTTGATTCGGGGGATAGGTGGAGATTGGTGACTGTCGTATGACAGTAACAAGAAGTCTAGTTATTATCTCTTGATTCGGGGGATAGGTGGAGATTGGTGACTGTCGTATGACAGTAACAAGAAGTCTAGTTATTATCTCTTGATTCGGGGGATGGGTGGAGATTGGTGACTGTCGTATGACAGTAACAAGAAGTCTAGTTATTATCTCTTGATTCGGGGGATAGGTGGAGATTGGTGACTGTCGTATGACAGTAACAAGAAGTCTAGTTATTATCTCTTGATTCGGGGGATAGGTGGAGATTGGTGACTGTCTATGACAGTAACAAGAAGTCTAGTTATTATCTCTTGATTCGGGGGATAGGTGGAGATTGGTGACTGTCGTATGACAGTAACAAGAAGTCTAGTTATTATCTCTTGATTCGGGGGATAGGTGGAGATTGGTGACTGTCGTATGACAGTAACAAGAAGTCTAGTTATTATCTCTTGATTCGGGGGATAGGTGGAGATTGGTGACTGTCGTATGACAGTAACAAGAAGTCTAGTTATTATCTCTTGATTCGGGGGATAGGTGGAGATTGGTGACTGTCGTATGACAGTAACAAGAAGTCTAGTTATTATCTCTTGATTCGGGGGATAGGTGGAGATTGGTGACTGTCGTATGACAGTAACAAGAAGTCTAGTTATTATCTCTTGATTCGGGGGATAGGTGGAGATTGGTGACTGTCGTATGACAGTAACAAGAAGTCTAGTTATTATCTCTTGATTCGGGGGATAGGTGGAGATTGGTGACTGTCGTATGACAGTAACAAGAAGTCTAGTTATTATCTCTTGATTCGGGGGATAGGTGGAGATTGGTGACTGTAGTATGACAGTAACAAGAAGTCTAGTTATTATCTCTTGATTCGGGGGATAGGTGGAGATTGGTGACTGTCGTATGACAGTAACAAGAAATCTAGTTATTATCTCTTGATTCGGGGGATAGGTGGAGATTGGTGACTGTCGTATGACAGTAACAAGAAGTCTAGTTATTATCTCTTGATTCGGGGGATAGGTGGAGATTGGTGACTGTCGTATGACAGTAACAAGAAGTCTAGTTATTATCTCTTGATTCGGGGGATAGGTGGAGATTGGTGGCTGTCGTATAACAGTAACAAGAAGTCTAGTTATTATCTCTTGATTCGGGGGATAGGTGGAGATTGGTGAATGTCGTATGACAGTAACAAGAAGTCTAGTTATTATCTCTTGATTCGGGGGATAGGTGGAGATTGGTGACTGTCGTATGACAGTAACAAGAAGTCTAGTTATTATCTCTTGATTCGGGGGATAGGTGGAGATTGGTGAATGTAGTATGACAGTAACAAGAAGTCTAGTTATTATCTCTTGATTCGGGGGATAGGTGGAGATTGGTGAATGTCGTATGACAGTAACAAGAAGTCTAGTTATTATCTCTTGATTCGGGGGATAGGTGGAGATTGGTGACTGTCGTATGACAGTAACAAGAAGTCTAGTTATTATCTCTTGATTCGGGGGATAGGTGGAGATTGGTGACTGTAGTATGACAGTAACAAGAAGTCTAGTTATTATCTCTTGATTCGGGGGATAGGTGGAGATTGGTGACTGTAGTATGACAGTAACAAGAAGTCTAGTTATTATCTCTTGATTCGGGGGATAGGCGGAGATTGGTGACTGTCGTATGACAGTAACAAGAAGTCTAGTTATTATCTCTTGATTCGGGGGATAGGCGGAGATTCGTGAATGTCGTATGACAGTAACAAGAAGTCAAGTTATTATCTCTTGATTCGGGGGATAGGTGGAGATTGGTGACTGTCGTATGACAGTAACAAGAAGTCTAGTGATTATCTCTTGATTCGGGGGATAGGTGGAGATTCGTGACTGTAGTATGACAGTAACAAGAAGTCTAGTTATTATCTCTTGATTCGGGGGATAGGTGGAGATTGGTGACTGTCGTATGACAGTAACAAGAAGTCTAGTTATTATCTCTTGATTCGGGGGATAGGTGGAGATTGGTGACTGTAGTATGACAGTAACAAGAAGTCTAGTTATTATCTCTTGATTCGGGGGATAGGTGGAGATTCGTGAATGTCGTATGACAGTAACAAGAAGTCTAGTTATTATCTCTTGATTCGGGGGATAGGTGGAGATTCATGATTGTCGTATGACAGTAACAAGAAGTCTAGTTATTATCTCTTGATTCGGGGGATAGGTGGAGATTGGTGACTGTCGTATGACAGTAACAAGAAGTCTAGTTATTATCTCTTGATTCGGGGGATAGGTGGAGATTGGTGACTGTCGTATGACAGTAACAAGAAGTCTAGTTATTATCTCTTGATTCGGGGGATAGGTGGAGATTGGTGACTGTCGTATGACAGTAACAAGAAGTCTAGTTATTATCTCTTGATTCGGGGGATAGGTGGAGATTGGTGACTGTCGTATGACAGTAACAAGAAGTCTAGTTATTATCTCTTGATTCGGGGGATAGGTGGAGATTGGTGACTGTCGTATGACAGTAACAAGAAGTCTAGTTATTATCTCTTGATTCGGGGGATAGGTGGAGATTCGTGACTGTCTTATGACAGTAACAAGAAGTCTAGTTATTATCTCTTGATTCGGGGGATAGGTGGAGATTGGTGACTGTCGTATGACTGTAACAAGAAGTCTAGTTATTATCTCTTGATTCGGGGGATAGGTGGAGATTGGTGACTGTCGTATGACAGTAACAAGAAGTCTAGTTATTATCTCTTGATTCGGGGGATAGGTGGAGATTGGTGACTGTCGTATGACAGTAACAAGAAGTCTAGTTATTATCTCTTGATTCGGGGGATAGGTGGAGATTGGTGACTGTCTTATGACAGTAACAAGAAGTCTAGTTATTATCTCTTGATTCGGGGGATAGGTGGAGATTGGTGACTGTCGTATGACAGTAACAAGAAGTCTAGTTATTATCTCTTGATTCGGGGGATAGGTGGAGATTGGTGACTGTCGTATGACAGTAACAAGAAGTCTAGTTATTATCTCTTGATTCGGGGGATAGGTGGAGATTGGTGACTGTCGTATGACAGTAACAAGAAGTCTAGTTATTATTTCTTGATTCGGGGGATAGGTGGAGATTGGTGACTGTCGTATGACAGTAACAAGAAGTCTAGTTATTATCTCTTGATTCGGGGGATAGGTGGAGATTGGTGACTGTCGTATGACAGTAACAAGAAGTCTAGTTATTATCTCTTGATTCGGGGGATAGGTGGAGATTGGTGACTGTCGTATGACAGTAACAAGAAGTCTAGTTATTATCTCTTGATTCGGGGGATAGGTGGAGATTGGTGACTGTCGTATGACAGTAACAAGAAGTCTAGTTATTATCTCTTGATTCGGGGGATAGGTGGAGATTGGTGACTGTCATATGACAGTAACAAGAAGTCTAGTTATTATCTCTTGATTCGGGGGATAGGTGGAGATTGGTGACTGTCGTATGACAGTAACAAGAAGTCTAGTTATTATCTCTTGATTCGGGGGATAGGTGGAGATTGGTGACTGTCGTATGACAGTAACAAGAAGTCTAGTTATTATCTCTTGATTCGGGGGATAGGTGGAGATTGGTGACTGTCGTATGACAGTAACAAGAAGTCTAGTTATTATCTCTTGATTCGGGGGATAGGTGGAGATTCGTGAATGTCGTATGACAGTAACAAGAAGTCTAGTTATTATCTCTTGATTCGGGGGATAGGTGGAGATTGGTGACTGTCGTATGACAGTGACAAGAAGTCTAGTTATTATCTCTTGATTCGGGGGATAGGTGGAGATTGGTGACTGTCGTATGACAGTAACAAGAAGTCTAGTTATTATCTCTTGATTCGGGGGATAGGTGGAGATTGGTGACTGTCGTATGACAGTAACAAGAAGTCTAGTTATTATCTCTTGATTCGGGGGATAGGTGGAGATTCGTGAATGTCGTATGACAGTAACAAGAAGTCTAGTTATTATCTCTTGATTCGGGGGATAGGTGGAGATTGGTGACTGTCGTATGACAGTAACAAGAAGTCTAGTTATTATCTCTTGATTCGGGGGATAGGTGGAGATTGGTGACTGTCGTATGACAGTAACAAGAAGTCTAGTTATTATCTCTTGATTCGGGGGATAGGTGGAGATTGGTGACTGTCGTATGACAGTAACTAGAAGTCTAGTTATTATCTCTTGATTCGGGGGATAGGTGGAGATTGGTGACTGTCGTATGACAGTGACAAGAAGTCTAGTTATTATCTCTTGATTCGGGGGATAGGTGGAGATTCGTGACTGTCGTATGACAGTGACAAGAAGTCTAGTTATTATCTCTTGATTCGGGGGATAGGTGGAGATTGGTGACTGTCGTATGACAGTAACAAGAAGTCTAGTTATTATCTCTTGATTCGGGGGATAGGTGGAGATTGGTGAATGTCGTATGACAGTAACAAGAAGTCTAGTTATTATCTCTTGATTCGGGGGATAGGTGGAGATTGGTGACTGTCGTATGAGGGTAACAAGAAGTCTAGTTATTATCTCTTGGTTCGGGGGATAGGTGGAGATTGGTGACTGTCGTATGACAGTAACAAGAAGTCTAGTTATTATCTCTTGATTCGGGGGATAGGTGGAGATTGGTGACTGTCGTATGACAGTAACAAGAAGTCTAGTTATTATCTCTTGATTCGGGGGATAGGTGGAGATTGGTGACTGTCGTATGACAGTAACAAGAAGTCTAGTTATTATCTCTTGATTCGGGGGATAGGTGGAGATTGGTGACTGTCGTATGACAGTAACAAGAAGTCTAGTTATTATCTCTTGATTCGGGGGATAGGTGGAGATTGGTGACTGTCGTATGACAGTAACAAGAAGTCTAGTTATTATCTCTTGATTCGGGGGATAGGTGGAGATTGGTGACTGTCTTATGACAGTGACAAGAAGTCTAGTTATTATCTCTTGATTCGGGGGATAGGTGGAGATTGGTGACTGTCGTATGACAGTAACAAGAAGTCTAGTTATTATCTCTTGATTCGGGGGATAGGTGGAGATTGGTGACTGTCGTATGACAGTAACAAGAAGTCTAGTTATTATCTCTTGATTCGGGGGATAGGTGGAGATTGGTGACTGTCTTATGACAGTAACAAGAAGTCTAGTTATTATCTCTTGATTCGGGGGATAGGTGGAGATTGGTGACTGTCGTATGACAGTAACAAGAAGTCTAGTTATTATCTCTTGATTCGGGGGATAGGTGGAGATTGGTGACTGTCGTATGACAGTAACAAGAAGTCTAGTTATTATCTCTTGATTCGGGGGATAGGTGGAGATTGGTGACTGTCGTATGACAGTAACAAGAAGTCTAGTTATTATCTCTTGATTCGGGGGATAGGTGGAGATTGGTGACTGTCGTATGACAGTAACAAGAAGTCTAGTTATTATCTCTTGATTCGGGGGATAGGTGGAGATTGGTGAATGTCGTATGACAGTAACAAGAAGTCTAGTTATTATCTCTTGATTCGGGGGATAGGTGGAGATTGGTGACTGTCGTATGACAGTGACAAGAAGTCTAGTTATTATCTCTTGATTCGGGGGATAGGTGGAGATTGGTGACTGTCGTATGACAGTGACAAGAAGTCTAGTTATTATCTCTTGATTCGGGGGATAGGTGGAGATTGGTGACTGTCGTATGACAGTAACAAGAAGTCTAGTTATTATCTCTTGATTCGGGGGATAGGTGGAGATTGGTGACTGTCGTATGACAGTAACAAGAAGTCTAGTTATTATCTCTTGATTCGGGGGATAGGTGGAGATTGGTGACTGTCGTATGACAGTAACAAGAAGTCTAGTTATTATCTCTTGATTCGGGGGATAGGTGGAGATTGGTGACTGTCGTATGACAGTAACAAGAAGTCTAGTTATTATCTCTTGATTCGGGGGATAGGTGGAGATTGGTGACTGTCGTATGACAGTAACAAGAAGTCTAGTTATTATCTCTTGATTCGGGGGATAGGTGGAGATTGGTGACTGTCGTATGACAGTAACAAGAAGTCTAGTTATTATCTCTTGATTCGGGGGATAGGTGGAGATTGGTGACTGTCGTATGACAGTAACAAGAAGTCTAGTTATTATCTCTTGATTCGGGGGATAGGTGGAGATTGGTGACTGTCGTATGACAGTAACAAGAAGTCTAGTTATTATCTCTTGATTCGGGGGATAGGTGGAGATTGGTGACTGTCGTATGACAGTAACAAGAAGTCTAGTTATTATCTCTTGATTCGGGGGATAGGTGGAGATTGGTGACTGTCGTATGACAGTAACAAGAAGTCTAGTTATTATCTCTTGATTCGGGGGATAGGTGGAGATTGGTGACTGTCGTATGACAGTAACAAGAAGTCTAGTTATTATCTCTTGATTCGGGGGATAGGTGGAGATTGGTGACTGTCGTATGACAGTAACAAGAAGTCTAGTTATTATCTCTTGATTCGGGGGATAGGTGGAGATTGGTGACTGTCGTATGACAGTAACAAGAAGTCTAGTTATTATCTCTTGATTCGGGGGATAGGTGGAGATTGGTGACTGTAGTATGACAGTAACAAGAAGTCTAGTTATTATCTCTTGATTCGGGGGATAGGTGGAGATTGGTGACTGTAGTATGACAGTAACAAGAAGTCTAGTTATTATCTCTTGATTCGGGGGATAGGTGGAGATTGGTGACTGTCGTATGACAGTAACAAGAAGTCTAGTTATTATCTCTTGATTCGGGGGATAGGTGGAGATTGGTGACTGTCGTATGACAGTAACAAGAAGTCTAGTTATTATCTCTTGATTCGGGGGATAGGTGGAGATTGGTGACTGTCGTATGACAGTAACAAGAAGTCTAGTTATTATCTCTTGATTCGGGGGATAGGTGGAGATTGGTGACTGTCGTATGACAGTAACAAGAAGTCTAGTTATTATCTCTTGATTCGGGGGATAGGTGGAGATTGGTGACTGTCGTATGACAGTAACAAGAAGTCTAGTTATTATCTCTTGATTCGGGGGATGGGTGGAGATTGGTGACTGTCGTATGACAGTAACAAGAAGTCTAGTTATTATCTCTTGATTCGGGGGATAGGTGGAGATTGGTGACTGTCGTATGACAGTAACAAGAAGTCTAGTTATTATCTCTTGATTCGGGGGATAGGTGGAGATTGGTGACTGTCTATGACAGTAACAAGAAGTCTAGTTATTATCTCTTGATTCGGGGGATAGGTGGAGATTGGTGACTGTCGTATGACAGTAACAAGAAGTCTAGTTATTATCTCTTGATTCGGGGGATAGGTGGAGATTGGTGACTGTAGTATGACAGTAACAAGAAGTCTAGTTATTATCTCTTGATTCGGGGGATAGGTGGAGATTGGTGACTGTCGTATGACAGTAACAAGAAGTCTAGTTATTATCTCTTGATTCGGGGGATAGGTGGAGATTGGTGACTGTCGTATGACAGTAACAAGAAGTCTAGTTATTATCTCTTGATTCGGGGGATAGGTGGAGATTGGTGACTGTCGTATGACAGTAACAAGAAGTCTAGTTATTATCTCTTGATTCGGGGGATAGGTGGAGATTGGTGACTGTCTTATGACAGTAACAAGAAGTCTAGTTATTATCTCTTGATTCGGGGGATAGGTGGAGATTGGTGACTGTCTTATGACAGTAACAAGAAGTCTATTTATTATCTCTTGATTCGGGGGATAGGTGGAGATTCGTGAATGTCGTATGACAGTAACAAGAAGTCTAGTTATTATCTCTTGATTCGGGGGATAGGTGGAGATTGGTGACTGTCGTATGACAGTAACAAGAAGTCTAGTTATTATCTCTTGATTCGGGGGATAGGTGGAGATTGGTGACTGTCGTATGACAGTAACAAGAAGTCTAGTTATTATCTCTTGATTCGGGGGATAGGTGGAGATTGGTGGCTGTCGTATAACAGTAACAAGAAGTCTAGTTATTATCTCTTGATTCGGGGGATAGGTGGAGATTGGTGAATGTCGTATGACAGTAACAAGAAGTCTAGTTATTATCTCTTGATTCGGGGGATAGGTGGAGATTGGTGACTGTCGTATGACAGTAACAAGAAGTCTAGTTATTATCTCTTGATTCGGGGGATAGGTGGAGATTGGTGACTGTAGTATGACAGTAACAAGAAGTCTAGTTATTATCTCTTGATTCGGGGGATAGGTGGAGATTCGTGAATGTCGTATGACAGTAACAAGAAGTCTAGTTATTATCTCTTGATTCGGGGGATAGGCGGAGATTGGTGACTGTCGTATGACAGTAACAAGAAGTCTAGTTATTATCTCTTGATTCGGGGGATAGGTGGAGATTGGTGACTGTCGTATGACAGTAACAAGAAGTCTAGTTATTATCTCTTGATTCGGGGGATAGGTGGAGATTGGTGACTGTCGTATGACAGTAACAAGAAGTCTAGTTATTATCTCTTGATTCGGGGGATAGGCGGAGATTCGTGAATGTCGTATGACAGTAACAAGAAGTCAAGTTATTATCTCTTGATTCGGGGGATAGGTGGAGATTGGTGACTGTCGTATGACAGTAACAAGAAGTCTAGTTATTATCTCTTGATTCGGGGGATAGGTGGAGATTCGTGACTGTAGTATGACAGTAACAAGAAGTCTAGTTATTATCTCTTGATTCGGGGGATAGGTGGAGATTCGTGACTGTCGTATGACAGTAACAAGAAGTCTAGTTATTATCTCTTGATTCGGGGGATAGGTGGAGATTGGTGACTGTAGTATGACAGTAACAAGAAGTCTAGTTATTATCTCTTGATTCGGGGGATAGGTGGAGATTCGTGAATGTCGTATGACAGTAACAAGAAGTCTAGTTATTATCTCTTGATTCGGGGGATAGGTGGAGATTCATGACTGTCGTATGACAGTAACAAGAAGTCTAGTTATTATCTCTTGATTCGGGGGATAGGTGGAGATTCGTGACTGTCGTATTACAGTAACAAGAAGTCTAGTTATTATCTCTTGATTCGGGGGATAGGTGGAGATTGGTGACTGTCGTATGACAGTAACAAGAAGTCTAGTTATTATCTCTTGATTCGGGGGATAGGTGGAGATTGGTGACTGTCGTATGACAGTAACAAGAAGTCTAGTTATTATCTCTTGATTCGGGGGATAGGTGGAGATTGGTGACTGTCGTATGACAGTAACAAGAAGTCTAGTTATTATCTCTTGATTCGGGGGATAGGTGGAGATTGGTGACTGTCGTATGACAGTAACAAGAAGTCTAGTTATTATCTCTTGATTCGGGGGATAGGTGGAGATTGGTGACTGTCGTATGACAGTAACAAGAAGTCTAGTTATTATCTCTTGATTCGGGGGATAGGTGGAGATTGGTGACTGTCGTATGACAGTAACAAGAAGTCTAGTTATTATCTCTTGATTCGGGGGATAGGTGGAGATTGGTGACTGTAGTATGACAGTAACAAGAAGTCTAGTTATTATCTCTTGATTCGGGGGATAGGTGGAGATTGGTGACTGTCGTATGACAGTAACAAGAAGTCTAGTTATTATCTCTTGATTCGGGGGATAGGTGGAGATTGGTGACTGTCGTATGACAGTAACAAGAAGTCTAGTTATTATCTCTTGATTCGGGGGATAGGTGGAGATTGGTGACTGTCGTATGACAGTAACAAGAAGTCTAGTTATTATCTCTTGATTCGGGGGATAGGTGGAGATTGGTGACTGTCGTATGACAGTGACAAGAAGTCTAGTTATTATCTCTTGATTCGGGGGATAGGTGGAGATTGGTGACTGTCGTATGACAGTAACAAGAAGTCTAGTTATTATCTCTTGATTCGGGGGATAGGTGGAGATTGGTGACTGTCGTATGACAGTAACAAGAAGTCTAGTTATTATCTCTTGATTCGGGGGATAGGTGGAGATTGGTGACTGTCGTATGACAGTAACAAGAAGTCTAGTTATTATCTCTTGATTCGGGGGATAGGTGGAGATTGGTGACTGTCTTATGACAGTAACAAGAAGTCTAGTTATTATCTCTTGATTCGGGGGATAGGTGGAGATTGGTGACTGTCGTATGACTGTAACAAGAAGTCTAGTTATTATCTCTTGATTCGGGGGATAGGTGGAGATTGGTGACTGTCGTATGACAGTAACAAGAAGTCTAGTTATTATCTCTTGATTCGGGGGATAGGTGGAGATTGGTGACTGTCGTATGACAGTAACAAGAAGTCTAGTTATTATCTCTTGATTCGGGGGATAGGTGGAGATTGGTGACTGTCTTATGACAGTAACAAGAAGTCTAGTTATTATCTCTTGATTCGGGGGATAGGTGGAGATTGGTGACTGTCGTATGACAGTAACAAGAAGTCTAGTTATTATCTCTTGATTCGGGGGATAGGTGGAGATTGGTGACTGTCGTATGACAGTAACAAGAAGTCTAGTTATTATCTCTTGATTCGGGGGATAGGTGGAGATTGGTGACTGTCGTATGACAGTAACAAGAAGTCTAGTTATTATCTCTTGATTCGGGGGATAGATGGAGATTGGTGACTGTCGTATGACAGTAACAAGAAGTCTAGTTATTATCTCTTGATTCGGGGGATAGGTGGAGATTGGTGACTGTCGTATGACAGTAACAAGAAGTCTAGTTATTATCTCTTGATTCGGGGGATAGGTGGAGATTGGTGACTGTCGTATGACAGTAACAAGAAGTCTAGTTATTATCTCTTGATTCGGGGGATAGGTGGAGATTGGTGACTGTCGTATGACAGAAACAAGAAGTCTAGTTATTATCTCTTGATTCGGGGGATAGGTGGAGATTGGTGACTGTCTTATGACAGTAACAAGAAGTCTAGTTATTATCTCTTGATTCGGGGGATAGGTGGAGATTGGTGACTGTCGTATGACAGTAACAAGAAGTCTAGTTATTATCTCTTGATTCGGGGGATAGGTGGAGATTGGTGACTGTCGTATGACAGTAACAAGAAGTCTAGTTATTATCTCTTGATTCGGGGGATAGGTGGAGATTGGTGACTGTCGTATGACAGTAACAAGAAGTCTAGTTATTATCTCTTGATTCGGGGGATAGGTGGAGATTGGTGACTGTCGTATGACAGTAACAAGAAGTCTAGTTATTATCTCTTGATTCGGGGGATAGGTGGAGATTGGTGACTGTCGTATGACAGTAACAAGAAGTCTAGTTATTATCTCTTGATTCGGGGGATAGGTGGAGATTGGTGACTCTCGTATGACAGTGACAAGAAGTCTAGTTATTATCTCTTGATTCGGGGGATAGGTGGAGATTGGTGACTGTCGTATGACAGTAACAAGAAGTCTAGTTATTATCTCTTGATTCGGGGGATAGGTGGAGATTGGTGACTGTCGTATGACAGTAACAAGAAGTCTAGTTATTATCTCTTGATTCGGGGGATAGGTGGAGATTGGTGACTGTCGTATGACAGTAACAAGAAGTCTAGTTATTATCTCTTGATTCGGGGGATAGGTGGAGATTGGTGACTGTCGTATGACAGTAACAAGAAGTCTAGTTATTATCTCTTGATTCGGGGGATAGGTGGAGATTGGTGACTGTCGTATGACAGTAACAAGAAGTCTAGTTATTATCTCTTGATTCGGGGGATAGGTGGAGATTGGTGACTGTCATATGACAGTAACAAGAAGTCTAGTTATTATCTCTTGATTCGGGGGATAGGTGGAGATTGGTGACTGTCGTATGACAGTAACAAGAAGTCTAGTTATTATCTCTTGATTCGGGGGATAGGTGGAGATTGGTGACTGTCGTATGACAGTAACAAGAAGTCTAGTTATTATCTCTTGATTCGGGGGATAGGTGGAGATTGGTGACTGTCGTATGACAGTAACAAGAAGTCTAGTTATTATCTCTTGATTCGGGGGATAGGTGGAGATTCGTGAATGTCGTATGACAGTAACAAGAAGTCTAGTTATTATCTCTTGATTCGGGGGATAGGTGGAGATTGGTGACTGTCGTATGACAGTGACAAGAAGTCTAGTTATTATCTCTTGATTCGGGGGATAGGTGGAGATTGGTGACTGTCGTATGACAGTAACAAGAAGTCTAGTTATTATCTCTTGATTCGGGGGATAGGTGGAGATTGGTGACTGTCGTATGACAGTAACAAGAAGTCTAGTTATTATCTCTTGATTCGGGGGATAGGTGGAGATTCGTGACTGTCGTATGACAGTAACAAGAAGTCTAGTTATTATCTCTTGATTCGGGGGATAGGTGGAGATTGGTGACTGTCGTATGACAGTAACAAGAAGTCTAGTTATTATCTCTTGATTCGGGGGATAGGTGGAGATTGGTGACTGTCGTATGACAGTAACAAGAAGTCTAGTTATTATCTCTTGATTCGGGGGATAGGTGGAGATTGGTGACTGTCGTATGACAGTAACTAGAAGTCTAGTTATTATCTCTTGATTCGGGGGATAGGTGGAGATTGGTGACTGTCGTATGACAGTGACAAGAAGTCTAGTTATTATCTCTTGATTCGGGGGATAGGTGGAGATTCGTGACTGTCGTATGACAGTGACAAGAAGTCTAGTTATTATCTCTTGATTCGGGGGATAGGTGGAGATTGGTGACTGTCGTATGACAGTAACAAGAAGTCTAGTTATTATCTCTTGATTCGGGGGATAGGTGGAGATTGGTGACTGTCGTATGAGGGTAACAAGAAGTCTAGTTATTATCTCTTGATTCGGGGGATAGGTGGAGATTGGTGACTGTCGTATGAGGGTAACAAGAAGTCTAGTTATTATCTCTTGGTTCGGGGGATAGGTGGAGATTGGTGACTGTCGTATGACAGTAACAAGAAGTCTAGTTATTATCTCTTGATTCGGGGGATAGGTGGAGATTGGTGACTGTCGTATGAGGGTAACAAGAAGTCTAGTTATTATCTCTTGATTCGGGGGATAGGTGGAGATTGGTGACTGTCGTATGACAGTAACAAGAAGTCTAGTTATTATCTCTTGATTCGGGGGATAGGTGGAGATTGGTGACTGTCGTATGACAGTAACAAGAAGTCTAGTTATTATCTCTTGATTCGGGGGATAGGTGGAGATTGGTGACTGTCGTATGACAGTAACAAGAAGTCTAGTTATTATCTCTTGATTCGGGGGATAGGTGGAGATTGGTGACTGTCTTATGACAGTAACAAGAAGTCTAGTTATTATCTCTTGATTCGGGGGATAGGTGGAGATTGGTGACTGTCGTATGACAGTAACAAGAAGTCTAGTTATTATCTCTTGATTCGGGGGATAGGTGGAGATTGGTGACTGTCGTATGACAGTAACAAGAAGTCTAGTTATTATCTCTTGATTCGGGGGATAGGTGGAGATTGGTGACTGTCTTATGACAGTAACAAGAAGTCTAGTTATTATCTCTTGATTCGGGGGATAGGTGGAGATTGGTGACTGTCGTATGACAGTAACAAGAAGTCTAGTTATTATCTCTTGATTCGGGGGATAGGTGGAGATTGGTGACTGTCGTATGACAGTAACAAGAAGTCTAGTTATTATCTCTTGATTCGGGGGATAGGTGGAGATTGGTGACTGTCGTATGACAGTAACAAGAAGTCTAGTTATTATCTCTTGATTCGGGGGATAGGTGGAGATTGGTGACTGTCGTATGACAGTAACAAGAAGTCTAGTTATTATCTCTTGATTCGGGGGATAGGTGGAGATTGGTGAATGTCGTATGACAGTAACAAGAAGTCTAGTTATTATCTCTTGATTCGGGGGATAGGTGGAGATTGGTGACTGTCGTATGACAGTGACAAGAAGTCTAGTTATTATCTCTTGATTCGGGGGATAGGTGGAGATTGGTGACTGTCGTATGACAGTGACAAGAAGTCTAGTTATTATCTCTTGATTCGGGGGATAGGTGGAGATTGGTGACTGTCGTATGACAGTAACAAGAAGTCTAGTTATTATCTCTTGATTCGGGGGATAGGTGGAGATTGGTGACTGTAGTATGACAGTAACAAGAAGTCTAGTTATTATCTCTTATTTCGGGGGATAGGTGGAGATTGGTGACTGTCGTATGACAGTAACAAGAAGTCTAGTTATTATCTCTTGATTCGGGGGATAGGTGGAGATTGGTGACTGTCGTATGACAGTAACAAGAAGTCTAGTTATTATCTCTTGATTCGGGGGATAGGTGGAGATTGGTGACTGTCGTATGACAGTAACAAGAAGTCTAGTTATTATCTCTTGATTCGGGGGATAGGTGGAGATTGGTGACTGTCGTATGACAGTAACAAGAAGTCTAGTTATTATCTCTTGATTCGGGGGATAGGTGGAGATTGGTGACTGTCGTATGACAGTAACAAGAAGTCTAGTTATTATCTCTTGATTCGGGGGATAGGTGGAGATTGGTGACTGTCTTATGACAGTAACAAGAAGTCTAGTTATTATCTCTTGATTCGGGGGATAGGTGGAGATTGGTGACTGTCGTATGACAGTAACAAGAAGTCTAGTTATTATCTCTTGATTCGGGGGATAGGTGGAGATTGGTGACTGTCGTATGACAGTAACAAGAAGTCTAGTTATTATCTCTTGATTCGGGGGATAGGTGGAGATTGGTGACTGTCGTATGACAGTAACAAGAAGTCTAGTTATTATCTCTTGATTCGGGGGATAGGTGGAGATTGGTGACTGTCGTATGACAGTAACAAGAAGTCTAGTTATTATCTCTTGATTCGGGGGATAGGTGGAGATTGGTGACTGTCGTATGACAGTAACAAGAAGTCTAGTTATTATCTCTTGATTCGGGGGATAGGTGGAGATTGGTGACTGTCGTATGACAGTAACAAGAAGTCTAGTTATTATCTCTTGATTCGGGGGATAGGTGGAGATTGGTGACTGTCGTATGACAGTAACAAGAAGTCTAGTTATTATCTCTTGATTCGGGGGATAGGTGGAGATTGGTGACTGTCGTATGACAGAAACAAGAAGTCTAGTTATTATCTCTTGATTCGGGGGATAGGTGGAGATTGGTGACTGTCTTATGACAGTAACAAGAAGTCTAGTTATTATCTCTTGATTCGGGGGATAGGTGGAGATTGGTGACTGTCGTATGACAGTAACAAGAAGTCTAGTTATTATCTCTTGATTCGGGGGATAGGTGGAGATTGGTGACTGTCGTATGACAGTAACAAGAAGTCTAGTTATTATCTCTTGATTCGGGGGATAGGTGGAGATTGGTGACTGTCGTATGACAGTAACAAGAAGTCTAGTTATTATCTCTTGATTCGGGGGATAGGTGGAGATTGGTGACTGTCGTATGACAGTAACAAGAAGTCTAGTTATTATCTCTTGATTCGGGGGATAGGTGGAGATTGGTGACTGTCGTATGACAGTAACAAGAAGTCTAGTTATTATCTCTTGATTCGGGGGATAGGTGGAAATTGGTGACTCTCGTATGACAGTGACAAGAAGTCTAGTTATTATCTCTTGATTCGGGGGATAGGTGGAGATTGGTGACTGTCGTATGACAGTAACAAGAAGTCTAGTTATTATCTCTTGATTCGGGGGATAGGTGGAGATTGGTGACTGTCGTATGACAGTAACAAGAAGTCTAGTTATTATCTCTTGATTCGGGGGATAGGTGGAGATTGGTGACTGTCGTATGACAGTAACAAGAAGTCTAGTTATTATCTCTTGATTCGGGGGATAGGTGGAGATTGGTGACTGTCGTATGACAGTAACAAGAAGTCTAGTTATTATCTCTTGATTCGGGGGATAGGTGGAGATTGGTGACTGTCGTATGACAGTAACAAGAAGTCTAGTTATTATCTCTTGATTCGGGGGATAGGTGGAGATTGGTGACTGTCATATGACAGTAACAAGAAGTCTAGTTATTATCTCTTGATTCGGGGGATAGGTGGAGATTGGTGACTGTCGTATGACAGTAACAAGAAGTCTAGTTATTATCTCTTGATTCGGGGGATAGGTGGAGATTGGTGACTGTCGTATGACAGTAACAAGAAGTCTAGTTATTATCTCTTGATTCGGGGGATAGGTGGAGATTGGTGACTGTCGTATGACAGTAACAAGAAGTCTAGTTATTATCTCTTGATTCGGGGGATAGGTGGAGATTCGTGAATGTCGTATGACAGTAACAAGAAGTCTAGTTATTATCTCTTGATTCGGGGGATAGGTGGAGATTGGTGACTGTCGTATGACAGTGACAAGAAGTCTAGTTATTATCTCTTGATTCGGGGGATAGGTGGAGATTGGTGACTGTCGTATGACAGTAACAAGAAGTCTAGTTATTATCTCTTGATTCGGGGGATAGGTGGAGATTGGTGACTGTCGTATGACAGTAACAAGAAGTCTAGTTATTATCTCTTGATTCGGGGGATAGGTGGAGATTCGTGACTGTCGTGTGACAGTAACAAGAAGTCTAGTTATTATCTCTTGATTCGGGGGATAGGTGGAGATTGTTGACTGTCGTATGACAGTAACAAGAAGTCTAGTTATTATCTCTTGATTCGGGGGATAGGTGGAGATTGGTGACTGTCGTATGACAGTAACAAGAAGTCTAGTTATTATCTCTTGATTCGGGGGATAGGTGGAGATTGGTGACTGTCGTATGACAGTAACTAGAAGTCTAGTTATTATCTCTTGATTCGGGGGATAGGTGGAGATTGGTGACTGTCGTATGACAGTGACAAGAAGTCTAGTTATTATCTCTTGATTCGGGGGATAGGTGGAGATTCGTGACTGTCGTATGACAGTGACAAGAAGTCTAGTTATTATCTCTTGATTCGGGGGATAGGTGGAGATTGGTGACTGTCGTATGACAGTAACAAGAAGTCTAGTTATTATCTCTTGATTCGGGGGATAGGTGGAGATTGGTGACTGTCGTATGAGGGTAACAAGAAGTCTAGTTATTATCTCTTGATTCGGGGGATAGGTGGAGATTGGTGACTGTCGTATGAGGGTAACAAGAAGTCTAGTTATTATCTCTTGGTTCGGGGGATAGGTGGAGATTGGTGACTGTCGTATGACAGTAACAAGAAGTCTAGTTATTATCTCTTGATTCGGGGGATAGGTGGAGATTGGTGACTGTCGTATGAGGGTAACAAGAAGTCTAGTTATTATCTCTTGATTCGGGGGATAGGTGGAGATTGGTGACTGTCGTATGACAGTAACAAGAAGTCTAGTTATTATCTCTTGATTCGGGGGATAGGTGGAGATTGGTGACTGTCGTATGACAGTAACAAGAAGTCTAGTTATTATCTCTTGATTCGGGGGATAGGTGGAGATTGGTGACTGTCGTATGACAGTAACAAGAAGTCTAGTTATTATCTCTTGATTCGGGGGATAGGTGGAGATTGGTGACTGTCTTATGACAGTAACAAGAAGTCTAGTTATTATCTCTTGATTCGGGGGATAGGTGGAGATTGGTGACTGTCGTATGACAGTAACAAGAAGTCTAGTTATTATCTCTTGATTCGGGGGATAGGTGGAGATTGGTGACTGTCGTATGACAGTAACAAGAAGTCTAGTTATTATCTCTTGATTCGGGGGATAGGTGGAGATTGGTGACTGTCTTATGACAGTAACAAGAAGTCTAGTTATTATCTCTTGATTCGGGGGATAGGTGGAGATTGGTGACTGTCGTATGACAGTAACAAGAAGTCTAGTTATTATCTCTTGATTCGGGGGATAGGTGGAGATTGGTGACTGTCGTATGACAGTAACAAGAAGTCTAGTTATTATCTCTTGATTCGGGGGATAGGTGGAGATTGGTGACTGTCGTATGACAGTAACAAGAAGTCTAGTTATTATCTCTTGATTCGGGGGATAGGTGGAGATTGGTGACTGTCGTATGACAGTAACAAGAAGTCTAGTTATTATCTCTTGATTCGGGGGATAGGTGGAGATTGGTGAATGTCGTATGACAGTAACAAGAAGTCTAGTTATTATCTCTTGATTCGGGGGATAGGTGGAGATTGGTGACTGTCGTATGACAGTGACAAGAAGTCTAGTTATTATCTCTTGATTCGGGGGATAGGTGGAGATTGGTGACTGTCGTATGACAGTGACAAGAAGTCTAGTTATTATCTCTTGATTCGGGGGATAGGTGGAGATTGGTGACTGTCGTATGACAGTAACAAGAAGTCTAGTTATTATCTCTTGATTCGGGGGATAGGTGGAGATTGGTGACTGTAGTATGACAGTAACAAGAAGTCTAGTTATTATCTCTTATTTCGGGGGATAGGTGGAGATTGGTGACTGTCGTATGACAGTAACAAGAAGTCTAGTTATTATCTCTTGATTCGGGGGATAGGTGGAGATTGGTGACTGTCGTATGACAGTAACAAGAAGTCTAGTTATTATCTCTTGATTCGGGGGATAGGTGGAGATTGGTGACTGTCGTATGACAGTAACAAGAAGTCTAGTTATTATCTCTTGATTCGGGGGATAGGTGGAGATTGGTGACTGTCGTATGACAGTAACAAGAAGTCTAGTTATTATCTCTTGATTCGGGGGATAGGTGGAGATTGGTGACTGTCGTATGACAGTAACAAGAAGTCTAGTTATTATCTCTTGATTCGGGGGATAGGTGGAGATTGGTGACTGTCGTATGACAGTAACAAGAAGTCTAGTTATTATCTCTTGATTCGGGGGATAGGTGGAGATTGGTGACTGTCGTATGACAGTAACAAGAAGTCTAGTTATTATCTCTTGATTCGGGGGATAGGTGGAGATTGGTGACTGTCGTATGACAGTAACAAGAAGTCTAGTTATTATCTCTTGATTCGGGGGATAGGTGGAGATTGGTGACTGTCGTATGACAGTAACAAGAAGTCTAGTTATTATCTCTTGATTCGGGGGATAGGTGGAGATTGGTGACTGTCGTATGACAGTAACAAGAAGTCTAGTTATTATCTCTTGATTCGGGGGATAGGTGGAGATTGGTGACTGTCGTATGACAGTAACAAGAAGTCTAGTTATTATCTCTTGATTCGGGGGATAGGTGGAGATTGGTGACTGTCGTATGACAGTAACAAGAAGTCTAGTTATTATCTCTTGATTCGGGGGATAGGTGGAGATTGGTGACTGTCGTATGACAGTAACAAGAAGTCTAGTTATTATCTCTTGATACGGGGGATAGGTGGAGATTGGTGA
Organism: Sipunculus nudus; assembly: GCA_026874595.1. Classification (NCBI taxonomy): domain Eukaryota; kingdom Metazoa; phylum Annelida; class Sipuncula; order Golfingiida; family Sipunculidae; genus Sipunculus; species Sipunculus nudus. The sequence continues at coordinate 83,252,458 of CM049312.1, read as the reverse complement.
CTGTCGTATGACAGTAACAAGAAGTCTAGTTATTATCTCTTGATTCGGGGGATAGGTGGAGATTGGTGACTGTCGTATGACAGTAACAAGAAGTCTAGTTATTATCTCTTGATTCGGGGGATAGGTGGAGATTGGTGACTGTCGTATGACAGTAACAAGAAGTCTAGTTATTATCTCTTGATACGGGGGATAGGTGGAGATTGGTGACTGTCGTATGACAGTAACAAGAAGTCTAGTTATTATCTCTTGATTCGGGGAATAGGTGGAGATTGGTGACTGTCGTATGACAGTAACAAGAAGTCTAGTTATTATCTCTTGATTCGGGGGATAGGTGGAGATTGGTGACTGTCGTATGACAGTAACAAGAAGTCTAGTTATTATCTCTTGATACGGGGGATAGGTGGAGATTGGTGACTGTCGTATGACAGTAACAAGAAGTCTAGTTATTATCTCTTGATTCGGGGGATAGGTGGAGATTGGTGACTGTCGTATGACAGTAACAAGAAGTCTAGTTATTATCTCTTGATTCGGGGGATAGGTGGAGATTGGTGACTGTCGTATGACAGTAACAAGAAGTCTAGTTATTATCTCTTGATTCGGGGGATAGGTGGAGATTGGTGACTGTCGTATGACAGTAACAAGAAGTCTAGTTATTATCTCTTGATTCGGGGGATAGGTGGAGATTGGTGACTGTCGTATGACAGTAACAAGAAGTCTAGTTATTATCTCTTGATTCGGGGGATAGGTGGAGATTGGTGACTGTCGTATGACAGTAACAAGAAGTCTAGTTATTATCTCTTGATTCGGGGGATAGGTGGAGATTGGTGACTGTCGTATGACAGTAACAAGAAGTCTAGTTATTATCTCTTGATTCGGGGGATAGGTGGAGATTGGTGACTGTCGTATGACAGTAACAAGAAGTCTAGTTATTATCTCTTGATTCGGGGGATAGGTGGAGATTGGTGACTGTCGTATGACAGTAACAAGAAGTCTAGTTATTATCTCTTGATTCGGGGGATAGGTGGAGATTGGTGACTGTCGTATGACAGTAACAAGAAGTCTAGTTATTATCTCTTGATTCGGGGGATAGGTGGAGATTGGTGACTGTCGTATGACAGTAACAAGAAGTCTAGTTATTATCTCTTGATTCGGGGGATAGGTGGAGATTGGTGACTGTCGTATGACAGTAACAAGAAGTCTAGTTATTATCTCTTGATTCGGGGGATAGGTGGAGATTGGTGACTGTCGTATGACAGTAACAAGAAGTCTAGTTATTATCTCTTGATTCGGGGGATAGGTGGAGATTGGTGACTGTCGTATGACAGTAACAAGAAGTCTAGTTATTATCTCTTGATTCGGGGGATAGGTGGAGATTGGTGACTGTCGTATGACAGTAACAAGAAGTCTAGTTATTATCTCTTGATTCGGGGGATAGGTGGAGATTGGTGACTGTCGTATGACAGTAACAAGAAGTCTAGTTATTATCTCTTGATTCGGGGGATAGGTGGAGATTGGTGACTGTAGTATGACAGTAACAAGAAGTCTAGTTATTATCTCTTGATTCGGGGGATAGGTGGAGATTGGTGACTGTCGTATGACAGTAACAAGAAGTCTAGTTATTATCTCTTGATTCGGGGGATAGGTGGAGATTGGTGACTGTCGTATGACAGTAACAAGAAGTCTAGTTATTATCTCTTGATTCGGGGGATAGGTGGAGAGTATGACAGTAACAAGAAGTCTAGTTATTATCTCTTGATTCGGGGGATAGGTGGAGATTGGTGACTGTCGTATGACAGTAACAAGAAGTCTAGTTATTATCTCTTGATTCGGGGGATAGGTGGAGATTGGTGACTGTCGTATGACAGTAACAAGAAGTCTAGTTATTATCTCTTGATTCGGGGGATGGGTGGAGATTGGTGACTGTCGTATGACAGTAACAAGAAGTCTAGTTATTATCTCTTGATTCGGGGGATAGGTGGAGATTGGTGACTGTCGTATGACAGTAACAAGAAGTCTAGTTATTATCTCTTGATTCGGGGGATAGGAGAAAATTGGTGACTGTCGTATGACAGTAACAAGAAGTCTAGTTATTATCTCTTGATTCGGGGGATAGGTGGAGATTGGTGACTGTCGTATGACAGTAACAAGAAGTCTAGTTATTATCTCTTGATTCGGGGGATAGGTGGAGATTGGTGACTGTCGTATGACAGTAACAAGAAGTCTAGTTATTATCTCTTGATTCGGGGGATAGGTGGAGATTGGTGACTGTAGTATGACAGTAACAAGAAGTCTAGTTATTATCTCTTGATTCGGGGGATAGGTGGAGATTGGTGACTGTCGTATGACAGTAACAAGAAGTCTAGTTATTATCTCTTGATTCGGGGGATAGGTGGAGATTGGTGACTGTAGTATGACAGTAACAAGAAGTCTAGTTATTATCTCTTGATTCGGGGGATAGGTGGAGATTGGTGACTGTCGTATGACAGTAACAAGAAGTCTAGTTATTATCTCTTGATTCGGGGGATAGGTGGAGATTGGTGACTGTCGTATGACAGTAACAAGAAGTCTAGTTATTATCTCTTGATTCGGGGGATAGGTGGAGATTGGTGACTGTCGTATGACAGTAACAAGAAGTCTAGTTATTATCTCTTGATTCGGGGGATAGGTGGAGATTGGTGGCTGTCGTATAACAGTAACAAGAAGTCTAGTTATTATCTCTTGATTCGGGGGATAGGTGGAGATTGGTGACTGTCGTATGACAGTAACAAGAAGTCTAGTTATTATCTCTTGATTCGGGGGATAGGTGGAGATTGGTGACTGTCGTATGACAGTAACAAGAAGTCTAGTTATTATCTCTTGATTCGGGGGATAGGTGGAGATTGGTGACTGTAGTATGACAGTAACAAGAAGTCTAGTTATTATCTCTTGATTCGGGGGATAGGTGGAGATTGGTGACTGTCGTATGACAGTAACAAGAAGTCTAGTTATTATCTCTTGATTCGGGGGATAGGTGGAGATTGGTGACTGTCGTATGACAGTAACAAGAAGTCTAGTTATTATCTCTTGATTCGGGGGATAGGTGGAGATTGGTGACTGTCGTATGACAGTAACAAGAAGTCTAGTTATTATCTCTTGATTCGGGGGATAGGTGGAGATTGGTGACTGTCGTATGACAGTAACAAGAAGTCTAGTTATTATCTCTTGATTCGGGGGATAGGTGGAGATTGGTGACTGTCGTATGACAGTAACAAGAAGTCTAGTTATTATCTCTTGATTCGGGGGATGGGTGGAGATTGGTGACTGTCGTATGACAGTAACAAGAAGTCTAGTTATTATCTCTTGATTCGGGGGATAGGTGGAGATTGGTGACTGTCGTATGACAGTAACAAGAAGTCTAGTTATTATCTCTTGATTCGGGGGATAGGAGAAAATTGGTGACTGTCGTATGACAGTAACAAGAAGTCTAGTTATTATCTCTTGATTCGGGGGATAGGTGGAGATTGGTGACTGTCGTATGACAGTAACAAGAAGTCTAGTTATTATCTCTTGATTCGGGGGATAGGTGGAGATTGGTGACTGTCGTATGACAGTAACAAGAAGTCTAGTTATTATCTCTTGATTCGGGGGATAGGTGGAGATTGGTGACTGTAGTATGACAGTAACAAGAAGTCTAGTTATTATCTCTTGATTCGGGGGATAGGTGGAGATTGGTGACTGTCGTATGACAGTAACAAGAAGTCTAGTTATTATCTCTTGATTCGGGGGATAGGTGGAGATTGGTGACTGTAGTATGACAGTAACAAGAAGTCTAGTTATTATCGCTTGATTCGGGGGATAGGTGGAGATTGGTGACTGTCGTATGACAGTAACAAGAAGTCTAGTTATTATCTCTTGATTCGGGGGATAGGTGGAGATTGGTGACTGTCGTATGACAGTAACAAGAAGTCTAGTTATTATCTCTTGATTCGGGGGATAGGTGGAGATTGGTGACTGTCGTATGACAGTAACAAGAAGTCTAGTTATTATCTCTTGATTCGGGGGATAGGTGGAGATTGGTGGCTGTCGTATAACAGTAACAAGAAGTCTAGTTATTATCTCTTGATTCGGGGGATAGGTGGAGATTGGTGACTGTCGTATGACAGTAACAAGAAGTCTAGTTATTATCTCTTGATTCGGGGGATAGGTGGAGATTGGTGACTGTCGTATGACAGTAACAAGAAGTCTAGTTATTATCTCTTGATTCGGGGGATAGGTGGAGATTGGTGACTGTAGTATGACAGTAACAAGAAGTCTAGTTATTATCTCTTGATTCGGGGGATAGGTGGAGATTGGTGAATGTCGTATGACAGTAACAAGAAGTCTAGTTATTATCTCTTGATTCGGGGGATAGGTGGAGATTGGTGACTGTCGTATGACAGTAACAAGAAGTCTAGTTATTATCTCTTGATTCGGGGGATAGGTGGAGATTGGTGACTGTAGTATGACAGTAACAAGAAGTCTAGTTATTATCTCTTGATTCGGGGGATAGGTGGAGATTGGTGACTGTCGTATGACAGTAACAAGAAGTCTAGTTATTATCTCTTGATTCGGGGGATAGGCGGAGATTCGTGAATGTCGTATGACAGTAACAAGAAGTCAAGTTATTATCTCTTGATTCGGGGGATAGGTGGAGATTGGTGACTGTCGTATGACAGTAACAAGAAGTCTAGTTATTATCTCTTGATTCGGGGGATAGGTGGAGATTGGTGACTGTCGTATGACAGTAACAAGAAGTCTAGTTATTATCTCTTGATTCGGGGGATAGGTGGAGATTGGTGACTGTCGTATGACAGTAACAAGAAGTCTAGTTATTATCTCTTGATTCGGGGGATAGGTGGAGATTGGTGACTGTAGTATGACAGTAACAAGAAGTCTAGTTATTATCTCTTGATTCGGGGGATAGGTGGAGATTGGTGACTGTCGTATGACAGTAACAAGAAGTCTAGTTATTATCTCTTGATTCGGGGGATAGGTGGAGATTCATGACTGTCGTATGACAGTAACAAGAAGTCTAGTTATTATCTCTTGATTCGGGGGATAGGTGGAGATTGGTGACTGTCGTATGACAGTAACAAGAAGTCTAGTTATTATCTCTTGATTCGGGGATAGGTGGAGATTGGTGACTGTCGTATGACAGTAACAAGAAGTCTAGTTATTATCTCTTGATTCGGGGGATAGGTGGAGATTGGTGACTGTCGTATGACAGTAACAAGAAGTCTAGTTATTATCTCTTGATTCGGGGGATAGGTGGAGATTGGTGACTGTCGTATGACAGTAACAAGAAGTCTAGTTATTATCTCTTGATTCGGGGGATAGGTGGAGATTGGTGACTGTCGTATGACAGTAACAAGAAGTCTAGTTATTATCTCTTGATTCGGGGGATAGGTGGAGATTGGTGACTGTCGTATGACAGTAACAAGAAGTCTAGTTATTATCTCTTGATTCGGGGGATAGGTGGAGATTGGTGACTGTCGTATGACAGTAACAAGAAGTCTAGTTATTATCTCTTGATTCGGGGGATAGGTGGAGATTGGTGACTGTCGTATGACAGTAACAAGAAGTCTAGTTATTATCTCTTGATTCGGGGGATAGGTGGAGATTGGTGACTGTCGTATGACAGTAACAAGAAGTCTAGTTATTATCTCTTGATTCGGGGGATAGGTGGAGATTGGTGACTGTAGTATGACAGTAACAAGAAGTCTAGTTATTATCTCTTGATTCGGGGGTTAGGTGGAGATTGGTGACTGTCGTATGACAGTAACAAGAAGTCTAGTTATTATCTCTTGATTCGGGGGATAGGTGGAGATTGGTGACTGTCGTATGACAGTAACAAGAAGTCTAGTTATTATCTCTTGATTCGGGGGATAGGTGGAGATTGGTGACTGTCGTATGACAGTAACAAGAAGTCTAGTTATTATCTCTTGATTCGGGGGATAGGTGGAGATTGGTGACTGTCGTATGACAGTAACAAGAAGTCTAGTTATTATCTCTTGATTCGGGGGATAGGTGGAGATTGGTGACTGTCGTATGACAGTAACAAGAAGTCTAGTTATTATCTCTTGATTCGGGGGATAGGTGGAGATTGGTGACTGTCGTATGACAGTAACAAGAAGTCTAGTTATTATCTCTTGATTCGGGGGATAGGTGGAGATTGGTGACTGTCGTATGACAGTAACAAGAAGTCTAGTTATTATCTCTTGATTCGGGGGATAGGTGGAGATTGGTGACTGTAGTATGACAGTAACAAGAAGCCTAGTTATTATCTCTTGATTCGGGGGATAGGTGGAGATTGGTGACTGTCGTATGACAGTAACAAGAAGTCTAGTTATTATCTCTTGATTCGGGGGATAGGTGGAGATTGGTGACTGTCGTATGACAGTAACAAGAAGTCTAGTTATTATCTCTTGATTCGGGGGATAGGTGGAGATTGGTGACTGTCGTATGACAGTAACAAGAAGTCTAGTTATTATCTCTTGATTCGGGGGATAGGTGGAGATTGGTGACTGTCGTATGACAGTAACAAGAAGTCTAGTTATTATCTCTTGATTCGGGGGATAGGTGGAGATTGGTGACTGTAGTATGACAGTAACAAGAAGTCTAGTTATTATCTCTTGATTCGGGGGATAGGTGGAGATTGGTGACTGTAGTATGACAGTAACAAGAAGTCTAGTTATTATCTCTTGATTCGGGGGATAGGTGGAGATTGGTGACTGTCGTATGACAGTAACAAGAAGTCTAGTTATTATCTCTTGATTCGGGGGATAGGTGGAGATTGGTGACTGTCGTATGACAGTAACAAGAAGTCTAGTTATTATCTCTTGATTCGGGGGATAGGTGGAGATTGGTGACTGTCGTATGACAGTAACAAGAAGTCTAGTTATTATCTCTTGATTCGGGGGATAGGTGGAGATTGGTGACTGTCGTATGACAGTAACAAGAAGTCTAGTTATTATCTCTTGATTCGGGGGATAGGTGGAGATTGGTGACTGTCGTATGACAGTAACAAGAAGTCTAGTTATTATCTCTTGATTCGGTCGATAGGTGGAGATTCGTGAATGTCGTATGACAGTAACAAGAAGTCTAGTTATTATCTCTTGATTCGGGGGATAGGTGGAGATTGGTGACTGTCGTATGACAGTGACAAGAAGTCTAGTTATTATCTCTTGATTCGGGGGATAGGTGGAGATTGGTGACTGTCGTATGACAGTAACAAGAAGTCTAGTTATTATCTCTTGATTCGGGGGATAGGTGGAGATTGGTGACTGTCGTATGACAGTAACAAGAAGTCTAGTTATTATCTCTTGATTCGGGGGATAGGTGGAGATTGGTGACTGTCGTATGACAGTAACAAGAAGTCTAGTTATTATCTCTTGATTCGGGGGATAGGTGGAGATTGGTGACTGTCGTATGACAGTAACAAGAAGTCTAGTTATTATCTCTTGATTCGGGGGATAGGTGGAGATTGGTGACTGTCGTATGACAGTGACAAGAAGTCTAGTTATTATCTCTTGATTCGGGGGATAGGTGGAGATTGGTGACTGTCGTATGACAGTAACAAGAAGTCTAGTTATTATCTCTTGATTCGGGGGATAGGTGGAGATTGGTGACTGTCGTATGACAGTAACAAGAAGTCTAGTTATTATCTCTTGATTCGGGGGATAGGTGGAGATTGGTGACTGTCGTATGACAGTGACAAGAAGTCTAGTTATTATCTCTTGATTCGGGGGATAGGTGGAGATTGGTGACTGTCGTATGACAGTAACAAGAAGTCTAGTTATTATCTCTTGATTCGGGGGATAGGTGGAGATTGGTGACTGTAGTATGACAGTAACAAGAAGTCTAGTTATTATCTCTTGATTCGGGGGATAGGTGGAGATTGGTGACTGTCGTATGACAGTAACAAGAAGTCTAGTTATTATCTCTTGATTCGGGAGATAGGTGGAGATTGGTGACTGTCGTATGACAGTAACAAGAAGTCTAGTTATTATCTCTTGATTCGGGGGATAGGTGGAGATTGGTGACTGTCGTATGACAGTAACAAGAAGTCTAGTTATTATCTCTTGATTCGGGGGATAGGTGGAGATTGGTGACTGTCGTATGACAGTAACAAGAAGTCTAGTTATTATCTCTTGATTCGGGGGATAGGTGGAGATTGGTGACTGTCGTATGACAGTGACAAGAAGTCTAGTTATTATCTCTTGATTCGGGGGATAGGTGGAGATTGGTGACTGTCGTATGACAGTAACAAGAAGTCTAGTTATTATCTCTTGATTCGGGGGATAGGTGGAGATTGGTGACTGTCGTATGACAGTAACAAGAAGTCTAGTTATTATCTCTTGATTCGGGGGATAGGTGGAGATTGGTGACTGTCGTATGACAGTAACAAGAAGTCTAGTTATTATCTCTTGATTCGGGGGATAGGTGGAGATTGGTGACTGTCGTATGACAGTGACAAGAAGTCTAGTTATTATCTCTTGATTCGGGGGATAGGTGGAGATTGGTGACTGTCGTATGACAGTAACAAGAAGTCTAGTTATTATCTCTTGATTCGGGGGATAGGTGGAGATTGGTGACTGTCGTATGACAGTAACAAGAAGTCTAGTTATTATCTCTTGATTCGGGGGATAGGTGGAGATTGGTGACTGTCGTATGACAGTAACAAGAAGTCTAGTTATTATCTCTTGATTCGGGGGATAGGTGGAGATTGGTGACTGTCGTATGACAGTAACAAGAAGTCTAGTTATTATCTCTTGATTCGGGGGATAGGTGGAGATTGGTGACTGTCGTATGACAGTAACAAGAAGTCTAGTGATTATCTCTTGATTCGGGGGATAGGTGGAGATTGGTGACTGTCGTATGACAGTAACAAGAAGTCTAGTTATTATCTCTTGATTCGGGGGATAGGTGGAGATTGGTGACTGTCGTATGACAGTAACAAGAAGTCTAGTTATTATCTCTTGATTCGGGGGATAGGTGGAGATTGGTGACTGTCGTATGACAGTAACAAGAAGTCTAGTTATTATATCTTGATTCGGGGGATAGGTGGAGATTGGTGACTGTCGTATGACAGTAACAAGAAGTCTAGTTATTATCTCTTGATTCGGGGGATAGGTGGAGATTGGTGACTGTCGTATGACAGTAACAAGAAGTCTAGTTATTATCTCTTGATTCGGGGGATAGGTGGAGATTGGTGACTGTCGTATGACAGTAACAAGAAGTCTAGTTATTATCTCTTGATTCGGGGGATAGGTGGAGATTGGTGACTGTCGTATGACAGTAACAAGAAGTCTAGTTATTATCTCTTGATTCGGGGGATAGGTGGAGATTGGTGACTGTCGTATGACAGTAACAAGAAGTCTAGTTATTATCTCTTGATTCGGGGGATAGGTGGAGATTGGTGACTGTCGTATGACAGTAACAAGAAGTCTAGTTATTATCTCTTGATTCGGGGGATAGGTGGAGATTGGTGACTGTCGTATGACAGTAACAAGAAGTCTAGTTATTATCTCTTGATTCGGGGGATAGGTGGAGATTGGTGACTGTCGTATGACAGTAACAAGAAGTCTAGTTATTATCTCTTGATTCGGGGGATAGGTGGAGATTGGTGACTGTCGTATGACAGTAACAAGAAGTCTAGTTATTATCTCTTGATTCGGGGGATAGGTGGAGATTGGTGACTGTCGTATGACAGTAACAAGAAGTCTAGTTATTATCTCTTGATTCGGGGGATAGGTGGAGATTGGTGACTGTCGTATGACAGTTACAAGAAGTCTAGTTATTATCTCTTGATTCGGGGGATAGGTGGAGATTGGTGACTGTCGTATGACAGTAACAAGAAGTCTAGTTATTATCTCTTGATTCGGGGGATAGGTGGAGATTGGTGACTGTAGTATGACAGTAACAAGAAGTCTAGTTATTATCTCTTGATTCGGGGGATAGGTGGAGATTGGTGACTGTCGTATGACAGTAACAAGAAGTCTAGTTATTATCTCTTGATTCGGGGGATAGGTGGAGATTGGTGACTGTAGTATGACAGTAACAAGAAGTCTAGTTATTATCTCTTGATTCGGGGGATAGGTGGAGATTGGTGACTGTCGTATGACAGTAACAAGAAGTCTAGTTATTATCTCTTGATTCGGGGGATAGGTGGAGATTGGTGACTGTAGTATGACAGTAACAAGAAGTCTAGTTATTATCTCTTGATTCGGGGGATAGGTGGAGATTGGTGACTGTCGTATGACAGTAACAAGAAGTCTAGTGATTATCTCTTGATTCGGGGGATAGGTGGAGATTGGTGACTGTCGTATGACAGTAACAAGAAGTCTAGTTATTATCTCTTGATTCGGGGGATAGGTGGAGATTGGTGACTGTAGTATGACAGTAACAAGAAGTCTAGTTATTATCTCTTGATTCGGGGGATAGGTGGAGATTGGTGACTGTCGTATGACAGTAACAAGAAGTCTAGTTATTATCTCTTGATTCGGGGGATAGGTGGAGATTGGTGACTGTCGTATGACAGTAACAAGAAGTCTAGTTATTATCTCTTGATTCGGGGGATAGGTGGAGATTGGTGACTGTCGTATGACAGTAACAAGAAGTCTAGTTATTATCTCTTGATTCGGGGGATAGGTGGAGATTGGTGACTGTCGTATGACAGTAACAAGAAGTCTAGTTATTATCTCTTGATTCGGGGGATAGGTGGAGATTGGTGACTGTCGTATGACAGTAACAAGAAGTCTAGTTATTATCTCTTGATTCGGGGGATAGGTGGAGATTGGTGACTGTCGTATGACAGTAACAAGAAGTCTAGTTATTATCTCTTGATTCGGGGGATAGGTGGAGATTGGTGACTGTCGTATGACAGTGACAAGAAGTCTAGTTATTATCTCTTGATTCGGGGGATAGGTGGAGATTGGTGACTGTCGTATGACAGTGACAAGAAGTCTAGTTATTATCTCTTGATTCGGGGGATAGGTGGAGATTGGTGACTGTCGTATGACAGTAACAAGAAGTCTAGTTATTATCTCTTGATTCGGGGGATAGGTGGAGATTGGTGACTGTCGTATGACAGTAACAAGAAGTCTAGTTATTATCTCTTGATTCGGGGGATAGGTGGAGATTGGTGACTGTCGTATGACAGTAACAAGAAGTCTAGTTATTATCTCTTGATTCGGGGGATAGGTGGAGATTGGTGACTGTCGTATGACAGTAACAAGAAGTCTAGTTATTATCTCTTGATTCGGGGGATAGGTGGAGATTGGTGACTGTCGTATGACAGTAACAAGAAGTCTAGTTATTATCTCTTGATTCGGGGGATAGGTGGAGATTGGTGACTGTCGTATGACAGTAACAAGAAGTCTAGTTATTATCTCTTGATTCGGGGGATAGGTGGAGATTGGTGACTGTCGTATGACAGTAACAAGAAGTCTAGTTATTATCTCTTGATTCGGGGGATAGGTGGAGATTGGTGACTGTCGTATGACAGTAACAAGAAGTCTAGTTATTATCTCTTGATTCGGGGGATAGGTGGAGATTGGTGACTGTCGTATGACAGTAACAAGAAGTCTAGTTATTATCTCTTGATTCGGGGGATAGGTGGAGATTGGTGACTGTCGTATGACAGTAACAAGAAGTCTAGTTATTATCTCTTGATTCGGGGGATAGGTGGAGATTGGTGACTGTCGTATGACAGTAACAAGAAGTCTAGTTATTATCTCTTGATTCGGGGGATAGGTGGAGATTGGTGACTGTCGTATGACAGTAACAAGAAGTCTAGTTATTATCTCTTGATTCGGGGGATAGGTGGAGATTGGTGACTGTCGTATGACAGTAACAAGAAGTCTAGTTATTATCTCTTGATTCGGGGGATAGGTGGAGATTGGTGACTGTAGTATGACAGTAACAAGAAGTCTAGTTATTATCTCTTGATTCGGGGGATAGGTGGAGATTGGTGACTGTAGTATGACAGTAACAAGAAGTCTAGTTATTATCTCTTGATTCGGGGGATAGGTGGAGATTGGTGACTGTCGTATGACAGTAACAAGAAGTCTAGTTATTATCTCTTGATTCGGGGGATAGGTGGAGATTGGTGACTGTCGTATGACAGTAACAAGAAGTCTAGTTATTATCTCTTGATTCGGGGGATAGGTGGAGATTGGTGACTGTCGTATGACAGTAACAAGAAGTCTAGTTATTATCTCTTGATTCGGGGGATAGGTGGAGATTGGTGACTGTCGTATGACAGTAACAAGAAGTCTAGTTATTATCTCTTGATTCGGGGGATAGGTGGAGATTGGTGACTGTCGTATGACAGTAACAAGAAGTCTAGTTATTATCTCTTGATTCGGGGGATGGGTGGAGATTGGTGACTGTCGTATGACAGTAACAAGAAGTCTAGTTATTATCTCTTGATTCGGGGGATAGGTGGAGATTGGTGACTGTCGTATGACAGTAACAAGAAGTCTAGTTATTATCTCTTGATTCGGGGGATAGGTGGAGATTGGTGACTGTCTATGACAGTAACAAGAAGTCTAGTTATTATCTCTTGATTCGGGGGATAGGTGGAGATTGGTGACTGTCGTATGACAGTAACAAGAAGTCTAGTTATTATCTCTTGATTCGGGGGATAGGTGGAGATTGGTGACTGTAGTATGACAGTAACAAGAAGTCTAGTTATTATCTCTTGATTCGGGGGATAGGTGGAGATTGGTGACTGTCGTATGACAGTAACAAGAAGTCTAGTTATTATCTCTTCATTCGGGGGATAGGTGGAGATTGGTGACTGTCGTATGACAGTAACAAGAAGTCTAGTTATTATCTCTTGATTCGGGGGATAGGTGGAGATTGGTGACTGTCGTATGACAGTAACAAGAAGTCTAGTTATTATCTCTTGATTCGGGGGATAGGTGGAGATTGGTGACTGTCTTATGACAGTAACAAGAAGTCTAGTTATTATCTCTTGATTCGGGGGATAGGTGGAGATTGGTGACTGTCTTATGACAGTAACAAGAAGTCTATTTATTATCTCTTGATTCGGGGGATAGGTGGAGATTCGTGAATGTCGTATGACAGTAACAAGAAGTCTAGTTATTATCTCTTGATTCGGGGGATAGGTGGAGATTGGTGACTGTCGTATGACAGTAACAAGAAGTCTAGTTATTATCTCTTGATTCGGGGGATAGGTGGAGATTGGTGACTGTCGTATGACAGTAACAAGAAGTCTAGTTATTATCTCTTGATTCGGGGGATAGGTGGAGATTGGTGGCTGTCGTATAACAGTAACAAGAAGTCTAGTTATTATCTCTTGATTCGGGGGATAGGTGGAGATTGGTGAATGTCGTATGACAGTAACAAGAAGTCTAGTTATTATCTCTTGATTCGGGGGATAGGTGGAGATTGGTGACTGTCGTATGACAGTAACAAGAAGTCTAGTTATTATCTCTTGATTCGGGGGATAGGTGGAGATTGGTGACTGTAGTATGACAGTAACAAGAAGTCTAGTTATTATCTCTTGATTCGGGGGATAGGTGGAGATTCGTGAATGTCGTATGACAGTAACAAGAAGTCTAGTTATTATCTCTTGATTCGGGGGATAGGCGGAGATTGGTGACTGTCGTATGACAGTAACAAGAAGTCTAGTTATTATCTCTTGATTCGGGGGATAGGTGGAGATTGGTGACTGTCGTATGACAGTAACAAGAAGTCTAGTTATTATCTCTTGATTCGGGGGATAGGTGGAGATTGGTGACTGTCGTATGACAGTAACAAGAAGTCTAGTTATTATCTCTTGATTCGGGGGATAGGTGGAGATTGGTGACTGTCGTATGACAGTAACAGGAAGTCTAGTTATTATCTCTTGATTCGGGGGATAGGTGGAGATTGGTGACTGTCGTATGACAGTAACAAGAAGTCTAGTTATTATCTCTTGATTCGGGGGATAGGTGGAGATTGGTGACTGTCGTATGACAGTAACAAGAAGTCTAGTTATTATCTCTTGATTCGGGGGATAGGTGGAGATTGGTGACTGTCGTATGACAGTAACAAGAAGTCTAGTTATTATCTCTTGATTCGGGGGATAGGTGGAGATTGGTGACTGTCGTATGACAGTAACAAGAAGTCTAGTTATTATCTCTTGATTCGGGGGATAGGTGGAGATTGGTGACTGTAGTATGACAGTAACAAGAAGTCTAGTTATTATCTCTTGATTCGGGGGATAGGTGGAGATTGGTGACTGTAGTATGACAGTAACAAGAAGTCTAGTTATTATCTCTTGATTCGGGGGATAGGTGGAGATTGGTGACTGTCGTATGACAGTAACAAGAAGTCTAGTTATTATCTCTTGATTCGGGGGATAGGTGGAGATTGGTGACTGTCGTATGACAGTAACAAGAAGTCTAGTTATTATCTCTTGATTCGGGGGATAGGTGGAGATTGGTGACTGTCGTATGACAGTAACAAGAAGTCTAGTTATTATCTCTTGATTCGGGGGATAGGTGGAGATTGGTGACTGTCGTATGACAGTAACAAGAAGTCTAGTTATTATCTCTTGATTCGGGGGATAGGTGGAGATTGGTGACTGTCGTATGACAGTAACAAGAAGTCTAGTTATTATCTCTTGATTCGGGGGATGGGTGGAGATTGGTGACTGTCGTATGACAGTAACAAGAAGTCTAGTTATTATCTCTTGATTCGGGGGATAGGTGGAGATTGGTGACTGTCGTATGACAGTAACAAGAAGTCTAGTTATTATCTCTTGATTCGGGGGATAGGTGGAGATTGGTGACTGTCTATGACAGTAACAAGAAGTCTAGTTATTATCTCTTGATTCGGGGGATAGGTGGAGATTGGTGACTGTCGTATGACAGTAACAAGAAGTCTAGTTATTATCTCTTGATTCGGGGGATAGGTGGAGATTGGTGACTGTAGTATGACAGTAACAAGAAGTCTAGTTATTATCTCTTGATTCGGGGGATAGGTGGAGATTGGTGACTGTCGTATGACAGTAACAAGAAGTCTAGTTATTATCTCTTGATTCGGGGGATAGGTGGAGATTGGTGACTGTCGTATGACAGTAACAAGAAGTCTAGTTATTATCTCTTGATTCGGGGGATAGGTGGAGATTGGTGACTGTCGTATGACAGTAACAAGAAGTCTAGTTATTATCTCTTGATTCGGGGGATAGGTGGAGATTGGTGACTGTCTTATGACAGTAACAAGAAGTCTAGTTATTATCTCTTGATTCGGGGGATAGGTGGAGATTGGTGACTGTCTTATGACAGTAACAAGAAGTCTATTTATTATCTCTTGATTCGGGGGATAGGTGGAGATTCGTGAATGTCGTATGACAGTAACAAGAAGTCTAGTTATTATCTCTTGATTCGGGGGATAGGTGGAGATTGGTGACTGTCGTATGACAGTAACAAGAAGTCTAGTTATTATCTCTTGATTCGGGGGATAGGTGGAGATTGGTGACTGTCGTATGACAGTAACAAGAAGTCTAGTTATTATCTCTTGATTCGGGGGATAGGTGGAGATTGGTGGCTGTCGTATAACAGTAACAAGAAGTCTAGTTATTATCTCTTGATTCGGGGGATAGGTGGAGATTGGTGAATGTCGTATGACAGTAACAAGAAGTCTAGTTATTATCTCTTGATTCGGGGGATAGGTGGAGATTGGTGACTGTCGTATGACAGTAACAAGAAGTCTAGTTATTATCTCTTGATTCGGGGGATAGGTGGAGATTGGTGACTGTAGTATGACAGTAACAAGAAGTCTAGTTATTATCTCTTGATTCGGGGGATAGGTGGAGATTCGTGAATGTCGTATGACAGTAACAAGAAGTCTAGTTATTATCTCTTGATTCGGGGGATAGGCGGAGATTGGTGACTGTCGTATGACAGTAACAAGAAGTCTAGTTATTATCTCTTGATTCGGGGGATAGGTGGAGATTGGTGACTGTCGTATGACAGTAACAAGAAGTCTAGTTATTATCTCTTGATTCGGGGGATAGGTGGAGATTGGTGACTGTCGTATGACAGTAACAAGAAGTCTAGTTATTATCTCTTGATTCGGGGGATAGGCGGAGATTCGTGAATGTCGTATGACAGTAACAAGAAGTCAAGTTATTATCTCTTGATTCGGGGGATAGGTGGAGATTGGTGACTGTCGTATGACAGTAACAAGAAGTCTAGTTATTATCTCTTGATTCGGGGGATAGGTGGAGATTCGTGACTGTAGTATGACAGTAACAAGAAGTCTAGTTATTATCTCTTGATTCGGGGGATAGGTGGAGATTCGTGACTGTCGTATGACAGTAACAAGAAGTCTAGTTATTATCTCTTGATTCGGGGGATAGGTGGAGATTGGTGACTGTAGTATGACAGTAACAAGAAGTCTAGTTATTATCTCTTGATTCGGGGGATAGGTGGAGATTCGTGAATGTCGTATGACAGTAACAAGAAGTCTAGTTATTATCTCTTGATTCGGGGGATAGGTGGAGATTCATGACTGTCGTATGACAGTAACAAGAAGTCTAGTTATTATCTCTTGATTCGGGGGATAGGTGGAGATTCGTGACTGTCGTATTACAGTAACAAGAAGTCTAGTTATTATCTCTTGATTCGGGGGATAGGTGGAGATTGGTGACTGTCGTATGACAGTAACAAGAAGTCTAGTTATTATCTCTTGATTCGGGGGATAGGTGGAGATTGGTGACTGTCGTATGACAGTAACAAGAAGTCTAGTTATTATCTCTTGATTCGGGGGATAGGTGGAGATTGGTGACTGTCGTATGACAGTAACAAGAAGTCTAGTTATTATCTCTTGATTCGGGGGATAGGTGGAGATTGGTGACTGTCGTATGACAGTAACAAGAAGTCTAGTTATTATCTCTTGATTCGGGGGATAGGTGGAGATTGGTGACTGTCGTATGACAGTAACAAGAAGTCTAGTTATTATCTCTTGATTCGGGGGATAGGTGGAGATTGGTGACTGTAGTATGACAGTAACAAGAAGTCTAGTTATTATCTCTTGATTCGGGGGATAGGTGGAGATTGGTGACTGTCGTATGACAGTAACAAGAAGTCTAGTTATTATCTCTTGATTCGGGGGATAGGTGGAGATTGGTGACTGTCGTATGACAGTAACAAGAAGTCTAGTTATTATCTCTTGATTCGGGGGATAGGTGGAGATTGGTGACTGTCGTATGACAGTAACAAGAAGTCTAGTTATTATCTCTTGATTCGGGGGATAGGTGGAGATTGGTGACTGTCGTATGACAGTGACAAGAAGTCTAGTTATTATCTCTTGATTCGGGGGATAGGTGGAGATTGGTGACTGTCGTATGACAGTAACAAGAAGTCTAGTTATTATCTCTTGATTCGGGGGATAGGTGGAGATTGGTGACTGTCGTATGACAGTAACAAGAAGTCTAGTTATTATCTCTTGATTCGGGGGATAGGTGGAGATTGGTGACTGTCGTATGACAGTAACAAGAAGTCTAGTTATTATCTCTTGATTCGGGGGATAGGTGGAGATTGGTGACTGTCTTATGACAGTAACAAGAAGTCTAGTTATTATCTCTTGATTCGGGGGATAGGTGGAGATTGGTGACTGTCGTATGACTGTAACAAGAAGTCTAGTTATTATCTCTTGATTCGGGGGATAGGTGGAGATTGGTGACTGTCGTATGACAGTAACAAGAAGTCTAGTTATTATCTCTTGATTCGGGGGATAGGTGGAGATTGGTGACTGTCGTATGACAGTAACAAGAAGTCTAGTTATTATCTCTTGATTCGGGGGATAGGTGGAGATTGGTGACTGTCTTATGACAGTAACAAGAAGTCTAGTTATTATCTCTTGATTCGGGGGATAGGTGGAGATTGGTGACTGTCGTATGACAGTAACAAGAAGTCTAGTTATTATCTCTTGATTCGGGGGATAGGTGGAGATTGGTGACTGTCGTATGACAGTAACAAGAAGTCTAGTTATTATCTCTTGATTCGGGGGATAGGTGGAGATTGGTGACTGTCGTATGACAGTAACAAGAAGTCTAGTTATTATCTCTTGATTCGGGGGATAGGTGGAGATTGGTGACTGTCGTATGACAGTAACAAGAAGTCTAGTTATTATCTCTTGATTCGGGGGATAGGTGGAGATTGGTGACTGTCGTATGACAGTAACAAGAAGTCTAGTTATTATCTCTTGATTCGGGGGATAGGTGGAGATTGGTGACTGTCGTATGACAGTAACAAGAAGTCTAGTTATTATCTCTTGATTCGGGGGATAGGTGGAGATTGGTGACTGTCGTATGACAGTAACAAGAAGTCTAGTTATTATCTCTTGATTCGGGGGATAGGTGGAGATTGGTGACTGTCGTATGACAGAAACAAGAAGTCTAGTTATTATCTCTTGATTCGGGGGATAGGTGGAGATTGGTGACTGTCTTATGACAGTAACAAGAAGTCTAGTTATTATCTCTTGATTCGGGGGATAGGTGGAGATTGGTGACTGTCGTATGACAGTAACAAGAAGTCTAGTTATTATCTCTTGATTCGGGGGATAGGTGGAGATTGGTGACTGTCGTATGACAGTAACAAGAAGTCTAGTTATTATCTCTTGATTCGGGGGATAGGTGGAGATTGGTGACTGTCGTATGACAGTAACAAGAAGTCTAGTTATTATCTCTTGATTCGGGGGATAGGTGGAGATTGGTGACTGTCGTATGACAGTAACAAGAAGTCTAGTTATTATCTCTTGATTCGGGGGATAGGTGGAGATTGGTGACTGTCGTATGACAGTAACAAGAAGTCTAGTTATTATCTCTTGATTCGGGGGATAGGTGGAGATTGGTGACTCTCGTATGACAGTGACAAGAAGTCTAGTTATTATCTCTTGATTCGGGGGATAGGTGGAGATTGGTGACTGTCGTATGACAGTAACAAGAAGTCTAGTTATTATCTCTTGATTCGGGGGATAGGTGGAGATTGGTGACTGTCGTATGACAGTAACAAGAAGTCTAGTTATTATCTCTTGATTCGGGGGATAGGTGGAGATTGGTGACTGTCGTATGACAGTAACAAGAAGTCTAGTTATTATCTCTTGATTCGGGGGATAGGTGGAGATTGGTGACTGTCGTATGACAGTAACAAGAAGTCTAGTTATTATCTCTTGATTCGGGGGATAGGTGGAGATTGGTGACTGTCGTATGACAGTAACAAGAAGTCTAGTTATTATCTCTTGATTCGGGGGATAGGTGGAGATTGGTGACTGTCATATGACAGTAACAAGAAGTCTAGTTATTATCTCTTGATTCGGGGGATAGGTGGAGATTGGTGACTGTCGTATGACAGTAACAAGAAGTCTAGTTATTATCTCTTGATTCGGGGGATAGGTGGAGATTGGTGACTGTCGTATGACAGTAACAAGAAGTCTAGTTATTATCTCTTGATTCGGGGGATAGGTGGAGATTGGTGACTGTCGTATGACAGTAACAAGAAGTCTAGTTATTATCTCTTGATTCGGGGGATAGGTGGAGATTCGTGAATGTCGTATGACAGTAACAAGAAGTCTAGTTATTATCTCTTGATTCGGGGGATAGGTGGAGATTGGTGACTGTCGTATGACAGTGACAAGAAGTCTAGTTATTATCTCTTGATTCGGGGGATAGGTGGAGATTGGTGACTGTCGTATGACAGTAACAAGAAGTCTAGTTATTATCTCTTGATTCGGGGGATAGGTGGAGATTGGTGACTGTCGTATGACAGTAACAAGAAGTCTAGTTATTATCTCTTGATTCGGGGGATAGGTGGAGATTCGTGACTGTCGTATGACAGTAACAAGAAGTCTAGTTATTATCTCTTGATTCGGGGGATAGGTGGAGATTGGTGACTGTCGTATGACAGTAACAAGAAGTCTAGTTATTATCTCTTGATTCGGGGGATAGGTGGAGATTGGTGACTGTCGTATGACAGTAACAAGAAGTCTAGTTATTATCTCTTGATTCGGGGGATAGGTGGAGATTGGTGACTGTCGTATGACAGTAACTAGAAGTCTAGTTATTATCTCTTGATTCGGGGGATAGGTGGAGATTGGTGACTGTCGTATGACAGTGACAAGAAGTCTAGTTATTATCTCTTGATTCGGGGGATAGGTGGAGATTCGTGACTGTCGTATGACAGTGACAAGAAGTCTAGTTATTATCTCTTGATTCGGGGGATAGGTGGAGATTGGTGACTGTCGTATGACAGTAACAAGAAGTCTAGTTATTATCTCTTGATTCGGGGGATAGGTGGAGATTGGTGACTGTCGTATGAGGGTAACAAGAAGTCTAGTTATTATCTCTTGATTCGGGGGATAGGTGGAGATTGGTGACTGTCGTATGAGGGTAACAAGAAGTCTAGTTATTATCTCTTGGTTCGGGGGATAGGTGGAGATTGGTGACTGTCGTATGACAGTAACAAGAAGTCTAGTTATTATCTCTTGATTCGGGGGATAGGTGGAGATTGGTGACTGTCGTATGAGGGTAACAAGAAGTCTAGTTATTATCTCTTGATTCGGGGGATAGGTGGAGATTGGTGACTGTCGTATGACAGTAACAAGAAGTCTAGTTATTATCTCTTGATTCGGGGGATAGGTGGAGATTGGTGACTGTCGTATGACAGTAACAAGAAGTCTAGTTATTATCTCTTGATTCGGGGGATAGGTGGAGATTGGTGACTGTCGTATGACAGTAACAAGAAGTCTAGTTATTATCTCTTGATTCGGGGGATAGGTGGAGATTGGTGACTGTCTTATGACAGTAACAAGAAGTCTAGTTATTATCTCTTGATTCGGGGGATAGGTGGAGATTGGTGACTGTCGTATGACAGTAACAAGAAGTCTAGTTATTATCTCTTGATTCGGGGGATAGGTGGAGATTGGTGACTGTCGTATGACAGTAACAAGAAGTCTAGTTATTATCTCTTGATTCGGGGGATAGGTGGAGATTGGTGACTGTCTTATGACAGTAACAAGAAGTCTAGTTATTATCTCTTGATTCGGGGGATAGGTGGAGATTGGTGACTGTCGTATGACAGTAACAAGAAGTCTAGTTATTATCTCTTGATTCGGGGGATAGGTGGAGATTGGTGACTGTCGTATGACAGTAACAAGAAGTCTAGTTATTATCTCTTGATTCGGGGGATAGGTGGAGATTGGTGACTGTCGTATGACAGTAACAAGAAGTCTAGTTATTATCTCTTGATTCGGGGGATAGGTGGAGATTGGTGACTGTCGTATGACAGTAACAAGAAGTCTAGTTATTATCTCTTGATTCGGGGGATAGGTGGAGATTGGTGACTGTCGTATGACAGTAACAAGAAGTCTAGTTATTATCTCTTGATTCGGGGGATAGGTGGAGATTGGTGACTGTCGTATGACAGTAACAAGAAGTCTAGTTATTATCTCTTGATTCGGGGGATAGGTGGAGATTGGTGACTGTCGTATGACAGTAACAAGAAGTCTAGTTATTATCTCTTGATTCGGGGGATAGGTGGAGATTGGTGACTGTCGTATGACAGTAACAAGAAGTCTAGTTATTATCTCTTGATTCGGGGGATAGGTGGAGATTGGTGACTGTAGTATGACAGTAACAAGAAGTCTAGTTATTATCTCTTGATTCGGGGGATAGGTGGAGATTGGTGACTGTAGTATGACAGTAACAAGAAGTCTAGTTATTATCTCTTGATTCGGGGGATAGGTGGAGATTGGTGACTGTCGTATGACAGTAACAAGAAGTCTAGTTATTATCTCTTGATTCGGGGGATAGGTGGAGATTGGTGACTGTCGTATGACAGTAACAAGAAGTCTAGTTATTATCTCTTGATTCGGGGGATAGGTGGAGATTGGTGACTGTCGTATGACAGTAACAAGAAGTCTAGTTATTATCTCTTGATTCGGGGGATAGGTGGAGATTGGTGACTGTCGTATGACAGTAACAAGAAGTCTAGTTATTATCTCTTGATTCGGGGGATAGGTGGAGATTGGTGACTGTCGTATGACAGTAACAAGAAGTCTAGTTATTATCTCTTGATTCGGGGGATGGGTGGAGATTGGTGACTGTCGTATGACAGTAACAAGAAGTCTAGTTATTATCTCTTGATTCGGGGGATAGGTGGAGATTGGTGACTGTCGTATGACAGTAACAAGAAGTCTAGTTATTATCTCTTGATTCGGGGGATAGGTGGAGATTGGTGACTGTCTATGACAGTAACAAGAAGTCTAGTTATTATCTCTTGATTCGGGGGATAGGTGGAGATTGGTGACTGTCGTATGACAGTAACAAGAAGTCTAGTTATTATCTCTTGATTCGGGGGATAGGTGGAGATTGGTGACTGTAGTATGACAGTAACAAGAAGTCTAGTTATTATCTCTTGATTCGGGGGATAGGTGGAGATTGGTGACTGTCGTATGACAGTAACAAGAAGTCTAGTTATTATCTCTTCATTCGGGGGATAGGTGGAGATTGGTGACTGTCGTATGACAGTAACAAGAAGTCTAGTTATTATCTCTTGATTCGGGGGATAGGTGGAGATTGGTGACTGTCGTATGACAGTAACAAGAAGTCTAGTTATTATCTCTTGATTCGGGGGATAGGTGGAGATTGGTGACTGTCTTATGACAGTAACAAGAAGTCTAGTTATTATCTCTTGATTCGGGGGATAGGTGGAGATTGGTGACTGTCTTATGACAGTAACAAGAAGTCTATTTATTATCTCTTGATTCGGGGGATAGGTGGAGATTCGTGAATGTCGTATGACAGTAACAAGAAGTCTAGTTATTATCTCTTGATTCGGGGGATAGGTGGAGATTGGTGACTGTCGTATGACAGTAACAAGAAGTCTAGTTATTATCTCTTGATTCGGGGGATAGGTGGAGATTGGTGACTGTCGTATGACAGTAACAAGAAGTCTAGTTATTATCTCTTGATTCGGGGGATAGGTGGAGATTGGTGGCTGTCGTATAACAGTAACAAGAAGTCTAGTTATTATCTCTTGATTCGGGGGATAGGTGGAGATTGGTGAATGTCGTATGACAGTAACAAGAAGTCTAGTTATTATCTCTTGATTCGGGGGATAGGTGGAGATTGGTGACTGTCGTATGACAGTAACAAGAAGTCTAGTTATTATCTCTTGATTCGGGGGATAGGTGGAGATTGGTGACTGTAGTATGACAGTAACAAGAAGTCTAGTTATTATCTCTTGATTCGGGGGATAGGTGGAGATTCGTGAATGTCGTATGACAGTAACAAGAAGTCTAGTTATTATCTCTTGATTCGGGGGATAGGCGGAGATTGGTGACTGTCGTATGACAGTAACAAGAAGTCTAGTTATTATCTCTTGATTCGGGGGATAGGTGGAGATTGGTGACTGTCGTATGACAGTAACAAGAAGTCTAGTTATTATCTCTTGATTCGGGGGATAGGTGGAGATTGGTGACTGTCGTATGACAGTAACAAGAAGTCTAGTTATTATCTCTTGATTCGGGGGATAGGTGGAGATTGGTGACTGTCGTATGACAGTAACAAGAAGTCTAGTTATTATCTCTTGATTCGGGGGATAGGTGGAGATTGGTGACTGTCGTATGACAGTAACAAGAAGTCTAGTTATTATCTCTTGATTCGGGGGATAGGTGGAGATTGGTGACTGTCGTATGACAGTAACAAGAAGTCTAGTTATTATCTCTTGATTCGGGGGATAGGTGGAGATTGGTGACTGTCGTATGACAGTAACAAGAAGTCTAGTTATTATCTCTTGATTCGGGGGATAGGTGGAGATTGGTGACTGTCGTATGACAGTAACAAGAAGTCTAGTTATTATCTCTTGATTCGGGGGATAGGTGGAGATTGGTGACTGTAGTATGACAGTAACAAGAAGTCTAGTTATTATCTCTTGATTCGGGGGATAGGTGGAGATTGGTGACTGTAGTATGACAGTAACAAGAAGTCTAGTTATTATCTCTTGATTCGGGGGATAGGTGGAGATTGGTGACTGTCGTATGACAGTAACAAGAAGTCTAGTTATTATCTCTTGATTCGGGGGATAGGTGGAGATTGGTGACTGTCGTATGACAGTAACAAGAAGTCTAGTTATTATCTCTTGATTCGGGGGATAGGTGGAGATTGGTGACTGTCGTATGACAGTAACAAGAAGTCTAGTTATTATCTCTTGATTCGGGGGATAGGTGGAGATTGGTGACTGTCGTATGACAGTAACAAGAAGTCTAGTTATTATCTCTTGATTCGGGGGATAGGTGGAGATTGGTGACTGTCGTATGACAGTAACAAGAAGTCTAGTTATTATCTCTTGATTCGGGGGATGGGTGGAGATTGGTGACTGTCGTATGACAGTAACAAGAAGTCTAGTTATTATCTCTTGATTCGGGGGATAGGTGGAGATTGGTGACTGTCGTATGACAGTAACAAGAAGTCTAGTTATTATCTCTTGATTCGGGGGATAGGTGGAGATTGGTGACTGTCTATGACAGTAACAAGAAGTCTAGTTATTATCTCTTGATTCGGGGGATAGGTGGAGATTGGTGACTGTCGTATGACAGTAACAAGAAGTCTAGTTATTATCTCTTGATTCGGGGGATAGGTGGAGATTGGTGACTGTAGTATGACAGTAACAAGAAGTCTAGTTATTATCTCTTGATTCGGGGGATAGGTGGAGATTGGTGACTGTCGTATGACAGTAACAAGAAGTCTAGTTATTATCTCTTGATTCGGGGGATAGGTGGAGATTGGTGACTGTCGTATGACAGTAACAAGAAGTCTAGTTATTATCTCTTGATTCGGGGGATAGGTGGAGATTGGTGACTGTCGTATGACAGTAACAAGAAGTCTAGTTATTATCTCTTGATTCGGGGGATAGGTGGAGATTGGTGACTGTCTTATGACAGTAACAAGAAGTCTAGTTATTATCTCTTGATTCGGGGGATAGGTGGAGATTGGTGACTGTCTTATGACAGTAACAAGAAGTCTATTTATTATCTCTTGATTCGGGGGATAGGTGGAGATTCGTGAATGTCGTATGACAGTAACAAGAAGTCTAGTTATTATCTCTTGATTCGGGGGATAGGTGGAGATTGGTGACTGTCGTATGACAGTAACAAGAAGTCTAGTTATTATCTCTTGATTCGGGGGATAGGTGGAGATTGGTGACTGTCGTATGACAGTAACAAGAAGTCTAGTTATTATCTCTTGATTCGGGGGATAGGTGGAGATTGGTGGCTGTCGTATAACAGTAACAAGAAGTCTAGTTATTATCTCTTGATTCGGGGGATAGGTGGAGATTGGTGAATGTCGTATGACAGTAACAAGAAGTCTAGTTATTATCTCTTGATTCGGGGGATAGGTGGAGATTGGTGACTGTCGTATGACAGTAACAAGAAGTCTAGTTATTATCTCTTGATTCGGGGGATAGGTGGAGATTGGTGACTGTAGTATGACAGTAACAAGAAGTCTAGTTATTATCTCTTGATTCGGGGGATAGGTGGAGATTCGTGAATGTCGTATGACAGTAACAAGAAGTCTAGTTATTATCTCTTGATTCGGGGGATAGGCGGAGATTGGTGACTGTCGTATGACAGTAACAAGAAGTCTAGTTATTATCTCTTGATTCGGGGGATAGGTGGAGATTGGTGACTGTCGTATGACAGTAACAAGAAGTCTAGTTATTATCTCTTGATTCGGGGGATAGGTGGAGATTGGTGACTGTCGTATGACAGTAACAAGAAGTCTAGTTATTATCTCTTGATTCGGGGGATAGGCGGAGATTCGTGAATGTCGTATGACAGTAACAAGAAGTCAAGTTATTATCTCTTGATTCGGGGGATAGGTGGAGATTGGTGACTGTCGTATGACAGTAACAAGAAGTCTAGTTATTATCTCTTGATTCGGGGGATAGGTGGAGATTCGTGACTGTAGTATGACAGTAACAAGAAGTCTAGTTATTATCTCTTGATTCGGGGGATAGGTGGAGATTCGTGACTGTCGTATGACAGTAACAAGAAGTCTAGTTATTATCTCTTGATTCGGGGGATAGGTGGAGATTGGTGACTGTAGTATGACAGTAACAAGAAGTCTAGTTATTATCTCTTGATTCGGGGGATAGGTGGAGATTCGTGAATGTCGTATGACAGTAACAAGAAGTCTAGTTATTATCTCTTGATTCGGGGGATAGGTGGAGATTCATGACTGTCGTATGACAGTAACAAGAAGTCTAGTTATTATCTCTTGATTCGGGGGATAGGTGGAGATTCGTGACTGTCGTATTACAGTAACAAGAAGTCTAGTTATTATCTCTTGATTCGGGGGATAGGTGGAGATTGGTGACTGTCGTATGACAGTAACAAGAAGTCTAGTTATTATCTCTTGATTCGGGGGATAGGTGGAGATTGGTGACTGTCGTATGACAGTAACAAGAAGTCTAGTTATTATCTCTTGATTCGGGGGATAGGTGGAGATTGGTGACTGTCGTATGACAGTAACAAGAAGTCTAGTTATTATCTCTTGATTCGGGGGATAGGTGGAGATTGGTGACTGTCGTATGACAGTAACAAGAAGTCTAGTTATTATCTCTTGATTCGGGGGATAGGTGGAGATTGGTGACTGTCGTATGACAGTAACAAGAAGTCTAGTTATTATCTCTTGATTCGGGGGATAGGTGGAGATTGGTGACTGTAGTATGACAGTAACAAGAAGTCTAGTTATTATCTCTTGATTCGGGGGATAGGTGGAGATTGGTGACTGTCGTATGACAGTAACAAGAAGTCTAGTTATTATCTCTTGATTCGGGGGATAGGTGGAGATTGGTGACTGTCGTATGACAGTAACAAGAAGTCTAGTTATTATCTCTTGATTCGGGGGATAGGTGGAGATTGGTGACTGTCGTATGACAGTAACAAGAAGTCTAGTTATTATCTCTTGATTCGGGGGATAGGTGGAGATTGGTGACTGTCGTATGACAGTGACAAGAAGTCTAGTTATTATCTCTTGATTCGGGGGATAGGTGGAGATTGGTGACTGTCGTATGACAGTAACAAGAAGTCTAGTTATTATCTCTTGATTCGGGGGATAGGTGGAGATTGGTGACTGTCGTATGACAGTAACAAGAAGTCTAGTTATTATCTCTTGATTCGGGGGATAGGTGGAGATTGGTGACTGTCGTATGACAGTAACAAGAAGTCTAGTTATTATCTCTTGATTCGGGGGATAGGTGGAGATTGGTGACTGTCTTATGACAGTAACAAGAAGTCTAGTTATTATCTCTTGATTCGGGGGATAGGTGGAGATTGGTGACTGTCGTATGACTGTAACAAGAAGTCTAGTTATTATCTCTTGATTCGGGGGATAGGTGGAGATTGGTGACTGTCGTATGACAGTAACAAGAAGTCTAGTTATTATCTCTTGATTCGGGGGATAGGTGGAGATTGGTGACTGTCGTATGACAGTAACAAGAAGTCTAGTTATTATCTCTTGATTCGGGGGATAGGTGGAGATTGGTGACTGTCTTATGACAGTAACAAGAAGTCTAGTTATTATCTCTTGATTCGGGGGATAGGTGGAGATTGGTGACTGTCGTATGACAGTAACAAGAAGTCTAGTTATTATCTCTTGATTCGGGGGATAGGTGGAGATTGGTGACTGTCGTATGACAGTAACAAGAAGTCTAGTTATTATCTCTTGATTCGGGGGATAGGTGGAGATTGGTGACTGTCGTATGACAGTAACAAGAAGTCTAGTTATTATCTCTTGATTCGGGGGATAGGTGGAGATTGGTGACTGTCGTATGACAGTAACAAGAAGTCTAGTTATTATCTCTTGATTCGGGGGATAGGTGGAGATTGGTGACTGTCGTATGACAGTAACAAGAAGTCTAGTTATTATCTCTTGATTCGGGGGATAGGTGGAGATTGGTGACTGTCGTATGACAGTAACAAGAAGTCTAGTTATTATCTCTTGATTCGGGGGATAGGTGGAGATTGGTGACTGTCGTATGACAGTAACAAGAAGTCTAGTTATTATCTCTTGATTCGGGGGATAGGTGGAGATTGGTGACTGTCGTATGACAGAAACAAGAAGTCTAGTTATTATCTCTTGATTCGGGGGATAGGTGGAGATTGGTGACTGTCTTATGACAGTAACAAGAAGTCTAGTTATTATCTCTTGATTCGGGGGATAGGTGGAGATTGGTGACTGTCGTATGACAGTAACAAGAAGTCTAGTTATTATCTCTTGATTCGGGGGATAGGTGGAGATTGGTGACTGTCGTATGACAGTAACAAGAAGTCTAGTTATTATCTCTTGATTCGGGGGATAGGTGGAGATTGGTGACTGTCGTATGACAGTAACAAGAAGTCTAGTTATTATCTCTTGATTCGGGGGATAGGTGGAGATTGGTGACTGTCGTATGACAGTAACAAGAAGTCTAGTTATTATCTCTTGATTCGGGGGATAGGTGGAGATTGGTGACTGTCGTATGACAGTAACAAGAAGTCTAGTTATTATCTCTTGATTCGGGGGATAGGTGGAGATTGGTGACTCTCGTATGACAGTGACAAGAAGTCTAGTTATTATCTCTTGATTCGGGGGATAGGTGGAGATTGGTGACTGTCGTATGACAGTAACAAGAAGTCTAGTTATTATCTCTTGATTCGGGGGATAGGTGGAGATTGGTGACTGTCGTATGACAGTAACAAGAAGTCTAGTTATTATCTCTTGATTCGGGGGATAGGTGGAGATTGGTGACTGTCGTATGACAGTAACAAGAAGTCTAGTTATTATCTCTTGATTCGGGGGATAGGTGGAGATTGGTGACTGTCGTATGACAGTAACAAGAAGTCTAGTTATTATCTCTTGATTCGGGGGATAGGTGGAGATTGGTGACTGTCGTATGACAGTAACAAGAAGTCTAGTTATTATCTCTTGATTCGGGGGATAGGTGGAGATTGGTGACTGTCATATGACAGTAACAAGAAGTCTAGTTATTATCTCTTGATTCGGGGGATAGGTGGAGATTGGTGACTGTCGTATGACAGTAACAAGAAGTCTAGTTATTATCTCTTGATTCGGGGGATAGGTGGAGATTGGTGACTGTCGTATGACAGTAACAAGAAGTCTAGTTATTATCTCTTGATTCGGGGGATAGGTGGAGATTGGTGACTGTCGTATGACAGTAACAAGAAGTCTAGTTATTATCTCTTGATTCGGGGGATAGGTGGAGATTCGTGAATGTCGTATGACAGTAACAAGAAGTCTAGTTATTATCTCTTGATTCGGGGGATAGGTGGAGATTGGTGACTGTCGTATGACAGTGACAAGAAGTCTAGTTATTATCTCTTGATTCGGGGGATAGGTGGAGATTGGTGACTGTCGTATGACAGTAACAAGAAGTCTAGTTATTATCTCTTGATTCGGGGGATAGGTGGAGATTGGTGACTGTCGTATGACAGTAACAAGAAGTCTAGTTATTATCTCTTGATTCGGGGGATAGGTGGAGATTCGTGACTGTCGTATGACAGTAACAAGAAGTCTAGTTATTATCTCTTGATTCGGGGGATAGGTGGAGATTGGTGACTGTCGTATGACAGTAACAAGAAGTCTAGTTATTATCTCTTGATTCGGGGGATAGGTGGAGATTGGTGACTGTCGTATGACAGTAACAAGAAGTCTAGTTATTATCTCTTGATTCGGGGGATAGGTGGAGATTGGTGACTGTCGTATGACAGTAACTAGAAGTCTAGTTATTATCTCTTGATTCGGGGGATAGGTGGAGATTGGTGACTGTCGTATGACAGTGACAAGAAGTCTAGTTATTATCTCTTGATTCGGGGGATAGGTGGAGATTCGTGACTGTCGTATGACAGTGACAAGAAGTCTAGTTATTATCTCTTGATTCGGGGGATAGGTGGAGATTGGTGACTGTCGTATGACAGTAACAAGAAGTCTAGTTATTATCTCTTGATTCGGGGGATAGGTGGAGATTGGTGACTGTCGTATGAGGGTAACAAGAAGTCTAGTTATTATCTCTTGATTCGGGGGATAGGTGGAGATTGGTGACTGTCGTATGAGGGTAACAAGAAGTCTAGTTATTATCTCTTGGTTCGGGGGATAGGTGGAGATTGGTGACTGTCGTATGACAGTAACAAGAAGTCTAGTTATTATCTCTTGATTCGGGGGATAGGTGGAGATTGGTGACTGTCGTATGAGGGTAACAAGAAGTCTAGTTATTATCTCTTGATTCGGGGGATAGGTGGAGATTGGTGACTGTCGTATGACAGTAACAAGAAGTCTAGTTATTATCTCT
Source organism: Sipunculus nudus (assembly GCA_026874595.1). Classification (NCBI taxonomy): domain Eukaryota; kingdom Metazoa; phylum Annelida; class Sipuncula; order Golfingiida; family Sipunculidae; genus Sipunculus; species Sipunculus nudus. The sequence goes on along the minus strand of CM049312.1, from coordinate 83,222,075 downwards.
TGATTCGGGGGATAGGTGGAGATTGGTGACTGTCGTATGACAGTAACAAGAAGTCTAGTTATTATCTCTTGATTCGGGGGATAGGTGGAGATTGGTGACTGTCGTATGACAGTAACAAGAAGTCTAGTTATTATCTCTTGATTCGGGGGATAGGTGGAGATTGGTGACTGTCTTATGACAGTAACAAGAAGTCTAGTTATTATCTCTTGATTCGGGGGATAGGTGGAGATTGGTGACTGTCGTATGACAGTAACAAGAAGTCTAGTTATTATCTCTTGATTCGGGGGATAGGTGGAGATTGGTGACTGTCGTATGACAGTAACAAGAAGTCTAGTTATTATCTCTTGATTCGGGGGATAGGTGGAGATTGGTGACTGTCTTATGACAGTAACAAGAAGTCTAGTTATTATCTCTTGATTCGGGGGATAGGTGGAGATTGGTGACTGTCGTATGACAGTAACAAGAAGTCTAGTTATTATCTCTTGATTCGGGGGATAGGTGGAGATTGGTGACTGTCGTATGACAGTAACAAGAAGTCTAGTTATTATCTCTTGATTCGGGGGATAGGTGGAGATTGGTGACTGTCGTATGACAGTAACAAGAAGTCTAGTTATTATCTCTTGATTCGGGGGATAGGTGGAGATTGGTGACTGTCGTATGACAGTAACAAGAAGTCTAGTTATTATCTCTTGATTCGGGGGATAGGTGGAGATTGGTGAATGTCGTATGACAGTAACAAGAAGTCTAGTTATTATCTCTTGATTCGGGGGATAGGTGGAGATTGGTGACTGTCGTATGACAGTGACAAGAAGTCTAGTTATTATCTCTTGATTCGGGGGATAGGTGGAGATTGGTGACTGTCGTATGACAGTGACAAGAAGTCTAGTTATTATCTCTTGATTCGGGGGATAGGTGGAGATTGGTGACTGTCGTATGACAGTAACAAGAAGTCTAGTTATTATCTCTTGATTCGGGGGATAGGTGGAGATTGGTGACTGTAGTATGACAGTAACAAGAAGTCTAGTTATTATCTCTTATTTCGGGGGATAGGTGGAGATTGGTGACTGTCGTATGACAGTAACAAGAAGTCTAGTTATTATCTCTTGATTCGGGGGATAGGTGGAGATTGGTGACTGTCGTATGACAGTAACAAGAAGTCTAGTTATTATCTCTTGATTCGGGGGATAGGTGGAGATTGGTGACTGTCGTATGACAGTAACAAGAAGTCTAGTTATTATCTCTTGATTCGGGGGATAGGTGGAGATTGGTGACTGTCGTATGACAGTAACAAGAAGTCTAGTTATTATCTCTTGATTCGGGGGATAGGTGGAGATTGGTGACTGTCGTATGACAGTAACAAGAAGTCTAGTTATTATCTCTTGATTCGGGGGATAGGTGGAGATTGGTGACTGTCGTATGACAGTAACAAGAAGTCTAGTTATTATCTCTTGATTCGGGGGATAGGTGGAGATTGGTGACTGTCTTATGACAGTAACAAGAAGTCTAGTTATTATCTCTTGATTCGGGGGATAGGTGGAGATTGGTGACTGTCGTATGACAGTAACAAGAAGTCTAGTTATTATCTCTTGATTCGGGGGATAGGTGGAGATTGGTGACTGTCGTATGACAGTAACAAGAAGTCTAGTTATTATCTCTTGATTCGGGGGATAGGTGGAGATTGGTGACTGTCGTATGACAGTAACAAGAAGTCTAGTTATTATCTCTTGATTCGGGGGATAGGTGGAGATTGGTGACTGTCGTATGACAGTAACAAGAAGTCTAGTTATTATCTCTTGATTCGGGGGATAGGTGGAGATTGGTGACTGTCGTATGACAGTAACAAGAAGTCTAGTTATTATCTCTTGATTCGGGGGATAGGTGGAGATTGGTGACTGTCGTATGACAGTAACAAGAAGTCTAGTTATTATCTCTTGATTCGGGGGATAGGTGGAGATTGGTGACTGTCGTATGACAGTAACAAGAAGTCTAGTTATTATCTCTTGATTCGGGGGATAGGTGGAGATTGGTGACTGTCGTATGACAGAAACAAGAAGTCTAGTTATTATCTCTTGATTCGGGGGATAGGTGGAGATTGGTGACTGTCTTATGACAGTAACAAGAAGTCTAGTTATTATCTCTTGATTCGGGGGATAGGTGGAGATTGGTGACTGTCGTATGACAGTAACAAGAAGTCTAGTTATTATCTCTTGATTCGGGGGATAGGTGGAGATTGGTGACTGTCGTATGACAGTAACAAGAAGTCTAGTTATTATCTCTTGATTCGGGGGATAGGTGGAGATTGGTGACTGTCGTATGACAGTAACAAGAAGTCTAGTTATTATCTCTTGATTCGGGGGATAGGTGGAGATTGGTGACTGTCGTATGACAGTAACAAGAAGTCTAGTTATTATCTCTTGATTCGGGGGATAGGTGGAGATTGGTGACTGTCGTATGACAGTAACAAGAAGTCTAGTTATTATCTCTTGATTCGGGGGATAGGTGGAAATTGGTGACTCTCGTATGACAGTGACAAGAAGTCTAGTTATTATCTCTTGATTCGGGGGATAGGTGGAGATTGGTGACTGTCGTATGACAGTAACAAGAAGTCTAGTTATTATCTCTTGATTCGGGGGATAGGTGGAGATTGGTGACTGTCGTATGACAGTAACAAGAAGTCTAGTTATTATCTCTTGATTCGGGGGATAGGTGGAGATTGGTGACTGTCGTATGACAGTAACAAGAAGTCTAGTTATTATCTCTTGATTCGGGGGATAGGTGGAGATTGGTGACTGTCGTATGACAGTAACAAGAAGTCTAGTTATTATCTCTTGATTCGGGGGATAGGTGGAGATTGGTGACTGTCGTATGACAGTAACAAGAAGTCTAGTTATTATCTCTTGATTCGGGGGATAGGTGGAGATTGGTGACTGTCATATGACAGTAACAAGAAGTCTAGTTATTATCTCTTGATTCGGGGGATAGGTGGAGATTGGTGACTGTCGTATGACAGTAACAAGAAGTCTAGTTATTATCTCTTGATTCGGGGGATAGGTGGAGATTGGTGACTGTCGTATGACAGTAACAAGAAGTCTAGTTATTATCTCTTGATTCGGGGGATAGGTGGAGATTGGTGACTGTCGTATGACAGTAACAAGAAGTCTAGTTATTATCTCTTGATTCGGGGGATAGGTGGAGATTCGTGAATGTCGTATGACAGTAACAAGAAGTCTAGTTATTATCTCTTGATTCGGGGGATAGGTGGAGATTGGTGACTGTCGTATGACAGTGACAAGAAGTCTAGTTATTATCTCTTGATTCGGGGGATAGGTGGAGATTGGTGACTGTCGTATGACAGTAACAAGAAGTCTAGTTATTATCTCTTGATTCGGGGGATAGGTGGAGATTGGTGACTGTCGTATGACAGTAACAAGAAGTCTAGTTATTATCTCTTGATTCGGGGGATAGGTGGAGATTCGTGACTGTCGTATGACAGTAACAAGAAGTCTAGTTATTATCTCTTGATTCGGGGGATAGGTGGAGATTGGTGACTGTCGTATGACAGTAACAAGAAGTCTAGTTATTATCTCTTGATTCGGGGGATAGGTGGAGATTGGTGACTGTCGTATGACAGTAACAAGAAGTCTAGTTATTATCTCTTGATTCGGGGGATAGGTGGAGATTGGTGACTGTCGTATGACAGTAACTAGAAGTCTAGTTATTATCTCTTGATTCGGGGGATAGGTGGAGATTGGTGACTGTCGTATGACAGTGACAAGAAGTCTAGTTATTATCTCTTGATTCGGGGGATAGGTGGAGATTCGTGACTGTCGTATGACAGTGACAAGAAGTCTAGTTATTATCTCTTGATTCGGGGGATAGGTGGAGATTGGTGACTGTCGTATGACAGTAACAAGAAGTCTAGTTATTATCTCTTGATTCGGGGGATAGGTGGAGATTGGTGACTGTCGTATGAGGGTAACAAGAAGTCTAGTTATTATCTCTTGATTCGGGGGATAGGTGGAGATTGGTGACTGTCGTATGAGGGTAACAAGAAGTCTAGTTATTATCTCTTGGTTCGGGGGATAGGTGGAGATTGGTGACTGTCGTATGACAGTAACAAGAAGTCTAGTTATTATCTCTTGATTCGGGGGATAGGTGGAGATTGGTGACTGTCGTATGACAGTAACAAGAAGTCTAGTTATTATCTCTTGATTCGGGGGATAGGTGGAGATTGGTGACTGTCGTATGACAGTAACAAGAAGTCTAGTTATTATCTCTTGATTCGGGGGATAGGTGGAGATTGGTGACTGTAGTATGACAGTAACAAGAAGTCTAGTTATTATCTCTTGATTCGGGGGATAGGTGGAGATTCGTGACTGTCGTATGACAGTAACAAGAAGTCTAGTTATTATCTCTTGATTCGGGGGATAGGTGGAGATTCGTGAATGTCGTATGACAGTAACAAGAAGTCTAGTTATTATCTCTTGATTCGGGGGATAGGTGGAGATTGGTGACTGTCGTATGACAGTAACAAGAAGTCTAGTTATTATCTCTTGATTCGGGGGATAGGTGGAGATTGGTGACTGTCGTATGACAGTAACAAGAAGTCTAGTTATTATCTCTTGATTCGGGGGATAGGTGGAGATTGGTGACTGTCGTATGACAGTAACAAGAAGTCTAGTTATTATCTCTTGATTCGGGGGATAGGTGGAGATTGGTGACTGTCGTATGACAGTAACAAGAAGTCTAGTTATTATCTCTTGATTCGGGGGATAGGTGGAGATTGGTGACTGTCGTATGACAGTAACAAGAAGTCTAGTTATTATCTCTTGATTCGGGGGATAGGTGGAGATTGGTGACTGTCGTATGACAGTAACAAGAAGTCTAGTTATTATCTCTTGATTCGGGGGATAGGTGGAGATTGGTGACTGTCGTATGACAGTAACAAGAAGTCTAGTTATTATCTCTTGATTCGGGGGATAGGTGGAGATTGGTGACTGTCGTATGACAGTAACAAGAAGTCTAGTTATTATCTCTTGATTCGGGGGATAGGTGGAGATTGGTGACTGTCGTATGACAGTAACAAGAAGTCTAGTTATTATCTCTTGATTCGGGGGATAGGTGGAGATTGGTGACTGTCGTATGACAGTAACAAGAAGTCTAGTTATTTTCTCTTGATTCGGGGGATAGGTGGAGATTGGTGACTGTCGTATGACAGTAACAAGAAGTCTAGTTATTATCTCTTGATTCGGGGGATAGGTGGAGATTGGTGACTGTCTATGACAGTAACAAGAAGTCTAGTTATTATCTCTTGATTCGGGGGATAGGTGGAGATTGGTGACTGTCGTATGACAGTAACAAGAAGTCTAGTTATTATCTCTTGATTCGGGGGATAGGTGGAGATTGGTGACTGTCGTATGACAGTAACAAGAAGTCTAGTTATTATCTCTTGATTCGGGGGATAGGTGGAGATTGGTGACTGTCGTATGACAGTAACAAGAAGTCTAGTTATTATCTCTTGATTCGGGGGATAGGTGGAGATTGGTGACTGTCGTATGACAGTAACAAGAAGTCTAGTTATTATCTCAACCTATCCACAGGTGGAGATATTTGTTTTGGTATTCTTCTTCTTTTTCTTATTATTCTGCCACTTTTTTCATCCGATTCCATAACTAGCTGATAAACCCGGTAACCGGGATTTTTATCGAAATTGGGGATATATTAAATGAGATGAAGAATGTCGGCTCATTTTCTTTATTCTAAAATTTGAAATGAAATATATATTTTCAGTGGGATGCTCTCAGTAAGATTTGTACAGATATATTTTTGGAGTAATTTTGTGCTGCAGTGCTCTTGGCAAGAAATTTATACATCTGTGGGTTTACCTCTACCCGGTCAGTGATGATGTATACATCTGTGGGTTTACCTGGGCCTTGTCAGTGATGATGTTTACATCTGTGGGTTTACCTCGGCCTTGTCAGTGATGATGTTTACATCTGTGGGTTTACGTCGGCCTTGTCAGTGATGATGTTTACATCTGTGGGTTTACGTCGGCCTTGTCAGTGATGATGTTTACATCTGTGGGTTTACGTCGGCCTTGTCAGTGATGATGTTTACATCTGTGGGTTTACGTCGGCCTTGTCAGTGATGATGTTTACATCTGTGGGTTTACCTCGGCCTTGTCAGTGATGATGTATACATCTGTGGGTTTACCTCGGCCTTGTCAGTGATGATGTTTACATCTGTGGGTTTACGTCGGCCTTGTCAGTGATGATGTTTACATCTGTGGGTTTACCTCGGCCTTGTCAGTGATGATGTTTACATCTGTGGGTTTACCTCGGCCTTGTCAGTGATGATGTTTACATCTGTGGGTTTACCTCGGCCTTGTCAGTGATGATGTTTACATCTGTGGGTTTACCTCGGCATTGTCAGTGATGATGTTCACATCAGTGGGTTTACCTCGGCCTTGTCAGTGATGATGTTTACATCTGTGGGTTTACCTCGGCCTTGTCAGTGATGATGTTTACATCTGTGGGTTTACCTCGGCCTTGTCAGTGATGATGTTTACATCTGTGGGTTTACCTCGGCCTTGTCAGTGATGATGTTTACATCTGTGGGTTTACCTCGGCCTTGTCAGTGATGATGTTTACATCTGTGGGTTTACCTCGGCCTTGTCAGTGATGATGTTTACATCTGTGGGTTTACCTCGGCCTTGTCAGTGATGATGTTTACATCTGTGGGTTTACCTCGGCCTTGTCAGTGATGATGTTTACATCTGTGGGTTTACCTCGGCCTTGTCAGTGATGATGTTTACATCAGTGGGTTTACCTCGGCCTTGTCAGTGATGATGTTTACATCAGTGGGTTTACCTCGGCCTTGTCAGTGATGATGTTTACATCAGTGGGTTTACCTCGGCCTTGTCAGTGATGATGTTTACATCTGTGGGTTTACCTCGGCCTTGTCAGTGATGATGTTTACATCTGTGGGTTTACCTCGGCCTTGTCAGTGATGATGTTTACATCTGTGGGTTTACCTCGGCCTTGTCAGTGATGATGTTTACATCAGTGGGTTTACCTCGGCCTTGTCAGTGATGATGTTTACATCTGTGGGTTTACCTCGGCCTTGTCAGTGATGATGTTTACATCAGTGGGTTTACCTCGGCCTTGTCAGTGATGATGTTTACATCAGTGGGTTTACCTCGGCCTTGTCAGTGATGATGTTTACATCAGTGGGTTTACCTCGGCCTTGTCAGTGATGATGTTTACATCTGTGGGTTTACCTCGGCCTTGTCAGTGATGATGTTTACATCTGTGGGTTTACCTCGGCCTTGTCAGTGATGATGTTTATATTTCATATACTGATATGTAGATCTATTTTGCGTCATTTTCTCCGTGACGCAGCATTGTAAATATAAACAGAAACTTGTGCACGTCCTTCCCTGGAGAGTTTACGTGATACTGTTTCCGAAAATTGTTGCAGTTGGTAATAATTGGTGATAGTGCAGTTGCACTTGTGGTGGTTATTTCAACATCATGTAAAAGGATTACCTGTATGAAGTGTGGGATTAACCATTATTGCATGCTGACATAAGAAATGAATGCAAAGGGATTATGAGTCACCGGTTGCTCACATTAAATGACTCAACAAATGGGTCATATTATTCATATAAACAATAGACTTAATCCTGTGTTTTGAATAACCAGCGTCGCAGATGTTCCGGTCTTTGTCGAAAGCAGTTCGGCTGTCCTCGATGCATGGTAGCCTCCATGCAATTTAGAAACCAAGAAGCATTATTTATTCTCATATCGGCGAGATCACTGCGGGGACATTAACCTTTAAAATGAGGTATGGCACAGTGTCATACGCAACAAGGTTTCAGAGAACATTGAGAACAAAGAGGACCCAATTCCTTTTCATAAGTATTAGAATCAAATTGATTTTTGTGGTAAGTATGATACTGATTAGACGTGACTGATTGTCAAAAAAATATTTTGCAGATTTCATTAAAAGGACACGAAGACTTACAGCTGCGCAGCACTACAAACCATATAAATTTATTAAACATAGGCATAATGTAGTTTTACCCACAAGGCTGTCAATATTAGACTGAAGCTCACTCCTTAAATCCACACAGACATAAATTTGGTAATTCTATAACTTTTATGCTTCTATTTATTTCTAGAAAAACACAAGATGTCTGTCTGAACATATTTCAGTAGTAGACACATGCAAGCCGCTACTAAATTCCGTTTTTATATAACCTTTTTATTTTTATTCAACCTTTACCATGTTATTTATAAACATTGATGTCTGTTTATTAAATTTTCTTTATCAGCAAAGATAACATCAAGACATTTAAATTGTAAAAGAAAATTCTCACGCTTCTGATATACATACATTTCTACGAATAAATATATGTACAATTAAAAAGTAACATTAAACTTATATATCTCCTCTTTATACTTTATATACCTCTTAATCTTCTACTTCATATCAACTAAACCTTCACAAATACTTAAACATATATATTTGATGATATATATGTTATCTACAAATAATACAACATGTCATTATGGAAAAGCATCAAATCGACAAGACAAGAACAGATAAGCAAATGCTAGATAACGGCCGGTATTCAAAATAATAATACACAACAAAATCTTAAATGTACATATTCTATAAATTTCCTTTTATCAACATTTTTCTTCCAACAGAACTGATCTTATACTTATTTACAGTTATACTTGCCATATTCACTAGGTTATTAACAGATTGAACATCGTACTTCCAGTAAGTTATAATGTTATAAACTGGAATATAAAACAGAACAATCTTATTTTCTCAGATAGGGTCCCGTTATTTCTAAAACAGTTTCGTAAATCACTTTCGGTGTTGGTATTTGGAGAGGTCTGCTGCTTGTTCAATTTGGAGAAATAAATTCCAAGAATATGAACACTTCTACAAATCTCTTTAAGGTTAGGCATAATGCATGGCATTATATATTTCAATTTCGATTTATATTTATTTAGAAAGGTTCTACAGTTATTTAGTAAAATGGTTCAGATTTTAATTTAAATGTCACACCATATATACGGGGTTCCTTTCCACCCTTAATATAAATAGCAACTTTTAATACCAGTTTTATTTCACAATGTTATTCTATTCATCCATTGAGAAACACGGGAGACAGCTCGTATCCTCGTCGTCCTCACCATTCTCGTCATCCTCATCCCCATCCTCATCTTTCGAATCACCATCAGCACTACGTTTTTTATCTTTTTTGCCTTTTTTGCCTTTCTTTTTTCTCCCGCGATTACGCAGTTTTTTAATATTTTTCAGGTGTTGTTCAGAAAGCTCTAAGTCATCCTGGTCTATGAAACTCTGGCAACCACCCATGTTACCTGAAAAATATATACATAATTGTATCTACCATATCAAGGAGTTTCTTAAATCATTTACAGACATACCTAGGAAGGGTGGAAGGGTGACAAATTCCACAAACATATAGCTAAAAATTTGATGTATAATTTTTATTTGGCCGCAAAGTAATTCATCACAAAATTTTCTTAAAATAAGCATTAGAAAATTAAACAATAATTCACATCTCTTATAAAAGTGTTAAAATTCTGTTTACGTTAGAAGAATAGCTTAATCGCTATATCTAACCAATAAAAACGGCGGTTGCTTGCCGATGTTTGCATGGAAAACAGTGTTTGGAGAAAATATTCATTTCTTGGGAGTTTGTTTTCTTTCTTGCAGAAAAAATTAAATTCTGTCAGTGAAATTAGAGTGCAAATAATGTTGTCTCTTATATAGCAATAAGAGAAATTTTGTCGGATTAAAATTCCTAGTATCATATTGCCGTTTTTTCATCATTTTTTATATTAAATCGCAGTTACCGTGTATTTATATATGATCGAAAGAAAGTGAAGAGATTAATAAATCGACTGTTTATCCCAGGCTTCTATCAAACCGTAACAATGTTTAACTTCTCAAAAAATTATAGAATGGCCCGGTAAATGTTACATTTAACAATGACAAGTCGGCAATAGGAGCATATGCATCATGCATACATCGATCAATCTGTTCATTTGGTTTAAAGCAGGTACCTAATATATAGCGAATTAGCAACCACACAATTATTTTTACTGCAACATTAGAAAAGCGCACTATTTCTTTAACTTTTCCTTTTTTACTTTTTTTTAATTTCTTATTTGCGGAGAGCCGATGGGATATGCATCCCCATCTTCCCCTGGATCCATCCCTGAGTTACGTGAAACTAGCACATCATGAAATGACACCAAAGTTGAAAATATTATAGCGAATTTCACGTAGTCTCACATCATGTTAACCTAATATTTGAGTCCTTCGCCTGATCTCGGAGGGAGAGCACCCTGGGTAATATAGTTTATTTCTCTGCCAAGAAAGACGGATAGCTCCACTGGATTTACATCATATCATGATTATAATTCACAAGATACGTCTCAAACAAAAGACGGATAGCTCTACTGGATTTACATCATATCATGATTATAATTCACCAGATACGTCTCAAACAAAAGACGGACAGCTCTACAGGATTTACATTATATCATGATTATAATTCACCAGATACGTCTCAAACAAAAGACGGATAGCTCTACTGGATTTACATCATATCATGATTATAATTCACCAGATACGTCTCATACAAAAGACGGACAGCTCTACTGGATTTACATCATATCATGATTATATTTCACCAGATACGTCTCATACAAAAGACGGACAGCTCTACAGGATTTACATCATATCATGATTATAATTCACCAGATACGTCTCAAACAAAAGACGGATAGCTCTACTGGATTTACATCATATCATGATTATAATTCACCAGATACGTCTCATACAAAAGACGGACAGCTCTACTGGATTCACAGCATATCATGATTATATTTCACCAGATACGTCTCATACAAAAGACGGACAGCTCTACTGGATTTACATCATATCATGATTATAATTTACCAGATACGTCTCAAACAAAAGACGGATAGCTCTACTGGATTTATATCATATCATGATTATAATTCACCAGATACGTCTCATACAAAAGACGGATAGATCTACTGGATTTACATTATATCATGATTATAATTTACCAGATACATCTAAAACAAAAGACGGATAGCTCTACTGGAGTTACATATTATCATGGTTATAATTCAACAGATACGTCACAAGAACATTGGTGACCTGTTTTGTTAAACATTTTACTCAAAAGCTCAAAAGTTCTGATTCTCCGGAGGTTTGACACGTCCGTTTGTCAAATACAAAATACTGGAATGTAATTTTAAAATTTCACAATAGATTTAAAAGCTTTATGATTATTAATGGATTCAATAATTTACAGGTTTTTATAATTGAGAAAATGACGTAGGATTAAATGATTATCAACAGAAATAAATAATCTTCATAATGGCAGCTTCATTAAAACGTATACTAACCACATTGCAGAATGTGATTACTGTGTTTTCTTATAATAAAAAAAATGTACGATGTAGATCGTTCCCTTCTTGTTTTCGTGGTTTAAAATATAAACCTTACATACAGAATGATTGGCCTCCAATACTTTCAGGATTTCACTTACCAATTCAGGCTGGCTCGGTTGCTTTAAAATCAGGTCCAACAACACCACTTTAACTGGTGTACAGTTTATATCGCTTGGGATAACGCCACAAACGTGAATTAAATGTTGTCTCACAGCAGTATTCCTATCAGAGAACTGTTGTACATTAATTGTTATCGTGAGATGATATTGACAAATATGGATTACGTCATCGGTGGATGGTATGGTTATATATTCATTGCACGTGCAAACTAATCAAGATATCTAAATGATTACATGTCCCTACTGGTGTTTGCTGTTCAGTTGTCGAACAAGGAAGATATTCTATATCTATATATAATATATTGTTATATTAAAATATATTAAAAATATATATTATTAGAATAATGTAATATATAAAAAATATAAAACCTAAAAATTCAAAGTGCACATATATTCTAAGTCAACATTATCGTTTATTTCTTGGCAGTTTGGTAAACTGGTGTACTTTAGTATGTATGGCTGGGTTTCACAGAGCAGATAAGAGTTAGAACCATGGGAACAATATTAATAGGGTTTATGAAAATGTATAAGCGGGCATTTAAAGTTTATTCCTGAGGAAGTGCAGTCAAATGGTTGAGGAAAATTTATGATTATTTAAGCATTTTCACATGTAATTTTGTACCTTTGTGTGGTTCAGGTGATCAATGCGTAGATGAACCGTTCTACGTGTAAGGACAGGCGCTCTTTTAAATAAAATGGAGAAAGTGAGTCGTGTCAAAGCTGACACAGTCTTTATAGGTCAGATGACATTTACAATCGCATCTAGCGAAGTTGCCGAGCTGTATTAGCGGAAATGTGAAGTGACAAAAGATATTAGCGGCAATACTTTTTATTTAAATATGAGCTAGTGCAGTAAGCCCCTATTGATTTTTTACCGTCGCTATGTATAATCCAGTGACCATTCCCACATCATTATTGAAGCCTCTTGTGAACTTAGATAGCCCTTGGGCCAACAGGGGTATAGCTGCCCCCCTCCCCTACGGGGGAATTTTCTAGACCCTAATTTGCCTATACCTAGAGATCCCTAGTTTATGAAAATGAATGTTGGCACTTGAAACAAGGCTGCTTTTACGAGAAATGGCCCTTTTTGTCAAATTGCCAAGTTTACTGACGAAAACTGGTAGTATGATTTCCCGTTGTCTTCAACGGGACCTTTAATTCTCAGTGTTGGTCTAAACCTTTAGGAAAGCATATTTGGGATTATACACGAGATTCAAAACCAAAAAATGTTGTGAAACCCACACTGGTACGGACACCAGACAGTTTTTATTTTTCCTGTTCAAGCGCTGTGATTAATAACATGTACAGGTGCATGTTTACATCTGCGTATATACCTGTACATTGTATTAAGACATTACAGAGCTCTGTGTTGCTGACCTTGCATCAATGACATAAAATGTATAAGTTACATTTCAAATTTCAATATAAAAGCAAACTCTCTCATGTTAAAGCAATGTAATTTTACTTGAAAATAAAATAATTGTGTTGCCATTATTTGTCAAAGCAGTTATACTGTTTTGGGGTAACTGTGCTGAAAAGACCCAAATGTACAGTTTGATTAGATGCAGTGTAACATGTGTCCATGGACAATGATGTTTAGCTGGGTATGACACATTATTAAAGGTCCCTATAGGTCACAGGGGCCTAATTTGAAATTCACAAGGAAAGCCTATTCTGTCCGCATATCAAGTCTGAACGATTTATATCCTTGATTTGTATCATATCTGTATCATAATGTGTTATTCTCAACAACTGATAAGTTACTGATAGTCAGACTGGTGCTCAAGATTATATCAAGGTTAAGTTGTATCTTGTGGATATATTCAATAAAACCATAATCACACAATAAAATTTCGATAATAATGTGGATAACATTTAGATAATATTTTGATAATAATGGAGCTATTCATCATGAACATTCTTGTGACATTGCAATATAATAACAAGAGCGTAAAGAACATCGTAAGTAACATATCCACAAAATTATAATATCGCAGTATCTAACAGCTTGGTTTAATTTAGGATAAAATCATTAAACACAATACCAACAATAATGTGGTTTGGCTAAAGTGAACTAATGTCTGGTCATTATTTCTAGTGGAATTAAATATATTATTTTTTCAGAGTTTAGCCTAAGTCAAGACAAAAAGAAAGATAAATATAATGAGATGATCTTAGCAATAATGCTTCCAAACGTTAGGCTCTTATTAAAAGCGAGTCAGTGAATATAGGATCAACTGATATCTAGAAATAATAGGCTACAGCTAGTGTACCGCAGAGATAGCGCTCTCTCTCTCTCTCTCTCTCTCTCTCTCTCTCTCTCTCTCTATATATATATATATATATATATATATATTATCATTATCATTACTTTATTTAAAAGATTATACCTAACATATTCTATACATTTTTCATACAATCACATCAAAAACAATGTTTACAATTTGTACAAATTACATTCCTTGAATATTATGTGAATAATAAATCTATTATTAAAAATTATACGTTGTACTGACAATAAGTACATATATATCCTAATGGTCCTAACAGAATACATACCTTTACATACTTCATTACACAAGATACTCTATGCTATTAATGTACCTTTATTTTGTCCCAATTTTCCAAATACACAGTAATCTTACATTTCTGTTTTGTCGCTATATGTCCAATCTTTTTATATTTCAATCTCCTAAAATACTATAGTACACACAGATTTAAATATAAAGAGAACTTGATTTATTAAAAGGTTATCCTTGATTGGGTTAAAAAGGAGTATGATTATTTAATTGGTTTTATGTAATCTAGAATTCTAAATTACAATGTTTTTGCAACAAAACATTTACAAAAGATATATGTTTTCTCAGATTCTATAAAATAATACGAACACCGGTAATAATATATTTCAAAATTTTGTTAATGATAAAATAATTACGTGTTATTCTAGATTACGGTCGAGATGTGATAGATTTCAAGTGTCATGCTATGAATGATATAGTGCAATCACACACAGACACAAAGTTTTGAAAAATATTAGCAACAATTAATCGTTTAGCAATAATTTAAGTTGTCATGTTCATACGAAGCTGATTACTGATATATTATCCATATTTAAATTATCGCAAATGTGAAATTATTACATTGTATTTAATAAAACAAAACAAAAATTAAAAAAATAATATCTAATACCTCACCCGAACGAGCACTAAGTCAATACCTATATATGTGTGTGTGTGTCAGAGACGAGATTGAAATCCAAGCGGATTTTAAATTCACCTAGACTCCATCATGGAGTACGCCAGGATTTTAATCTCGCCTAGACAAGCTTAAAATCCATCTGGTATCATCCAGGTGAGTTTAAAATCCGCATGATATCACTTATGCGAGTTCAAAATCTGCCTAGGCGAGATTAAAATAGTGATCTGATCTGATATCCTAATACTTTATATACTGAAGTTGACATATGAAAGAAGTCTTAAGCCATACATATTTCTGCAATATGTCAACACTGAATGGTAATGTATAGTTCACAGTAATATTTTTATTAATATTTACAGAATATTATATTATTAATGTAATAATTACATTAATTATGGAAATAGAATTTTTTTTATTTCATATTTTTATTAATAAACTTAGTAATAAAAAAACCTACATGGGTATAGTATATGGCATATTTAAATGCTAAATGATGTGGGTTGCTTCTGATTATTTACATAATAATTTTGTTGTAAATATTAATTTGATGTGAAACTATTATTAGTAATATAAGTTATGTAGTATTACAAAGAGACAAAATATAATTCATTTATTATTTATCAATATAATTCAATGCATGTTCACATGCATAAATGATCTATTAATCTATGAATCTAGAAATCATACCTATTCTGATATGATATAATACTATAAAAAAGGCAGTTATCTTGTAAATATTGAAGTTTCAAAAAATATATTTTTTATATGTTACACACAAACCTTTAAAAAAACCAGAAGAATATTAGGCGAGATTAAAATTCTGGCCTGTCCATAATGAATTTTAATCTCGCCTATTATATATATATATATATATATATATATATATATATATACATATATATATATATATATATATATATATTTATATATATATATATATGGATGATTCAGATTTGAAAATCTATTTAGCTATTAAATGGTATTTGATTAATCAATTGCTTGACGTTTGTCCGTAAGAAAATGAACTTGCTGGAAAATAACTTAAATTGATAGAAATCCTGAAGACTAAAATATATTTTGCTAATGTATTGATCAATCTATAACCCTGTCTCTTACAACAGACATTATGACAAACACAAATTGAAAAGCCTCTCTTATCGCTTATCTTTGTAGAGAAAAGGTTATTGTAAAAAAAGGTTCTGTATTTGATATGTATTGTTTGATATGAATTTCCTTGGGTATTATATCTCCATTTTCATTCACTGATTTATTTTCCTAGATTTTCCTGATATATACCGTCACATTTGTAAATGCCTTTGGATTTGTTTTCTCAGTTTGGTATGCATTTTCACCGGAATGCCGTGTGTCAATTTAAAATAAATTGCTGGGAAAGCACTAAAACTAATGTAAAAGCTGAAGGCTAAAATAAATGGCCTAAATGTAAAAAAATATTGTGTAAACTATAAAATTTCTGAACAGAATGCATGTATTTTTTCGGGTAGTCTCTGGGACGACAGCAGGGGAATGATGAATTGTAACTCCATTTTTTTATAACTTTAGAGCGGACGTGATAGAAATGAAAGAGAATAATAAAGGCATGTTTATTACAGATGATTTTACTGAAGCAAGGTTTAAAGTGTGTTGAACACAGTTTCTGCAGGAGCGATCAGTTTGAATTATTAAAATGTAAGAGCGAAAAAAGTGCAAATAATACAGTAACTTATTCCTGGTTCAGAGGAAACATTTGTGCTGTCCACACATTGCGATGGGATTACTTTCTTATCAATGTTCGTAAATAAAGGAACAATAGAAGGCATCATAAATGTCATCATTTAATGAAGCAAGGAAATTACAATAATCATGTAATACTTTTTGCAAGTTTAACAGCAGTTAGAGAGAAACTGGAACTTATGCACGATTTTTATACCAAAAATGACTATGATATTTCTGGGAAATTGAATAAATCAGTGCATTTCCTACAATGCTTGCATGTGATGTACTGTTTCTTTGAGGATTAAAATTTGCATTTGAAAAGTAAAAGAGACTTAGGTAGCACTAGAAGTTTTTTTCCTTGCAAGAGACGAAGCATGCCAAAATAAACATAATATTGAAAATCAAGGCAATAATTTATATGAAATTAAATCTTTGGTTAGGGTAAATACTCGAAATGTAATTAACATATTGAAAATATTATCATATGATTAGTCATATTAAAACGGGTAGAAATATAAATGAAAGCCTGCTGTGCGTCATTTTGTTAAACTTTCCTGATATGTGCGAATTTTCATATACCTTAATTCTCCATTTTCATTAAATAACATTTTTTCAAATATTTTCCTGATATATAAACATCAACCGTTGCATTTTATCTAATGGAATACTTTCTTGGTAATATGCGATGCAAAGATGATATACTTGTATATACCGTACCAAAGTTCAGCGTATGCTGCTTATGGGGCAGCTGCTGTATTTCTGCTGTAATTATACTCAGATTATGCTGAAACGGGAGCAGCAAATCAGCAGATGTTAATACCTGGTGGTCCATTTTGCTCCATCTCTGCTGCGAGAATCAGCAGTTTTACAGAATATGCTTTATTACAGCTCAATCTCAGTATATTTGCAGCAGATATACTGAAATTCTGTAATCCTGAAATAACCGTCAAGGTTGACGTAGCAACTCTACTGCGTCAAGATGGAGGACATTTTGAAACCGGGGGGGGGGGGGGGAAGGGGAGTACAGAACATAGTTTATTACAAGAAAAGTGGCCACGGGGCCTTTAGTTAAAAAAAACATTATTCAACATCAAGGTCTGATTTAGAGATTTAACAAAACTGTGTCATCTGAATAACACAATATGATAGTTAATAATACAAGGCTCTTTCTGTTTGTTGGCACCAAAAACATAAGGCTAGAAATTAAAAATGTTGCAGTCATGCTTTTTATGCTTTATCTCACAAGGACACAAAGTTGTTAATACCAAAATGTGATTCTGGCTATTAAGGCAATATTGTTTTCCCCCATTATATGTACCCACCGTACGATCGAGATGAAAGATATCCTGTTTTGTGTGCAATACCAACCTCTTCCATTTTCGAATTGAGATCTTAATCACATGTTATTTAAACAGTGATTATGTCATGCAATATACATTCCAACAACACAATCTGTATTTGAAGGATCTTCAAATCGTTGTACCTGTTTGTTGCATCTGTCAGTAAAGGACCTCGTCAAAAATTAACATGGTCGCGCACTGTAAATATGGTCACTTATTTTAAGAATAATTTTAACAGTATTTTACTCAATTCTAAGGCTTCTGTCTGATGCATGCATTGGGACAGCAGGGAGAGTAAAATGCTAGGATGTGTATCCTAACCTCCCCATCGGCAAGGAAAAGAATAAGCTATTATTAAGTATATATAACTAATAAAGGTCTATTATACACATTGAAAGGTATGTGTTTTTCATTCTTTCTGACATTGGTGTGAATGAACAACAAAATACAATAATAATAAGATGGAGAGAGTGAATGTGATGTGAGCGAATATTAACACAGGTCTACTCCGAAACAGCACTGCTCCAGGATAGCACACAGGTCCGTTCCATGAGAGCACACACTCTGCTCAAGGGGGCACTGCTCAAGGAGAGCACACAGCTTTGCTCCAGGAGAAAACTGCTCCAGGAGAGCATACAGCTCTGCTTGGGGAGAGTATATAGGTCTGCCCCAGTAGACCATACTGCTCAGATTCTGCTGAAACGCTGCTTCTAATATGCGAATATCAATATTTTTTTCTGAATCACTGCTCAAAATCTGCCGCGCAATAAGGGTAGGAGCGGACTTTCAGCATATAATCCATAGGTCATATACAGCATATGCTGTATTTGAAATAAATACCTAATGCAGATCTGCAGCAAACACTGCTTCGGCTATCTGCTGAAACATAGCATCAAATGTGCTGCAAAACAACTGAAATTTGAAGGGGTTTCGAGCCAGTTAAACCGTTAAAACCCCTCTGAATATTTGTGGATAACTGATTCTAGATTAAATTCTGTTGTACAAAAGCTGTTAGTTCAGTAAAATGTCTTGTGGGCATTGCACTATTGGAGATGTAAAACAAAAATTAAGGTATCAGTCTGGAAGTCAAAATATACTAAATAACAATTGCAAGTGACCTATGGGTCACGGCGCTGTTATATATGATCACAAATGATGATTTGAAACAGGGGTGTAGACAGATGTATTTTCATAGGAAATATATAGAGAAATATTCATATTAAATAAAATCAAAAACAGATAAGTGGTGTTGATATTAGGCAGTCTTGAAGTGTGACAGTGGGTATTTAATTGAAAATTGAGGTTTTTCCTTAATATCTCGAAGGAATGAATTGACCCAATTTTCGGTATGATAGGAGTTTTGGGGACATCTACCTCTATGCCGAATTTAGGATTTGAAGGTCCAACGGTTTCAAAACGTGCCAGTTTAACGGACGGACGGACGAACAGACGGAAGGACAGCCAACGGACAAAGGACCATCGCTAAATGAAACAAAGTATTTTCACCTTATTGTATATTCATACGTCATTGAGCACTCATGATAGACCCTAATATGTACATGTAATCACATTTAAATATTACAAAAAAAAGAAGAATAAATTAATAACATAAATTTTCAATATGTTGAGCTTGGGATTCAAATCCTGAAAAGATATAATGTTTAAAAAAATCAAATGTTTATCAGCCTGAACAAAAATTTAACATTGAACTTATAAGTTTTTTTTTACCTATTATTGTAACCAATTGTTACATTAACATCCTCAGGTAGCCACAACACCTTTGGCATACTGGCTATGCCTTATGAAAACATTAGGTTTTATGAAAAACTTAGACAAAAGCTACGATTTGTTAATCAAATTTAAGACCTGAAAAGCTTTAATCCATATATGAGCATTTTATAATATATAATTCAACAGTGCTTACAGGCAAAAATGTGCAACTGAGACGAACTGAGATTGGCCAAGGGAGCCAGGAGTGAAGGGGATTATGTAATAGGTTGGGAGGCCATGGCCAGTACTGGGCTAGCCTGATGTAAACAATACTTGACATGGTGGTTAAAACTTTAATAAAAGCTACACTTTTTCACCAATTGCTTTCAAATTTCAGATTATAAAAGATTTAATCCTTGTGTGTCCAAGCTGTGCAAAAATGATATCCACAGCATTTTAAGGGAAAGACGTGTCATGGTCAAATGTGGGCAAAAGCTAAGGTAATGATTTTAAATTTATGCTAAAAACTTAACCAATTTGCAAATTTCACCTCTAATTATGGGTAAACAATGGAATCTTGACTAAATAAAGTTATATCATTGAATAAAAAGTCACTACCTTAAAAAAAATTCATGTTAAGTGAGTAAATACATTTCCTGATTATTTTACAAAGTGCATTATGTTCAGACCCATCACTTAAAACAAATACACAAAACTGGCCTAATTTCAGGCATGTACATAGCAAATGTATACAAAAATATGTTTATTAAATATGATCAAAGTAAGATCAGTTGTCTTGATAATAGGCAGTCTTGTGGTGTTACAATGGGGTTTTAATGGAAAATTGAAGTTTATCCTTATTATCTCGAAGGAACTTATTCCAAGTGCCCCAATTTTGGTTTGGTAAGAGATTTTGCTATAATTTAAATCATTATACTTGAAATTTCTTAGTGGATACAATATATTAATGTACAAAAAGAAAAATCATATCTGTTGTCAGAATTTGATGATTCGTCCGAACCGAATACCAGTATTGCAATGATACAAGGTTGTCATAATCCTGTTGCTGGATATTACAATCAATGAGTTCACAAATTTTTGTCGTTGTCGACTTGACAAGAGACATTCAAGAAAGAAATGCTTTGTACCTTCACAATTACCGGCACACATGTATCAACTGATCCGAGTTTAAGATCATTTTCAAAACTGCATCCCATACGCAGTTTGGCATGCAATACTATAATATGCCTGTCACTAATATAATATAAAGATTTGCTGGTTTAAATATTTTTGACAATGTGTTTCTAAATTCTACATGTGTCGGGGATATCTTAATATCATTGTTTAATTCATTCCAGAGGCGGACACGGTGAGGGAAAGAATGGGCGGTAATATGTCCGACAATAAATACGGTCAATATTGAAGGTTTACGCAAAGGATAAGTATCCGATATTTCTTGAACAGTATTAGTAAGACGGGGTGGAGCAGTACCTTTGATGATTTTATAAATCATTTCCTCTCACTGGTATCCGCATATTTGTATATATGCTCCACTTGCCTTCAGTTCGTCCCCTTTCCCTTCCTCAATCCTGGCTACGCACCTGCGAGTTACTTCCTTCCTATGGGTAGAGTTTATTTGTTCCGTCTGAGATACATCATTAGATATGATAATGCCCAGTTTTTATGGTGGGGACCAAGAGGGAATAAGATTTATACTTGGGTTTGTCAAAGTTAAACACTGATGATGACGAACGTCTTATCCAGCTACTGACATGGCAACTATCTTTTGCATTTAAAATTCAACAAAACATATGAGTTCGCCCAGTGAAGTATGTGTATAAGCTGTATCATGCCAAAATAATAAAATGTTACTGCTAATCCTCTAACGAATATCGTTTAGCAAGCATGTTAATTTGAACACTTTTCAAAATTATAGGAAATGTTTGTCTGAAGTCCTCATATTGTATGAGAATTCCTGCTCGTTTTGCGGTTGAAAACTGTTAGGTTTAAGAAATTTCCTGTATGAAATGGAATTATTCTAGCTTTAACAGTATCATCACACGGGGTGGAAAGCTCAAGAGAGCTTTTGATCCTCTGACCCTTGTTGCTAGGATATAAACCAGACATTTGTGGAAAACCTCCCGTCTTCTCGTCTGTACTCATCGTCTTCTCTTTTTCTCTCTTATTCTTTCAACTTACAAATAATGCTAATTTAAAACCTAAATTTTCATACAATAAACATACAACTGACATTAATTGATGGTATTCATAAAAGTTAATAATTATACTCATAAAATATTAATGGTTTGAAGGCTGTCATTGCACCCTTGCTATATAAATATTCAATTGTATTAACAGTGTTTCTAAATTCACGAAGTAGTTTACTTGGATTATGTTATCATGTATCTCTGTTTATATGAGCTTTATTTGACAGTTACTCTATGTCTCCAAATGATGTTATATGTCCATGTGTCTATTTGTAGGAATGAATTTGTTATCTGTTTGTAAGGACACATGATCTTTTCTGACCGTACTTAAGATGTTCTATATGTTTGTACTTTTGTTTATTTGCACTTGTATCTGACTCAATAAAAAATGTGAAAAAAAGTAAGAAGTATCACGGACACATTCTATCACACTGAGCATAGCATGGTAGTCACTACAGCCACACCAGTTGTTTAACGGAATGACTGTTCAAACTGAACCTATATATATATTCTGTGATATCAGCTTACTGAAAATCATGACTAATGAGTATTTTGGTGCAATCCCCTACTGTCAATCAGTAAACCATTGCCAACCCCGAAACGTGTCATTATTCTAATGTATACTTCCTTTCCGGCGTAATCTCAAAATATTCTTATCTGATGTTAAAATCCGTTGTTTACATCAAAATATTGTTATCTTCTGGCCTTATCATTACATCATATGGTATTTTCTTCTTTATCTCGTGTACCACCGTTGCTTGGTCGTTATTCTCTCTCCCTGCTTTCGATATTGCCAAGTCCGAATGTCAACGTGGATATGAATTACGAACATCTCATATTTCCTTTTGAATCACTATTTACCATAACATTTGCACATATAAATTCAAAGAAAATATTGTCAATCATAAACTTACCACCAGAGACAAAAAAAAATTCTTTATAAATTGACTAATAATTCAGCATTATACAAAAGAACAGAGTTCCAGATATAAATCATAAGCAATACCTTGAGTTTGTAGACACCCCTGCTTCATGTAAATGTTCTTTCATATGTTCATGTAAACAACAACAGGCAGTGAAGGTTTACTGCAGAAGCTGCAAGAAATATTATTTATAGTGTCATAAAACTTGATTTTTCCAGATACAATTAATGTGCCTTAGAATTAATTTCCTCAGAATAAAAATTCTTTATTATTATGCAGCATTTTACTCATGTAGTTTCCTTGATAAAAATGCTGACTTTAGAACTAGGAACAACCTTGTTGTCTCTAAATCTTGTTGATACAAAACCACGAGCTATATCTCACATTTGGCAAAAAGTGTGCATTTCACTATTAAATTCTCCTCAAATACACAGAAATATCTTAACACCTTTTTTTTAAAGTACGTTTGTCATCTTCCAATTCTTTATTTTGCAAAATGGTCAGTTACAGCATTGTAGAAACGAAATTGAAAAAAGCAGGAAACGTGTTTCAAATTACGTTTCAATACGTATGTCCAAAACTGTTTTTTTTTTGTGAAATATCACTCTTACATCATGTAAAATAAAATAATATCATTCTGATTTGACTTCTTCACTCCTGAATTTGTCTTTATCATTTATCAACTATGTCGAATCTCTGAGGATATGAATCCCCATACAACTTGGCATTCTTCTTATCACACTGACAAATAGTAATTTCGCCAATAAGTAGTCATATATTTTGCATTATCCAGACAACAACCTCATAGGTGTGGGTTATGGAGAACCTTACTGTCTAATAAGTTCACAAATATAAATGTCCATCGCCACAGTAAGCAAGTACACAAGTATCCAGATAATAATAAAACAATGCAGTGCATTTAAAATATATCGCGCTTCACACTTCTAAAATGTGACAAAAAATGTAACATTTTGCAGTCATGTTTGTTAAACGATTTTTTGCGAGTCCTGATGAAATCAATACCACTTTGTCCGTTCTAATTGAAGTTTAGGGAGCTTAAGGGTAAAATAAGAAGCGTGCGTCCGCTGTGACAGTCACAATTAAAATGCGCCCTTGGACAAGTGACCACCTGGCGAAACCCAATGAACCGTGAAAGCGCCCGACTTGTCATCAGAATAAAGACAATTTAAACCACAGGGGTTGGATTAACCTTTAATCATCCAACTAAGATCGTATCCATTAATAAGACAAATTTCTTAAATGCTTCATCATTATAAGAAGATAGGACCAAAGAGATTTTCAAAGTTATAATTGATATTTCTAAAATTTCAGTATAATTAATCAATATTTAGTATAAAATTAATATGATTTCCCGATAATTCATGCACCGACTGCTTTTAATTTGGTATGCATGTGGATCTTAGCTTCATTCAAGGTGGTGCTATTTCAAACATTGACAAGATATGTATATCTGAACTTAAATTTCTTCAAATATTTTACTGAATATAAGTCCATAATGTCTTTGGCCATACTTGTGACCCATGAGTGGTAACCTCTAAATCAGCATGGACCGCTGTATGGTAAAATGTTAAATGCATTACTTGTAATACAACAGAAGTGCTACACTTTCTACATTGTCAGGCCAAAACTCATCCTTCTAATCCTATATATGAAAAATATATGAGTATTAAGGTAATACTCATGGCGGCTGGTTCCCAGTCTCATGATTGTAATAAAATATGCAAACTATGATACTACAAGTAAAACAAGCATTCTTCTTCAAACATTCTGCTATCCCAGATAGACATTCAGACCAAATATAAAGAAAACCATAGGATCATGATTGAGGCTTTCTTGGATATTATATAGACTTTTGACCAAATGTTTAATTTTTGCATTGAAATGAAGGGCTGATGTTAATAAAATATGTGAATATTGACATTGGTATCAAAGAGATTGAGGAACATTATTTCAATTTACAAACACATGAAGAACATCCGCATTCAATACACTTGTGATAAAAATAAGTAACAAAAGAATACGTTATGAATCGATAATTTATTCCTGCATGTAATTATAAACACATCCTTTTGAATGAAAAGTAATTAATGGTGAATTTAAATGAACATGTAAACTAAATGATCTTAATAATCTTACCCTTATTGCTGAATCATATGCCAGTACATATACCGGTACATAACATACACCGGTACATAACATACACCGGTACATAACATATACCGGTACACAACATACACCGGTACACAACATACACCGGTACACAACATACACCGGTACATAACATACGCCGGTACATAACATACGCCGGTACATAACATATGCCGGTACATAACATATGCCGGTACATAACATATACAGGT
Source organism: Sipunculus nudus (assembly GCA_026874595.1). Taxonomy (NCBI): domain Eukaryota; kingdom Metazoa; phylum Annelida; class Sipuncula; order Golfingiida; family Sipunculidae; genus Sipunculus; species Sipunculus nudus. The sequence continues at coordinate 83,196,950 of CM049312.1, read as the reverse complement.
ACATAACATATACCGGTACATAACAGATACAGGTACATAACATATACAGGTACATAACATATATCGGTACATAACATATACCGGTACATATACGAAGCAGTTTTATAAGCTATATGCCTATTCATGCATGGTGAATTTTTTTAATTTATATTTTGCTGAAAAAAAATAATGACAAAACATCTTTTTTGAGTATTTCTTCGAATGTAAATAACCTGTGCAATATGCTCCTATTCACAGGTCTCTTGGTTGTTTTTGATTATATATTTCACATTAAGAATAAATGATGATTTAGCTCACGACTGATTTGCATATTTCTCAAAGGAAAGATGGCAGGTTTCATTTTTCTCAATTCATTAAAGGATTAGTAATTTTTAACTAGTCTTTGTTTCAAGTTAGGCAGCTTATAATAGGATTTTTTTTAAAATGCCATAATTAATGTTGTCCTTCATAAACCTATATCACCTGTTTATTTTAATAAACAAAATTAGCACTTGTACCTCTAACTAAACATGGCAACTTATTAAAATTTAGAATAAATGAAGTATGATACCAAATAGCTCAGCTCTTAACAAACACAGTGTGTTGCATGGAAATATCAGTTATAGCAAAGCATTGTAAAATAAAAGGAAAATAAATAAGGACGGCCACTTGAATATACAGTCAAAGCAATATTTCACAATTGTGTCAATATGCTACAACCTGCTTAGTTCATGTTGATATTATAGTTTTCAACGATCAAGATATTATAAATTAATATATTGAAATATGTATTTAATTTATACGAATATTGCTTTTATCGTTAATGATTAAGCTATATGATAAGAACGCGACACACATAGAAAATCAATTCTTGTGTACTAGTCAATATTATTTATATTATAAAAAAACTGTTATTCACTGGAACCTACTTGTCCCTTCAATATAGCATCATAATTACACATCTGCTTAATCAATCTTGTTTATTATATCTAACCTGTGGGAGTAATGGACTTATGTATTAATAAGGGAACTGTGACATATCATGTATTTCAAACAGTATATTATGTGAAGCAGTGTTAAGAAGCATTTAAACATAATATCTACCTATTTGTAGTTTTTGGATATACCCGTTACTTTTCCATGGAAAACGTCCTGTGCGTATTCTTTACTCTGAAGGGACAAGACAAAATCGGGAAATGTTCATTTACACAAAATTAGTAAGTTTTACTACATGCTTTTAGGCTAAGTTCGGTACCCCTGTTAAAAAATCTTGCAAACTGGTGTTAATGTTTTTTGCAAGTATTAATGGAGATATGAATGATATATGCTGTCTTATTGGTTGTTTCTAGTCGCCATCTATATTAATCTTATTTCATTAGAGACAATGTAACCTTTTCACATTTAAAAAAAAAAACAAGAATCAATCAGTCGCTAGCCAGGCTCTTGAAAAACAAACAAATAAACGTAACATAATGGAAACTCTTACAGTAAGTCTTATCAAGTATTACTTAATAATTTGTGTATGTGACCAAAGATTATCATGCACTGCCTGACCTCTGACCATAGCTCAATGACCGCTTTATTATATATAAATAGTACAACATCATAACCAATATGATTTGTTCAACAATACAGCGAAAACGGAATCATAAACCTCTGGGTCTTTTTTTAATAATAACCCAAATAGCCAAAATGGTTAAAATACATGCAGTTATATCAATACGAAAACCGGTTTGATGTGCAAAATATCGTCAAAATAATATCAGTTCACAAATAATACTCTTGTTATGTGGGAAGTTGGGCGATAGAACAGCGTCACCAACCTGGCTGGCCCACCAGTTCTTCAGACACATGACCTTATTTTTCCCTAACATACCTTATATTTTTCAAACTCATAACACTTGAGTTAAAAGGTTGTATCTGAATTTTACCTCAACCTTTCTCTCTTTAGACAATGACACTTCATCCTTTCCAATTTTTCTCATTCTAACTTTACCAACCTATCCAAACCCAATCCCTGATAGAAATTCCTAATAGAAGTGGAAAAAAGCAAACATGAATCAATAACATTAGATATCCCTGGATCCAAACTTGCATAAGCATATCCTTAGATATCAATACCAAGTTTTCCCCTTCTTTGATTTGTGAAGTGTGGTTCGAACAATGAACTATATAACACTTATCTTTTAATGTCCTTCTCCTATGAAGAAACGTAATTCTTTCTTAAACTAGTCCCAATACAAACCGAGCTCTCTCACGAGCAGTCAAAACAGTTTCTATGGGAACCCGCAACCCTTCTACATCTTGATCATAACGAGTTTGTTCATGCGCCGTGTTTAGGACAGTCTGTTATTAAGGAGGCTTTCTACAATTAATCTGCACAGCAATAGTTTGAAAAGGCAAGATTGTGACTTTAATGTGTCCAAGACCTGTTTTGAAATAATACCCTATAATTCTTGCCAACTATTCCACAGTGCATTACTAAGGTATATCTGTTCTGCGGTCTTCACTTAGAATCTTAACACAAGTTGGAAAATTAAATATCCTTTGTGATACTTTAAATCAATTAATGATCTACTGTGATCAGCAACTGGCGATGTTATTTTAAACCATCAGTATTTCGTGACCTTGAATAAGTGGCGCAACAATGATCACATACATGATAAATATTTGTGCGCATGTTGGAATATTTAGTACATTAGGCTGGTACCCTCCACTAATGTGACATGCACAGCTCTATTAAATAAAATGATGGACAAATACCCACAAGTTTCTTTCCAGTAGACTGGCTTTGTTCTCATTTTTACCCATCCTTGACTCATCATGACAACATGACTACTGTATTTTCTCCTTTTTACTTAAAACATTTTTAAATAAACGAATTATGTTCCATGTTAGGCCAGAAAAGTACAAGAAGTCAAAAACGGAAATGGGAATGAATGCCTACCATATTTGTTCGTGTACAGGACGATAAATTTTATCCTAAAAATATTTGGCAAAGAAGGGGGGGGGGGGGGTCTTATACAAGGGTAAAAGTTTTCAGCGTCCTCAGGGCCGCCAAGGATAATTTACGGCAATCAACATTATTACTGGACAGCGTGAACTTCGGTGATCATGTCCGTATGGTGGTAATGTACACTCAATAAAGAACATAACAGTGCTTTGTTTTTGTTTATATTTATCGTTTATACATCAGATTTACATGCGCGCATAGTTAAATAATTGATAAGAAAAGGTTTGCCCTTGCCGCATTGACACAGGAATTTTAACGGAATCAATATATGAAAGCCCTTCTGAAAGTAGAGCCAGTGATTTCCCGCGATCGCGGACGGAATCGCGCAACTGACAGACCGATACGGAATTCCAAATCCTGAAAATATATTAGTTAAAAGTACATTTTACCAAAATTATCTTGGCAATTAACTTTAAACAGGTACGCAGTGATATAATTGTCGATGCCGCTATCAGCTTGCGGGGCTTTCCCATGTACTCAAGATCCGAGAGTACAGTGCTCACGCAACGGATTCTGGGAACTTGCTAATGCCATCCAGTAGCACGTAATATGCATATTAATACAAGGATGATTTTTTTTTCATATGGTGCCGTATTTACCGCGTAAAATGTTCACGAGTCCAGTGAATGAGGACGCTGTCAGCTGGCTTGCACACTGACATACACGGAGACTCGCACATGGCACTTCGATTACAAGACAACCAGTAGCGCCTTATAATTATAAATATGAAGCGGCCTTTCCTAAGGTGACGCGAAATTCAATGTTTGTCAAGCTTGTTTTATTGGACTACGTCAAGAAATGAATGTATTATAACGGGTCAACAAAGTTAAAAAAAGGGACCGAGTTTCCGCGGGATATAAATATGACGAATTTCCTCACAATTTTATAACGAAACCCCGGATTTGGTGCGTATATCCTCTTGGGAAATGATCTATTAAATAGTAACCGAATGGAAACCCTGGTTTCTACAAGGAAGCATTGAACTTGCACACGGTTAAATGTCGTAAAATGACGTAATTCACGGAATTCCTACTGGGTCATTACCTAATTACGTTTACGCAAACGTGATATATTTTGTGGGAAAAATTTGGTGACTGTGACATGGTTGTGGACAGGCCAGGAAAATGTAATTTTAGATAGTTTAAGATTAACACGGAATAATAAAAGAGGAAGCCTGGTTAAGTAGAGCATCATGGAAGCCTTGGTTTCGTGCGCTGTCACTTGTCTACCTTCAGCCACTTGTGGATGTGGACGCTGATATGAAGCGGGTGTTTGGGGTAATCTCCCTCAAATTATGCAGAAGACTGACATTTCTTTGAAATAAATTTATCTTTTTTTAAAGAGGAAGATGTCAGTGCCCTGTAATACACATTCTCTTGACATGTTAATTCTAAGTGGGTGCCATCTCCAGGATAATAATTTATTACCCAAATTTGGGCCCTAAAATTGACCCTTTGATGTCTCATGATATTAATTTGAATTGTTGCATAATACTCATTCTTTGATATGTTTTATGAATTCCGTTTTGGTCTGCTCCATACCTTTCTATATTACTTTCCTGTTTTCACTTGCAGCATCATAAAAAATATACCACTGATCATTTTAAGAATAAAAAATTATGAAATCCCATTTCAATCATCAGAGTTAAAGTGATCATTATGCTAACAAAGTGATCCTCAGTAGCTGGCAGCTCCAACTTAAAGATGCTGAAAAATAATTTGAACCAAAATTTGAGGCTCAACTGAGGGGGGGGGGTCGTCTTATACACGCATAGATACGGAACTTTAACACTGATGTCATGTGATCATCGGAGACCTTTTTCACTTTTGAAGAATAAAAAGACAATTTTAATATATGTATATGATATTATCAAATTATCATGCATAAGCTCTCATTTTGAAAATAGAATGACAATGTGACTAAGTATGTTATAAAATGTGGGTTTATACTGACACACATATTGATTGACAGTGTGTCATACATGAAGAGACAATATGGCTTGTGTGTTTCCCTTGATATAGAATTCTTAAAAAAACACCATAAAAGTGAAAGGTACTAGACTAATGATATCTGAGCAATGTTTGAATTCCAAGAATTCCCTGAGCCTCATCAAAAAACCATTTGGCACAAATACATAAAGCTAAGTAACATTTACATTTTATTTTACAAAATGCTGTGTTCAAGCGCATTAAGCTGGTCCCTGTATTTTATTCGAGTCGCTCGTAATCTTTCTTGCTGGTCCCTGCTGCTGGTCGACGGCTCTTCACTGATGAATGCTCCCCTGAACTCTGAAAACAATATATGTAAAAAATAAACATTCCTAACTTTTCAATTTTTATGTTAATTAATATAAAATGTCCACCCCTGTGACTTTACAATTAGCTGGTTAAAAAACAAACTGTGCAAACATCATATGACTGAGTGTAGTACTGGTAATGGAAGAAAATATATACAGAGGACTTAAAAGAAATCCTTTTTCATATAAATGTATGTCCTTCTAGAAGTATGTTCATAAAGAGTACAAATTTAATATTACTTAGGTCCTGACATACCTCACAAAATCTACTCTAACAGGTAACAGCTAGAAGTACAATCATATTGGTGTGTGTGTGTGTATGTTTAGGGGAGACAGAAAGCGAGATTGAGAGAGAGAATCAGAATGGGTCACTTTGACTAGAATAAGAATGTGACAATTATGCAGAGTGCTTGTTGTGGTTTCAGAGTTGTGCTTACATTCAGAAATTACTAAGAAAGGCAACCACTGGTTCATCTCCCACCAAAGTGCTACTCCTCCAATCATATTCACAAACTAATAATCTAATCATATAAACATAAATACTGCCAAACTATAAACAAGGGACCCATGGGTCACGGCGCTCAGTTTTGAAATTTTAGCATATGCAAAATATGCTGATTTCTATTGTATAGTTTTTCATATATATAAGCATATGAGAAGCTTAGAGGAAATGGTCATCCTACTTGGTTATAGTAGAGTTCTTAATATATGATTGTAAAACTAATACTCTGACAAGGGACCCATGGGTCACTGTGCTCAGCTGAAGTTGACCTTGAATGTAAAAATCTAAAATAATATCAAATGGAGATAAAGTCTATGAGGGAAAGGTAATATAGGCCATGGCTGATTAACATGATCGGTTTGTATTGATGAGTAAGAAATTGTTACAAATAATATTTTGTGACCAAACCATGCATTTCCTAATGTGAAAATCGAAGCATGCGAGCAGTTTGTGAACATAAGATGTATATTATTACCATGATCATTGGTTGGCTTTTTGATAAACTGATGACAGTTCAGTCGTTTACACATTTGTTCAATTGAATCTATTGTTTTATAATATATATATAGTATAAAATATATGTATTTTTATTTTTCAAAATGTATACAGTAGGGATGAGGGTGGAATGATGGAAGTTACAACATCTCTGTATTATTATAGTGTACATAGTGGGGGGGGGGGGGGTCGTGGGGGGGGGGATGGTGGGATTTACAACACTTCTACATATACATACAGGGCAAACAAAGCCTGATCCCCTGGAAAATAATGAACAAATGTTTGTATTAGATCCTCGACTTTTACCATACATCTTTTTTTCTTATTTTACATTTATATTTCTATACATTTCCAATGTAACATATATGTCTGAATATAAAAGTTGATTCATAATTCTAAATTGCATCATCATAAATCTCAATCTTGTCAGATAACACAACATCATGCATACAAATGAATTTATTTTTTTACCACAAAAATATATCTTTTAAATCTGCAAATCAATGAATACCTAAAAATAATACTTGATTCAGATTTAACAATTTTAAATTGTGCCTTTATTTATCCATAATTTGCTTCATATTTTATTAAAAATATGCATACTGATTGGTTTAATTCTATTTTAATTGTTAAAATCATTTAAAAGAAAATTGATTTCTTTAAATGCTACCTTAACACAACATGGCATCTTTCCAATTACTCCTTAAATTACTTTTTCAAGAAAAGTTTTGTATATTGAAGTGGAAACAGCATAACAATTAAGGAAATACAGTGCAAATAATAACAATAACTGCATCACACTTCATAGGGAGGGTTGGGGGGGGGGGGGTATGGGGCTGGGGTTTATATCAGAATAACTGTACACCTGTCACAGCAGTGACCTGTAACAAATCAGGAACCCTGGCATAGCTGACTTCCAGTGACAAGGAGTAGGCTGCCTGCATCTGGACAAAGCAAGTGATTACAATAGAGCCTCAAGAAAAAAATCATTAACTAGCTTAATTTTCAAGCTTTTATTTTTAAATTTCATATTTAAACAGATTTAATACTTACATTTACATGCTGTGAAAATAACATCAACAGTACTCACAGGAAAATAAAAGGGACCATGGGTCACGGCGCTCAGCTGAAGTTGACCTTGAAGGTAAATATCTGAAACTAGATGTGGTCGGACAATGGTCCTCGGAGGGCCCCGTGTTTCTGCTAGTGCTGGACTAGTTAACATATGGGTGAAAAATTGAATTAAATTTGAAAAATATGACAAACAGAAACAGGTTTTTATCCATATGCATGAGGAAAAACATCCTACTGGATCAAATGATATTAAAGAAGATATGTCTGAAATAATGTGAGCAATAGAAAATCACCGAATGTAGTCTGTTAGCCATATTTGATTTTGAGCAAGTCTGTAATTCAATAGGTCTGGAGCCCTCATAGGCACCAATGATCCCTGTGAAATTGGGAAAGCTGCAGTAGGTTGTTGTTGAGTTATTGCATGCAACAGAAAATCAGCAATTGGGCTGTGGCGGCCATATTGGAATTCCAACAGGTCTATAATTCAATAGGTCTAGAGCCCTCATATGTACCAACCATCCCTGTGAATTTGGGAAAGCTGCAGTAAGTTGTTGTTGAGTTATTGCGTGAGAAAGAAAATCATTGATTGGGGCTGTGGTCGCCATATTGGAATTCTGACATGTCTGTAATTCAATAGGTCTGGAGCCCTCATAGGTACCAATCATCCCTGTGAATTTGAAAAAGCTGCAGTATGTTGTTGTTGAGTTATCGCGCGCGAAAGAAATCAGCAACTGGGCTGTGGTGGCCATATTGGAATTCCAACAGATCTGTAATTCAATAGGTCTGGAGCGATCATATGTACCAGCCATCCCTGTGAATTTGGGAAAGCTGCAGTATGTTGTTGTTGTGTTATCGCGTGCGAAAGGAAGTGTCACTGACGGAAGGATGGAAGTACGGAAGGACGGACTGACACGGTAATCACTAAAGGGCACAGCTTGTCAAGCTGGGCCTAATAATATCAAATGGAGATCAAGTGTAAGAGGAAGAGGTAATATAGGCCATGGTTGGTTTGTATTGATGAGCAAGAAATTGTTGCAAATAATATTTTGTGACCTGACCATGTGTTTCCTAATGCTGAAACTGCAACATGTGAGCTTTTTGTGAACAAATGATCTGTACTATTACCATGATCATTAGTTAGCTTTTTGATAAACTGCTGACATTACAGTAGTTCACACATCTGTTCAATTGAATCTATTTATTTTGTATAATATATATTATTAAATATATGTATTTTTTTATTTTATGAAATGTATAGTTGAAATATAACTAATTAACAACATACATAAAGGGCAAACAAAGCCTGATCTCCAAATCTGCTGAAACAGGAAAATAATGAACAAATGTTTGTATTAGATCCTCAATTTTTTATCACATCAATTTTTTTATTATAAGTTTATATTTCTATATATTTCCAATATAACATATATATCTGAATATAAAAGTTGATTCATAATTCTCAACTGCAGCATCATAAATCTCAATCTTGTCAGAAAACACTACATCATGGAAACAAATGTTTATTTATTTTTGACCACGAAAATATCTTTTAAATCTGCAAAACAATAAATATCTAAAAATAATACTATATTAAGATTTCACATTTTAAATTGTGTCTTAATTTATCCATAATGTTCTTTATATTTTATAGAATTAAGCATACTGATGGGTTTAATTATATTTGTTAAAATCATTTAAAAGAAAATTGATTTCTTTAAAAATGCTACATTAATACAACATGACATCTTCTGGATTACACCTTACTTTTTCAAGGAAAATTTTTGTATATTAGAGTGGAAACAGCATTACAATTAAGGAGATACAGTGAAACAATAACAATTACTGCATAACATTTGGTGGGTTGGGTTTGCAGGGGGGGGGGGATCGGGGTGATGATATTAGAATAACTGTACACCTGTCACAGCAGGGGATCTCCCCCAGTGACTGTTACAAATCAGAAACCCTGGCATAGGTGACTTCCAGTGACAAGGAGTGGGACCCTGCATCTGTAATCTGAAATCAAAGCAAATGACTACAACAGAGCCTCAAGAAAAAAAAATCAATAACTAGCCTAATTTTCAAGCTTTTATTTCCAAATTTCAGATTTAAACAAATTAAATACTTATGTTTACATGCTGTGAAAATTAAATCAATGGTCCTTACAGGAAAAAAGCATGCCATGGTCAAAGTTGGGCAAAGTTTAAGGTACTGATTTATGTTTTTATGCTAATAACTTAAACAATTTACAAAATTCAGATCTAATTTTGAGTAAACAATTGAATATTAATTAAACATAGTTAAATACTTGGGGAAAATAGACTCTAGTTTCAAAATTTTTCATGTTAAGTGAGTAAATATTTTTCCTGATTTTTTACAAAGTCCATTATGTTCGGGCCCATAACTTAGAGAAATTACACTTAACAGACTTAATTTCTGGCATGTACATAGGAACTATATAGAGGAATAATTATGGTAAATATGATGAAAAACAGATGAGTGGTTTTGAAATAAGGCAGTCCTGAAGTGTGAGCATAGACTTTTAATAAAACATTGAGGTTTCCCTTAATTTCTCAAAGGAATGAAGTCGCAAAGACCCAGTTTTCGGCTTGGTGGGAGATCTTGGGGACATCTAACATTATGTCGAATTTTGGATTTCTAGTTCTTACGTTTTCAATACGTGCCACATCTACGGATGTACAGACAGACAGACAAACAGACGGACAATGGACAATGGATCACGACTATAGCTCAGATGACTTATAGTCAGCTGAGCTAAAAAACTTGCCACTGTCAAAGTGGGGCAAAATTTAAGGTACTGAATTTAAATTTATGCCATTATCTTAAAAATTTTACAAGATTCTGATCTAATTTTGGGTATAGAATTGAATTTTGATTAATTAAAATTTTTATCCCTAGCTTTAACATTTATTGTGGTAAGTGGTTAAATGTCTTTCCTCTTTTTTTTTCAATAAAGTGCATTTTGTTTGGGCCCATAATGTTTACAATTATGTAATACTGACCTAATTTCTGGCATGTACATAGGAACTATATATGGGAATATTCATGGTAATTATGAAAAAACAAGGGACCCATGGGTCACGGTGCTCAGCTGATCGCGATTGGACTATAAATGTTTCTCCACTGTGATACTATATAGAGTCGATAAAGCTTATGGATATCATGGACATGTTGGGCTATTATAAAGGAATGTTATGTAATATGTGAGTAAATGATAAATGAAATTACCTGACTGATGGATTAATAGAGTAAAATATAGTGGTTTATTTTTTATTTATTTAAGAGAGGTTGAAAATTGTGATATATTTGAGCAAATATGAATGCAATGACAGCAGTAATAAGCAGTAGTAGAATGATGATAAGGCTATTTGTTGAAGGATCTAAAGTGTATGGTAGTCTGCAAGCTTTCAATTTAACAGATATGATGTTATGATAAACTATGCTGATGAAGTGATTCATGAATTTGTGATTGTATGACACAATATCTCTTTAGTCTTAACAAGGTACATTATTGTGATGCCCACTATGTCTACATATTACACAATATTGACATAATTTCTGGCATGTACATAGGTACCTATATATATGGACGAATAGTTATACAAAATATTAAAGTATGAATATATCTGATTCTTCTTGTTCTTGCTTACTGAGGCTGACTTTGGGATGGGGTTCGGAGAAGGGAAAAGTGAGGGCAGCACGAAGGTGGATGTAGAAATATTCTATTGTAATGTTTTTCATTTATATAAGAATATGAAAAGCTAAGAGGAAAGGGGCCCTCCTACTTGGTTATAGTAAAGTTCTAAATATATGATTGTGAACTAATACTCTGACAAGAATGTCATGAAGAAAAACAGTAAAAGTTTTGAGATACTGTGATGCATATGAAAATTTACAAAGGGCAGGCAAGTGGACAGAATGGACTAATACCTTAATTTCTCTTTCAAAGGAATAATGCATTTAAGTTTATATATAAGCCTATTTTTTTAGCATATCCACATTTTCCATTAAGAAGTTTTTATCTGAATCATTTTTTTATTTACAGGTTTTATAAATTTTTAATAAAAACAAGGGACCAATGGATCACGGTGCTCAGCTGTTATATATGATAAAAAATATGATTTAGAAATGAGGCACATGCTGGTTTTGTGTGGTAATAAGTATAAGCTGCATTATGAGTTGTCGTTGTTTAGCTTATGTATGATTTTGATAGCACTTTGGAGACAGAGAAGAGAATTGATTTCATTTATTTTATTAACAAATGGAGTACTATTGTCACACAGATTTTGACTTGGCCATATAACTTATAAGCAGAACATATAATATAAGAGTTTAACTATTTATTAAAAAAAATTACAAATATTGTCCCAGATATAATTTTTATTAAAAATAATAAGAGAATTGTATGATTTTTAAAATGAAATATAACTGAAATGATTATTAAAATAATATTAAAGAATATATTCATGAATGCATTCATGAATACATTTGGAAAGTATTTGCACTGGTACTCATATTCTTTCATTTTTACCTGAATTCCCATTCTTTATGCAAGAAATTTTATAATGGTGTACATATTCATATTCGTATTTAAATACAATTGCAAAGTATTCCCACCATGTCTGGTATTTATTCAGTTTTCACCAAACAATGGTGTTGAGAATCCAGAATGTACAAAATTCACACATTTCAATAATGATCATAAGTACCTGGTTTTATGGCTTTTATTTATATTAAAAAAAATAAATGTGATATATTCATTTTGGACTAATTTCACATCAATGTACACACTAGACACAGTAGGAATCTAGATTAATATTATCAACTGCATATTTGTCTATCATTAATTTCCTTCATATGATCCCTAATGATTAGTAATGGATAATATGATTTACTTTTTTATTATTAAAATTGAACTGAAAAATGCCATAGGTGACTGCATGGTGTTATTTGGAATACTTGACATTCTATCCATCGATACAAGATTCTTATATCATCAGTAACTGCAAGTTAATTCCCTATTATTATAAACTAACAAATTCCTTTTCTATTTTTCTTTAATTTGTTATTAAAAACCAATAAAAATTGATTAATTTATTGTTTATTGTTATGTTGTTGGTTAAAACTACTAGATGAGTTGGGTTGCACACCTTGATCAACTGTGGCTGGCCATAAGCTGCCTGGCTGCCCAAGTATATGCCTCGCCTCAAGCGTGCATAATTTGCTGAAAGTTCAACAAGGTCAACATACAGGTGACTCAAGAGTGGCTGGAGAGAGCCAAGGTCTGACATGGTCTCATAAAGACATTAATAAAAGCTACAATTTTTGGCCAATTTCTTTCAGCTTTCTAAACTAAAAAGCTGAAATCCTTATGTGTGCATGATATGAAAATTATATAAACAGAGCTCACATGAAACAAAAGTGAAATGGTCAAAGTTGGGCAAAATTTAAGGTACTAATTTTATATTTATACTAATAACTTATAAAATTTTTAAAATTCATAACTAATTTGGGGTATTCAAATGAATCTTGATTAAATAATGTTACATCCCTGACAAAAAATCTCTAGCTTCAGCAAGCCCCTTGTTAAGGGAGTAAATGTATTTCTTGATTTTTTACAAAGTGCATTATGTTTGGGCCCATAACTTAAAACAATACAGCAATACTGACATCATTTCTGGCATGTGCACAGGGAATGTATAGAAAAACATGTATATTATATATGATTAAGTCAGATCAGTGGTTTTGATATTAGGCAGTATTGAAGTGTAACAATGGGTTTTTAATTGAAAAATGAAGTTTTTCATTAATATCTCAAAGGTATTAAGTCCTAGTGACCAAATTCTTGGCATGATAGGGGATTTTGGAGACATCTAATTGTACGCCAAATTTTACGAACTGAGAGCTTAAGCTGGGGAGCTGAGCTCTTGCAAACTGCATAACACTAGCCTGATGTAAACAATATGTTACATGGTGCTTAAAAACTTGAATAAAATCTACAGTTTTTGATAAACTGGTTTCAAATTTTTGGTGTTAACAGACAAAATGCTAACAAAAACATGCTGAGAAAATTAAATCCACAGTACTTACAGGAACAAAACGCGCCATGATCAAAGTAAGGCAAAATTTAAGGTACCAATTTGTTATTTTTGTTAATATTTTAAAAAATTTAAAAGATTTTGATCTAATTTTGGGTATACAATTTAATTTTGATTAATTAAAGTTATATTACTTGAAAAAAAAAGTCCATAGCTTTAACAAGTTTTGTGTTAAGTGATCAAATATCTTTCCTGATTTTTTACAAAATGCATTATGTTCTGGCCCATAACTTTCTTAAATTATATAATACAGACATAATTTCAGACATGTACATAGGAACTATAAGGAGAGGAATATTTATGGTAAATATGAGGAAAAACAGATGAGTGGTTTTGATATTTATTATAGGCAGCCCTGAAGTGTGAAAATAGGTTTTTAATAAAAAATTGAGGTTTTTCCTTAATTTCTCAAAGGAACAAAGTTGCAAAGACCCAGTTTTCGGCTTGGTAGGAGATCTTGGGGCCATCTAACACTATGCCGAATTTTAGGTTCCTAGGTCTTACGGTTTCAAAACGTGCCACATCTACGGACGGACGGACAGATGGACGGACGACGGACAATGGACCACGACTATAGCTCAGATGACTTATAGTCAGCTGAGCTAAAAACTGAAAATATAAAATATTAGAATTATTGCATAAGTTACAATCATTATATATACAGAATAAAAAACTGAAACTATAAGTTAAAATATTAGAATTGTTGCAAAAGTTGCAATCAATATATATCCAGAGTGTAGCTCATATTGGGTCATATTATGCATACACATATATTTTATTATTTTTAAATCACAAATGTTTAAACTGAATTTAAAAGAAAATAATGCCACAACATGGCATCTGCAAGAATATTCCTTGAATCACTATTAAAAAGTTTTGCACATTGGAGTTTTCAGTACATGGTTAATTTTATTCACCAAAATAAAATAAAAGATTCAGTAAATTTGATAAAATAAAACATCTTTTCAAATAAAGTATACACACTGTTGGTTGAATGAGGGACAAACAATATCATTGTGCTAATTACTATCCCAGTTTTAATTTATTACTGGAATTAATAGTCAGTTTCACACTGGTGAAATTTTTACTCTTCTGAAGTAAGCAATTACTTTTCTGATGAACATCCACACTTTCATAGCAATACACCACTTTGTGGACACAATCAAATGTACACTTTAATCATTGTAACCCTGGTGGTACAATACAAAATCTAAAATGTAGCATAGCCTAGAATAACAATGAATCAAATACAGAAAATTATAACATTTATCTAGTTAACGTACCATCGGGGGGGGGGGGGGGGGGGGTGCAGGACTGAGAGGAAGCCTGCTTGTAGTGGCCAAGCTGAGCCAAGGCAAGCTGCCTGGAGAGGGTTACATAACACAGGTGAAGGCTGTACTAGGTGGGCTTGATGTAAACAACACTTGACATGGTGTATGAAAACTTGAATAAAAGCTACTCTTTTTCATCAATTCCTTTGAAATGTCAGATTTTAACAGATTTATTCCTTATGTATATATGCTGCAATAATTAAAACAACAGTTCATACAGGGAAAAAACATGCCGTGGCCAAAGTTTGACAAAATTTAAGGCAACAATTTTTTTATGCTAATAACATAAACAAATTGCAAAATTCAGATCTAATTTTGGATAAACAATTGAATCTTGATTAAATAAAGTTATATCCCTGAAAAAAAAGTCTCTAGTTTTAGCAATTCTTATGTTAAGTGAGTAATTATATTTCTTGATTTTTTACAAGATGCATTATGTTCAGGCGCATAACTTAAACACATTACACAATACTGACCTGATTTTTGGTATGTACATAGAAAATGTATGGAAGAATACACATCCTAAATATGATCAAAAACACAGATCAGTGGTCTTGATATTAAGACAGTCTTGAAGTGTAACAATGGGCTTTTAATGGAAAACAAAGGTTTTTCCTTAATATCTCAAAAGAATGAAGTCCTAGTGACCTAGTTTTCTGTATGGTAGGAGTTTTTGGGGACATCTAACTGTATGCAAAATTTTGGATTCATAGGTCCAAGGGTTTCAAAATGTGCCCTGTTAACAGACAGATGGCCAGATGTACGTTTGACAGACAAAGGACCACAACTTTAGCTAAGATGACTTAAATTCAGCTGTGCTATAAAACTATATGAACACAAATAATATATCCACAGGAAAATGTTACTCTTGGGTTGTATTATACAATGTATTCATTAAAGAATAAGGTCTCTATTCTGACAACCTAAACGAGGCAAGATGAACATGGAGAAGATGCTTTCCTGCCAGAAATATCTGCTTTTTTCTACATAACTGTTGAAGACTTTATTAATGGTTCAACTTTAACCTGATTGCCTCACATTTTAACATTGTCCTCTTGATTAGCAGGAATTAAAAGCCTATGAATCTTCAAATTAAATCACACCAGGGTTTTTTCTTAAGGACAGGCTCCAGTGTCCTATGTAAAAAAAATCACATAACCAGGTACTTAAATCATCTAGTTGAATCAAGATACAGCATGGTTATGCAAATGAAGGGTCAACAGAGGTCATAGCTATATAAAAGAAATAGCATGTGGAAGACAGTGCCTTCTGGTGGAGACAAGCTTGTCTTAAAACACAATCTGTGCAATCAATGTAAATCAAGTTGTAGTTATAGACAATTTATATTATTTCCACTATAACAATTATTTGCTTAAGCTGTGTATGATTATATTGTAAAATAAGCAGCCCTTCTGTAATTAATCAGATTTTTTTTAGGGACAACATCATCACCACCATCATTCAAGTGGCTTAGGTTAATACAGTTAAAGTCAGCATTTAAAGTTAAACTCCAAAATGTTCACAAGAAAACATGAGTGAAATCAAGATGCAGGCAGATGGCATGAAATCATGTCAACAATATCATGTATAAAGAGTTCTTGAAATTAGCAAAAATATAAATTTATGGAATTACTTATACTGATTAAAGGATCTAATACGCTGGATAGAATTATGATCTACAATGTTACAATGTTACTTGGGGAATTCATAATTATCATGAAATTATGCAAATACTTGACTTGGTATTTATTATAGCTTAAAGCAGTTTATTTAATAATTTGAAATAAACATTGTCAAGATATTTAAATCACAAAACCTTGATTCAACCACACATTTAAATTAGATTAATTTATAAAATTTCCTTAAATCAGAATAAAATTGATAACATAGTTGAGAGGAGTGTTAATAGCAGAGTATTTTCAAAAGATTTGAAGCCAAGTAAAGGCATCACAAAGAGTAAAATTAAATGGTTATTAAAATAATATCTACAAGAGAATATCAACCAATGTTATGCACAGATATTATTCTGATGGATAAATTACCTGATTTATCTGATTGTTTTCTGTGTATGATTGAGTCTCACCACTCTGAAATTATAATTAATTATCATTTAAATCTCATAGAGATGATGATGTAACAATGATAAAACAAATCACGATTATTATAGTACAAAGTGAAACAATGCTGTCCTCTATGTGTGTATACTTGATGAAATATTTCCTGAAAAAAAATTGGAACAGAAGATCTTTATAAACAAGAAGAGAATCCTTTAAGGAAGTTGTAAAATAATACTAACAAACCTTTTTATTAATTGTACAATTACTATTGGGTTAAAAATGTTAATACATGAAGAAAAAGGGACCCATGGGTCATGGCGCTTAGCTGAACTTTGTACAATTTCAGCAAATGTAGAATGTACTCATTTATATTTTTTTTACATATTAGCATTTGTAAAGCTAAATGGAAATTTGAACAAACTTGAGAGGGATTGGCCTGAGAATCATTTCTGTGAAATACAGGACAATTTGGGTGAACAGTTTTGGAGAAGAAGATTTTCAGAGGTTTTTTTAAAGCTTTTCCCCCCATAAAATGTAAACTAATGCAGATGGTACCAAAAAAGCTGTATCCCACAAGATTTGATATGTGAGTGATTTTTGTGTAAAATTTGGGGATGCTAGCCCCTGCTGTTTCCTGAGAAATTATGGGTTAATGTACTGATAACTGATGACCCATGTACAAAAAAGGTCAATGCAGGTTGCACCACCAATACTTTAATTTCATATATGACTCATGTGACCAACATTGGCATAAATTTTGGTGCTGATAGCTCCAGTTGTTTCTCAGATTGT
Source organism: Sipunculus nudus (assembly GCA_026874595.1). Taxonomy (NCBI): domain Eukaryota; kingdom Metazoa; phylum Annelida; class Sipuncula; order Golfingiida; family Sipunculidae; genus Sipunculus; species Sipunculus nudus. The sequence continues at coordinate 83,179,295 of CM049312.1, read as the reverse complement.
AATTTTTGTTTTGATTTTTGGTCAGTTTACTTAGTTCAACTTCCTGTAACTTGGCAAAATATAACTGAACTTGAACCATTCCAACAAACTTGAGAGCAGACATGGGGTGATTACTTGAATATGTAATCGATTACGATAACAATTATTATGAAAGTAAGTGATTATGATTACAATTACCAAAAAAAATTCATGTAATTGATTACGATTATGATTACTTTATGATTAATTCAAAAAGTAATCATGATTACAGCCACGATTACAAACCTTAATATTGTCATAATTTAATGCAAGAATTGTATACTCTAACCTTTATTCAAATGCATCAAGATATAAGATAAATAAAATAGTCTGAAGAATAACTAGAAATGATTTATAACATTTCAAATGCTTGGTGCACATTATAAACATCAGTCTTGATTTTATGATTTTGCAGGGTCGGTCAAAGAAATTTCAACTGCAGGGTAGGAGCGGGTCCGGGCTAAATGCGGGCATATGCGGGTCAGGGCGGGCTACATGATTAAAATAGGGTTTCTGCGAGTCAAAAATATGGTTGTACTAACAGTGATCACCTTTACCAGAATTTAATGTTCACGTCTGTTCATGTTCCTTCGATTATTCCATTTTCTGATTTTTTTATATAGTGCTCATGAAATCTTAATTGTCTTTTTTTAAAGACAGACTCTTGTTTGCAGGCCCCACAGGGCATGATGTTGTACAAATGTAACTGGCCATAATGTTGTAGGTTAAGACTGTTCAGCACAGTAGACTTATTAGGACATATTACATAACAAGGTGCAGAGTAGAGCACCGGCATGATTACCTGTGACCCACTACAGGGGTGCATCTGGCTTTGTCACCAGCTGGATATAGAAAGCTTGCTTAACCAACAAAGGCTGAGGTTTTCTCCTCAAGGATCAGCCAAAGACCAGTGGCTGGTTTAGAGCACTACATTGGCAAACACTGCATGCAACAAAGAAGCCATGCTCTTTTGATCATCTATCTCTGTGTACACCTCCTGGATAAGAGCTGGGCTCCCTCTGTAGTTCTAATCCTTTCTCCATGGAAGTACTATGCCCTCCCCCCTTTTCAGCTAATTAGCCAAGCAATTAATCATGAGAAGGTTTAAAGTCTTTGCTCATATACTAATGAGGTGCTTTGCTCAGGAGGTAATTGGCAGGTGAATATTACCTGCCTTTCTATAACTGCTCAGTTAAACACTTCACCATGTTCTTCAACAAAGCTGAGATGACAATACTAAATGTGATAGAAATTAAATTTAAAAATGCTGATTTTTATTTATTCCTTTGTTATTTCATCTCAAAATGCTCACACAAACAATCCACCGAGCTTCCAATAGATACATCTACTACCTAAGTATGATATGATGGCTGTCAGGAGTCACAACAGCTGCATACTTCACTCTTAATGAGGTTTTAATCAGTGTTAAACATGAAAGATAAGTGATTTAGGAAACATTAATTGAGCTGTTTTAAATTGGAAAACACAAAAGTAATCATTAATCATATTTGATTATCATGCTTATGATTACACTGGGAGAGTAATTGAATATGATTACAATTACTTTCCTTTCAAAAAAATTGTAATTTATTATGATTACGATTACTTTAAAAAATGTAATCGATTGTAATTGATTAGAAGTACTGACTACAATTACCCCATGTCTGCTTGAGAGTGATTGTTTCAGTTATCATTTTTGTAAAATATTGGACAATTTGGCTGAACAGTTTTGGAAGAAAAGATTTTTAAACTTTGTTTTAGCTTTTACCTTATAAATTATAAGAAAGTGCAGTTGGCCAAAAATAAGCAAAATGAGATATAGTTTTTTAGATGACTTAATTTTTGCATAAAAATTGGTGATGATAGCTCCTGCCATTTTCAAGATAGTAAGGGTTAATGTACAGACACAGGACAACAGACAACATCACACCATGGCATAAGCTATCAGGGTTTCTAAAAATGAGAAAAAAATGCGTAAAAATTTGAAAAAAATTAGACTGGCACCACCAGTCTAAAAACTGATGAAACACTGCATGATCAATATGCATGCAAAGAATCATGGTGATCAATGCATTAGTTATTCAGATACTGGAGCTTTTGTATCAAATTTTTAATTATTCTGGGTGGTATATATGAGCCCCATAGCTCAAAGGATATGGGTAAGAGGGACCTTATTTCAAATTTCCAAGGAGAATTTTCATGGACCTCTTTGGAAGGGAAGTAAGAAGATTCTAGGTCAAACAGTGATGATTTGTGCCCTGTTAACAGATGATGGCTTCAATTGAAAGTCTAAAAAAATGAAAAAAATACAAAATAATTTGAAAAAATACAGGTGATGCTGCCAGTCTGCAGGAACTGATGAAACATACCATGATCAATATGGATGCAAAGATTCATGGTGATCAATGCATCAGTTGTTCAGATAATGGAGCTCAATTTTTAATTATTCTTGGGGGGGGGGGGTACTTTAGAGCCCAATAGCTTGGAGGGTATGGGTAACAAAGACTAAATTTCAGGTTTTCATGGATAATTTTTATGAACCTTTATGGATTTAAAGTAAGAAGATTCTAGGTCCCATGGTATTTGTGCCCTGTAAACAGGCGGACAAACTACGGACAAAGAGTGATCCCAATAGCTCAGATGACTTTCAATCAGCTGAACTAAAAATGTGCATTGGCAAAAGTTGGAAAAATTTATGTTTATGCAAATAACTTTAAAAATTTGCAAAGTTCAGGGTATAGAATTGCATCTTGATTAAATAAAGTTATATCCCTGAAAAAAAAAGGCTCTAGCTTCAGCAAATTCTCATGTAAAGTGAGTAAATATATTTTCAGATTGTTTTACAAAGTGCATTATGTTTGGGACCATAAATTCAAGAAATAATGCACTACTGACATAATTTCTGGTATGTACATGGGAAATTTATAGAGGAATATGTATATTTAATATGATAAAAAAAAGATGAGTGGCAGTCTTGAAGTGTAACAAGCAAATTCGTGAAATTAATGTCCCCCGCTTTGGGATCTTGTAGATTTTCATGCTTGCAATGATAAAGGACAGACAGACAGAGTGACAGACAGACAGACAGAAGCCAGACACCCCAACACAAATCCCAACCAGGGTAAGCATGAGTGCAATCGCTGACCAAAATTTGAATGAAATCAAATAATATTTAGGAAAGTTATCCCACAGAAACGAAAACCTGACAAACTGACAGAGTGACAGACAGACCGATGGAAATAAGCCAGACACTTCAAAACAAATCCAAACCAGGGTAAGCATGAGAGCAATCACTGACCAAAATTTGAATGACACTGGATAATATTTAGGAAAGTTATAGCAGGAAAACGATAACCTGACAGAGGGACAGACAAAGTGACAGACAGACAGACAGAAGCCAGACATTCCAAAACCAATCCCAACCATGGTAAACATAAGAGCAATCACTGCCCAAAATTTGATCTAAATCGGATAATATTTAGGAAAGTTATGGCACAGGAACAAAAACCTGACAGACAGACAGACAAAGTGACAGACAGACAGACAGAAGCCAGACACTCCAAAACAAATCATGGTAAGCATAAGAGCAATGACTGACCAAAATTTGAATGAAATAGGATACTGTTTAGAAAAGTTATTGCATGGAAATGAAAACCTGACAGACAGACAAACAAAGTGACAGACAAACTGACAGACAGACAGAAGCCAAACACTCCAAAACAAATCCCAACCAAGGTTAGCATGAGAGCAATCACTGACCAAAATTTGAATTAAATCGGATAATATTTAGGAAAGTTATGGCACGGGAACGAAAACCTGACAGACAGACAGACAAAGTGACAGACAGACAGACAAAAGCCAGACACTCCAAAACCAATCCCAACCAAAGTATGCTTGACAGCAATCACTGACCCAAATTTGGATGAAATCGGATAATATTTATGAAAGTTATTGCATGGAAACGAAACCTGACGGACAGACAGACAGACAGACAGACAGACGGACAGCTAGACAGACAGACAGTCAGACGAATCCAAAACAATGTCCCCCGCATCCACGGAGTGGACAACAATGGGTTTTTAATTGAAAATGTAGGTTGTTCCTTAATGTCTCAATGGAATGAAGCCCTAGTGATCTAATTTTCAGCATGGTAGGAGATTTTGGAGACATCTAACTGTATATTGAATTTTAGACTCATAGGTCTAATGGTTTCAAAACATGCCCTGTTAAGGGATGGATGCCCAGATGGATGGATAGCTGGACAAAGGACAGGGCACCATGGCTATAGCTCATATGACATATGGTCAGCTTTGCTAAAAATTGATAACATTACCAAATGTAGAAATCATGTAAAAAGGAAACACAAATTAAACCAAGAACACACATACATCCAATCAGGTGAGGACATACTTAGGAGACATATTCTTTTATAATTATGTGGTTTTAATAACCCTTCTTGAGATACTGCATTGCATATGATATATAAAAGTCAAAACTGGGGTGATCTTACTATTTCCTCCCCAAAATGAATTTTTGGTGATGGATGTATAGGGTCACCACTGAACAGGACCATTTAAAACATGGTCAGTGGTGACCCACAGTAAAACAACTTATTAACACTTATCATTTCTCCCCCAATATGTAGTTCTGGTTGTGGATGTAGTGGGTCACTGCTGACCAATTAGTCCTCCCTCCAAACACATCTTGTTTGATCCCTTTGGAAGTTCACAGCATTAAAGTGACCATACGCTCAGGGTAAACACTGCAAGCAGGGTTTCTAGGTAGAGGGGAAACCTTTACCAACTGAGGGTTTTCCCAAATTTGACCCATGGTCCATAATACTCCAGAAACACTCACAGTAGAAGGATTAACACAGTCAGTGGCAACTCAAAGTAAATCCACTCATTGAAACAAAACCTAATCATGTCTGGAAACCCACTGGACATACTTGCCATTAAAATTACTTTTTGACAAAGTAATTGTGAAAAGAGACATGTGAATGGGCAGATGGCAAGATGGACACAGCCATGCACCATATTTCCTGCTCCCCAGTGGAGGGTGGGAGGGAAAAGATACAAAGACCAGATGTAACTCATAAGGAGGATCTACTTTTCTACTTTGAGTTAACTTTGGCTGATTTTGCTTGGAATCTTGATAATAGATCTGGCTTCTGGTTGTAAAGCTCTTTGAATCTGGCTACTGGCAAATGGTTGTAAAGCTCTTTGATCTTGCTACTGGCAAATGGTTGTAAAGCTCTTTGAATCTGGCTACTGGCAACTGGTTGTAAAGCTCTTTGAATCTGGCTACTGGCAACTGGTTGTAAAGCTCTTTGAATCTGGCTACTGGCATCTGGTTGTAAAGCCCTTTGATCTGGCTACTGGCATCTGCTTGCAAAGCTCTTTGATCTGGCTACTGGCACCCGGTTGTAAAGCTCTTTGATTTGGCAACCAGCACCTGGTTGTAAAGCTCTTTGATCTGGCTACTGGCATCTGGTTGTAAAGCTCTCTGATCTGGCTACAGGTACCTGGTGGTAAAGCTCTTTGATCTGGCTACTGGCATCCAGTTTTTAAGCCCTTTGATCTGGCTACTGGCACCTGGTTGTAAAGCTCTATGAACTGGCTACTGTCACCCAATTGTAAAGATCTTTAATCTGGCTACTGGCATCAAGTTGTTAAGCTCTTTGAATTGGCTACTGGCACCTGGTTGTAAAGCTCTTTGATCTGGCTACTAGCACCTGGTTGAGAAGCTCTTTGATCTGGCTACTGCCATCCGGTTGTAAAGCTGTTTGATCTGGCTACTGCCATCTGGTTGTAAAGCTCTTTGATCAGGTTACTGGCACCTGGTTGTAAGGCTCTTTGATCTGGCTACTGGCACCTGGTTGTGAAGCTCTTATGATCCTGCTACTGACACCTGGTTGTAATGCCCTATGAACTGGCTACTGGCACCTGGTTGTAAAGCTCATTAATCTGGCTACTGGCATCTGGTTGTTAATCTCTTTGAATTGGCTTATGGCACCTGGTTGGAAAGTTCTTTGATCTGGCTACTGGTACCCCATGGTAAAGCTCTCTGATCTGGCTACTGGCACCTGGTTGTAAAGCTCTTTGATCTGGCTACTGGCATCCCCTTGTTAAAGCTCTTTGATCTGACTACTGGCACCCAGTTGTAAACCTCATTGATCTGGCTACTGGCACCCGGTTGTAAAGTTCTTTGATCTGGCTACTGGCACCTGGTTGTAAAGCTCCTGAACAAAGTGAGACTGATAGCAGTTGCAACTCAAATATAAAGATTTGGTAGCCTTTTGATTAGAGAATGTGCATGCATTAATTTTTAACTTCCACTTGCATAGAATTTCAAAAACATTCTTGCGAATCATCCAGCAAACCAATGTGTAAACTTAGTTGTCAGTTAATGTACTGCTGACATTTCTGATGTACCATAATATAACAATGGACCACAAGTAGAAGGGGCATTCCCTAAGGGTACAATAGGCAGCAGCAATAAGACCTCAGGGATAGGGGCAGGATTCATTTGAAACTGGACAATGTTCCAGTTCCATTCTAACCTCCTTGATACAATAAAGTATGCTCATTTTAATAGTTGTTAAATTTTGGTGAATAAAACAATGATCGTGTATATCCTGAAAGTGCCAGCTTAACTCTGATGTGTAACACCATCACCACCATTAAGAGCCAGAGTAACACTGTCACTACTGATAGTGACTACTGTGTCTTAACAGTCCATTCAAACATAAACGAGGCTACTTCATCATATATATATATATATATATATATATATATATATACAGTACTTAAGATGCTGGTATGAACATAATTTTACCTTTAAAAAGAAATATGATTCCCACAATAGAATGGTAATTATCAGATCACATACACTATAGGTTTAGGGCCTCCTTACTCTCAGGTGTAGCTATCTTCATGAAATAATTCTAAACATTTGATGTTTTAAATAAAGCCACACTAAATATGTTCAATATCCAGTGCCAAAAGTCTAAGTATACATAAATAAAATCAAGTGACCCATAGGTCATGACACTCAGCAAACTGACATGTTGACAATGTGTCCTTGCTCAGGCAACTAATTAAGATAATGTAGGAGGCATCATCATTCATGCATACTAGCTTAAGTTCATCATGACCCAAAAGCACACCAAATTTGATGACAATCCAACCAGCCCTTCTTGGGGAAATTGGATTTAGCATGATTTCTGCCTGCTTAAACATGCCCTGTAACTCTGAGAATATAGGTGACAGTGGCCTAATTTCAGGTTTCTGAGGAGAACTTCTGTGGAACTCAGACTCAGGATGTCAAGTTAGATGATTCAAGATCCAATGGTATTGATTTGTGCCCAGCTTTGGTATAAAAGTTTCAGTTATTTAGGGGGCTACTTATCATCCCTAAAGCTGGGGGAATATGGGTAACAGAGACCTAATTTCAGGTTAACAAGGAGATTTTTTCATAGACCTCCCTGGATGTCAAGTTAGAAGATTCTTTGACCAACGGTTACAATTTCTGCCCTGTTTATGGATAACCGCATCATTGAAGGTCTCAAAAATAGAGAAATGTGTTAAAATTTGAAAAAATCCAGGTGGCACCACCAGTCTGCAGGAACTGATGAAACACTCCATGATCAATATGCATGCAAAGAATCATTTGATCAATGCAATTTTTTGTTTAGATACTGGAGCTTTTGTATCAAATTTTTAATTATTCTTGGGGGAGGGGTATTTCTGAGCAGCATAGCTCTGAGGATATGGGTAACAGAGGTTTTCAAAGAGATTTTTCATGGACCTTCCTGCATGTCAAGTTAGGAGATTCCAGGTCCAGAGGTTAACAGACAGACAGACGGACAGATGGACAGTATGACAGACAGACGGACGACAGACAAAGAGTGATCACTATAGCTCAGATGTTTTTCAGGCAGCTGAGCTAAAATAAAAAGAAAAAGAGTACTTACAGCCCTATGAAATTTTTTATAGCTTAAATTGTATGGTTGTTTGTATTACAGATGACCATGTCAAAAGCATTTCTTGAATCAAGATGTAACATATCTTATGTAACTCTCTTAAACACATTTGTGACTTACACATGACAAAATTTGATGAAAATCAGCAAATATGTTATATTCAGACATAAAATAACACACTGGAAAACATGTTTTATCCCATAAAAAATTAAGACATTTTTATGACCAAATAAAAGTGAGTGTTAAAAAAGTGTATGCACCTTTAAAATCGATGATTTTTGGTGTATCATGGTTTAGATGCACAAAATTTGTTTCTACTTTCTAAGCTGGGAAAATATAATTTTGCTTATTTTTATTATGCTGGAAAATAACAAGTACTGTGTAAAATTATAATGACGCATTCTTTATAAAACTTTGCAAGGATAAAAGAAATAACAGAAGTAACTTACCCCAAAAGCATCCTCACTGACAACATTTAGGTATTTCTTCTCTTTGTAAAATGGACCCTTCTTTAAGAGGTAAAGCACCACAATATCACAGAGCACAGTGGCCTGAAAAAGGATGACCAAACATCAGAGGTACACACTAAACTTGCTTTAAATATCCCATATTGGCAGGTGTTTTGAATTTCATGGATTTGTCTTTGTGGTTAAATTCGAATAACATTTTCTTTGGATATCATATAAATAGCAAATTCCTATGTATTTTATACTATGTCATGTGCTGACAGGTGATAGTTGATGACATCTGGGGCTGATTTTAGAAACTATTATCTCAGAAACATTTTTTACATCTCCCTATTGTTCTAGAATAATATATTAAATATCATAAAATAACAAACATATATATATATATATATATATATATATATATATATATATATATATATATATATATATTCAAGTACCTTAAAAGATTATACAAAGAGGCTCAAAAAGTCCCTCTGGTCTTTAAAAATTAATTTACCAAACCTGCCTTAAAAGGCAATATTCTATTGGTATGCATTGATGAATGTTTTAGATAACAGACAGAGCCATATAAATGTACATTAAAAATCAGGTATCTATATATAAATCTTAAGATAAACAAGAACATTAATTACATTCCGTTCCCTCAATAACTCTCTTGAATATTTTAAAAGAAACACAATCTTTACATTACCTTGGCTACAGATGTACAATTAAATACAAGCAGACTATGTCATGTTTAAGGTTATATGTTGCAGAATGTTTTGCTGTGTGTAGTGTATACTAGTCAAGTGCTATTATCCACATTAATCTCTTTGTACAAGACATACTTACAATAGCTAACAGTCCCAGACCGCTGCCTATATTTAACAATAATGGAACAGGGCTGAACTTTCCAGCTTTACCGGTAACCATCACCAGGAACCTCAGGCCGTACGCTTTAACCAGGGTCCTCTTGTCTATGTTGTTCTCCTGGTAGTAGTTTGCATACCTGAAAAAGTAAGTACCAAACACAACTTTAAATTGAACATTTACCTGTGATTCATTTACAAGTTCAGGGAACCAGGGTAGAAAGTGTAAAAGCCAGGCCAGGTCTTCTGTCGTTTATATATATCAAATTTATTATCTTTATTTTTGTTTCAGACCATGTGTTCTCTTCAGGATATTTATCCCTTGACAGCAATATAAAGTATAAAACAAGGCCTACAGGCCTAATGCAAGCCTGTGATATGGGATATACACCAGGTATAATACTTCAATGCTACACCATTACTTTTCAAGTACATGTGTAACATGTACATGAACAATGCAAGTACTAAACATTTTGAACAAGAACCAATTACACACACATCACTGCTGAGTTTCTGGAATGGATGAAAACAACACAAAAATGATTGTAGGTGGCACCACTAGTCTTGTATATGATGAAGCTATCTGAGTTGTATACATATGCCTAATTTCAAGTTTATATATCAAACCCCTCCTGAGAAATAAGCAGGGACATACACTGTCCAAAAATTATTGTAGGTGGCGAAACTGGTCTTGTGAATAAGGAAGCCATCAAAGACACATAGACAGGTCAAAATATCAGACGCATACATCAAACTTCTCTTTAGTTTGATGCACTTGGCTGACCAGGCTTAGGTGAAAAGGCAGTTGCTCTGAGTGAACTGTGACAAATTCCTGGCTCAAGCTACTGCACTGTGTAAAATTTTGACCTGCACTAAGTTAACTTTTGACCTGTACCTGGCAGCACTGAGTGAACTCTCTACCTGTTGCATAGTCTGATACAGTTGGCAATCTGCCAAAGCTATTAATAAATCCAGACTGACCTTTGGCCTGTTGCCAGATCTGAAATATTTGACAGGCTGCCAAGCTATTTATAGATACAGACAAATTCTTGGCCTGTTGGCAAATCTGTTTACACATACTGAAAGACTCTGGCTATAAATAATAAAATTTCAAGCTGACATATCCATAAGATTTTTTTAATCAAAATGTTATAAATAATGAAAAATGCAGTCCTTTCATTGTTTAAGGTTCAATAATTCTGCGAACAATCATTTAAGTATACTTGAACAAAGGCCTCCTAAGAATCATCCTTGTGCAATGTAACAGAACCAATTCTTATAAAATTGAAAGAACCATGCCCTAGGATAATATTTGTGAAAAAATAAAACAATTCAGCCCTACAGTTTCATTATGAAACATTTTTAAAATGAAAGAGGCTAAAATAATAAAGTTTTTGTCTGTAAAATACAGGTCAAAGTAGGTGGCACCACAAAAACTGCAATTTCAAATGTAGGTCATGTGACTAACATTTGCACAAAATTTAGTGATCCTAGCTCCTATTGTTTCTGAGATTGTTTTGTTAGTATGCTTACTTGCCAAATGACTAATTTCAAATTCCTGTAACTCATATAAAATTCATCAAACCAAAACCATTTGAACAAACTTGAGAGAGCTGGTGAAATATTGAACCATTTGGCTGAATCATTTCAAAGAAGAAGATTTTCAAAGATTTTTTTGGCTTTTTCTCTGTAAAATGTAAGTTAATGCAGGTGGCGCCACAAAACGCTCAATCCCAAAACATTTGATATATGACAGATTTTTGCATAAAATTGGGGGATGCTAGCTCCTGCTATTCCTGAGAAATTATGGGTTAATCTACTGAAGACCGATGACTCCTGTACAGAAAAGGTTGATGCTGGTAGCGCTGCCAATAGCTCAATTTCAAATATGTCTCATGTGATCAACATTTGCATAAAATTTGGTAATAATAGCTCCAGCCATTTCTCATTTTGTAATTTTTGTATCCTTTTTTTTTTTTGCCAAATGACTAAGTTCAGCTTCCTGTAACTCGGCCAAAATCCACTGAACTGAAACCATTCAAACTAACCAGAGAACGATTGTTTAAAGGATTATTTCTTTCAAATATTGAATGATTTGGCTTGACAGTTTCAGAGAAGAAGATTTTCAAAGCATTTTTAGCTTTTTCATTATAAAATCTAAGTAAATGCAGATAACCAAAAAATAAAGCAAAATCCGATAGAGTTTTTTAGATGACTGTTTTTTTGCATAAAGTATGGTGGTGCTAGCTCCCGCCATTTTCGAGATAGTATGGGTTAATGTACAGACAAAGGACAACACACAATGCTGCACCATCACATAATCTCACAGGTTAGCTAATAAGGTGTAATCACATATCAATTATAATGTTATCATTATTCTGGACTGCCAACAGGGGGAGCTAGTATAACCAGTACAAGTGCTAAGTGATGCTATATGACAAATCATTAAGTAAAGTTTATCATTCTTTATGTTTTTTATTATTCAGACTAGAAAAATGGTCATATGATGCAATTAAAAGACCAGTAGAAAATGAGAAGTACATAAGATGTGCAAACATAAAAATCTCTTGAATACCAGAAGGTGGAAAGGAGGAAGACTGTAAGAAAATTGTATTAACAAAGATCACAGAAAGGTTGGCTATGCCTGTAGAGGATGGGGATATTGATATAGCGCATCGAGTTGGCAAGTTTGACAAACATAGTACAAAAGGTCCCAGACTAGTCATTGCTAAATTGATATGATGTGAAAATAAAATAGCAGTAATGCAAAAAAGGTGTGCTTTGAAAGGAACACAAGTACTTATAGCAGGTGATATGTTTTATGAACTCCAAGCAGTGTTTGACAGAGTTAAATCGGTAGACTTTAAATCACAAAATATATGTGTTAAACAAACACATAACACAAACAGCAGATTCCTGATCTGTAGGTCAATGTATGTGTTTGTAAAGATCACTCACCGGAAATTCCAGCCTGGGGATATGTGTGTGTTCTTGTCATCTATCCGCCGGAATGAATATTCTGGAACACAGTAACTGATGTCAAAGTCCAGGTTACAGTCCCAGTTGATGTTTATGGCAATCACTCCACCCTGAAAAATCAGGAACAATGTGTCAATACAAAGGCTAAGTTCAACAAATGTTACATTAACAGTAATGAAAATTTACTTGTTAGAGCTTGGTTCCAAAACTAAAATTTATATCATGATGTGGTTGATGTGGTAATTCATGAATCCTTAAACTACTGCAGGAACATCTCTGAATTAAAAATTGAGACCTTGTCAAGATTCTGAAATTGTATCTGAAAAAATAGACATGAAGAGAGACATATGGCCTGACAGACAAACAGACCAACACACATAAAATGGCTCTGTGAGGTTAAGAAAGGGATGGAGACATAGGAAAAACAGACTTAATGTTGAGCAAAACATCATAAGCTAAAGGACTGAGAGATAAAATATAAAGAGGAAAAGCCCCAGAGAATCAGTCTAAAGCTGACATTTAAATTGCTGCCAATACATCAAAGTTAGTAAGGTAAAGGTATTGAAAAGGTGAAGAATAAACAATGTATGCAACTGAAAAGAATAACAGGATGATGACAGATGATGACCCAACAACCCCACCCCCCCTAAAATACTTCATAAATTCAAAGACTAAAATAATTTTATCTCCCCTCCCCCAGCCATTACCCTACTAAGTCAAAAACAGTTGTCCTAAATTCTCACAAAGGATAAGGTTGACATCTCTTTTGACAAAATAGGGAAAATAAATAAGATACGAAGAACTAGTGGCCCATGGGCCATGACGCTCAGCTGAATTCAAGGAATGTTGAACAATGAGCAAAATGACTGCAAGAGTGTTAAAAGTCAAGAATTTTGTGAAAGGTCCTTAGAAATGTCTGGTTTACAAGAAAACTCTCCAAGACAGATTGACATGCCAATTTCAGACCAATATCTTGAACCACTCCTAAGATATGAGCTATTATCCCCCAAAGCACATGTAGGTATGGACACCACAGGAAAACAATTGCAGATGGCACCACCAGTCTTGAGTTCAAGATGGAGGAGTCCAAGGTCTATGGACATGCTCAATTTCAGGCCAATATGGCACACCATTCCTAAGAAAGGAACATTAATTTATTCTATGGAAACAGGAAGGTAGGTGGTGCCAACTGTCTGGTTTACGAGAAAGTTTCCCAAGATGGATGGACATGCCAAATTTCAGACCAATACCTTGAACCACTCCTGAGATATGAGCAATTTTCACCAAAAGCACATGTACTGATGGATGCCACAGGAAAATGATTGCAGGTGGCTCCACCAGTCTTGAGTACAAGATGGAGGAGTCCAAGATTTATGGATTTGGACAATTAAATGCAAATACGGCAAGTCACTCCTGAGAAAAAAAAAACATTTATTTATTCTACCTTCTACGGGAAGGTAGGTGGCGCCACCTGTCTGGCTTACAGGACCACTCTCCAAGATGGATAGACATGCCAAATATCAGACCAACACCTTGAACCACTCGTAAGATAAGAGCAATTTTCATCCAAACCCCAGGTATGCATAGATGCCACTGAAAAAATATTGCAGATGGCACAACCAGTCTTAAGTATGAGATGGAGGAGTCCAACATCTATTGGTATGCACCAATTCAGGCCAATATGGCAAATCACTCCTGAGAAAAGGGCATTTATTTATTCTACAAAACCGCAAAGTATGTGGAGCCACCTGTCTAGGAAAACTTTCCAAGTTAAATGGACATGCCAGATTTCAGATGAATATCTTGAACCATCTCTGAGATATGAGCAATTTCTACCAAAAGCAAATATACTGATGGACGCCACACGAAAACAACTGCAGACGGCGCCACCAGTCTTCTTTATCAGATGTAGGTGTTGAGGTTCTATGAACATGCACAATTTCAACCCAATACATTGAAGAACCACTAAGACAAACAGATGACATATGCACAGATGGACACTACACAAAAAGTATTGTAGGTGGCGCCACCAGTCATTTTTATGAGATGGGAAGATATAAGATCTATGGACATGCAAACTTTCAGCACAACACATTGAGCCACTCCTGAGATATGGGCTGTTATCTAAAAGACACCTAGATTCGTACTGCACAGAAAGGATAACTGGTGGTGCCATCTGTCTTTGTTAGGCACAACAACATAGGTGAAGAAAAAACCATGCTTGGTTTCGGAAAGATTGGTCGAAGGGTCTCAGAGGAGTTCTCTGGAAACTAACACAGAGTTTTTGTATCACATTTTTAATTATTCTGGGGGATAGCTCAGAGGATATGGGTAACAGAGACCGTATTTCAGATTTCCATAGAGACTTTTCTGTGAACCTCCTTTGATGTCAAGTTAGAAGATTCAAGGTCCAGGGGTAATGAACTGTGCCCTGTCAACAGATGACTGCTTCTTTTAAGGTATCAAAAAGAGATAAAACAAGGCCTACAGGCCTAATGCGAACCTGTGCAAAGTTTAAGAGTATGAATGGTGGTTTGTTTTTAAAATTTAATATTGATACTCCTAAGTCCTGCATATCTACCTTAGTCATTATGATTTCAGCAAAATGGACGTTTCTGACCTGCAAGTTTCGGACTAAGACATTTTAAAACCAGAATATTGGTAGTCAACAAGCCAACAAGATCTATAAACATGCAAAATTTTTGCCAAATCAGTCAAATGATTCCTGAGATATGAGCTTGGATGTCTGCAGCATAAATTTGAATGTAGGTGGCACCACCTGTCATAAAATCATGAAAGCTGTCAAGGATGTATAAACCTGCAAAATTTCAGGTGGATAAGTCAAACCACTGCAGAGATATGAGCGGTTTTATCCCAAGGCAGATGAACAGATGGACGCTGTGCATAAGTGGTCACAGGTGGCGCCACCAGTTTTGCCTATGATGAAGAGCTATGTGAGATCTATACACATGCAAAATTTTGGCCCAATCAGTCAAACAGTTCCTGAGATATGAGCTTGGATGTCTGCAGAGTAAATGCAAATGTAGGTGGCGCCACCTGTCATAAATCCAGAAAGCTGTCCAGGATGTATAAACCTGCAAAATTTCAGGTGGATAAGTCAAACCACTGCTGAGATATGAGTGATTTTATCCCAAGGCAGTTCAACAGATGGACGCTGTGCATAAGTGGTTGCAGGTGGCACCACCAGTTTTGCCTATGATGAAGAGTTATGTAAGATCTATACACATGCAAAATTTTGGCCCAATCAGTCAAACGGTTCCCAAGATATCAGCTTGGATGTCTGCAGAGTAAATGTGAATGTATATGGCGCAACCTGTCATAAAATCGAGAAAGCTGTCCAGGATGTATAAACCTGCAAAATTTCAGGTGGCTAAGTCAAACCACTGCTGAGATATGAGTTATAAGGCAGATGAACAGATGGACGCTGTGCAAAAATGGTTGCAGGTGGCACCACCATTTTTTGTGTATGTTATAAAGCTATCGAAGGGCTACATTTGTGCAAAATTTTAGCCTGATCGGTCAAACAGTTCCCGAGATATGTGGGTTTATGTGTGGAAACAGACGCAAAAATGGATGCTGGGCAGCAAGGAAAGGTCAGAGGTCAACCAAAAATTAGGTTGCAGCAGTTCACATGTGACCTGATGATAAACCCAATTCACTTAAAATGCAAACCAAGTTTTTTTAAACAGTTGAAAGATATAGTTCCAATAATCTGGGAATTCTGCATCTAAACATTGTGTCTAGACGTCTAGACGCTGTGTCTCGACGTCTAGACACATTGTCTAGACACCCCCCCCCCCCCCCCCCCCCCCCCCGAGCCAGGTCAGTTGCCATGGTGATGTCTGGACCCCACCTGTTTGTACTGAGTGACCTCTTGACTTGGCTGCTGAAACTCAGTATGAAGTCAAATCTGTTTTCAAACACAGAAAGCCTTTTTCAATTGGCTACAATGCTTTTTTAAAACTGTTTTTACCCAATCTATTCTTACAAAACTGGCAAAACCCTACCATAGAATAAATCTTGTAAGTCAGTTGAACAGTTTCATCAAAAATCAGTGTATAAGCTAGAAGAGTTTAAAATTACGTTTTCACTTGTAAAAATCACATAATTGTAGGTGGCGCCACCAATACCTCAAAATCAGATATGACATATGTGACAAACATTAGTATAAAATTTGGTCATTATAGCTCTAGCCGTTTCTGAGATTTTAATTTTAGTGTGCTTTTTGGACAGATGACTAAGTTCAACCTCCTGTAACTTGGCCAAAAATCTCTGAACTGGAACCATTTGAACAAACTTGAGAGAGATTGTTCCAGGGATCATTTCTGTGAAATATTGGACAATTTCGCTGGACAGTTTCAGAGAAGAAGATTTTTAAAGGTTTTTAAGCTTTTCCTCTATAAAATCTAAATTAATGCAGATACCCAATAACAAGCTCCAGGGCACCAAGTTTCACATGTGACGAATTCTTACATGTAACTTGGAGCTGCTAGCTCCGACAGTTTCTGACTTACAGCCCTGGACGGCAGACGATGGACGGACGACGCTGCGCCATCGCATAAGCTCACAGGTTCGTTAAAAAAATCGTGAAAATATATACAGGTGTTACAGGTTAAATACAGGTGGCACCACCAGTTTGCAGGAACTGATGGAACACTCCATGATCAATATTCATGCAAAGAATCATGGTGATCAATGCATTAGTCATTCAGATACTTGAGCTTTTGTATCAAATTTTTTACTATTCTGAGGGGTAGTTACAAGCCCCATTGCTCAAAGGATATGAGTAACAGAGACCTAATTTCAGGTTTCAACAGAGACTTTTCATGGACCTCTCTAGATGTAAAGTATGAAGAATCCAGGTCTAGCAGTTACTATTTGTGCCCTGTTAACAGAAGACAGCTTCTTTGAAGGTATCAAAAATAGAGAAAAAAATTCGTAAAAATTAGAAAAAGTACAGGTAGCACCACCAGTTTGCAGGAACTGATGATATACTCCATGATCAATATTCATGAAAAAAATCATGGTGATCAAGGCAGTACGGTAGTTTTTCAGATACTTTTGCTTTTGTATCAAATCTTTGATTATTCTGGGGGGTACTTACGAGACCCTAAGCTCGAAGGATATAGGTAACAGAGACCCAATTTCAGGTTTCCACAGAGACTTTTCATGGGCCTCTCTGCATGTCAAGTTAGAAGATTCAAGGTCCAGTGGTTACGATTTGTGCCCTGTTGACAGATGACAGCTTCTTTGAAAGTATCAAAAATAGAGAAAAAATTTGTAAAAATTAGAAAAAGTACAGGTGGCATCACCAGTTTGCAGGAACTGATAATATACTCCATGATCAATATTCATGCAAAAAATCATGGTGATCAAGGCAGTAGTTATTCAGATACTTGTGTTTTTGTATCAAATCTTTTATTATTCAGGGGGGTACTTTGAGACCTATAGCTCAGAAAGTATGGGTAACAGAGACCTAATTTCAGGTTTCCTAGTGTTTGAAGATCCCAGGTCCAGTGGTTACAATTTGTGCCCTGTTAACAGACAGCCAGACGGCTGGACAGACGACAAACAAAGGGCGATTGTTATAGCTCAGATGACTTTCAGTCAAAAACAACACATGGCAGAAAAATCACTAGAAGCCCCTAAAGTCAGAAGGAGACCAAGTCCCTGACCAAGGTAGATCCCAGCTGCAGCGATCACAAAACAAGCCCGACCAAGGGGGATTGTAGCTGCAGCAATCACAAAACAATCCCCATCAAGGGGGATTGTAGCTGCAGCGATCACAAAACAAGCCGCACCAAGGGGGATTGTAGCTGCAGCAATCACAAAACAAGCCGCACCAAGGGGGATTGTAGCTGCAGCAATCACAAAACAAGCCGCGCCAAGGGGGATTGTAGCTGCAGCGATCACAAAACAAGCCGCGCCAAGGGGGATTGTAGCTGCAGCGATCACAAAACAAGCCGCGCCAAGGGGGATTGTAGCTGCAGCGATCACAAAACAAGCCGCACCAAGGGGGATTGTAGCTGCAGCGATCACAAAACAAGCCCGACCAAGGGGGATTGTAGCTGCAGTGATCACAAAACAAGCCGCACCAAGGGGGATTGTAGCTGCAGCGATCACAAAACAAGCCGCACCAAGGGGGATTGTAGCTGCAGCAATTACAAAACAAGCCCTACCAAGGGGGATTGTAGCTGCAGCGATCACAAAACAAGCCCGACCAAGGGGGATTGTAGCTGCAGCGATCACAAAACAAGCCGCACCAAGGGGGATTGTAGCTGCAGCGATCACAAAACGAGCCGCACCAAGGGGGATTGTAGCTGTAGCGATCACAAAACAAGCCGCACCAAGGGGGATTGTAGCTGCAGCAATCACAAAACAAGCCGCACCAAGGGGGATTGTAGCTGCAGCAATCACAAAACAAGCCCGACCAAGGGGGATTGTAGCTGCAGCGATCACAAAACAAGCCGCACCAAGGGGGATTGTAGCTGCAGCAATCACAAAACAAGCCGCACCAAGGGGGATTGTAGCTGCAGCGATCACAAAACAAGCCGCACCAAGGGGGATTGTAGCTGCAGCAATCACAAAACAAGCCGCACCAAGGGGGATTGTAGCTGCAGCAGAAGAAACAAACACCAACCAGCTGCACTGGCCTAACAAGAACTTTGACCAAGTGAGATTGCAGCTGCAGTGGAAGAAACCAGCACCCAATCAAGGTAAATTCAAGCAGCAGCAACCAATACAAGCCCATCCAATGAGGATTATAGCTGCAGTGGATGAACAAGCACCAACCAAGGGGGCTCCCAGCTGCACCCCCCTCCAAATAGAGTCGACCTAGGGGGATTGTACCTGCAGTTGATCTAAGCACATGAAACAATCATCCCAAGAGGTGCAGGCTTGTACATAGAATAGATCAGAATGTAGCATTAGTCTAAACTATCAATGAACAATAATTTCCAATGTCTGAAGATTCTTCAGGGCTTTATCCAGTTTGTGGGATTTTGCACATATATGTACTATGATTTTATTTAGGTATTACGCTGTGAAATCCTAAAAATAGAACCATCATAAAACAGTGATAATGGAAAATTGTGAAATTTCAACCCCAGCAATATGGAGCCAACCACAGTGAATAATGAAGCCATGTTACCATGCAGAATTCTTGCTCTGATTTGGTTAGAAGTACTTTGTATTTCCTGAGACCAGGGATCACATGGTGAGAGGGATTTTTGAGGCTGACCACCTTCCAACAATCAGCCACTGAAGGAGCCACTAACAGTTACAGCATATATCATATATCCTGTTTTTGTTAGAAAAAATTGCTCTTTACATATTTCTGGTGTACCAAGGGGTTATGTAGAGTTTGTTTTTATATATTTCATAAAGCAGTTTATGTATCAGAATAATGCAAAACGTTTTGCATAAATATAAATAATAATAAAAATAAAATAATAATATTTATTCACTAAATACCGCATCAATATCCATGACTCCCTGCTGCTTGGTGGTGCCATTACAAGTGAAGATAAAACCTGTACATGTAATTATGATAAAGTATCAAAAAGGTAAATTGACTAATTGCATTGAGATAACTAGATGTGTTAGAATGATGTTGCCCCCCCCCCCTTGAGCAAATTAGAAATATTTGTTAAAGTTTGTAAAATTTTCTATTTTCAGGAGCTCTCATACGGTCAAAAGTAGGTAAACCAGGACAAAATTAAAACTCAATCTGTAAGTGTTCATTCTGCTGCCACACACCAAAAATCAGGCCAATATCTGCAGGCATTGCGAAAAAAGTCCGTACATGTGCATTTATCATGAAAATTTCAATTTTTCATGAAATTTTCTATGTTCAGGAGTTGTCATATGGTCAAAAGTAGGTCAATCAGGACAAAACGCAAACTTGATCTGTAAGTGGTCATTTTCTGCCTACACACAAAAAATCAGGCCAATATCTGCAAGCAATGCAAAAAAGACACCATACATGTGCATTTGTCATGAAAGTTTATTATTTTTTCATGAAATTTTCTTTCAGGAGCTGTCATATGGTCAAAAGTAGGTCAACCGGGACAAAATGCAAATTTGATCTGTAAGTGGTCATTTTGCTGCCCAAACCAAAAATTAGGCCAATAACTGCAGGTATTGCGAAAAAAAGGCTGTACATGTGTATTTATCATGAAAATCTCAAATTTTCATGAAATTTTCTATGTTCAGGAGTCGTCATATTGTCAAAAGTAGGTCTATCAGGACAAAATGCAAACTCCATCTGTAAGTGGTCATTATGCACTCACACACCAAAAATCAGGTCAATATCTGCAAGCACTGTGGAAAAAACACCATACACATGCATTTGTCATGAAAGTTTCAATTTTTTCATGAAATTTTCTTTGTTCAGGAGCTGTCATATGGTAAAAAGTAGGTCAACCAGGACGGAACTCAAACTTGATCTGTAACTGGTCATTATCTGCCCACACACCAAAAATAAGGGCAATATCTGCAAGCAATGTGAAAAAGACACCATACATGTGCATTTGTCAGGAAAGTTTATTATTTTTTCATGAAATTTTCTTTGTTCAGGAGCTGTCATATGGTCAAAAGTAGGTCAACCGGGACAAAATGCAAATTTGATCTGTAAGTGGTCATTTTGCTGCCACACACCAAAAATTAGGCCAATAACTGCAGGCATTGCCAAAAAAAGGCTGTGCATGTGTATTTATCTTGAAAATCTTAAATTTTCATGTAATTTTCTATGTTCAGGAGTCGTCATATGGTCAAAAGTAGGTCTATCAGGACAAAATGCAAACTCGATCTGTAAGTGGTCATTATGCACCCACACACCAAAAATCAGGTCAATATCTGCAAGCATTGTGGAAAAAACACCATACACGTGCATTTGTCATGAAAGTTTCAATTTTTTCATGAAATTTTCTTTGTTCAGGAGCTGTCATATGGTAAAAAGTAGTTCAACCAGGACGGAACTCAAACTTGATCTGTAACTGGTCATTATCTGCCCACACATAAAAAATAAGGGCAATATCTGCAAGCAATGCGAAAAAGACAACATACATGTGCATTTGTCAGGAAAGTTTATTATTTTTTCATGAAATTTTCTTTGTTCAGGAGCTGTCATATGGTCAAAAGTAGGTCAACCAGGACGGAACTCACACTTGATCTGTAACTGGTCATTATCTGCCCACACACCGAAAATAAGGCCAATATCTACAGGCATTGCAAAAAAAAGTCTGTACAACTGTTTCATTTCGGAATGATGGATGGACGGAATGACAGAATGACAGACATGGGTAAAACTATATGCCCCGGCCACTTTGTGGCGGGGGGATAAATAATTAAGAATATGATCAGTAGAATAATATATGATCTCAAGTGAACTTCTGTACATACAGTGAGAAAAACTGTGCAGCAGTTTTTTTTTTTACTTTGAATCACATTGGTGTCAAGATAACCTGGTGCAACATTATTTATTTCTTAATAATTATAAACAAGGGACCCATGGGTCACTGTGCTCAGCTGAAGTTGACCTTGAAGGTAAAAATAAAAAATAATATCAAATGGAGATAAAGTTTTAGAGGAAGAGGTAATATAGGCCATGGTTGGTTTATATGATTGGTTTGTATTGATGAGCAGTAAATTGTTGCAAATAATAATTTGTGACCTGACCATGTGTTTCCTAATGTTGAAACTGAAGCATGTGAGCAGTTTGTGAACAAATGATCTGTACTATTACCATGATCAATAGTTGGCTTTTTTATTAACTGTTGACATTTCAGTAGTTTACACATTTGTTCAATTGAATTGTTTTTTTATAATATATATCATTCAATATATATGCATTTTTTATTTCATGAAATTTATACAGTTGAAAAAAACTAATTAACAACATACATACAGGGCAAACAAAGCCTGATCTCCAATTCAGCTGTTTGTATTAGATCATCATTTATTTATCACATCAATTTTTTTTATTATAAGTTTATATTTCTATACATTTCCAATATAACATATATATCTGAATAAAAAGTTGATTCATAATTCTCAATTGCACCATCATAAATCTCAATCTTGTCAGATAACACCACACCATGCATACAAATGTTTATTTATTTTTTACCACACAAATATAGCTTTTAAATCTGCAAAACAATAAATATATAAAAATAACACCTAATTTAGATTTCACAATTTTAAATTGAGTCTTTATTTATTCATAATGTGCTTCATATTTATAAATTTAAGCATACTGATGGGTTTAATTATATTTGTTAAAATCATTTAAAAGAAAAATGCTACATTAAAACAACAAGGCATCTTCTGGATTACACCTTGAATTACTTTTTCAAGTAGTTTTTGTATATTGAGTTGGAAACAGCATTACAAGTAAGGAGAAACAGTGAAAACAAAAAAATTACTGCATCACACTAGTTGGGTTGGGTTTGCAGGGGGGGGGGATTGGGGTGGTGATATGAGAATAACTGCATGTGCACCTGTCACAGCAGGGGATCTCCCCCAGTGACTGTAACAATCAGAAACCCTGGCATAGCTGACTTCCAGTGACCTGGAGTGGGACCCTGCATCTGTAATCTATAATCAAAGCAAATGATTACAATAGAGCCTCAAGAAAAACAAGAAAGAAACATGCCATGGTCACACTTAGGCAAAATTTAAGGTACCAAATTTATATTTTTGCAAATATTTAAAAAAATTTAACAGATTTTGATCTAATTTTTGGTATTGAATTAAATTTTGATTAACTTAAGTTGTATTACTGAGAAAAGGTCCCTAGATTTAACATTTTTGGTCTTAAGTGACCAAATATCTTCCCGGATTTTTTTACAAAGTCCATTATGTTTGGGCCCATAACTTTTTAAATTATATCATACAGACTTAATTTCTTACATATGTATATTCATGTATATAGGAATTATATAGAGGAATATTTATGGTAAATATGAAGAAAACCAGATGAGTGGTTTTGATATTAGGCAGTCCTGAAGTATGAAAATAGATTTTTTTAATAGAAACACAGATGTATTTAATTTTTTCTAAAAATATATTTTTTAAATTTGCAAAATAATAAATATCTGGAATAAAAACTTGATTCTGGATTAGAAAAGTTGTTTACATTGGATCGAAACAGCAATCGGTTAAAGAAGGAAAGTAATTCAACATATCTGGCTGGGTGGGGGGTTGCCACATG
Source organism: Sipunculus nudus (assembly GCA_026874595.1). Classification (NCBI taxonomy): domain Eukaryota; kingdom Metazoa; phylum Annelida; class Sipuncula; order Golfingiida; family Sipunculidae; genus Sipunculus; species Sipunculus nudus. The sequence goes on along the minus strand of CM049312.1, from coordinate 83,155,760 downwards.
TAATTCTACATTTGTGAAAGCAGTATTGCATCACTGATACGTTTACCCAGACTAGGCTGTAGGGACCAGACATGGCTGGTCTGGAGGTTCAAAATGTAAATACATTAGAGCCTCAGAAAAACTCCAATAACTAAAATATTTTTAAGCTTTTACTTTCAAATTTCAGAATTTAACAGATTAAATCTATATATATACCGACTGTGAAAAGTAAATCATACGTTCTTACAAGAAAAAAATGTGTCATGGTCAAACTTGGCGAAAATTTAAGGTACCAATTTTATATTTTAGCCAATATAAAAAAAAAATTAACAGATTTTGATCTAATTTTTGGTACACAATTTAAATTTGATGAATTAAAGTTGTATTACTGAAAAATAGTCCTGAGCTTTTCACACTTTTTCTCTTAAGTGACCAATTATCTTTCCTGATTTTTTACAAAGTCCATTATGTTTAGGCCCATAACTTTTTTTAATTATATAATACTGACTTAATTTCTGGCATGTACATAGGAACTATATAGAGGAAACAGTAAAAGTTTTGATATACTGTGATGTATATGAAAAATTTACAGCTGGACAGGCAAGTGGACAGAATGGACTAATACCTTTATTTCATTTTCAAGGGAATAATGCATTTAATTTTATATATAAGCCTATTTTTTTAGCATATCCACTTTTTCCATTTATAGTTTTAATCTGATTCATTTTTTTTATTTACAAGTTTTATAAATTTGTAATAAAAAAAAAACTAAAAATATAAGTTAAAATATTAGAATTCTAAGTTGCAATCATTATATCCAGAGTGTAGCTCATACTGGGTCATATTATGCATACACATATATTTTATTATTTTTAAATCACAAATGTTTAAACTGAATTTAAAAGAAAATAATGCTACAACATGGCATCTACAAGATTATTCCTTGAATCACTATTAAAAAGTTTTGCACACTGGAGTTTTCAGTACAAGCTTAATTTTATTCACTGAAATAAAATAAAAGATTCAGTAAATTTGATGAAATAAAAACATTTAAAAACTAGAAGTGTCTGTACGACACGAATGCCCCCACCTGGGGCAAATTAGAAACATTTGTAAAATTTTGAAAAATTTTTTTAAGTTCAGGAGGTGTGGTATGGTCAAAAGTAGGTCAACAAGGGCAAAATGCAAACTCGATCTGTAACGGGTCATTATCAAGCAACACACCAAAAATCATGCCAGTATATGCAGGCATTGTGAAAAAAAGTCCATGTGCATTTTCCATAAAAATTTCTGTCTTTCATGAAATTTTCTATGTTTAGGAGCCGTAAAACAATGAAAAGTAGGTCAACCGGGACGAAACGCGAACTCGATCTGTAACTGTCATTATCTGCCCACACATTAAACAATCAGGGTGGTATCTGCAGGCATTGAGGAAAATAAGTCAGTACATATGCATTTGTTATGAAAATTTCCATTTTTCATGAAACTTTCTATGTTCAGGAGCAGTCAAATGGTCAAAAGTAGGTCAACTGGGACAAAACAAGAACTTGATCTGTAACTGGTCATTATCTGCCTACACACCAAAAATCAGGCCCGTATCTGCAGGAACTGCAAAAAAAAGTCCATACATGTGCACTTTTTTTTTAAATTTTCCAAGTTAGAGCACCGTCAAACGGTCAAATATAGGTCAACTGGGACAAAACGTGAACTCAATCTGTAACTGGTCATTATCTGCCCACACACCAAAAATCAGGCCAATATCTGCAGGCATTGTGAAAAAAAGTCTGTACAAGTGTATTTGTCATGAAAATTTATATTTTACATGAAATTTTCTATGTTTAGGAGCCGTAAAACAGTCAAAAAGTAGGTCAACTGGGACAAAACGCGAACTCGATCTGTAACTGGTCATTATCTGCCTACACACCAAAAATCAGGCCAATATCTGCAGGCATTGCGAAAAAAAGTCCGTACATGTGTATTTGTCATGAAAATTTCTATTTTTCATGAAATTTTCTAAGTTTAGGAGCTGTAAAACTGTCAAAAGTAGGTCAACCAGGACAAAACGCAAACTCAATCTGTAACTGGTCATTATCTGCCTACACCCCAAAAATCAGGCCAATATCTGCAGGCATTGCAAAAAAAAGTCCGTACATGTGTATTTGTCATGAAAATTTCTATTTTTCATGAAATTTTCTAAGTTCAGGAGCCGTAAAACCGTCAAAAGTAGGTCAACCAGGATGAAACGCGAACTCGATCTGTAACTGGTCTATATCTGCCCACACAACAAAAATCAGGCCAATATCTGCAGGCATTGCAAAAAAAACTCTGTACAAGTGTTTGATTTGGGAATGACGGAATGACAGAAGGACGGCAGGACAGACATGGGTAAAACTATATGCCCCGGCCACTTTGTGGCGGGGGCATAAAAAATTATACACACTGTTGGTTGAATTAGGGACAAACAATATCATTATGCTAATTACAATCTCAGCTATAATTTATTACTGGAATTAATAGTCAATTTCACACCTGGTGAAGTTTTTACTCTTCTGAAGTAAGGAATTACTTATCTGATGAACATCCATACTTTCAAAGCAATACACCACTTTATGGACACAATTAAATGTGCACTTTTATCATTGTTACCCTGGTGGTACAATACAAAATCTAAGATGTAGCATAGCCAAGAATAAAATAAAATACAGAAAATTATAACATTCATCTAGTTAATGCACCATCTGGGGGGGGGGAGTGCAGGGCAGAGGGGAAGGCTGCTAGTAGTGGGCAAGCTGAGCCAAGGCAAGCTGCCTGGGGTGGGTTACATAATGCAAGTGAAGGCTGTACTATTAGGTGGGCTAGATGTAAACAACACTTGACATGGTGTATGAAAACTTGAATAAAAGCTATTCTTTTCAAACAATTCCTTTGAAATTTCAGATTTTAACAGATTAAATCCTTATGTATATATGCTGTGAAAATTAAATCACCAGTGCTTACAGGGAAAAAACATACCATTGCCAAAGTTGGACAAAATTTAAGGTACTGATTTTTTATTTATGCTTATAACTTGAAAAATGTGCAAAATTCGGATCTTATTTTGGGTAAATAATTGAATCTTGATTAAATAAAGTCATATTCCAAAACAAGAGACCCAGGGGTCTAATGTTCACTCTGTGAATTACTGTGCAATTTGGCAAGTGATTAAAAAATAAATGAATGTGAAAATACCATTCATTCCTTTCCAAGTAGACATTGTCCTATTGCACAAGGTAGGTGGCATCACCTATATGGTTTATGAGAAAACTTTCCAAGATGACTGCACATGCCAAATTTCAGACCAATACTCCTGAGATATGAGCAATTTTCACCAAAAGCAAATGTATGAATGGACACCACAGGAAAATAATTGCAGATGGCGCCACCAGTCTTGTTTACGAGATTGAGGTGACGAAGATCTATGGACATGCACAATTTCAACCCAATACACTGAACAAACACTAAGACGATCAGATGGCAAATGCAAAGTTGGACACTCCGCAAAAAGTATTGTAGGTGGCGCCACCTGTCTGGTTAACGAGAAAACTTTCCTAGATGGATAGACATGACAAATTTCAGATCAATACATTGAACCACTTCTGAGATATGAGCAATTTTCACCCACAGCAAATGTACCAGGGATGCCATGGGAAAACGATTGCAGATGGCATCATCAGTCTTGAGTGTAAGTCTGAGGAGTCCAAGATCTATGAATATGCAAAATTTCAGCTAAATATGTTGAACCACTCCTGAGATTGAGGGTTGTTATATAAAAGAAACCCAGGTTTGTACTGCACAGAAAGGTTCTCCATCATTGTTACCTACAACTACATAGGTGAGGGAACAAGTATGCCAGGTTTTGGAAAGATCAGTCCAAGGGTCCTAGAGGAGACTCTGTTTTTGTGGATTATAACAAATAAATACTTAATGACATATTTTGGATAAAAGCAGAAAACACCATTACAGCCTGCTGAAAGTAGCTAAACAGGTGGCACCACCTGGAGGTCAAAATCATTAAGCAGTCACATGATCAATATTCCTGTGAAATTTGAAACTGAAGGCTGCAGCAGTTCCTAAGATATTTGGTAACAGACAATACATCATGTATAGAAACACATCAAGTTCCGTAGATATACCATCTTGAAAATCACTTGACTGAATTTATACTCAAATTATTCCTCTTCCTCAAAGGAACTGTTGACTATGATATAAAAGCCAAAGTATTTATACTTTATGACATATCTTGGAAAAAGCAGAAAAGACCATTACAACCTGTAGAAAGTAGGTAAACACGTGGCGCCACCTGCAGGTCAAATTATTTAGCAGTAACTTGATGCAGTTCCTAAGATAGTTAGTAATAGACAATACATCATGTATAGAAACACATCAAGCTGTCATATTTTGCAATCGACACAGTTCCATATAGATGCCATCTTGAAAATGAATTGACTGAATTTATACTAAAATTATTCCACTTCCTCTAAGGAACTGTTGACTATAATATGAAGGCCAAAATATTATTACTTTATGACTTATCTTGAAAGAAGTGGAAAGGAACATTTTGTCCCACAGAAAGTAGGTCAACACAGCTGGCGCCACCTGGAGGTCAAAATCATCTGGCAGTCACATGATCAATATTCCTGTGAAATTTGAAACAGAAGGCTGCAGCAGTTCCTAAAATATTTGGTAACAGACAATACATCCTGTATGGAAACACATTAAGTTGCTAAATTTTGCAACCCACACAATTTGAAGTTCTGTAGAGACGCCATCTTGAAAATGACTTGACTGAATTTATACTCAAATTATTCCCCTTCCTCTAAGGAACTGTTGGCTATGATATGAAGGCCAAAATTTCAATACTTTGTGACTTATCTTGTAAGAAGTGGAAAGGAACATTTTGTCCCACAGAAAGTAGGTCAACACAGCTGGCGCCACCTGGAGGTCAAAATCATCTTGCACTCACATGATCAATATTCCTGTGAAATTTGAAACGGAAGGCTACAGCAGTTCCGAAAATATTTGGTAACAGACAATACATCCTGTATGGAAACACATCATGTTGCTAAATTTTGCAACCCACACAATTTGAAGTTCTGTAGAGACGCCATCTTGAAAATGACTTGACTGAATTTATACTCAAATTATTCCCCTTCCTCTAAGGAACTGTTTGCCATGATATGAAGGCCAAAATTTCAATACTTTGTGACTTATCTTGGAAGAATTGGAAAAGACCATTTTTTCCTGCAGAAAGTAGGTCAACACAGGTGGCGCCACCTGGAGGTCAAAATCATTAAGCAGTCACATGATCAATATTCCTGTGAAATTTGAAACTGAAGGCTGCAGCAGTTTCTAAGATATTTGGTAACAGACAATACATCATGTATAGAAACACATCAAGCTGTCATATTTTGCAATCGACAGAATCTGAAGTTATGTAGAGACGCCATCTTGAAAATGACTTGACTGAATTTATACTCAAATTATTCCACTTCCTCTAAGGAACTGTTGGCTAGGGAAGGCCAAAATTTCAATACTTTGTGACTTATCTTGGAAGAAGTGGAAAAGACCATTTTTTCCCCACAGAAAGTAGGTCAACACAGGTGGCGCCACCAAAAGCTTATTTTTGCATGTCCATCCCATGATCAGTAATTCTGCGAAGTTTCATGAAGGTAGCTGCTTTGGCTGTTGAGATATTTGATAACAGACGGTGGACGGTGGACAGTTGACAGTGGACGGTGGACGGCGGACGCTGCGCCATGGCATAAGTTCACAGAGTGAACTAAAAAGTCTCCAGCTTCAGCAATTCTCATGTTAGGTGAGTAAATATATTTCCTGATTTTTTAAAAATTGCATTATTTTTGGGCCAATAACTTCAAAATAATACCCAATACTGACCTAATTTTTAGTATGTTCATAGAAAATGTATGAAAGGATATGAATACTAAATATGATCAAAAGCAGATCAGTGGTTTTTATATTAGGCAGCCTTGAAGTGTAACAATGGCTTTTTTATGGAAAAGAGAGGTTTTTTCTTAATATCTCGAAGGAACGAAGTCCTAATGACCCAATTTTCGGTATGGTAGGAGATTCTGGGGACATATAATGGTACACAAAATTTTGGATTCATAGGTCCAACAGTTTTAAAACATGCCCTGATAACGGCCGGCCGGACAGAGGACTTAGTACCACGACTATAGCTCAGATGACTTATAGTCAGCTGAGCTACTAAAAGGTGAATACAAAAACAAACAGCTTTCCAAATCTTTTTCCAACATGAGATTTCAAAATAGAACAAAAGTGTGACACAAGAACCCTTTATTTAAACCTGATTTAGTGGTCTTTTTCACAGGACCTTTTCCGAAGAATGGAATTAACCCTACCTTCACGGCAATTTCATCATAGTCTGTTCCAGCTTCCTGCACGATGTAGCCGAGCTCAAATATTGGACAGAACTTGTCTTTCTCGTCATCTTTAGAATATCGACAATTTCGGAGATATTCTTTATCATTGTTCTGCTCCAGGATGTTTCTCCTGAAAAACACAATACAGATGAAGGCTTGTCTTAAAACTTTATGTGCAACTGAAACACTCATGTACGTAAAGCCATCTACTCACCTACTTTTCTATAAAATAATTGTGAACTCTGGGTTAAACACTCATGTACTTAAAGCCATCTACTCACCTACTTTTCTATAATAAATGTGAAGTCTGGGTTAAACACTCATGTACTTAAAGCCATCTACTCACCTACTTTTCTATAATAAATGTGAAGTCTGGGTTAAACACTCATGTACTTAAAGCCATCTACTCACCTACTTTTCTATAAAATAATTGTGAACTCTGGGTTACACACTCATGTACTTAAAGCCATCTACTCACCTACTTTTCTAAAATAAATGTGAAGTCTGGGTTAAACACTCATGTACTTAAACACTCGTACTTAAAGCCATCTACTCACCTACTTTTTCTATATAGTAAATGTGAATTCTGGGTTAAACACTCATGTACTTAAAGCCATCTACTCACCTACTTTTCTATAATAAATGTGAACTCTGGGTTAAACACTCATGTACTTAAAGCCATCTACTCACCTACTTTTCTATAATAAAAGTGAAGTCTGGGTTAAACACTCATGTACGTAAAGCCATCTACTCACCTACTTTTCTATAATAAATGTGAAGTCTGGGTTAAAAACTCATGTACTTAAAGCCATATACTCACCTACTTTTTCTATATAATAAATCTAAACTCTGTGTTAAACACTCGTGTACTTAAAGCCATCTACTCACTTACTTTTTTTATATAATAAATGTGAAGTCTGGGTTAAACACTCATGTACGTAAAGCCATCTACTCACCTACTTTGCTATAATAAATGTGAAGTCTGGGTTAAACACTCATGTACTTAAAGCCATCTACTCACTTACTTTTTCTATATAATAAATGTGAACTCTGGGTTAAACACTCATTTACTTAAAGCCATCTACTCACCTACTTTTCTATAATAAATGTGAACTCTAGGTTAAACACTCATGTACTTAAAGCCATCTACTCACCTACTTTTCTATAATAAATGTGAACTCTAGGTTAAACACTCATGTACTTAAAGCCATCTACTCACCTACTTTTTCTATATAATAAATGTGAAGTCTGGGTTAAACACTCATGTACTTAAAGCCATCTACTCACCTACTTTTCTATATAATAAAAGTGAAGTCTGGGTTAAACACTCATGTACTTAAAGCCATCTACTCACCTACTTTTCTATAATAAATGTGAACTCTAGGTTAAACACTCATGTACTTAAAGCCATCTACTCACCTACTTTTCTATAATAAATGTGAACTCTAGGTTAAACACTCATGTACTTAAAGCCATCCACTCACCTACTTTTTCTATATAATAAATGTGAAGTCTGGGTTAAACACTCATGTACTTAAAGCCATCTACTCACCTACTTTTCTATAATAAAAGTGAAGTCTGGGTTAAACACTCATGTACTTAAAGCCATCTACTCACCTACTTTTCTATAATAAATGTGAACTCTAGGTTAAAAACTCATGTACTTAAAGCCATCTACTCACCTACTTTTTCTATATAAAAAATGTGAAGTCTGGGTTAAACACTCATGTACTTAAAGCAATCTACTCACCTACTTTTCTATATAATAAAAGTGAAGTCTGGGTTAAACACTCATGTACTTAAAGCCATCTACTCACCTACTTTTTCTATATAATAAATGTGAAGTCTGGGTTAAACACTCATGTACTTAAAGCCATCTACTCACCTACTTTTCTATATAATAAATGTGAACTCTGGGTTAAACACTCATGTACTTAAAGCCATCTACTCACCTTCTTTTCTATAATAAATGTGAAGTCTGGGTTAAACACTCATGTACTTAAAGCCATCTACTCACCTACTTTTCTATATAATAAATGTAAACTCTGGGTTAAACACTCATGTACTTAAAGCCATCTACTCACCTACTTTTCTATATAATAAATGTAAACTCTGGGTTAAACACTCATGTACTTAAAGCCATCTACTCACCTACTTTTCTATATAATAAATGTGAACTCTGGGTTAAACACTCATGTACTTAGAGCCATCTACTCACCTACTTTTCTATATAATAAATGGAAGCTCTGGGTTAAACACTCATGTACTTAAAGCCATCTACTCACCTACTTTTCTATAAAATAATTGTGAAATCTGAGTTACACACTCGTGTACTTAAAGCCATCTTCTCACCTACTTTTCTAAAATAAATGTGAAGTCTGGGTTAAACACTCGTGTACTTAAACACTCGTACTTAAAGCCATCTACTCACCTACTTTTTCTATATAATAAATGTGAAGTCTGGGTTAAACACTCATGTACTTAAAGCCATCTACTCACCTACTTTTCTATATAATAAATGTAAACTCTGGGTTAAACACTCATGTACTTAAAGCCATCTACTCACCTACTTTTCTATATAATAAATGTAAACTCTGGGTTAAACACTCATGTACTTAAAGCCATCTACTCACCTACTTTTCTATATAATAAATGTGAACTCTGGGTTAAACACTCATGTACTTAAAGCCATCTACTCACCTACTTTTCTATATAATAAATGGAAACTCTGGGTTAAACACTCATGTACTTAAAGCCATCTACTCACCTACTTTTCTATAAAATAATTGTGAAATCTGGGTTACACACTCGTGTACTTAAAGCCATCTTCTCACCTACTTTTCTAAAATAAATGTGAAGTCTGGGTTAAACACTCGTGTACTTAAACACTCGTACTTAAAGCCATCTACTCACCTACTTTTTCTATATAGTAAATGTGAATTCTGGGTTAAACACTCATGTACTTAAAACCATCTACTCACCTACTTTTCTATAATAAATGTGAACTCTGGGTTAAACACTCATGTACTTAAAGCCATCTACTCACCTACTTTTCTATAATAAATGTGAAGTCTGGGTTAAACACTCATGTACGTAAAGCCATCTACTCACCTACTTTTCTATAATAAATGTGAAGTCTGGGTTAAACACTCATGTACTTAAAGCCATATACTCACCTACTTTTTCTATATAATAAATGTAAACTCTGTGTTAAACCCTCGTGTACTTAAAGCCATCTACTCACTTACTTTTTTTATATAATAAATGTGAAGTCTGGGTTAAACACTCATGTACGTAAAGCCATCTACTCACCTACTTTGCTATAATAAATGTGAAGTCTGGGTTAAACACTCATGTACTTAAAGCCATCTACTCACCTACTTTTTCTATATAATAAATGTGAACTCTGGGTTAAACACTCATGTACTTAAAGCCATCTACTCACCTACTTTTCTATATAATAAATGTGAACTCTGGGTTAAACACTCATGTACTTAAAGCCATCTACTCACCTTCTTTTCTATAATAAATGTGAAGTCTGGGTTAAACACTCATGTACTTAAAGCCATCTACTCACCTACTTTTCTATATAATAAATGTGAAGTCTGGGTTAAACACTCATGTACTTAAAGCCATCTACTCACCTACTTTTCTATATAATAAATGTAAACTCTGGGTTAAACACTCATGTACTTAAAGCCATCTACTCACCTACTTTTCTATATAATAAATGTGAACTCTGGGTTAAACACTCATGTACTTAAAGCCATCTACTCACCTACTTTTCTATATAATAAATGTGAAGTCTGGGTTAAACACTCATGTACTTAAAGCCATCTACTCACCTACTTTTCTATATAATAAATGTAAACTCTGGGTTAAACACTCATGTACTTAAAGCCATCTACTCACCTACTTTTCTATATAATAAATGTGAACTCTGGGTTAAACACTCATGTACTTAAAGCCATCTACTCACCTACTTTTCTATATAATAAATGGAAACTCTGGGTTAAACACTCATGTACTTAAAGCCATCTACTCACTTACTTTTCTATATAATAAATGTGAACTCTGGGTTAAACACTCGTGTACTTAAAGCCATCTACTCATCTACTTTTCTATATAATTAATGTAAACTCTGGGTTAAACACTCATGTACTTTAAGCCATCTACTCACCTACTTTTCTATATAATAAATGTAAACTCTGGGTTAAACACTCATGTACTTAAAGCCATCTACTCATGCACCTACTTTTTCTATATAATAAATGTGAACTCTGGGTTAAACACTCGTGTACTTAAAGCCATCTACTCATCTACTTTTCTATATATTTAATGTAAACTCTGGGTTAAACACTCATGTACTTAAAGCCATCTACTCACCTACTTTTCTATATAATAAATGTAAACTCTGGGTTAAACACTCATGTACTTAAAGCCATCTGCTCACCTACTTTTCTATATAATAAATGTGAACTCTGGGTTAAACACTCGTGTACTTAAAGCCATCTACTCATCTACTTTTTTATATAATTAATGTAAACTCTGGGTTAAACACTCATGTACTTTAAGCCATCTACTCACCTACTTTTCTATATAATAAATGTAAACTCTGGGTTAAACACTCATGTACTTAAAGCCATCTACTCATGCACCTACTTTTTCTATATAATAAATGTGAAGTCAGGGTTACTCTGCTTACATATTATTGAACTCTAGGTAATTACTGTTAAGAAAAGTTCTGTGACATATGTATGGGCTTGTTTATTAACAACAAGTGACCCATGGGTCATGAGGCTCAGCCGACCAAGAAGACATTCACAAAAGGAATTTTATCATCTGAATGCCAATCTTTTGTGGGTGGTATCCCCATTCAACTGAAGGATAGCTCAGAGGATATGGATAACAGAGACCTGTTTTCAGGTGTCCCAGTAGATTTATTATGGTCCTCCCAGGATGTCAAATAAGAAGATTCGAAGACAAACAGTTACGATTGGTGCCCTGTTAACAGACAACTGCATTTTTGAAGGTCTCAAAAATAAAGAAAAAATGAGTAAAAATTTAAAAAAAATACAGGTGGTGCCACAAGTCTGCAGGGACCAATCAGACACTCCATGATCAATATGCATGCAAATAAATGATGGTGAATAATGCATTAGCTGTTCAGATACTGGAGCTTTTGTATCAAATTTTTAATTATTCTGGGGGGTAATTCTGAGCCCTGTAGCTCGTAGGATATGGGTAACAGACCTTCTTTCAGGTTTACAAGGAGATTTTCTTGGACCTCCCTGCATATCAACTAAGAAAATTCCAGGTCCAGCGGTTTCGATTTGTGCCTGGTTAACGGGCAGACAGATTGACAGACACCTAAACAGATGACGGACAAAGAGTGATCGCTATAGCTCAGATGACTTTCAGTCAGCTGACCTAAAAATCATGTAACCTAAGTTGGTTGGTTACATATATGCAGGAGTTGAACAGTTGCTACTGGTAGTTGCCAAATGCCCTTTGCAAAACTCTGGTTCCTATGTTTGACAACTGATGTCCTTGTCAATTTTCTTGGGGCTTTTGACCCCAGGGACTTTTTACCAGTGGGTCTTTTGTCCTACACCTGTAATGAAGGCAGGTGATCAGCTATCCACTAGTCTAGACCATAAAGTTAATTTAGAATCACTTAGTCTCATGTCAAACATTTAATGACACCAGCTAGTAGATGGTATATTAGACTTTATCTTGGTGTATGCTTTATCATACAAGATGGTTCTTACTTAGGGCTTCAGTGTCATCCAGTCATCTAAAGGTTCACCAGCCACTTGCTAGCTTTAAGTGAAAGTTTAAAATTTGAAAGCAGCATTCCTTGTATGCCTTCCATATTATTTTAATATCAGTCATGATAAGGACCAATGTCTGGAGATGCTATATTTGAAACCACTGGAATCACTGGTCCGTCTTACTTCTGTGCTAAGGGACATATTATCTAAACTTTTTTTTCACATTATATCGTATTTGTTATTTACAACTTGCAGTGTTTATTATCCTGTGTATAGCTTATAAATAAAACTTTGCGAGCTCCTGTGTTGTTGTGACTTTGTTGCTCAGTGGTTTACAGCATTCTTTAGGTTTGAATATTAGCTAGTATGCAGTTTCCTGTACTCTGTCTGCCCTGTGTGGTTTGATGAGGTCAGAGACAGGTTGCTTTGGCCACAGACTACATTATAACCATATGATGATGATATTACTTGCTATATCCACATACTGTGCTTGGCTTTATAATGGCAAAATTTTCACGTTTTTCACATTATCAGCGTTTCGCAACATCACAATCCAAAAACTGTATACAGGGTATATTAAAACATATATTTTTTTGTCTTGAGCTGGACAAGGATTTTGGATATACAGTTAACATACCAAATATGTTATTATTTATCACAACCATTTTTTTGTCCTAAAACTTTTGACAATTAATGCATGGATGATGTATTAGGATGATGTATTAATATAGACGGGACACCAATGAGGGTATAGTATAGGTATTACTGGTCACCTGTATTTATGGGGCGTCTTATTCAAGACTGTTTCATTTTTGCAAAATTTCTCCTTTGCAAATATCCTGAATTTTAAACCCTCACGAACATAGAACCAACCACAGTAATACTGTGTATTCTTGATATAATCTGTCTACAGGCCTGTTGGTACAGTGAATAATTTGCATATTTATACATTTAATATATATATTATACATGCATATACTAATAAAACATTTTTTAAGAAAATGCACATATTAATTCAGATATATAACAATGTGTCTTTGATTTCGGCAATAAATACAATTTTGGACCATACATTCATATAAATAATGACCTGTGGGACAACATCTGCATGAAAATTCCTTGTTCTTATACTAATAATGCTTATACAGTATTTGTTTGAAAAGCAAGTAACATTAATATCCTACCTCTTTTTATCAAATACGGGAAATTCAATGCTATTTTTGATCAAGACTGTGAAGTTTTTGGAGTCCTTTAAGACAGCCTGGCCTGGTCTGAAACATAAACAATAAATGATTCTTTCTACAGATATTTGCAACATCAATGAGCTGCATATATACAGAGTGAAGAAAATATGGCTGAGGTAAACAACATGCAGCTGTGACAACATTTTTGTGACAATTATAATAACAATAATAATAATAATAATTTATTTTACAAAGCGTAAAATCCATGCTTTACATGCTATTAAAGTTGATACATACAGAAATGATGATATAATGATAACTAAGTATTAGCATCAAAAGTACATTAGACACTTCAATAAATATGAAGAAGAAACTAAAATGGTTAAAATGGCCAGGTTCCATATAGTATCAATGACTAGAGTAATATAACTCAGCAAATAGGTGAGTTTTTAATTTGCTTTTAAATTCTGATAACTTAGAACAGATTCTCAATGTATTAGATAGACTGTTTCAGTGTCTATGGCATGCAAAGCTGAATGCCCTGTTTTGTATCGATGACAATTCTGTAAATGGCACATATCATAAATGTTGGTCATTCAAAAGTAACTGAAGTGACTGGAACACAGTGTCTGAGAAGTTCTTGCAGATATACTGCAGCCATGTTGTCCATGGCTCCAAACACAAGAACAAGAAAAATTTGACAAACACAACATAATCTTCCATTTTAAATATGGGCACATAAAAACAAGTAGTGTATTCCAATGTAGACAAATATATAAAGAAATATATATCTCAAATTCTCTGGAGAATCTGGGAAAAAATGTTTAATTCATAAACATGTAGTATATGTGTTTTTACAGTGGTCCATTAATGTTTGATAGAAATTTCAGAGATATAATATCTACCCCTGAACTGTAAGAAGTTTCACTGATAAAAATATCTGGTAAAGTTCAACAAGGCCTACAGGCCTAATGCGAACCTGTGCAATGAGATTACACCAGGTATAATGCTCAATGCTGGACCATTACTTTTCAAGAACATGTGTAACATGTGTATGAACAATGCAAGTACTAAACACTAAACGGACGCTGTGCAAAAATGGTTGCAGGTGGCACCACCAATTTTGTGTATGATTAAGAGCTCTGTGAGATCTATACACATGCAAAAATTCAGGGGGATATGTCAAATCAGTCCTGAGATATAAGCCTGAATGTCTGCAGTGTATACATAAATGTAGGTGGCGCCACCTGCCAAAAAATCCCGAAAGCTATCCAAGATGTATAAACCTGCAAAATTTTAGGCAGATATGTCAAACCACTGCCGGGATATGACTGATTTTATCCCACGGCAAACAAACAGACGGACGCTGTGCAAAAATGATTGCAGGTGGTGCCACCAGTTTTGCGCATGATCAAGAGCTATGTGAGATCTATAAACATGCAAAATTTTTGCCAAATCAGTCAAATGATTCCTGAGATATGAGCTTGGATGTCTGCAGCATAAATTTGAATGTAGGTGGCACCACCTGTCATAAAATCATGAAAGCTGTCAAGGATGTATAAACCTGCAAAATTTCAGGTGGATAAGTCAAACCACTGCCGAGATATGAGTGTTTTTATCCCAAGGCAGATGAACAGAAGGATGCTGTGCAAAAATGGTGGTAGGTGGCACCACTAATTTTGCATATGATTAAGAGATATGTGAGATCTATACACATGCAAAATTTCAGGGGGATATGTCAAATCAGTCCTGAGATATAAGCCTAAATGACTGCAGCATATACATAAATGTAGGTGGCGCCACCTGCCAAAAAATTCAGAAAGCTATCCAAGATGTATAAACCTGCAAAATTTTAGGCAGATAAGTCAAACCACTACTGAGATATGAGTAATCATAGCCCACGGCAGACAAACAGACGGATGCTGTGCAAAAATGGTGGCAGGTGGCACCACCAATTTTGAGTATGATTAAGAGCTATGTGAGATCTATAAACATGCAAAATTTTTGTCCAATCGGTCAAATGGTTCCTGAGATATGAGCTTGGATGTCTGCAGTATAAATCTGAATGTAGGTGGTGCCACCTGTCTTAAAATCATGAAAGCTGTCAAGGATGTATAAACCTGCAAAATTTCAGGTGGATAAGTCAAATCACTGCCGAGATATGAGTGATTTTATCCCAAGGCAGATGAACAGATGGACGCTGTGCAAAAATGGTTGCAGGTGGCACCACCAGTTTTGCGTATAATAAAGAGCTATGGGAGATCTACACACATGCAAAATTTTGATCTAACTGGTCAAACGGTTCCCGAGATATGAGCTTGGATGTCTGCAGCTTAAATGTGAATGTAGGTGGCGACACCTGTCATAAAATCAAGAAAGCTGTCCAGGATATATACACATGCAAAATTTCAGGTGGATAAGTCCAACCAATGCAGAGATATGAGTGTTTTTGTCCCAATGCAGATGAACAGATAGACGCTGTGCAAAAATGGTTGCAGGTGGCGCCACCATTTTTAGTGTATGTTATATAGCTTTCCAAGGGCTACATTTGTGCAAAATCTTAAGCCTTATCAGTCAAATGCCTTTGAGATATGTGGGTTTATGTGTGGAAACAGACGCAAAAATGGACGCTGGGCAGAGAGGAAAGGTCAGAGGTCAACCAAAAATGAGGTCACAGCAGTTCACATGTGACCGATCATAATTCCAAATTTAAAAAATTCTGCCCAGTGGTTATAGAGGAGTTCTCCAGAAACCTATGCAGCGATGGCGGCAGCGTCAGCGTCCTACTGAAAACATAGTATCCGCAAAACTCTGCTTTGGCAGATACAATGATTGTAGCTGGCACCACCACTCTTATATACAATGAAGAGATATATAAATATGCCCAATGCCAGACTGATATGTCAAACCACTCCTGTGAAATAAGCAGGGACATACACTGTGCAAAAATTATTGTAGGTAGTCTTGTACACTTTAAAGCTACCCAATATGTATAAACATGCCCAATTTTAGGCTGATGTATCAAATTCCTCTGTAGAAATAAGCAGGCGCATACACTGCAAAAGTCAATGTAGGTGGCACCACCTGTCTTGTTAATAAGAATACCATCAAAGACGCATAGACAGGTCAAAATATTAGTCCAATACATCAAACTTCCCCAGAGTTTGATGCACTGGGCTGACAAGGCTTAGGTGAGTAAGGCAGTTGCCCCCGAGTGACCTGTGACAAATTGCTGCCTCAAGCTACTGCACTGAGTGAACTCTTGACCTGCACCTGGCTAGACTGGGTGAACTTTTGACCTGTACCTGGCTGCACTGAGTGAACTCTTGACCTATTGCACAATCTAACAGTTGGCAGTCTGCCAAAGCTATAAATAGATTCAGTCTGAACTTTGGTGCCAAATATGATGCAGTGAGCAGTCTTCCAAAGCTATATATAGAATGCAGCTACTGCACTGAGTTAACTCTTGACCTTTATCTGGCTGCACTTCTTCCAATCCTGGCACTGTGCCAAAACTATTTATAGAGCTGACATCATCTTGGCTACTGGCAAACATCAAGGCACTGGCAATCTGCCAATGGTAAACCAAGTGCTGCCATCTGTACACAAAAGTGGTCCCTACTTGAAATAACTTTGAAATTTATTTTCCCAATACAAAATGCTTTTCAGCTGACTTTTTATAAAAAAGAAATCAGGAATATATGTAAAATTATAATTGATGCATACTGAATGAAAAATTAAAATATAGATATATCTCATTGATGGCCAATTTTTTAATTAAGTTGAGTAGGGATACCAATAATTTATAATCCACGTACAGTTGTCTTTATATAGCCACATAGAGCTGATTATCCATGATTGTAACATTGCCTGGTATGATGAATAACTTAAATCATAAATCTAAATTTTTTAAAAGCTTTTAAAAAAACTTTCTTGTCAATATTAACCAAAGATAACCTGAAATCTAAATGTCTGGTGGTATGATGTAATAGATGCTGATAAACTGGTGCCAGGCTAGATGTAACAGCATAACACAGCTAACATATATGGTAAAATGACTCAATTCAATCTCCTTAATTCAGCCAGAAATCATTCATGTGGAACCATAAATGACAATTATTATTAGAATTATTGTAGGTGTTATTCTTGTAAAATATTTAACAAACTGGCTTCAGTGGCATCAGTCGAACTAGATGTGTCGGAACGACACGAATGCCCCCGCCTTGGGCAAATTAGAAACATTTGTAAAATTTGGAAAATTTTTAAGTTAAGGAGGTGTCGTATGGTCAAAAGTAGGTCAACAAGGGCACAATGCAAACTCGATTTGTAACAGGTCATTATCAAGCAACACACCAAAAATCATGCCAGGATATGCAGGCATTGTGAAAAAAAGTCCATACATGTGCATTTTCCATAAAAATTTCTGTCTTTCTGAAATGTTTAGGAGCCGTAAAACAATCAAAAGTAGGTCAACCGGGATGAAACGCAAACTCGATCTGTAACTGTCATTATCTGCCAACACAAAAAAAATCAGGGTGGTTTCTGCAGGCATTGAGGAAAAAAAGTCAGTACATATGCATTTGTTATGAAAATTTATATTTTTCATGAAACTTTCTATGTTCAGGAGCAGTCAAATGGTCAAAAGTAGGTCAACTGAGACAAAACAAGAACTCGATCTGTAACTGGTCATTATCTGCCTACACACCAAAAATCAGGCCCGTATCTGCAGGCACTGCGAAAAAAAGTTCATACATGTGCACCTTTTTATGAAATTTTCTATGTTAGAGCACTGTCAAACGGTCAAAAATAGGTCAACTGGGACAAAACGTGAACCTGATCTGTAACTGGTCTATATCTGCCCACACACCAAAAATCAGGCCAATATCTGCAGGTATTGTGAAGAAAAGTCTGTACAAGTGTATTTGTCATGAAAATATATATTTTACATGAAATTTTCTCTGTTCAGGAGCCGTAAAACAGTCAAAAGTAGGTCAACCGGGACGAAATGCGAACTCCATCTGTAACTGGTCAATATCTGCCGACACACCAAAAATGAGGCCAATATCTGCAGGCATTGCGAAAAAAAGTCTGTACATGTGGATTTGTCATGAAATTTCATATTTTTCATGAAATTTTTTAAGTTCAGGAGCCGTAAAACGGTCAAAAGTAGGTCAACTGGGACAAAACGCAAACTCTATCTGTAACTGGTCTATATCTGCCCACACACCAAAAATCAGGCCAATATCTGCAGGCGCTGCGAAAAAAGTCCGTACATGTGTATTTGTCATGAAATTTCATATTTTTCATGAAATTTTCTATGTTCAAGAGCCGTTAAACAGTCAAAAGTAGGTCAACCAGGACGAAACGCGAACTCGATCTGTAACTGGTCTATATCTGCCCACACACCAAAAATCAGGCCAATATCTGCAGGCACTGTGAAAAAAAGTCCGTACATGTGTATTTGTCATGAAATTTCATATTTTTCATGAAATTTTCTATGTTTAGGAGCGGTAAAACGGTCAAAAGTAGGTCAACCAGGACGAAACACGAACTCGATCTGTAACTGGTCTATATCTGCCCACACACCAAAAATCAGGCCAATATCTGAAGGCATTGCGAAAAAAAGTCCATACATGTGTATCTGTCATGATTATTTCTATTTTTCATGAAAATTTCTAAGTTTAGGAGCCGTAAAACGGTCAAAAGTAGGTCAACCGGGACGAAATGCAAACTCGATCTGTAACTGGTCTATATCTGCCCACACACCGAAAATCAGGCCAATATCTGCAGGCACTGCAAAAAAAAGACCGTACATGTGTATTTGTCATGAAATTTCATATTTTTCATGAAATTTTCTATGTTCAGGAGCCGTAAAACGGTCAAAAGTAGGTCAACCAGGACGAAACGCGAACTCGATCTGTAACTGGTCTATATCTGCTCACACACCAAAAATCAGGTCAATATCTGCAGGCATTGCGAAAAAAAGTCCGTACATGTGTATCTGTCATGAATATTTCTATTTTTCATGAAATTTTCTAAGTTTAGGAGCCGTAAAACGGTCAAAAATAGGTCAACCGGGACGAAACGCGAACTTGATCTGTAACTGGTCTATATCTGCCCACACACCAAAAATCAGGCCAATATCCACAGGCATTGCGAAAAAAAGCCCGTACAACTGTTTTATTTCGGAAGGACGGAAGGACGGAATGACGGACATGGGTAATACTATATGCCCCGGCCACTTTGTGGCGGGGGCATAAAAAACGTTTTGCAGGTTTATAACTCATATAGGAAGATACAGCAAACTGGCTAAGTTCATCTTCCCGTAACTCAGCCTAAAAGCAGTGAACCAAAACCATTTGAACAAACTTGAATTATCAACATCTTAGGATAATTAATTTGTGAGATTTAAGAATTTGGCCCAGTGGTTTTTGAGAAGAAGATCTTTGTAGCCACTGAGCTAAAATGGGCTGTTATGGCGAATGACTAATTTCAACTTCCCATAACTTAGCCAAAAGTCACTGAAAAGAGACCATTTGAACAAACTTCAGAAAGCACTACCCTAGGATCGTTTCTCTGCGATATTAAACATTTTGGCCATATGGTTTCAGAGGAGAAGTTTTTTGTAGCCCTCAGTGTGATAAAGGCACTGATGACCCCGTACAAAAAAGGCTGATGCAGGTGGCGCCACCAATACCTCAATTTCAGATATGACCTATGTGACCAATATTGGCATAAAATTTGGTGATGATAGCTCCAGCCATTTCTGAGATTTAAATTTTAATATGCATTTTTGCACAGTTATCAAAGTTCAACCTCCTGTAACTCAGCCAAAAATCTCCAAACTGGAACCGTTCGAACAAACTTGAGAAAGATTGTTCCAGGGATCATTTCTGTGAAATATTGGACAATTTGGCTGGACAGTTTCGGAGAAGAAGATTTTAAAAGTTTTTTTCAGCTTTTTCCCCATAAAATCTAAGAAAATGCAGTTAGAAAAAAAATAAACAAAATCCGATATAGTTTTTTTTGGATGACTGAATATTTGCATAAAATTTGGTGATGGCCCCCTTACGAAAATGGAAAGTACTCACATATATGTGCCTTATATGTCCCTTATAAGGGCCTTATATGTCCCTTATAAGGGACATATATTTCCCATATAAATGCTATGTATGTGAGTTATATGTATATTGCAGCTATATGTTTAGGCAGGCATTGTTATTTGTGAGTTATAAGGGAGTTGTATGTTTGTTATATGTCAGTTATAAGGGAGTTGCACATAAGGCCATTCTGTACATTTCATTTATATGTGACTTGTATGGGAGATATAAGGGAGGTGAATGTAAAGGGGTTCTGTATATGTCAGTTATATGTCAGTTATAAGTTTATATACTGTGAGCTTACTGTTCTACAAGATAGAACTTAGAAATTTCTAAGTCCCAGCTCCATTATGGTTTTAAGAAAATGAATTATAATTGAATAATAAATACTGAAGAAGTATGTTAAAATGGGTATCAAAATAACCAGCTTCCTCAGAACTTTATGTATATTAGAAAAATAATACTATAAATTTTTTTTTCATCTGATTTATACATTAAGAGGTGTAAACTATAGTAATCATGCATGCAGTAAAACATCATTACTCAAAACACAATACAAAAAAATAATTTGACTATATTTCACATTGGTTATAATTTAATTGTGCCCTTGATAATTATAAGAAAAAATAATTCTTTTGGAAGGTAGTGTATATACAAGTACTTCAGCATCTAATTGCAATTGATAACAACTTCATAAATACAGAACAAAGGGTATTGATGTAGTGTGCCACTGACCAATTATGGGAATACATAGGCATTAACCTAATATCTTTTGGTTTTAGAAACAGCTCAACACCCACACATTCCAGCTGTAAAATATTGCCATTGAAAATCAACAGCATTGATAAACACATAGGACCTTAAAAAATATGTATCTGCATTCTTTTTGTGACAATAGCCAGCATTCTAATCAGTAAATTTCACAAGTATATGTAACACCCCCCCCCCCCCCCCCCAGCAGACAAGCTTGCAGTACAAGCACTCTCTACAATTGACCTTTGACCTTACTGTACCCTGCCCTGGAATAGTGGTGACGTCACATGAATACTGTACAGGCTGTGCACAACAAAGGCATGCAGAGTCAGTTTACATCTGAATGATAACATCCGGTAACCGTTAAGGGAGTACACACTTTGAAGAGAAGTTCTTTGTCAAGCTGCTCAAGCAGAAGGGGAATGTATAGCTGAAAAATGTCTCATTGGTAAGTAATCTTGCATTATTTAAGTTATTTTTGTATAGTAAACAGTGATTGCATAAAGATGACTTCACCTATCTTGGTTTGCCCTGCAAAAATAGAAATTGTGTGTTTCAAGATAACATTTCCTATTTGGTGGCCCATTTTTACAAAATACCACATTTTTTACAAAAAGCTGGTGCTGTTGCCCCTATATAGTGACAATGTGCATGTTCTATGCACCAACAGGAAGTTAAGAACATATCCTTTTCAGTGGTGCTATTTGCAATAGGGTGTGGAAAAATCAAGAGTCAGCAGCAGGCCCCAAAGTTACATATTGATGTAATTTCTGAATGTCCCCTACCTGTGAAGGGATGATCAGTTAACCTACATAAAGCTTAATCAGCACACAAATGCCATGAGTACTAAATACTACCATTTTATTTGTTTAACCTATGGCTATTGACCATGTTAATATAATTTAGCTGAACTCTGGATCATGAAAAGAAAAAGCTGCTACAAGGTAATGATGTTCCTTTTCCTTTTCCAAATTGACTTGAATTTTTCTGTCTTGCTAGAGTGCCGAAAAGTTATAATATAGTTCAAAATTGTTAATTATACAATGTTCATAAGTTTTTCTTTCAGGCAAAGTAAGCATTAGACACTGTTGATTATTTGCTGAATTTACAGCCACTGTCTCAATTTTGGTGAATGCTTTTTTTATAAAATTGAAGAGAGGTTTGCTGTACTCAACCAAAACATTTCAGCTAATCAAATATTTTTTACTATTGGAGTCTATCACACAAAAGCTCCTAAATTAAGCTTTACTTTGGTAATATGCCCTTTTACATGTCATTTACATATACTGTAAACACCAATTAATTAACAATTTGATACATAACACACTATGTTTCATAACAATCCACAAACCATTCATAATCATATGTATGAATTTAATCTGAATTTGACATCAGAAGGTCAAGAACACTCTTATAAAGGTCATGAGCACTTTAACTTTAATGGGCTTGGTCCTCTGACTTTTTTTTTCATTTGAGGTTTCTTCTGACATATTCACTTTCATTACAAAGAAAAAGTATAATAATTTGGGAATTTGTTTCACTAAGGGTCAGATGATTTCATTAGGTACTATTTTGATTCCCAAAGAAAAATCAAATCTGGTTCAATTTACAGGTAAATCAAAAGTTGATTTTTAGTCCACCTTAAATGATTTCTTTTTATGTGTACATGTAGTATTTCCATTTCACCATAAAAGATCAAGACGTCATTTTAAACATTACTGACCACCAATATATCATTGATGTACTGTTTTAGTAATATTATTGATTTGAGGCCCTTTTTTAGTCCATTTGTCTACTTAAATGTCAAAATAAGCTCCATGTTCTTAATATTTATTTCCAACAACCTTTGTTTCTATGATTTGTAATGTTTTCTTTACTTTTCCTAGAACCAGTATGAAGAAATGGTGCAGAAACTATAAGGAGAGCCTAGATATCTCCAGCCCTTGCGAGAATTGTCTGGTAAGCATATTCAGTTTATCATATAAAGTAACATTTAAATCTTTTAGCAAATGGGAAATGTTATGAATTGTAAGTTTTTTTTATCAAATAGCTGGAACTTACCAAATTGGAAGTGCAAATTTGGTGGTTAACATTTATTGTGCATATGGAATATTAATACAACTGTTTACATGTTAAAATTGTTTCAACTGAGTAACCTACTTTCTGAACCTATGAGCATCTTTAGGCCACAGTATCTGTCCTGTGACAGTATATTTGATAATCTGTAATGTTTGTATATACTCTGTATAACTGGAAATCTCTTCCTGTGTTAGTAATTGAGAAGTCCAACTGTATTTACTTATAATCCTAAATGTTAAACAGGCATATTTTCAGAACATTTAAAACCTCTTTATAGAGAGCAGATGTACTTTCAGTTAAATAAATTCTTTTTCTTTTTTGACTTGTGTGTTGCCTCCAGATAAGGTAAACTATTGTTAATGTTAGGAAAAGCAGTACTATAAGCAGCAATGTCAAAAGATTATCTTTACACTTATTTTATAAAATAATTATTGTGAGCAATAATGACTATATGTGTATACTTAGACTGGTAACATTTGTTTTGCAGGTCAAACAGGAGGGGACAGAAAAGGATTTAGAGTGTGGCAAGGGTGTATATTTCCTTCCAGCCTTCATTCCCTAAGATGACAACACTCTCAAATCTGACTGAACCAGGGAGTTTTAAAAATCTTATGAAAATATTATTTTCAGTTTACAAATGTGTAAATAAACATTTATTTTGGCTATTGTATTTTCTTACTTTTATGTTTCATGTGTTTGCGTCCATATGACTGTATGAAGTTGATGACCCCCAGTGTGACTGCAGGCCAGCATTGATTTCAAGGAATTGCACAGTGCAGAAAGCTCACCACTCACACACAAACCTTAATTTCTATCATCTACCGTAATTCCTTGAGGAATAAAGAAAAGAGTAAACACCTTTTAAAACAGAACATACAACAGACAGTAACTGAGCTATTGACAAACAGCACAGAAGGTGCATACACTGGACTTATATGTGAGTTATATGTCATTTATAAGGGACATATATGGCACTTATAAGTCCCATATATGTCACATATATGGCACTTATAAGGCACATATATGTGAGTTATAAGGCACATATATGGGACATATATGGGAGTTATAAGGGACATATATGGGACATATATGGGAGTTATAGGGGACCTATATGTAGAAGCCTTATAAGTGACATATAAGGCCCATATATGTGACATATAAGGCTCCTACCTAATTTGCATATAAAATCCATATACCAGACATATATGTGACATATATGGGAGTTATAAGGTTGGATATAAGGGACATATATGGCACATATATGTGCCTTATATGTGCCATATAACTTTCACATATATGGCACTTATAAAACTTTTCGGTAAGGGGCTAGCTCCTGCCATTTTTGAGATGGTTATGGTTAATGTACAGACGTCGCACAACGTACGACGCATGAAGCACGACACACGATGCACGACGACGCACCATCGCATAAGCTCACAAGTTCACTAACAAGTAAAGGCACAAAAATTTATGGTTTCCATGTTTGTGTTCATGAGTATGAACTAATTATTGTACCAAAGTGTGTTTATGTTCACCTTTAACACATTACACATTTGCTTTTTATGATGATATTGACCATTTTCTAATTCTAATTTTTATTCAACTCCATTTGATTAAAAGTTAAACCATAATTTAAAGTGTTTTTATTAAAAATTCCAATACAATATTCTTTCTGAATCACCAATGCATCAATTAGACCTGCAGCAAGTACTTCTACAAAGTATTCCGTGTGGAAGCCAAACTCTGGTATAACAACATGGTCCACAAGGGTTAATCAATCTGAAATAAGTCAAGGAAATCACCTTTTCAACCTTTGACACCTTTTGTTTAAACAAAAAACCAACTTAGCAGCCATGAATATACATTAATATCTTTAACTCTCAACTAAAGTGGTGATCGAGTCCCAAGGGGTTTACATCAGTGATGCAGTCCAGTCTACACCATGTGAGTGTAAGTGATTGTCAAGAGTCCAGGACACTCAAGTCTGAGTGCAGGTCAGAATCCAGGACACTTGAGGCTGAGTGCACATCACAGTCCAGGACTTTCTAGTCTGAGTGCACATCAGAGTCCAGGACACTTGAGTCTGAGTGCACATCAGAATCCAGGACACTTGAGTCTGAGTGCACATCAGAGTCCAGGACACTCGAGTCTGAGTGCAGGTCAGAGTCCAGGATACTTGAGTCTGAGTGCACATCAGAGTCCAGGACACTTGAGTCTGAGTGCACATCAGAGTCCAGGACACTTGAGTCTGAGTGCAGGTCAGAGTCCTGGACACTACAGTTTGTGTGCACATCAGAGTCCAGGACACTTGGATATGAGTGCACATCAGAGTCCAGGACACTGGACTCTGAGTCCACATCAGAGTCCAGGACACTTGAATCTGAGTGCACATCAGAGTCCAGGACACTCAAGTCTGAGCACAGGTCAGAGTCCAGGATACTCGAGTCTGAGTGCAGGTCAGAGTCCAGGACACTCGAGTCTGAGTGCAAGTCAGAGTCCAGGACACTTGAGTCTGAGTGCACATCAGAGTCCAGGACACTCGAGTCTGAGTGCAGGTCAGAGTCCAGGACACACGAGTCTGAGTGCAAGTCAAGCGTCCATGAAACTCGAGTCTGAATCCAAGTTTTAGTCCTTATAGTTCAAGTCCAAGTCTACCTTTTTCAAGACGGACTCATTTGGAAAGAGTCCAAGTCCACGCCTGACTCCAGTATAATATTCTGATTAAAAGAAATTCAAAAAGGATATTTGAGATAATCAAGCAAATTTTATGTTTGTTTACAAGTGCACTTTACTTAAACTACTTGTACCCCCTGATGCATAGCTAATATTTGGTATGTATAGTCCTTATTTTTTGTGTTATTCTGTAGGTTGTTCACTCATGTGAACAGGCTTTATATATAATTTTTGACAGAGTTTTCTTTTCTACTGAACTAAAAATGGACTCTGCCTGATATCTCCAGTCCCTACCTTCCAGTTCAATAACAAGTCTGAGTCAAGGACCCTCAAGTCCAAGTCTGAGTAAGAGTCCTTAAAAAGTCCTACATCACTGGTTTACAACACAGCTGTAATAAATGAACCTACACAGGAAGCTCTTCAACTTCTACAGGACAGTAATAACTGAACCTACACAGGAAGCTGGTCCACTTCTACAGGACAGTAATAACTGAATCTACACAGGAAGCTCTTCAACTTCTACAGGACAGTAATAACTGAACCTACACAGGGAGCTGGTCCACTTCTACAGGACAGTAATAACTGAACCTACACAGGAAGCTCTTCAACTTCTACAGGACAGTAATAACTGAACCTACACAGGAAGCTCTTCAACTTCTACAGGACAGTAATAACTGAACCTACACAGGAAGCTCTTCAACTTCTACAGGACAGTAATAACTGAACCTACACAGGGAGCTCTTCAACTTCTACAGGACAGTAATAACTGAACCTACACAGGGAGCTGGTCCACTTCTACAGGACAGTAATAACAGAACCTACACAGGAAGCTCTTCAACTTCTACAGGACAGTAATAACTGAACCTACACAGGGAGCTCTTCAACTTCTACAGGACAGTAATAACTGAACCTACACAGGAAGCTGGTCCACTTCTACAGACCAGTAATAACTGAACCTACACAGGAAGCTCTTCAACTTCTACAGGACAGTAATAACTGAACCTACACAGGAAGCTCTTCAACTTCTACAGGACAGTTATAACTGAACCTACACAGGGAGCTGGTCCACTTCTACAGGACAGTAATAACTGAACCTACACAGGAAGCTCTTCAACTTCTACAGGGCAGTAATAACTGAACCTACACAGGGAGCTGGTCCACTTCTACAGGACAGTAATAACTGAACCTACACAGGGAGCTGGTCCACTTCTACGGGACAGTAATAACTGAACCTACACAGGGAGCTGGTCCACTTCTACAGGACAGTAATAACTGAACCTACACAGAAAGCTCTTCAACTTCTACAGGACAGTAATAACTGAACCTAGACAGGGAGCTGGTCCACTTCTACAGGACAGTAATAACTGAACCTACACAGGAAGCTCTTCAACTTCTACAGGACAGTAATAACTGAACCTACACAGGAAGCTCTTCAACTTCTACAGGACAGTAATAACTGAACCTACACAGGGAGCTGGTCCACTTCTACGGGACAGTAATAACTGAACCTACACAGGGAGCTGGTCCACTTCTACAGGACAGTAATAACTGAACCTACACAGGAAGCTCTGCAACTTCTACAGGACAGTAATAACTGAACCTACACAGGGAGCTGGTCCACTTCTACAGGACAGTAATAACTGAACCTACACAGGGAGCTCTTCAACTTCTACGGGACAGTAATAACTGAACCTACACAGGGAGCTGGTCCACTTCTACAAGGACAGTAATAACTGAACCTACACAGGGAGCTGGTCCTCTTCTACAGGACAGTAATAACTGAACCTACACAGGGAGGGAGCTGGTCCACTTCTACAGGACAGTAATAACTGAACCTACACAGGGAGCGGGTCCACTTCTACAGGACAGTAATAACTGAACCTACACAGGAAGCTGGTACACTTCTACGGGACAGTAATAACTGAAGCTACACAGGGAGCTGGTCCACTTCTACAAGGACAGTAATAACTGAACCTACACAGGGAGCTGGTCCACTTCTACAGGACAGTAATAACTGAACCAAAACAGGAAGCTGGTCCACTTCTACGGGACAGTAATAACTGAACCTACACAGGGAGCTGGTCCACTTTTACGGGGAAGTAATAACTGAACCTAAACAGGAAGCTCTTCAACTTCTACAGGACAGTAATAACTGAACCTACACAGGAAGCTGGTCCACTTCTACGGGACAGTAATAACTGAACCTACACAGGGAGCTGGTCCACTTCTACAGGACAGTAATAACTGAACCAACACAGGAAGCTCTTACACTTCTACAGGACAGTAATAACTGAACCTACACAGGGAGCTGGTCCACTTCTACAGGACAGTAATAACTGAACCTACACAGGAAGCTCTTCAACTTCTACAGGACAGTAATAACTGAACCTACACAGGGAGCTATTAAACTTCTACAGGACAGTAATAACTGAACCTACACAGGAAGCTCTTAAACTTCTACAGGAGAGTAATAAATGAACCTACACAGGAAGCTCTTAAACTTCTACAGGACAGTAATAAATGAACCTACACAGGGAGCTGGTCGACTTCTACAGGACAGTAATAACTGAACCTACACAGGAAGTTCTTTAATCTACAGGACAGTAATAACTGAACCTACACAGGAAGCTCTTGAACTTCTACAGGACAGTAATAACTGAACCTACACAGGAAGCTCTTAAACTTCTACAGGACAGTAATAACTGAACCTACACAGGAAGCTCTTCAACTTCTAACAGGAGAGTATTAACTGAACCTACACAGGAAGCTCTTCAACTTCTAACAGGACAGTAATAACTGAACCTACACATAAAGCTCTTTAACTTCTAACAGGACAGTAATAACTGAACCTACACAGGAAGCTGTTCAACTTCTAACAGGACAGTAATAACTGAACCTACACAGGAAGCTCTTAAACTTCTAACAGGACAGTAATAACTGAACCTACACAGGGAGCTGGTCCACTTCTACGGGACAGTAATAACTGAACCTACACAGGAAGCTCTTCAACTTCTAACAGGACAGTAATAACTGCACCTACACAGGAAGCTCTTCAACTTCTAACAGGACAGTAATAACTGAACCTACACAGGAAGCTCTTCAACTTCTAACAGGACAGTAATAACTGAACCTACACAGGGAGCTGGTCCACTTCTAAAGGACAGTAATAACTGAACCTACACAGGGAGCTGGTCCACTTCTACAAGGACAGTAATAAATGAACCTACACAGGAAGCTGGTCCACTTCTACGGGACAGTAATAACTGAACCTACACAGGGAGATGGTCCACTTCTATGGGACAGTAATAACTGAACCTACACAGGGAGCTTGTCCACTTCTACAGGACAGTAATAACTGAACCTACACAGGGTGCTGGTCCACTTCTACAGGACAGTAATAACTGAACGTTCACAGGGAGCTGGTCCACTTCTACGGGACAGTAATAACTGAACCTAGACAAGGAGCTGGTCCACTTCTACAGGACAGTAATAACTGAACCTACACAGGGAGCTCTTCAACTTCTACAGGACAGTAATAACTGAACCTACACAGGAAGCTCTTCAACTTCTACAGGACAGTAATAACTGAACCTACACAGGGAGCTCTTCAACTTCTACAGGACAGTAATAACTGAACCTACACAGGAAGCACTTCAACTTCTACAGGACAGTAATAAATGAACCTACACAGGAAGCTCTTCAACTTCTACAGGACAGTAATAACTGAATCTACACAGGGAGCTGGTCCACTTCTACAGGACAGTAATAACTGAACCTACACAGGGAGCTCTTCAACTTCTACGGGACAGTAATAACTGAACCTACACAGGGATCTGGTCCACTTCTACAGGACAGTAATAACTGAACCTACACAGGGAGCTGGTCCACTTCTACAGGACAGTAATAACTAAACCTACACAGGGAGCTGGTGCACTTCTACAGGACAGTAATAACTGAACCTACACAGGGAGCTCTTCAACTTCTACAGGACAGTAATAACTGAACCTAAACAGGAAGCTCTTCAACTTCTACAGGACAGTAATAACTGAACCTACACAGGGAGCTGGTCCACTTCTACAGCACAGTAATAACTGAACTTACACAGGAAGCTCTTAAACTTCTACAGGACAGTAATAACTGAACCTACACAGAAAGCTGGTCCACTTCTACAGGACAGTAATAACTGAACCTACACAGGAAGCTCTTCAACTTCTACAGGACAGTAATAACTGAACCTACACAGGAAGCTGGTCCACTTCTACAGGACAGTAATAACTGAACCTACACAGGGAGCTGGTCCACTTCTACAGGACAGTAATAACTGAACCT
This sequence comes from Sipunculus nudus, assembly GCA_026874595.1. NCBI lineage: Eukaryota > Metazoa > Annelida > Sipuncula > Golfingiida > Sipunculidae > Sipunculus > Sipunculus nudus. The sequence goes on along the minus strand of CM049312.1, from coordinate 83,125,449 downwards.
ACACAGGGAGCTGGTCCACTTCTACAGGACAGTAATAACTGAACCTACACAGGGAGCTGGTCCACTTCTACAAGACAGTAATAACTGAACCTACACAGGGAACTGGTCCACTTCTACAGGACAGTAATAACTGAACCTACACAGGGAGCTGGTCCACTTCTACAGGACAGTAATAACTGAACCTACACAGGGAGCTGGTCCACTTCAACAACGACAGTAATAACTGAACCTACACAGGGAGCTGGTCCACTTCTACAAGGACAGTAATAACTGAACCTACAAAGGGAGCTGGTCCACTTCTACAGGACAGTAATAACTGAACCTACACAGGAAGCACTTCAACTTCTACAGGACAGTAATAAATGAACCTACACAGGAAGCTCTTCAACTTCTACAGGACAGTAATAACTGAATCTACACAGGGAGCTGGTCCACTTCTACAGGACAGTAATAACTGAACCTTCACAGGGAGCTCTTCAACTTCTAGGGGACAGTAATAACTGAACCTACACAGGGAGCTGGTCCACTTCTACAGGACAGTAATAACTGAACCTACACAGGGAGCTGGTCCACTTCTACAGGACAGTAATAACTAAACCTACACAGGGAGCTGGTGCACTTCTACAGGACAGTAATAACTGAACCTACACAGGGAGCTCTTCAACTTCTACAGGACAGTAATAACTGAACCTAAACAGGAAGCTCTTCAACTTCTACAGAACAGTAATAACTGAACCTACACAGGGAGCTGGTCCACTTCTACAGCACAGTAATAACTGAACTTACACAGGAAGCTCTTAAACTTCTACAGGACAGTAATAACTGAACCTACACAGAAAGCTGGTCCACTTCTACAGGACAGTAATAACTGAACCTACACAGGAAGCTCTTCAACTTCTACAGGACAGTAATAACTGAACCTACACAGGAAGCTGGTCCACTTCTACAGGACAGTAATAACTGAACCTACACAGGGAGCTGGTCCACTTCTACAGGACAGTAATAACTGAACCTACACAGGGAGCTGGTCCACTTCTACAGGACAGTAATAACTGAACCTACACAGGGAGCTGGTCCACTTCTACAAGACAGTAATAACTGAACCTACACAGGGAACTGGTCCACTTCTACAGGACAGTAATAACTGAACCTACACAGGGAGCTGGTCCACTTCTACAGGACAGTAATAACTGATCCTACACAGGGAGCTGGTCCACTTCAACAACGACAGTAATAACTGAACCTACACAGGGAGCTGGTCCACTTCTACAAGGACAGTAATAACTGAACCTAAAAAGGGAGCTGGTCCACTTCTACAGGACAGTAATAACTGAACCTACACAGGGAGCTGGTCCACTTCTACAGGAAATTAATAATTGAACCTACACAGGGAGCTGGTCCACTTCTACAGGACAGTAATAACTGAACCTACACAGGGAGCTGGTCCACTTCTACAAGGACAGTAATAACTGAACCTACACAGGGAGCTGGTCCACTTCTACAGGACAATAATAACTGAACCTACACAGGGAGCTGGTCCACTTCTACAAGGACAGTAATAACTGAACCTACACAGGGAGCTGGTCCACTTCTACAAGGACAGTTATAACTGAACCTACAAAGGGAGCTGGTCCACTTCTACAGGACAGTAATAACTGAACCTACACAGGGAGCTGGTCCACTTCTACAGGACAGTAATAATTGAACCTACACAGGGAGCTGGTCCACTTCTACAGGACAGTAATAACTGAACCTACACAGGGAGCTGGTCCACTTCTACAAGGACAGTAATAACTGAACCTACACAGGGAGCTGGTCCACTTCTACAGGACAGTAATAACTGAACATACACAGGGAGCTGGTCCACTTCTACAGGACAGTAATAACTGAACCTACACAGGGAGCTGGTCCACTTCTACAGGACAGTAATAACTGAACCTACACAGGGAGCTGGTCCACTTCTACAGGACAGTAATAACTGAACCTACACAGGGAGCTGGTCCACTTCTACAGGACAGTAATAACTGAACCTACACAGGGAGCTGGTCCACTTCTACAGGACAGTAATAACTGAACCTACACAGGGAGCTGGTCCACTTCTACAGGACAGTAATAACTAAACCTACACAGGGAGCTGGTGCACTTCTACAGGACAGTCATAACTGAACCTACACAGGAAGCTCTTCAACTTCTACAGGACAGTAATAACTGAACCTACACAGGAAGCTGGTCCACTTCTACAGGACAGTAATAACTGAACCTACACAGGGAGCTGGTCCACTTCTACAGGACAGTAATAACTGAACCTACACAGGGAGCTGGTCCACTTCTACAGGACAGTAATAACTGAACCTACACAGGGAGCTGGTCCACTTCTACAAGACAGTAATAACTGAACCTACACAGGGAACTGGTCCACTTCTACAGGACAGTAATAACTGAACCTACACAGGGAGCTGGTCCACTTCTACAGGACAGTAATAACTGAACCTACACAGGGAGCTGGTCCACTTCAACAACGACAGTAATAACTGAACCTACACAGGGAGCTGGTCCACTTCTACAAGGACAGTAATAACTGAACCTACAAAGGGAGCTGGTCCACTTCTACAGGACAGTAATAACTGAACCTACACAGGGAGCTGGTCCACTTCTACAGGAAATTAATAATTGAACCTACACAGGGAGCTGGTCCACTTCTACAGGACAGTAATAACTGAACCTACACAGGGAGCTGGTCCACTTCTACAAGGACAGTAATAACTGAACCTACACAGGGAGCTGGTCCACTTCTACAGGACAATAATAACTGAACCTACACAGGGAGCTGGTCCACTTCTACAAGGACAGTAATAACTGAACCTACACAGGGAGCTGGTCCACTTCTACAAGGACAGTTATAACTGAACCTACAAAGGGAGCTGGTCCACTTCTACAGGACAGTAATAACTGAACCTACACAGGGAGCTGGTCCACTTCTACAGGACAGTAATAATTGAACCTACATAGGGAGCTGGTCCACTTCTACAGGACAGTAATAACTGAACCTACACAGGGAGCTGGTCCACTTCTACAAGGACAGTAATAACTGAACCTACACAGGGAGCTGGTCCACTTCTACAGGACAGTAATAACTGAACCTACACAGGGAGCTGGTCCACTTCTACAGGACAGTAATAACTGAACCTACACAGGGAGCTGGTCCACTTCTACAGGACAGTAATAACTGAACCTACACAGAGAGCTGGTCCACTTCTACAGGACAGTAATAACTGAACCTACACAGGGAGCTGGTCCACTTCTACAAGGACAGTAATAACTGAACCTACACAGGGAGCTGGTCCACTTCTACAGGACAGTAATAACTGAACCTACACAGGGAGCTGGTCCACTTCTACAGGACAGTAATAACTGAACCTACACAGGGAGCTGGTCCACTTCTACAGGACAGTAATAACTGAACCTACACAGGGAGCTGGTCCACTTCTACAAGGACAGTAATAACTGAACCTACACAGGGAGCTGGTCCACTTCTACAGGACAGTAATAACTGAACCTACACAGGGAGCTGGTCCACTTCTACAGGACAGTAATAACTGAACCTACACAGGGAGCTGGTCAACTTCTACAAGGACAGTAATAACTGAACCTACACAGGGAGCTGGTCCACTTCTACAAGGACAGTAATAACTGAACCTACACAGGGAGCTGGTCCTCTTCTACAGGACAGTAATAACTGAACCTACACAGGGAGCTGGTCCACTTCTACGGGGCAGTAATAACTGAACCTAAACAGGAAGCTCTTCAACTTCTACAGGACAGTAATAACTGAACCTACACAGGAAGCTGGTCCACTTCTACGGGACAGTAATAACTGAACCTACACAGGGAGCTGGTCCACTTCTACTGGACAGTAATAACTGAACCAACACAGGGAGCTGGTCCACTTCTACAGGACAGTAATGACTGAACCTACACAGGAAGCTGGTCCACTTCTACGGGACAGTAATAACTGAACCTACACAGGGAGCTGGTCCACTTCTACAAGGACAGTAATAACTGAACCTACACAGGGAGCTGGTCCACTTCTACAGGACAGTAATAACTGAACCTACACAGGAAGCTGGTCCACTTCTACGGGACAGTAATAACTGAACCTACACAGGGAGCTGGTCCACTTCTACGGGGCAGTAATAACTGAACCTAAACAGGAAGCTCTTCAACTTCTACAGGACAGTAATAACTGAACCTACACAGGAAGCTGGTCCACTTCTACGGGACAGTAATAACTGAACATACACAGGGAGCTGGTCCACTTCTACAGGACAGTAATAACTGAACCAACACAGGAAGCTCTTACACTTCTACAGGACAGTAATAACTGAACCTACACAAGGAGCTGGTCCACTTCTACAGGACAGTAATAACTGAACCTACACAGGAAGCTCTTCAACTTCTACAGGACAGTAATAACTGAACCTACACAGGGAGCTATTAAACTTCTACAGGACAGTAATAACTGAACCTACACAGGAAGCTCTTAAACTTCTACAGGACAGTAATAAATGAACCTACACAGGAAGCTCTTAAACTTCTACAGGACAGTAATAAATGAACCTACACAGGGAGCTGGTCCACTTCTACAGGACAGTAATAACTGAACCTACACAGGAAGCTCTTTAATCTACAGGACAGTAATAACTGAACCTACACAGGAAGCTCTTCAACTTCTACAGGACAGTAATAACTGAACCTACACAGGAAGCTCTTCAACTTCTACAGGACAGTAATGAATGAACCTACACAGGGAGCTGGTCCACTTCTACAGGACAGTATTAACTGAACCTACACAGGGAGCTCTTCAACTTCTACAGGACAGTAAAAACTGAACCTACACAGGAAGCTCTTAAACTTCTACAGGACAGTAATAACTGAACCTACACAGGGAGCTGGTCCACTTCTATAGGACAGTAATAACTGAACCTACATAGGGAGCTGGTCCACTTCTACAAGGACAGTAATAACTGAACCTACACAGGAAGCTCTTCAACTTCTACAGGACAGTAATAACTGAACCTACACAGGGAGCTGGTCCACTTCTACAAGGACAGTTATAACTGAACCTACACAGGAAGCTCTTCAACTTCTACAGGACAGTAATAACTGAACCTTCACAGGGAGCTGGTCCACTTCTACGGGACAGTAATAACTGAACCTAGACAGGGAGCTGGTCCACTTCTACAGGACAGTAATAACTGAACCTACACAGGGAGCTGGTCCACTTCTACAGGACAGTAATAACTGAACCTACACAGGGAGCTGGTCCACTTCTACAAGGACAGTAATAACTGAACCTACACAGGAAGCTCTTCAACTTCTACAGGACAGTAATAACTGAACCTACACAGGGAGCTGGTCCACTTCTACAAGGACAGTTATAACTGAACCTACACAGGAAGCTCTTCAACTTCTACAGGACAGTAATAACTGAACCTTCACAGGGAGCTGGTCCACTTCTACGGAACAGTAATAACTGAACCTAGACAGGGAGCTGGTCCACTTCTACAGGACAGTAATAACTGAACCTACACAGGGAGCATGTCCACTTCTACAGGACAGTAATAACTGAACCTACACAGGGAGCTGGTCCACTTCTACAAGGACAGTAATAACTGAACCTACACAGGAAGCTCTTCAACTTCTACAGGACAGTAATAACTGAACCTTCACAGGGAGCTGGTCCACTTCTATGGGACAGTAATAAATGAACCTAGACAGGGCGCTGGTCCACTTCTACAGGACAGTAATAACTGAACCTACACAGGGAGCTGGTCCACTTCTACAGGACAGTAATAACTGAACCTACACAGGGAGCTGGTCCACTTCTACAAGGACAGTAATAACTGAACCTACACAGGAAGCTATTCAACTTCTACAGGACAGTAATAACTGAACCTTCACAGGGAGCTGGTCCACTTCTACGGGACAGTAATAACTGAACCTAGACAGGGAGCTGGTCCACTTCTACAGGACAGTTATAACTGAACCTACACAGGGAGCTGGTCCACTTCTACAGGACAGTTATAACTGAACCTTCACAGGGAGCTGGTCCACTTCTAAGGGACAGTAATAACTGAACCTAGACAGGGCGCTGGTCCACTTCTACAGGACAGTAATAACAGAACCTACACAGGGAGCTCTTCAACTTCTACAGGACAGTAATAACTGAACCTACACAGGAAGCTCTTCAACTTCTACAGGACAGTAATAACTGAACCTGCACAGGGAACTGGTCCACTTCTACAGGACAGTAATAACTGAACCTACACAGGGAGATGGTTCACTTCTAAGGGACAGTAATAACTGAACCTACACAGGGAGCTGGTCCACTTCTACAGGACAGTAATAACTGAACCTACAAAGGGAGCTGGTCCACTTCTACAGGACAGTAATAACTGAACCTACACAGGGAGCTGGTCCACTTCTACAGGACAGTAATAACTGAACCTACACAGGGAGCTGGTCCACTTCTACAGGACAGTAATAACTGAACCTACACAGGGAGCTGGTCAACTTCTACAGGACAGAAATAACTGAACCTACACAGGGAGCTGGTCCACTTCTACAGGACAGTAATAACTGAACCTACACAGGAAGCTCTTCAACTTCTAACAGGAGAGTAATAACTGAACCTACACAGGAAGCTCTTCAACTTCTAACAGGACAGTAATAACTGAACCTACACATAAAGCTCTTTAACTTCTAACAGGACAGTAATAACTGAACCTACACAGGAAGCTCTTCAACTTCTAACAGGACAGTAATAACTGAACCTACACAGGGAGCTGGTCCACTTCTACGGGACAGTAATAACTGAACCTACACAGGAAGCTCTTCAACTTCTAACAGGACAGTAATAACTGAACCTACACAGGAAGCTCTTCAACTTCTAACAGGACAGTAATAACTGAACCTACACAGGAAGCTCTTCAACTTCTAACAGGACAGTAATAACTGAACCTACACAGGGAGCTGGTCCATTTCTACAGGACAGTAATAACTGAACCTACACAGGGAGCTGGTCCACTTCTACAGGACAGTAATAACTGAACCTACACAGGGAGCTGGTCCACTTCTACAGGACAGTAATAACTGAACCTACACAGGGAGCTGGTCCACTTCTACAGGAGAGTAATAACTAAACCTACACAGGGAGCTGGTGCACTTCTACAGGACAGTCATAACTGAACCTACACAGGAAGCTCTTCAACTTCTACAGGACAGTAATAACTGAACCTACACAGGAAGCTGTTCAACTTCTAACAGGACAGTAATAACTGAACCTACACAGGAAGCTCTTAAACTTCTAACAGGACAGTAATAACTGAACCTACACAGGGAGCTGGTCCACTTCTACGGGACAGTAATAACTGAACCTACACAGGAAGCTCTTCAACTTCTAACAGGACAGTAATAACTGCACCTACACAGGAAGCTCTTCAACTTCTAACAGGACAGTAATAACTGAACCTACACAGGAAGCTCTTCAACTTCTAACAGGACAGTAATAACTGAACCTACACAGGGAGCTGGTCCACTTCTAAAGGACAGTAATAACTGAACCTACACAGGGAGCTGGTCCACTTCTACAAGGACAGTAATAAATGAACCTACACAGGAAGCTGGTCCACTTCTACGGGACAGTAATAACTGAACCTACACAGGGAGATGGTCCACTTCTATGGGACAGTAATAACTGAACCTACACAGGGAGCTTGTCCACTTCTACAGGACAGTAATAACTGAACCTACACAGGGTGCTGGTCCACTTCTACAGGACAGTAATAACTGAACGTTCACAGGGAGCTGGTCCACTTCTACGGGACAGTAATAACTGAACCTAGACAAGGAGCTGGTCCACTTCTACAGGACAGTAATAACTGAACCTACACAGGGAGCTCTTCAACTTCTACAGGACAGTAATAACTGAACCTACACAGGAAGCTCTTCAACTTCTACAGGACAGTAATAACTGAACCTACACAGGGAGCTCTTCAACTTCTACAGGACAGTAATAACTGAACCTACACAGGAAGCACTTCAACTTCTACAGGACAGTAATAAATGAACCTACACAGGAAGCTCTTCAACTTCTACAGGACAGTAATAACTGAATCTACACAGGGAGCTGGTCCACTTCTACAGGACAGTAATAACTGAACCTACACAGGGAGCTCTTCAACTTCTACGGGACAGTAATAACTGAACCTACACAGGGATCTGGTCCACTTCTACAGGACAGTAATAACTGAACCTACACAGGGAGCTGGTCCACTTCTACAGGACAGTAATAACTAAACCTACACAGGGAGCTGGTGCACTTCTACAGGACAGTAATAACTGAACCTACACAGGGAGCTCTTCAACTTCTACAGGACAGTAATAACTGAACCTAAACAGGAAGCTCTTCAACTTCTACAGGACAGTAATAACTGAACCTACACAGGGAGCTGGTCCACTTCTACAGCACAGTAATAACTGAACTTACACAGGAAGCTCTTAAACTTCTACAGGACAGTAATAACTGAACCTACACAGAAAGCTGGTCCACTTCTACAGGACAGTAATAACTGAACCTACACAGGAAGCTCTTCAACTTCTACAGGACAGTAATAACTGAACCTACACAGGAAGCTGGTCCACTTCTACAGGACAGTAATAACTGAACCTACACAGGGAGCTGGTCCACTTCTACAGGACAGTAATAACTGAACCTACACAGGGAGCTGGTCCACTTCTACAGGACAGTAATAACTGAACCTACACAGGGAGCTGGTCCACTTCTACAAGACAGTAATAACTGAACCTACACAGGGAACTGGTCCACTTCTACAGGACAGTAATAACTGAACCTACACAGGGAGCTGGTCCACTTCTACAGGACAGTAATAACTGAACCTACACAGGGAGCTGGTCCACTTCAACAACGACAGTAATAACTGAACCTACACAGGGAGCTGGTCCACTTCTACAAGGACAGTAATAACTGAACCTACAAAGGGAGCTGGTCCACTTCTACAGGACAGTAATAACTGAACCTACACAGGAAGCACTTCAACTTCTACAGGACAGTAATAAATGAACCTACACAGGAAGCTCTTCAACTTCTACAGGACAGTAATAACTGAATCTACACAGGGAGCTGGTCCACTTCTACAGGACAGTAATAACTGAACCTTCACAGGGAGCTCTTCAACTTCTAGGGGACAGTAATAACTGAACCTACACAGGGAGCTGGTCCACTTCTACAGGACAGTAATAACTGAACCTACACAGGGAGCTGGTCCACTTCTACAGGACAGTAATAACTAAACCTACACAGGGAGCTGGTGCACTTCTACAGGACAGTAATAACTGAACCTACACAGGGAGCTCTTCAACTTCTACAGGACAGTAATAACTGAACCTAAACAGGAAGCTCTTCAACTTCTACAGAACAGTAATAACTGAACCTACACAGGGAGCTGGTCCACTTCTACAGCACAGTAATAACTGAACTTACACAGGAAGCTCTTAAACTTCTACAGGACAGTAATAACTGAACCTACACAGAAAGCTGGTCCACTTCTACAGGACAGTAATAACTGAACCTACACAGGAAGCTCTTCAACTTCTACAGGACAGTAATAACTGAACCTACACAGGAAGCTGGTCCACTTCTACAGGACAGTAATAACTGAACCTACACAGGGAGCTGGTCCACTTCTACAGGACAGTAATAACTGAACCTACACAGGGAGCTGGTCCACTTCTACAGGACAGTAATAACTGAACCTACACAGGGAGCTGGTCCACTTCTACAAGACAGTAATAACTGAACCTACACAGGGAACTGGTCCACTTCTACAGGACAGTAATAACTGAACCTACACAGGGAGCTGGTCCACTTCTACAGGACAGTAATAACTGATCCTACACAGGGAGCTGGTCCACTTCAACAACGACAGTAATAACTGAACCTACACAGGGAGCTGGTCCACTTCTACAAGGACAGTTATAACTGAACCTACAAAGGGAGCTGGTCCACTTCTACAGGACAGTAATAACTGAACCTACACAGGGAGCTGGTCCACTTCTACAGGACAGTAATAATTGAACCTACACAGGGAGCTGGTCCACTTCTACAGGACAGTAATAACTGAACCTACACAGGGAGCTGGTCCACTTCTACAAGGACAGTAATAACTGAACCTACACAGGGAGCTGGTCCACTTCTACAGGACAGTAATAACTGAACATACACAGGGAGCTGGTCCACTTCTACAGGACAGTAATAACTGAACCTACACAGGGAGCTGGTCCACTTCTACAGGACAGTAATAACTGAACCTACACAGGGAGCTGGTCCACTTCTACAGGACAGTAATAACTGAACCTACACAGGGAGCTGGTCCACTTCTACAGGACAGTAATAACTGAACCTACACAGGGAGCTGGTCCACTTCTACAAGGACAGTAATAACTGAACCTACACAGGGAGCTGGTCCACTTCTACAGGACAGTAATAACTGAACCTACACAGGGAGCTGGTCCACTTCTACAGGACAGTAATAACTGAACCTACACAGGGAGCTGGTCCACTTCTACAGGACAGTAATAACTGAACCTACACAGAGAGCTGGTCCACTTCTACAGGACAGTAATAACTGAACCTACACAGGGAGCTGGTCCACTTCTACAAGGACAGTAATAACTGAACCTACACAGGGAGCTGGTCCACTTCTACAGGACAGTAATAACTGAACCTACACAGGGAGCTGGTCCACTTCTACAGGACAGTAATAACTGAACCTACACAGGGAGCTGGTCCACTTCTACAGGACAGTAATAACTGAACCTACACAGGGAGCTGGTCCACTTCTACAAGGACAGTAATAACTGAACCTACACAGGGAGCTGGTCCACTTCTACAGGACAGTAATAACTGAACCTACACAGGGAGCTGGTCCACTTCTACAGGACAGTAATAACTGAACCTACACAGGGAGCTGGTCCACTTCTACAAGGACAGTAATAACTGAACCTACACAGGGAGCTGGTCCACTTCTACAAGGACAGTAATAACTGAACCTACACAGGGAGCTGGTCCTCTTCTACAGGACAGTAATAACTGAACCTACACAGGGAGCTGGTCCACTTCTACGGGGCAGTAATAACTGAACCTAAACAGGAAGCTCTTCAACTTCTACAGGACAGTAATAACTGAACCTACACAGGAAGCTGGTCCACTTTTACGGGACAGTAATAACTGAACCTACACAGGGAGCTGGTCCACTTCTACTGGACAGTAATAACTGAACCAACACAGGGAGCTGGTCCACTTCTACAGGACAGTAATGACTGAACCTACACAGGAAGCTGGTCCACTTCTACGGGACAGTAATAACTGAACCTACACAGGGAGCTGGTCCACTTCTACAAGGACAGTAATAACTGAACCTACACAGGGAGCTGGTCCACTTCTACAGGACAGTAATAACTGAACCTACACAGGAAGCTGGTCCACTTCTACGGGACAGTAATAACTGAACCTACACAGGGAGCTGGTCCACTTCTACGGGGCAGTAATAACTGAACCTAAACAGGAAGCTCTTCAACTTCTACAGGACAGTAATAACTGAACCTACACAGGAAGCTGGTCCACTTCTACGGGACAGTAATAACTGAACATACACAGGGAGCTGGTCCACTTCTACAGGACAGTAATAACTGAACCAACACAGGAAGCTCTTACACTTCTACAGGACAGTAATAACTGAACCTACACAAGGAGCTGGTCCACTTCTACAGGACAGTAATAACTGAACCTACACAGGAAGCTCTTCAACTTCTACAGGACAGTAATAACTGAACCTACACAGGGAGCTATTAAACTTCTACAGGACAGTAATAACTGAACCTACACAGGAAGCTCTTAAACTTCTACAGGACAGTAATAAATGAACCTACACAGGAAGCTCTTAAACTTCTACAGGACAGTAATAAATGAACCTACACAGGGAGCTGGTCCACTTCTACAGGACAGTAATAACTGAACCTACACAGGAAGCTCTTTAATCTACAGGACAGTAATAACTGAACCTACACAGGAAGCTCTTCAACTTCTACAGGACAGTAATAACTGAACCTACACAGGAAGCTCTTCAACTTCTACAGGACAGTAATGAATGAACCTACACAGGGAGCTGGTCCACTTCTACAGGACAGTATTAACTGAACCTACACAGGGAGCTCTTCAACTTCTACAGGAAAGTAAAAACTGAACCTACACAGGAAGCTCTTAAACTTCTACAGGACAGTAATAACTGAACCTACACAGGGAGCTGGTCCACTTCTATAGGACAGTAATAACTGAACCTACATAGGGAGCTGGTCCACTTCTACAAGGACAGTAATAACTGAACCTACACAGGAAGCTCTTCAACTTCTACAGGACAGTAATAACTGAACCTACACAGGGAGCTGGTCCACTTCTACAAGGACAGTTATAACTGAACCTACACAGGAAGCTCTTCAACTTCTACAGGACAGTAATAACTGAACCTTCACAGGGAGCTGGTCCACTTCTACGGGACAGTAATAACTGAACCTAGACAGGGAGCTGGTCCACTTCTACAGGACAGTAATAACTGAACCTACACAGGGAGCTGGTCCACTTCTACAGGACAGTAATAACTGAACCTACACAGGGAGCTGGTCCACTTCTACAAGGACAGTAATAACTGAACCTACACAGGAAGCTCTTCAACTTCTACAGGACAGTAATAACTGAACCTACACAGGGAGCTGGTCCACTTCTACAAGGACAGTTATAACTGAACCTACACAGGAAGCTCTTCAACTTCTACAGGACAGTAATAACTGAACCTTCACAGGGAGCTGGTCCACTTCTACGGAACAGTAATAACTGAACCTAGACAGGGAGCTGGTCCACTTCTACAGGACAGTAATAACTGAACCTACACAGGGAGCATGTCCACTTCTACAGGACAGTAATAACTGAACCTACACAGGGAGCTGGTCCACTTCTACAAGGACAGTAATAACTGAACCTACACAGGAAGCTCTTCAACTTCTACAGGACAGTAATAACTGAACCTTCACAGGGAGCTGGTCCACTTCTATGGGACAGTAATAAATGAACCTAGACAGGGCGCTGGTCCACTTCTACAGGACAGTAATAACTGAACCTACACAGGGAGCTGGTCCACTTCTACAGGACAGTAATAACTGAACCTACACAGGGAGCTGGTCCACTTCTACAAGGACAGTAATAACTGAACCTACACAGGAAGCTATTCAACTTCTACAGGACAGTAATAACTGAACCTTCACAGGGAGCTGGTCCACTTCTACGGGACAGTAATAACTGAACCTAGACAGGGAGCTGGTCCACTTCTACAGGACAGTTATAACTGAACCTACACAGGGAGCTGGTCCACTTCTACAGGACAGTTATAACTGAACCTTCACAGGGAGCTGGTCCACTTCTAAGGGACAGTAATAACTGAACCTAGACAGGGCGCTGGTCCACTTCTACAGGACAGTAATAACAGAACCTACACAGGGAGCTCTTCAACTTCTACAGGACAGTAATAACTGAACCTACACAGGAAGCTCTTCAACTTCTACAGGACAGTAATAACTGAACCTGCACAGGGAACTGGTCCACTTCTACAGGACAGTAATAACTGAACCTACACAGGGAGATGGTTCACTTCTAAGGGACAGTAATAACTGAACCTACACAGGGAGCTGGTCCACTTCTACAGGACAGTAATAACTGAACCTACAAAGGGAGCTGGTCCACTTCTACAGGACAGTAATAACTGAACCTACACAGGGAGCTGGTCCACTTCTACAGGACAGTAATAACTGAACCTACACAGGGAGCTGGTCCACTTCTACAGGACAGTAATAACTGAACCTACACAGGGAGCTGGTCAACTTCTACAGGACAGAAATAACTGAACCTACACAGGGAGCTGGTCCACTTCTACAGGACAGTAATAACTGAACCTACACAGGAAGCTCTTCAACTTCTAACAGGAGAGTAATAACTGAACCTACACAGGAAGCTCTTCAACTTCTAACAGGACAGTAATAACTGAACCTACAGTAATAACTGAACCTACACAGGAAGCTCTTCAACTTCTAACAGGACAGTAATAACTGAACCTACACAGGGAGCTGGTCCACTTCTACGGGACAGTAATAACTGAACCTACACAGGAAGCTCTTCAACTTCTAACAGGACAGTAATAACTGAACCTACACAGGAAGCTCTTCAACTTCTAACAGGACAGTAATAACTGAACCTACACAGGAAGCTCTTCAACTTCTAACAGGACAGTAATAACTGAACCTACACAGGGAGCTGGTCCATTTCTACAGGACAGTAATAACTGAACCTACACAGGGAGCTGGTCCACTTCTACAGGACAGTAATAACTGAACCTACACAGGGAGCTGGTCCACTTCTACAGGACAGTAATAACTGAACCTACACAGGGAGCTGGTCCACTTCTACAGGACAGTAATAACTAAACCTACACAGGGAGCTGGTGCACTTCTACAGGACAGTCATAACTGAACCTACACAGGAAGCTCTTCAACTTCTACAGGACAGTAATAACTGAACCTACACAGGAAGCTGGTCCACTTCTACAGGACAGTAATAACTGAACCTACACAGGGAGCTGGTCCACTTCTACAGGACAGTAATAACTGAACCTACACAGGGAGCTGGTCCACTTCTACAGGACAGTAATAACTGAACCTACACAGGGAGCTGGTCCACTTCTACAAGACAGTAATAACTGAACCTACACAGGGAACTGGTCCACTTCTACAGGACAGTAATAACTGAACCTACACAGGGAGCTGGTCCACTTCTACAGGACAGTAATAACTGAACCTACACAGGGAGCTGGTCCACTTCAACAACGACAGTAATAACTGAACCTACACAGGGAGCTGGTCCACTTCTACAAGGACAGTAATAACTGAACCTACAAAGGGAGCTGGTCCACTTCTACAGGACAGTAATAACTGAACCTACACAGGGAGCTGGTCCACTTCTACGGGAAATTAATAATTGAACCTACACAGGGAGCTGGTCCACTTCTACAGGACAGTAATAACTGAACCTACACAGGGAGCTGGTCCACTTCTACAAGGACAGTAATAACTGAACCTACACAGGGAGCTGGTCCACTTCTACAGGACAATAATAACTGAACCTACACAGGGAGCTGGTCCACTTCTACAAGGACAGTAATAACTGAACCTACACAGGGAGCTGGTCCACTTCTACAAGGACAGTTATAACTGAACCTACAAAGGGAGCTGGTCCACTTCTACAGGACAGTAATAACTGAACCTACACAGGGAGCTGGTCCACTTCTACAGGACAGTAATAATTGAACCTACATAGGGAGCTGGTCCACTTCTACAGGACAGTAATAACTGAACCTACACAGGGAGCTGGTCCACTTCTACAAGGACAGTAATAACTGAACCTACACAGGGAGCTGGTCCACTTCTACAGGACAGTAATAACTGAACCTACACAGGGAGCTGGTCCACTTCTACAGGACAGTAATAACTGAACCTACACAGGGAGCTGGTCCACTTCTACAGGACAGTAATAACTGAACCTACACAGAGAGCTGGTCCACTTCTACAGGACAGTAATAACTGAACCTACACAGGGAGCTGGTCCACTTCTACAAGGACAGTAATAACTGAACCTACACAGGGAGCTGGTCCACTTCTACAGGACAGTAATAACTGAACCTACACAGGGAGCTGGTCCACTTCTACAGGACAGTAATAACTGAACCTACACAGGGAGCTGGTCCACTTCTACAGGACAGTAATAACTGAACCTACACAGGGAGCTGGTCCACTTCTACAAGGACAGTAATAACTGAACCTACACAGGGAGCTGGTCCACTTCTACAGGACAGTAATAACTGAACCTACACAGGGAGCTGGTCCACTTCTACAGGACAGTAATAACTGAACCTACACAGGGAGCTGGTCCACTTCTACAAGGACAGTAATAACTGAACCTACACAGGGAGCTGGTCCACTTCTACAAGGACAGTAATAACTGAACCTACACAGGGAGCTGGTCCTCTTCTACAGGACAGTAATAACTGAACCTACACAGGGAGCTGGTCCACTTCTACGGGGCAGTAATAACTGAACCTAAACAGGAAGCTCTTCAACTTCTACAGGACAGTAATAACTGAACCTACACAGGAAGCTGGTCCACTTCTACGGGACAGTAATAACTGAACCTACACAGGGAGCTGGTCCACTTCTACTGGACAGTAATAACTGAACCAACACAGGGAGCTGGTCCACTTCTACAGGACAGTAATGACTGAACCTACACAGGAAGCTGGTCCACTTCTACGGGACAGTAATAACTGAACCTACACAGGGAGCTGGTCCACTTCTACAAGGACAGTAATAACTGAACCTACACAGGGAGCTGGTCCACTTCTACAGGACAGTAATAACTGAACCTACACAGGAAGCTGGTCCACTTCTACGGGACAGTAATAACTGAACCTACACAGGGAGCTGGTCCACTTCTACGGGGCAGTAATAACTGAACCTAAACAGGAAGCTCTTCAACTTCTACAGGACAGTAATAACTGAACCTACACAGGAAGCTGGTCCACTTCTACGGGACAGTAATAACTGAACATACACAGGGAGCTGGTCCACTTCTACAGGACAGTAATAACTGAACCAACACAGGAAGCTCTTACACTTCTACAGGACAGTAATAACTGAACCTACACAGGGAGCTGGTCCACTTCTACAGGACAGTAATAACTGAACCTACACAGGAAGCTCTTCAACTTCTACAGGACAGTAATAACTGAACCTACACAGGGAGCTATTAAACTTCTACAGGACAGTAATAACTGAACCTACACAGGAAGCTCTTAAACTTCTACAGGACAGTAATAAATGAACCTACACAGGAAGCTTTTAAACTTCTACAGGACAGTAATAAATGAACCTACACAGGGAGCTGGTCCACTTCTACAGGACAGTAATAACTGAACCTACACAGGAAGCTCTTTAATCTACAGGACAGTAATAACTGAACCTACACAGGAAGCTCTTCAACTTCTACAGGACAGTAATAACTGAACCTACACAGGAAGCTCTTCAACTTCTACAGGACAGTAATGAATGAACCTACACAGGGAGCTGGTCCACTTCTACAGGACAGTATTAACTGAACCTACACAGGGAGCTCTTCAACTTCTACAGGACAGTAAAAACTGAACCTACACAGGAAGCTCTTAAACTTCTACAGGACAGTAATAACTGAACCTACACAGGGAGCTGGTCCACTTCTATAGGACAGTAATAACTGAACCTACATAGGGAGCTGGTCCACTTCTACAAGGACAGTAATAACTGAACCTACACAGGAAGCTCTTCAACTTCTACAGGACAGTAATAACTGAACCTACACAGGGAGCTGGTCCACTTCTACAAGGACAGTTATAACTGAACCTACACAGGAAGCTCTTCAACTTCTACAGGACAGTAATTCTGAACCTTCACAGGGAGCTGGTCCACTTCTACGGGACAGTAATAACTGAACCTAGACAGGGAGCTGGTCCACTTCTACAGGACAGTAATAACTGAACCTACACAGGGAGCTGGTCCACTTCTACAGGACAGTAATAACTGAACCTACACAGGGAGCTGGTCCACTTCTACAAGGACAGTAATAACTGAACCTACACAGGAAGCTCTTCAACTTCTACAGGACAGTAATAACTGAACCTACACAGGGAGCTGGTCCACTTCTACAAGGACAGTTATAACTGAACCTACACAGGAAGCTCTTCAACTTCTACAGGACAGTAATAACTGAACCTTCACAGGGAGCTGGTCCACTTCTACGGAACAGTAATAACTGAACCTAGACAGGGAGCTGGTCCACTTCTACAGGACAGTAATAACTGAACCTACACAGGGAGCATGTCCACTTCTACAGGACAGTAATAACTGAACCTACACAGGGAGCTGGTCCACTTCTACAAGGACAGTAATAACTGAACCTACACAGGAAGCTCTTCAACTTCTACAGGACAGTAATAACTGAACCTTCACAGGGAGCTGGTCCACTTCTATGGGACAGTAATAAATGAACCTAGACAGGGCGCTGGTCCACTTCTACAGGACAGTAATAACTGAACCTACACAGGGAGCTGGTCCACTTCTACAGGACAGTAATAACTGAACCTACACAGGGAGCTGGTCCACTTCTACAAGGACAGTAATAACTGAACCTACACAGGAAGCTATTCAACTTCTACAGGACAGTAATAACTGAACCTTCACAGGGAGCTGGTCCACTTCTACGGGACAGTAATAACTGAACCTAGACAGGGAGCTGGTCCACTTCTACAGGACAGTTATAACTGAACCTACACAGGGAGCTGGTCCACTTCTACAGGACAGTTATAACTGAACCTTCACAGGGAGCTGGTCCACTTCTAAGGGACAGTAATAACTGAACCTAGACAGGGCGCTGGTCCACTTCTACAGGACAGTAATAACAGAACCTACACAGGGAGCTCTTCAACTTCTACAGGACAGTAATAACTGAACCTACACAGGAAGCTCTTCAACTTCTACAGGACAGTAATAACTGAACCTGCACAGGGAACTGGTCAACTTCTACAGGACAGTAATAACTGAACCTACACAGGGAGATGGTTCACTTCTAAGGGACAGTAATAACTGAACCTACACAGGGAGCTGGTCCACTTCTATAGGACAGTAATAACTGAACCTACAAAGGGAGCTGGTCCACTTCTACAGGACAGTAATAACTGAACCTACACAGGGAGCTGGTCCACTTCTACAGGACAGTAATAACTGAACCTACACAGGGAGCTGGTCCACTTCTACAGGACAGTAATAACTGAACCTACACAGGGAGCTGGTCAACTTCTACAGGACAGAAATAACTGAACCTACACAGGGAGCTGGTCCACTTCTACAGGACAGTAATAACTGAACCTACACAGGAAGCTCTTCAACTTCTAACAGGAGAGTAATAACTGAACCTACACAGGAAGCTCTTCAACTTCTAACAGGACAGTAATAACTGAACCTACACATAAAGCTCTTTAACTTCTAACAGGACAGTAATAACTGAACCTACACAGGAAGCTCTTCAACTTCTAACAGGACAGTAATAACTGAACCTACACAGGGAGCTGGTCCACTTCTACGGGACAGTAATAACTGAACCTACACAGGAAGCTCTTCAACTTCTAACAGGACAGTAATAACTGAACCTACACAGGAAGCTCTTCAACTTCTAACAGGACAGTAATAACTGAACCTACACAGGAAGCTCTTCAACTTCTAACAGGACAGTAATAACTGAACCTACACAGGGAGCTGGTCCATTTCTACAGGACAGTAATAACTGAACCTACACAGGGAGCTGGTCCACTTCTACAAGTACAGTAATAAATGAACCTACACAGGAAGCTGGTCCACTTCTACGGGACAGTAATAACTGAACCTACACAGGGAGATGGTCCACTTCTATGGGACAGTAATAACTGAACCTACACAGGGAGCTGGTCCACTTCTACGGGACAGTAATAACTGAACCTACACAGGGTGCTGGTCCACTTCTACAGGACAGTAATAACTGAACGTTTACTGGGAGCTGGTCCACTTCTACGGGACAGTAATAACTGAACCTAGACAAGGAGCTGGTCCACTTCTACAGGACAGTAATAACTGAACCTACACAGGGAGCTCTTCAACTTCTACAGGACAGTAATAACTGAACCTACACAGGAAGCTCTTCAACTTCTACAGGACAGTAATAACTGAACCTACACAGGGAGCTCTTCAACTTCTACAGGACAGTAATAACTGAACCTACACAGGAAGCTCTTCAACTTCTACAGGACAGTAATAACTGAACCTACACAGGGAGCTGGTCCACTTCTACGGGACAGTAATAACTGAACCTACACAGGGTGCTGGTCCACTTCTACAGGACAGTAATAACTGAACCTACACAGGAAGCTCTTCAACTTCTAACAGGACAGTAATAACTGAACCTACAGAGGGAGCTGGTCCACTTCTACAGGACAGAAATAACTGAACCTACACAGGGAGCTGGTCCACTTCTACAAGGACAGTAATAACTGAATCTACACAGGGAGATGGCCCACTTCTACGGGACAGTAATAACTGAACCTACACAGGAAGCTGGTCCACTTCTACAGGACAGTAATAACTGAACCTACACAGGGTGCTGGTCCACTTCTACAGGACAGTAATAACTGAACCTACACAGGGAGCTGGTCCACTTCTACAGGACAGTAATAACTGAACCTACAGAGGGAGCTGGTCCACTTCTACAGGACAGAAATAACTGAACCTACACAGGGAGCTGGTCCACTTCTAAAAGGACAGTAATAACTGAACCTACACAGGAAGCTCTTCAACTTCTAACAGGACATTAATAACAGAACCTACA
This sequence comes from Sipunculus nudus, assembly GCA_026874595.1. Taxonomy (NCBI): domain Eukaryota; kingdom Metazoa; phylum Annelida; class Sipuncula; order Golfingiida; family Sipunculidae; genus Sipunculus; species Sipunculus nudus. The sequence continues at coordinate 83,104,829 of CM049312.1, read as the reverse complement.
CAGGAAGCTCTTCAACTTCTAACAGGACAGTAATAACTGAACCTACACAGGAAGCTCTTCAACTTCTAACAGGACAGAAATAACTGAACCTACACAGGAAGCTCTTCAACTTCTAACAGGACAGTAATAAATGAACCTACACAGGGAGCTGGTCCACTTCTACGGGACAGTAATAACTGAACATACACAGGGAGCTGGTCCACTTCTACAGGACAGTAATAACTGAACCAACACAGGAAGCTCTTACACTTCTACAGGACAGTAATAACTGAACCTACACAGGGAGCTGGTCCACTTCTACAGGACAGTAATAACTGAACCTACACAGGAAGCTCTTCAACTTCTACAGGACAGTAATAACTGAACCTACACAGGGAGCTATTAAACTTCTACAGGACAGTAATAACTGAACCTACACAGGAAGCTCTTAAACTTCTACAGGACAGTAATAAATGAACCTACACAGGAAGCTTTTAAACTTCTACAGGACAGTAATAAATGAACCTACACAGGGAGCTGGTCCACTTCTACAGGACAGTAATAACTGAACCTACACAGGAAGCTCTTTAATCTACAGGACAGTAATAACTGAACCTACACAGGGAGCTATTAAACTTCTACAGGACAGTAATAACTGAACCTACACAGGAAGCTCTTAAACTTCTACAGGACAGTAATAAATGAACCTACACAGGAAGCTTTTAAACTTCTACAGGACAGTAATAAATGAACCTACACAGGGAGCTGGTCCACTTCTACAGGACAGTAATAACTGAACCTACACAGGGAGCTGGTCCACTTCTACGGGACAGTAATAACTGAACCTACACAGGAAGCTCTTCAACTTCTAACAGGACAGTAATAACTGAACCTACACAGGAAGCTCTTCAACTTCTAACAGGACAGTAATAACTGAACCTACACAGGAAGCTCTTCAACTTCTAACAGGACAGTAATAACTGAACCTACACAGGGAGCTGGTCCATTTCTACAGGACAGTAATAACTGAACCTACACAGGGAGCTGGTCCACTTCTACAGGACAGTAATAACTGAACCTACACAGGGAGCTGGTCCACTTCTACAGGACAGTAATAACTGAACCTACACAGGGAGCTGGTCCACTTCTACAGGACAGTAATAACTAAACCTACACAGGGAGCTGGTGCACTTCTACAGGACAGTCATAACTGAACCTACACAGGAAGCTCTTCAACTTCTACAGGACAGTAATAACTGAACCTACACAGGAAGCTGGTCCACTTCTACAGGACAGTAATAACTGAACCTACACAGGGAGCTGGTCCACTTCTACAGGACAGTAATAACTGAACCTACACAGGGAGCTGGTCCACTTCTACAGGACAGTAATAACTGAACCTACACAGGGAGCTGGTCCACTTCTACAAGACAGTAATAACTGAACCTACACAGGGAACTGGTCCACTTCTACAGGACAGTAATAACTGAACCTACACAGGGAGCTGGTCCACTTCTACAGGACAGTAATAACTGAACCTACACAGGGAGCTGGTCCACTTCAACAACGACAGTAATAACTGAACCTACACAGGGAGCTGGTCCACTTCTACAAGGACAGTAATAACTGAACCTACAAAGGGAGCTGGTCCACTTCTACAGGACAGTAATAACTGAACCTACACAGGGAGCTGGTCCACTTCTACGGGAAATTAATAATTGAACCTACACAGGGAGCTGGTCCACTTCTACGGGACAGTAATAACTGAACCTAGACAGGGAGCTGGTCCACTTCTACAGGACAGTAATAACTGAACCTACACAGGGAGCTGGTCCACTTCTACAGGACAGTAATAACTGAACCTACACAGGGAGCTGGTCCACTTCTACAAGGACAGTAATAACTGAACCTACACAGGAAGCTCTTCAACTTCTACAGGACAGTAATAACTGAACCTACACAGGGAGCTGGTCCACTTCTACAAGGACAGTTATAACTGAACCTACACAGGAAGCTCTTCAACTTCTACAGGACAGTAATAACTGAACCTTCACAGGGAGCTGGTCCACTTCTACGGAACAGTAATAACTGAACCTAGACAGGGAGCTGGTCCACTTCTACAGGACAGTAATAACTGAACCTACACAGGGAGCATGTCCACTTCTACAGGACAGTAATAACTGAACCTACACAGGGAGCTGGTCCACTTCTACAAGGACAGTAATAACTGAACCTACACAGGAAGCTCTTCAACTTCTACAGGACAGTAATAACTGAACCTTCACAGGGAGCTGGTCCACTTCTATGGGACAGTAATAAATGAACCTAGACAGGGCGCTGGTCCACTTCTACAGGACAGTAATAACTGAACCTACACAGGGAGCTGGTCCACTTCTACAGGACAGTAATAACTGAACCTACACAGGGAGCTGGTCCACTTCTACAAGGACAGTAAAAACTGAACCTACACAGGAAGCTATTCAACTTCTACAGGACAGTAATAACTGAACCTTCACAGGGAGCTGGTCCACTTCTACGGGACAGTAATAACTGAACCTAGACAGGGAGCTGGTCCACTTCTACAGGACAGTTATAACTGAACCTACACAGGGAGCTGGTCCACTTCTACAGGACAGTTATAACTGAACCTTCACAGGGAGCTGGTCCACTTCTAAGGGACAGTAATAACTGAACCTAGACAGGGCGCTGGTCCACTTCTACAGGACAGTAATAACAGAACCTACACAGGGAGCTCTTCAACTTCTACAGGACAGTAATAACTGAACCTACACAGGAAGCTCTTCAACTTCTACAGGACAGTAATAACTGAACCTGCACAGGGAACTGGTCAACTTCTACAGGACAGTAATAACTGAACCTACACAGGGAGATGGTTCACTTCTAAGGGACAGTAATAACTGAACCTACACAGGGAGCTGGTCCACTTCTATAGGACAGTAATAACTGAACCTACAAAGGGAGCTGGTCCACTTCTACAGGACAGTAATAACTGAACCTACACAGGGAGCTGGTCCACTTCTACAGGACAGTAATAACTGAACCTACACAGGGAGCTGGTCCACTTCTACAGGACAGTAATAACTGAACCTACACAGGGAGCTGGTCAACTTCTACAGGACAGAAATAACTGAACCTACACAGGGAGCTGGTCCACTTCTACAGGACAGTAATAACTGAACCTACACAGGAAGCTCTTCAACTTCTAACAGGAGAGTAATAACTGAACCTACACAGGAAGCTCTTCAACTTCTAACAGGACAGTAATAACTGAACCTACACATAAAGCTCTTTAACTTCTAACAGGACAGTAATAACTGAACCTACACAGGAAGCTCTTCAACTTCTAACAGGACAGTAATAACTGAACCTACACAGGGAGCTGGTCCACTTCTACGGGACAGTAATAACTGAACCTACACAGGAAGCTCTTCAACTTCTAACAGGACAGTAATAACTGAACCTACACAGGAAGCTCTTCAACTTCTAACAGGACAGTAATAACTGAACCTACACAGGAAGCTCTTCAACTTCTAACAGGACAGTAATAACTGAACCTACACAGGGAGCTGGTCCATTTCTACAGGACAGTAATAACTGAACCTACACAGGGAGCTGGTCCACTTCTACAAGTACAGTAATAAATGAACCTACACAGGAAGCTGGTCCACTTCTACGGGACAGTAATAACTGAACCTACACAGGGAGATGGTCCACTTCTATGGGACAGTAATAACTGAACCTACACAGGGAGCTGGTCCACTTCTACGGGACAGTAATAACTGAACCTACACAGGGTGCTGGTCCACTTCTACAGGACAGTAATAACTGAACGTTTACTGGGAGCTGGTCCACTTCTACGGGACAGTAATAACTGAACCTAGACAAGGAGCTGGTCCACTTCTACAGGACAGTAATAACTGAACCTACACAGGGAGCTCTTCAACTTCTACAGGACAGTAATAACTGAACCTACACAGGAAGCTCTTCAACTTCTACAGGACAGTAATAACTGAACCTACACAGGGAGCTCTTCAACTTCTACAGGACAGTAATAACTGAACCTACACAGGAAGCTCTTCAACTTCTACAGGACAGTAATAACTGAACCTACACAGGGAGCTGGTCCACTTCTACGGGACAGTAATAACTGAACCTACACAGGGTGCTGGTCCACTTCTACAGGACAGTAATAACTGAACCTACACAGGAAGCTCTTCAACTTCTAACAGGACAGTAATAACTGAACCTACAGAGGGAGCTGGTCCACTTCTACAGGACAGAAATAACTGAACCTACACAGGGAGCTGGTCCACTTCTACAAGGACAGTAATAACTGAATCTACACAGGGAGATGGCCCACTTCTACGGGACAGTAATAACTGAACCTACACAGGAAGCTGGTCCACTTCTACAGGACAGTAATAACTGAACCTACACAGGGTGCTGGTCCACTTCTACAGGACAGTAATAACTGAACCTACACAGGGAGCTGGTCCACTTCTACAGGACAGTAATAACTGAACCTACAGAGGGAGCTGGTCCACTTCTACAGGACAGAAATAACTGAACCTACACAGGGAGCTGGTCCACTTCTAAAAGGACAGTAATAACTGAACCTACACAGGAAGCTCTTCAACTTCTAACAGGACATTAATAACAGAACCTACACAGGAAGCTCTTCAACTTCTAACAGGACAGTAATAACTGAACCTATACAGGAAGCTCTTCAACTTCTAACAGGACAGAAATAACTGAACCTACACAGGAAGCTCTTCAACTTCTAACAGGACAGTAATAACTGAACCTACACAGGGAGCTGGTCCACTTCTACAGGACATTAATAACTGAACCTACACAGGGAGCTGGTCCACTTCTACAGGACAGTAATAACTGAACCTACACAGGGAGCTGGTCCACTTCTACAAGGACAGTAATAAATGAACCTACACAGGAAGCTGGTCCACTTCTACGGGACAGTAATAACTGAATCTACACAAAGAGATGGTCCACTTCTACGGGACAGTAATAACTGAACCTACACAGGGAGCTGGTCCACTTCTACAGGACAGTAATAACTGAACCTACACAGGGAGCTGGTCCACTTCTACAGGACAGTAATAACTGAACCTACACAGGGAGCTGGTCCACTTCTACAGGACAGTAATAACTAAACCTACACAGGGAGCTGGTGCACTTCTACAGGACAGTCATAACTGAACCTACACAGGAAGCTCTTCAACTTCTACAGGACAGTAATAACTGAACCTACACAGGAAGCTGGTCCACTTCTACAGGACAGTAATAACTGAACCTACACAGGGAGCTGGTCCACTTCTACAGCACAGTAATAACTGAACCTACACAGGGAGCTGGTCCACTTCTACAGGACAGTAATAACTGAACCTACACAGGGAGCTGGTCCACTTCTACAAGACAGTAATAACTGAACCTACACAGGGAACTGGTCCACTTCTACAGGACAGTAATAACTGAACCTACACAGGGAGCTGGTCCACTTCTACAGGACAGTAATAACTGAACCTACACAAGGAGCTGGTCCACTTCAACAACGACAGTAATAACTGAACCTACACAGGGAGCTGGTCCACTTCTACAAGGACAGTAATAACTGAACCTACAAAGGGAGCTGGTCCACTTCTACAGGACAGTAATAACTGAACCTACACAGGGAGCTGGTCCACTTCTACAGGAAATTAATAATTGAACCTACACAGGGAGCTGGTCCACTTCTACAGGACAGTAATAACTGAACCTACACAGGGAGCTGGTCCACTTCTACAGGACAGTAATAACTGAACCTACACAGGGAGCTGGTCAACTTCTACAGGACAGAAATAACTGAACCTACACAGGGAGCTGGTCCACTTCTACAGGACAGTAATAACTGAACCTACACAGGAAGCTCTTCAACTTCTAACAGGAGAGTAATAACTGAACCTACACAGGAAGCTCTTCAACTTCTAACAGGACAGTAATAACTGAACCTACACATAAAGCTCTTTAACTTCTAACAGGACAGTAATAACTGAACCTACACAGGAAGCTCTTCAACTTCTAACAGGACAGTAATAACTGAACCTACACAGGGAGCTGGTCCACTTCTACGGGACAGTAATAACTGAACCTACACAGGAAGCTCTTCAACTTCTAACAGGACAGTAATAACTGAACCTACACAGGAAGCTCTTCAACTTCTAACAGGACAGTAATAACTGAACCTACACAGGAAGCTCTTCAACTTCTAACAGGACAGTAATAACTGAACCTACACAGGGAGCTGGTCCATTTCTACAGGACAGTAATAACTGAACCTACACAGGGAGCTGGTCCACTTCTACAAGTACAGTAATAAATGAACCTACACAGGAAGCTGGTCCACTTCTACGGGACAGTAATAACTGAACCTACACAGGGAGATGGTCCACTTCTATGGGACAGTAATAACTGAACCTACACAGGGAGCTGGTCCACTTCTACGGGACAGTAATAACTGAACCTACACAGGGTGCTGGTCCACTTCTACAGGACAGTAATAACTGAACGTTTACTGGGAGCTGGTCCACTTCTACGGGACAGTAATAACTGAACCTAGACAAGGAGCTGGTCCACTTCTACAGGACAGTAATAACTGAACCTACACAGGGAGCTCTTCAACTTCTACAGGACAGTAATAACTGAACCTACACAGGAAGCTCTTCAACTTCTACAGGACAGTAATAACTGAACCTACACAGGGAGCTCTTCAACTTCTACAGGACAGTAATAACTGAACCTACACAGGAAGCTCTTCAACTTCTACAGGACAGTAATAACTGAACCTACACAGGGAGCTGGTCCACTTCTACGGGACAGTAATAACTGAACCTACACAGGAAGCTGGTCCACTTCTACAGGACAGTAATAACTGAACCTACACAGGGTGCTGGTCCACTTCTACAGGACAGTAATAACTGAACCTACACAGGAAGCTCTTCAACTTCTAACAGGACAGTAATAACTGAACCTACAGAGGGAGCTGGTCCACTTCTACAGGACAGAAATAACTGAACCTACACAGGGAGCTGGTCCACTTCTACAAGGACAGTAATAACTGAATCTACACAGGGAGATGGTCCACTTCTACGGGACAGTAATAACTGAACCTACACAGGAAGCTGGTCCACTTCTACAGGACAGTAATAACTGAACCTACACAGGGTGCTGGTCCACTTCTACAGGACAGTAATAACTGAACCTACACAGGGAGCTGGTCCACTTCTACAGGACAGTAATAACTGAACCTACAGAGGGAGCTGGTCCACTTCTACAGGAGAGAAATAACTGAACCTACACAGGGAGCTGGTCCACTTCTAAAAGGACAGTAATAACTGAACCTACACAGGAAGCTCTTCAACTTCTAACAGGACATTAATAACAGAACCTACACAGGAAGCTCTTCAACTTCTAACAGGACAGTAATAACTGAACCTACACAGGAAGCTCTTCAACTTCTAACAGGACAGAAATAACTGAACCTACACAGGAAGCTCTTCAACTTCTAACAGGACAGTAATAACTGAACCTACACAGGGAGCTGGTCCACTTCTACAGGACATTAATAACTGAACCTACACAGGGAGCTGGTCCACTTCTACAGGACAGTAATAACTGAACCTACACAGGGAGCTGGTCCACTTCTACAAGGACAGTAATAAATGAACCTACACAGGAAGCTGGTCCACTTCTACGGGACAGTAATAACTGAATCTACACAAAGAGATGGTCCACTTCTACGGGACAGTAATAACTGAACCTACACAGGGAGCTGGTCCACTTCTACAGGACAGTAATAACTGAACCTACACAGGGAGCTGGTCCACTTCTACAGGACAGTAATAACTGAACCTTCACAGGGAGCTGGTCCACTTCTACGGGACAGTAATAACTGAACCTAGACAAGGAGCTGGTCCACTTCTAGAGGACAGTAATAACTGAACCTACACAGGGAGATGGTCCACTTCTACAGGACAGAAATAACTGAACCTACACAGGGAGCTGGTCCACTTATACAGGACAGTAATAACTGAACCTACACAGGAAGCTCTTCAACTTCTAACAGGAGAGTAATAACTGAACCTACACAGGAAGCTCTTCAACTTCTAACAGGACAGTAATAACTGAACCTACACATAAAGCTCTTTAACTTCTAACATGAGAGTAATAACTGAACCTACACAGGAAGCTCTTCAACTTCTAACAGGCCAGTAATAACTGAACCTACACAGGAAGCTCTTCAACTTCTAACAGGACCGTAATAACTGAACCTACACAGGGAGCTGGTCCACTTCTATGGGACAGTAATAACTGAACCTACACAGGAAGCTCTTCAACTTCTAACAGGACAGTAATAACTGAACCTACACGGGAAGCTCTTCAACTTCTAACAGGACAGTAATAACTGAACCTACACAGGAAGCTCTTCAACTTCTAACAGGACAGTAATAACTGAACCTACACAGGGAGCTGGTCCACTTCTACAGGACAGTAATAACTGAACCTACACAGGGAGCTGGTCCACTTCTATAAGGACAGTAATAAATGAACCTACACAGGGAGCTGGTCCACTTCTACGGGACAGTAATAACTGAACCTACACAGGGAGATGGTCCACTTCTATGGGACAGTAATAACTGAACCTACACAGGGAGCTGGTCCACTTCTACGGGACAGTAATAACTGAACCTACACAGGGTGCTGGTCCACTTCTACAGGACAGTAATAACTGAACGTTCACAGGGAGCTGGTCCACTTCTACGGGACAGTAATAACTGAACCTAGACAAGGAGCTGGTCCACTTCTACAGGACAGTAATAACTGAACCTACACAGGGAGCTCTTCAACTTCTACAGAACAGTAATAACTGAACCTACACAGGAAGCTCTTCAACTTCTACAGGACAGTAATAACTGAACCTACACAGGAAGCTCTTCAACTTCTACAGACCAGTAATAACTGAACCTACACAGGGAGCTGGTCCACTTCTACGGGACAGTAATAACTGAACCTACACAGGAAGCTGGTCCACTTCTACGGGACAGTAATAACTGAACCTACACAGGAAGCTGGTCCACTTCTACAGGACAGTAATAACTGAACCTACACAGGGAGCTGGTCCACTTCTACAGGACAGTAATAACTGAACCTACACAGGGAGCTGGTCCACTTCTACAGGACAGTAATAACTGAACCTACAGAGGGAGCTGGTCCACTTCTACAGGACAGAAATAACTGAACCTTCACAGGGAGCTGGTCCACTTCTACGGGACAGTAATAACTGAACCTAGACAGGGAGCTGGTCCACTTCTACAGGACAGTAATAACAGAACCTACACAGGGAGCTCTTCAACTTCTACAGGACAGTAATAACTGAACCTACACAGGAAGCTCTTCAACTTCTACAGGACAGTAATAACTGAACCTACACAGGGAGCTGGTCCACTTCTACAGGACAGTAATAACTGAACCTACACAGGGAGCTGGTCTACTTCTACAGGACAGTAATAACTGAACCTACACAGGGAGCTGGTCCACTTCTACAGGACAGTAATAACTGAACCTACAGAGGGAGCTGGTCCACTTCTACAGGGCAGAAATAACTGAACCTAGACAGGGAGCTGGTCCACTTCTACAGGACAGTAATAACTGAACCTACACAGGAAGCTCTTCAACTTCTAACAGGACATTAATAACTGAACCTACACAGGAAGCTCTTCAACTTCTAACAGGACAGTAATAACTGAACCTACACAGGGAGCTGGTCCACTTCTACGGGACAGTAATAACTGAACCTACAAAGGGAGCTAGTCCACTTCTACAGGACAGTAATAACTGAACCTGCACAGGGAGCTGGTCCACTTCTACAGGACAGTAATAACTGAACCTACACAGGGAGCTGGTCCCCTTCTAAGGGACAGTAATAAATGAACCTACACAGGGAGCTGGTCCACTTCTACAGGACAGTAATAAATGAACCTACACAGGGGGCTGGTCCACTTCTGTGGGGCAGTAATAACTGAACCTACACAGGGAGCTGGTCCACTTCTACGGGACAGTAATAAATGAACCTACACAGGGAACTGGTCCACTTCTACGGGACAGTAATAAATGAACCTAAACAGGGAGCTGGTCCACTTCTACGGGACAGTAATAACTGAACCTACAAAGGGAGCTAGTCCACTTCTACGGGACAGTAATAACTGAACCTACAAAGGGAGCTGGTCCACTTCTACAGGACAGTAATAAATGAACCTACACAGGGAGCTGGTCCACTTCTACGGGACAGTAATAACTGAACCTACAAAGGGAGCTAGTCCACTTCTACGGGACAGTAATAACTGAACCTACAAAGGGAGCTAGTCCACTTCTACAGGACAGTAATAAATGAACCTACACAGGGAGCTGGTCCACTTCTACGGGACAGTAATAACTGAACCTACAAAGGGAGCTAGTCCACTTCTACAGGACAGTAATAAATGAACCTACACAGGGAGCTGGTCCACTTCTACAGATCAGTAATAACTGAACCTACAAAGGGAGCTAGTCCACTTCTACGGGACAGTAATAACTGAACCTACAAAGGGAGCTGGTCCATTTCTACAGGACAGTAATAAATGAACCTACACAGGGAGCTGGTCCACTTCTACAAGGACAGTAATAACTGAACCTACACAGGGAGCTGGTCCACTTCTACAGGACAGTAATAACTGAACCTACACAGGGAGCTGGTCCACTTCTACGGGACAGTAATAACTGAACCTACACAGGGAGCTGGTCCACTTCTACAGGACAGTAATAACTGAACCTACACAGGGAGCTGGTCCACTTCTACAGGACAGTAATAACTGAACCTACATAGGGAGCTAGTCCACTTCTACAGGACAGTAATAAATGAACCTACACAGGGAGCTGGTCCATTTCTACGGGACAGTAATAACTGAACCTACACAGGGAGCTGGTCCACTTCTACAGGACAGTAATAACTGAACCTACAGAGGGAGCTGGTCCACTTCTACAGGACAGAAATAACTGAACCTTCACAGGGAGCTGGTCCACTTCTACAGGACAGTAATAACTGAACCTACACAGGGAGCTGGTCCACTTCTACAGGACAGTAATAACAGAACCTACACAGGGAGCTCTTCAACTTCTACAGGACAGTAATAACTGAACCTACACAGGAAGCTCTTCAACTTCCACAGGACAGTAATAACTGAATCTACACAGGGAGCTGGTCCACTTCTACAGGACAGTAATAACTGAACCTACACAGGGAGCTGGTCCACTTCTACAGGACAGTAATAACTGAACCTACACAGGGAGCTGGTCCACTTCTACAGGACAGTAATAACTGAACCTACAGAGGGAGCTGGTCCACTTCTACAGGGCAGAAATAACTGAACCTAGACAGGGAGCTGGTCCACTTCTACAGGACAGTAATAACTGAACCTACACAGGAAGCTCTTCAACTTCTAACAGGACATTAATAACTGAACCTACACAGGAAGCTCTTCAACTTCTAACAGGACAGTAATAACTGAACCTACACAGGGAGCTGGTCCACTTCTACGGGACAGTAATAACTGAACCTAGACAGGGCGCTAGTCCACTTCTACAGGACAGTAATAACTGAACCTACACAGGGAGCTGGTCCACTTCTACAGGACAGTAATAACTGAACCTACACAGGGAGCTGGTCCCCTTCTAAGGGACAGTAATAAATGAACCTACACAGGGAGCTGGTCCACTTCTACGGGACAGTAATAAATGAACCTACACAGGGGGCTGGTCCACTTCTGCGGGGCAGTAATAACTGAACCTACACAGGGAGCTGGTCCACTTCTACGGGACAGTAACAAATGAACCTACACAGGGAGCTGGTCCACTTCTACCGGACAGTAATAAATGAACCTACACAGGGAGCTAGTCCACTTCTACAGGACAGTAATAACTGAACCTACACAGGGAGCTGGTCCACTTCTACAGGACAGTAATAACTGAACCTACAAAGGGAGCTGGTCCACTTCTACAGGACAGTAATAACTGAACCTACACAGGGAGCTGGTCCACTTCTACAGGACAGTAATAAATGAACCTACACAGGGAGCTAGTCCACTTCTACAGGACAGTAATAACTGAACCTACACAGGGAGCTGGTCCACTTCTACAGGACAGTAATAACTGAACCTACAAAGGGAGCTGGTCCACTTCTACAGGACAGTAATAAATGAACCTACACAGGGAGCTAGTCCACTTCTACAGGACAGTAATAACTGAACCTACACAGGGAGCTGGTCCACTTCTACAGGACAGTAATAAATGAACCTACACAGGGAGCTAGTCCACTTCTACAGGCCAGTAATAACTGAACCTACACAGGGAGCTGGTCCACTTCTACAGGACAGTAATAACTGAACCTACAAAGGGAGCTGGTCCACTTCTACAGGACAGTAATAAATGAACCTACACAGGGAGCTAGTCCACTTCTACAGGACAGTAATAAATGAACCTACACAGGGAGCTGGTCCACTTCTACAGGACAGTAATAACTGAACCTACAAAGGGAGCTAGTCCACTTCTACGGGACAGTAATAACTGAACCTACACAGGGAGCTGGTCCACTTCTACAAGGACAGTAATAACTGAACCTACACAGGGAGCTGGTCCACTTCTACAGGACAGTAATAAATGAACCTACAAAGGGAGCTGGTCCACTTCTACAAGGACAGTAATAACTGAACCTACACAGGGAGCTGGTCCACTTCTACAGGACAGTAATAAATGAACCTACAAAGGGAGCTAGTCCACTTCTACGGGACAGTAATAACTGAACCTACACAGGGAGCTGGTCCACTTCTACAGGACAGTAATAACTGAACCTACAAAGGGAGCTAGTCCACTTCTACGGGACAGTAATAACTGAACCTACAAAGGGAGCTAGTCCACTTCTACAGGACAGTAATAAATGAACCTACACAGGGAGCTGGTCCACTTCTACGGGACAGTAATAACTGAACCTACAAAGGGAGCTAGTCCACTTCTACGGGACAGTAATAACTGAACCTACAAAGGGAGCTAGTCCACTTCTACGGGACAGTAATAACTGAACCTACAAAGGGAGCTAGTCCACTTCTACAGGACAGTAATAAATGAACCTACACAGGGAGCTGGTCCACTTCTACGGGACAGTAATAACTGAACCTACACAGGGAGCTGGTCCACTTCTACAGGACAGTAATAACTGAACCTACAAAGGGAGCTAGTCCACTTCTACAGGACAGTAATAACTGAACCTACACAGGGAGCTAGTCCACTTCTACGGGACAGTAATAACTGAACCTACAAAGGGAGCTAGTCCACTTCTACAGGACAGTAATAAATGAACCTACACAGGGAGCTGGTCCACTTCTACGGGACAGTAATAACTGAACCTACAAAGGGAGCTAGTCCACTTCTACAGGACAGTAATAACTGAACCTACACAGGGAGCTAGTCCACTTCTACGGGACAGTAATAACTGAACCTACAAAGGGAGCTGGTCCACTTCTACAGGACAGTAATAACTGAACCTACACAGGGAGCTGGTCCACTTCTACAGGACAGTAATAAATGAACCTACACAGGGAGCTAGTCCACTTCTACAGGACAGTAATAACTGAACCTACACAGGGAGCTGGTCCACTTCTACAGGACAGTAATAACTGAACCTACAAAGGGAGCTGGTCCACTTCTACAGGACAGTAATAAATGAACCTACACAGGGAGCTGGTCCACTTCTACAGGACAGTAATAACTGAACCTACAAAGGGAGCTAGTCCACTTCTACGGGACAGTAATAACTGAACCTACACAGGGAGCTGGTCCACTTCTACAAGGACAGTAATAACTGAACCTACACAGGGAGCTGGTCCACTTCTACAGGACAGTAATAAATGAACCTACAAAGGGAGCTAGTCCACTTCTACGGGACAGTAATAACTGAACCTACAAAGGGAGCTAGTCCACTTCTACGGGACAGTAATAACTGAACCTACACAGGGAGCTGGTCCACTTCTACAGGACAGTAATAAATGAACCTACACAGGGAGCTGGTCCACTTCTACAGGACAGTAATAACTGAACCTACAAAGGGAGCTAGTCCACTTCTACGGGACAGTAATAACTGAACCTACACAGGGAGCTGGTCCACTTCTACAGGACAGTAATAACTGAACCTACACAGGGAGCTGGTCAACTTCTACAGGACAGTAATAACTGAACCTACAAAGGAAGCTAGTCCACTTCTACGGGACAGTAATAACTGAACCTACAAAGGGAGCTAGTCCACTTCTACAGGACAGTAATAAATGAACCTACACAGGGAGCTGGTCCACTTCTACGGGACAGTAATAACTGAACCTACAAAGGGAGCTAGTCCACTTCTACAGGACAGTAATAACTGAACCTACAAAGGGAGCTAGTCCACTTCTACAGGACAGTAATAACTGAACCTACAAAGGGAGCTAGTCCACTTCTACGGGACAGTAATAACTGAACCTACAAAGGGAGCTAGTCCACTTCTACAGGACAGTAATAACTGAACCTACAAAGGGAGCTAGTCCACTTCTACAGGACAGTAATAAATGAACCTACACAGGGAGCTGGTCCACTTCTACGGGACAGTAATAACTGAACCTACACAGGGAGCTGGTCCACTTCTACAGGACAGTAATAACTGAACCTACAAAGGGAGCTAGTCCACTTCTACAGGACAGTAATAACTGAACCTACACAGGGAGCTAGTCCACTTCTACGGGACAGTAATAACTGAACCTACACAGGGAGCTAGTCCACTTCTACAGGACAGTAATAAATGAACCTACACAGGGAGCTGGTCCACTTCTACGGGACAGTAATAACTGAACCTACAAAGGGAGCTAGTCCACTTCTACAGGACAGTAATAACTGAACCTACACAGGGAGCTAGTCCACTTCTACGGGACAGTAATAACTGAACCTACAAAGGGAGCTGGTCCACTTCTACAGGACAGTAATAACTGAACCTACACAGGGAGCTGGTCCACTTCTACAGGACAGTAATAAATGAACCTACACAGGGAGCTAGTCCACTTCTACAGGACAGTAATAACTGAACCTACACAGGGAGCTGGTCCACTTCTACAGGACAGTAATAACTGAACCTACAAAGGGAGCTGGTCCACTTCTACAGGACAGTAATAAATGAACCTACACAGGGAGCTGGTCCACTTCTACAGGACAGTAATAACTGAACCTACAAAGGGAGCTAGTCCACTTCTACGGGACAGTAATAACTGAACCTACACAGGGAGCTGGTCCACTTCTACAAGGACAGTAATAACTGAACCTACACAGGGAGCTGGTCCACTTCTACAGGACAGTAATAAATGAACCTACAAAGGGAGCTAGTCCACTTCTACGGGACAGTAATAACTGAACCTACAAAGGGAGCTAGTCCACTTCTACGGGACAGTAATAACTGAACCTACACAGGGAGCTGGTCCACTTCTACAGGACAGTAATAAATGAACCTACACAGGGAGCTGGTCCACTTCTACAGGACAGTAATAACTGAACCTACAAAGGGAGCTAGTCCACTTCTACGGGACAGTAATAACTGAACCTACACAGGGAGCTGGTCCACTTCTACAGGACAGTAATAACTGAACCTACACAGGGAGCTGGTCAACTTCTACAGGACAGTAATAACTGAACCTACAAAGGGAGCTAGTCCACTTCTACGGGACAGTAATAACTGAACCTACAAAGGGAGCTAGTCCACTTCTACAGGACAGTAATAAATGAACCTACACAGGGAGCTGGTCCACTTCTACGGGACAGTAATAACTGAACCTACAAAGGGAGCTAGTCCACTTCTACAGGACAGTAATAACTGAACCTACAAAGGGAGCTAGTCCACTTCTACAGGACAGTAATAACTGAACCTACAAAGGGAGCTAGTCCACTTCTACGGGACAGTAATAACTGAACCTACAAAGGGAGCTAGTCCACTTCTACAGGACAGTAATAACTGAACCTACAAAGGGAGCTAGTCCACTTCTACAGGACAGTAATAAATGAACCTACACAGGGAGCTGGTCCACTTCTACGGGACAGTAATAACTGAACCTACAAAGGGAGCTAGTCCACTTCTACAGGACAGTAATAACTGAACCTACAAAGGGAGCTAGTCCACTTCTACAGGACAGTAATGAATGAACCTACACAGGGAGCTGGTCCACTTCTACGGGACAGTAATAACTGAACCTACAAAGGGAGCTAGTCCACTTCTACGGGACAGTAATAACTGAACCTACAAAGGGAGCTAGTCCACTTCTACAAGGACAGTAATAACTGAACCTACAAAGGGAGCTAGTCCACTTCTACAGGACAGTAATAAATGAACCTACACAGGGAGCTGGTCCACTTCTACGGGACAGTAATAACTGAACCTACAAAGGGAGCTAGTCCACTTCTACAGGACAGTAATAAATGAACCTACACAGGGAGCTGGTCCACTTCTACGGGACAGTAATAACTGAACCTACAAAGGGAGCTAGTCCACTTCTACAGGACAGTAATAAAGGAACCTACACAGGGAGCTGGTCCACTTCTACGGGACAGTAATAACTGAACCTACACAGGGAGCTGGTCCACTTCTACGGGACAGTAATAACTGAACCTACAAAGGGAGCTAGTCCACTTCTACAGGACAGTAATAACTGAACCTACAAAGGGAGCTAGTCCACTTCTACAGGACAGTAATAAATGAACCTACACAGGGAGCTGGTCCACTTCTACGGGACAGTAATAACTGAACCTACAAAGGGAGCTAGTCCACTTCTACAGGACAGTAATAACTGAACCTACAAAGGGAGCTAGTCCACTTCTACGGGACAGTAATAACTGAACCTACAAAGGGAGCTAGTCCACTTCTACAGGACAGTAATAACTGAACCTACAAAGGGAGCTAGTCCACTTCTACAGGACAGTAATAAATGAACCTACACAGGGAGCTGGTCCACTTCTACGGGACAGTAATAACTGAACCTACAAAGGGAGCTAGTCCACTTCTACAGGACAGTAATAACTGAACCTACACAGGGAGCTGGTCCACTTCTACGGGACAGTAATAACTGAACCTACAAAGGGAGCTAGTCCACTTCTACAGGACAGTAATAAATGAACCTACACAGGGAGCTAGTCCACTTCTACGGGACAGTAATAACTGAACCTACAAAGGGAGCTAGTCCACTTCTACAGGACAGTAATAACTGAACCTACACAGGGAGCTAGTCCACTTCTACGGGACAGTAATAACTGAACCTACAAAGGGAGCTAGTCCACTTCTACAGGACAGTAATAACTGAACCTACAAAGGGAGCTAGTCCACTTCTACGGGACAGTAATAACTGAACCTACAAAGGGAGCTAGTCCACTTCTACAGGACAGTAATAACTGAACCTACAAAGGGAGCTAGTCCACTTCTACAGGACAGTAATAACTGAACCTACAAAGGGAGCTAGTCCACTTCTACGGGACAGTAATAACTGAACCTACAAAGGGAGCTAGTCCACTTCTACAGGACAGTAATAACTGAACCTACAAAGGGAGCTAGTCCACTTCTACAGGACAGTAATAAATGAACCTACACAGGGAGCTGGTCCACTTCTACGGGACAGTAATAACTGAACCTACAAAGGGAGCTAGTCCACTTCTACAGGACAGTAATAACTGAACCTACACAGGGAGCTGGTCCACTTCTACGGGACAGTAATAACTGAACCTACAAAGGGAGCTAGTCCACTTCTACAGGACAGTAATAAATGAACCTACACAGGGAGCTGGTCCACTTCTACGGGACAGTAATAACTGAACCTACAAAGGGAGCTAGTCCACTTCTACAGGACAGTAATAAATGAACCTACACAGGGAGCTGGTCCACTTCTACGGGACAGTAATAACTGAACCTACAAAAGGAGCTAGTCCACTTCTACAGGACAGTAATAACTGAACCTACAAAGGGAGCTAGTCCACTTCTACAGGACAGTAATAACTGAACCTACACAGGGAGCTGGTCCACTTCTACGGGACAGTAATAACTGAACCTACACAGGGAGCTGGTCCACTTCTACAGGACAGTAATAACTGAACCTACACAGGGAGCTGGTCCACTTCTACTGGACAGTAATAACTGAACCTACAAAGGGAGCTAGTCCACTTCTACAGGACAGTAATAACTGAACCTACAAAGGGAGCTAGTCCACTTCTACGGGACAGTAATAACTGAACCTACAAAGGGAGCTAGTCCACTTCTACAGGACAGTAATAAATGAACCTACACAGGGAGCTAGTCCACTTCTACAGGACAGTAATAACTGAACCTACAAAGGGAGCTAGTCCACTTCTACAGGACAGTAATAACTGAACCTACAAAGGGAGCTAGTCCACTTCTACGGGACAGTAATAACTGAACCTACAAAGGGAGCTAGTCCACTTCTACAGGACAGTAATAAATGAACCTACACAGGGAGCTGGTCCACTTCTACGGGACAGTAATAACTGAACCTACAAAGGGAGCTAGTCCACTTCTACAGGACAGTAATAACTGAACCTACAAAGGGAGCTAGTCCACTTCTACGGGACAGTAATAACTGAACCTACAAAGGGAGCTAGTCCACTTCTACAGGACAGTAATAACTGAATCTACACAGGGAGATGGTCCACTTCTACGGGACAGTAATAACTGAACCTACACAGGAAGCTGGTCCACTTCTACAGGACAGTAATAACTGAACCTACACAGGGTGCTGGTCCACTTCTACAGGACAGTAATAACTGAACCTACACAGGGAGCTGGTCCACTTCTACAGGACAGTAATAACTGAACCTACAGAGGGAGCTGGTCCACTTCTACAGGAGAGAAATAACTGAACCTACACAGGGAGCTGGTCCACTTCTAAAAGGACAGTAATAACTGAACCTACACAGGAAGCTCTTCAACTTCTAACAGGACATTAATAACAGAACCTACACAGGAAGCTCTTCAACTTCTAACAGGACAGTAATAACTGAACCTACACAGGAAGCTCTTCAACTTCTAACAGGACAGAAATAACTGAACCTACACAGGAAGCTCTTCAACTTCTAACAGGACAGTAATAACTGAACCTACACAGGGAGCTGGTCCACTTCTACAGGACATTAATAACTGAACCTACACAGGGAGCTGGTCCACTTCTACAGGACAGTAATAACTGAACCTACACAGGGAGCTGGTCCACTTCTACAAGGACAGTAATAAATGAACCTACACAGGAAGCTGGTCCACTTCTACGGGACAGTAATAACTGAATCTACACAAAGAGATGGTCCACTTCTACGGGACAGTAATAACTGAACCTACACAGGGAGCTGGTCCACTTCTACAGGACAGTAATAACTGAACCTACACAGGGAGCTGGTCCACTTCTACAGGACAGTAATAACTGAACCTTCACAGGGAGCTGGTCCACTTCTACGGGACAGTAATAACTGAACCTAGACAAGGAGCTGGTCCACTTCTAGAGGACAGTAATAACTGAACCTACACAGGGAGATGGTCCACTTCTACAGGACAGAAATAACTGAACCTACACAGGGAGCTGGTCCACTTATACAGGACAGTAATAACTGAACCTACACAGGAAGCTCTTCAACTTCTAACAGGAGAGTAATAACTGAACCTACACAGGAAGCTCTTCAACTTCTAACAGGACAGTAATAACTGAACCTACACATAAAGCTCTTTAACTTCTAACATGAGAGTAATAACTGAACCTACACAGGAAGCTCTTCAACTTCTAACAGGCCAGTAATAACTGAACCTACACAGGAAGCTCTTCAACTTCTAACAGGACCGTAATAACTGAACCTACACAGGGAGCTGGTCCACTTCTACGGGACAGTAATAACTGAACCTACACAGGAAGCTCTTCAACTTCTAACAGGACAGTAATAACTGAACCTACACGGGAAGCTCTTCAACTTCTAACAGGACAGTAATAACTGAACCTACACAGGAAGCTCTTCAACTTCTAACAGGACAGTAATAACTGAACCTACACAGGGAGCTGGTCCACTTCTACAGGACAGTAATAACTGAACCTACACAGGGAGCTGGTCCACTTCTATAAGGACAGTAATAAATGAACCTACACAGGGAGCTGGTCCACTTCTACGGGACAGTAATAACTGAACCTACACAGGGAGATGGTCCACTTCTATGGGACAGTAATAACTGAACCTACACAGGGAGCTGGTCCACTTCTACGGGACAGTAATAACTGAACCTACACAGGGTGCTGGTCCACTTCTACAGGACAGTAATAACTGAACGTTCACAGGGAGCTGGTCCACTTCTACGGGACAGTAATAACTGAACCTAGACAAGGAGCTGGTCCACTTCTACAGGACAGTAATAACTGAACCTACACAGGGAGCTCTTCAACTTCTACAGAACAGTAATAACTGAACCTACACAGGAAGCTCTTCAACTTCTACAGGACAGTAATAACTGAACCTACACAGGAAGCTCTTCAACTTCTACAGACCAGTAATAACTGAACCTACACAGGGAGCTGGTCCACTTCTACGGGACAGTAATAACTGAACCTACACAGGAAGCTGGTCCACTTCTACGGGACAGTAATAACTGAACCTACACAGGAAGCTGGTCCACTTCTACAGGACAGTAATAACTGAACCTACACAGGGAGCTGGTCCACTTCTACAGGACAGTAATAACTGAACCTACACAGGGAGCTGGTCCACTTCTACAGGACAGTAATAACTGAACCTACAGAGGGAGCTGGTCCACTTCTACAGGACAGAAATAACTGAACCTTCACAGGGAGCTGGTCCACTTCTACGGGACAGTAATAACTGAACCTAGACAGGGAGCTGGTCCACTTCTACAGGACAGTAATAACAGAACCTACACAGGGAGCTCTTCAACTTCTACAGGACAGTAATAACTGAACCTACACAGGAAGCTCTTCAACTTCTACAGGACAGTAATAACTGAACCTACACAGGGAGCTGGTCCACTTCTACAGGACAGTAATAACTGAACCTACACAGGGAGCTGGTCTACTTCTACAGGACAGTAATAACTGAACCTACACAGGGAGCTGGTCCACTTCTACAGGACAGTAATAACTGAACCTACAGAGGGAGCTGGTCCACTTCTACAGGGCAGAAATAACTGAACCTAGACAGGGAGCTGGTCCACTTCTACAGGACAGTAATAACTGAACCTACACAGGAAGCTCTTCAACTTCTAACAGGACATTAATAACTGAACCTACACAGGAAGCTCTTCAACTTCTAACAGGACAGTAATAACTGAACCTACACAGGGAGCTGGTCCACTTCTACGGGACAGTAATAACTGAACCTACAAAGGGAGCTAGTCCACTTCTACAGGACAGTAATAACTGAACCTGCACAGGGAGCTGGTCCACTTCTACAGGACAGTAATAACTGAACCTACACAGGGAGCTGGTCCCCTTCTAAGGGACAGTAATAAATGAACCTACACAGGGAGCTGGTCCACTTCTACAGGACAGTAATAAATGAACCTACACAGGGGGCTGGTCCACTTCTGTGGGGCAGTAATAACTGAACCTACACAGGGAGCTGGTCCACTTCTACGGGACAGTAATAAATGAACCTACACAGGGAACTGGTCCACTTCTACGGGACAGTAATAAATGAACCTAAACAGGGAGCTGGTCCACTTCTACGGGACAGTAATAACTGAACCTACAAAGGGAGCTAGTCCACTTCTACGGGACAGTAATAACTGAACCTACAAAGGGAGCTGGTCCACTTCTACAGGACAGTAATAAATGAACCTACACAGGGAGCTGGTCCACTTCTACGGGACAGTAATAACTGAACCTACAAAGGGAGCTAGTCCACTTCTACGGGACAGTAATAACTGAACCTACAAAGGGAGCTAGTCCACTTCTACAGGACAGTAATAAATGAACCTACACAGGGAGCTGGTCCACTTCTACGGGACAGTAATAACTGAACCTACAAAGGGAGCTAGTCCACTTCTACAGGACAGTAATAAATGAACCTACACAGGGAGCTGGTCCACTTCTACAGATCAGTAATAACTGAACCTACAAAGGGAGCTAGTCCACTTCTACGGGACAGTAATAACTGAACCTACAAAGGGAGCTGGTCCATTTCTACAGGACAGTAATAAATGAACCTACACAGGGAGCTGGTCCACTTCTACAAGGACAGTAATAACTGAACCTACACAGGGAGCTGGTCCACTTCTACAGGACAGTAATAACTGAACCTACACAGGGAGCTGGTCCACTTCTACGGGACAGTAATAACTGAACCTACACAGGGAGCTGGTCCACTTCTACAGGACAGTAATAACTGAACCTACACAGGGAGCTGGTCCACTTCTACAGGACAGTAATAACTGAACCTACATAGGGAGCTAGTCCACTTCTACAGGACAGTAATAAATGAACCTACACAGGGAGCTGGTCCATTTCTACGGGACAGTAATAACTGAACCTACACAGGGAGCTGGTCCACTTCTACAGGACAGTAATAACTGAACCTACAGAGGGAGCTGGTCCACTTCTACAGGACAGAAATAACTGAACCTTCACAGGGAGCTGGTCCACTTCTACAGGACAGTAATAACTGAACCTACACAGGGAGCTGGTCCACTTCTACAGGACAGTAATAACAGAACCTACACAGGGAGCTCTTCAACTTCTACAGGACAGTAATAACTGAACCTACACAGGAAGCTCTTCAACTTCCACAGGACAGTAATAACTGAATCTACACAGGGAGCTGGTCCACTTCTACAGGACAGTAATAACTGAACCTACACAGGGAGCTGGTCCACTTCTACAGGACAGTAATAACTGAACCTACACAGGGAGCTGGTCCACTTCTACAGGACAGTAATAACTGAACCTACAGAGGGAGCTGGTCCACTTCTACAGGGCAGAAATAACTGAACCTAGACAGGGAGCTGGTCCACTTCTACAGGACAGTAATAACTGAACCTACACAGGAAGCTCTTCAACTTCTAACAGGACATTAATAACTGAACCTACACAGGAAGCTCTTCAACTTCTAACAGGACAGTAATAACTGAACCTACACAGGGAGCTGGTCCACTTCTACGGGACAGTAATAACTGAACCTAGACAGGGCGCTAGTCCACTTCTACAGGACAGTAATAACTGAACCTACACAGGGAGCTGGTCCACTTCTACAGGACAGTAATAACTGAACCTACACAGGGAGCTGGTCCCCTTCTAAGGGACAGTAATAAATGAACCTACACAGGGAGCTGGTCCACTTCTACGGGACAGTAATAAATGAACCTACACAGGGGGCTGGTCCACTTCTGCGGGGCAGTAATAACTGAACCTACACAGGGAGCTGGTCCACTTCTACGGGACAGTAACAAATGAACCTACACAGGGAGCTGGTCCACTTCTACCGGACAGTAATAAATGAACCTACACAGGGAGCTAGTCCACTTCTACAGGACAGTAATAACTGAACCTACACAGGGAGCTGGTCCACTTCTACAGGACAGTAATAACTGAACCTACAAAGGGAGCTGGTCCACTTCTACAGGACAGTAATAACTGAACCTACACAGGGAGCTGGTCCACTTCTACAGGACAGTAATAAATGAACCTACACAGGGAGCTAGTCCACTTCTACAGGACAGTAATAACTGAACCTACACAGGGAGCTGGTCCACTTCTACAGGACAGTAATAACTGAACCTACAAAGGGAGCTGGTCCACTTCTACAGGACAGTAATAAATGAACCTACACAGGGAGCTAGTCCACTTCTACAGGACAGTAATAACTGAACCTACACAGGGAGCTGGTCCACTTCTACAGGACAGTAATAAATGAACCTACACAGGGAGCTAGTCCACTTCTACAGGCCAGTAATAACTGAACCTACACAGGGAGCTGGTCCACTTCTACAGGACAGTAATAACTGAACCTACAAAGGGAGCTGGTCCACTTCTACAGGACAGTAATAAATGAACCTACACAGGGAGCTAGTCCACTTCTACAGGACAGTAATAAATGAACCTACACAGGGAGCTGGTCCACTTCTACAGGACAGTAATAACTGAACCTACAAAGGGAGCTAGTCCACTTCTACGGGACAGTAATAACTGAACCTACACAGGGAGCTGGTCCACTTCTACAAGGACAGTAATAACTGAACCTACACAGGGAGCTGGTCCACTTCTACAGGACAGTAATAAATGAACCTACAAAGGGAGCTGGTCCACTTCTACAAGGACAGTAATAACTGAACCTACACAGGGAGCTGGTCCACTTCTACAGGACAGTAATAAATGAACCTACAAAGGGAGCTAGTCCACTTCTACGGGACAGTAATAACTGAACCTACACAGGGAGCTGGTCCACTTCTACAGGACAGTAATAACTGAACCTACAAAGGGAGCTAGTCCACTTCTACGGGACAGTAATAACTGAACCTACAAAGGGAGCTAGTCCACTTCTACAGGACAGTAATAAATGAACCTACACAGGGAGCTGGTCCACTTCTACGGGACAGTAATAACTGAACCTACAAAGGGAGCTAGTCCACTTCTACGGGACAGTAATAACTGAACCTACAAAGGGAGCTAGTCCACTTCTACGGGACAGTAATAACTGAACCTACAAAGGGAGCTAGTCCACTTCTACAGGACAGTAATAAATGAACCTACACAGGGAGCTGGTCCACTTCTACGGGACAGTAATAACTGAACCTACACAGGGAGCTGGTCCACTTCTACAGGACAGTAATAACTGAACCTACAAAGGGAGCTAGTCCACTTCTACAGGACAGTAATAACTGAACCTACACAGGGAGCTAGTCCACTTCTACGGGACAGTAATAACTGAACCTACAAAGGGAGCTAGTCCACTTCTACAGGACAGTAATAAATGAACCTACACAGGGAGCTGGTCCACTTCTACGGGACAGTAATAACTGAACCTACAAAGGGAGCTAGTCCACTTCTACAGGACAGTAATAACTGAACCTACACAGGGAGCTAGTCCACTTCTACGGGACAGTAATAACTGAACCTACAAAGGGAGCTGGTCCACTTCTACAGGACAGTAATAACTGAACCTACACAGGGAGCTGGTCCACTTCTACAGGACAGTAATAAATGAACCTACACAGGGAGCTAGTCCACTTCTACAGGACAGTAATAACTGAACCTACACAGGGAGCTGGTCCACTTCTACAGGACAGTAATAACTGAACCTACAAAGGGAGCTGGTCCACTTCTACAGGACAGTAATAAATGAACCTACACAGGGAGCTGGTCCACTTCTACAGGACAGTAATAACTGAACCTACAAAGGGAGCTAGTCCACTTCTACGGGACAGTAATAACTGAACCTACACAGGGAGCTGGTCCACTTCTACAAGGACAGTAATAACTGAACCTACACAGGGAGCTGGTCCACTTCTACAGGACAGTAATAAATGAACCTACAAAGGGAGCTAGTCCACTTCTACGGGACAGTAATAACTGAACCTACAAAGGGAGCTAGTCCACTTCTACGGGACAGTAATAACTGAACCTACACAGGGAGCTGGTCCACTTCTACAGGACAGTAATAAATGAACCTACACAGGGAGCTGGTCCACTTCTACAGGACAGTAATAACTGAACCTACAAAGGGAGCTAGTCCACTTCTACGGGACAGTAATAACTGAACCTACACAGGGAGCTGGTCCACTTCTACAGGACAGTAATAACTGAACCTACACAGGGAGCTGGTCAACTTCTACAGGACAGTAATAACTGAACCTACAAAGGAAGCTAGTCCACTTCTACGGGACAGTAATAACTGAACCTACAAAGGGAGCTAGTCCACTTCTACAGGACAGTAATAAATGAACCTACACAGGGAGCTGGTCCACTTCTACGGGACAGTAATAACTGAACCTACAAAGGGAGCTAGTCCACTTCTACAGGACAGTAATAACTGAACCTACAAAGGGAGCTAGTCCACTTCTACAGGACAGTAATAACTGAACCTACAAAGGGAGCTAGTCCACTTCTACGGGACAGTAATAACTGAACCTACAAAGGGAGCTAGTCCACTTCTACAGGACAGTAATAACTGAACCTACAAAGGGAGCTAGTCCACTTCTACAGGACAGTAATAAATGAACCTACACAGGGAGCTGGTCCACTTCTACGGGACAGTAATAACTGAACCTACACAGGGAGCTGGTCCACTTCTACAGGACAGTAATAACTGAACCTACAAAGGGAGCTAGTCCACTTCTACAGGACAGTAATAACTGAACCTACACAGGGAGCTAGTCCACTTCTACGGGACAGTAATAACTGAACCTACACAGGGAGCTAGTCCACTTCTACAGGACAGTAATAAATGAACCTACACAGGGAGCTGGTCCACTTCTACGGGACAGTAATAACTGAACCTACAAAGGGAGCTAGTCCACTTCTACAGGACAGTAATAACTGAACCTACACAGGGAGCTAGTCCACTTCTACGGGACAGTAATAACTGAACCTACAAAGGGAGCTGGTCCACTTCTACAGGACAGTAATAACTGAACCTACACAGGGAGCTGGTCCACTTCTACAGGACAGTAATAAATGAACCTACACAGGGAGCTAGTCCACTTCTACAGGACAGTAATAACTGAACCTACACAGGGAGCTGGTCCACTTCTACAGGACAGTAATAACTGAACCTACAAAGGGAGCTGGTCCACTTCTACAGGACAGTAATAAATGAACCTACACAGGGAGCTGGTCCACTTCTACAGGACAGTAATAACTGAACCTACAAAGGGAGCTAGTCCACTTCTACGGGACAGTAATAACTGAACCTACACAGGGAGCTGGTCCACTTCTACAAGGACAGTAATAACTGAACCTACACAGGGAGCTGGTCCACTTCTACAGGACAGTAATAAATGAACCTACAAAGGGAGCTAGTCCACTTCTACGGGACAGTAATAACTGAACCTACAAAGGGAGCTAGTCCACTTCTACGGGACAGTAATAACTGAACCTACACAGGGAGCTGGTCCACTTCTACAGGACAGTAATAAATGAACCTACACAGGGAGCTGGTCCACTTCTACAGGACAGTAATAACTGAACCTACAAAGGGAGCTAGTCCACTTCTACGGGACAGTAATAACTGAACCTACACAGGGAGCTGGTCCACTTCTACAGGACAGTAATAACTGAACCTACACAGGGAGCTGGTCAACTTCTACAGGACAGTAATAACTGAACCTACAAAGGGAGCTAGTCCACTTCTACGGGACAGTAATAACTGAACCTACAAAGGGAGCTAGTCCACTTCTACAGGACAGTAATAAATGAACCTACACAGGGAGCTGGTCCACTTCTACGGGACAGTAATAACTGAACCTACAAAGGGAGCTAGTCCACTTCTACAGGACAGTAATAACTGAACCTACAAAGGGAGCTAGTCCACTTCTACAGGACAGTAATAACTGAACCTACAAAGGGAGCTAGTCCACTTCTACGGGACAGTAATAACTGAACCTACAAAGGGAGCTAGTCCACTTCTACAGGACAGTAATAACTGAACCTACAAAGGGAGCTAGTCCACTTCTACAGGACAGTAATAAATGAACCTACACAGGGAGCTGGTCCACTTCTACGGGACAGTAATAACTGAACCTACAAAGGGAGCTAGTCCACTTCTACAGGACAGTAATAACTGAACCTACAAAGGGAGCTAGTCCACTTCTACAGGACAGTAATGAATGAACCTACACAGGGAGCTGGTCCACTTCTACGGGACAGTAATAACTGAACCTACAAAGGGAGCTAGTCCACTTCTACGGGACAGTAATAACTGAACCTACAAAGGGAGCTAGTCCACTTCTACAAGGACAGTAATAACTGAACCTACAAAGGGAGCTAGTCCACTTCTACAGGACAGTAATAAATGAACCTACACAGGGAGCTGGTCCACTTCTACGGGACAGTAATAACTGAACCTACAAAGGGAGCTAGTCCACTTCTACAGGACAGTAATAAATGAACCTACACAGGGAGCTGGTCCACTTCTACGGGACAGTAATAACTGAACCTACAAAGGGAGCTAGTCCACTTCTACAGGACAGTAATAAAGGAACCTACACAGGGAGCTGGTCCACTTCTACGGGACAGTAATAACTGAACCTACACAGGGAGCTGGTCCACTTCTACGGGACAGTAATAACTGAACCTACAAAGGGAGCTAGTCCACTTCTACAGGACAGTAATAACTGAACCTACAAAGGGAGCTAGTCCACTTCTACAGGACAGTAATAAATGAACCTACACAGGGAGCTGGTCCACTTCTACGGGACAGTAATAACTGAACCTACAAAGGGAGCTAGTCCACTTCTACAGGACAGTAATAACTGAACCTACAAAGGGAGCTAGTCCACTTCTACGGGACAGTAATAACTGAACCTACAAAGGGAGCTAGTCCACTTCTACAGGACAGTAATAACTGAACCTACAAAGGGAGCTAGTCCACTTCTACAGGACAGTAATAAATGAACCTACACAGGGAGCTGGTCCACTTCTACGGGACAGTAATAACTGAACCTACAAAGGGAGCTAGTCCACTTCTACAGGACAGTAATAACTGAACCTACACAGGGAGCTGGTCCACTTCTACGGGACAGTAATAACTGAACCTACAAAGGGAGCTAGTCCACTTCTACAGGACAGTAATAAATGAACCTACACAGGGAGCTAGTCCACTTCTACGGGACAGTAATAACTGAACCTACAAAGGGAGCTAGTCCACTTCTACAGGACAGTAATAACTGAACCTACACAGGGAGCTAGTCCACTTCTACGGGACAGTAATAACTGAACCTACAAAGGGAGCTAGTCCACTTCTACAGGACAGTAATAACTGAACCTACAAAGGGAGCTAGTCCACTTCTACGGGACAGTAATAACTGAACCTACAAAGGGAGCTAGTCCACTTCTACAGGACAGTAATAACTGAACCTACAAAGGGAGCTAGTCCACTTCTACAGGACAGTAATAACTGAACCTACAAAGGGAGCTAGTCCACTTCTACGGGACAGTAATAACTGAACCTACAAAGGGAGCTAGTCCACTTCTACAGGACAGTAATAACTGAACCTACAAAGGGAGCTAGTCCACTTCTACAGGACAGTAATAAATGAACCTACACAGGGAGCTGGTCCACTTCTACGGGACAGTAATAACTGAACCTACAAAGGGAGCTAGTCCACTTCTACAGGACAGTAATAACTGAACCTACACAGGGAGCTGGTCCACTTCTACGGGACAGTAATAACTGAACCTACAAAGGGAGCTAGTCCACTTCTACAGGACAGTAATAAATGAACCTACACAGGGAGCTGGTCCACTTCTACGGGACAGTAATAACTGAACCTACAAAGGGAGCTAGTCCACTTCTACAGGACAGTAATAAATGAACCTACACAGGGAGCTGGTCCACTTCTACGGGACAGTAATAACTGAACCTACAAAAGGAGCTAGTCCACTTCTACAGGACAGTAATAACTGAACCTACAAAGGGAGCTAGTCCACTTCTACAGGACAGTAATAACTGAACCTACACAGGGAGCTGGTCCACTTCTACGGGACAGTAATAACTGAACCTACAAAGGGAGCTAGTCCACTTCTACAGGACAGTAATAACTGAACCTACAAAGGGAGCTAGTCCACTTCTACGGGACAGTAATAACTGAACCTACAAAGGGAGCTAGTCCACTTCTACAGGACAGTAATAAATGAACCTACACAGGGAGCTGGTCCACTTCTACGGGACAGTAATAACTGAACCTACAAAGGGAGCTAGTCCACTTCTACAGGACAGTAATAACTGAACCTACACAGGGAGCTGGTCCACTTCTACAGGACAGTAATAACTGAACCTACACAGGGAGCTGGTCCACTTCTACGGGACAGTAATAACTGAACCTACACAGGGAGCTGGTCCACTTCTACGGGACAGTAATAACAGAACCTACACAGGGAGCTGGTCCACTTCTACGGGACAGTAATAACTGAACCTACAAAGGGAGCTAGTCCACTTCTACAGGACAGTAATAAATGAACCTACAAAGGGAGCTAGTCCACTTCTACAGGACAGTAATAAATGAACCTACAAAGGGAGCTAGTCCACTTCTACAGGACAGTAATAAATGAACCTACAAAGGGAGCTAGTCCACTTCTACAGGACAGTAATAAATGAACCTACACAGGGAGCTAGTCCACTTCTACAGGACAGTAATAAATGAACCTACACAGGGAGCTGGTCCATTTCTACGGGACAGTAATAACTGAACCTACACAGGGAGCTGGTCCATTTCTACGGGACAGTAATAACTGAACCTACAAAGGGAGCTGGTCCACTTCTACAGGACAGTAATAACAGAACCTACACAGGGAGCTGGTCCACTTCTACAGGACAGTAATAACAGAACCTACACAGGGAGCTGGTCCACTTCTACAGGACAGTAATAAATGAACCTACACAGGGAGCTGGTCCATTTCTACGGGACAGTAATAACTGAACCTACACAGGGAGCTGGTCCACTTCTACAAGGACAGTAATAACTGAACCTACAAAGGGAGCTAGTCCACTTCTACAGGACAGTAATAAATGAACCTACACAGGGAGCTGGTCCACTTCTACGGGACAGTAATAACTGAACCTACACAGGGAGCTGGTCCACTTCTACGGGACAGTAATAACTGAACCTACAAAGGGAGCTAGTCCACTTCTACGGGACAGTAATAACTGAACCTACACAGGGAGCTGGTCCACTTCTACAGGACAGTAATAACTGAACCTACACAGGGAGCTGGTCCACTTCTACAGGACAGTAATAACTGAACCTACAAAGGGAGCTAGTCCACTTCTACAGGACAGTAATAACTGAACCTACACAGGGAGCTGGTCCACTTCTACAGGACAGTAATAACTGAACCTACAAAGGGAGCTGGTCCACTTCTACAGGACAGTAATAAATGAACCTACACAGGGAGCTAGTCCACTTCTACGGGACAGTAATAACTGAACCTACACAGGGAGCTGGTCCACTTCTACAGGACAGTAATAAATGAACCTACACAGGGAGCTGGTCCACTTCTACGGGACAGTAATAACTGAACCTACACAGGGAGCTAGTCCACTTCTACGGGACAGTAATAACTGAACCTACAAAGGGAGCTGGTCCACTTCTACGGGACAGTAATAACTGAACCTACCAAGTGAGCTGGTCCACTTCTACAGGACAGTAATAAATGAACCTACACAGGGAGCTGGTCCACTTCTACCGGGACAGTAATAACTGAACCTACACAGGGAGCTGGTCCACTTCTACAGGACAGTAATAACTGAACCTACACAGGGAGCTGGTCCACTTCTACAGGACAGTAATAAATGAACCTACACAGGGAGCTAGTCCACTTCTACGGGACAGTAATAACTGAACCTACACAGGGAGCTGGTCCACTTCTACAGGACAGTAATAAATGAACCTACACAGGGAGCTGGTCCACTTCTACGGGACAGTAATAACTGAACCTACACAGGGAGCTAGTCCACTTCTACGGGACAGTAATAACTGAACCTACAAAGGGAGCTGGTCCACTTCTACGGGACAGTAATAACTGAACCTACAAAGGGAGCTGGTCCACTTCTACAGGACAGTAATAAATGAACCTACACAGGGAGCTGGTCCACTTCTACCGGGACAGTAATAACTGAACCTACACAGGGAGCTGGTCCACTTCTACAGGACAGTAATAACTGAACCTACACAGGGAGCTGGTCCACTTCTACGGGACAGTAATAACTGAACCTACACAGGGAGCTGGTCCACTTCTACAGGACAGTAATAACTGAACCTACACAGGGAGCTGGTCCACTTCTACAGGACAGTAATAACTGAACATACATAGGGAGCTAGTCCACTTCTACAGGACAGTAATAAATGAACCTACACAGGGAGCTGGTCCATTTCTACGGGACAGTAATAACTGAACCTACACAGGGAGCTGGTCCACTTCTACAGGACAGTAATAACTGAACCTACAGAGGGAGCTGGTCCACTTCTACAGGACAGAAATAACTGAACCTTCACAGGGAGCTGGTCCACTTCTACGGGACAGTAATAACTGAACCTACACAGGGAGCTGGTCCACTTCTACAGGACAGTAATAACAGAACCTACACAGGGAGCTCTTCAACTTCTACAGGACAGTAATAACTGAACCTACACAGGAAGCTCTTCAACTTCTACAGGACAGTAATAACTGAACCTACACAGGGAGCTGGTCCACTTCTACAGGACAGTAATAACTGAACCTACACAGGGAGCTGGTCCACTTCTACAGGACAGTAATAACTGAACCTACACAGGGAGCTGGTCCACTTCTACAGGACAGTAATAACTGAACCTACAGAGGGAGCTGGTCCACTTCTACAGGGCAGAAATAACTGAACCTAGACAGGGAGCTGGTCCACTTCTACAGGACAGTAATAACTGAACCTACACAGGAAGCTCTTCAACTTCTAACAGGACATTAATAACTGAACCTACACAGGAAGCTCTTCAACTTCTAACAGGACAGTAATAACTGAACCTACACAGGGAGCTGGTCCACTTCTACGGGACAGTAATAACTGAACCTAGACAGGGCGCTAGTCCACTTCTACAGGACAGTAATAACTGAACCTACACAGGGAGCTGGTCCACTTCTACAGGACAGTAATAACTGAACCTACACAGGGAGCTGGTCCCCTTCTACGGGACAGTAATAAATGAACCTACACAGGGAGCTGGTCCACTTCTACGGGACAGTAATAAATGAACCTACACAGGGGGCTGGTCCACTTCTGCGGGGCAGTAATAACTGAACCTACACAGGGAGCTGGTCCACTTCTACGGGACAGTAATAAATGAACCTACACAGGGAGCTGGTCCACTTCTACGGGACAGTAATAAATGAACCTACACAGGGAGCTAGTCCACTTCTACAGGACAGTAATAACTGAACCTACACAGGGAGCTGGTCCACTTCTACAGGACAGTAATAACTGAACCTACAAAGGGAGCTGGTCCACTTCTACAGGACAGTAATAACTGAACCTACACAGGGAGCTGGTCCACTTCTACAGGACAGTAATAAATGAATCTACACAGGGAGCTAGTCCACTTCTACAGGACAGTAATAACTGAACCTACACAGGGAGCTGGTCCACTTCTACAGGACAGTAATAACTGAACCTACAAAGGGAGCTGGTCCACTTCTACAGGACAGTAATAAATGAACCTACACAGGGAGCTAGTCCACTTCTACAGGACAGTAATAACTGAACCTACACAGGGAGCTGGTCCACTTCTACAGGACAGTAATAACTGAACCTACAAAGGGAGCTAGTCCACTTCTACGGGACAGTAATAACTGAACCTACACAGGGAGCTGGTCCACTTCTACAAGGACAGTAATAACTGAACCTACACAGGGAACTGGTCCACTTCTACAGGACAGTAATAAATGAACCTACAAAGGGAGCTAGTCCACTTCTACGGGACAGTAATAACTGAACCTACAAAGGGAGCTAGTCCACTTCTACGGGACAGTAATAACTGAACCTACACAGGGAGCTGGTCCACTTCTACAGGACAGTAATAACTGAACCTACAAAGGGAGCTAGTCCACTTCTACGGGACAGTAATAACTGAACCTACAAAGGGAGCTAGTCCACTTCTACAGGACAGTAATAAATGAACCTACACAGGGAGCTGGTCCACTTCAACGGGACAGTAATAACTGAACCTACACAGGGAGCTGGTCCACTTCTACAGGACAGTAATAACTGAACCTACAAAGGGAGCTAGTCCACTTCTACGGGACAGTAATAACTGAACCTACACAGGGAGCTAGTCCACTTCTACAGGACAGTAATAACTGAACCTACACAGGGAGCTGGTCCACTTCTACAGGACAGTAATAACTGAACCTACACAGGGAGCTGGTCCACTTCTACGGGACAGTAATAACTGAACCTACACAGGGAGCTGGTCCACTTCTACGGGACAGTAATAACAGAACCTACACAGGGAGCTGGTCCACTTCTACGGGACAGTAATAACTGAACCTACAAAGGGAGCTCGTCCACTTCTACAGGACAGTAATAAATGAACCTACAAAAGGAGCTAGTCCACTTCTACAGGACAGTAATAAATGAACCTACACAGGGAGCTAGTCCACTTCTACAGGACAGTAATAAATGAACCTACACAGGGAGCTGGTCCACTTCTACGGGACAGTAATAACTGAACCTACAAAGGGAGCTAGTCCACTTCTACAGGACAGTAATAACTGAACCTACACAGGGAGCTGGTCCACTTCTACGGGACAGTAATAACTGAACCTACAAAGGGAGCTAGTCCACTTCTACAGGACAGTAATAAATGAACCTACACAGGGAGCTAGTCCACTTCTACGGGACAGTAATAACTGAACCTACAAAGGGAGCTAGTCCACTTCTACAGGACAGTAATAACTGAACCTACACAGGGAGCTGGTCCACTTCTACGGGACAGTAATAACTGAACCTACAAAGGGAGCTAGTCCACTTCTACAGGACAGTAATAAATGAACCTACACAGGGAGCTAGTCCACTTCTACGGGACAGTAATAACTGAACCTACAAAGGGAGCTAGTCCACTTCTACAGGACAGTAATAACTGAACCTACACAGGGAGCTGGTCCACTTCTACGGGACAGTAATAACTGAACCTACAAAGGGAGCTAGTCCACTTCTACAGGACAGTAATAAATGAACCTACACAGGGAGCTAGTCCACTTCTACGGGACAGTAATAACTGAACCTACAAAGGGAGCTAGTCCACTTCTACAGGACAGTAATAACTGAACCTACACAGAGAGCTGGTCCACTTCTACGGGACAGTAATAACTGAACCTACAAAGGGAGCTAGTCCACTTCTACGGGACAGTAATAACTGAACCTACACAGGGAGCTGGTCCACTTCTACGGGACAGTAATAAATGAACCTACACAGGGAGCTAGTCCACTTCTACGGGACAGTAATAAATGAACCTACACAGGGAGCTGGTCCACTTCTACGGGACAGTAATAACTGAACCTACAAAGGGAGCTAGTCCACTTCTACGGGACAGTAATAACGGAACCTACACAGGGAGCTGGTCCACTTCTACAGGAGAGTAATAAATGAACCTACACAGGGAGCTAGTCCACTTCTACGGGACAGTAATAAATGAACCTACACAGGGAGCTAGTCCACTTCTACGGGACAGTAATAACTGAACCTACACAGGGAGCTGGTCCACTTCTACGGGACAGTAATAACTGAACCTACAAAGGGAGCTAGTCCACTTCTACAGGACAGTAATAAATGAACCTACACAGGGAGCTAGTCCACTTCTACAGGACAGTAATAAATGAACCTACACAGGGAGCTGGTCCATTTCTACGGGACAGTAATAACTGAACCTACACAGGGAGCTGATCCACTTCTACAGGACAGTAATAAATGAACCTACACAGGGAGCTGGTCCATTTCTACGGGACAGTAATAACTGAACCTACAAAGGGAGCTGGTCCACTTCTACAGGACAGTAATAACAGAACCTACACAGGGAGCTGGTCCACTTCTACAGGACAGTAATAACAGAACCTACACAGGGAGCTGGTCCACTTCTACAGGACAGTAATAAATGAACCTACACAGGGAGCTGGTCCATTTCTACGGGACAGTAATAACTGAACCTACACAGGGAGCTGGTCCACTTCTACAAGGACAGTAATAACTGAACCTACAAAGGGAGCTAGTCCACTTCTACAGGACAGTAATAAATGAACCTACACAGGGAGCTGGTCCACTTCTATGGGACAGTAATAACTGAACTTACACAGGGAGCTGGTCCACTTCTACGGGACAGTAATAACTGAACCTACAAAGGGAGCTAGTCCACTTCTACAGGACAGTAATAAATGAACCTACACAGGGAGCTGGTCCATTTCTACGGGACAGTAATAACTGAACCTACACAGGGAGCTGGTCCACTTCTACAAGGACAGTAATAACTGAACCTACAAAGGGAGCTAGTCCACTTCTACAGGACAGTAATAAATGAACCTACACAGGGAGCTGGTCCACTTCTACGGGACAGTAATAACTGAACCTACAAAGGGAGCTAGTCCACTTCTACAGGACAGTAATAAATGAACCTACACAGGCAGCTGGTCCATTTCTACGGGACAGTAATAAATGAACCTACACAGGGAGCTGGTCCACTTCTACGGGACAGTAATAACTGAACCTACAAAGGGAGCTAGTCCACTTCTACAGGACAGTAATAAATGAACGTACACAGGCAGCTGGTCCATTTCTACGGGACAGTAATAACTGAACCTACACAGGGAGCTGGTCCACTTCTACAAGGACAGTAATAACTGAACCTACAAAGGGAGCTAGTCCCCTTCTTCAGGACAGTAATAAATGAACCTACACAGGGAGCTGGTCCACTTCTACAGGACAGTAATAACAGAACCTACAAAGGGAGCTAGTCCACTTCTACAGGACAGTAATAACTGAACCTACAAAGGGAGCTAGTCCACTTCTACAGGACAGTAATAAATGAACCTACACAGGGAGCTAGTCCACTTCTACAGGACAGTAATAAATGAACCTACACAGGGAGCTGGTCCATTTCTACGGGACAGTAATAACTGAACCTACACAGGGAGCTGGTCCACTTCTACAGGACAGTAATAAATGAACCTACACAGGGAGCTGGTCCATTTCTACGGGACAGTAATAACTGAACCTACAAAGGGAGCTGGTCCACTTCTACAGGACAGTAATAACAGAACCTACACAGGGAGCTGGTCCACTTCTACAGGACAGTAATAACAGAACCTACACAGGGAGCTGGTCCACTTCTACAGGACAGTAATAAATGAACCTACACAGGGAGCTGGTCCATTTCTACGGGACAGTAATAACTGAACCTACACAGGGAGCTGGTCCACTTCTACAAGGACAGTAATAATTGAACCTACAAAGGGAGCTAGTCCACTTCTACAGGACAGTAATAACTGAACCTACACAGGGAGCTGGTCCACTTCTACAAGGACAGTAACAACTGAACCTACAAAGGGAGCTAGTCCACTTCTACGGGACAGTAATAACTGAACCTACAAAGGGAGCTGGTCCACTTCTACGGGACAGTAATAACTGAACCTACAAAGGGAGCTAGTCCACTTCTACGGGACAGTAATAACTGAACCTACAAAGGGAGCTGGTCCACTTCTACAGGACAGTAATAACAGAACCTACACAGGGAGCTGGTCCACTTCTACAGGACAGTAATAACAGAACCTACACAGGGAGCTGGTCCACTTCTACAGGACAGTAATAAATGAACCTACACAGGGAGCTGGTCCATTTCTACGGGACAGTAATAACTGAACCTACACAGGGAGCTGGTCCACTTCTACAAGGACAGTAATAACTGAACCTACAAAGGGAGCTAGTCCACTTCTACAGGACAGTAATAAATGAACCTACACAGGGAGCTGGTCCACTTCTATGGGACAGTAATAACTGAACTTACACAGGGAGCTGGTCCACTTCTACGGGACAGTAATAACTGAACCTACAAAGGGAGCTAGTCCACTTCTACAGGACAGTAATAAATGAACCTACACAGGGAGCTGGTCCATTTCTACGGGACAGTAATAACTGAACCTACACAGGGAGCTGGTCCACTTCTACAAGGACAGTAATAACTGAACCTACAAAGGGAGCTAGTCCACTTCTACAGGACAGTAATAAATGAACCTACACAGGGAGCTGGTCCACTTCTACGGGACAGTAATAACTGAACCTACAAAGGGAGCTAGTCCACTTCTACAGGACAGTAATAAATGAACCTACACAGGCAGCTGGTCCATTTCTACGGGACAGTAATAAATGAACCTACACAGGGAGCTGGTCCACTTCTACGGGACAGTAATAACTGAACCTACAAAGGGAGCTAGTCCACTTCTACAGGACAGTAATAAATGAACCTACACAGGCAGCTGGTCCATTTCTACGGGACAGTAATAACTGAACCTACACAGGGAGCTGGTCCACTTCTACAAGGACAGTAATAACTGAACCTACAAAGGGAGCTAGTCCCCTTCTTCAGGACAGTAATAAATGAACCTACACAGGGAGCTGGTCCACTTCTACAGGACAGTAATAACAGAACCTACAAAGGGAGCTAGTCCACTTCTACAGGACAGTAATAACAGAACCTACAAAGGGAGCTAGTCCACTTCTACAGGACAGTAATAACTGAACCTACACAGGGAGCTGGTCCACTTCTACAGGACAGTAATAACTGAACCTACAAAGGGAGCTAGTCCACTTCTACAGGACAGTAATAACTGAACCTACAAAGGGAGCTAGTCCACTTCTACAGGACAGTAATAAATGAACCTACACAGGGAGCTGGTCCATTTCTACGGGACAGTAATAACTGAACCTACACAGGGAGCTGGTCCACTTCTACAGGACAGTAATAAATGAACCTACACAGGGAGCTGGTCCATTTCTACGGGACAGTAATAAATGAACCTACACAGGGAGCTGGTCCATTTCTACGGGACAGTAATAACTGAACCTACAAAGGGAGCTAGTCCACTTCTACAGGACAGTAATAACTGAACCTACACAGGGAGCTGGTCCACTTCTACGGGACAGTAATAACTGAACCTACAAAGGGAGCTAGTCCACTTCTACAGGACAGTAATAAATGAACCTACACAGGGAGCTAGTCCACTTCTACGGGACAGTAATAACTGAACCTACAAAGGGAGCTAGTCCACTTCTACAGGACAGTAATAACTGAACCTACACAGGGAGCTGGTCCATTTCTACGGGACAGTAATAACTGAACCTACACAGGGAGCTGATCCACTTCTACAGGACAGTAATAAATGAACCTACACAGGGAGCTGGTCCATTTCTACGGGACAGTAATAACTGAACCTACAAAGGGAGCTGGTCCACTTCTACAGGACAGTAATAACAGAACCTACACAGGGAGCTGGTCCACTTCTACAGGACAGTAATAACAGAACCTACACAGGGAGCTGGTCCACTTCTACAGGACAGTAATAAATGAACCTACACAGGGAGCTGGTCCATTTCTACGGGACAGTAATAACTGAACCTACACAGGGAGCTGGTCCACTTCTACAAGGACAGTAATAACTGAACCTACAAAGGGAGCTAGTCCACTTCTACAGGACAGTAATAAATGAACCTACACAGGGAGCTGGTCCACTTCTATGGGACAGTAATAACTGAACTTACACAGGGAGCTGGTCCACTTCTACGGGACAGTAATAACTGAACCTACAAAGGGAGCTAGTCCACTTCTACAGGACAGTAATAAATGAACCTACACAGGGAGCTGGTCCATTTCTACGGGACAGTAATAACTGAACCTACACAGGGAGCTGGTCCACTTCTACAAGGACAGTAATAACTGAACCTACAAAGGGAGCTAGTCCACTTCTACAGGACAGTAATAAATGAACCTACACAGGGAGCTGGTCCACTTCTACGGGACAGTAATAACTGAACCTACAAAGGGAGCTAGTCCACTTCTACAGGACAGTAATAAATGAACCTACACAGGCAGCTGGTCCATTTCTACGGGACAGTAATAAATGAACCTACACAGGGAGCTGGTCCACTTCTACGGGACAGTAATAACTGAACCTACAAAGGGAGCTAGTCCACTTCTACAGGACAGTAATAAATGAACCTACACAGGCAGCTGGTCCATTTCTACGGGACAGTAATAACTGAACCTACACAGGGAGCTGGTCCACTTCTACAAGGACAGTAATAACTGAACCTACAAAGGGAGCTAGTCCCCTTCTTCAGGACAGTAATAAATGAACCTACACAGGGAGCTGGTCCACTTCTACAGGACAGTAATAACAGAACCTACAAAGGGAGCTAGTCCACTTCTACAGGACAGTAATAACTGAACCTACAAAGGGAGCTAGTCCACTTCTACAGGACAGTAATAAATGAACCTACACAGGGAGCTAGTCCACTTCTACAGGACAGTAATAAATGAACCTACACAGGGAGCTGGTCCATTTCTACGGGACAGTAATAACTGAACCTACACAGGGAGCTGGTCCACTTCTACAGGACAGTAATAAATGAACCTACACAGGGAGCTGGTCCATTTCTACGGGACAGTAATAACTGAACCTACAAAGGGAGCTGGTCCACTTCTACAGGACAGTAATAACAGAACCTACACAGGGAGCTGGTCCACTTCTACAGGACAGTAATAACAGAACCTACACAGGGAGCTGGTCCACTTCTACAGGACAGTAATAAATGAACCTACACAGGGAGCTGGTCCATTTCTACGGGACAGTAATAACTGAACCTACACAGGGAGCTGGTCCACTTCTACAAGGACAGTAATAATTGAACCTACAAAGGGAGCTAGTCCACTTCTACAGGACAGTAATAACTGAACCTACACAG
This sequence comes from Sipunculus nudus, assembly GCA_026874595.1. Lineage (NCBI taxonomy): Eukaryota > Metazoa > Annelida > Sipuncula > Golfingiida > Sipunculidae > Sipunculus > Sipunculus nudus. The sequence goes on along the minus strand of CM049312.1, from coordinate 83,064,010 downwards.
GGAGCTGGTCCACTTCTACAAGGACAGTAACAACTGAACCTACAAAGGGAGCTAGTCCACTTCTACGGGACAGTAATAACTGAACCTACAAAGGGAGCTGGTCCACTTCTACGGGACAGTAATAACTGAACCTACAAAGGGAGCTAGTCCACTTCTACGGGACAGTAATAACTGAACCTACAAAGGGAGCTGGTCCACTTCTACAGGACAGTAATAACAGAACCTACACAGGGAGCTGGTCCACTTCTACAGGACAGTAATAACAGAACCTACACAGGGAGCTGGTCCACTTCTACAGGACAGTAATAAATGAACCTACACAGGGAGCTGGTCCATTTCTACGGGACAGTAATAACTGAACCTACACAGGGAGCTGGTCCACTTCTACAAGGACAGTAATAACTGAACCTACAAAGGGAGCTAGTCCACTTCTACAGGACAGTAATAAATGAACCTACACAGGGAGCTGGTCCACTTCTATGGGACAGTAATAACTGAACTTACACAGGGAGCTGGTCCACTTCTACGGGACAGTAATAACTGAACCTACAAAGGGAGCTAGTCCACTTCTACAGGACAGTAATAAATGAACCTACACAGGGAGCTGGTCCATTTCTACGGGACAGTAATAACTGAACCTACACAGGGAGCTGGTCCACTTCTACAAGGACAGTAATAACTGAACCTACAAAGGGAGCTAGTCCACTTCTACAGGACAGTAATAAATGAACCTACACAGGGAGCTGGTCCACTTCTACGGGACAGTAATAACTGAACCTACAAAGGGAGCTAGTCCACTTCTACAGGACAGTAATAAATGAACCTACACAGGCAGCTGGTCCATTTCTACGGGACAGTAATAAATGAACCTACACAGGGAGCTGGTCCACTTCTACGGGACAGTAATAACTGAACCTACAAAGGGAGCTAGTCCACTTCTACAGGACAGTAATAAATGAACCTACACAGGCAGCTGGTCCATTTCTACGGGACAGTAATAACTGAACCTACACAGGGAGCTGGTCCACTTCTACAAGGACAGTAATAACTGAACCTTCAAAGGGAGCTAGTCCCCTTCTTCAGGACAGTAATAAATGAACCTACACAGGGAGCTGGTCCACTTCTACAGGACAGTAATAACAGAACCTACAAAGGGAGCTAGTCCACTTCTACAGGACAGTAATAACTGAACCTACACAGGGAGCTGGTCCACTTCTACAGGACAGTAATAACTGAACCTACAAAGGGAGCTAGTCCACTTCTACAGGACAGTAATAACTGAACCTACAAAGGGAGCTAGTCCACTTCTACAGGACAGTAATAAATGAACCTACACAGGGAGCTGGTCCATTTCTACGGGACAGTAATAACTGAACCTACACAGGGAGCTGGTCCACTTCTACAGGACAGTAATAAATGAACCTACACAGGGAGCTGGTCCATTTCTACGGGACAGTAATAAATGAACCTACACAGGGAGCTGGTCCATTTCTACGGGACAGTAATAACTGAACCTACACAGGGAGCTGGTCCACTTCTACAGGACAGTAATAAATGAACCTACACAGGCAGCTGGTCCATTTCTACGGGACAGTAATAACTGAACCTACACAGGGAGCTGGTCCACTTCTACAAGGACAGTAATAACTGAACCTACAAAGGGAGCTAGTCCCCTTCTTCAGGACAGTAATAAATGAACCTACACAGGGAGCTGGTCCACTTCTACAGGACAGTAATAACAGAACCTACAAAGGGAGCTAGTCCACTTCTACAGGACAGTAATAACTGAACCTACAAAGGGAGCTAGTCCACTTCTACAGGACAGTAATAAATGAACCTACACAGGGAGCTGGTCCATTTCTACGGGACAGTAATAACTGAACCTACACAGGGAGCTGATCCACTTCTACAGGACAGTAATAAATGAACCTACACAGGGAGCTAGTCCACTTCTACAGGACAGTAATAAATGAACCTACACAGGGAGCTGGTCCATTTCTACGGGACAGTAATAACTGAACCTACACAGGGAGCTGGTCCACTTCTACAGGACAGTAATAAATGAACCTACACAGGGAGCTGGTCCATTTCTACGGGACAGTAATAACTGAACCTACAAAGGGAGCTGGTCCACTTCTACAGGACAGTAATAACAGAACCTACACAGGGAGCTGGTCCACTTCTACAGGACAGTAATAACAGAACCTACACAGGGAGCTGGTCCACTTCTACAGGACAGTAATAAATGAACCTACACAGGGAGCTGGTCCATTTCTACGGGACAGTAATAACTGAACCTACACAGGGAGCTGGTCCACTTCTACAAGGACAGTAATAATTGAACCTACAAAGGGAGCTAGTCCACTTCTACAGGACAGTAATAACTGAACCTACACAGGGAGCTGGTCCACTTCTACAAGGACAGTAACAACTGAACCTACAAAGGGAGCTAGTCCACTTCTACGGGACAGTAATAACTGAACCTACAAAGGGAGCTGGTCCACTTCTACGGGACAGTAATAACTGAACCTACAAAGGGAGCTAGACCACTTCTACGGGACAGTAATAACTGAACCTACAAAGGGAGCTAGTCCACTTCTACGGGACAGTAATAACTGAACCTACACAGGGAGCTAGTCCACTTCTACGGGACAGTAATAACTGAACCTACACAGGGAGCTGGTCCACTTCTACAAGGACAGTAATAACTGAACCTACAAAGGGAGCTAGTCCACTTCTACAGGACAGTAATAAATGAACCTACACAGGGAGCTGGTCCACTTCTACGGGACAGTAATAACTGAACCTACAAAGGGAGCTAGTCCACTTCTACAGGACAGTAATAACTGAACCTACAAAGGGAGCTAGTCCACTTCTACGGGACAGTAATAACTGAACCTACAAAGGGAGCTAGTCCACTTCTACAGGACAGTAATAACTGAACCTACACAGGGAGCTGGTCCACTTCTACAAGGACAGTAATAACTGAACCTACAAAGGGAGCTAGTCCACTTCTACAGGACAGTAATAAATGAACCTACACAGGGAGCTGGTCCACTTCTACGGGACAGTAATAACTGAACCTACAAAGGGAGCTAGTCCACTTCTACAGGACAGTAATAACTGAACCTACAAAGGGAGCTGGTCCACTTCTACGGGACAGTAATAACTGAACCTACACAGGGAGCTAGTCCACTTCTACGGGACAGTAATAACTGAACCTACAAAGGGAGCTAGTCCACTTCTACAGGACAGTAATAAATGAACCTACACAGGGAGCTGGTCCACTTCTACAGGACAGTAATAAATGAACCTACACAGGGAGCTGGTCCACTTCTACAGGACAGTAATAACTGAACCTACACAGGGAGCTGGTCCACTTCTACAGGACAGTAATAACTGAACCTACACAGGGAGCTGGTCCACTTCTACAAGGACAGTAATAACTGAACCTACACAGGGAGCTGGTCCACTTCTACAGGACAGTAATAACTGAACCTACACAGGGAGCTGGTCCACTTCTACAAGGACAGTAATAACTGAACCTACACAGGGAGCTGGTCCACTTCTACAAGGACAGTAATAACTGAACCTACACAGGGAGCTGGTCCACTTCTACAGGACAGTAATAACTGAACCTACACAGGGAGCTGGTCCACTTCTACAGGACAGTAATAAATGAACCTACACAGGGAGCTGGTCCACTTCTACGGGACAGTAAGAACTGAACCTACAAAGGGAGCTAGTCCACTTCTACAGGACAGTAATAAATGAACCTACACAGGGAGCTGGTCCACTTCTACAGGACAGTAATAACTGAACCTACAAAGGGAGCTAGTCCACTTCTACGGGACAGTAATAACTGAACCTACAAAGGGAGCTAGTCCACTTCTACAAGGACAGTAATAACTGAACCTACAAAGGGAGCTAGTCCACTTCTACAGGACAGTAATAAATGAACCTACACAGGGAGCTGGTCCACTTCTACAGGACAGTAATAACTGAACCTACAAAGGGAGCTAGTCCACTTCTACGGGACAGTAATAACTGAACCTACAAAGGGAGCTAGTCCACTTCTACAAGGACAGTAATAACTGAACCTGCAAAGGGAGCTAGTCCACTTCTACAGGACAGTAATAACTGAACCTACACAGGGAGCTGGTCCACTTCTACGGGACAGTAATAACTGAACCTACACAGGGAGCTGGTCCACTTCTACAGGACAGTAATAACTGAACCTACACAGGGAGCTGGTCCACTTCTACAGGACAGTAATAACTGAACCTACACAGGGAGCTGGTCCACTTCTACAAGGACAGTAATAACTGAACCTACACAGGGAGCTGGTCCACTTCTACAGGACAGTAATAACTGAACCTACACAGGGAGCTGGTCCACTTCTACAGGACAGTAATAACTGAACCTACACAGGGAGCTGGTCCACTTCTACAGGACAGTAATAAATGAACCTACACAGGGAGCTGGTCCACTTCTACGGGACAGTAAGAACTGAACCTACAAAGGGAGCTAGTCCACTTCTACAGGACAGTAATAAATGAACCTACACAGGGAGCTGGTCCACTTCTACAGGACAGTAATAACTGAACCCACAAAGGGAGCTAGTCCACTTCTACGGGACAGTAATAACTGAACCTACACAGGGAGCTGGTCCACTTCTACAGGACAGTAATAAATGAACCTACACAGGGAGCTGGTCCACTTCTACGGGACAGTAAGAACTGAACCTACAAAGGGAGCTAGTCCACTTCTACAGGACAGTAATAAATGAACCTACACAGGGAGCTGGTCCATTTCTACGGGACAGTAATAACTGAACCTACACAGGGAGCTGGTCCACTTCTACGGGACAGTAATAAATGAACCTACACAGGGAGCTGGTCCACTTCTACAGGACAGTAATAACTGAACCTACAAAGGGAGCTAGTCCACTTCTACGGGACAGTAATAACTGAACCTACAAAGGGAGCTAGTCCACTTCTACGGGACAGTAATAACTGAACCTACAAAGGGAGCTAGTCCACTTCTACAAGGACAGTAATAAATGAACCTACACAGGGAGCTGGTCCACTTCTACAGGACAGTAATAACTGAACCTACAAAGGGAGCTGGTCCACTTCTACAGGACAGTAATAACTGAACCTACACAGGGAGCTGGTCCACTTCTACGGGACAGTAATAACTGAACCTACAAAGGGAGCTAGTCCACTTCTACGGGACAGTAATAACTGAACCTACACAGGGAGCTGGTCCACTTCTACAGGACAGTAATAACTGAACCTACACAGGGAGCTGGTCCACTTCTACAGGACAGTAATAACTGAACCTACAAAGGGAGCTAGTCCACTTCTACAGGACAGTAATAAATGAACCTACACAGGGAGCTGGTCCATTTCTACGGGACAGTAATAACTGAACCTACACAGGGAGCTGGTCCACTTCTACGGGACAGTAATAAATGAACCTACACAGGGAGCTGGTCCACTTCTACAGGACAGTAATAACTGAACCTACAAAGGGAGCTGGTCCACTTCTACAGGACAGTAATAAATGAACCTACAAAGGGAGCTGGTCCACTTCTACGGGACAGTAATAACTGAACCTACACAGGGAGTTGGTCCACTTCTACAGGACAGTAATAACTGAACCTACAAAGGGAGCTGGTCCACTTCTACAGGACAGTAATAACTGAACCTACACAGGGAGCTGGTCCACTTCTACAGGACAGTAATAACTGAACCTACAAAGGGAGCTAGTCCACTTCTACAGGACAGTAATAAATGAACCTACACAGGGAGCTGGTCCATTTCTACGGGACAGTAATAACTGAACCTACACAGGGAGCTGGTCCACTTCTACGGGACAGTAATAAATGAACCTACACAGGGAGCTGGTCCACTTCTACAGGACAGTAATAACTGAACCTACAAAGGGAGCTGGTCCACTTCTACGGGACAGTAATAACTGAACCTACACAGGGAGCTGGTCCACTTCTACGGGACAGTAATAACTGAACCTACAAAGGGAGCTAGTCCACTTCTACGGGACAGTAATAACTGAACCTACAAAGGGAGCTAGTCCACTTCTACAGGACAGTAATAAATGAACCTACACAGGGAGCTGGTCCATTTCTACGGGACAGTAATAACTGAACCTACACAGGGAGCTGGTCCACTTCTACGGGACAGTAATAAATGAACCTACACAGGGAGCTGGTCCACTTCTACAAGGACAGTAATAACTGAACCTACACAGGGAGCTAGTCCACTTCTACGGGACAGTAATAAATGAACCTACACAGGGAGCTTGTCCACTTCTACGGGACAGTAATAACTGAACCTACACAGGGAGCTGGTCCACTTCTACAAGGACAATAATAACTGAACCTACACAGGGAGCTGGTCCACTTCTACGGGACAGTAATAAATGAACCTACACAGGGAGCTGGTCCACTTCTACAAGGACAGTAATAACTGAACCTACACAGGGAGCTGGTCCACTTCTACGGGACAGTAATAAATGAACCTACACAGGGAGCTTGTCCACTTCTACGGGACAGTAATAACTGAACCTACACAGGGAGCTGGTCCACTTCTACAAGGACAGTAATAAATGAACCTACACAGGGAGCTGGTCCACTTCTACGGGACAGTAATAACTGAACCTACACAGGGAGCTGGTCCACTTCTACGGGACAGTAATAACTGAACCTACAAAGGGAGCTAGTCCCCTTCTTCAGGACAGTAATAAATGAACCTACACAGGGAGCTGGTCCACTTCTACAGGACAGTAATAACAGAACCTACAAAGGGAGCTGGTCCACTTCTACAGGACAGTAATAACAGAACCTACACAGGGAGCTGGTCCACTTCTACAAGGACAGTAATAACTGAACCTACACAGGGAGCTGGTCCACTTCTACAGGACAGTAATAACTGAACCTACACAGGGAGCTGGTCCACTTCTACAGGACAGTAATAACAGAACCTACACAGGAAGCTCTTCAACTTCTACAGGACAGTAATAACTGAACCTACACAGGAAGCTGGTCCACTTCTACGGGACAGTAATAACTGAACCTACACAGGGAGCTGGTCCACTTCTACAAGGACAGTAATAACTGAACCTACAAAGGGAGCTGGTCCACTTCTACAGGACAGTAATAAATGAACCTACACAGGGAGCTGGTCCACTTCTACCGGGACAGTAATAACTGAACCTACACAGGGAGCTGGTCCACTTCTACAGGACAGTAATAACTGAACCTACACAGGGAGCTGGTCCACTTCTACGGGACAGTAATAACTGAACCTACACAGGGAGCTGGTCCACTTCTACAGGACAGTAATAACTGAACCTACACAGGGAGCTGGTCCACTTCTACAGGACAGTAATAACTGAACATACATAGGGAGCTAGTCCACTTCTACAGGACAGTAATAAATGAACCTACACAGGGAGCTGGTCCATTTCTACGGGACAGTAATAACTGAACCTACACAGGGAGCTGGTCCACTTCTACAGGACAGTAATAACTGAACCTACAGAGGGAGCTGGTCCACTTCTACAGGACAGAAATAACTGAACCTTCACAGGGAGCTGGTCCACTTCTACGGGACAGTAATAACTGAACCTACACAGGGAGCTGGTCCACTTCTACAGGACAGTAATAACAGAACCTACACAGGGAGCTCTTCAACTTCTACAGGACAGTAATAACTGAACCTACACAGGAAGCTCTTCAACTTCTACAGGACAGTAATAACTGAACCTACACAGGGAGCTGGTCCACTTCTACAGGACAGTAATAACTGAACCTACACAGGGAGCTGGTCCACTTCTACAGGACAGTAATAACTGAACCTACACAGGGAGCTGGTCCACTTCTACAGGACAGTAATAACTGAACCTACAGAGGGAGCTGGTCCACTTCTACAGGGCAGAAATAACTGAACCTAGACAGGGAGCTGGTCCACTTCTACAGGACAGTAATAACTGAACCTACACAGGAAGCTCTTCAACTTCTAACAGGACATTAATAACTGAACCTACACAGGAAGCTCTTCAACTTCTAACAGGACAGTAATAACTGAACCTACACAGGGAGCTGGTCCACTTCTACGGGACAGTAATAACTGAACCTAGACAGGGCGCTAGTCCACTTCTACAGGACAGTAATAACTGAACCTACACAGGGAGCTGGTCCACTTCTACAGGACAGTAATAACTGAACCTACACAGGGAGCTGGTCCCCTTCTACGGGACAGTAATAAATGAACCTACACAGGGAGCTGGTCCACTTCTACGGGACAGTAATAAATGAACCTACACAGGGGGCTGGTCCACTTCTGCGGGGCAGTAATAACTGAACCTACACAGGGAGCTGGTCCACTTCTACGGGACAGTAATAAATGAACCTACACAGGGAGCTGGTCCACTTCAACGGGACAGTAATAAATGAACCTACACAGGGAGCTAGTCCACTTCTACAGGACAGTAATAACTGAACCTACACAGGGAGCTGGTCCACTTCTACAGGACAGTAATAACTGAACCTACAAAGGGAGCTGGTCCACTTCTACAGGACAGTAATAACTGAACCTACACAGGGAGCTGGTCCACTTCTACAGGACAGTAATAAATGAACCTACACAGGGAGCTAGTCCACTTCTACAGGACAGTAATAACTGAACCTACACAGGGAGCTGGTCCACTTCTACAGGACAGTAATAACTGAACCTACAAAGGGAGCTGGTCCACTTCTACAGGACAGTAATAAATGAACCTACACAGGGAGCTAGTCCACTTCTACAGGACAGTAATAACTGAACCTACACAGGGAGCTGGTCCACTTCTACAGGACAGTAATAACTGAACCTACAAAGGGAGCTAGTCCACTTCTACGGGACAGTAATAACTGAACCTACACAGGGAGCTGGTCCACTTCTACAAGGACAGTAATAACTGAACCTACACAGGGAACTGGTCCACTTCTAGAGGACAGTAATAAATGAACCTACAAAGGGAGCTAGTCCACTTCTACGGGACAGTAATAACTGAACCTACAAAGGGAGCTAGTCCACTTCTACGGGACAGTAATAACTGAACCTACACAGGGAGCTGGTCCACTTCTACAGGACAGTAATAACTGAACCTACAAAGGGAGCTAGTCCACTTCTACGGGACAGTAATAACTGAACCTACAAAGGGAGCTAGTCCACTTCTACAGGACAGTAATAAATGAACCTACACAGAGAGCTGGTCCACTTCTACGGGACAGTAATAACTGAACCTACACAGGGAGCTGGTCCACTTCTACGGGACAGTAATAACTGAACCTACAAAGGGAGCTGGTCCACTTCTACGGGACAGTAATAACTGAACCTACACAGGGAGCTAGTCCACTTCTACAGGACAGTAATAACTGAACCTACACAGGGAGCTGGTCCACTTCTACAGGACAGTAATAACTGAACCTACACAGGGAGCTGGTCCACTTCTACGGGACAGTAATAACTGAACCTACACAGGGAGCTGGTCCACTTCTACAGGACAGTAATAACTGAACCTACAAAGGGAGCTAGTCCACTTCTACGGGACAGTAATAACTGAACCTACACAGGGAGCTAGTCCACTTCTACAGGACAGTAATAACTGAACCTACACAGGGAGCTGGTCCACTTCTACAGGACAGTAATAACTGAACCTACACAGGGAGCTGGTCCATTTCTACGGGACAGTAATAACTGAACCTACACAGGGAGCTGATCCACTTCTACAGGACAGTAATAAATGAACCTACACAGGGAGCTGGTCCATTTCTACGGGACAGTAATAACTGAACCTACAATGGGAGCTGGTCCACTTCTACAGGACAGTAATAACAGAACCTACACAGGGAGCTGGTCCACTTCTACAGGACAGTAATAACAGAACCTACACAGGGAGCTGGTCCACTTCTACAGGACAGTAATAAATGAACCTACACAGGGAGCTGGTCCATTTCTACGGGACAGTAATAACTGAACCTACACAGGGAGCTGGTCCACTTCTACAAGGACAGTAATAACTGAACCTACAAAGGGAGCTAGTCCACTTCTACAGGACAGTAATAAATGAACCTACACAGGGAGCTGGTCCACTTCTATGGGACAGTAATAACTGAACTTACACAGGGAGCTGGTCCACTTCTACGGGACAGTAATAACTGAACCTACAAAGGGAGCTAGTCCACTTCTACAGGACAGTAATAAATGAACCTACACAGGGAGCTGGTCCATTTCTACGGGACAGTAATAACTGAACCTACACAGGGAGCTGGTCCACTTCTACAAGGACAGTAATAACTGAACCTACAAAGGGAGCTAGTCCACTTCTACAGGACAGTAATAAATGAACCTACACAGGGAGCTGGTCCACTTCTACAAGGACAGTAATAACTGAACCTACAAAGGGAGCTAGTCCACTTCTACAGGACAGTAATAAATGAACCTACACAGGGAGCTGGTCCACTTCTACGGGACAGTAATAACTGAACCTACAAAGGGAGCTAGTCCACTTCTACAGGACAGTAATAAATGAACCTACACAGGGAGCTAGTCCACTTCTACAAGGACAGTAATAACTGAACCTACAAAGGGAGCTAGTCCACTTCTACAGGACAGTAATAACTGAACCTACAAAGGGAGCTAGTCCACTTCTACAGGACAGTAATAAATGAACCTACAAAGGGAGCTAGTCCACTTCTACAGGACAGTAATAAATGAACCTACAAAGGGAGCTAGTCCACTTCTACAGGACAGTAATAAATGAACCTACACAGGGAGCTAGTCCACTTCTACAAGGACAGTAATAACTGAACCTACAAAGGGAGCTAGTCCACTTCTACAGGACAGTAATAACTGAACCTACAAAGGGAGCTAGTCCACTTCTACAGGACAGTAATAAATGAACCTACACAGGGAGCTAGTCCACTTCTACAGGACAGTAATAAATGAACCTACAAAGGGAGCTAGTCCACTTCTACAGGACAGTAATAACTGAACCTACAAAGGGAGCTAGTCCACTTCTACAGGACAGTAATAAATGAACCTACAAAGGGAGCTAGTCCACTTCTACAGGACAGTAATAAATGAACCTACACAGGGAGCTGGTCCATTTCTACGGGACAGTAATAACTGAACCTACACAGGGAGCTGGTCCACTTCTACAAGGACAGTAATAACTGAACCTACAAAGGGAGCTAGTCCACTTCTACAGGACAGTAATAACTGAACCTACAAAGGGAGCTAGTCCACTTCTACAGGACAGTAATAAATGAACCTACACAGGCAGCTGGTCCATTTCTACGGGACAGTAATAAATGAACCTACACAGGGAGCTGGTCCACTTCTACGGGACAGTAATAACTGAACCTACAAAGGGAGCTAGTCCACTTCTACAGGACAGTAATAAATGAACCTACACAGGCAGCTGGTCCATTTCTACGGGACAGTAATAACTGAACCTACACAGGGAGCTGGTCCACTTCTACAAGGACAGTAATAACTGAACCTACAAAGGGAGCTAGTCCCCTTCTTCAGGACAGTAATAAATGAACCTACACAGGCAGCTGGTCCACTTCTACAGGACAGTAATAACAGAACCTACAAAGGGAGCTAGTCCACTTCTACAGGACAGTAATAACTGAACCTACAAAGGGAGCTAGTCCACTTCTACAGGACAGTAATAAATGAACCTACACAGGGAGCTAGTCCACTTCTACAGGACAGTAATAAATGAACCTACACAGGGAGCTGGTCCATTTCTACGGGACAGTAATAACTGAACCTACACAGGGAGCTGGTCCACTTCTACAGGACAGTAATAAATGAACCTACACAGGGAGCTGGTCCATTTCTACGGGACAGTAATAACTGAACCTACAAAGGGAGCTGGTCCACTTCTACAGGACAGTAATAACAGAACCTACACAGGGAGCTGGTCCACTTCTACAGGACAGTAATAACAGAACCTACACAGGGAGCTGGTCCACTTCTACAGGACAGTAATAAATGAACCTACACAGGGAGCTGGTCCATTTCTACGGGACAGTAATAACTGAACCTACACAGGGAGCTGGTCCACTTCTACAAGGACAGTAATAATTGAACCTACAAAGGGAGCTAGTCCACTTCTACAGGACAGTAATAACTGAACCTACACAGGGAGCTGGTCCACTTCTACAAGGACAGTAACAACTGAACCTACAAAGGGAGCTAGTCCACTTCTACGGGACAGTAATAACTGAACCTACAAAGGGAGCTGGTCCACTTCTACGGGACAGTAATAACTGAACCTACAAAGGGAGCTAGTCCACTTCTACGGGACAGTAATAACTGAACCTACAAAGGGAGCTGGTCCACTTCTACAGGACAGTAATAACAGAACCTACACAGGGAGCTGGTCCACTTCTACAGGACAGTAATAACAGAACCTACACAGGGAGCTGGTCCACTTCTACAGGACAGTAATAAATGAACCTACACAGGGAGCTGGTCCATTTCTACGGGACAGTAATAACTGAACCTACACAGGGAGCTGGTCCACTTCTACAAGGACAGTAATAACTGAACCTACAAAGGGAGCTAGTCCACTTCTACAGGACAGTAATAAATGAACCTACACAGGGAGCTGGTCCACTTCTATGGGACAGTAATAACTGAACTTACACAGGGAGCTGGTCCACTTCTACGGGACAGTAATAACTGAACCTACAAAGGGAGCTAGTCCACTTCTACAGGACAGTAATAAATGAACCTACACAGGGAGCTGGTCCATTTCTACGGGACAGTAATAACTGAACCTACACAGGGAGCTGGTCCACTTCTACAAGGACAGTAATAACTGAACCTACAAAGGGAGCTAGTCCACTTCTACAGGACAGTAATAAATGAACCTACACAGGGAGCTGGTCCACTTCTACGGGACAGTAATAACTGAACCTACAAAGGGAGCTAGTCCACTTCTACAGGACAGTAATAAATGAACCTACACAGGCAGCTGGTCCATTTCTACGGGACAGTAATAAATGAACCTACACAGGGAGCTGGTCCACTTCTACGGGACAGTAATAACTGAACCTACAAAGGGAGCTAGTCCACTTCTACAGGACAGTAATAAATGAACCTACACAGGCAGCTGGTCCATTTCTACGGGACAGTAATAACTGAACCTACACAGGGAGCTGGTCCACTTCTACAAGGACAGTAATAACTGAACCTACAAAGGGAGCTAGTCCCCTTCTTCAGGACAGTAATAAATGAACCTACACAGGGAGCTGGTCCACTTCTACAGGACAGTAATAACAGAACCTACAAAGGGAGCTAGTCCACTTCTACAGGACAGTAATAACAGAACCTACAAAGGGAGCTAGTCCACTTCTACAGGACAGTAATAACTGAACCTACACAGGGAGCTGGTCCACTTCTACAGGACAGTAATAACTGAACCTACAAAGGGAGCTAGTCCACTTCTACAGGACAGTAATAACTGAACCTACAAAGGGAGCTAGTCCACTTCTACAGGACAGTAATAAATGAACCTACACAGGGAGCTGGTCCATTTCTACGGGACAGTAATAACTGAACCTACACAGGGAGCTGGTCCACTTCTACAGGACAGTAATAAATGAACCTACACAAGGAGCTGGTCCATTTCTACGGGACAGTAATAAATGAACCTACACAGGGAGCTGGTCCATTTCTACGGGACAGTAATAACTGAACCTACACAGGGAGCTGGTCCACTTCTACAGGACAGTAATAAATGAACCTACACAGGCAGCTGGTCCATTTCTACGGGACAGTAATAACTGAACCTACACAGGGAGCTGGTCCACTTCTACAAGGACAGTAATAACTGAACCTACAAAGGGAGCTAGTCCCCTTCTTCAGGACAGTAATAAATGAACCTACACAGGGAGCTGGTCCACTTCTACAGGACAGTAATAACAGAACCTACAAAGGGAGCTAGTCCACTTCTACAGGACAGTAATAACTGAACCTACAAAGGGAGCTAGTCCACTTCTACAGGACAGTAATAACTGAACCTACACAGGGAGCTGGTCCACTTCTACAGGACAGTAATAAATGAACCTACACAGGGAGCTAGTCCACTTCTACAGGACAGTAATAAATGAACCTACACAGGGAGCTGGTCCATTTCTACGGGACAGTAATAACTGAACCTACACAGGGAGCTGGTCCACTTCTACAGGACAGTAATAAATGAACCTACACTGGGAGCTGGTCCATTTCTACGGGACAGTAATAACTGAACCTACAAAGGGAGCTGGTCCACTTCTACAGGACAGTAATAACAGAACCTACACAGGGAGCTGGTCCACTTCTACAGGACAGTAATAACAGAACCTACACAGGGAGCTGGTCCATTTCTACAGGACAGTAATAAATGAACCTACACAGGGAGCTGGTCCATTTCTACGGGACAGTAATAACTGAACCTACACAGGGAGCTGGTCCACTTCTACAAGGACAGTAATAATTGAACCTACAAAGGGAGCTAGTCCACTTCTACAGGACAGTAATAACTGAACCTACACAGGGAGCTGGTCCACTTCTACAAGGACAGTAACAACTGAACCTACAAAGGGAGCTAGTCCACTTCTACGGGACAGTAATAACTGAACCTACAAAGGGAGCTGGTCCACTTCTACGGGACAGTAATAACTGAACCTACAAAGGGAGCTAGTCCACTTCTACGGGACAGTAATAACTGAACCTACAAAGGGAGCTAGTCCACTTCTACGGGACAGTAATAACTGAACCTACACAGGGAGCTAGTCCACTTCTACGGGACAGTAATAACTGAACCTACACAGGGAGCTGGTCCACTTCTACAAGGACAGTAATAACTGAACCTACAAAGGGAGCTAGTCCACTTCTACAGGACAGTAATAAATGAACCTACACAGGGAGCTGGTCCACTTCTACGGGACAGTAATAACTGAACCTACAAAGGGAGCTAGTCCACTTCTACAGGACAGTAATAAATGAACCTACACAGGGAGCTGGTCCACTTCTACGGGACAGTAATAACTGAACCTACAAAGGGAGCTAGTCCACTTCTACAGGACAGTAATAAATGAACCTACACAGGCAGCTGGTCCATTTCTACGGGACAGTAATAAATGAACCTACACAGGGAGCTGGTCCACTTCTACGGGACAGTAATAACTGAACCTACAAAGGGAGCTAGTCCACTTCTACAGGACAGTAATAAATGAACCTACACAGGCAGCTGGTCCATTTCTACGGGACAGTAATAACTGAACCTACACAGGGAGCTGGTCCACTTCTACAAGGACAGTAATAACTGAACCTACAAAGGGAGCTAGTCCCCTTCTTCAGGACAGTAATAAATGAACCTACACAGGGAGCTGGTCCACTTCTACAGGACAGTAATAACAGAACCTACAAAGGGAGCTAGTCCACTTCTACAGGACAGTAATAACTGAACCTACAAAGGGAGCTAGTCCACTTCTACAGGACAGTAATAAATGAACCTACACAGGGAGCTAGTCCACTTCTACAGGACAGTAATAAATGAACCTACACAGGGAGCTGGTCCATTTCTACGGGACAGTAATAACTAAACCTACACAGGGAGCTGGTCCACTTCTACAGGACAGTAATAAATGAACCTACACAGGGAGCTGGTCCATTTCTACGGGACAGTAATAACTGAACCTACAAAGGGAGCTGGTCCACTTCTACAGGACAGTAATAACAGAACCTACACAGGGAGCTGGTCCACTTCTACAGGACAGTAATAACAGAACCTACACAGGGAGCTGGTCCACTTCTACAGGACAGTAATAAATGAACCTACACAGGGAGCTGGTCCATTTCTACGGGACAGTAATAACTGAACCTACACAGGGAGCTGGTCCACTTCTACAAGGACAGTAATAATTGAACCTACAAAGGGAGCTAGTCCACTTCTACAGGACAGTAATAACTGAACCTACACAGGGAGCTGGTCCACTTCTACAAGGACAGTAACAACTGAACCTACAAAGGGAGCTAGTCCACTTCTACGGGACAGTAATAACTGAACCTACAAAGGGAGCTGGTCCACTTCTACGGGACAGTAATAACTGAACCTACAAAGGGAGCTAGTCCACTTCTACGGGACAGTAATAACTGAACCTACAAAGGGAGCTGGTCCACTTCTACAGGACAGTAATAACAGAACCTACACAGGGAGCTGGTCCACTTCTACAGGACAGTAATAACAGAACCTACACAGGGAGCTGGTCCACTTCTACAGGACAGTAATAAATGAACCTACACAGGGAGCTGGTCCATTTCTACGGGACAGTAATAACTGAACCTACACAGGGAGCTGGTCCACTTCTACAAGGACAGTAATAACTGAACCTACAAAGGGAGCTAGTCCACTTCTACAGGACAGTAATAAATGAACCTACACAGGGAGCTGGTCCACTTCTATGGGACAGTAATAACTGAACTTACACAGGGAGCTGGTCCACTTCTACGGGACAGTAATAACTGAACCTACAAAGGGAGCTAGTCCACTTCTACAGGACAGTAATAAATGAACCTACACAGGGAGCTGGTCCATTTCTACGGGACAGTAATAACTGAACCTACACAGGGAGCTGGTCCACTTCTACAAGGACAGTAATAACTGAACCTACAAAGGGAGCTAGTCCACTTCTACAGGACAGTAATAAATGAACCTACACAGGGAGCTGGTCCACTTCTACGGGACAGTAATAACTGAACCTACAAAGGGAGCTAGTCCACTTCTACAGGACAGTAATAAATGAACCTACACAGGCAGCTGGTCCATTTCTACGGGACAGTAATAAATGAACCTACACAGGGAGCTGGTCCACTTCTACGGGACAGTAATAACTGAACCTACAAAGGGAGCTAGTCCACTTCTACAGGACAGTAATAAATGAACCTACACAGGCAGCTGGTCCATTTCTACGGGACAGTAATAACTGAACCTACACAGGGAGCTGGTCCACTTCTACAAGGACAGTAATAACTGAACCTACAAAGGGAGCTAGTCCCCTTCTTCAGGACAGTAATAAATGAACCTACACAGGGAGCTGGTCCACTTCTACAGGACAGTAATAACAGAACCTACAAAGGGAGCTAGTCCACTTCTACAGGACAGTAATAACAGAACCTACAAAGGGAGCTAGTCCACTTCTACAGGACAGTAATAACTGAACCTACACAGGGAGCTGGTCCACTTCTACAGGACAGTAATAACTGAACCTACAAAGGGAGCTAGTCCACTTCTACAGGACAGTAATAACTGAACCTACAAAGGGAGCTAGTCCACTTCTACAGGACAGTAATAAATGAACCTACACAGGGAGCTGGTCCATTTCTACGGGACAGTAATAACTGAACCTACACAGGGAGCTGGTCCACTTCTACAGGACAGTAATAAATGAACCTACACAAGGAGCTGGTCCATTTCTACGGGACAGTAATAAATGAACCTACACAGGGAGCTGGTCCATTTCTACGGGACAGTAATAACTGAACCTACACAGGGAGCTGGTCCACTTCTACAGGACAGTAATAAATGAACCTACACAGGCAGCTGGTCCATTTCTACGGGACAGTAATAACTGAACCTACACAGGGAGCTGGTCCACTTCTACAAGGACAGTAATAACTGAACCTACAAAGGGAGCTAGTCCCCTTCTTCAGGACAGTAATAAATGAACCTACACAGGGAGCTGGTCCACTTCTACAGGACAGTAATAACAGAACCTACAAAGGGAGCTAGTCCACTTCTACAGGACAGTAATAACTGAACCTACAAAGGGAGCTAGTCCACTTCTATAGGACAGTAATAAATGAACCTACACAGGGAGCTGGTCCATTTCTACGGGACAGTAATAACTGAACCTACACAGGGAGCTGGTCCACTTCTACAGGACAGTAATAAATGAACCTACACAGGGAGCTAGTCCACTTCTACAGGACAGTAATAAATGAACCTACACAGGGAGCTGGTCCATTTCTACGGGACAGTAATAACTGAACCTACACAGGGAGCTGGTCCACTTCTACAGGACAGTAATAAATGAACCTACACAGGGAGCTGGTCCATTTCTACGGGACAGTAATAACTGAACCTACAAAGGGAGCTGGTCCACTTCTACAGGACAGTAATAACAGAACCTACACAGGGAGCTGGTCCACTTCTACAGGACAGTAATAACAGAACCTACACAGGGAGCTGGTCCACTTCTACAGGACAGTAATAAATGAACCTACACAGGGAGCTGGTCCATTTCTACGGGACAGTAATAACTGAACCTACACAGGGAGCTGGTCCACTTCTACAAGGACAGTAATAATTGAACCTACAAAGGGAGCTAGTCCACTTCTACAGGACAGTAATAACTGAACCTACACAGGGAGCTGGTCCACTTCTACAAGGACAGTAACAACTGAACCTACAAAGGGAGCTAGTCCACTTCTACGGGACAGTAATAACTGAACCTACAAAGGGAGCTGGTCCACTTCTACGGGACAGTAATAACTGAACCTACAAAGGGAGCTAGTCCACTTCTACGGGACAGTAATAACTGAACCTACAAAGGGAGCTAGTCCACTTCTACGGGACAGTAATAACTGAACCTACACAGGGAGCTAGTCCACTTCTACGGGACAGTAATAACTGAACCTACACAGGGAGCTGGTCCACTTCTACAAGGACAGTAATAACTGAACCTACAAAGGGAGCTAGTCCACTTCTACAGGACAGTAATAAATGAACCTACACAGGGAGCTGGTCCACTTCTACGGGACAGTAATAACTGAACCTACAAAGGGAGCTAGTCCACTTCTACAGGACAGTAATAACTGAACCTACAAAGGGAGCTAGTCCACTTCTACGGGACAGTAATAACTGAACCTACACAGGGAGCTAGTCCACTTCTACGGGACAGTAATAACTGAACCTACAAAGGGAGCTAGTCCACTTCTACAGGACAGTAATAAATGAACCTACACAGGGAGCTGGTCCACTTCTACAGGACAGTAATAAATGAACCTACACAGGGAGCTGGTCCACTTCTACAGGACAGTAATAACTGAACCTACACAGGGAGCTGGTCCAATTCTACAGGACAGTAATAACTGAACCTACACAGGGAGCTGGTCCACTTCTACAAGGACAGTAATAACTGAACCTACACAGGGAGCTGGTCCACTTCTACAGGACAGTAATAACTGAACCTACACAGGGAGCTGGTCCACTTCTACAGGACAGTAATAACTGAACCTACACTGGGAGCTGGTCCACTTCTACAGGACAGTAATAAATGAACCTACACAGGGAGCTGGTCCACTTCTACGGGACAGTAAGAACTGAACCTACAAAGGGAGCTAGTCCACTTCTACAGGACAGTAATAAATGAACTTACACAGGGAGCTGGTCCACTTCTACAGGACAGTAATAACTGAACCTACAAAGGGAGCTAGTCCACTTCTACGGGACAGTAATAACTGAACCTACACAGGGAGCTGGTCCACTTCTACAGGACAGTAATAAATGAACCTACACAGGGAGCTGGTCCACTTCTACGGGACAGTAAGAACTGAACCTACAAAGGGAGCTAGTCCACTTCTACAGGACAGTAATAAATGAACCTACACAGGGAGCTGGTCCATTTCTACGGGACAGTAATAACTGAACCTACACAGGGAGCTGGTCCACTTCTACGGGACAGTAATAAATGAACCTACACAGGGAGCTGGTCCACTTCTACAGGACAGTAATAACTGAACCTACAGAGGGAGCTGGTCCACTTCTACAGGACAGTAATAAATGAACCTACACAGGGAGCTGGTCCACTTCTACAGGACAGTAATAACTGAACCTACAAAGGGAGCTAGTCCACTTCTACGGGACAGTAATAACTGAACCTACAAAGGGAGCTAGTCCACTTCTACGGGACAGTAATAACTGAACCTACAAAGGGAGCTAGTCCACTTCTACAAGGACAGTAATAAATGAACCTACACAGGGAGCTGGTCCACTTCTACAGGACAGTAATAACTGAACCTACAAAGGGAGCTGGTCCACTTCTACAGGACAGTAATAACTGAACCTACACAGGGAGCTGGTCCACTTCTACGGGACAGTAATAACTGAACCTACAAAGGGAGCTAGTCCACTTCTACGGGACAGTAATAACTGAACCTACACAGGGAGCTGGTCCACTTCTACAGGACAGTAATAACTGAACCTACACAGGGAGCTGGTCCACTTCTACAGGACAGTAATAACTGAACCTACAAAGGGAGCTAGTCCACTTCTACAGGACAGTAATAAATGAACCTACACAGGGAGCTGGTCCATTTCTACGGGACAGTAATAACTGAACCTACACAGGGAGCTGGTCCACTTCTACAGGACAGTAATAAATGAACCTACACAGGGAGCTGGTCCACTTCTACAGGACAGTAATAACTGAACCTACAAAGGGAGCTGGTCCACTTCTACAGGACAGTAATAAATGAACCTACAAAGGGAGCTGGTCCACTTCTACGGGACAGTAATAACTGAACCTACACAGGGAGTTGGTCCACTTCTACAGGACAGTAATAACTGAACCTACAAAGGGAGCTGGTCCACTTCTACAGGACAGTAATAACTGAACCTACACAGGGAGCTGGTCCACTTCTACAGGACAGTAATAACTGAACCTACAAAGGGAGCTAGTCCACTTCTACAGGACAGTAATAAATGAACCTACACAGGGAGCTGGTCCACTTCTACGGGACAGTAATAACTGAACCTACACAGGGAGCTGGTCCACTTCTACGGGACAGTAATAAATGAACCTACACAGGGAGCTGGTCCACTTCTACAGGACAGTAATAACTGAACCTACAAAGGGAGCTGGTCCACTTCTACGGGACAGTAATAACTGAACCTACACAGGGAGCTGGTCCACTTCTACGGGACAGTAATAACTGAACCTACAAAGGGAGCTAGTCCACTTCTACGGGACAGTAATAACTGAACCTACAAAGGGAGCTAGTCCACTTCTACAGGACAGTAATAAATGAACCTACACAGGGAGCTGGTCCATTTCTACGGGACAGTAATAACTGAACCTACACAGGGAGCTGGTCCACTTCTACGGGACAGTAATAAATGAACCTACACAGGGAGCTGGTCCACTTCTACAAGGACAATAATAACTGAACCTACACAGGGAGCTAGTCCACTTCTACAGGACAGTAATAACTGAACCTACACAGGGAGCTGGTCCACTTCTACGGGACAGTAATAAATGAACCTACACAGGGAGCTGGTCCACTTCTACAAGGACAGTAATAACTGAACCTACACAGGGAGCTGGTCCACTTCTACGGGACAGTAATAACTGAACCTACAAAGGGAGCTAGTCCACTTCTACGGGACAGTAATAACTGAACCTACAAAGGGAGCTAGTCCACTTCTACAGGACAGTAATAAATGAACCTACACAGGGAGCTGGTCCATTTCTACGGGACAGTAATAACTGAACCTACACAGGGAGCTGGTCCACTTCTACGGGACAGTAATAAATGAACCTACAAAGGGAGCTAGTCCACTTCTACAAGGACAGTAATAAATGAACCTACACAGGGAGCTGGTCCACTTCTACAGGACAGTAATAACTGAACCTACACAGGGAGCTGGTCCACTTCTACGCGACAGTAATAAATGAACCTACACAGGGAGCTGGTCCACTTCTACGGGACAGTAATAAATGAACCTACACAGGGAGCTTGTCCACTTCTACGGGACAGTAATAACTGAACCTACACAGGGAGCTGGTCCACTTCTACAAGGACAGTAATAAATGAACCTACACAGGGAGCTGGTCCACTTCTACGGGACAGTAATAATTGAACCTACACAGGGAGCTGGTCCACTTCTACGGGACAGTAATAACTGAACCTACACAGGGAGCTGGTCCACTTCTATGGGACAGTAATAAATGAACCTACACAGGGAGCTGGTCCACTTCTACAGGACAGTAATAACTGAACCTACACAGGGAGCTGGTCCACTTCTACAGGACAGTAATAACAGAACCTACACAGGGAGCTGGTCCACTTCTACAAGGACAGTAATAACTGAACCTACACAGGGAGCTGGTCCACTTCTACAGGACAGTAATAACTGAACCTACACAGGGAGCTGGTCCACTTCTACAGGACAGTAATAACAGAACCTACACAGGAAGCTCTTCAACTTCTACAGGACAGTAATAACTGAACCTACACAGGAAGCTCTTCAACTTCTACGGGACAGTAATAACTGAACCTAAACAGGGAGCTGGTCCACTTCTACAAGGACAGTAATAACTGAACCTACACAGGGAGCTGGTCCACTTCTACAGGACAGTAATAACTGAACCTACACAGGGAGCTGGTCCACTTCTACAGGACAGTAATAACAGAACCTACACAGGAAGCTCTTTAACTTCTACAGGACAGTAATAACAGAACCTACACAGGAAGCATTTCAACTTCTACGGGACAGTAATAACTGAACCTACACAGGGAGCTGGTCCACTTCTACAGGACAGTAATAACAGAACCTACACAGGGAGCTGGTCCACTTCTACAAGGACAGTAATAACTGAACCTACACAGGGAGCTGGTCCACTTCTACAGGACAGTAATAACTGAACCTACACAGGGAGCTGGTCCACTTCTACAAGGACAGTAATAACAGAACCTACACAGGGAGCTGGTCCACTTCTACAAGGACAGTAATAACTGAACCTACACAGGGAGCTGGTCCACTTCTACAGGACAGTAATAACTGAACCTACACAGGGAGCTGGTCCACTTCTACAAGGACAGTAATAACTGAACCTACACAGGGTGCTGGTCCACTTCTACAGGACAGTAATAACAGAACCTACACAGGGAGCTGGTCCACTTCTACAGGACAGTAATAACAGAACCTACACAGGGAGCTGGTCCACTTCTACAGGACAGTAATAACTGAACCTACACAGGGAGCTGGTCCACTTCTATGGGACAGTAATAAATGAACCTACACAGGGAGCTGGTCCACTTCTACAAGGACAGTAATAACTGAACCTACACAGGGAGCTGGTCCACTTCTACGGGACAGTAATAACTGAACCTACACAGGGAGCTGGTCCACTTCTACAAGGACAGTAATAAATGAACCTACACAGGGAGCTGGTCCACTTCTACAGGACAGTAATAACTGAACCTACACAGGAAGCTGGTCCACTTCTACGGGACAGTAATAACTGAACCTACACAGGGAGCTGGTCCACTTCTACGGGACAGTAATAACTGAACCTACACAGGGAGCTGGTCCACTTCTACAAGGACAGTAATAAATGAACCTACACAGGGAGCTGGTCCACTTCTACAGGACAGTAATAACTGAACCTACACAGGGAGCTGGTCCACTTCTACAGGACAGTAATAACTGAACCTACACAGGGAGCTGGTCCACTTCTACAGGACAGTAATAAATGAACCTACACAGGGAGCTGGTCCACTTCTACAGGACCGTAATAACTGAACCTACACAGGGAGCTGGTCCACTTCTACGGGACAGTAATAACTGAACCTACACAGGGAGCTGGTCCACTTCTACAAGGACAGTAATAACTGAACCTACACAGGGAGCTGGTCCACTTCTACGGGACAGTAATAACTGAACCTACACAGGGAGCTGGTCCACTTCTACAAGGACAGTAATAAATAAACCTACACAGGGAGCTGGTCCACTTCTACAGGACAGTAATAACTGAACCCACACAGGAAGCTGGTCCACTTCTACAGGACAATAATAACTGAACCTACACAGGAAGCTGGTCCACTTCTACAGGACAGTAATAACTGAACCTACACAGGGAGCTTGTCCACTTCTACGGGACAGTAATAACTGAACCTACACAGGGAGCTGGTCCACTTCTACAAGGACAGTAATAAATGAACCTACACAGGGAGCTGGTCCACTTCTACGGGACAGTAATAACTGAACCTACACAGGGAGCTGGTCCACTTCTACGGGACAGTAATAACTGAACCTACACAGGGAGCTGGTCCACTTCTACGGGACAGTAATAACTGAACCTACACAGGGAGCTGGTCCACTTCTACGGGACAGTAATAACTGAACCTACACAGGGAGCTGGTCCACTTCTACAAGGACAGTAATAAATGAACCTACACATGGAGCTGGTCCACTTCTACGGGACAGTAATAACTGAACCTACACAGGGAGCTGGTCCACTTCTACGGGACAGTAATAACTGAACCTGCACAGGGAGCTGGTCCACTTCTACGGGACAGTAATAACTGAACCTACACAGGGAGCTGGTCCTCTTCTACGGGACAGTAATAACTGAACCTACACAGGGAGCTGGTCCACTTCTACGGGACAGTAATAACTGAGCCTACACAGGGAGCTGGTCCACTTCTACGGGACAGTAATAACTGAACCTACACAGGGAACTGGTCCACTTCTACAGGACAGTAATAACTGAACCTACACAGGGAGCTGGTCCACTTCTATGGGACAGTAATAAATGAACCTACACAGGGAGCTGGTCCACTTCTACAGGACAGTAATAACTGAACCTACACAGGGAGCTGGTCCACTTCTATGGGACAGTAATAAATGAACCTACACAGGGAGCTGGTCCACTTCTACAAGGACAGTAATAACTGAACCTACATAGGGAGCTGGTCCACTTCTACAGGACACCAGGCGTGGATCTGACAAACACCAACGCTCGCATTTAGGGCTGATGGCACACACTGTCCTGTCCTCACACCTTCAAATGCAGCAATTTAATATATGCATATATATATATATGTCAAGGCCCAGTTCACGAACTGGACAGATATAACATCCATCCAGCCCAAACTGCGATCGCAGTTTAGGCCAACCCATCTTAGATCTGTCCAGCCCAGATTGCGTTACATTAGTCCGGCCCTTTCTTGCTTCACCAAATCCAATAATGAGTCAAACAGAACAGCTACTGTAATACATACTATTAAGGTTCATAAAAATATATTGAATTTTTAAAAGATATATGATGGCTGAAAGTATAATATTTAGATGACAGCCTAAAGGATAAGTTCATAAGAATTACATGGGATTGATGACTTACATGGGCTTTGCATTTTAGCAACTGTCTAGTTGTTTCATTTTTGTTTACCTTTTTCAAAAAGCAGCTTTTTTTGCATGTATTATAATTGTATTATAATTGTATTTATTATGGGGAAACAGTACCATGCAATACCAAATGAGTTGGTGAAACATCCCATGTATCACTCCTGTGATAAGAAGGTGTGGAAAGTGGCTTTTTGAATTATAATTGTATCTATTATGGGGGATGGTATCATGTAATACCAAATCAGTTGTTCATACATCCAATGTTTCACTCCTGTGATAGGAAGGTGTGGAAAGTGGTTTTTTGTATTATAATTGTACCTATTATGGGGACATGGTACAATGCAATACCAAACAAGTTGGTGAAACATCCCATGTATCACTCCTGTGATAGAAAGGTGTGGAAAGTGGCTTTTTGTATTATATCTGTATCTATTATGGGGAAATGGTACAATGCAATACCAAACAATTTGGTGAAACATCCCATGTATCACTCCTGTGATAGGAAGGTGTGGAAAGTGGCTTTTTGTATTATAATTGTATCTGTTATGGGGAAATGGTACCTTGCAATACCAAACAAGTTGGTGAAACATCCCATGTATCACTCCTGTGATAGAAAGGTGTGGAAAGTGGCTTTTTGTATTATATCTGTATCTATTATGGGGAAATGGTACAATGCAATACCAAACAATTTGGTGAAACATCCCATGTATCACTCCTGTGATAGGAAGGTGTGGAAAGTGGCTTTTTGTATTATAATTGTATCTGTTATGGGGAAATGGTACCTTGCAATACCAAACAAGTTGGTGAAACATCCCATGTATCACTCCTGTGATAGAAAGGTGTGGAAAGTGGCTTTTTGTATTATAATTGTATCTATTATGGGGAAATGGTACCATGCAATACCAAACAAGTTGGTGAAACAACCCATGTATCACTCCTGTGATAGGAAGGTGTGGAAAGTGGCTTTCTGTATTAAAATTGTATCTTTTATGGGGAAATGGTACAATGCAATACCAAACAAGTTAGTGAAACATCCCATGTATCACTTCTGTGATAGGAAGGTGTGGAAAGTGGCTTTTTTTATTATAATTGTATCTATTATGGGGAAATGGTACCATGCAATACCAAACAAGTTGTTAAAACACCCAATGTTTCACTCCTGTGATAGGAAGGTGTGGAAAGTGGCTTTTTGTATTATAATTTTATCTATTATGGGGAAATGGTACCATGCAATACCAAACAAGTTGGTGAAACATCCCATGTATCACTCCTGTGATAGGAAGGCGTGGAAAGTGGCTTTCTGTATTAAAATTGTATCTATTATGGGGAAATGGTACAATGCAATACCAAACAAGTTAGTGAAACATCCCATGTATCACTCCTGTGATAGGAAGGTGTGGATAATGGCTTTCTGTATTATAATTGTATCTATTATGGGGAAATGATACCTTGCAATACCAAACAAGTTGGTGAAACATCCCATGTATCACTCCTGTGATAGGAAGGTGTGGAAAGTGGGTTTTTGTATTATAATTGTATCTATTATGGGGAAATGGTATCATGCAATACCAAATGAGTTGTTCAATCCTTCCAATGTTTCACTCCTGTGATAGGAAGGTGTGGAAAGTGGCTTTCTGTATTATAACTGTATCTATTATGGGGAAATGGTACCATGCAATACCAAACAAGTTGGTGAAACAACCCATGTATCACTCCTGTGATAGGAAGGTGTGGAAAGTGGCTTTTTGTATTATAATTGTATCTATTATGGGGAAACGGTACCATGCAATACCAAATGAGTTGGTAAAACATCCAATGTTTCACTCCTGTGATAGGAAGGTGTGGAAAGTGGCTTTCTGTATTATAATTGTATCTATTATTGGGAAATTGTACCTTGCTATACCAAACAAGTTGGTGAAACATCCCATGTATCACTCCTGTGATAGGAAGGTGTGGAAAGTGGCTTTTTGTATTATAATTGTATCTATTATACGGAAATGGTATCATGCAATACCAAATGAGTTGGTCAATCATTCCAATGTTTCACTCCTGTGATAAAAAGGTGTGGAAAGTGGCTTTCTGTATTATAATTGTATCTATTATGGGGAAATGGTACCATGCAATACCAAATGAGTTGGTGAAACATCCCATGTATCACTCCTGTGATAAGAAGGTGTGGAAAGTGGCTTTCTGTATTATAATTGTATCTATTAAGGGGAAATGGTACCATGCAATACCAAACAAGTTGGTGAAACAACCCATGTATCACTCCTGTGATAGGTAGGTGTGGAAAGTGGCTTTTTGTATTATAACTGTATCTGTTATGGGGAAATGGTACCATGCAATACCAAATGAGTTGGTAAAACATCCCATGTATCACTCCTGTGATGGGAAGGTGTGGAAAGTGGTTTTTTGTATTATAATTGTATCTATTATGGGGAAATGGTACCATGCAATACCAAACAAGTTGTTAAAACACCCAATGTTTCACTCCTGTGATAGGAAGGTGTGGAAAGTGGCTTTTTGTATTATAATTGTATCTATTATGGGGAAATGGTACCATGCAATACCAAACAAGTTGTTAAAACACCCAATGTTTCACTCCTGTGATAGGAAGGTGTGGAAAGTGGCTTTTTGTATTATATCTGTATCTGTTATGGGGAAATGGTACAATGCAATACCAAACAATTTGGTGAAACATCCCATGTATCACTCCTGTGATAGGAAGGTGTGGAAAGTGGCTTTTTGTATTATAATTGTATCTGTTATGGGGAAATGGTACCTTGCAATACCAAACAAGTTGGTGAAACATCCCATGTATCACTCCTGTGATAGAAAGGTGTGGAAAGTGGCTTTTTGTATTATAATTGTATCTATTATGGGGAAATGGTACCATGCAATACCAAACAAGTTGTTAAAACACCCAATGTTTCACTCCTGTGATAGGAAGGTGTGGAAAGTGGCTTTTTGTATTATAATTTTATATATTATGGGGAAATGGTACCATGCAATACCAAACAAGTTGGTGAAACATCCCATGTATCACTCCTGTGATAGGAAGGCGTGGAAAGTGGCTTTCTGTATTAAAATTGTATCTATTATGGGGAAATGGTACAATGCAATACCAAACAAGTTAGTGAAACATCCCATGTATCACTCCTGTGATAGGAAGGTGTGGATAATGGCTTTCTGTATTATAATTGTATCTATTATGGGGAAATGATACCTTGCAATACCAAACAAGTTGGTGAAATATCCCATTTATCACTCCTGTGATAGGAAGGTGTGGAAAGTGGGTTTTTGTATTATAATTGTATCTATTATGGGGAAATGGTATCATGCAATACCAAATGAGTTGTTCAATCCTTCCAATGTTTCACTCCTGTGATAGGAAGGTGTGGAAAGTGGCTTTCTGTATTATAACTGTATCTATTATGGGGAAATGGTACCATGCAATACCAAACAAGTTGGTGAAACAACCCATGTATCACTCCTGTGATAGGAAGGTGTGGAAAGTGGCTTTTTGTATTATAATTGTATCTATTATGGGGAAACGGTACCATGCAATACCAAATGAGTTGGTAAAACATCCAATGTTTCACTCCTGTGATAGGAAGGTGTGGAAAGTGGCTTTCTGTATTATAATTGTATCTATTATTGGGAAATTGTACCTTGCTATACCAAACAAGTTGGTGAAACATCCCATGTATCACTCCTGTGATAGGAAGGTGTGGAAAGTGGCTTTTTGTATTATAATTGTATCTATTATGGGGAAATGGTATCATGCAATACCAAATGAGTTGGTCAATCATTCCAATGTTTCACTCCTGTGATAAAAAGGTGTGGAAAGTGGCTTTCTGTATTATAATTGTATCTATTATGGGGAAATGGTACCATGCAATACCAAATGAGTTGGTGAAACATCCCATGTATCACTCCTGTGATAAGAAGGTGTGGAAAGTGGCTTTCTGTATTATAATTGTATCTATTAAGGGGAAATGGTACCATGCAATACCAAACAAGTTGGTGAAACAACCCATGTATCACTCCTGTGATAGGTAGGTGTGGAAAGTGGCTTTTTGTATTATAACTGTATCTGTTATGGGGAAATGGTACCATGCAATACCAAATGAGTTGGTAAAACATCCCATGTATCACTCCTGTGATGGGAAGGTGTGGAAAGTGGTTTTTTGTATTATAATTGTATCTATTATGGGGAAATGGTACCATGCAATACCAAACAAGTTGTTAAAACACCCAATGTTTCACTCCTGTGATAGGAAGGTGTGGAAAGTGGCTTTTTGTATTATAATTGTATCTATTATGGGGAAATGGTACCATGCAATACCAAACAAGTTGTTAAAACACCCAATGTTTCACTCCTGTGATAGGAAGGTGTGGAAAGTGGCTTTTTGTATTATATCTGTATCTGTTATGGGGAAATGGTACAATGCAATACCAAACAATTTGGTGAAACATCCCATGTATCACTCCTGTGATAGGAAGGTGTGGAAAGTGGCTTTTTGTATTATAATTGTATCTGATATGGGGAAATGGTACCTTGCAATACCAAACAAGTTGGTGAAACATCCCATGTATCACTCCTGTGATAGAAAGGTGTGGAAAGTGGCTTTTTGTATTATAATTGTATATATTATGGGGAAATGCTACCATGCAATACCAAACAAGTTGGTGAAACAACCCATGTATCACTCCTGTGATAGGAAGGTGTGGAAAGTGGCTTTTTGTATTATAATTGTATCTATTATGGGGAAACGGTACCATGCAATACCAAATGAGTTGGTAAAACATCCAATGTTTCACTCCTGTGATAGGAAGGTGTGGATAATGGCTTTCTGTATTATAATTGTATCTATTACTGGGAAATGATACCTTGCAATACCAAACAAGTTGGTGAAACATCCCATGTATCACTCCTGTGATAGGAAGGTGTGGAAAGTGGGTTTTTGTATTATAATTGTATCTATTATGGGGAAATGGTATCATGCAATACCAAATGAGCTGGTCAATCCTTCCAATGTTTCACTCCTGTGATAGGAAGGTGTGGAAAGTGGCTTTCTGTATTATAACTGTATCTATTATGGGGAAATGGTACCATGCAATACCAAACAAGTTGGTGAAACAACCCATGTATCACTCCTGTGATAGGAAGGTGTGGAAAGTGGCTTTTTGTATTATAATTGTATCTATTATGGGGAAATGGTACCATGCAATACCAAATGAGTTGGTAAAACATCCAATGTTTTACTCCTGTGATAGGAAGGTGTGGAAAGTGGCTTTCTGTATTATAATTGTACCTATTATTGG
This sequence comes from Sipunculus nudus, assembly GCA_026874595.1. Classification (NCBI taxonomy): domain Eukaryota; kingdom Metazoa; phylum Annelida; class Sipuncula; order Golfingiida; family Sipunculidae; genus Sipunculus; species Sipunculus nudus. Next base: position 83,033,422 of record CM049312.1, on the reverse strand, counting down.
GAAATTGTACCTTGCAATACCAAACAAGTTGGTGAAACATCCCATGTATCACTCCTGTGATAGGAAGGTGTGGAAAGTGGCTTTTTGTATTATAATTGTATCTATTATGGGGAAATGGTATCATGCAATACCAAATGAGTTGGTCAATCATTCCAATGTTTCACTCCTGTGATAGGAAGGTGTGGAAAGTGGCTTTGTGTATTATAATTGTATCTATTATGGGGAAATGGTACCATGCAATACCAAATGAGTTGGTGAAACATCCCATGTATCACTCCTTTGATAAGAAGGTGTGGAAAGTGGCTTTCTGTATTATAATTGTATCTATTATGGGGAAATGGTACCATGCAATACCAAACAAGTTGGTGAAACAACCCATGTATCACTCCTGTGATAGGAAGGTGTGGAAAGTGGCTTTTTGTATTATAACTGTATCTGTTATGGGGAAATGGTACCATGCAATACCAAATGAGTTGGTAAAACATCCCATGTATCACTCCTGAGATAGGAAGGTGTGGAAAGTGGCTTTTTGTATTATAATTGTATCTATTATGGGGAAATGGTATCATGCAATACCAAACAAGTTGGTGAAACATCCCATGTATCAATCCTGTGATAGGAAGGTGTGGAAAGTGTCTTTCTGTATTATAACTGTATCTGTTATGGGGAAATGGTACCATGCAATACCAAATGAGTTGGTAAAACATCCCATGTATCACTCCTGTGATGGGAAGGTGTGGAAAGTGGTTTTTTGTATTATAATTGTATCTATTATGGGGAAATGGTACCATGCAATACCAAACAAGTTGTTAAAACACCCAATGTTTCACTCCTGTGATAGGAAGGTGTGGAAAGTGGCTTTTTGTATTATAATTGTATCTATTATGGGGAAATGGTACCATGCAATACCAAACAAGTTGTTAAAACACCCAATGTTTCACTCCTGTGATAGGAAGGTGTGGAAAGTGGCTTTTTGTATTATATCTGTATCTGTTATGGGGAAATGGTACAATGCAATACCAAACAATTTGGTGAAACATCCCATGTATCACTCCTGTGATAGGAAGGTGTGGAAAGTGGCTTTTTGTATTATAATTGTATCTGTTATGGGGAAATGGTACCTTGCAATACCAAACAAGTTGGTGAAACATCCCATGTATCACTCCTGTGATAGAAAGGTGTGGAAAGTGGCTTTTTGTATTATAATTGTATATATTATGGGGAAATGCTACCATGCAATACCAAACAAGTTGGTGAAACAACCCATGTATCACTCCTGTGATAGGAAGGTGTGGAAAGTGGCTTTTTGTATTATAATTGTATCTATTATGGGGAAACGGTACCATGCAATACCAAATGAGTTGGTAAAACATCCAATGTTTCACTCCTGTGATAGGAAGGTGTGGATAATGGCTTTCTGTATTATAATTGTATCTATTACTGGGAAATGATACCTTGCAATACCAAACAAGTTGGTGAAACATCCCATGTATCACTCCTGTGATAGGAAGGTGTGGAAAGTGGCTTTTTGTATTATAATTGTATCTATTATGGGGAAATGGTATCATGCAATACCAAATGAGCTGGTCAATCCTTCCAATGTTTCACTCCTGTGATAGGAAGGTGTGGAAAGTGGCTTTCTGTATTATAACTGTATCTATTATGGGGAAATGGTACCATGCAATACCAAACAAGTTGGTGAAACAACCCATGTATCACTCCTGTGATAGGAAGGTGTGGAAAGTGGCTTTTTGTATTATAATTGTATCTATTATGGGGAAACGGTACCATGCAATACCAAATGAGTTGGTAAAACATCCAATGTTTTACTCCTGTGATAGGAAGGTGTGGAAAGTGGCTTTCTGTATTATAATTGTACCTATTATTGGGAAATTGTACCTTGCAATACCAAACAAGTTGGTGAAACATCCCATGTATCACTCCTGTGATAGGAAGGTGTGGAAAGTGGCTTTTTGTATTATAATTGTATCTATTATGGGGAAATGGTATCATGCAATACCAAATGAGTTGGTCAATCATTCCAATGTTTCACTCCTGTGATAGGAAGGTGTGGAAAGTGGCTTTGTGTATTATAATTGTATCTATTATGGGGAAATGGTACCATGCAATACCAAATGAGTTGGTGAAACATCCCATGTATCACTCCTTTGATAAGAAGGTGTGGAAAGTGGCTTTCTGTATTATAATTGTATCTATTATGGGGAAATGGTACCATGCAATACCAAACAAGTTGGTGAAACAACCCATGTATCACTCCTGTGATAGGAAGGTGTGGAAAGTGGCTTTTTGTATTATAACTGTATCTGTTATGGGGAAATGGTACCATGCAATACCAAATGAGTTGGTAAAACATCCCATGTATCACTCCTGAGATAGGAAGGTGTGGAAAGTGGCTTTTTGTATTATAATTGTATCTATTATGGGGAAATGGTATCATGCAATACCAAACAAGTTGGTGAAACATCCCATGTATCAATCCTGTGATAGGAAGGTGTGGAAAGTGTCTTTCTGTATTATAATTGTATCTATTATGGGGAAATGGTACCATGCAATACCAAACAAGTTGGTGAAACATCCCATGTATCACTCCTGTGATAGGAAGGTGTGGAAAGTGGTTTTTTGTATTATAATTGTATCCATTATGGGAAAATGGTATCATGCAATACCAAACAAGTTGGTGAAACATCCCATGTATCACTCCTGTGATAGGAAGGTGTGGAAAGTGGCTTTTTGTATTATAATTGTATCTATTATGGGGAAATGGTACCATGCAATACCAAACAAGTTGGTGAAACATCCCATGTATCACTCCTGTGATAGGAAGGTGTGGAAAGTGGCTTTTTGTATTATAATTGTATCTATTATGGGGAAATGGTACCATGCAATACCTAACAAGTTGGTGAAACGTCCCATGTATCACTCCTGTGATAGGAAGGTGTGGAAAGTGGCTTTTTGTATTATAATTGTATCTATTATGGGGAAATGGTATCATGTAATACCAAATCAGTTGGTCATACATCCCATGTTTCACTCCTGTGATAGGAAGATGTGGAAAGTGGCTTTTTGTATTATATCTGTATCTATTATGGGAAAATGGTATCATGCAATACCAAATGAGTTGGTGAAACATCCCATGTATCACTCCTGTGATAGGAAGAACTGGAAAGTGGCTTTTTGTATTATAATTGTATCTATTATGGGGAAATGGTACCATGCAATACCAAATGAGTTGGTAAAACATCTGATGTATCACTCCTGAGATAGGAAGGTGTGGAAAGTGGCTTTTTGTATTATAATTGTATCTATTATGGGGAAATGGTATCATGCAATACCAAACAAGTTGGTGAAACATCCCATGTATCACTCCTGTGATAGGAAGGTGTGGAAAGTGGCTTTTTGTATTATATCTGTATCTATTATGGGAAAATGGTATCATGTAATACCAAATCAGTTGGTCATACATCCAATGTTTCACTCCTGTGATAGGAAGGTGTGGAAAGTGGCCTTTTGAATTATAATTGTATCTATTATGGGGAAATGGTATCATGTAATACCAAATCAGTTGGTCATACATCCAATGTTTCACTCCTGTGATAGGAAGGTGTGGAAAGTGGCTTTTTGTATTATATCTGTATCTATTATGGGAAAATGGTATCATGCAATACCATGTCAGTTGGTGAAACATCCCATGTATCATTCCTGTAATAGGAAGGTGTGGAAACCAGCTTTTTGTATTATAATTGTATCTGTTATGGGGAAATGGTACCATGCAATACCAAATGAGTTGGTAAAACATCCCATGTATCACTCCTGAGATAGGAAGGTGTGGAAAGTGGCTTTTTGTATTATAATTGTATCTATTATGGGGAAATGGTAAAATGCAATACCAAATGAGTTGGTAAAACATCCAATGTTTCACTCCTGTGATAGGAAGGTGTGGAAAGTGGCTTTCTGTATTATAATTGTATCTATTATGGGGAAATGGTATCATGCAATACCAAACAAGTTGGTGAAACATCCCATGTATCACTCCTGTGATAGGAAGATGTGGAAAGTGGCTTTTTGTATTATATCTGTATCTATTATGGGAAAATGGTATCATGCAATACCAAATGAGTTGGTGAAACATCCCATGTATCACTCCTGTGATAGGAAGAACTGGAAAGTGGCTTTTTGTATTATAATTGTATCTATTATGGGGAAATGGTACCATGCAATACCAAATGAGTTGGTAAAACATCTGATGTATCACTCCTGAGATAGGAAGGTGTGGAAAGTGGCTTTTTGTATTATAATTGTATCTATTATGGGGAAATGGTATCATGCAATACCAAAGAAGTTGGTGAAACATCCCATGTATCACTCCTGTGATAGGAAGGTGTGGAAAGTGGCTTTTTGTATTATATCTGTATCTATTATGGGAAAATGGTATCATGTAATACCAAATCAGTTGGTCATACATCCAATGTTTCACTCCTGTGATAGGAAGGTGTGGAAAGTGGCCTTTTGAATTATAATTGTATCTATTATGGGGAAATGGTATCATGTAATACCAAATCAGTTGGTCATACATCCAATGTTTCACTCCTGTGATAGGAAGGTGTGGAAAGTGGCTTTTTGTATTATATCTGTATCTATTATGGGAAAATGGTATCATGCAATACCAAGTCAGTTGGTGAAACATCCCATGTATCATTCCTGTAATAGGAAGGTGTGGAAACCAGCTTTTTGTATTATAATTGTATCTGTTATGGGGAAATGGTACCATGCAATACCAAATGAGTTGGTAAAACATCCCATGTATCACTCCTGAGATAGGAAGGTGTGGAAAGTGGCTTTTTGTATTATAATTGTATCTATTATGGGGAAATGGTATCATGCAATACCAAACAAGTTGGTGAAACATCCCATGTATCACTCCTGTGATAGGAAGGTGTGGATAGTGGCTTTTTGTATTATAATTGTATCTATTATGGGGAAATGGTATCATGCAATACCAAATGAGTTGGTGAAACATCCCATGTATCACTCCTGTGATAGGAAGGTGTGGAAAGTGGCTTTTTGTATTATAATTGTATCTATTATGGGGAAATGGTACCATGCAATACCAAACAAGTTGGTGAAACATCCCATGTATCAATCCTGTGATAGGAAGGTGTGGAAAGTGTCTTTCTGTATTATAAATGTATCTATTATGGGGAAATGGTATCATGTAATACCAAACAAGTTGGTGAAACATCCCATGTATCACTCCTGTGATAGGAAGGTGTGGAAAGTGGTTTTTTGTATTATAATTGTATCTATTATGGGAAAATGGTATCATGCAATACCAAACAAGTTGGTGAAACATCCCATGTATCACTCCTGTGATAGGAAGGTGTGGAAAGTGGCTTTTTGTATTATAATTGTATCTATTATGGGAAAATGGTAAAATGCAATACCAAATGAGTTGGTAAAACATCCAATGTTTCACTCCTGTGATAGGAAGGTGTGGAAAGTGGCTTTCTGTATTATAATTGTATCTATTATGGGGAAATGGTACCATGCAATACCAAACAAGTTAGTGAAACATCCCATGTATCACTCCTGTGATAGGAAGGTGTGGAAAGTGGCTTTTTGTATTATAATTGTATCTATTATGGGAAAATGGTATCATGCAATACCAAATGAGTTGGTGAAACATCCCATGTATCACTCCTGTGATAGGAAGGTGTGGAAAGTGGCTTTTTGTATTACAATTGTATCTATTATGGGGAAATGGTATCATGCAATACCAAACAAGTTGGTGAAACATCCCATGTATCACTCCTGTGATAGGAAGGTGTGGAAAGTGGCTTTTTGTATTATATCTGTATCTATTATGGGAAAATGGTATCATGTAATACCAAATCAGTTGGTCATACATCCAATGTTTCACTCCTGTGATAGGAAGGTGTGGAAAGTGGCCTTTTGAATTATAATTGTATCTATTATGGGGAAATGGTATCATGTAATACCAAATCAGTTGGTCATACATCCAATGTTTCACTCCTGTGATAGGAAGGTGTGGAAAGTGGCTTTTTGTATTATATCTGTATCTATTATGGGAAAATGGTATCATGCAATACCAAGTCAGTTGGTGAAACATCCCATGTATCACTCCTGTGATAGGAAGGTGTGGAAACCAGCTTTTTGTATTATAATTGTATCTATTATGGGGAAATGGTATCATGCAATACCAAATGAGTTGGTGAAACATCCCATGTATCACTCCTGTGATAGGAAGGTGTGGAAAGTGGCTTTCTGTATTATAATTGTATCTATTATGGGGAAATGGTACCATGCAATACCAAACAAGTTGGTGAAACATCCCATGTATCAATCCTGTGATAGGAAGGTGTGGAAAATGTCTTTCTGTATTATAATTGTATCTATTATGGGGAAATGGTACCATGCAATACCAAACAAGTTGGTGAAACATCCAGTGTATCACTCCTGTGATAGGAAGGTGTGGAAAGTGGTTTTTTGTATTATAATTGTATCTATTATGGGGAAATGGTACCATGCAATACCAAACAAGTTGGTGAAACATCCCATGTATCACTCCTGTGATAGGAAGGTGTGGAAAGTGGCTTTTTGTATTATAATTGTATCTATTATGGGAAAATGGTAAAATGCAATACCAAATGAGTTGGTAAAACATCCAATGTTTCACTCCTGTGATAGGACGGTGTGGAAAGTGGCTTTCTGTATTATAATTGTATCTATTATGGGGAAATGGTACCATGCAATACCAAACAAGTTGGTGAAACATCCCATGTATCACTCCTGTGATAGGAAGGTGTGGAAAGTGGCTTTTTGTATTATAATTGTATCTATTATGGGGAAATGGTATCATGCAATACCAAATGAGTTGGTGAAACATCCCATGTATCACTCCTGTGATAGGAAGGTGTGGAAAGTGGCTTTTTGTATTATAATTGTATCTATTATGGGGAAATGGTACCATGCAATACCAAATGAGTTGGTAAACATCTGATGTTTTACTCCTGTGATAGTTAAAGCGTGGATCACAATATGGGCTGGTCAAGCTTAGGATCGCAATCTCAGCTTGACAGACCTAAGATCCGTCCAGCCCAGATTGTGATCCTGAAGCAACAAAGACAGGATCACTTTCTGGGCCGGTCTAAACTGCGATCACAATCTGTGCTGGAGGGATCTAAGCTCTAGCCAACCTGGACTGCGATCGCAGTTTGGGCCGGCTGCCAGATCTTGATCTGGGCCTTGACATGCATATTTTAAAATTTTTTTAAAAGTTTTTACATTTTTGAACTGAACTTACATTGTAGGTTTTTCAAGCAAGTTTCCTTGTCATGATACTTTTCTTAATATTATCTACATGAGTTTATTGTTAATTTTCTTGTACCTATGACAGCTTGTTGCTTTAACTCCATCAACTCTTATCTCTATACTGGGATAAACAATTCTATCACAGGTGACACTCACCATTGCCATTGGCCACAGGTTCATTGGGTGGACAGTCCACCTTCCATTGGCTTGGGTCATGAAGGGAACAGTTGACACCAACCATACTGGGATCCTGAAATACAGGATAAAACTTTATACTCATACACAGAGCTATCTATTTAAATTAGAAAATAACATTTTGTTCACCACATATTTAACTGCTGATGTACATTTTAATCTAAATAAATGAAATAAACAATAAGGTGCTAAATATTTTGATGATCACAGAATATGATTAATCAAAAATGCAATTAAAAATAAACTAGAATATCAACAAAAGCTGACAAAAGCCCTCAGTCAAAACAAAAGTGTTTATGGGTGGTAACAGTAACAAATATGAAATAATTGTTCTCACATGGATGTATATCTGTACATATGTCTCTTGTTCAAGTTATAAATTTGAACTAGAGAGGTATGTGGTACCTTTGCAAGTCTGGCACCCCACCCCCAAACTCATGCAGCACTAAGAGATCATCAAGGCAAATGACCATACCATGTTCCATAACAATCACCCAGTAGTTCCTGAGAAATAAGCTCTGTGACCTTGAAAAGTATGTCAAGGTCACCCACCTATGAACTTGATTAAGTTTTGTTGATATGTATCATCTTTTAAAATCAGAAATTGTCGGTTGTGTCCCAAAACTCATAAACATTAAATTAACAGCTCAGTTACAGCCAACATGAATTTCAAATTAAGTGGTCATTTTTGTCTGACCCTGCCAGAGTTACAGAAGTTGGCATTGTATGATACTGCAAACTCTTAGGTACGTTCAGTCATGCATGCAAAAATTGGTCTGTTTTGTTTTTGAGGTTATGGTAAACAGTGCCATCTAACTTCACCTGGCTGAACTAGGAAGTTTCCCTGTGAACAGGTGGATCGATAAAAACCATGAGGTGTTCCTGTATGTAAACTAAGCAAGAACTAACTTTGTAACTGTCAATTTAAGGTCTTCTGTATAAAGATAAAGGATTCATAATATTTTAATAATATTATACTAGTTCTAGTGTATGCCATTCAGTCCCTTCATATTAAAAGAATGTTGACATGAGAAGGCAGACAATAAACAGATTCCTTTACTAAAACAAGGTTGAGCTTTTTTAAAATTAATTTACAAGAATTAATTACCAGCATCACAAGACTGTTTATTCTGTATTTTACCAACTTAAAGGTTTATTTTTTCAAGTATTTTCACTCTTTATGGTGGTAAAGAAACCTGGTGACTGTAAAAGTCAATCTGTATTAGTTTTACACGACAGTTGAACCACACAGTTTCCAGGGAAGACTGGAGCACTGATACTCATTTTATTTATAATTATAACTTGTAACTGAGTGTTACTTACCTCAGGACACAGGTCCTGAGTCTGGTTTGGTGTAATCACCATATTAGTCATCACAAAGAAGGCACTTCTCTCCTGTAAAAGGTGAATACAAATATACAAAAATATTTCTTGAATAATGTCACCATCATACCCAAATAAACTGAAAAATTACCAGAAGATATGGTTCAAGTTTTACATAAAAATTCAAACAATAATTAATACATAAAATAAAAAGACGGGCTTTTTACTATGTTGTTGAATTACTACTGGGGTAGTATGGTGTGAAGGTTACAAACCTTCCTTATTTGGATATCAGAGCATCATATATGATTACAAGTAATAATTGATTATGATCTTGTAGGAGGTTTCATTAATAAATTCTAAAAATCTCATATTCACCAAACTGTTAATAAATTTTTCCTGTAAATTAAGAAAAGTTTTAAAAATAAAACTGACAAACAAAATATTATATCCTTATATTATTGGAAGTGTCTAGGCAGCAGACAATGTCTGCTACGGAGTGTTAGACCCCTTTACTGGGGTGTGTATATATATATATATATATATATATATATATAATATTCTGGTTTCATTACGCTCTTTACACAGCGCTTTACCTATAGAGCTACTACCTATATTGTAAGGCGCTGTTTGTTATGACCTCGTATCCTGAATTGCAACACCAGAGGGGAGCACTGTATTTTTGTCCAATCAGATGAGACCTTGTGCTGGAAGACAAAGCCAAGCGAGGAATACACAGAGCCAATCATATTCATTTCTTTTTGAGTGACAGCTCATCCCCCAGCATAACCGTCTGAACAGGCCACAGGCTCAGAGAGAATTGCCCCTGACGTGGTTTGCTTAGGGCCTTGGGCACATAGGATGCTCGGCCGGTGAGCTGTAATTCAAACGAAACGTAACAACAAAGGCTGCGTGCACACCTCACTGGCTGGTTTCAGTTCTGCAGACAACAGATACATGGCTACGCTAACACAGTCATAATGTCATAATCGAATCGGTCGATGATGCGAGAATGCAGAGGGAGCAATTTAAATTCGACCAGAAACTCATCAAGTGGCGCTTGAAGCTCAGCAATGGGCGGAGCCAGGATGCCTGTCGTGTGTTTGTTTATTGGCATCTGATTTGGCTGCTTGTCACATCATATGCACATTTATTTCTGTGGACAACGAACCGCCATCTGGTGTCTAAATATATCATAAACAGTCAAAGCTGGCAGCGTGAGAATCAGTTGCTTCTTTAGAAGCGCAAGATTTCCGCTGCCTCAGGAGCGTATGGTTACATATACTGTACAAAATATACATATACTTATGATATAGCACAGATGTATATTTTATCGTGCAATATATATATATATATATATATATATATATATATATGTATATATATATATATATATATATATATATATATATAACATGTTAAACATATATATATATATATATATATATATTAATATATAAATATTCAAGGCATATATGACACTGAAGGTATAGTATGGTTTGGTTACATATATTTAACCATTAAATCCTAATGGACAATATTTCATGACTACATTTATTTGAACTTTTATTGTACAAACTAGGCAAACAGCAAACTTATATCATGGTTGTGTTCTTCACTCAATGATGTTTCCTGTTAATGAAATTAAAACAAAAATGCAATAAATACAGAGTTCCCTAAAAAAATCCTTCAAGTGCATAGAGATTTCTCATGGAACTGTTTTAATTTTAAATGAGAACATTCTGGGTCTAATGGTAATAAGTTGTGTCTATGCAGATTAATAGATGGACGGATGGCAATGTGATGCTGCCTTTTGGTGTTTTAATTTCCAAGTTAAAAATCCAACCCTGTTACCTGGTTTTTTTAAAATTCAGCAACATTTTACTTAATATTACTACTAGGTCTAGAATGTCACACATCTAGACAGCTGACACTTAGTTAAATCAGTTAAAGCACTGTCTGCTGCGCTGTGGAGACATTGTCAGCTGCCTAGACACTTCCTATATTATTATCATATTATTATTATTTTTTATACATAACATACTGCCTGACCTGAGGAGGCATCACATAGTCAGCGACATCCCACAGACGGCCGTCAACAAACTTCTGGTTTTCTGTAACGGGAGTGACATTAAACATGGCGCTGAGGTTGGTGAAGACGACCCCTTTGAGTTTTGTGGTAACGGCACTCTCTGCATCGTCAAATTGCTGGTACCCCTTTTTCCATACAATGGCATACCTGGTAAGAACAAAAGCAGAAAATATCTTTTGACATAACAAGGGACCTATGGGTCATGATGCTCAGCTGATAAGCATTGTGACTTTCAACCCTGAGACTCCATATCAGTATAAGCAAACCCAAAGCATATAAGTTACTGCAGAATGTTAAAGTGTTCATGACTTCACAAGTACTTCTAAATTTCACTAAATGAATATTTGTTTGATTTTCTAATAAATTCATCCTAGATTACAGACATAATTTTGACGACTTTCAATCACCTGAATAATAAGAATGCCAAAATATTGATATCTTGTACAGTTCAAGGCAGGTTGCTCAATAGATATTATTCAAATAACTCTGAGTTCATGTTTAAGCAAAACAGAATAAGTGTATGTTATAAAGTGGAATAGATCATTATCATGCCAGGAATTTGTTAGCACTGATGAATACCTAACCCTCAACACTACAATATTACACACACACAGTCTTTTTATTTGTTTAACTTTGGTGCCAAATCTGATGCAGTGAGCAGTCTGCCATATAAACAGAATGCAGCTACTGCACTGAGTGAACTTTTGACCTATACATGGCTACACTTCTTCAAATCCTGGCACTGTGCCAAACCTATTTATAGAGCTGACATCATCTTGGCTATTGGCAAACATCAAGGCACTGGCAATCTGCCAATGGTAAACCAAGTGCTGCCATCTGTACACATAAGTGGCCCCTTCTTGAAATATCTTTGAAATAAATTTTCCCATACAAAATGCTTTACAGCTGACATTTTATAAAAAAGAAATCAGGAATATATGAAAAATTATTACAGATGCATACTGAATGCAAAATTATAATACAGATACATCTCAATGATGGCAAATTCTTGAATTAAGTTGAGTATGGATACCAATAATTTATAATCCATATACAGTTGTCTTTATATAGCCACAGAGAGCTGAATATCCATGATTGTAACTGCCTGGTATGATAAATAATTTAAATCATAATTTTTTTTATAACTTTTAAAAAACATTCTTGTCAATATTAACCAAAGATAACCTGAAATCTAAATGTCTAGTGGCATGATGTAATAGATGCTGATAAACTGGTTCCAGGCTAGATGTAACAGCATCACATAGGTTATAGCTAACACATATGGTAAAATGACTCAATTTAATCTCCATAATTCAGCAAAAATCATTCATGTGGAACCATTAAAGACAATTATTATAAGAATTACTGTGGGGATTATTCTTGTAAACAAGGGACCCATGGGTGACTGTGCTCAGCTGAAGTTGACCTTAAAGGTAAAAATCTAAATTAATATCAAATGGAGATCAAGTCTAAGAGGCAAAGGTAATAATGGCCATGGCTTGTTGACATTAATGGTTTGTATTGATGAGGTAGAAAATTGTTTCAAATAATATTTTATGACCAATCCTTGTATTTTCTTATGTTAAAATTGAAGCATGTGAGCAGTTTGTGACCATAAGATGTATATTATTACCATGATCATTGATTGGCTTTTTGATAAATTGTTGACAGTTCAGTAGTTTACACATTTGCTCAATTGGACCTATTTTTTCTATAATATATATATATATATATATATATATATATATATATATATATATGAAGTTTTTATTTTATACAAGGCCTACAGGCCTAATGCGAACCTGTGCATTGGGAAATACACCAGGTATAATGCTTCAATGCTGGACCATTACTTTTAATGTATATGAACAATGCAAGTACTAAACATTTTGAATAAGAAACAATTACACAAATATCACTGCTGAAATTCTGGCATGGGTGCACACAACACAAAAATGATTGTAGCTTGCACCACCAGTCTTGTATACAATGAAGCTATCATAGATATATACATATGTCCAATATCAGACTGATATATCAAACCCCTCCTGAGAAATAAGAAGAGACACACACTGTGCAAAAATTATTGTAGGTGGCACCACCAGTCTTGTATATGACAAAGCTATTCGATATATATAAATATGCTAAATTTCAGGCTGATATATCAAATTCCTCTGTAGAAATAAGCAGGCACATACACTGTGCAAAAGTCATTTTAGGTGGCGACACCTGTCTTGTGAATGAGAAAGCCATCAAAGACACATAGACAGGTCAAATATCAGGCAAATACATCAAACTTACCTTGAGTCTGATGCATGGGGCTGACCAGGCTTAGGTGAGAAAGGCAGTTGCCCTGAGTGAACGATGAAAATTGCTGGCTCAGGCTACTGCACTGAGTGAACTCATGACCAGCACCTGGCTAGACTGAGTGAACTTTTGACCTGTACCTGGCTGCACTGAGTGAACTCTTGACCTACTGCATAATCTGACACAGTTGGCAGTCTGCCACAGCTTTAAATAGATCCAGGCTTAACTTTGGTGCCAAATCTGATTCAGTGGACAGTCTGCAAACACTATAAATAGAATGCAGCTACTGCACTGAGTGAACTCCTGACCTATACCTGGCTGCACTGAGTGAACTCTTGACCTGTTGCCTAATCTGATACAGTTTGCAATCTGCCAAAGCTAAAAATAGATCCAGACTTACCTTTGGCCTTTTGCCAAATCTGAAATGGCAGCCACACTATTGCATAAGTTCACAGATTTGGCTCCACATGCAGCCCTGAGGGGCATGACACACATGAGGTGATCACATGATACTCATGAGGTGATCACATGCTACCTATGAGGTGATGACATGGTGCCGATGAGGTGATCACGTTACCCATGAGGTGATCACATGCCTTGTGCTTGGCTGCACTGACTGAACTCTTGACCTATATCTGGCTGCACTGAATAAACTCCTGATCTGTTGCCAAATCTGAAACATTTGGCAGCTTCTTAACCTATTTAAAGATACAGACACAATCTTGGCCTGTTTGTAAATCTGTTTACACATACTGAAAGACTTTGGCTAAAATGCTTTTTTTTCAAGCTGACATATTCGTAAACTTTTTATCAAAATATCTAGAATAATAAAAGATGCAGTCCTTTCATAGTTAAAGGTCAAATAATTCTGCCAAAAATCATTCAAGTAAACTTGAACAAAGGCCATCTAAGAATAATTTCTGTGCAATGTTACAGAAGTTATAATAAAAACCATAATTTTGTTTAAGAACACCATAGCAGTCCTCAGTTTGAAATAGACATAATAATGGCCATAAGACCAACTTGTCAATATTAACCATAGATAACCTGAAATCTAAATGTCTAGAGGCATGATGTAACGGATGCAGATAAACTGGTGCCAGGCTAGATGTATCTGCTTCACACAACTAACATATATGGTAAAATGACTCAATTCAATCTTTATAATTCAGCCAAATTCATTCTTTGGAACCATCAAAGACAAATATTAAAAGAATTATTCAGGGGATTATTCTTGTAAAATATTAAACAAATTGGCCTCAGTGGTGTCAGTCAAAAAATGTTTTGCAGGTTTATAACTCATATGGGAAAATACAGCAAAATGGCTAAGTTAGGCTTCCCATACGCTCTGAACACAGCTCGTGACCTCCCGGCCCAGTGACCTTCCACTCACACGCTGTGAGAAATGGCAGGATTCTTGAGGTTTGACAACACTCAGTCAGTTTGCACTGGATAAAGTAAAATCTGATTGGCTCTGCGTTTAAAAAAAATCTGCAGAACTGGTAGAAGAAATCTGATTGGCTTAGCGCGCATGTAAACAAACATAGCTATGCTGGGAAAGCTCATGCAGCCCGCAATACAGGAAATATGCAGAGAGTGGGGTATAACTGTCCTCAGGCAAGTCAGTATACAGGCAGTGTCGAAAGCTGACGATTGCATCGTTTGCATTCCAACTGGGTGAAAACTTTAGTGTAAAGTGACCTCGATGAACATCCTTTTGTGCTGGTGATACCTGCAACGTGTTTGGTTAAAAATAACGCAGGGGGAATTCCACAGAGACAGCACCGCCAAGTGGCCAAACCTGACTGGCAACCATGGTTTAATGCAGCGGTTAGTGAAGCGAATAGTTGAGCGTAGCGTAGCCACTGCTTATGGACTGTGAGCTTCCCATACCTCAGCCAAAAATCACTGAACCAAAACCATTTGAACAAACTTGAATTATCAACATCTAAGGATAATTAATGTGTGAGATTTAAGAATTTGGCCCAGTGGTTTTTGAGAAGAAGATCTTTGTAGCCACTGAGCTAAAATGGGTTGTTATGGCATATGACTAAATTCAGCTTCCCATAACCTAGCCAAAAGTCAATAAAATGAGACCATATGAACAAACTTCAGAAAGCACTACCCTAGGATCATTTCTGTTTGATATTAAACAATTTGGCCATATGGTTTCAGAAAAGAAGTTTTTTGTAGCCGTCAGTATGATATGGGCACTGATGACACCCGTACAAAAAAGGCTGATGCAGGTGGCACCACCAATTCCTCAATTTCAGATATGACTCATGTGACCAACACTGGCATACAATTTGGTGATGATAGCTCCAGCCATTTCCGAGACTGTAATTTTAGTATGCTCTTTTGGACAGATGACTAAGTTCAACTTCCTGTAACTCGGCCAAAAATCACTGACCTTAAACCATTCGAACAAACTTGAGAGAGATTGTTCCAGGAATCATTTCTGTGAAATATTGGACAATTTGGCTGAACAGTTTTGGAGAAGAAGATTTTTAAAGCTTTTTTAGCTTTTTCCCTATAAAATCTAAGAAAATGCAGTTAGAAATAAAATAAGCAAAATCCAATAGAGTTTTTTAGATGACTTAACTTTTGCATAACATTTTGTGATGCTAAGTCTTGCCGTTTTCAAGATAGTACAGGTTAACGTACAGATGATGGCCGATGGCCTACGGATGCCGGACGACACCACACCATCGCATAAGGTCACAGGATCTCTAATGAAGCGTATTGTTATTACATATCGGGTATTGCTTTAAGTGTGTTGCAATAATGTATGCTACCTGAATATGCTGACATGGGCAATACCTGTCCATACATAGCATAAAATGCTTATGTTGAGAACAAATGTTTTTTTCTCTCTCAAAATCAAATCATTGATCTTTAAACAGACCATAGGATTACTGTGTACTGATATTTCTAATTCTCATGGTCCCTGTATCAAATCTCTCTGCTTTTCTGAATCTTCTTCTTTCTTTTTTTTATCTCCTAATATTTTTATTTTTACCACTCTTTCCTTATCATATTCTCTTTTTATTCTCTACATATGTGTATTCATATTATCTTTAATAAAGTTATATTCATATGGTTATTATTTGCTTAATTTTTACATTTTAAAGGGGTCTCTCTCTCTCTGTCTCTCTCTTTTACTCTCTTTCCCTCTGTCTCTCTCTCTCTCTTTCTCTCTTTTTCTCTCTCTGTCTCTCTTTCTCTCTCTTTGTCCCTCTCTGTCTCTGTCTCTCTCTCACACAACTTTAAAGATCTTCTATACCAGTCTAGTTTCTTTCTTTCAGTTAATTTCCATAATGTTTTGAAAATGGCATGGTGTTATTTATGAAACGCTCATTTTCTGTCTGTCAATCTCTGAAAGTGTTTCTCTCTCCCTCTCGTTCTTCCTATGGGTATGTGATATAAATTAGTTCAGTTTGACCAATATAATGCTCACGCTGTCAATACCAGGCTGTGTATATAGCTTGAGTGTCCCAGGTGATATACCACTGAACTATTATCTGTGTTTGCATGCACATTTCACTGCAAGTATTACTTCCTGTATACACCGTACTGGTGCTCGAGTACCAAGTGTATTATTTATCATGAATCATTCTGACAATCAAGTTAAATACAACTAGTTCATGCCACTTCTGTGATAACTGCACTCAGTATATGTCGTTTCATGCTGTGAAAGTATTTGAGATTGTAATGGACCTTACAGCCCAGCTCTGCCGCCATTTTGCGCTGCCTCCAGCAAAGTTAAGATTTAGCTGAGCCAGCCGAGTTTATCAGGAGAAGCCCCCAATATTTCATTATACCAATGTAAGTCGATTTTGTTAAGCTCAGTCTGGCTTGAGAAAAAAATAATACAAAAAGATAAATCTTTTACAATTAAAAATGCCTGAAACAAATGTTCAGGATTGTTTCTTGTCACTGAAAGGAAATGGTGTGATTGTTTAAGTATGAAAATGTTCAGGATTGTTTCTTGTCACTGAAAGGAAATGGTGTGATTGTTTAAGTACCAGGATAATCTATACTCCATATTTAATCACAAACTAGTTCAATGTAAAATGGCTACAATATGTCACAGCAATATAGATAACTTGATTCTTTGTAACATAAAATGTTACTTTGTAACAATGTCAAATGAATTTCAGGTCATGTTAAGCCAGCCGACAATTTGCATGCCGATTCAAGCCACAAAAATCAGCTTACTACTGTAGTCAGGCATCTTTTTGTCCAAGCCAGTATGACTTACTCAGCTCTGGTCGCTAATGGGTCTCAACATTTAGCATAATATTATGCTGCTCGATAATTTACAGATAATTATACTGATAAGTTTATAAGTGATCTAAATAGTTATTGTAATGGGTCATGGCTCTAAATTTTCTACTAGAAACAGGTTTAAATGTTGTACTAGAGACAGACTTAAATGTTGTACTAGAAACAGGTTTAAATGTTGTCCTAGAAACAGGCTTAAATGTTGTCCTAGAAACAGGCTTAAACTTTTTCCTAGAAACAGGCTTAAATGTTTTACTAAAAACAGGCTTAAATGTTGTCCTAGAAACAGGCTTAAATGTTTTTACTAGAAACAGGCTTAAATGTTGTACAAGAAACAGGCTTAAATGTTTTACTAGAAACAGGCTTAAATTTTGTACTAGAATCAGGCTTAAATGTTGTCCTAGAAACAGGCTTAAATGTTGTCCTAGAAACAGGCTTAAATGTTGTACTAGAAACAGGCTTAAATGCTGTACTAGAAACAGGCTTAAATGTTGTCCTAGAAACAAGCTTAATTGTTGTCCTGGAAACAGGCTTAAATGTTCTCCTTGAAACAGGCTTAAATGTTCTCCTAGAAACAGGCTTAAATATTTTCCTGGAAACAGGCTTAAATGTTATACTAGAAACAGGCTTAACTGTTGTACTAGGAACAGGTTTTAATGTTTTCCTAGAAACAGGCTTAAAAGTTGTACTAGAAACAGGCTTAAATATTGTACTAGAAACAGGCTCAAATGTTTGACAAGAAACAGGCTTAAATGTCTTTCATGACCTTTTTTATTAAGTTTTCAATGTCCAGTATATAACTGAATGGAGATTCTTATCAATTTATGTAATATATATTTTAATATATATTAATTAAAAAGCACTCTTGAGTTAAAATGTAAGTTTTCTATTTCAGTGGGATGAAGATTCTTTTTCTCTACACAATGAAAATTAAACGGGTATTGTTTGTACATACTGTCATCTATAAATCATTGTTGATTTTACAATAGAAATTTGAGAAATGAAATGCCAATCTGACAAAACAAATAAATCTTCTATACTTTTAGAATATACCGTAACTTCCCTTTTAAATTTTGTTTCTTAAGAAACATGAAGGTTATTATTGGTTAACAAAACATGGGGAAGAACACTATGAAACTATTTCAGTATCATTTACCCTCACAGCGAATTTACTATACATTTGGTGTTTATGTTTCATTTTGTTCTGTTAACGTCCTACTGTGGATGAAAGATCTTGCTGCTGTATTTTATATTTTAAGTTATAAAGGACATTTAACATACAGACTGTGTTTGAATGTAACCTATAACAGATATCATAGTGACTGACAAATTAAATGCTAAACTTAATAGTTAAAGCAAGCCATCCTATACCAGATATCATAGTGACTGACAAATTAAATGCTAAACTTTTTAACTTGATTAGTTAAAGCAAGCAATTCTATACCAGATATCATAGTGACTGACAAAATTAAATGCTAAACTTGATTAGTTAAAGCAAGCCATCCTATACCAGATATCAAAGTGACTGACAAAATTAAATGCTCAACTTGATTAGTTAAAGCAAGCCATCCTATACCAGATATCATAGTGACTGAAAAATTAAATGCTAAACTTAATACTTAAAGCAAGCCATCCTATACCAGATATCATAGTGACTGAAAAATTAAATGCTAAACTTAATACTTAAAGCAAGCCATCCTATACCAGATATCATAGTGACTGAAAAATTAAATGCTCAACTTAATACTTAAAGCAAGCCATCCTATACCAGATATCATAGTGACTGACAAATTAAAAACTCAACTAAATACTTAAAGCAAACCATCCTGTGCCAGATATCATAGTGACTGAAAAATTAAATGCTAAACTCAATACTTTAAGCAAGCCATCCTGTGCCAGATATCATAGTGACTGAAAAATTAAATGCTAAACTTAATACTTAAAGCAAGCCATTCACCTAATTTTTCTGTAGAATTTATGTAATTTCTGGCTTATTCTGCATACATATTTATAAATGAACTGTACATTATTCCTGTCAGGAAAGTTCCTTTAACATCCTGTGATTGATGTATGAGCTTGTTAGTAAACACAGCGATGTTGACAAGTAAAAAAAAAAAAACATGTAACCTAGCAAAACCCCTTTTGCAAAATTCTGCTTCATGTAACTGTTCACCAAATGTCCTTGGTGAATGTGTTTGGATTGTTTTGGTGGCCGACCACTGTTACAATCATGTAACTGTTCACCAAAATGTCCTTGGTGAATGTGTTTGGATTGTTTTGGTGGTCGACCACTGTTACAATCATGTAACTGTTCACCAAATGTCCTTGGTGAATGTGTTTGGATTGTTTTGGTGGCCGACCACTGTTACAATCATGTAGATATAAACAAAACAAACATCCTGTGTGCTGTGGTGTAGGCATTTTCTGGCCTTTAAATATAAAAGGTTCAAGTGATTATCTTTAGTTTATAGACATCAGATATTGGAATAGGCCCAGTTAAGGATTAACCATGATAAACAGAGAAAGGAAAAAAAAAAAAAACAAGAAATACATGACAGCAGAGCTCTTTGTGTTATCTGTCATATGTAAAATGCTAAATATGTTAATGTATGCTGACCTATTGATTTCTTATATATGATAACCCAGGTACATACTAGAAGATGTCAGGTGTCTACACACAGGTTGTTACACTTGGCTAACAGCTGTGCATATGCATTGTGAAGAGTGAACTGCACTCAGTGTTTGTCAAAACTTTAACTCCCAGGCATAGAATGCATGATGAAATCAAAAGTCCCAGTCTTCCCAGTAATCCTTGTTACAACATCTGGCATCATAGAATTGATATTACTTGATGTCAAATTCAAAGCTTTAATTACAATTCCATTTAGAAAACTAGACATTTCTTGGCACCGCTGGTGACATAGTATCGCCAGACAAATGAGGTTTTGTGGTATTTTGTTGATATAATGTGATGTATTTGTATTTTAGCATTGCTATTATATATGTGATTAATGGTATAAATCTGTATTATATTTAATAACCAGCAATAACTATATGAAAAGACAAAACAAATCTCAAACACTGTTATAAAAAACTCTAGTAAGTAATTGTAACAGTAATATCATGTTATCAGACATAAGCAAAGATTTGAGTAATTCTACACACATCAATATGTAAGTGAGGTATATTGTCTGAGAATGAAATAATAATATCTGTTATATTTTGTTTCACATTATATTTTGTTCTTTGTAATAAATTGTTATATTGTCATAAAAATTGTCATTTGTTCCTTATCAATAGCATAAATTGTGGAAAAACAAGAAAATAGAGTAGGGGGTGCCACCATGCAGTTCCCAGCAAATGACTCATCACATTACCCATATCTATCTATATGCATAATATGAAAGATATCTGCCAATTAGTTTCCAGCAGATGACAACACTATCCAACAACTTTTTAATTTTTATTTTATAATGCTGACAATACTGTCAAGTCCCATATAGGCAACATTCATGAGCCATTTTAAATAGTCTTCGTCCAAAGGTCAAGACCACTCTCAAAGGAAAATGATCCAGTTGTGACTCTGTGGTACACCCAGTGCACTAATTCATTTATCACTGACCATCATATCTATTTATAGAATCTGACCATGGCCCAGAACTGCTGATGTTTGGGCAAAACATGATGCAACACCATGTGCAGACCACTAGCTGAAGCAATCCCCCAGGTTCACTGGAGATTTTCATGATTGTTGGTGATTTTTACCATATATGGCAATATTTAAAGTCAAGTCCACTCTCATATGCAAGGTCAGGACCCAAATTTAAATATATCTCATCCCATAATCCAAATCTATGTATATGCATAATATAAAAGAAATCTGTCCATTAGTTTTTGACTTATAATGCTCACAGTGCTGTCAAGTGGCCCTTTTTAAGATATTCATGATTTTATGTTTTTCACCAAATATGGGAATATTCAAGGTCAAGGTCACTCTCATAGTCACGGTCATGACCCCAAATCAATAAACTGCATTCCAAAATATCCAACATTTGAAAAAAAAAATTAAATTTAAAAAAAAATAATTTAAATTAAATTAAATTTTAAAATTAAATTTAAAATTAAATATACCTCATTCCATAAACCATATCTATATGCATAACATGAAAGAAATCTGTCCATTACTGTTTGACTTATAATGCTCACAGTATATACTGTCAAGTGGCAATGATGGGGTATTCAAAGGCGCAAAAAACAAGAAAGGACAACAGGTGGCGCCACCTATCTTCTGCAAAAGACAAAACTATCCAAGATCTTCCGTCAACTTGATTTTTGGACCAATCCATGCATCCCTTTTTAAGATATTCATGATTTTATGTGATTTTCACCATATATGGTAATATTCAAGGTCAAAGCCACTCTCAAAGGAAAGGTCATGACCCCAATTTTAATATACATCATCCCATAACCCATACCTATGTACATGCATAATATTAAAGAAATCTGTCTATCAGTTTTTGACTTGTGATGCTAAAAGTACTGTCAAGTGGCAATGATGGGGGTATTAAATGGCACAAAAACAAGAAAGGATACTAGGTGGCACCACCAGTTTCCGGTACATGACATCACTATCCAAGATCTTTGTCCAACTTGATTTTTGGATAAATCCATGAAAGATTTCTTGAGATATTTAAGAATTTGTGTGATTTTCCCCCAAAATGGATCTATTCAAGGCCAAGGTCACTCTCCTAGTTGAGGTCATGACCCCATTTTAAATAGGCTTCGTCCTCTCACCTATATCTATAAATGTGTCAAGTTTGAATTTAAAGATCCTTGAAATATTTTTTGAGTTATTGTGTCCAAAAGAAATCTCTGCGGCGGCGGCGGCGGCGGAGCAACCGTGCCTAAACCATAGTATCTCCAGACTATGTCTGGCGATACAATTACTGTCTTAGATGACTGTCATGATGGGAAGGTGATAGAGCAATGATAACTGCTGGAAGTCTTAAAAAAGAAGTTAATATGATTGAAATTGCAACGATGCAGTTCTCAGGCTTGGTCAGGCTTGGTCTTGAAGCAAAATGGTCTCATCTTTGGTTCTGGCAAGAAAATGGATGCCTCTGATTCCATAAGTATGGACATGTATGCAGTATGTAAGCTGCAAAATCTATCGGGATATTTTTTTTTTCCCCCAGAGGAATACCCTATCAATGATGTCAAAGTGCAGAATGCCCCTGTCCATGACCATGTGTATGCATGTTCAATCACAGCAATGCCCCCTTCCGTGACTATGTGTATGTATGTTCAATCACAGCAATGCCCCTGTCCGTGACCATTTGTATGTATGTTCAATTACAGCAATGCCCCTGTCCGTGACCATTTGTATGTATGTTCAATTATAGCAATGCCCCTATCCGTGACCATTTGTATGCATGTTCAATCAGAGCTATGCCCCTGTCTGTGGCCATTTGTATGTATGTTCAATCACAGCAATGCCCCTGTCCGTGACCATTTGTATGCATGTTCAATCACAGCAATGCCCCTGTCCATGACCATTTGTATGCTTGTTCAATCACAGCAATGCCCCTGTCCGTGACCATTTGTATGTATGTTCAATCACAGCAATGCCCCTATCCGTGACCATTTGTATGTATGTTCAATCACAGCAATGCCCCTGTCTGTGGCCATTTGTATGCATGTTCAATCACAGCAATGTCCGTGACCATTTGTATGTATGTTCAATCACAGCAATGCCCTTGTCTGTGGCCATGTGTACATGTATATTCAATCACAGCAATGCCCCTGTCCCTGACAATTTGTATATATGTTCAATCACAACAATGCCCCAGTCTGTAACCATTTGCATGTATATTCAATCACAGCAGTGCCCTTGTCTGTGGCCATGTGTGCATGTAGGTTCAATCACAGCAATGCCCCAGTCTTTGACCATTTGCATGTATATTCAATCACAGCAATGCCCTTGTCTGTGGCCATGTGTGCATGTAGGTTCAATCACAGCAATGCCCCTTTCTGTGACCATTTGTATGTATGTTCAATCACAGCAATGCCCCTGTCCCTGACAATTTGTATATATGTTCAATCACAGCAATGCCCCAGTCTGTGACCATTTGCATGTATATTCAATCACAGCAATGCCCTTGTCTGTGGCCATGTGTACATGTAGGTTCAATCACAGCAATGCCCCAGTCTGTGACCATTTGTATGTATGTTCAATCACAGCAATGCCCCTGTCCCTGACAATTTGTATATATGTTCAATCACAGCAATGCATCCTTTTGTGACTATTGGTATGTATGTTCAATCACAGCAATTCCCTTGTCCGTGGCCTTTGGTATGTATGTTCAATCAAAGCAATGCCCCCTTCCATGACCATTGGTATGTTCAATCACAGCAATGCCCCTGTCCTTGGCCATTGGTCTGTATGTTCAATCACAGCAATGCCCCTGTCCATGACCATGTGTATGTATGTTCAATCGATTGAAATGTATGTTCAATTAATTGAGCGATTGAAATGTGCTGAATACACATATATACAGAATCACTCTGAGAGAATATGATGTGTTCCATTCCTACCTGAATATATATGCATATTAATGCATATGTACTGCATACACATATATGGAATACCACCTGTTGGTTATCGTACGTGTTTATATAACATATCTACAGCTTTTACACTGATTTTGTGGCAACATTTTCACTGGCATAAGGGAGCAGATAACAGTAAACTAATGGTCTTAAGGTTTCTGTCTCAGACCCCTTGGTCTCCGTCTTGATCTTGGATCCCTTGGTTTCAGTCCTGGTCTCAGATCCCTTGGTTTCAGTCTTGGTCTCTGATCCTTGGTTTCAGTAATGCCTCAGATCCCTAGGCCTACATCTTGGTCTTGGGTCCTTTGGTTTAAGTCTTGGTCGCAGATCCCTTGGTTTCAGTCCTGGTCCCAGATCCCTTGGTTTCAGTCTTGGTCTCAGATCCTTGGTTTCAGTCTTGGTCTCAGATCCCTTGGTTTCAGTTTTGGTCTCATATCCTTTGGTTTAAGTCTTGGTCGCAGATCCCTTGGTTTCAGTCTTGGTCCCAGATCCCTTGGTTTCAGTAATGCCTCAGATCCCTAGGCCTACATCTTGGTCTTGGGTCCTTTGGTTTAAGTCTTGGTCGCAGATCCCTTGGTTTCAGTCCTGGTCCCAGATCCCTTGGTTTCAGTCTTGGTCTCAGATCCTTGGTTTGAGTCTTGGTTTCAGATCCCTTGGTTTCAGTCTTGGTCTCAGATCCTTTGGTTTAAGTCTTGGTCGCAGATCCCTTGGTTTCAGTCTTGGTCCCAGATCCCTTGGTTTCAGTCTTGGTCCCAGATCCTTTGGTGTCAGTCTTGGTCTCAGATCCCTTGGTTTCAGTCTTTGTCTCTGATCCCTAGTTCTACATCTTGGTATTGGGTCCCTTTGGTTTCAGTCTTGGTCACAGATCACGTGGTTTCAGTCTTGGTCTCAGATCCCTTGGTTTCATTTTTGGTCTCGGGTCCTTTGGTTTCAATCTTGGTCTCAGATCCCTTGGTTTCAAACTTGGTCTCAGATAATTTTTTTTTAGTA
Organism: Sipunculus nudus; assembly: GCA_026874595.1. Classification (NCBI taxonomy): domain Eukaryota; kingdom Metazoa; phylum Annelida; class Sipuncula; order Golfingiida; family Sipunculidae; genus Sipunculus; species Sipunculus nudus. The sequence continues at coordinate 83,008,272 of CM049312.1, read as the reverse complement.
TTTGTCTCAGATCCCTTGGTCAAAGCATTTATCTCAGATCCTTTGGTCTACATCTTGGTCTTAGATCCTTTTGTTTAAGTCTTGGTCTTAGTTCCTTGGTTTCAGTCTTAATCTCAGATTCTATAGTTTCAGTCTTGGTCTCAGATCCCTTCGTTTTAGTCTTGGTCCCAGATCCCTTGGTTTCAGTCTTTATCTCAGATCCCTTGGTCTAAGCATTTATTTCAGATCCTTTGGTCCACATCTTGGTCATAGATCCCTTGGTTTCAGTCTATGTGTTAGATCCCATGGTTTCAGTCTTGGTCGCAGTTTCTATGGTTTCAGTCTTGGTCTCAGACCCTTTGGTTTCAGTCCTGGTCTAAGATCCCTTGGTCTCAGCATTTATCTCAGATCCTTTGGTCTACATCTTGATCTTAGATCCTTTGGTTTCAGTCTTAGTTACAGATCCCTTGGTTTCAAACTTGGTCTCAGATCCCTTGGTTTCAGTCTTGGTCTCAGATCCTTGGTTTCAGTCTTGGTCGCAGATCCTTTGGTTTCAGTCTTGGTCTCAGATCCTTTGGTTTCAGTCTTTGTCTCAGATCCCTAGGTCTACATCTTGGTATTGGGTCCTTTGGTTTCAGTCTTGGTCTCAGATCCCTTGGTTTCAGTCTTGGTCTCAGATCCTATGGTTTCAGTCTTGGTCTCAGATCCTTTGGTTTCAGTCTTGGTCTCAGATCCTTTTGTTTCAGTCTTGGTCTCAGATCCCTAGGTCTACATCTTGGTATTGGGTCCTTTGGTTTCAGTCTTGGTCTCAGATCCCTTGGTTTCAGTCTTGGTCTCAGATCCCTTGGTTTCAGTCTTTATCTCAGATCCCTTGGTCTCAGCATTTATCTCAGATCCTTTGGTCTACATCTTAATCTTAGATCCTTTGGTTTCAGTCTTGGTTACAGATCCCTTGGTTTCAGTCTTGGTCTCAGATCCCTTGGTTTCAGTCCTTGTCTCAGATCCCTTGGTCTCAGCATTTATTTCAGATCCTTTGGTCTACGTCATGGTCTTAGATCCTTTGGTTTCAGTCTTGTTCTCAGATCCCATTGTTTTAGTCTTGGTCTCAGATCCCTTAGTTTCAGTCTTGGTCTCAGAACCCTAGGTCTCAGCATTTATCTCAGATACTTTGGTCTACATCTTGGTCTCAGATCCCTTTGTTACAGTCTTGGTCTAAGATCCTATGGTTTCAGTCTTGGTCTTAGATCCCTTGGTATCAGACTTGGTTTAAGATCATGTGGTTTCAGTCTTTGTCTAAGATCCTTTGGTCTCAGTTTTGGTCACAGAACCTTTATCTCAGACTTGGTTTAAGATCCTTTGGTCTCAGTCTTGGTCAAAGATCCTGTGGTCTCAGTCTTGGTCTCAGATCCTTTGGTTTCAGTCTTGGACTAAGATCCTTGGTCTTAAACTTGGTTTAAGATCCTCTGGTCTCAGTTTTGATCTAAGATCCTTTGGTATCAGTCTTGGTCTCAGATCCTTGGTCATAAACTTGGTTTAAGATCCTCTGGTCTCAGTTTTGATCTAAGATCCTTTGGTATCAGTCTTGGTCTCAGATCCTAGGTCTTAAACTTGGTTTAAGATCCTCTGGTCTCAGTTTTGATCTAAGATCCTTTGGTTTCAGTCTTGGACTCAGATCCTTGGTCTTAAACTTGGTTTAAGATCCTCTAGTCTCAGTTTTGATCTAAGATCCTTTGGTATCAGTCTTGGTCTCAGATCCTTGGTCTTAAACTTGATTTAAGATCCTCTGGTCTCAGTTTTGATCTAAGATCCTTTGGTATCAGTCTTGGTCTCAGATCCTTGGTCTTAAACTTGGTTTAAGATCCTCTGGTCTCAGTTTTGATCTAAGATCCTTTGGTATCAGTCTTGGTCTCAGATCCTTGGTCTTAAACTTGGTTTAAGATCCTCTGGTCTCAGTTTTGATCTAAGATCCTTTGGTTTCAGTCTTGGTCTCAGATCCTTGGTCTTAAACTTGGTTTAAGATCCTCTGGTCTCAGTTTTGATCTAAGATCCTTTGGTATCAGTCTTGGTCTCAGATCCTTGGTCTTAAACTTGGTTTAAGATCCTCTGGTCTCAGTTTTGATCTAAGATCCTTTGGTATCAGTCTTGGTCTCAGATCCTTGGTCTTAAACTTGGTTTAAGATCCTCTGGTCTCAGTTTTGATCTAAGATCCTTTGGTATCAGTCTTGGTCTCAGATCCTTGGTCTTAAACTTGGTTTAAGATCCTCTGGTCTCAGTTTTGATCTAAGATCCTCTGGTCTCAGTCTTGGTCTCAGATCCTTTGGTCTCAGACTTGATTTGAGATCCTGTGGTCTCAGTTTTGATCTAAGATCCTTTGGTCTCAGTCTTGGTTTAAGATCCTATGGTCTCGGTCTTGTATCAGATCCCTTGGTCCCCAGTCTTGGTCTAAGATACTATGGTCTCTGATTGATTTCAATCATATGGTCTCAAACATGGTCTAAGATCCTATGGTCTCGGTCTTGTATCAGATCCCTTGGTCCCCAGTCTTGGTCTAAGATACTATGGTCTCTGATTGATTTCAATCATATGGTCTCAAACATGGTCTAAGATCCTATGGTCTCAGTCTTGTCTCAGATCCTATGGTCTCTGTCTTGTCTCAGATCCTATGGTCTCAGTCTTGTCTCAGATCCTATGGTCCCCAGTCTTGGTCAGATAATCTGATCTACACAGGAATTAAATGGTGATCAAGGGACAACCAGGTCAAATGCAAGCCAAGACTTGTTTCTTGTCAATGCCTCAAATACACTTATAATGGATATACATTAACAGTAGTGAAACTGTGTGTTCAGATTGTTCACAGCTTCCAAATATTTGTATATTCTCTCTGAATCTGACAAAGTTTATTTAATGATAATCATTATAATCATAATAAGTAGCAATATTACTGGTTTTATCCTTTCCACATTAACTTGAGAGAATATGTTTATCTAACACTATATATTATATATATTATAAGATAATGATTTTAAATATATATATATATATGGCCGATTGTGGTGAATGTTCTGGGTAACATGTTTGCGGAGCTCAGACTTTAATCGAAAAGTTTTGGTACACACACTAAACTAACTAGACTGGTACCGGGAATTTGGAATTCGGCAACCAACAGACAACAGAAAGTGGTGCGTAGATTACTAAAACATTTGTGAATTTTGGGTATTCAGACTTTTTTAGTTACTGGCCTCGCTAACTGCCCCTAATATCACCCGTGTGCGCTTGCGTGGGTTGCGCTGTTACCAGGTTACATAATAACCTTGAGGCACCAGTCGTCACGCTCCAGTAGTCAAGCGTGTGTATAACCCACAATGCGCTGTGAGGGGCAGCCAGGATCTGGCGTGTGCCCAGACAACAAGAAAGGGGCAGAGGTGAAGCTTTGCCAAGGGGACTTGATGCTGTGCAGGGAATGTGAGTATGCACACTTTTCAGATCGTTCGTTAAAAGTAGTAGAGAAACGACAGCAAAACGAGTCGGCATCCAATAAATCCAATAACTCTGGGAAAATAACAACAACAAAATCTGGTAGAAAATCTCAGTCCTTACAACAACCGACGCATGTTGAACTCCCTGAGCCTGATAATACTGATAACTTGCAAATCTCCAATGCAACTGATCACTCGAGTACAGAGCTGTTTGTGTATGAGCTTTAGAGTTTTGTGTCAATCAAAATTCAAATTATGCCGTATGACATTCTTGTGAAACTATGTGTTGATTTTTATACGGATGAATATGTTGAAGTTGCCAAAAACATGTTATTTGAAACTGCTTTCAAGTCACCCAATACACAGGGTCACAGAAACAAACCGCGGAAGATCAAACGTAGAGGAACTGACAAACGCCAGCATGACGTACAGGACATAGTTAATGCTTTTCTGGAGATACCAACACAAAACATCCCCGTGTATGTAGCCAGAGATCTGTCCAACTTACCACCTATTAGTTTAAACAACTTTGACATATCAAATCTTATAAAGGACATTGAATCATTAAAAATACAGATTCAGATTATTTCTGATGCTCAGCAAACTACACTCGCAGCCTGTACTACTATGGGCTCCGCAGCAGTGGATCAAATATGTGTTAAGTGCACTCAGACGGATGTGCGCGTAGACGAGGGGATAACGGACGTGGCACATTCTGGGCAGAACAATATTGACGTGGACAATACTGACGTGTCCACTGACGTGTCAAGCAACAAAACTGAAGTGTTAGGTAACGACACAGACAGGCCAGGCTCGATTCCAGATACGTGTCGTGATTCTGTACTGCAGAATGACGTAGATCAGGATGATGAGCTTTTCCGATTAGCGGCCATACAAGGAAGGATCCCTGGTTCTGGAGGTGACCAACTCAACGCCAATAATCAACACACATATGTACAGGCAGTTCGACGTAAATAAACACAGTCACAAGAGACAACACAGTCTTAGAGAGACAGAAGTCATTTTTCTACCAGCCAGAGAGAGGCATCCCGACAGGACATTGACAGCAACAGCTCCCGCTCTGAAGTTGTCACAGGTCGAGGTAGGAATTTCCGGTTGCGTGCCAAACATAGCTCTCCTCCAAGATCTGATTATCGGCACAACCAGCACCAAAAGCAGCGACAGTCTGTTGGCATATTCGTCTCTCGTCTAGTCAGAAACACCAGACCTCAGGATGTCATACGACATGTACTGCAGGAAACCGGTATGTCTGTGCGTTGCGAAGCATTGAGAACCAAGCATGACTCATACTCCTCTTTTCTCTTGCGCCTCTCCCAGCGTGATCAGAACCGCCTCCTGGACCCCGCTACATGGCCTACAGGTGCTATTGTTCGTAGGTACACAGAGTATATATAACTAGTTTTTGTACATAATGAACGTTATTGGTAATTATGGACTTCTGAACCATCAGAACTGTATCTTATAACTGCTATGGACTGAAAACTAGCAAAGCTGATGTTTATAAAATATGTGAAAATGCTGATATTATCTTTCTTCAGGAGCTTTGGCTTAATAATGATGAATTGTGTTTATTACGCACTATACACCCAGATTTTGATGCTATGGGGGTTAGTGGTATTGATGATACCTTGGGTATTTTATGTGGTCGTCCCTATGGCGGGATTGGTATTTTAGTTCGTAAAACATTATTACCATTTACTCAGTTTCAAACATATGATGATAGGAGGTTACTTTCTGTAACTCTCAATTTAAGTCAAATGCAGTATTTCTTTATAAATGTGTATATGCCCTATCAGAGTGATGATAATTATGAGTCTTATTTGGATTACCTTGGTAAAATTGTTTCAATATTGGAAAGTGCACCTACTAGCTATATAGCTGTGGTTGGGGATTTTAATGCTAATGTTAACTCCAAATTTGAGAAAGAACTTTCTCAAACTTGTGAACTTGCTAACCTAATAATATCCGATTTTATTCATTTAGGTAAAAACTCCGGTTGCAATACTTATGTAATTGATGCTCATTCCACCACTTCTTGGTTAGATCTTTTTGTTTGTAGTCATGACATGCACTCTATTATCTGTGATATTTCTATTCTTGATAAGCTACCTGGGTCCGATCACCTCCCGATGAGTGCCTCTTTCTCTGTGAACCTGCAGGGTAATATCAGTTTCAGGAATGATGTTTGTACGGAACAGTCACAACCTGTGTTTAAGTGGTCTCTTGCTAATCAAATTGCAGTGAATGCCTACACAACACATTCAGCTATTACTTTATCTGAGATTAAGCTACCTGCTGCACTAAGGTGTAGCAATCCAAATTGTGATTTACCTAACCATAAAACACAATTAGATTTGTTTTACTCTGATATATGTTCTGCTCTGTGTAAGAGTAGTGAAATTCACATAGGTGTTTGTAAAACCAAAAATACCAGTGACTATATTGTACCAGGGTTTAATGATTATGTAAAAGATCTTCACAGGGAAGCAAGACATGCGTATATTATCTGGAGAGATATGGCCAAACCGAGGTATGGTCCAATTAATGATCTAATGAGACGTTCAAGGTTAAATTTTAAGTACGCCTTAAGACAGTGTCAAAGAGCTGAAGATACAGCTAGAGCAGATGCTATGGTTAAGTCTCTAGATAAAGGAGATACGATTTCATTTTGGAAAAATGTTAGAAATTTCACAACAAAAATGTACCCCTAGCATCGAAAGTTGACAGTAGAGTCAGAGCTGATAATATTACTGTCATGTGGCGTGATCATTATTCTTCTCTATTCAACAGTGTGAAAAGTCCGACACATATAAAGTCCAGGGTAACTGATAACATACAATCTCATATTGGTATTAATTCAATGATGGTGTCACCCGAGCAGGTCTTGGTAGGCATTCAGACGCTAAAGCGCGGTAAAGCTTGTGGTGTGGATGGTCGTGCGGCTGAGCACTTCATTTATGCAAGTAAACTTATTTGTGTTCTCCTATCCCTTCTATTTACTGCTTTTTTGCTTCATGGTTATTTGCCTGATAAGTTTATGCAATCTGCTCTTGTACTTTTGATTAAAAATAAGTCTGGTGACTGTAGCGAGAAGAGTAACTATAGGCAGATAACGCTAGTTACTGCCTGCTCGAAACTTCTAGAACTAATTTTGCTTGAATGTACTGACTGTTATCTGGTAACGTCCGATTATCAATTTGGCTTTAAAAAAGCTCACTCTACAGATATGTGCATTTATACCCTAAAAAGTGTAATTCAGTACTACAGAGATTATAACAGTCCAGTCTATACTTGTTTTTTAGATGCCTCCAAAGCGTTTGACAGAATTGATCACTGGATATTATTTGATAAACTAATCACTCGTGGTGTGCCACTCATTGTGGTTCAAATCTTACTATATTGGTATCGGAATCAACGTCTATGTATAAAATGGGGTAACACTACTTCCAGTTTCTTTAATATCTCTAACGGGGTAAGACAAGGGGGTATATAATCTCCGAAATTGTTTGCTTTATATACAGACTCCTTGTCGGCGAACTTCTTACTTTGTAACGCTGGTTGTTATGTTAGTGAGGTATGTATGAACCATTTAATTTATGCTGACTATATTTGTCTTGTTGCACCTAGTCCATCAGGCTTGCAGAAACTCTTAGATGTTTGTGTGTCTTATAGTCAATTACACAATATCTCGCTTAATCCTGCCAAAATGTTGTATATGGTATTTAAATCCAGAAAATGTAAATTAACTTGCCCTAGTGTTAGTATTGATGACACACCGATCGAATATGCAAAAAATGCAAAGTATCTTGGTTATATATTCAGTGACAGTTGTAAAGATGATGACGATATGATGCGTCAAATGAGACTTTTGTATGTACGCTCTAATATACTTTTACGTGACTTTTCCAATTGTACTAACGCTGTCAAAATTCAGCTGTTCAAAAGTTATTGTCTGGCTTTTTACTGCCCGTTTCTATGGACTGTTTATAGTTCGTCTTGTTTCAATAAATTACGTGTTGCATTCAATAATGTGCACCGTAAATTATTAGGTTATCAACGGAATGATAGTGCTAGTCTTATGTTTGTGAAACATGGTTTTAATAATTTCGAGGCTGTGTTGAGTAAATGTATCTTCGCTTTTATTAGACGAATTGAATGCTCAGCCAATCCTCTCATACGCTGTCTTGTAAACAACAAGAATGTACAAGCTGGTAGAATACAAACACATTGGAATGAATGTCTCTATCATAAATAGAAGCGTGAATATCTAATGATGCATCATAATGTTTATAATTGTATCTTATTTTACTATACTATACCATTTTACTGTACTATTTTATATGGGCTATGGCCTGAAATAAACTTCTATCTATCTACCGTAAAATCTCCACTTAAAACCGCACTTCCGATTTAAACCGCACCCAGACTTCGCCGAAATTCCAGGTGAGACATCGCGAGGGGCTCAAATACTAAGAACCCCCCTTTAAAACCGCACCAACTTTCGCTACGGAATGATTTGACAAAAAACACAATCAAGCTATCATCTAGAAATGAACACGCGTAGGTTGCGACTCGGCCATTCCTGTCCACTTTTAAATTCCTTGGGCATTTTATTTAAAGACATCATAACACTTTGTGCAGGGTGACTCAAGCATGAAGTTTGGGAAGACGCAAGGGCCGATGACCTCTGCCTGTTTATACAGATTTTATATTCCGTGCCGTATTCTTGTTTGCTACTGATTTGTCATTATATTTTGGAAAAAATATTCTGCTGATCCATTTCAAGTCACTGTATATTTTAATTCTAAAAAATTTTGATGAAAATTCCATTTTCTGGAATTACTCGGAAGATTCAAATCATTTTCATACCGGTTACTTCGCTGCTATCATCGTCACATCGTACGTTGACATCGCTCCATGTCACAATTTGCTGGCTCGTTTGAAAACATCGCTGGTCATCTTAACTAAATATCAAAGTAATTGAAATTACCTTGTCGAGATACGCACGTATAGGAAACATGACGCTTGATAAAGAGTGATTTTAAGGTAAAATTAAAGTGGCCAGTCGGGGTAAGCAAGTTTTTTTTCCTGAAGAAAGTTTCCGTGTGGGGAGCCATTTTGTCAAGGCAGTTGTTCACGCAAGGCACGCTGGGACGAAATAGGTGGCTGTTCTGTTTACCACCCACCGCGTACAGCCGTTCAAAATATTCTTAGCAGAAAACCGGGCCGTTTCAGCAAATGGTGGCACTCAAACTTGATTTTAAAACGATCGTCTGCCATTGTGCGACTCCTTACGATGTCAGGTTTTTATTCATTTTACGTTTTAAACAAATAATCATTGCTAAATAATGCCGCAAATGGGTTTAAAGTAGGATTTTATTTCAGTTTTGCTTGACCATGCCCAACGAAGTGGGCCGCTGTGTGTTACAGCAGGGTTGTTGTAAACGTATTATTTGGTGACAATTACCAAAATTTTATATCAAGTTATATATCACACGAAAACTAACCAGCAATATTTAATTTATAAATAACAAATAATCGTAAATAATACATTTACACACGGCTCCCATGCATGCGAGACTGCTGCTGAGAACGGCCTTCGAAAGTTGCAATATTATCGCCCACTCGCCGGCCCCAAAACGATGTCTGTCAGGAAGATACTCCGGAAACCCTTCTAGTATAAACCGCACAGTGCTTTCAGGAAATCAACCTGATTTCAAGATTTTGAATTTCTTGATTAAACCGCGGTTTTAAGTGGAGATTTTACGGTATCTATCTATCTATCTATCTATATATATATATATATATATATATATATATATATTTTAATTATTATCATTTACAGAAAATTTCTCCTGAAACATCTAATGAAACAAAGAATGTTACAGAACCAGATCCAAGGGCAAGCTGAGTATTGGTAATTTCCTCAGTAAGAGTGAACAATATATATAATTGGAAATTGAAAGTAAACAACAATGACAGATTTACAATAAAGCATCAAGGATTTCTTCCTCCTTAAACAATTAAAACCAACTGCTGCATGATGCAAGATTTAAAAAAAAGTTATTTAACAGACAACCCTCATCCTTAGAACACTGTTGTTTTAAGTGTAAATGGTTCAGTCAGTGTTACAAGTATCACTTATGTTTACCTAATGATCTGGGATATGTTGGTATATTGATAAATGTGTTTACTCTAGGTCTTGTGACAGACTGTACCTTGGAATATGAAAGAAACAAATATATGTATCCAGGGAAGTTGTATTTAATCATTTCTTTTTCCTGGTTTTGCCTAACCCATATCCTCAGTCATACAACTGCATCATGATCATATCTTAATGATATAATCTAATCTCAGTCCAATAACAATTTTCAGTGACAAAACTCCATTTATTTCAATAAATCCCTTATATAACTAACAAGGTCTACAGGCCTAATGCGAACCTGTGCAATTGGAAATACACCAGATATAATGCTTCAATGCTGGACCATTACTTTTCATGTATATGAACAATGCAAGTACTAAACATTTTGAATATGAAACAATTACACAAACATCACTGCTGAAATTCTGGCATGGGTGCACACAACACAATGATGCCCATGAGGTGTTCACATGTCACCCACGAGGTGATCACATGCCTTGTGCTTGGCTGCACTGATTGAACTCTTGACCTATATCTGGCTGCACTGAATGAACTCTTGATCTGTTGCCAAATCTGAAACAGTTAGCAGTTTCTCAACCTATTTAAAGCTACAGAAACAATCTTGGCCTGTTGGTAAATCTGTTTACACATACTGAAAGACTTTGGCTAAAATGTTTTTTTTTCAAGCTGACATATTCATAAACTTTTTATCAAAATATCTAGAATAATAAAAGATGCAGTCCTTTCATTGTTAAAGGTCCAATTACTCTGCCAAAAATCATTCAATTAAACTTGAACAAAGGCCACCTAAGAATATTTTTTTTGCAATGTTACAGAAGTTATAATTGAAACAATAATTTTGTAGAAGAACACTATTGCAGTCCTCAGTTTGAAATATACATAATTATGGCCATAAGACCAACTTAAGCTTTCCATGACTGGACCAAAAATGAACAAACTCAATCTATTCTGATATGATTGAAAGAACCATGTCCTAGGATAATTCTTTTGAAAAATTGAACAATTTAACTTGACAGTTTCATCATAACCATTTTAACTGAAAGAGGCTAAAATTATAAGGTTTTTGCCCATAAAAAACAGGTCAATGTAGGTGGCACCACGAAATCTGCAACTTCAAATATGAGTCATGTGACAAACATTTGCACAATACTTGGTAATGCTAGCTTCTGTCATATCTGAGATTACTATGTCGGTATGCTTACTTGGCCAAATGACTAAGTTCAAATTCGGTAACTCTGCTAAAATTCATCAAACGCAGACCATTTGAACAAACTTGAGAGGGCTTGCCTCTGCGATCATTTCTGTAAAATATTGAACAATTATGCTGGACCATTTACAAGAAGAAGACTTTTGAAAGGTTTTTTCAGCTTTTTTCCCTATAAAATCTAAGTAAATGCAGATAGCAAAAAAATAAGCTGAATCCCACAACATTTGATATGTGACAGATTATTGCATAAAATCTGGGGATGGCAGCTCCTGCTATTCATGAGAAATTATGGGTTAATGTACAGATGAACAATGACCCCTGTACAAAAAAAGTCAATGCAGGTGGTGCCGTCAATACCTGAATTTCATATATGACTCATGTGACCAACACTGGCATAAAATTTGGTGATGATAGCTCTGGCCGTTTCTGAGACTGTCATTTTAGTAAGCTTTTTTTTGACAGATGACTAAGTTCAACTTCCTGTAACTCAGCCAAAATTCACCAAACTTGAACCATTCATACAAACTTGAGAGAGATGGTATAAAAGAATATTTCTGTGAAATATTGAACAATTTGACTTTACTGTTTCATCAGAGAAGATTTTTCAAGGTATTTTAGCTTTTTCTCTATAAAATCTAGGAAAAAGCAGAGTTTTTCAGATGGCTATTTTTTTGCATTGAATTTCATGATGCTAGCTCCAGTGGTTTTTGAGATAGTATTGGTTAACATATAGGAGATAGCTCACAGGTTCGCTAAAAATTACTACAGATGCATATTGATTGCAAAATTATAATACAGATACATCTCACTGATGGCAAAATCTTGAATTAAGTTGAGTATGGATACCAATTATTTATAATCCATGTACAGCCATCTTTATATACCAACAGAGAGCTGTATACCTGTGATTGTAAACATTGCCTGGCATGAGGAATATCTAAAATCATAAATCTACATTTTTTAAAAGCTTTTAAAAAACATTCTTTTCAATATTAACCATAGATAACCTGAAATCTAAATGTCTAGAGGCATGATGTAACAGATGCTGATAAACTGGTGCCAGGCTAGATGTATCTGCTTCACACAGCTAACATAGATGGTAAAATGACTCAATTCAATCTTTATAGTTCTGGGGAAGCACACAAGATTAGTTTACAGATAAAAATTGTAAAAACAAGTCATACCAAGATAGAACACATGTTTATAAAGGGATCCTGAAAGACAGAACTTACACTGCAAACCCTTTGTGTACAATAACCAGGGACCCTCTCCATGTGTCTCTTTTGAAGCTTATTGTGCAAAATTGTTACACTATTGCTGCATTTTTATTTCATAAGGTTTTTTTTTAAAGCCAGATATCTATTAATCTTATTTGTAGAATAGAAGATTTTTGGCTTACTTTGGGTACATATTAATAAATTGCAGATAATCCCTGCTTTACACTGTACATACATCAATGTTAACACTGTACACACATCAATAGAATTACAGAAGGGTCTCTGCTGGATTTACCACAGCCAAGGGCTTCATACAACATTAATCCCATCCTGGATTTAAAGTTTACCTGAAGGTTAATATTCACTCAGATGTTTCCCGTATGTTGTACATTTGACCTCAGGTGACTGGAGGATTATTGATCAGTAAACTGATTACTCCATAAAAACCTATAGACTTTAAAAAGAAATGAAAAATATCAGATCAATTAATTGTAAGTGTATAGACCCATATAAATCTTGGTGCTATATTTAGTAGTATTTTGAATAAATTCAGTGAAAATTTGTTTGACTTTTAACAGCTTTTTTAAAAGTCAAGAAGAGGGTTGAATTGATTTAGTCGTAGTTTACTTCAAAACACTGCACTGATAAGAGTCCAGGTAAATTTGGTCTTGGTTTGACAAAATATAATCCTGACAGTGATCTTAGTTAAATTTGAATCTAGATCACTGTGTCAGTCTCAAAGTCAAGTTTTTTTAGTGAACACATAAATGCATTTGTATCAGATTTACTGTACATGTTCAAATGACAAGAATAAGTGACAAAATACATCTAGTTATACAACATATGCTCAATGAAATTTATATGCTGAAATTTGCCATATAATTAGTACACAATACTTCATGTAACTCCCATGAAAGAAACAACTGCAAAATAACAGACTGTCATTGCCTAATTAATGGTGAATTGCATATATAATTATTTATTTAAAAATTCTAAGAAGCTGGATAATAACCATATATACAAAGTATCCCTCCCCCCCCCCCCCACCACAAAAAAAAAATATTATGACTGACCCCCCCCCCCCCCCCCCCTTTTCTCTCTCTCTCTCTTCAGTGGACGTATAACCTATACTGCCTATATATGTATATATATATATATATATATATATGAAAACTTGCAGATACTTATAATAATAGGTACAGTATTCAGTATAAAACATAAAGAGAAACTGACAGAATCATATAACATATAACATGTTTGATCAGCTAAAGTGTAAAGAGCTGGCAATAAACGCCCACAGAAAAAGGTAGTTCTACACAACAGAGTCGAGACCTTCGTGTAAATCTATAAATCACTCAGGAAAGTGATGTGTTTGTACGTGCACTCACCCTATAATGTAAGCGATGATGACCAGTTGTATAAAGCGGTTGATGACGCCGACTTTCTTGCTTCTGATGTGCACAATTTTAGGAGTGTCATACTCAAAGAATATTCCTATAGCCCTGAGAAAGCCGGACTTGACGACTTCCCCGGCCCCGTGGTGCCCCTCCGACATGTTGTCAAATACTCATGTGACTATCTGTGTTACTTTCTGCCAGGCAAGATCAAAACATTCGCCGGTATACAATTTCATATCGTTCGGATATTTTTTTTTCGACATAACATTATGAGAGTGACCCGAACTCAATGAATAAGCAGAAGTGAATGGTTTGACTCTCTGCCATTTATGGTTGTGTTCTTGGCCAACAGATGGCGCAACGCCCGAGCCACGTTCCGTCATTCAAACTCTGGGGAAAATGGATCCGAGCCTACATTCAACCACTCATTGTCCGCAGTCATGAACTCATAAGAAAATCTTGATTTTGTTGTCAGTAGGTTTGACAGGGTATTTTCATTTTTAAACATAATACAAAATAATTTAATGCTTGTCTCGTCACAAGACGCTTTATTCCGATCCGCTCTGCTATTTTAGTAAAGTTCGTGTTAATATAAAGCCCATGTATATATAAAGCGCGGTTACACTATAGAATTCGGCACAGATCTGTTGAACAAAATATAAGATTAACCATTCATTTATACCGTAAGTATTGTGTATTATTACTGAGGATTTCTACATTTCCATGCATTCTAGGCCTAACGAACTCCTGGCCTATCCAGGCCCTTTCGACCTGACGGGTTAAAACCTATATAAACTAGCTGATGCCTTTTAAGACAATTAAGAGGCTTAAATTTGAGGCCTCAAGCCTGTTCTTGTGCCCTAAGAAACTACTGGGTCCGAGTCCCCATGTACAGCCCTTCCGATCACTTCCGATAAAAACTATAGGCCTACTAGTATAGGCCTATAGATAGGCCTATAAGCTATAGCACCAAAGAAAAAATACAAAGTTCTGCATTAACAAGCATTAAGCCGGGCTCCTTTGAGTCGTCCTGATGACACTATATAAATGCAAATTAACATAAAAGCCAGAGGAGATTTTCTAATTTTCATGTATTTTCTTCACATAGGAAACTTCTGACGGGCCCGGGCCCCTTTGGATAACTAACTAATAGAAACTCTATAGTATAATTACGTTTCGTAACACACGTGACTTCATCATTTTCGAGCTTTTTCTTGTTCTTCGTTGAAAATTACTAGGCTAAAATAAAATCAAGTGAGACTTATTTATTTTCAGTCATTTAATGTGACCCTATAGGAAATTCCTATAGGCCTAGGTCCCTTAATTTAGACCCATCAACTTCTTTATAAAAACACCATGTAAGATTTGGCATGATAGGTTGTATATTCTTGTATTTCATGGCACACTTAATGAGTTCAATGGGCTTCTCTCTCTCATTTGCAGCTGTTCTCAATAATAGGAATATTTTAATTATTATTATAACTTTACTGATTTTGTGAATTTAATCTTTCTTATACATTCAAACCTCTGCATTACCTTGTGACATATCACACATGTATAACAAGCCTTTGTTCCATGATGCCTAGGTTCTGATTGCATAATCTCCTAGTCATGGTCACTGGGTCCTGTATTTGTACAGGCCAGATCCTAATCTGTTAATCTCATCAGGGTAAAGGTGTTGATCTCATCAGGGTGACCACTAATGGGGGGGTCCCGTGATGTTTGGTCAGCTAAGAGCACACACAGATAGATGATATCAGGATAACGTATAATTACACTGTATGTAGACCTTGTATATGTCAGGGTATAATCAACAAACTCTCATTTCATTGGCCAGTATAGGGGGTGGAGTTCACCTCACCCATCTGACCAATGGAATGAATGGGTGATGTTATTAGTTATATTCAAATGAGAGAGAGAACAAAAAACCATGGAATAATTATGTGTGGGCAGATTCCACTTTGGCGACTCGGCACCTAGGACAGTTTCTGTGTATGGACATTTTTATCATATACTTAATACAAGGAAAATAAAAAATGTTATTTAATAGGTTAAGCATTTTGAATTAAATATTTCGTTAAGCTCTGTTTAATGTTCACCTTGTCTAATAAAGCCTGAGTCTATGCTTGAACGCTCAGCACTGTGACCCTATCACCATGTAATTAGTCTTACCCGTCCCGCCTATACAGTCAGATCTAATATTCAGGAGACTACCAAAACAGTTCACAACATTCAGCTTAATGTAGAGTAAAAGTGACACAATTAAAAAGAGTGATTCGTTATACAAGCAGCTATGGCTAATGTTCTAATATTTAACGTTTCGCTGTATGACTATGCACTGTATTGACTCTATGCTCGACTCCCTATAAAGCATTATGACTCTATAACCACAAAATTAGTCTTATCTGTTCGCCTATACAGTCAGATCTAATATTCAGGGAAAAATCAATAAACAGCGTACAACATTCAGCTTAATGTAAAATAAAAGTGTTATAAATGAAAAGAGTGATTCAATATGAACTTGTGTCTAGTAATTTAAAATTTAATGTTTAGCTTCATGACTATGCACTGTATTGGACGTCCAAGTCTATGCTGAACCCCTTAGCATTGTGACTCTATCACCACGAAATTAGTCTTATCTGTTCGCCTATACAGTCAGATCTAATATTCAGGGGACAATCAATAAACAGTGTACAACATTCAGCTTAATGTAAAATAAAAGTGTTATAAATGAAAAGAGTGATTCAATATGAACTTGTGTCTAATGATTTAAAATTTAATGTTTAGCTTCATGATTATGCACTTGGTTGAACGTCCAAGTCTATGCTGAACCCCTTAGCATTGTGACTCTATCACCACGAAATTAGTCTTATCTGTTCGCCTATACAGTCAGATCTAATATTCAGGGGACAATCAATAAACAGTGTACAACATTCAGCTTAATGTAAAATAAAAGTGTTATAAATGAAAAGAGTGATTCAATATGAACAAAATTAACCACAAACACCTATAACCACAAAATTAGTCTTATCTGTTCGCCTATACAGTCAGATCTAATATTCAGGGGACAATCAATAAACAGCGTACAACATTCAGCTTAATGTAAAATAAAAGTGTTATAAATGAAAAGAGTGATTCAATATGAACTTGTGTCTAGTAATTTAAAATTTAATGTTTAGCTTCATGACTATGCACTGTATTGGACGTCCAAGTCTATGCTGAACCCCTTAGCATTGTGACTCTATCACCACGAAATTAGTCTTATCTGTTCGCCTATACAGTCAGATCTAATATTCAGGGGACAATCAATAAACAGTGTACAACATTCAGCTTAATGTAAAATAAAAGTGTTATAAATGAAAAGAGTGATTCAATATGAACTTGTGTCTAGTAATTTAAAATTTAATGTTTAGCTTCATGACTATGCACTGTATGAACGTCCAAGTCTATGCTGGCCCCTTTAGCATTGTGACTCTATCACCACGAAATTAGTCTTATCTGTTCCACCCATACAGTCAGATCTAATATTCAGGGGACAATCAAATAAACAGTGTACAACATTCAGCTCAAAACATGATGTTTCTAGATACATAAATAAGACATTTCCGTTTTAATTTCTGAAGTGATAACTTGGTTTATCTAAAGTACATCTATAAATAATTGCCTCAAGAATATGTATACATAGTGTTTCAAGTTTAAGTCTATGCCTCAGATGATGGCATATGCAGTGAATCTGTCACCCAGAACTATATTTAAAATTTGCAGCACACAGCAGGACGATCTAATATTTAGGACTGGGAACTATCAAAATACAAAGACAACCATAAATCAAATTACACCTGATAAAGTGAGAACTGAAAAGCTCATAGAATTCTTATTTACAATACACATTGAAATGTCACAAAAAAAAAAAAATATACATTCTGTCATTATTTTTTTTATAATCATATATAAAGACGTTTTACATTTTTTTTTAGAAGCATATATAATAATAAAATAAAATTCTTCGACGTTTAACTTCTTACTGTCATCCTGAGCGTTTCTGCATGGCCTCTCCACAGCTTGTGACACTGCTAGCGTTTCTTGATGGACACATCAGGACCACAGGGATTGTAGAGGCGTCAGTTTCGGCAGCATATTTGATTTTTGTTCGCTTTCATGTGCTTGAACACTGCTCTCTCCGTTGGTGCAGGAGTTTTTCTATCTCTAGGCGTGTGATCTGACATTTTAGTTCGACCTGGCACGCTCGCCAATGTGAACTTATGTTACTTTACTATATAAACTTCGTCTTTCTCCCATTCACGTTCTCATTCAAGCAAGTTTGTGGCACTTGTGGCACACAGCCACAACACGCAAATTCGGTAACTTAGGTAACCATTTTTTATTTTCCTTGTATTAAGTATATGATAAAAATGTCCATACACAGAAACTGTCCTAGGTGCCGAGTCGCCAAAGTGGAATCTGCCCACACATAATTATCCCATGGTTTTTTGTTCTCTCTCTCATTTGAATATAACCAAAAACATCACCCATTCATTCCATTGGTCAGATGGGTGAGGTGAACTCCACCCCCTAGACTGGCCAACGAAATGAGAGTTTGTTGATTATACCCTGACATATACAAGGTCTACATACAGTGTAATTATACGTTATCCTGATATCATCTCTCTGTGTGTGCTCTTAGCTGACCAAACATCACGGGACCCCCCCATTAGTGGTCACCCTGATGAGATCAACACCTTTACCCTGATGAGATTAACAGATAAGGATCTAGCCTGTACAAATACAGGACCCAGTGACCATGACTAGGAGATTATGCAATCAGAACCTAGGCATCATGGAACAAAGGCTTGTTATACATGTGTGATATGTCACAAGGTAATGCAGAGGTTTGAATGTATAAGAAAGATTAAATTCACAAAATCAGTAAAGTTATAATAATAATTAAAATATTCCTATTATTGAGAACAGCTGCAAATGAGAGAGAGAAGCCCATTGAATTCATTAAGTGTGACATGAAATACAAGAATATACAACCTATCATGCCAAATCTTACAACCATATACAGGTTTCTCAAATAACAAACGGGATTCGCATTTCTGTCGCCCTAAATCGGACCCTCGCTGGGTCTCCTTTCTAAAATGTATATAAGCTTAAATAAAAACTAAATGAGACTTCTACATTTTCAAACATATTTTTCTATTCTATAGGAAATTCCAGGTCGATTGGCTACCCCTTGGGCCCGTCGTGCCCCCGTTACGGTGTACCTGCTGACTTCACCGCTCTTAGGGTATGCTTTAAATTAGATAAAACCGGCGGTGATTGAACAAAACTCACTGACGTTACCGAAAACAATCACAGAACCGGTATTTAATGGCTAACGGCCACGACTGTCGAGCTCCCTGACCTATGCAGGAGCAGCAGAGTTGGGTCCAAAAGTACTCGTACTCATAGTATTCGTACTCATGAGTACTTTTTTGAGTATACTCAGTACTCGTACTCGAGTACTTTTTAAAAAATCTCAAAAGTACTCGTACTCTTACTCGAGTACTTTGAAAGTACTCGGTACTCATATGAGTATTTCATGAGTACTTTTGGGTATTTCGTGTATCATTAAAATTTCTAAATAAACTTCAATCTTAATTTATTAAATCAGCAATAGTTTATTATAATATATTATAGTAAGATATCATATATAATACATAACTATTTCGTATATCATTAAAATTTCTAAATAAACTTCAATCTTAATTTATTAAATCAGTAACACTTTATTTTGATATATTATAATAAGATATCATATATAATATATAACATATATAATATCATATATCATGTATATCATATCATATATAGTACTTAAAGTAATCCATCTGTTACTATAACTGAAGCTATTACGGCATTTTAGCATCGATAAATACTACTCTTACTATTACTTGGCTTCTATTACTAATCTATACTCTTATGTTTATTAAATATGAAATATAAATAAATTGAACTTCTTTATTATAAATACATTCATGCAATTCATGTGTACATGTGTACAGTATTATATATTTCCAGCAAGATAAGTACAACATAGTGTTCAATAAAACATTAAATCAGCAAATACATACTGAGTAATATTTTAAGAGAAACAAGGGACCCATGGGTCACGGCGCTCAGCTGATCGTGATTGTACTATAAATGTTTCTCCACTGTGATACTATATCGAGTTGATAAAACTTATGAATATCATGGACATGTTGGGCTATTATAAAGGAATGTAATATAATATGTGAGTAAATGATAAATGAAATTACCTGACTGATGGATTAATAGTCAAATATAGTGGTTTATTTTTTATGTATTAAGGAGGGGTTGAAAATTGTGATATATTTGAGCAAATATGAATGCAATGACAGCAGTAATAAGCAGTAGTAGAATGATGATAAGGCTATTTGTTGAAGGATCTAAAGTGTATGGTAGTCTGCAAGCTTTCAATTTGACAGATATGATGTTATGATTAACCATGCTGATGAAGTGATTTATGAATTTGTGACTGTATGACACAATATCTCTTTAGTCTTGACGAGGTACATTATTGTGATGCCCACTATGTCTACATATTACACAATATTGACATAGGTACCTATATATATGGACGAATAGTTATACAAAATATTAAAGTATAAATATATCTGATTCATCTTATTCTTGCTTACTGAGGCTGACTTTGGGATGGGGTTCGGAGGAAGGAAAAGTGAGGGCAGCACGAAAGTGGATGTAGAAATATTCTATTGTAATGTTTTTCATTTATATAAGAATATGAAAAGCTAAGAGGAAAGGGGCCCTCCTACTTCGTTATAGTAAAGTTCTAAATATATGATTTGCAAACTAATACTCTTACAAGACTGTCATGAAGAAAAACAGTAAAATTTTGAGATACTGTGATGCATATGAAAATTTACAGATGGACAGGCAAGTGGACAGAATGGACTAATACCTATATTTCACTTTTAAGGGAATAATGCATTTAAGTTTATATATAATCCTATTTTTTTAAGCATATCAACTTTTTCCATTAAGAAGTTTTTATCTGAATCATTTTTTTATTCACAGGCTTTATAAATTTTTAATAAAAAATACCTGAAAATATAAGTAAAAATATTAGAATTGTTGCAAAAGTTGCAATCATTATATATAAAGAGTAAAACACTGAAACTATAAGTTAAAATATTAGAATTGTTGCAAAAGTTGCAATCATCATATATCCAGAGTGTAGCTCATATTGGGTCATATTATGCATACACATATATTTTATTATTTTTAAATCACAAATGTTTACACTGAATTTAAAAGAAAATAATGCAACAACATGGCATCTACAAGAATATTCCTTGAATCACTATTAAAAAGTTTTGCACATTGGAGTTTTCAGTACATGCTTAATTTTATTCACCAAAATAAAATAAAAGTAAATTTGATAAAATAAAACATCTTTTCAAATAAAGTATACACACTGTTGGTTGAATGCGGGACAAACAATATCATTGTGCTAATTACTATCCCAGTTTTAATTTATTACTGGAATTAATAGTCAATTTCACACCTGGTGAAGTTTTTACTCTTCTGAAGTAAGGAATTACTTATCTGATGAACATCCACACTTTCATAACAATGCACCACTTTGTGGACACAATTAAATGTACACTTTAATCATTGTAACCCTGGTGGTAAAATACAAAATCTAAAATGTAGCATAGCCTAGAATAAGAATGAATCAAATACAGAAAATAATAACATTCATCTAGTTTATGCACCATGGGGGGGGGGGGGGGGGGAGTGCAGGGCAGAGGGGAAGCCTGCTGGTAGTGGCCAGGCTGACCCAAGGCAAGCTGCCTGGGGTGGGTTACATAATGCAAGTGAAGGCTGTACTACTAGGTGGGCTAGATGTAAACAACACTTGACATGGTGTATGAAAACATGAATAAAAGCTATTCTTTCCAATCAATTTCTTTGAAATTTCAGATTTTAAAAGATTAAATCCTTATGTATATATGCTGTGAAAATTAAATCAACAGTGCCAAAGTTGGACAAATTTTAAGGTATTGAATTTTTATTTATGCTAATAACTTGAAAAATTTGCAAAATTCAGATCTAATTTTGGGTAAACAATTGAATCTTGATTTATAAAGTTATATTCCTGAAATAAAAGTCTCTAGGTTCAGCAATTCTCATGTTAGGTGAGTAAATATATTTCCTGATTTAAAAAAAAAATTGCATTATGTTTTGGCCAATAACTTCAAAATAATACCCAATATTGACCTAGTTTTTGGTATGTTCATAGAAAATGTATGAAAGAATGTGAATACTAAATACGATCAAAAACAGATCTGTGGTTTTGATATTAGGCAGCCTTGAAGTGTAACAATGGCTTTTTTTATGGAAAACGGATTTTTTTCCCTTAATATCTCGAAGGAACGAAGTCCTAATGACCCAATTTTCGGTATGGTAGGAGATTTTGGGGACATCTAAAATTATGCCAACAGCCTGGGGAGTATAGAGATGTGCACTGAATGACCTACAGTCATCAAGGTGGACTGCTTGACAATGTAAGGGAATACAACAAGAGCCTCCAAAAAAATTCAATAACTAGCCTAATTTTGCAGCATTTATTTTCAAATTTCAGATTTTAACAGATTAAATCCTTATGTATACACGCTGTGAAAATTAAATCCACAGTACTTACAGGAAAAAAACGTGCTTTGGCCAAAGTTTGGGAAAATTTTAATTGCCAATTTTTTATTTTTGCCAATATTTAAAAAAAAAATTACCAGATTTTGATCTAATTTTTGGTATACAATTAAATTTTGATTAATTAAAATTGTATTACTGGAAAAAAGTCCCTACCTTTAACACTTTTGGTCTTAAGTGACCAAATATCTTCCTGATTTTTTTATAAAGTCCATTATGTTTGGGCCCATAACTTTTTTTAAATTATACAATACTGACTTAATATCTGGCATGTACAAAGGAACTATATAGAGGAATATTTATGGTAAATATGAAGAAAACCAGATGAGTGGTTTTGATATTAGGCAGTCCTGAAGTGTAAAAATAGATTTCTAATAAAAAATTGAGGTTTTCCCTTAATATCTCGAAGGAACGAAGTCCTATTGACCCAATTTTCGGCATGGTAGGAGATTTTGGGGACATCTAACTGTATGCCGAATTTCAGATTCGTAGGTCCAACGGTGTCGAAACGTGCCAGTCTTACGGACGGACATCCGGACAGACGGACGGACGGACAGACAGACGGACGGACGAAGGACAATGGACCACGACTATAGCTCAGATGACTTATAGTGCTAAAAATGTAATTTTGGAAAGATCCCAAAATAAAATTCAATACAATTAAGTATACTCAGAACCTGTTCATCATAACATAAACTCAGCAGTGCTCCGGGGCCTGGGCTAATCAAGCTTGAATTGATTTATATATGAAACTAAATGTGATTGTAGGTTTAGCAGATTTTCAGTGGGAATTGCAGTCTTTGATGAGCTCTGTACACAGTCTGTGACACAACTAAGACTCAAATGTTGACTGTCAACTGATTAACCCATGAAAAGCTGCGAATATCAGACCATACACCCCTTGGGCTACTACAACATAGGCTGCAGCATCATATTATACTATCAGCTGACAATAACTTGCCCAACATACTGTGTACGCTCACAAAGGACTTCTCAATTGTTTAATGACCAAGCCTACTTAATGAACCAAAAAAAGAGGACCAGGGGTTAACCTCAAGCCAAACCCTTATGTCCAGTGCCCACTGGACCATGCAAGCACCCAGCATTAACTAATCACACTACACTGGGCCCTTTACTGTGCTCTATCTACCTATAATCAAACAAACACTCAATTCATCAGATGTTTTAGCCCAGGGTTGTAATAGAAAAGTAATAGCAGTAATTCTATATATTACTTGGGGAACTATTACCATTACTAGTTCAAATTTTATTTCTATCAATGGGAATATCACTCTTATTAACTTTGAAAACCTGTAATATTCTATTAATATTACATATTACTATCGCCTCATACCTTGTTGTAATATGCCCCTGATGTAACTGTTGTTAATACTCATAAATTATCACACATGATGAATGACATGGCCAGTCTGTCAGATATGTTGTTTTATACTATTTTCACATATAACGGTTGTCATTAAATATCTTCATTAGGCTACAGCCACATATTATTCATAAGTTGATATTATATAAATAATAACACATGGTTGTTATTATTGTTATTATTATTGTTATCATTGTTATTATTATATGATTACATACGGCTAACATATGGTTATAAATGCTTTATACAATGTCAGCGAGATTTTCCTTAACAAAATAACTTTTATATATTAACTTTTATATAACTTTTTATGTTGTAGTTTCTGAACATTCCCACCCCTATTTTGCATTTGCATAATCCAACATTAAGTAAATTGTATATCTTGTCCTGGCTAAGAAATATATTTTTGAGAACCTACAGGACCAGATGTGTCTTCCATGCAAACCGTCTACTATAATAAATTAATGCTTTGATATATTTCAACTGTATATGGCCTGTTCATATGCCCTAGAGTTTCCATTACGCCTCCGTTTTTTAGCGAACCTGTGCAGCTTATGCGATGGTGTGGCGTCGTCCGGCGTCTGTACGTTAACCTTTACTATCTCATTGAGCATGCAGCAGCTTCCATTGAGGATTTTGTTTGGTCCATCATATATACTACAGGGTGTCATCCTATACTGTTACTAAATTGAAAGTTTGAACATCAAATACTGATATCGACTGTGATAAATTTAACGATTTCTTTAGTTCTGTGGGAAAACTTATAAACGAAGATTTCCAAGGGAAAATTGAAACAAATTCGTTTACCATCGATTCTTCTGCAAAAAGGTTCTATTTTCCTCGTGTTTCTATGCGTTTTGTCCATTCTCGTTTAATGGAATTAGATGCAAAATTAATAATAATAATAATATTTTATTTTGTAAAGCGTAAAATCCACAGTGTTGTGCTCTAAAACGCTATTACAAGCAAGCATTTGACTATGAGAAAAAATATTCATTAAATAAAAATTAAGACAAACATTTAAATATTACTTAGGCCAGATAAAACATGCACATAATCCATTAATATACATTACCTATTTTACTTAACCAATAAACGACATTAAATCTATAAAAGTGTAGATAAAATTACGGTATAGAATTGAAAATATGCACATATGCAAAATCACAGCTAATCGAAATATTGCACAAATAAGTATGTCTTAAATTAAAGGATGATGTGTTAGGGATGTCTGGTTCGTTCTTAAAATAGCTTCATCTGTAATTTCTCCATGCTTGGCTCATCTGTTTAATCTTTCTCTTTCAACTGGCATTGTTCCCCAGGACTGGAAAACTGCGCGTTTCACTCCAATTTACAAGGATTCTGGTACCAAGTGTGACCCTACCAATTATCGTCCTATTTCTGTCACTGGACATGTCCCAAAAATTTTGGAACATTTTGTAACAAGGCCTACAGGCCTAATGTGAACCTGTGCATTGGGAAATACACCAGGTATGATGCTTCAATGCTGGACCATTACTTTTCATGTATATGAACAATGCAAGTACTAAACATTTTGAATAAGAATTGCACAAACATCACTGCTGCAATTCTGGCATGGGTGCACACAACACAAAAACGATTGTAGCTGGCACAACCAGTCTTGTATACTTCGAAGCTATCAGAGATATACACATATGCCAATTTTCAGACTGATATATCAAACCCCTCCTGAGAAATAAGCAGGGACACACACTATGCAAAAATTATTGTTGGTGGCATCACCAGTCTTGTATACGACAAAGCTATTCGATATGTATAAAAATGCCCAATTTCAGGCTGATATATCAAATTCCTCTGTAGAAATAAGCAGGCACATACACTGTGCAAAAGTCAATGTACGTGGCACCACCTGTCTTGACAATGAGAATACCATCAAAGACGCAGACAGGTCAAAATATCAGTCCAATACATCAAACTTCCCCAGAGTTTGATGCACTTGGCTGACAAGGCTTAGGTGAGTAAGGTAGTTGCCCTCGAGTGGCCTGAGACAAATTGCTGCCTCAAGCTACTGCACTGAGTTAATTCTTGACCTGCACCTGGCTAGACTGAGTGAACTTTTGACCTGTACCTGGCTTCACTGAGTGAACTCTTGACCTGTTGCATAATCTGACACAGTTGGCAGTCTGCCAAAGCTATAAATAGATTCAGGCTGAACTTTGGTGCCAAATATGATGCAGTGAGCAGTCTGCCAAAGCTATAAATAGAATGCAGCTACAGCACTGAGTGAACTCTTGACCTATACCTGGCTGCACTTCTTCCAATCCTGGCACAGTGCCAAAACTATTTTTAGAGCTGACATCATCTTGGTTAATGGCCAACATCAAGGCACTGGCAATCTGCAAATGGTACACCAAGTGCTGTCATCTGAACACAAAAGTGGTCCCTACTTGAAATAACCTTGAAATTTATTTTCCCAATACAAAATGCTTTTCAGCTGACTTTTTATAAAAAAAGAAATCAGGAATATATGTAAAATTATTACAGATGCATACTGAATGCAAAATTAAACTACAGATATATCTCATTGATGGCAAATTCTTGAATTAAGTTGAGTAGGGATACCAATTATTTATAATCCACGTACTGTTGCCTTTATATAGCCACAGAGAGCTGAATATCTATAATTGTAATATTGCCTGGTATGATGAATAACTTAAATCATAAATCTAAATTGTTTAAAAGCTTTTAAAAAAACTTTCTTGTCAATATTAACCAAAGATAACCTGAAATCTAAATGTCTAGTGGCATGATGTAATAGATGCTGATAAGCTGGAGCCAGGTTAGACGTAACAGCATCACACAGCTAACATATATGGTAAAATGACTCAATTCAATCTCCATAATTCAACCAAAAATCATTCATGTGGAACCATTAATGATAATTATTATAAGAATTATTGTAGGAATTATTCTTGTAAAATATTTAACAAACTTGCTTCAGTGGCATCAGTCGAAAAACGTTTCGCAGGTTATAACTCATATAGGACGATACAGCAAACTGGCTAAGTTCAGCTTCCCGTAACTCAGCCAAAAAGCACTGAACCAATACCATTTGAACAAACTTGAATTATCAACATCTGAGGATAATTAATGTGCGAGATTTAAGAATTTGGGCCAGTGGTTTTTGAGATTAAGATCTTTGTAGCCACTGAGCTAAAATCGGCTGTTATGGCATATCACTAAATTCAGCTTCATATAACTTAGCCAAAAGTCACTGAAAAGAGACCATTTGAACAACTTCAGAAAGCACTACCCTAGGATCATTTTTGTGCAATATTAAATATTTTGGCCATATGGTTTCAGAGAAGAAGTTTTTTGTAGCCCTCAGTGTGATACAGGCACTGACAACCCCGTAGAAAAAGGCCTTTGCAGGTGGCGCCACCAAAACCTCAATTTCAGATATGACCTATGTGACCAACATTGGCATAAAATTTGGTGATGATAGCTACAGCCGTTTCTGAGATTTAAATTTTAATATGCTTTTTTTACACAGTTAACAAAGTTCAACCTCCTGTATCTCGGCCAAAAATCTCTGAACTGGAACCATTCGAACAAACTTGAGAAAGATTGTTCCAGGGATCATTTCTGTGAAATAATGAACAATTTGGCTGGACATTTTCGGAGAAGAAGATTTTTAAAGCTTTTTCCCTATAAAATCTAAGAAAATGTAGTTAGAAAAAAAACAAAATCCGATATAGTTTTTTGGATGACTGATTATTTGCAAAAAATTTGGTGATGCTAGCTCCTGCCGTATTTGAGATAGCTATGGTTAACGTACAGACGACGCACGACGCCGCACCATCGCATAAGCTCACAGGTTCGCTAAAAAGCCATGTTGTCGAAAATCTTCATAAAAATCAAATGTTTACTGATAAACAGTTCGCATACCTACCAAATCGATCAACTCATTTAGCCTTACATACGCTAGTCGATGAATGTCTTACTGCATGACCTTGATAATAATAATAATATTACAGCTGCGTGCTTTATGGACATAAAGAAGGGTTTTGACAGCCTCGATCACTCTATATTGCTCGAAAAACTCCAGAAGTATGGAATAGAAAATGTAGAGCTCGCGTGGTTCAATTCTTATTTATCCGACAGGCGGTTCAATTTCGAAAACTTCTACCGTAAACATCGGTACTCCTCAAGGCACAGCACTAAGGCCTATACTGTTTTTTATTTATATGAATGATTTCCCCGAGCTATATGAATAACAAGTGTATACTTTATGCTGACGATATCACACTGCTTACCTGTGCTGATTCCGCCGATAATGCAATCAGCCATTTACAAAGCAAGATTGACATGGCCCTAAAATGGTTCAGAGTAAATCATTTATGTATCAAATCGAGTTAAATCGAGTATTGTGATATTTAGTCATAACTCTAATTTTACCAAAAATATTAACATTAATAATGTTACATTAATTCCCGAAAGTAACATGAAACTTTTGGGTTTAATCGTCGACCTCCGCTTAAAATGGAAGGATCACGTAGATTATATTTACAATAATATTATCACAAAATTACATGTTCTTTACCGACTTAGCAAGTTTCTTCAAACACCAACTCTAAAACTTATATATCATTCTCTTATTCAAAGCCATATTGATTACTGTATTTCTGTTTGGGGTTGATGCTCGAAAACGTACAAGTCAATAATCCAGAGACTCCAAAAATAAAGCTGCCCGTATTGTTACAAAAAACTTCAATATAAATACTTCTCCAGCATCATTAATAATTCAGTTAGGTTGGATGACCGTGGAACAGATATAACGCTATTTTGTAAATCTTTTAGTTTTTAAATGTTTATTTGGTGATGCATCTCCTACTTTTAGACATGGCCTTAAATATGCACGTAACCCATACAAATACGTCACACGACCAGTGGCAGTCTTGCCATCATAAAACCGAGAACTGACAGATTTAAATCAAGCTTTCTTTACGCAGGCCCGCATCACTGGAATCAACTTCCCAATAATTAAAGACACGTACGTAACTGATGTTAAGCGTTTTGAACAACTATATAAATCCTTTCTATGATGATTTCCATGTTTTAAACTCAGAATTTCAGTTTCTCGACCTTTATAATTGTATATGATTACATTTGTGTCATATGTAGCAATCTATGTTTTATATATGTGTATGTTTAGATCATTGTTTTAAACATTTTATTTATTTTCAATGACTATTTTAATATGAGTATGTAATGAATATCTCTTTGTCAATGTATATTTCTCTGTGATATTTCCAGGACCCCATCGAAAAACAGCTGAACATGCTGAATTGGCCATCCTGGTAAAATATATGTATAAATAAAATAAACTAGGGCCTGGGCCTTACAAATACAACTTTTTTTTAGCTTATTTTGCAAAAAGGTTTAGGCACACCCTGGCAATTGGATGCTGACTAAAAATTTGTTGAACAGATTTTAGGGGGGGCGCCTTGTAAACTTAGTGTAGTCCACAGAAGAAAAAGTCTGTATTTCTTTATATGAATTTTATTCCGTATCCATTAGGTATCAACATACACAGTGTCGCTCTACGAGCTCCTAAGTCCTAACTGACTCCCGTCTCCGTGCTCTCCCCCATTCGGCCTCGTCGCCCCACCAGATCCCCTCCCTCCATTGGCCGACGACCCCCCCGGGACCCACTATTGGGGAGGGGCCCGTGAGGTCATCGACCAATAGAAAGAAGGCCAGAATGTTGCGACCATGCTATAGTCTGGGGACATACTCTTGTGTGATATGTGCGTGACCGGGGCGCTTGTTGATAACAACACAGGTGGGATTCTACTTAATTATCGCCAGGCCCCCGGTTGCGACCGATCGAGAATCACGTGCAACTAATTAGCGCTAGCAGTTACGAGGTTAACGGTCGGATCTCGGGTCTAACAAATAAGGGCCCGATTGACCACAGCTGGCAGATTATGCAATTAGTACCGGCCATCGTGTAAACAAGTCTTGTAATGTGTGAAATGTTAAGCGGTACTGCAGGAGTTGCCCGTTTGATCAAATATACAATTTTGAACAAAGCTGATGTTTTACAAGTTTGAAATAATATGCCCCACAATGAGTCATTCGATATTAGCTTTTGTGGCTACCTGTTTTAACGGGACATAAAGAGCTTATAGACCAAAGAGTAATAATAATAATAATAATCCCCCTCCCAATAAAGAACAGTAAAGATAGAAGCAGAGGTCTTCCCTTTATCAATAACTTGAATATTTACTTGTATTTATTCTAATTATGACATATGAATAGTGGAAACCCACACATTGATTCCTATAATAGCTGTACCGACAGTTGGATAGGGATTTAATGCACACAAGCAATGCGGAGTATATTCTCCCGAGTAAAACTTAAGTGTAAGTAATAACAGAAGCCTGTCAACTCTCACACCGGTTGGTCTTGTATAACAATGTAGTAAATTATATTCAAGGATCCTAATAATAGTTATGATCAAGGAATTATGAAAATATACCTAAATACATAAGCGAAATAAATGCATACAGAAATGGGAGAGAGCGTAGCTATGTAAGGTTTGTTTCCTTTAATATATATATATATATATACATATATATATATATATATTCATATATATATATACACATACATACACAACACGTACATACGATGAAGACAATAAATGCAAGTATATACAATTCATCTCAAATCTTACAGCCTGTTGGGCCCCCTCTAAACACGCCCCTGAACAAATATAATGAACAATGTGAACATTTCCAAGATGTCATCTATAAACAAATTCTTGTTTATACTTATAACAACGTGTTCACATTCTTCCATCACAATTAGGCCCAACATTGAGAGCATTAAGCATTAAGCAAATGAACTAACACATTAACAGAATAAATCAATACCCAGTGTATACTGAAGAAAACTAGAATGTAAAAGGGTGATTCTATGAAAAAGCGGCCCATAGCAATGTGGCAACTGTAACTTTTCGAAGGTGGCAGCCTGGGTCCGAGACTAGTTTGGTTTTGTTGTATGGAAGTCTCTATGTCCGTAACAGATGAAAGTAGCGCATGCAGTTCACCCACACAAAATATATTAACTGACGTATATTCAATGGAGGGTCGATATAAAAATCATTTCTGTTACAAGACACAACATCGTTTAAGCAAAGCAATTTATCTGCCCATAATGTGAATAAATACTTGCATCTCAAAGAAGACATGTCTTTGGTACAACGCATACTCAAATAATAATTACCGGTCTCACACTAAGTGTTCAGGGTTTACTTTCACAGGCAAACGTAACATGTATGACGCTAAAAATAATTTTACAATTTAAATAACTTAAAAGCAAATGAATGTATATGACCAATTATTTGATAATAAATCAAGCCAAGTAATATAAAGATTTATTCGACACATGAAAGGTAACAAAGACACTGGTAGTGTTCTCTACAAAGACACCGGTGGTCTTCTCTACAAAGACACTGGCGGTCTTCTCTACAAAGACACTGGCGTTCTTCTCTACAAAGACACTGGCGGTCTTCTCTACAAAGACACTGTCTTTGTGGTCTTCTCTACAAAGACACTGGTGGTCTTCTCTACAAAGACACTGGTGGTCTTCTCTACAAAGACACTGGTGGTCTTCTCTACAAAGACACTGGTAGTGTTCTCTACAAAGACACCGGTGGTCTTCTCTACAAAGACACTAGTGGTCTTCTCTACAAAGACACTGGTGGTCTTCTCTACAAAGACACTGGTGGTCTTCTCTACATAGACACTGGCGGTCTTCTCTACAAAGACACTGACGGTCTTCTCTAAAAAAGACACTGGCGGTCTTCTCTACAAAGACACTGGTGGTCTTCTCTACATAGACACTGGTGGTCTTCTCTACATAGACACTGGTGGTCTTCTCTACATAGACACTGGTGGTCTTCTCTACAAAGACACTGGTGGTCTTCTCTACAAAGACACTGGTGGTCTTCTCTACAAAGACACTGGTGGTCTTCTCTACATAGACACTGGCGGTCTTCTCTACAAAGACACTGACGGTCTTCTCTAATAAAGACACTGGCAGTCTTCTCTACAAAGACACTGGTGGTCTTCTCTACATAGACACTGGTGGTCTTCTCTACATAGACACTGGTGGTCTTCTCTACATAGACACTGGTGGTCTTCTCTACAAAGACACTGGTGGTCTTCTCTACAAAGACACTGGTGGTCTTCTCTACAAAGAAACTGGTGGTCTTCTCTACAAAGAAACTGGTGGTCTTCTCTATTCCTTTTAAAGATGTCAGTCAGCAGAGAAAATGAATTAAAAAAAAAAAGAATTTCCCTTTCTTGGATAGCTAAAGTGCTTCCATTAAGCTTTCGTTAAAAATACTTCTTCAGGAATGCAGATTTGCATTTAAAGGGGACTATTCCGATATATGGCATCTATTAATAAACTTGATTAAAAAAAGCATTAAAGCTCACTCAGTCTGTTCGTTTTGTTTAGGCTCACGTGATTATAATATGTTTGAGGGGAGCCAAAATATTCCAAACACATTCGGGTTTCTATTGAATAGGTCCTAATTTTTGTATGATCCAAATGTGACCATGGTTACAAAATATGTGCTACTAACTTTGTCAACTGAACATACAGGAGGGCAATTCCTTCCTTACTCTGTGGAAATAATTTTACAAAAGACAGGTAATAATCATACATGAATATGGATGAGTGACAGACAAGACCTGCATAAAACAATGCTCTAGTATTTT
Source organism: Sipunculus nudus (assembly GCA_026874595.1). Taxonomy (NCBI): domain Eukaryota; kingdom Metazoa; phylum Annelida; class Sipuncula; order Golfingiida; family Sipunculidae; genus Sipunculus; species Sipunculus nudus. Next base: position 82,975,912 of record CM049312.1, on the reverse strand, counting down.
ATATGACTTTATTCTGTCTTATATCAAATACGTACAAATATTAATTCTGTCAGAGATAGGTACATCAATATTTCCCCCAAGGGGTCACGTTTTGGCATCACCAGTCTTTTTAAGAAATCTCTTAAATGATTCATATTCCTTCTTCTCCTCCTCATCTGAAAACATAAAAGTTAGAATTTCAATGATTGGACCAACACTCACTCCTAATGACCAATTGAAAGCAAGGTAATAGGTTATTATAAATTATGAATATCAAACACAGCATATTAACTATTATCACTGGTAATCAAAGGTTTCTTTCTTAAGGGGTCAGGATTTTTACCTTTATTACACAGAATGCTTCATTTCAAAGATGGAGACTTCACTGGGAAAGATTCTATTAAACTTAATTTATTATTAAATGGAATGTTAAATAAAACAACATTTGCCTCCCAGGCTTTAAGCAAACTTTATCAATATTTCAAGTGTGGATATGTAGAGTGACAGGAGAACAACAGTCTTATATTGTTGAAAAGAAAAAGTAACCTTAAAACAAATATAGATGGAAATAACTTGACACTTAATACACATAATATGACACATATATACATAAACCTCTTAAAACAAAAAAAAAGAATAATGAAATAAGAATAATAAGTCAGTTTTAAGCTGTCATGGTTTCAGTGTCTTTTACACATACCAAATATAGAGTAATTAAGAAATCATACCCTGATGTTAAGAACTGTAAAACTATTCAGTTGATGAAGATTTTACCATTTAACCTCAGTAGCTCTGTCAGGGGAAGTTCGTTAATATAAACTCACCTTCCTCCAACTCACGTACGTTATTCCTCTCATCATCGCTGTCCTCACCATCACCACCGGGACTGATGTACATCCCTGTGGATCGAGGTAAGGACTTCACCTCACCAGCCAGCGCTGGCACTGAAATACAAACACAGGAGAGTCCATAACCTCCAAGCAATGAGACAAAGATTACTAGAGTCTGGATTTACAGTGACCCCTTCTAAACAAATGATATTCTTACACAACAATCCTATAGTGATACTTTACAATTTTATTGTCTCACCAGACCACAATTTTATTTTTTTCTGTTTCTCTCTTGGGGAATTCCATCTCTAACTAAAATTTTTACAGGATTAAATCCAATTGGCTAAATGTAAGCAGAGTGGTAAAAAATTGACTTGTACAGGGTAATCTGCAATGGATAGTCACTGCTGTAAAACACAACTTTGATCCTCTCAGTCAAACAATCAACTAGATGTGTCAGAACGACACGAATGCCCCCGCCTTGGGCAAATTAGAAACATTTGTAAAATTTTGAAAATTTTTTAAGTTCAGGAGGTGTCGTATGGTCAAAAGTAGGTCAACAAGGGCAAAATGCAAACTCGATCTGTAACGGGTCATTATCAAGCAACACACCAAAAATCATGCCAGAATATGCAGGCATTGTGAAAAAAAGTCCATACATGTGCATTTTCCATAAAAATTCCTGTCTTTCATGAAATTTTCTATGTTTAGGAGCCGTAAAACAATCAAAAGTAGGTCCACCGGGATGAAACGCGAACTCGATCTGTAACTGTCATTATCTGCCCACACATAAAAAATCAGGGTGGTATCTGCAGGCATTGAGGAAAAAAAGTCAGTACAAATGCATTTGTTATGAAAATTTATATTTTTCATGAAACTTTCTATGTTCAGGAGCTGTAAAACGGTCAAAAGTAGTTCAACCTGGACGAAACGCGAACTCGATCTGTAACTGGTCTATATCTGCCCACACACCAAAAATCAGACCCTTATCTGCAGGCACTGCTAAAAAAAGTCCATACATGTGCACTTTTTTATAAAATTTTCTATGTTAGAGCACCGTCAAACGGTCAAAAATAGGTCAACTGGGACGAAACGTGAACTTGATCTGTAACTGGTCATTATCTGCCCACACACCAAAAATCAGGCCAATATCTGCAGGTATTGCGAAAAAAAGTCTGTATAAGTGTATTTGTCATGAAAATTTATATTTTACATGAAATTTTCTATGTTCAGGAGCCGTAAAACAGTCAAAAGTAGGTCAACTGGGACGAAATGCGAACTCCATATGTAACTGGTCAATATCTGCCGACACGTCAAAAATCAGGCCAATATCTGCAGGCACTGCGAAAAAAGTCCATACATGTGTATTTGTCATGAAATTTCATATTTTTCATGAAATTTTCTATGTTCAGGAGCCGTAAAACGGTCAAAAGTAGGTCAACCTGGACGAAACGCGAACTTGATCTGTAACTGGTCTATATCTGCCCACACACCAAAAATCAGGCCAATATCTGCAGGCATTGCGAAAAAAAGTCCGTACATGTGTATCTGTCATGAATATTTCTATTTTACATGAAATTTTCTAAGTTTAGAAGCCGTAAAACGGTCAAAAGTAGGTCAACCGGGACGAAACGCGAACTCGATCTGTAACTAGACTATATCTGTCCACACACCAAAAATCAGGCCAATATCTGCAGGCATTGCGAAAAAAAGTTGGTACAACTGTTTGATTTCGGAAGGACGGAAGGAAGGATATGGGTAAAACTATATGCCCCGGCCACTTTGTGGTTTGGGCTTAAAAATTTTGTGTGTCCTCTTGGACGCTTGGGTCCACAGAACTGAGCCTCTGAGTGAGATTTTGAAGGTCACAGCTGCTTACCCCCACGTTCCTGAAATCCCTGTATTGTGAAGGTAGACCATGTTGTGACACTGCCTCAACATTTTTTTTTTTTTTTTTGACAAAAACTGACCATGGACTGCTGACAGAGCTACTTACACCCTGTGGAGATCTCTGCTTTCTCGTCCTCGATGTCTTTTCGTAATCGGTCGAGCTGCTGCTGATGCTCTGCCTCAACCTCTGCTGCCCTCTCTCTCTGTAACCGTTCATACTCTGGTTTGTAGTCCCTGCAGATAAATAATGAAATCATGATTAAAGACAGGCATGTGCCCTCTCTCTCTGTAACCGTTCATACTCTGGTTTGTAGTCCCTGCATTTTAAAAACAAATCATGATTAAAGACAGGCATGTGCCCTCTCTCTCTGTAACCGTTCATACTCTGGTTTGTAGTCCCTGCATTTTAACAACAAATAAATAATGAAATCATCATTAAAGACAGGCATGTGCCCTCTCTCTCTGTGACCATTCATACTCTGGTTTGTAGTCCCTGCAGATAAATAATGAAATCATCATTAAAGACAGGCATGTGCCCTCTCTCTCTGTGACCGTTCATACTCTGGTTTGTAGTCCCTGCATTTTAACAACAGATAAATAATGAAATCATGATTAAAGACAGGCATGTGCCCTCTGTCTCTGTGATCGTTCTTACTCTGGTTTGTAGTCCCTGCAGATAAATAATGAAATCATGATTAAAGACATGCATTTTCCCTCTCTCTCTGTGACCGTTCTTACTCTGGTTTGTAGTCCCTGCAGAAAATAATGAAATCATGTATTAAAGACAGGTATGTGCCCTCTCTCTCTGTAACCGTTCATACTCTGGTTTGTAGTCCCTGCAGATAAATAATGAAATCATGATTAAAGACAGGCATGTGCCCTCTCTCTCTGTGACCGTTCATACTCTGGTTTGTAGTCCCTGCAGATAAATAATGAAATCATGATTAAAGACAGGCATGTGCCCTCTCTCTCTGTGACCGTTCATACTCTGGTTTGTAGTCCCTGCAGATAAATAATGAAATCATGATTAAAGACAGGCATGTGCCCTCTCTCTCTGTGACCGTTCTTACTCTGGTTTGTAGTCCCTGCATTTTAACAACAAATAAATAATGAAATCATGATTAAAGACAGGCATGTGCCCTCTGTCTCTGTGACCGTTCTTACTCTGGTTTGTAGTCCCTGCAGATAAATAATGAAATCATGATTAAAGACATGCATGTGCCCTCTCTCTCTGTGACCGTTCATGCTCTGGTTTGTAGTCCCTGCACTTTAACAACAAATAAATAATGAAATCATGATTAAAGACAGGCATGTGCCCTCTGTCTCTGTGACCGTTCTTACTCTGGTTTGTAGTCCCTGCATTTTAACAACAAATAAATAATGAAATCATGATTAAAGACAGGCATGTGCCCTCTCTCTCTGTGACATTTCTTACTCTGGTTTGTAGTCCCTGCATTTTAACAACAAATAAATAATGAAATCATGATTAAAGACAGGCATGTGCCCTCTGTCTCTGTGACCATTCTTACTCTGGTTTGTAGTCCCTGCAGATAAATAATGAAATCATGATTAAAGACATGCATGTGCCCTCTTTCTCTGTGACCGTTCTTACTCTGGTTTGTAGTCCCTGCAGACAAATAATGAAATCATGATTAAAGACATGCATGTGCCCTCTCTCTCTGTGACTGTTCTTACTCTGGTTTGTAGTCCCTGCATTTTAACAACAGATAAATAATGAAATCATGATTAAAGACAGGCATGTGCCCTCTGTCTCTGTGACCATTCTTACTCTGGATTGTAGTCCCTGCAGATAAATAATGAAATCATGATTAAAGACATGCATGTGCCCTCTCTCTTTGTGACCGTTCTTACTCTGGTTTGTAGTCCCTGCATTTTAACAACAGATAAATAATGAAATCATGATTAAAGACAGGCATGTGCCCTCTGTCTCTGTGACCGTTCTTACTCTGGTTTGTAGTCCCTGCAGATAAATAATGAAATCATGATTAAAGACAGGCATGTGCCCTCTCTCTCTGTGACCGTTCATACTCTGGTTTGTAGTCCCTGCATTTTAACAACAGATAAATAATGAAATCATGATTAAAGACAGGCACGTGCCCTCTGTCTCTGTGACCGTTCTTACTCTGGTTTGTAGTCCCTGCAGATAAATAATGAAATCATGATTAAAGACATGCATGTGCCCTCTGTCTCTGTGACCGTTCATACTCTGGTTTGTAGTCCCTGCAGATAAATAAAATAATCATGTATTAAAGACAGGCATGTGCCCTCTCTCTCTGTGACCGTTCATACTCTGGTTTGTAGTCCCTGCATTTTTACAACAGATAAATAATGAAATCATGATTAAAGACAGGCATGTGCCCTCTGTCTCTGTGATCGTTCTTACTCTGGTTTGTAGTCCCTGCAGATAAATAATGAAATCATGATTAAAGACATGCATTTTCCCTCTCTCTCTGTGACCGTTCTTACTCTGGTTTGTAGTCCCTGCAGAAAATAATGAAATCATGTATTAAAGACAGGTATGTGCCCTCTCTCTCTGTAACCGTTCATACTCTGGTTTGTAGTCCCTGCAGATAAATAATGAAATCATGATTAAAGACAGGCATGTGCCCTCTCTCTCTGTGACCGTTCATACTCTGGTTTGTAGTCCCTGCAGATAAATAATGAAATCATGATTAAAGACAGGCATGTGCCCTCTCTCTCTGTGACCGTTCATACTCTGGTTTGTAGTCCCTGCAGATAAATAATGAAATCATGATTAAAGACAGGCATGTGCCCTCTCTCTCTGTGACCGTTCTTACTCTGGTTTGTAGTCCCTGCATTTTAACAACAAATAAATAATGAAATCATGATTAAAGACAGGCATGTGCCCTCTGTCTCTGTGACCGTTCTTACTCTGGTTTGTAGTCCCTGCAGATAAATAATGAAATCATGATTAAAGACATGCATGTGCCCTCTCTCTCTGTGACCGTTCATGCTCTGGTTTGTAGTCCCTGCACTTTAACAACAAATAAATAATGAAATCATGATTAAAGACAGGCATGTGCCCTCTGTCTCTGTGACCGTTCTTACTCTGGTTTGTAGTCCCTGCATTTTAACAACAAATAAATAATGAAATCATGATTAAAGACAGGCATGTGCCCTCTCTCTCTTTGACATTTCTTACTCTGGTTTGTAGTCCCTGCATTTTAACAACAAATAAATAATGAAATCATGATTAAAGACAGGCATGTGCCCTCTGTCTCTGTGACCATTCTTACTCTGGTTTGTAGTCCCTGCAGATAAATAATGAAATCATGATTAAAGACATGCATGTGCCCTCTTTCTCTGTGACCGTTCTTACTCTGGTTTGTAGTCCCTGCAGACAAATAATGAAATCATGATTAAAGACATGCATGTGCCCTCTCTCTCTGTGACTGTTCTTACTCTGGTTTGTAGTCCCTGCATTTTAACAACAGATAAATAATGAAATCATGATTAAAGACAGGCACGTGCCCTCTGTCTCTGTGACCGTTCTTACTCTGGTTTGTAGTCCCTGCAGATAAATAATGAAATCATGATTAAAGACATGCATGTGCCCTCTGTCTCTGTGACCGTTCATACTCTGGTTTGTAGTCCCTGCAGATAAATAAAATAATCATGTATTAAAGACAGGCATGTGCCCTCTCCCTCTGTGACCGTTCATACTCTGGTTTGTAGTCCCTGCATTTTTACAACAGATAAATAATGAAATCATGATTAAAGACAGGCATGTGCCCTCTGTCTCTGTGATCGTTCTTACTCTGGTTTGTAGTCCCTGCAGATAAATAATGAAATCATGATTAAAGACATGCATTTTCCCTCTCTCTCTGTGACCGTTCTTACTCTGGTTTGTAGTCCCTGCAGAAAATAATGAAATCATGTATTAAAGACAGGTATGTGCCCTCTCTCTCTGTAACCGTTCATACTCTGGTTTGTAGTCCCTGCAGATAAATAATGAAATCATGATTAAAGACAGGCATGTGCCCTCTCTCTCTGTGACCGTTCATACTCTGGTTTGTAGTCCCTGCAGATAAATAATGAAATCATGATTAAAGACAGGCATGTGCCCTCTCTCTCTGTGACCGTTCATACTCTGGTTTGTAGTCCCTGCAGATAAATAATGAAATCATGATTAAAGACAGGCATGTGCCCTCTCTCTCTGTGACCGTTCTTACTCTGGTTTGTAGTCCCTGCATTTTAACAACAAATAAATAATGAAATCATGATTAAAGACAGGCATGTGCCCTCTGTCTCTGTGACCGTTCTTACTCTGGTTTGTAGTCCCTGCAGATAAATAATGAAATCATGATTAAAGACATGCATGTGCCCTCTCTCTCTGTGACCGTTCATGCTCTGGTTTGTAGTCCCTGCACTTTAACAACAAATAAATAATGAAATCATGATTAAAGACAGGCATGTGCCCTCTGTCTCTGTGACCGTTCTTACTCTGGTTTGTAGTCCCTGCATTTTAACAACAAATAAATAATGAAATCATGATTAAAGACAGGCATGTGCCCTCTCTCTCTGTGACATTTCTTACTCTGGTTTGTAGTCCCTGCATTTTAACAACAAATAAATAATGAAATCATGATTAAAGACAGGCATGTGCCCTCTGTCTCTGTGACCATTCTTACTCTGGTTTGTAGTCCCTGCAGATAAATAATGAAATCATGATTAAAGACATGCATGTGCCCTCTTTCTCTGTGACCGTTCTTACTCTGGTTTGTAGTCCCTGCAGACAAATAATGAAATCATGATTAAAGACATGCATGTGCCCTCTCTCTCTGTGACTGTTCTGACTCTGGTTTGTAGTCCCTGCATTTTAACAACAGATAAATAATGAAATCATGATTAAAGACAGGCATGTGCCCTCTGTCTCTGTGACCATTCTTACTCTGGATTGTAGTCCCTGCAGATAAATAATGAAATCATGATTAAAGACATGCATGTGCCCTCTCTCTTTGTGACCGTTCTTACTCTGGTTTGTAGTCCCTGCATTTTAACAACAGATAAATAATGAAATCATGATTAAAGACAGGCATGTGCCCTCTGTCTCTGTGACCGTTCTTACTCTGGTTTGTAGTCCCTGCAGATAAATAATGAAATCATGATTAAAGACAGGCATGTGCCCTCTCTCTCTGTGACCGTTCATACTCTGGTTTGTAGTCCCTGCATTTTAACAACAGATAAATAATGAAATCATGATTAAAGACAGGCACGTGCCCTCTGTCTCTGTGACCGTTCTTACTCTGGTTTGTAGTCCCTGCAGATAAATAATGAAATCATGATTAAAGACATGCATGTGCCCTCTGTCTCTGTGACCGTTCATACTCTGGTTTGTAGTCCCTGCAGATAAATAAAATAATCATGTATTAAAGACAGGCATGTGCCCTCTCTCTCTGTGACCGTTCATACTCTGGTTTGTAGTCCCTGCATTTTTACAACAGATTAATAATGAAATCATGATTAAAGACAGGCATGTGCCCTCTGTCTCTGTGACCGTTCTTACTCTTGATTGTAGTCCCTGCAGATTAATAATGAAATCATGATTAAAGACAGGCATGTGCCCTCTCTCTCTGTGACATTTCTTACTCTGGTTTGTAGTCCCTGCATTTTAACAACAAATAAATAATGAAATCATGATTAAAGACAGGCATGTGCCCTCTGTCTCTGTGACCATTCTTACTCTGGTTTGTAGTCCCTGCAGATAAATAATGAAATCATGATTAAAGACATGCATGTGCCCTCTTTCTCTGTGACCGTTCTTACTCTGGTTTGTAGTCCCTGCAGACAAATAATGAAATCATGATTAAAGACATGCATGTGCCCTCTCTCTCTGTGACTGTTCTGACTCTGGTTTGTAGTCCCTGCATTTTAACAACAGATAAATAATGAAATCATGATTAAAGACAGGCATGTGCCCTCTGTCTCTGTGACCATTCTTACTCTGGATTGTAGTCCCTGCAGATAAATAATGAAATCATGATTAAAGACATGCATGTGCCCTCTCTCTTTGTGACCGTTCTTACTCTGGTTTGTAGTCCCTGCATTTTAACAACAGATAAATAATGAAATCATGATTAAAGACAGGCATGTGCCCTCTGTCTCTGTGACCGTTCTTACTCTGGTTTGTAGTCCCTGCAGATAAATAATGAAATCATGATTAAAGACAGGCATGTGCCCTCTCTCTCTGTGACCGTTCATACTCTGGTTTGTAGTCCCTGCATTTTAACAACAGATAAATAATGAAATCATGATTAAAGACAGGCACGTGCCCTCTGTCTCTGTGACCGTTCTTACTCTGGTTTGTAGTCCCTGCAGATAAATAATGAAATCATGATTAAAGACATGCATGTGCCCTCTGTCTCTGTGACCGTTCATACTCTGGTTTGTAGTCCCTGCAGATAAATAAAATAATCATGTATTAAAGACAGGCATGTGCCCTCTCTCTCTGTGACCGTTCATACTCTGGTTTGTAGTCCCTGCATTTTTACAACAGATTAATAATGAAATCATGATTAAAGACAGGCATGTGCCCTCTGTCTCTGTGACCGTTCTTACTCTTGATTGTAGTCCCTGCAGATTAATAATGAAATCATGATTAAAGACAGGTATGTGCCCTCTGTCTCTGTGACCGTTCTTACTCTGGTTTGTAGTCCCTGCAGATTAATAATGAAATCATGATTAAAGACATGCATGTGCCCTCTGTCTCTGTGACCGTTCATACTCTGGTTTGTAGTCCCTGCAGACAAATAAGGGAATCATGATTAAAGACAGGCGTGTGCCCTCTCTCTCTGTAACTGTTCATACTCTGGTTTGTAGTCCCTGCAGATAAATAATGAAATCATGATTAAAGACAGGCATGTGCCCTCTGTCTCTGTGACCGTTCATGCTCTGGTTTGTAGTCCCTGCATTTTTACAACAGATATATAATGAAATCATGATTAAAGACAGGCATGTGCCCTCTCTCTCTGTAACCGTTCATACTCTGGTTTGTAGTCCCTGCATTTTTACAACAGATAAATAATGAAATCATGATTAAAGACAGGCATGTGTTAAATACTAAACAAGGCCCACAGGCCTTATGCGAACCTGTGCAGTGAGATTACACCAGGTGTAATGCTTCAATACTAGACCATTACTTTTCAAGAACATGTGTAACATGTATATGAACAATGCAAGTACTAAACACTTAGAACAAGATACAATTAAACAAACATCACTGCTGCACTTCTGGCATGGGTGCACACAACACAAAAACTAGAATATGGGTAGTAAACAAGCGACTACTTGTATCCAAGTGGGAAAGGTGTAGTGAGGCATGGATTGAGGTGGAGCCACCTGTCATAAAATCAAGAAAGCTGTCCAGGATGTATACAAATGCAGAATTTCAGGTTGTTTTTCAGGAGTGTTTTTATCCCAAGGCAGATGAACAGATGGTCACTGTGCAAAAATGGTGGCAGGTGGCACCACAAACTGTGTGTATGATTAAGAGATCATAAGATCTATACAAATACAAAATTTCAGGGGGATATGTCAAACCAGTCCTGAGATATAAGCCTTAATGTCTGCTGCGTATACATAAATGTAGGTATCGCCACCTGCCACAAAATCCAGAAAGCTATCCAAGATGTAAAACCTGCAAAATTTTAGGCAGATATGTCAAACCTCTGCCAAGATGTAAGTGATTTGATCCCACGGCAAACAGACGGACGCTGTGCAAAAATGATTGCAGGTGGTGCCACCAGTTTAGCGTATGATGAAGAGCTATGGGAGATCTATTAACATGCAAAATTTTGGCCCAATAGGTCAAATGGTTCCTGAGATATGAGCTTGGATGTCTGCAGTGTAAATTTGAATGTAGGTGGCACCACCTGTCATAAAATCAAGAAAGCTGTCAAGGATGTATAAACCTGCAAAATATCAGGTGGATAAGTCAAACCACTGCTGAGATATGAGTGATTTTATCCCAAGGCAGATGAACAGATGGACGCTGTGCAAAAATGGTTGCAGGTGGCACCACCAGTTTTGCGTATGATAAAGAGCTATGGGAGATCTATTAACATGCAAAATTTTGGCCCAACTGGTCAAAGAGTTCCCTAGATATGAGCTTGGATGTCTGCAGCTTATACGTGAATGTAGGTGGCGTCACCTGTCATAAATTCAAGAAAGCTGTCCAGGATGTAAACACATGCAAAATTTCAGGTGGACAAGTCCAACCAATGCAGAGATATGAGTGTTTTTATCCCAAGGCAGATGAACAGATAGACACTGTGCAAAAATAGTTGCAGGTGGCACCACCATTTTTAGTGTATGTTATAAAGCTTTCCAAAGGCTACATTTGTGTAAAATCTTTAGCCTTATCAGTCAAACAGTTCCCGAGATATGTGGGTTTATGTATGGAAACAGACACACAAATGGATGCTGGGCAGAGAGGACAGGTCAGAGGTCAACCAAAAACGAGGGCGCAGCAGTTCACATGTGATCGATCATAATTCCGAATTTAAACAAAGGACCCATGGGTCACGGCGCTCAGTTGTTATATATGATAAAAAATATGATTTGGGAAAGAGGCACATGCTTGTTTTGTGTGGTAATAAATATAAGCTTTATTATGAGTTGTTGGTGTTTAGCTTATGTATGATTTTGATAGTATCTTTGGAGACAGGGAAGAGGATTGATTTCATTTATTTTATTAACAAATGGAGTGCTATTGTCACACAGAGTTGACTTGGCCATATAACTTATAATCAGCACATATAATAAAAGAGTTTAACTATTTATTAAAATTTAATAACAAATATTGTGCCAATATAATTTTTATTTTAAAAAAATAATAAGAAAATCATATGATTTTTTAAAATAAAATATAACTGAAATGATTATTGAAATAATATTATAGAATATATTCATGAATGCATTGATGAATACATTTTGAAAGTTTCTGCACTGGTATTCAAATACTTTCATTTTTACCTGAATTCCCATTCTTATGCAATAAAATTTTTTAATGCAGTATATATTCATATTCGTATTCAAATACATTTGCAAAGCATTCACACCATGTCTAGTATTTATTCAGTTTTAGCCAAACAAAGATGTTGAGAATCCAGAATATACAAAATTCACAAATTTAAATAATGATCATAAGTACCTGGTTTTATGGCTTTTATTTATATTAAAAAAAAAATAAATGTAATATATTCACTTTGGACTACTTTCACATCAATCTACACACTAGACACAGTACGAATCTAGATTAATATTATCAACTGCATCTTTGTCTATCATTAATTTCCTTCATATGATCCCTAATGATTAGTAATGAATAATATGATTTATTTTTTATCAATAAAATTTCACTGAAAAATACCATAGGTGACTGCATGGTGTTATTTGGAATAACATTGACATTGACATTCTATCCATCCATACAAGATTCTTACATCATCAGTAACTGCAAGTTAATTTTCTGTTACTCATCAACTAACAAATTCCTTTTCTATTACTTTTTCTTTAATTTGTTATAAAAAAAAAATACAAAATTATAAATTTATTGTTATGTTGTTTTTCAAAACAACTACTAGATGAGTTGGGTTGGACACCTGGATCAACTGTGACTGGGCATTAGCTGCCTGGCTGCCCCAGTGTATGCTTTGCTTAAGCATGCATAATCTGATGAAAGGTCAAGAAGGTCAACATACAGATGACTGAAGAGGGGCTGGATTAAGCCTGGGTCTGACATGGTCTCATAAAAACATTAATAAAAGCTACAATATTTGGCCAATTTCTTTCAGCATTCTAAACTACAAAGATGAAATCCTTACGTGTGCATGATATGAAAATTATATCAACAGTGCTCTCAGGAAACAAACTTGCCATGGTCAAAGTTGGGCAAAATTTAAGGCACTAATTTTATATTTATACTAATAACTTATAAAATTTGAAAAATTCAGAACTAATTTTTGGTATTCAATTGAATCTTGATTAAATACCGTAAAATCTCCACTTAAAACCGCACTTCCGATTTAAACCGCACCCAGACTTCGCCGAAATTCCAGGTGAGACATCGCGAGGGGCTCAAATACTAAGAACCCCCCTTTAAAACCGCACCAACTTTCGCTACGGAATGATTTGACAAAAAACACAATCAAGCTATCATCTAGAAATGAACACGCGTAGGTTGCGACTCGGCCATTCCTGTCCACTTTTAAATTCCTTGGGCATTTTATTTAAAGACATCATAACACTTTGTGCAGGGTGACTCAAGCATGAAGTTTGGGAAGACGCAAGGGCCGATGACCTCTGCCTGTTTATACAGATTTTATATTCCGTGCCGTATTCTTGTTTGCTACTGATTTGTCATTATATTTTGGAAAAAATATTCTGCTGATCCATTTCAAGTCACTGTATATTTTAATTCTAAAAAATTTTGATGAAAATTCCATTTTCTGGAATTACTCGGAAGATTCAAATCATTTTCATACCGGTTACTTCGCTGCTATCATCGTCACATCGTACGTTGACATCGCTCCATGTCACAATTTGCTGGCTCGTTTGAAAACATCGCTGGTCATCTTAACTAAATATCAAAGTAATTGAAATTACCTTGTCGAGATACGCACGTATAGGAAACATGACGCTTGATAAAGAGTGATTTTAAGGTAAAATTAAAGTGGCCAGTCGGGGTAAGCAAGTTTTTTTTCCTGAAGAAAGTTTCCGTGTGGGGAGCCATTTTGTCAAGGCAGTTGTTCACGCAAGGCACGCTGGGACGAAATAGGTGGCTGTTCTGTTTACCACCCACCGCGTACAGCCGTTCAAAATATTCTTAGCAGAAAACCGGGCCGTTTCAGCAAATGGTGGCACTCAAACTTGATTTTAAAACGATCGTCTGCCATTGTGCGACTCCTTACGATGTCAGGTTTTTATTCATTTTACGTTTTAAACAAATAATCATTGCTAAATAATGCCGCAAATGGGTTTAAAGTAGGATTTTATTTCAGTTTTGCTTGACCATGCCCAACGAAGTGGGCCGCTGTGTGTTACAGCAGGGTTGTTGTAAACGTATTATTTGGTGACAATTACCAAAATTTTATATCAAGTTATATATCACACGAAAACTAACCAGCAATATTTAATTTATAAATAACAAATAATCGTAAATAATACATTTACACACGGCTCCCATGCATGCGAGACTGCTGCTGAGAACGGCCTTCGAAAGTTGCAATATTATCGCCCACTCGCCGGCCCCAAAACGATGTCTGTCAGGAAGATACTCCGGAAACCCTTCTAGTATAAACCGCACAGTGCTTTCAGGAAATCAACCTGATTTCAAGATTTTGAATTTCTTGATTAAACCGCGGTTTTAAGTGGAGATTTTACGGTAATGTTACATCCCTGACAAAAAATCTCTAGCTTCAGCAATCCTCTTGTTAAGGGAGTAAATATATTTCTTGATTTTTTAAAAAGTGCATTATGTTTGGGCCCATAACTTAAAACAATTACGCAATACTGACATCATTTCTGGCATGTGCATAGCGCATGTATAGAAAAATATGTATATTATATATGATCAAAGTCAGATCAGTGGTTTTGATATTAGGCAGTCTTACAGTGTAACAATGGGTTTTTAATGGAAAAATTAAGTTTTTCATTAATATTTCGAAGGAATTAAGTCCTAGTGATCAAATTCTTGGCATGTTAGGGGATTTTGGAGACATCTAACTGTATGCTAAATTTAAGGAACTTAGAGCTGAAGCTGGGGAGCTGAGCTCTAGCAAACTGCATAACACTAGCTTGATGTAAACTTGATGTGATATGGTGCTTGAAAACTTGAATAAAATCTACAGTTTTTGATCAACTGGTTTCAAATTTTTGGTGTTAACACACAAAATGCTAACAAAAACATGCTGAGAAAATTAAATCCACAGTACTTACAGGAAAAAAAAACGTGCCATGGTCAAACTTGGGCAAAATTTAAGGAACCAATTTTATATTTTTGCCAATATTTAAAATAATTTAACAGATTTTTATCTAATTTTTGGTATACAATTAAATTTTGATAAATTAAAGTTGTATTGCCGAAAAAAAGTCCATACCTTTAACACTTTTGGTCTTAAGTGACCAAATATCTTTCCTGATTTTTTACAAAGTCCATTATTTTTGGGCCCATTACTTTTTTAAATTAAATAATACTGACTTAATTTCTGGCATGTACATAAGAACTATATAGAGGAATATTTATGGTAAATATGAAGAAAACCAGATGAGTGGTTTTGATATTAGGCAGTCCTAAAGTGGGAAAATAGATTTCTAATAAAAAATTGAGGTTTTTCCCTAATATCTTGAAGGAACGAAGTCCTATTGACCCAATTTTCTGCATGGTAGGAGATTTTGGGGACATCTAACTGTATGGCGAATTTCAGATTCATAAGTCCAATGGTGTCGAAACGTGCCAGTCTTATGGACGGACAGACAGACGGACGGACGACAGACAATGGACCACGACTAAAGCTCAGATGACTTATAGTCAGCTGAGCTAAAAAATCTGTTTGGAGGAGTTCCCAAAAAACCTATGCGGCAATGGCGGCAGCATCGCAACTCTGTTTTGGCGGATACAATGATTGAAGCTGGCACCACCAGTCTTATATACAACGAAGAGATATATACATATGCCCAATGTCAGACTAATATGTCAAACCCCTCCTGTGAAATAAGCAGGGACATACACTGTGCAAAAATTATTGTAGGTGGCGCCACCAGTCTTGTACACTATAAAGCTACCTGATATGTATTAACATGCCCAATTTTAGGCTGATGTATCAAATTCCTCTGTAGAAATAAGCAGGCGCATACACTGCAAAAGTCAATGTAGGTGGCACCACCTGTCTTGTAAATGAGAATACCATCAAAGACGCATAGACAGGTCAAAATAACAGTCCAATACATCAAACTTCCCCAGAGTTTGATGCACTGGGCTGACAAGGCTTCGGTGAGTAAGGCAGTTGCCCCCCCCCCCCCCCCCCCCCCCCAAACTTCCCCAGAGTTTGATGCACTGGGCTGACAAGGCTTCGGTGAGTAAGGCAGTTGCCCCCCCCCCCCCCCCCCCGAGTGACCTGTGACAAATTGCTGCCTCAAGCTACTGCACTGAGTGAACTCTTGACCTGCACCTGGCTAGACTGAGTTAACTTTTGACCTGTACCTGGCTGCACTAAGTGAACTCTTGCCCTTTTGCATAATCTGACACAGATGGCAGTCTGCCAAAGCTATAAATAGATTCAGGCTGAACTTTGGTGCCAAATATGATGCAGTGAGCTGTCTGCCAAAGCTATAAATAGAATGCAGCTACTGCACTTAGTGAACTCTTGACCTATACCTGGCTGCACTTCTTCCAATCCTGGCACTGTGCCAAAACTATTTATAGAGCTGACATCATCTTGGCTAATGGCCAACATCAAGGCACTGGCAATCTGCCAATGGTAAACCAAGTGCTGCCATCTGAACACAAAAGTGGTCCCTACTTGAAATAACTCTGAAATTTATTTTCCCAATACAAAATGCTTTTCAGCTGACTTTTTATAAAAAAAGAAATCAGGAATATATGTAAAATTATTACGGATGCATACTGAATGCAAAATTAAAATACAGATATATCTCACTGATGGCAAATTCTTGATTTAAGTTGAGTAGGGATACCAATAATTTATAATCCTTGTACAGTTGTCTTTGTATATCCACAGAGAGCTGAACATCCATGATTGTAACATTGCCTGGTATGATGAATAACTTTAATCATAAATCTAAATTTTTTAAAAACGTTTTAAAAAAACTTTCTTGTCAAAATTAACCAAAGATAACCTGAAATCTAAATGTCTAGTGGCATGATGTAATAGATGCTGATAAACTGGTGCCAGGCTAGATGTAACAGTATCACACAGCTAACATATATGGTAAAATGACTCAATTCAATCTCCATAATTCAGCCAAAAATCAATCATATGGAACCATTAATGACAATTATTATAAGAATTATTGTAGGGATTATTCTTGTAAAATATTTAACAAACTGGCTTTAGTGGCATAAGTCGAAAAATGTTTAGCAGGTTTATAACTCATATAGGATGATACAGCAAACTAGCTAAGTTCACTTTCCCATAACTCAGCCAAAAAGCACTGAACCAAAACCATTTGAACAAACTTGAATTATCAACATCTGAGGATAATTAATGTGTGAGATTTAAGAATTTGGTCTAGTGGTTTTTGAGAAGAAAATCTTTTTAGCCACTGAGCTAAAATGGGCTGTTATGGCATATGACTAAATTCAGCTTCCCATAACTTAGCCAAAAGTCACTGAAAAGAGACCATTTGAACAAACTTCTGAATGCACTACCCTAGGATCATTTCTGTGTGATATTAAACATTTTGGCCATATGGTTTCAGAGAAGAAGTTTTTTGTAGCCCTCAGTGTGATACAGGCACTGATGACCCTGTACGAAAAAGGCCGATGCAGGTGGCGCCACCAATACCTCAATTTCAGATATGACCTATGTGACCAACATTGGCATAAAATTTGGTGATGATAGCTACAGCCGTTTCTGAGATTTGAATTTAAATATGCTTTTTGCACAGTTAACAAAGTTCAACCTCCTGTAACTTGGCCAAAAATCTCCGAACTGGAACCATTCGAACAAACTTGAGAAAGATTGTTTCAGGGATCATTTCTGTGAAATATTGGACAATTTGGCAGTTTCGGAGAAGAAGATTTTTAAAGCTTTTTTAGCTTTTCCCCTATAAAATCTAAGAAAAATGCAGTTTGAAAAAAAAAATAAACAAAATCCGATATAGTTTTTTGGATGACTGATTATTTGCAAAAAATTTGGTGATGTAGCTCCTGCCATTTTTGAGATAGCTATGGTTAACGTACAGACGACACACGACAGACGACCTAATTTCAGGTTTCCAAGAACACTTTTCTTGGACATCCCTGGATGTCAATTTTGGATGGAAGATTCTATAGAACAATGGTTATGATTTGTGCCCTATTAACAGATGACTGCATCTTTAAAGGTGTCAAAAGTATAGAAAAATATTTTTACAAATTTTTAAAAATCCAAATGGTGCAACAAGTCTGCAGAAAATGATGAAATACCCGATGATCAATATGTATACAAAGAATGATCGTGATCAATGCATTAGTTGTTCAGATACTTGAGCTTTTGTATAAAATGTTCCATTACTTGGGGGGGGGGGGGGGTGTTCAGAGCGCCATAGCTCAAAGAATATGGGTAACAGAGACCTAATTTCAGGTTTCGTCAGAGACTTTTAATGGACCTTCCAGGACATTAAATTGAAAGATTCTTAGTCCAGTGATTACGATTTGTGCCTTGTTAACAGATGAACACATCTTTAAAGGTCTCAAAAACAGAAAACAAGGGACACATTGGTCACTGTGCTCAGCTGAAGTTGACCTTGAAGGCAAAAATCTAAAATAATATCAACTGGAGATAAGTGTAAGAGGAAGAGGTAATATAGGCCATGGTTGGTTTATATGATTGGTTTGTATTGATGAGCAAGAAATTTATGCAAATAATATTTTGTGACCTAACCATGTGTTTCCTAATGTTGAAACTGAAGCATGTGAGCAGTTTGTGAGCAAATGATATGTACTATTACCATGATCATTAGTTGGCTTTTTGATTAACTGCTGACTTTTTAGTAGTTTACACATTTGTTCAATTGAATCTATTTATTTATAATATATATTGATAAATATATATATTTTTTATTTTATAAAATGTAAAGTTAAAATATAACAAATGTCCTCAGTCCACAGATGAAAGGACTTGGTGGTGGTGGTTGGGGGTGGGGTGGGGTGCAGTGGAATGGTGGGAGTTACAACATATCATAACCTATCCAATAGTATACAAAGTTAATGGGGTTGAGGTAGACACTAGTAAGGTTACCCAGGCACAGCTGTAGTGACCGTGAGATTCACAATTTATCAGTTTAAAGCCACATGTCTCTTGGCTCTGAAAATTAAATCAAATGTACTTAAAAGAAAAGAACATGCCAAGGTCAAATTTGGGCAAAATTTAAGGTGCAATTTTCATATTTTTGATAATAATTTAAAAAATTTTTAAATTGGTGACCTAATTTTGGGTATGCAATTATATTTTAATAAATTAATCTTTTATTATTGAAAAAAGGTCCTCAAAAAGCAGGAAAGATTATTGATCAGTTAACACAATAAATGTTAATCTTTCCTACTTTTAATAAAAAGTGCTTATGTTGGGGCCCATAATTTTTTTAAATAATATAGTACTGACCTAATTACAGGCAATTATTTATGGATAATATGAAGAAAATAAGTGAGTGGTTTTGATATAAGGCATTCCTGAAGTGTAAAAATGATTTTAATAAAATAAATTCAGGTTTTCCTTAATTTCTCAAAGAAAAAAAGGTTGCAGAGACCCAGTTTGGTTGGAAGGAGATCTCAGGGACATCTAACATTATGCCAATTTTTGGATTACCAGGCAAAGCTGTAGTAAACAAAAGTGGGGTCATGATGCTAGAAAATACAAATACATTTAAGGCCTCTAAAAACTTCAATAGCTCGACTATTTTTTAAGCTTATACTTTCAAATTTAAAAATTCATCAGATTAAATCCATATGTAAACTGGCTGTGAAAATTAAATCAAATGTAATTACAAGAAACAAGGGACCTATGGGTCACTGTGCTCAGCTGACATTAACCTTGAAGGTAAAAATCTAAAATAATATCAAATTGAGATAAAGTGTAAGAGGAAGAGGTAATAAAGGCCATGGTTGGTTTATATGATTGGTTTGTATTGATGAGCAAGAAATTGTTGCAAATAATATTTTGTGACCTGACCATGTGTTTCCTAATGTTGAAACTGAAGCATGTGAGCAGTTTGTGAACAAATGCTCTGTACAATTACCATGATCATTAGTTGGCTTTTCGATTAACTGTTGACATTTCAGTAGTTTACACATTTGTTCAATCGAATCTTTTTTTTTGTATATATATATTATTAAATATATGTTTTTTTTTATGAAATGTATACAGCTGAAATATAACTAATTAACAACATAAAACATGGCAAACAAAGCCTGATCTCAAATTCTGCTGATGCAGGAAAATAATGAACAAATGTTTGTAATAAATCCTCATTTTTTATCACATCAATTTTTTTTTTAATTTAAGTTTATATTTCTATACATTTTCAATATAACATATATATCTGAATATAAAAGTTGTTGATTCACAATTCTCAATTGCATTATCATAAATCTCAATCTTGTCAGATAACACCACATCATGCATACAAATGTTTATTTATTTTTTACCACAACAATATATCTTTTAAATCTGAAAAACAATAAATATCTAAAAAAATACTTGATTTAGATTTCACAATTTTTAATTGTGTCTTTATTTATCCATAATGTGCTTCATATTTTATCATAATTTAAGCATACTGATGGGTTCCATTATGATTGGTAAAATCATTTAAAAGAAAAATGGTTTCTTTAAAAATGCTACATTACACAACATTGCATCTTCTGGATTACACATTGAATTACTTTTTCAAGGAAAGTTTTTGCATATCAGAGTGGAAACAGCATTACAATTAAGGAGATACAGTGAAAACAATAACAATACTGCATAACACTTGCTGGGTTGGGTTTGCGGGGGGGGGGGGGGGGGAGGGATGGTGATATGAGAATAACTGTACACCTGTCACAGCAGGGGATCTCCCCCAGTGACTGTAACAAATCAGAAACCCTGGCATAGCTGACTTCCAGTGACCTGGAGTGGGACCCTGCATCTGTAATCTGTAATCAAAGCAAATGACTGCAATAGAGCCTCAAGAAAAAAATCAATAACTAGCTTAATTTTCAAGCTTTTACTTCCAAATTTCAGTTTCAAACAAATTAAATATTTATGTTTACATGCTGTGAAAATTAAATCAATGGTACTTACAGGAAAAAAACGTGCCATGGTCAAAGTTGGGCAAAATTTAAGGTACTGATTTTATTTTTATGCTAATTACTTAAAAAATTTACAAAATTCAGATCTAATTTTGGGTAAACAATTGAATCTTAATTAAACATAGTTTTATACTTGGGAAAATAGACTATAGTTTCAAAATTTTTCATGTTAAGTGAGTAAATATTTTTCCTGATTTTTTACAAAGTCCATTATGTTTGGGCCCATAACTTAAAGAATTTATACTTAACAGACTTAATTTCTGGCATGTACATAGGAACTATATAGAAGAATATTAATGGTAAATATGAGGAAAAACAGATGAGTGGCTTTGATATTAGGCAGTCCTGAAGTGTGAAAATAGGATTTTAATAAAAAATTGAGGTTTTTCCTTAATTTCTCAAAGGAACGAAGTCGCAAAGACCCAATTTTCGGCTTGGTAGGAGATCTTAGGGACATCTAACATTATGCTGAATTTTGGATTCCTAGGTCTTACGGTTTCAAAACGTGCCACATCTACGGACGGACGGACGGATGGACGGACAGACGACGGACAATGATCCACGACTATAGCTCAGAAGGCTTATAGTCAGCTGAGCTAAAAAACATGCCATGGTCAACGTTGGGCAAAATTTAAGGTACCAATTTTTTTTATTTTTGCTAATATTTTAAAAACTTTAAAAGATTTTGATCTAATTTTGGGTATACAATTTAATTTTGATAAATTAAAGTTATATTTCTGGAAAAAAGTCCTTAGCTTTAACATGTTTTGTGTTAAGTGATAAAATATCTTTCCTGATTTTTTACAAAATGCATTATGTTTGAGCCAATAACTGTTTTAAATTATATAATACAAACCTAATTTCTTGCATGAACATAGGAACTATATAGAGGAATATTTATGGTAAGTATGAGGAAAAACTTTGATATTAGGCAGTCCTGAAGTGTGAAAATAGGCTTTTAATAAACTAGGAACCAATGGGTCTTGACGCTCAGCTGTATTGTCTATTAGGATATTTTTAAAGAAATGTTAATGAATGACGTTCCTGTGACCATAACCAATGACCTTGTGAACAAAAAATCTGAGAACTTATTATCCCTGAACTTGCAGCATTTAGATTAATGTAACATTCTTCTAAAAAATGTCCTTGACCTCTGACCAGGTAACCTCAAAATCTACCGATTTCTTCCACCTTTGGCAAGTAAGCCATGTGAGAAAGATGGAATGTTTGGGATGAAAAGTTTGATTTTCATTCCATCCATTTTAAAGACATGGCTCCTGTGACCTTCACCTTTGACCTCTGGACCCTAAAATTGACAGGGTTCTTACTTTAGTGGTAAGCCATATATAATTAAGTTTGAAACCAATATGTCAGACTAAACTAGAGTTATCATCTGGAAACTACTTTGTGAACAGAAGGCCCCTGTGACCTTGACCTTTAACCTTGTAACCCCAAATCTATTTATGCTCTCCCTATACTGGCAAGTCAGCTAAATGTGCAAGATGGAAAGTTTGGGATGAAAATCTTGGCTTAAAATGCAGCCATAATCTTTTTAAATAAGTGAGTCTTGTGACCTTGACCTTTGACCTCATGACCCTAAAATCATACATGTTCTTTCTTTAGTGATGGGCCATGTGTAAGTCAAGTCTGAAATCTACATGTCATTTCAACCTGTAGTTATCATCTGGAAAGAAAATTGTGTGGATGGACGGATGGACAGACACACAGACAGATGAACAAACAGACAGACAGGGTGATTACTATAGGGCATCAACTTGTGATCAATAAACACACCAGGTTTAAGGACACTAGATGGAAACATAGCTGAGAAACTGATATGATTGTTGTCATTTTATAGTAAAACAAGGCCTACAGGCCTAATGTGAACCTGTGCAATGAGATTACACCAGGTATAATGCTTCAATACTGGACCATTACTTTTCAAGAACTTGTGTAAAATGTATATGAATAATGCAAGTACTAAACACTTAGAACATGAAACAATTAAACAAACATCACTGCTGCATGCCATTCTGGCATGGATGCACACAACACAAAAATTAGAATATGGGTAGTCAACAAGTGACTACGTGTATCTGCCTAAATCAGAGTGGGAAAGGTGAAGTCAGGCATGGATTGAGTGGCAAGGGGAAATAGAGTGAGGTGTGTTGCATAATAGCCTGGATGTCTGCAGCCAAAATGTGTATGTAGGTTGCGCCACCTACCACAAAATCCAGAAAGCTGTCCCAGACGTAAAAACATGCAAATTTTAGGCAGATGAGTCAAACCACTACTGAGATGTGAGTGATTTTAGCCCACGGCAGACAAACAGACGGACGCTGTGCAATAATGGTGGCAGGTGGCACCACCAATTTTGTGTATGATTAAGAGCTATGTGAGATCTATACACATGCAAAATTTTAGGGGTATATGTCAAACCAGTGTTGAGATATAAGCCTGAATGTCTGCTGCGTATACATAAATGTGGGTGGCGCCACCTGCCACAAAATCCAGAAAGCTATTCAAGATGTATAAACCTGCAAAATTTGAGGCAGATATGTCAAACCACTGCTGAGATATGAATGATTTTATCCCACAGCAAACAAACAGACGGATGCTGTGCAAAAATGATTGCAGGTGCAACACTATTTTTGCATATGATGAAGAGCTATGTGAGATCTATACACATGCAAAATTTTTGCCCAATCGGTCAAATGGTTCCTGAGATATGAGCATAAATTTGAATGTAGGTGGCGCCACCTGTCATAAAACAAGAAAGCTGTCAAGGATGTACAAACCTGCAAAATTTCAGGTGGATAAGTCAAACCACTGCTGAGATATGAGTGATTTTATCCCTAGGCAGATGAACAGATGGACGCTGTGCAAAAAAGTTTGCAGGTGGTGCCACCAGTTTTGTGTATGATAAAGAGCTATGGGAGATCTATACACATGCAAAATTTTGGCCCAACTGATCAAACGGTTTCAGAGATATGAGCTTGGATGTCTGCAGCTTAAACGTGAATGTAGGTGGCGCCACCTGTCATAAAATCGAGAAACCTGTCCAGGATGCATAAACCTGCAAAATTTCAGGTGGATAAGTCCAACCAATGCAGAGATATGAGTGTTTTTATCCCAAGGCAGATGAACAGATGGACGCTGTGCAAAAATGGTTGCAAGTGGCGCCACCATTTTTAGTGTAAGTTATAAAGCTTTCTAAGGGCTACATTTCTGAAATCTTTAACCTTATCAATTGATGTGTGGAAACAGACGCTAGGCAGAGAGGAAAGGTCAGAGGTCAACCAAAGATGAGGGTGCAGCAGTTCACATGGGACTGATCATAATTCCAAATTTTTAAAATTCTGCCCAGTGGTTATGGAGTTCTCCGAAAACCTATGCGGCGTTGACATCAGACTGAAAACATAGTATCTGCAAAACTCTGTTTTGGCGGATACATTGATTGTAGCTGGCACCACTAGTCTTATTTACAACGAAGAGATATATACATATGCCCAATGTCAGACTGATATGTCAAAACCCTCCTGTGAAATAAGCAGGGACATACACTGTGCAAAAATTATTGTAGGCGGCGCCACCAGTCTTGTACACTATAAAGCTACCCGATATGTATTAACATGCCCAATTCTAGGCTGATGTATCAAATTCCTCTGTAGAAATAAGCAGGCGCATACACTGCAAAAGTCAATGTGGCACCACCTGTCTTGTGAACGGGAAAGCCATCAAAGACGCATAGACAGGTCAAAATATCAGTCCAAATTCCAATACATCAAACTTCCCCAGAGTTTGATGCACTGGGCTGATAAGGCTTAGGTGAGTAAGGCAGTTGCTCCCGAGTGACCTGTGGCAAAATGCTGCCTCAAGCTACTGCACTGAGTGAACTCTTGACCTGCACCTGGCTAGACTGAGTTAACTTTTGACCTGTATCTGACCGCACTGACTGAACTCTTGTCCTGTTGCATAATCTGACACAGTTGGCAGTCTGCCAAAGCTATAAATAGATTCAGGCTGAACTTTGGTGCCAAATATGATGCAGTGAGCAGCCTGCCAAAGCTATAAACAGAATGCAGCTACTGCACTGAGTGAACTCTTGACCTATACCTGGCTGCACTTCTTCCAATCCTGGCACTGTGCCAAAACTATTTATAGAGCTGACATCATCTTGGCTAATGGCCAACATCAAGGCACTGGCAATCTGCCAATGGCAAACCAAGTGCTGCCATCTGTACACAAAAGTGATCCCTACTTGAAATAACTTTGAAATTTATATTCCCAATACAAAATGCTTTTCAGCTGAATTTTTATAAAAAAAGAAATCAGGAATATATGTAAAATTATTACGGATGCACACTGAATGCAAAATTAAAATACAGATATATCTCATTGATGGCAAATTCTTGAATTAAGTTGAGTAGGGATACCAGTAGTTGAGTAGAGGATAATTTAAGATCCACGTACAGTTGTCTTTATATAGCCACAGAGAGCTGAATATCAATGATTGTAACATTGCCTGGTATAATGAATAACTTAAATCATAAATCTAAATTTTTTAAAAGCTTTTAAAAATCTTTCTTGTCAATATTAACAAAAGATAACCTGAAATCTAAATGTCTAGTGGCATAATATAATAGATGCTGATAAAATAGTGCCAGGCTAGATGTAACAGCATCACACAGCTAACATATATGGTAAAATGACTAAATTCAATCTCCATAATTCAGCCAAAAATCATTAATGTGGAACTTTTAATGACAATTATTATAAGAATTATTGTAGGGATTATTCTTGTAAAATATTTAACAAACTGGCTTCAGTGGCATCATTCGAAAAATGTTTCGCATGTTTATAACTCATATAGGAAGATACAGCAAACTGGCTAAGTTAAGCTTCCCATAACTCAGCCAAAAAGCACTAAATCAAAACCATTTGAACAAACTTGAATTATCAACATCTGAGGATAATTAATGTGTGAGATTTAAACGTTTGGCCCAGTGGTTTTTGAGAAGAAGATCTTTGTAGCCACTGAGCTAAAATGGGCTGTTATGGCATATGACTAAATTCAGCTTCCCATAACTCAGCCCAAAGTCACTGAAAAGAGACCATTTGAACAAACTTCAGAAAGCACTACCCTAGGATCATTTCTGTGGGATATTAAACAATTTGGCCATATGGTTTCAGAGAAGAAGTTTTTTGTAGTTGTCAGTATGATACAGGCACTGATGACCCCAGGACCCCAGTACAAACAAGGCTAATGCTGGTGGCGCCACCAATACCTCAATTTCAGAAATGACACATGTGACCAACATTGGCATAAAATTTGTTGATGACAGTTCCAGCAGTTTCTGAGATTGTAATTTAAGTATGCTTTTTTGGGCAGATGACTAAATTCAACTTTCTGTAACTCGGCCAAAAATCACTGAACTTAAACCATTCGAACAAACTTGAGAGAGATTGTTCCAGGAATCATTTCTGTGAAATATTGGCCACCAGTTTTGCCTATGATGAAGAGCTATGTGAGATCTATACACATGCAAAATTTTGGCCCAATCAGTCAAACAGTTCCCGAGATATGAGCTTGGATGTCTGCAGAGAAAACGTGAATGTAGGTGGCGCCACCTGTCATAAAATCTAGAAACCTGTCCCGGATGTATAAACCTGCAAAATTTCAGGTGGTAAAGTCAAACCACTGCAGAGATATGAGTGATATTATCCCAAGGCAGATGAACAGATGGACGCTGTGCAAAAATGGTTGCAGGTGGCACCACCAGTTTTGCCTATGATGAAGAGCTATGTGAGATCTATACACATGCAAAATTTTGGCCCAATCGGACAAGCAGTTCCCGAGATATGAGCTTGGATGTCTGCAGAGTAAACGTGAATGTAGGTGGCGCCACCTGTCATTATATCGAGAAACCTGTCCAGGATGTATTAACCTGCAAAATTTCAGGTGGATAAGTCAACCCACTGCTGAGATATGAGTGATTTTATTCCAAGGCAGTTGAACAGATGGGTGCTGTGCATTAATGGTTGCAGATGGCGCCACCAGTTTTGCCTATGATGAAGAACTATGTGAGATCTATACACATGCAAAATTTTGGCCCAATCAGTCAAACAGTTCCCCAGATATGAGCTTGGATGTCTGCAGAGTAAAAAGTGAATGTAGGTAGCGCCTGATCAGTCAAACGTTTCCTGAGATATGCTGGTTTATGTGTTGAAACAGACGCACAAATGGACCCTGGGCAGCGAGGAAAGGTCAGAGGTCAACCAAAAATGAGGGCGCAGCAGTTCATATGTGACCTGATGATAATGTTTGAAAGATATAGTTCCAATCATCTGGGAATTTTGCATCTAAACATTGTGTCTAGACGTCTAGACGCTGTGTCTAGATGTCTAGACACATTGTCTAGAGACCCCCCCCAGAGACAGGTCAGTTGCCATGGCGATGTCTGGACCCCACCTGTTTGTACTGAGTGACCTCTTGACTGAAACTCAGCATGTTGTAAAATCTGTTTTCAAATACAGAAAGCCTTTTTCAATTGGCTACAATGCTTTTTTAAAACTGTATTTACCAAATCTTTTCTTATGAAACTGGCAGAACCCTACCATAGAATAATTCTTGTAAAGTTTAAACCAATCAGCTAAACAGTTTCATCATAAATCAGTGTATAAGCTAGAAGAGTTTAAAATTACATTTTTGCTTGTAAGAAACACATCAATGTAGGTGGCGCCACCAATACCTCAAAATGAGATATGACATGTGTGACCAACATTGGTATAAAATTAGGTGATTATAGCTCCAGCCGTTTCTGAGATTTAAATTTTAATATGCTTTTTGCACAGTTAACAAAGTTCAACCTCCTGTAACTCGGCCAAAAATATCCAAACTGGAACCATTCGAACAAACTTGGGAAAGATTGTTCCAGGGATAATATCTGTGAAATATTGGACAATTTGGCTGGACAGTTTCAAAGAAGAAGATTTTTAAAGCTTTTTTAGCTTTTTCCCTATAAAATCTAAGAAAATGCAGTTAGAAAAAAATAAACAAAATCCTATATAGTTTTTTGCATGACTGAATATTTGCAAAAAAATTTGGTGATGCTAGCTCCTGCTGTTTTTGAGATAGCTATGGTTAACGTACAGACAATGCACGACGTACGACTCACGACACACGACGCCGCACCATTGCATAAGCTCAAAGTTTCGCTTAAAACAGTGGTCTGACAGCCAGAGGCAGACAGCGACACCATTATTTATCTAATATTTTAAATTTAACTGTACTTTAAAGTAATAGTTATTTTCATACCTCTTTTTGAAAATTTTAATTTCATGGCAAATACCATATATTTCATTTAATGTGGTCCATATTAAATAAAATCCATATTAAAATGTATGTAGGTAAAATCTGGAACTTTGTTATTGCTTGTTTTGAATAAATATCACTCATGGTAAACATATCATAGACAAAATTCAGTTTTTTGGATGACTGATTATCTGCAAAAAATTGGTGATGCTAGCTCCTGCCGTTTTGGAGACAGCTATGGTTAACGTACAGACGACACACAACGGACGACGCACAACAGACGACGCACAACGGACGACGACGCACCATCACATAAGCTCACAGGTTCGCTAAAAAAAATTGGTGGCACCACCACTTTTCGGGAACTGACATAACTAGTCATGGTCAATATTAGAGGCAAGATTCATGACAATCCATGCATTAATTATCAAAATATTGGAGGTTTTGTATCAAATTTTTGATTATTCTGGGGGGTACTTACAAGCCCTGTAGCTCGAAGGATATAGGTCGCAGTGACCTATTTTCAGATTTCAAAGGAGATTTTTTATGGACCTCCCTAAATTTTTAGTTATAGGCTCCTAGGTTCAATGGTTACGGTTAGTGCCCTGCTAACGGACGGCCAGACCGCCGGACGGATAAAGCGCCATAACCATACCTCAGTTGACTTATAGTCAGCTGAGCTAAAAATTGAGGTTTTTCCTTAATTTTTCATAGGGAACGAAGTCTCAAAGACCCACTTTTTGGCTTGGTAGGAGATCTAAGGGACATCTAACCTGCCAAATTTTGGATTCCTTGGATTTTGGTTTCAAAACGTGCCACATCTACGAACGGACAGATTGATGGATGTCGGACAATGGACCACGACTATAGCTCAGATGAATTATAGTCAGCTGAGCTAACAAGGGACCCATGGGTCACGGCGCTCAGCTGATCATGATTGGACTATAAATGTTTCTCCACTGTGATACTATATCGAGTCGATAAAGCTTATGAATATCATGGACATGTTCGGCTATTATAAAGGAATGTAATGTAATATGTGAGTAAATGATAAATGAAATTACCTGACTGATGGATTAAAAGAGTCAAATATAGTGGTTTATTTTTTATTTATTTAGGAGGGGTTGAAAATTGTGATATATTTGAGCAAATATGAATGCAATGACAGCAGTAATAAGCAGTAGTAAAATGATGATAAGGCTATTTGTTGAAGGATCTAAAGTGTATGGTAGTCTGCAAGCTTTCAATTTGACAGATATGATGTTATGATTAACCATGCTGATGAAGTGATTTATGAATTTGTGACTGTATGACACAATATCTCTTTAGTCTTGACAAGGTACATTATTGTGATGCCCACTATGTCTACATATTACACAATATTGACATAATTTCTGGCATGTACATAGGTACCTATGAACGAATAGTTATACAAAAGATTAAAGTATGAATATATCTGATTCATCTTGTTCTTGCTTACTGAGGCTGACTTTGGGATGGGATTCAGAGAAGGGAAAAGTGAGGGCAGCACGAAGGTGGATGTAGAAATATTCTATTGTAATGTTTTTCATTTATATAAGAATATGAAAAGCTAAGAGGAAAGGGGCCCTCCTACTTGGTTATAGTAAAGTTCTAAATATATTATTGCAAACTAATACTCTGACAAGACTGTCATGAAGAAAAACAGTAAAAGTTTTGAGATACTGTGATGCATATGAAAATTTACAGATGGACAGGCAAGTTGACAGAATGGACTAATACCTTTATTTCACTTTCAAGGGAATAATGCATTTAAGTTTATATATAATCCTATTTTTTAAGCATATCCACTTTTTCCATTAAGAAGTTTTTATCTGAATCATTTTTTTATTTACAGGTTTTATAAATTTTTAATAAAAAAACCTGAAAATATAAGTTAAAATATTAGAATTGTTGCTAAAGTTGCAATCATTATATATACAGAGTAAAAAACTGAAACTATAAGTTAAAATATTAGAATTGTTGCAAAAGTTGCAATCATTATATATCCAGAGTGTAGCTCATATTGGGTCATATTATGCATACCAATATATTTTATTATTTTTAAATCATAAATGTTTAAACTGAATTTAAAAGAAAATAAAGCCACAACATGGCATCTACAAGAATATTCCTTGAATCACATTAAAAAGTTTTGCACATTGGAGTTTTCAGTACATGCTTAATTTTATTCACCAAAATAAAATAAATGAGGGACAAACAATATCATTGTGCTAATTACTATCCCAGTTTTAATTTATTACTGGAATTAATAGTCAATTTCACACCTGGTGAAGTTTTTACTCCTCTGAAGTAAGGAATTACTTATCTCATGAACATCCACACTTTCATAGCAATACACCACTTTGTGGACACAATCAAATGTACACTTTAATCATTGTAACCCTGGTGGTAAAATACAAAATCTAAAATGTAGCATAGCCTAGAATAAGAATGAATCAAATACAGAAAATAATAACATTCATCTAGTTTATGCACCATCGGGGGGGGGGGGGGGGGTGCAGGGCAGAGGGGAAGCCTGCTGGTAGTGGCCAAGCTGACCCAAGGCAAGCTGCCTGGGGTGGATTACATAATGCAAGTGAAGGCTGTACTACTAGGTGGGCTAGATGTAAACAACACTTGACATGGTGTATGAAAACATAAACAAAAGCTATTCTTTCCAATCAATTTCTTTGAAATTTCAGATTTTAAAAGATTAAATCCTTATGTATATATGCTGTGAAAATTAAATCAACAGTGCCAAAGTTGGACAAAATTTAAGGTATTGATTTTTTATTTCTGCTAATAACTTGAAAAATTTGCAAAATTCAGATCTAATTTTGGGTAAACAATTGAATCTTGATTAAATAAAGTCATATTCCTGAAAAAAAAGTCTCTAGGTTCAGCAATTCTCATGTTAGGTGAGTAAATATATTTCCTGATTTTTTTAAAAATTGCATTATGTTTTGGCCCATTACTCCAAAATAATACCCAATACTGACCATAAATTTTGGTATGTTCATAGAAAATGTATGAAAGAATGTGAATACTAAATACAATCAAAAACAGATCAGTGGTTTTGATATTAGGCAGCCTTGAAGTGTAACAATGGCTTTTTTTATGGAAAACGGAGTTTTTTCCCCTTAATATCTCGAAGGAACGAAGTCCTAATGACCCAATTTTTGGTATGGTAGGAGATTTTGGGGACATCTAAAATTATGCCAACAGCCTGGGGAGCATAGAGATGTGCACTGAATGACCTACAGTCATCAAAGTGGACTGCTTGACAATGTAAGGGAATACAACAAGAGCCTCCAAAAAAATTCAATAACTAGCCTAATTTTGCAGCTTTTATTTTCAAATTTCAGATTTTAACAGATTAAATCCTTATGTATACATGCTGTGAAAATTAAATCCACAGTACTTACAGGAAAAAAACGTGCCGTGGCCAAAGTTGGGCAAAATTTAAGGTACCAATTTTTTATTTTTGCCAATATTAAAAAAAATTAAACAGATTTTGATCTAATTTTTGGTATACAATTAAATTTTGATTAATTTAAGTTGTATTACTGGAAAAAAGTCCCTACCTTTAACACTTTTGGTCTTAAGTGACCAAATATCTTCCTGATTTTTTTACAAAGTCAATTATGTTTGGGCCCATAACTTTTTTAAATTATATAATACTGACTTAATATCTGGCATGTACATAGAAACTATATAGAGGAATATTTATGGTAAATATGAAGAAAACCAGATGAGTGGTTTTGATATTAGGCAGTCCTGAAGTGTGAAAATAGATTTCTAATAAAAAATTGATGTTTTTCCTTAATATCTCGAAGGAACAAAGTCCTATTGACCCAATTTTCGGCATGGTAGGAGATTTTCGGGACATCTAACTGTATGCCGAATTTCAGATTCGTAGGTCCAACGGTGTCAAAACATGCCAGTCTTACGGATGGACATCCAGACGGACGGACGGACGGACAGACAGACGGACGGAAGACGGACAATGGACCACAACTATAGCTCAGATGACTTATAGTCAGCTGAGCTAAAAATGGTAAAAAAATAAAAAAAAATACAGTTGACACCACCAGTCTGCAGACAGTGATGAAACATTCCATGACCAATATCAATGCAAAGATTCATGGTATTCAATGCATAAGTTGTTCAGATACTTGAGCTTTTGTATCAAATTTTTCCTTATTCTGGGGATACCTTGAAGCCCCATAGCTCAGAGGTTTTGGGTAACAGAGACCTAATTTTAGGTTTCCAAGGAGACTTTTTACGGGCCTTCCTGCATGTCAAGATTCCAGGACCAGCAGTTACAATTTGTGTCTGGTTTAAAGACAGACAGATGGCCAGACGCCGGACAAAGGGGTGATCGCTGTAGCTCTGACGACTTTTAGTAGGCTGAGCTAATAAAACAGAAAACTGTACTTGAGAACTGAGATTTCAAAATGAGATAAAGCTTCAAACAACCTGTATTAATGTCCACCACTCTGTACTGTGTACTGCACAATTTTAGCATACATCAGTTTGATCAAGTGTCACAATTTAAGCTTTTAATTACTCCTTCATCAAAAACAAAACTTTACTGAATTGTTCAGCTTACCTTTCATATTCTTCCTTGGCTTCTTCTACTTTCTCAAAAAATTCTGGGATGCCTTTCCCACTAACAGCAGACACACCAACAGACTAAAAGAATAATAATATAAAATAAATGATATACATCATTTCAATAAATCTAATTGTATGCAACATAGGTTTTTCCTGAAAAGGTGTACACCATATATTTTTTGTTAAAATACTGATATGTCTTAGTCATAAACTTTAAAATAAATTCTGGGGTCACATTTTATTGGGTGCTGTTTTCAACCCTTTCTAATGAGCAGAAGTCATTTTATGTGAACAGGATTCCAACAAGTGCCACCTGTACCACCATCATTTCTAACATTCACACTGACTTTCTACCAATTCAGCTTCAAAACTCAAATAAACCCTTACATTTTCACCTTTATATACATATTTAATGAAAATTCTGATGCCATATATTAACAGGGGTTTCCATGATCTTCAACACTGTGAGTACTGTGAATGTAGCAGGCATCCTTTGGTCTCCATGGTAAAGACGGTGACTCTGAGAGTACCGTAAAATCTCCACTTAAAACCGCGGTTTAATCAAGAAATTCAAAATCTTGAAATCAAATTGATTTCCTGAAAGCACTGTGCGGTTTATTCTAGAAGGGTTTCCTGAATATCTTCCTGACAGACATCGTTTTGGGGCCGGCGAGTGGGCGATAATATTGCAACTTTCGAAGGCCGTTCTTAGCAGCAGTCTCGCATGCATGGGAGCCGTGTGTAAATGTATTATTTACGATTATTTGTTATTTATAAATTAAATATTGCTGATAAGTTTTCGTGTGATATATAACTTGTTATAAAATTTTGGTAATTGTCACCAAATAATATGTTTACAACACCCCTGCTGTAACACACAGCGGCCCACTTCGTTGGGCATGGTCAAGCAAAATTGAAATAAAAGCCTACTTTAAACCCATTTGCCCCATTATTTAGCAATGATTATTTGTTTAAAACATAAAATGAATAAAAAGCTGACATCGTAAGGAGTCACTCAATGGCAGACGATTGTTTTAATATTAAGTTTGAGTGCTGCCATGTGCTGAAACGCCCCGGTAATGAACGGCTGTACGCGGTGGGTGGTAAACAGAACAGCCACCTATTTCGTCCCAGCGTGCTTTGTGTGAACACTGCCTTGACAAAATGGCTCCCCACACGGAAACTTTCTTCAGGAAAAAAAACTTGCTTACCCCGACTGGCCACTTTAATTTTACCTTAAAATCACTCGTTATCAAGCGTCATGTTTCCTATACGTGCGTATCTCGACAAGGTAACTTCAATTACTTTGATATTTAGTTAAGCTGATATTTAGTTGACCAGCGATGTTTTCAAACGCGCCAGCAAATTGTGACATGGAGCGATGTCAACGTACGATATTACGATGATAATACCGAGGTAACCGGTATGAAAATGATTTGAATCTTCCGAGTAATTCCAGAGAATGGAATTTTCATCAAAAATTTTTAGAATTATAATGTACAGTGACTTGAAATGGATCAGCAGAAATTTTTTTTTCAAAATATAATGACAAATCAGTAGCAAACAAGAATACGGCACGAAATATAAAATCTGTATAAACAGGCAAAGGTTCACCGGCCCTTACGTCTTTCCAAACTTCATGCTTGAGTGATCCTGTAAAAAAGTGTTATGATGTGTTTAAATAAAATGCAAAAGGAACTTAAAAGTGGACAGGAATGGCCGAGTCGCAACCTAAGCGTGTTAATTTCTAGATGATAGCTTGATTGTGTCTTTTGTCAAATCATTCCGTAGCGAAAGTTGGTGCGGTTTTAAAGGGGGGTTCTTAGTATTTGAGCCCCTCGCGATGTCTCACCTGAAATTTCGGCGAAGTCTGGGTGCGGTTTTAATCGGAAGTGTGGTTTTAAGTGGAGATTTTACGGTAGTCCCATTCTAGCATGGCAGTCTCTGCTACACTTATTGCAGGGCAAGTCTTGGTTGTGTGTGGGGGTCCTGGCTCTGTTCCTCTGGATGGAAGGTTCTCATTTCATCGCTGCTCTTCACTTTCTTTCACAGAGACCTCTGTCATTTTCTGTAGAAGTCAGTGGGGAAATCTGAGTGGTAAAACGTCAAAGTTGGCAAACTTCAAATCTCTCTTCAATACATCCATGAACTGCAGCTGCAGTTGGTAGGGGATTTTGGAGACATCTAACTGTATGCTAAATTTAAGGAACTTAGAGCTGAAGCTGGGGAGCTGAGCTCTAGCAAATTGCATAACACTAGCTTGATGTAAACTTGATGTGACATGGTGCTTGACAACTTGAATAAAATCTACAGTTTCTGATCAACTGGTTTCAAATTTTTGGTGTAAACAGACAAAATGCTAACAAAAACATGCTGTGAAAATAAAATCCACAGTACTTACAGGAAAAAAAAACGTGCCATGGTCAAACTTGGGCAAAATTTAAGGTACCAATTTTATATTTTTGCCAATATTAAAAAAAATTTAACAGATTTTGATCTAATTTTTGGTATACAATTAAATTTTGATCGATTAAAGATTTTTTACAAAGTCATTTTATGTTTGAGCCCATAACTTTTTTAAATTAAATAATACTGACTTAATTTCTGGCATGTACATAGGAACTATATAGAGGAATATTTATGGTAAATATGAAGAAAACCAGATGAGTGGTTTTGATATTAGGCAGTCCTGAAGTGTGAAAATAGATTTCTAATAAAAAATTGAGGTTTTTCCTTAATTTCGAAGGAACAAAGTCCTATTGACCCAATTTTCGGCATGGTAGGAGATTTTTGGGACATCTAACTGTATGGCAAATTTCAGATTTGTAGGTCCAATGGTGTCGAAACATGCCAGTCTTACGGACGGACATCCTGACAGACGGATGGATAGACAGACGGAACGACGATGGACAATGGACCACGACTATAGCTCAGATGACTTATAGTCAGCTGAGCTAAAAATTGGTGAATAGCATTTTTTTTTATTAAAACAAGGATCTTCACTTCAAAGTATCATGTAGAAAAAGGGAAAGATTACACTGATGTACCCTATAATTCAGCAAATACTCTCATTATTTGCTCACATTTCAGACACTTGAAACTTTTACAAGTTGTAAATGGTAAACTATATTCATGTCCCTTGATTTCTTTGGCAGTTAAGGTGGTTGCTCATAGCAGGGACCACTGTATGGTGGAAGAGCCCTGTATCTTCTGTCAGTATGGAAGATAACAGCTCTAACCACTGTAACCAGTAACATTAATTGACTCACCCTCAGATTATTGTAGATTTCAACCAGCACTAGAAGATAACTGTTCTAGCCACTGTAACCAGTTACCTTAAGTGGCTCACCCTCAGATTATTGTAGAATTCATCCAGCACCAGACGATAACTGTTCTTACCACTGTAACCAGTAACCTTCAGTGACTCACCCTCAGATATTTGTTGAATTCATCCAGCACCAGAAAATAACTGTTCTAACCACTGTAACCAGTAACCTTAAGTGACTCACCCTCATATTATTGTAGAATTCATCCAGCACCAGAATATAACTGTTCTAACCACTGTAACCAGTAACCTTAAGTGACTCACCCTCAGATTATTGTAGAATTCATCCAGCACCAGAAGATAACTGTTCTAACCACTGTAACCAGTAACCTTAAGTGACTCACCCTCAGATTATTGTAGAATTCATCCAGCACCAGAAGATCACTGTTCTAACCACTGTAACCAGTAACCTTAAGTGACTCACCCTCAGATTATTGTAGAATTCATCCAGCACCAGAAGATCACTGTTCTTACCACTGTAACCAGTAACCTTAAGTGACTCACCCTCAGATTATTGTAGAATTCATCCAGCACCAGAAGATCACTGTTCTAACCACTGTAACCAGTAACCTTAAGTGACTCACCCTCAGATTATTGTAGAATTCATCCAGCACCAGAAGATAGATGTTCTAGACACTGTAACCAGTAACCTTAAGTGACTCACCCTCAGATTATTGTAGAATTCATCCAGCACCAGACTCATGGAGCGAGTCAAGTTGGACACATATTCTGTCTCGTGTGTCAGGGCTTCCTGAAATGCTTCAAAATCTGTCATCCACTCCATAGCAAAACCGTGATCGATGATATCATTCTGAAAGATTCAAAATAACAACAAACCTGATATAAAGACCTCACTCAAACATAGCCTTGTTGCAATAAAACCTGTAGGTCGAAACCTTGACAAAACATATCCGCAAACACTCATTTGTATTCCTTTGGGGAAGAAATCATGAGAAAAATCACTCACAAGAATTGGTTACAGTTGGGAATGTGACATACTCCATTCCTTCAAGGAACGCCCATTGACTTCTGGAGAAATTTTTTTTTTACTTAAATGAATTAGGCAGTTTTGCGTATGAAAAAGAGATATGTGAGAACTATACACATGCAAAATTTTGGCCCAATCGGTCAAACGGTTCCCAAGATATGTGCTTGGATGTCTGCTGCATAAACTAGAATGCAGGTGGCTCCACCTGTCATAAAATCAAGAGAGCTGTCGGGGATGTAAAAACCTGCAAAATTTTAGCCAGATATGTCAAACCACTGCTGAGATATGAGTGATTTTATCCCATGGCAGACAAACAGACAGGAGCTGTGCAAAAATGGCTGCAGGTGGCGCCACCAGTTTTGCGTATGTTATAAAGCTCTCCAAGGGCTACATTTGTGCAAAAAAAATTTCCTGATCGGTCAAA
The DNA here is from genome assembly GCA_026874595.1 of Sipunculus nudus. Lineage (NCBI taxonomy): Eukaryota > Metazoa > Annelida > Sipuncula > Golfingiida > Sipunculidae > Sipunculus > Sipunculus nudus. The sequence continues at coordinate 82,938,468 of CM049312.1, read as the reverse complement.
CGGTTCCCGAGATATGAGCTTGGATGTCTGCAGCGTGAACGTGAATGTAGGTGGCGCCACCTGTCATAAAATCAGAAAAGCTATCCAGGATGTATACGCATGCCAAATTTCAGGTGAATTAGTCAAGTCACTGCAGTGATATGAGTGATTTTAACCCAAGGCAGACAAACAGATGGACACTGTGTAAACATGGTTGCAGGTGGCGCCACCATTTTTTGTGTATGTTATAAAGCTCTCCAAGGGCTACATTTGTGCAAAAAAATTTTCCTGATCGGTCAAACGGTTCCCGAGATATAAGCTTGAATGTCTGCAGCGTAAACGTGAATGTAGGTGGCGCTACCTGTCACAAAATCAGAAAAGCTATCCAGGATGTATACACATGCCAAATTTCAGGTGAATTAGTCAAGTCACTGCAGAGATATGAGTGATTTTAACCCAAGGCAGACGAACAGATGGACACTGTGCAAACATGGTTGCAGGTGGCGCCACCATTTTTTGTGTATGTTATAAAGCTCTCCAAGGGCTACATTTGTGCAAAAAAATTTTCCTGATCGGTCAAACAGTTCCCGAGATATGAGCTTGGATGTCTGCAGTGTAAACGTGAATGTAGGTGGCGCCACCTGTCACAAAATCAGAAAAGCTATCCAGGATGTATACGCATGCCAAATTTCAGGTGAATTATTCAAGTCACTGCAGAGATATGAGTGATTTTAACCCAAGGCAGACAAACTGATGGACACTGGGCAAACATGGTTGCAGGTGGTGCCACCATTTTTGTGTATGTTATAAAGCTCTCCAAGGGCTACATTTGTGCAAAAAAATTTTCCTGATCGGTCAAACAGTTCCCGAGATATGAGCTTGGATGTCTGCAGTGTAAACGTGAATGTAGGTGGCGCCACCTGTCACAAAATCAGAAAAGCTATCCAGGATGTATACGCATGCCAAATTTCAGGTGAATTAGTCAAGTCACTGCAGAGATATGAGTGATTTTAACCCAAGGCAGACGAACTGATGGACACTGGGCAAACATGGTTGCAGGTGGCGCCACCATTTTTTGTGTATGTTATAAAGCTCTCCAAGGGCTACATTTGTGCAAAAAAATTTTCCTGATCCGTCAAATGGTTCCCAAGATATGTGGGTTTATGTGTGGAAACAGATGCACAAACAGACGCAGAGCGCAGAGGAAAGGTCAGAGGTCAAAACAAAATCGGGGCGCAGCAGTTCACATGTGACCCGAACATAATCCCGGGTTTCGTAAAATTCCGCCCAGCGGTTACGGAGGAGTTCTCCAGAAACCTACGCGGCGGCGGCGTGCAGCTGAAAACATAGTATCTGCAAAACTGTTTTGGCGGATACAATAAAGCACCATCACTTTAAGAAGTTCCAAGACAAATGAAAAGCAAATAAATTAACTGCAATCTGGCAAATGAATATCTTACACTATACATAGCACGGGTATTCATAAACATTTTATTTAAAAACAAGGGACCCATGGGTCATGGCGCTCAGCTGATCATGATTGGACTATAAATGTTTCTCCACTGTGATACTATATCGAGTCGATAAAGCTTATGAATATCATGGACATGTTGGGCTATTATAAAGGAATGTAATTTAATATGTGAGTAAATGATGAATGAAATTACCTGACTGATGGATTAATAGAGTAAAATATAGTGGTTTATTTTTTATTTATTTAGGAGGGGTTGAAAATTGTGATATATTTGAGCAAATATGAATGCATGACAGCAGTAATAAGCAGTAGTAAAATGATTATAAGGCTATTTTTTGAAGGATCTAAAGTGTATGGTAGTCTGCAAGCTTTCAATTTGACAGATATGATGTTATGATTAACTATGCTGATGAAGTGATTTATGAATTTGTGACTGTATGACACAATATCTCTTTAGTCTTGACAAGGTACATTATTGTGATGCCCACTATGTCTACATATTACACAATATTGACATAATTTCTGGCATGTACATAGGTACCTATGGATGAATAGTTATACAAAATATTAAAGTATGAATATATCTGATTCATCTTGTTCTTGCTTACTGAGGCTGACTTTGGGATGGGGTTCGGAGAAGGGAAAAGTGAGGGCAGCACGAAGGTGGATGTAGAAATATTCTATTGTAATGTTTTTCATTACCGTAAAATCTCCACTTAAAACCGCACTTCCGATTTAAACCGCACCCAGACTTCGCCGAAATTCCAGGTGAGACATCGCGAGGGGCTCAAATACTAAGAACCCCCCTTTAAAACCGCACCAACTTTCGCTACGGAATGATTTGACAAAAAACACAATCAAGCTATCATCTAGAAATGAACACGCGTAGGTTGCGACTCGGCCATTCCTGTCCACTTTTAAATTCCTTGGGCATTTTATTTAAAGACATCATAACACTTTGTGCAGGGTGACTCAAGCATGAAGTTTGGGAAGACGCAAGGGCCGATGACCTCTGCCTGTTTATACAGATTTTATATTCCGTGCCGTATTCTTGTTTGCTACTGATTTGTCATTATATTTTGGAAAAAATATTCTGCTGATCCATTTCAAGTCACTGTATATTTTAATTCTAAAAAATTTTGATGAAAATTCCATTTTCTGGAATTACTCGGAAGATTCAAATCATTTTCATACCAGTTACTTCGCTGCTATCATCGTCACATCGTACGTTGACATCGCTCCATGTCACAATTTGCTGGCGCGTTTGAAAACATCGCTGGTCAACTTAACTAAATATCAAAGTAATTGAAGTTACCTTGTCGAGATACGCACGTATAGGAAACATGACGCTTGATAAAGAGTGATTTTAAGGTAAAATTAAAGTGGCCAGTCGGGGTAAGCAAGTTTTTTTTCCTGAAGAAAGTTTCCGTGTGGGGAGCCATTTTGTCAAGGCAGTTGTTCACGCAAGGCACGCTGGGACGAAATAGGTGGCTGTTCTGTTTACCACCCACCGCGTACAGCCGTTCAAAATATTCTTAGCAGAAAACCGGGCCGTTTCAGCAAATGGTGGCACTCAAACTTGATTTTAAAACGATCGTCTGCCATTGTGCGACTCCTTACGATGTCAGGTTTTTATTCATTTTACGTTTTAAACAAATAATCATTGCTAAATAATGCCGCAAATGGGTTTAAAGTAGGATTTTATTTCAGTTTTGCTTGACCATGCCCAACGAAGTGGGCCGCTGTGTGTTACAGCAGGGTTGTTGTAAACGTATTATTTGGTGACAATTACCAAAATTTTATATCAAGTTATATATCACACGAAAACTAACCAGCAATATTTAATTTATAAATAACAAATAATCGTAAATAATACATTTACACACGGCTCCCATGCATGCGAGACTGCTGCTGAGAACGGCCTTCGAAAGTTGCAATATTATCGCCCACTCGCTGGCCCCAAAACGATGTCTGTCAGGAAGATACTCCGGAAACCCTTCAAGTATGAACCGCACAGTGCTTTCAGGAAATCAACCTGATTTCAAGATTTTGAATTTCTTGATTAAACCGCGGTTTTAAGTGGAGATTTTACGGTAATATAAGAATATGAAAAGCTAAGAGGAAAGGGGCCCTCTTACTTGGTTATAGTATAGTTCTAAATATATGATTGCAAACTAATACTCTGACAAGACTGTCATGAAGAAAAACAGTAAAAGTTTTGAGATACTGTAATGTATGAAAATTTACAGATGGAAAATTTACAGATGGACAGGCAAGTGGACAGAATGGACTAATACCTTTATTTCACTTTCAAGGGAATAATGCATTTAAGTTTATATATAAGCCTATTTTTTTTTAAGCATATCCACTTTTTCCATTAAGAAGTTTTTATCTGAATCATTTTTTTTATTTACAGGTTTTATAAATTTTAAATGAAAAAACCTGAAAATATAAGTTAAAATATTAGAATTGTTGCAAAAGTTGCAATCATTATATATACAGAGTAATAAAACTGAAACTATAAGTTAAAATGTTAGAATTGTTGCAAAAGTTGCAATCATCATATATCCAGAGTGTAGCTCATATTGAGTCATATTATGCATACACATATATTTTATTATTTTTAAATCATAAATGTTTAAACTGAATGTTAAAGAAAATAATGCCGCAACATGGATTACAAGAATATTCCTTGAATCACTATTAAAAAGTTTTCCACATTGGAGTTTTCAGTACATGCTTAATTTTATTGACAAAAATAAAATAAAAGATTCAGTAAATTTGATAAAATAAAACATCTTTTCAAATAAAGTATACACACTGTTGGTTGAATGAGGGACAAACAATATCATTGTGCTATTTACTATCCCAGTTTTAATTTATTACTGGAATTAATAGTCAATTTCACACCTGGTGAAGTTTTTACTCTTCTGAAGTAAGGAATTACGTATCTGATGAACATCCACACTTTCATAGCAATACACCACTTTGTGGACACAATTAAATGTGCACTTTAATCATTGTAACCCTGGTGGTACAATACAAAATCTAAAATGTAGCATAGCCTAGGATAAGAATGGATCAAATACAGAAAATAATAACATTCATCTAGTTTATGCACCATCTGGGGGGGGGGGGGGGAGTGCAGGGCAGAGGGGAAGCCTGTCGGTAGTGGCCAAGCTGAGCCAAGGCAAGCTGCCTGGGGTGGGTTACATAATGCAAGTGAAGGCTGTACTACTAGGTGGGCTAGATGTAAACAACACTTGACATGGTGTATGAAAACAAGAATAAAAGCTATTCTTTCCAATCAATTTCTTTGAAATTTCAGATTTTAAAAGATTAAATCCTTATGTATATATGCTGTGAAAATTAAATCAACAGTGCCAAAGTTGGACAAAATTTAAGGTATTGATTTTTTATTTCTGCTAATAACTTGAAAAATTTGCAAAATTCAGATCTAATTTTGGGTAAACAATTGAATCTTGATTAAATAAAGTTATATTCCTGAAAAAAAGTCTCCAGGTTCAGCAATTCTAATGTTAGGTGAGTAAATATATTTCCTGATTTTTTAGAAATTGCATTATATTTTGGCCCATAACTTCAAAATAATACCCAATACTGACCTAATTTTTGGTATGTTCATTGAAAATGTATGAAAGAATGTGAATACTAAATATGATCAAAAACAGATCAGTGGTTTTGATATTAGGCAGCCTTGAAGTGTAACAATGGCTTTTTTTATGGAAAATGGAGGTTTTTCCTTAATACCTCGAAAGGAACGAATTCCTAATGACCCAATATTCGGTATGGTAGGAGATTTTGGGGACATCTAACATTATGCCAACAGCCTGGGGAGCATAGAGATGTGCACTGAATGACCTACAGTCATCAAAGTGGACTGCTTGACAATGTAAGGGAATACAACAAGAGCCTCCAAAAAAATTCAATAACTAGCCTAATTTTGCAGCTTTTATTTTCAAATTTCAGATTTTAACAGATTAAATCCTTATGTGTACATGCTGTGAAAATTAAATCCACAGTACTTACAGGAAAAAAACGTGCCGTGGCCAAAGTTGGGCAAAAATTAAAGGACTAATTTTATATTTTTGCCAATATTTAAAAAAATTTAACAGATTTTTATCTAATTTTTGGTATACAATTAAATTTTGATTAATTAAAGTTGTATTACTGAAAAAAAGTCCCTACCCTTAACACTTTTGGTCTTAAGTGACCAAATATCTTTCCTGATTTTTTTTACAAAGTCCATTATGTTTTGGCCCATAACTTTTTTAAATTAAATAATACTGACTTAATTTCTGGCATGTACATAGGAACTATATAGAGGAATATTTATGGTAAATATGAAGAAAACCAGATGAGTGGTTTTGATATTAGGCAGTCCTGAAGTGTAAAAAAAGATTTCTAATAAAAAATTGAGGTTTTTCCTTAATATTGACCAAATTTTTGGCATGGTAGGAGATTTTTAGGACATCTAACTGTATGGCAAATTTCAGATTCGTAGGTCCAATGGTGTTGAAACGTGCCAATCTTACGGACGGACATCCGGACGGACGGACAGACAGACAGATAGACTGACGGACGACGGACAATGGACCACGACTATAGCTCAGATGACTTATAGTCAGCTGAGCTAAAAAGTGAAACATAGTTTAAACATTAATTAAAGTAAAGATGATTGAGGGTACAATTTGTTCCTGAATGACTGACCTTGTTCATGGTGACAATAAATGGCAACTTTGTCTTGTAGAGGATACTGCAGGCGTACAGCATGTTAGACATGAAAGTGACAGGGCTGACACAGCGAGCGATGTCCATCACATAAACTACAACAGTGGGGAAACTGGAGGCCTACAAATAAACCATGATGGTAAAGAAACTCACACAATGAGTGATGTCTATCATGTATAACAAGGCCTACAGGCCTAAAGCGAACCTGTGCAAAGTTTGAGAGTATGAATGGAGGTCTATTTTTAAAATTTAATATTAATCCTCTTAAGTCCTGCATATCTACCTTAGTCATTCTGATTTCAGCAAAATGGACGTTTCGGACCTGCAAATTTCAGACTAGGACATTTTAAAACTAGAATATGGGTAGTCGACAAGCGACTATGTGTATCCGCAGAAATCAGGGTGGGATGGGTGAAGTGAGGCATGGATTAAGTGGCAAGGGGAATAGAGTGAGATGTGTTGCATATTAGCATGGATGTCTGCAGTGTAAACGTGAATGTAGGTGGCACCACCTGTCATAAAATCGAGAAAGCTGGCCAGGATGTATAAACCTGCAAAATTTCAGGTGGATAAGTCAAACCACTTCTGAGATATGAGTGATTTTATCCCAAGGCAAATTAACAGATGGACGCTGTGCATAAGTGGTTGCAGGTGGCGCCACCAGTTTTGCCTATGATGAAGAGCTATGTGAGATCTATACACATGAAAAATTTTGGCCGAATCAGTCAAACGTTTCCTGAGATATGAGCTTGGATGTCCACAGAGTAAACCTGGATGAATTAGGCACCACCTGTCATAAATCAAGAGAGCTGTCCAGGATGTATAAACCTGCAAATTTTCAGGTGGAAAAGTCGGACGACTGCTGAGATATGAGTGATTTTATCCCGAGGCAGATGAACAGATGGACGCTGTGCATTAATGGTTGCAGGTGGCGCCACCAGTTTGGCCTATGATGAAGAGCTATGCGAGATCTATACACATGCAAAATTTTGGCCCAATTGGTCAAACAGTTCCCAAGATATGAGCTTGGATGTCTGCAGAGTAAACGAGAATGTAGGTGGCGCCACCTGTCATAAAATCAAGAAAGCAGTCCAGGATGTATAAACCTGCAAAATTTCTGGTGGATAAGTCAGACCACTGCTGAGATATGAGTGATTTTATCCCAAGGCAAATGAACAAATGGACGCTGTGAATAAATGATTGCAGGTGGCGCCACCAGTTTTGCCTATGATTAAGAGCTATGTGAGATCTATACACATGCAAAATTTTGGCCCAATTGGTCAAATGGTTCCCGAGATATGAGCTTTGATGTCTGAAGAGTAAACGTGAATGTAAGTGGTGCCACCTGTCATAAAATCGAGAAAGCTGTCCAAGATGTATAAACCTGCAAAATTTTAGGCAGATATGTCAAACCACTGCCGAGATAGACGCTGTGCAAAAATGGTTGCAGGTGGCGCCACCATTTTCAGTGTATGTTATAAAGCTTTCCTAGGGCTACATTTGTGCAAAAACTTTAGCCTTATCGGTCAAACGATTCCTGAGATGTGGGTTAATGTATGGAAACAGACGCACAAATGGACGCTGGGCAGAGAGGAAAGGTCAGAAGTCAACCAAAAATGAGCTAGCTGGGGCAGCAGTTTACAAGTGACTGATTATAATTCCGAATTTTAAAAAATTCTGCCCGGTGGTTATGGAGGAATCCTCCAGAAACCTATGCGGCGATGGCGGCAGCATCTGCGTCCGACTGAAAACAAAGTATCTGCAAAACTCTGTTTTGGCTGATACAATGATTGTAGCTGGCACCACCAGTCTTATATACAACGAAGAGATATATACATATGCCCAATGTCTGACTGATATGTCAAACCCCTCCTGTAAAATAAGCAGTGACATGCACTGTGCAAAAATTATTGTAGGCGGCGCCACCAGTCTTGTACACTATAAAGCTACCCGATATGTATAAACATGCCCAATTTTAGGCTGATGTATCAAATTCCTCTGTAGAAATAAGCAGGCGCATACACTGCAAAAGTCAATGTAGGTGGCACCACCTGTCTTGTAAACGGGAAAGCCATCAAAGACGCATAGACAGGTCAAAATATCAGTCCAATACATCAACCTTCCCCAGAGTTTGATGCACTGGGCTAACAAGGCTTAGGCGAGTAAGGCAGTTGCCCCCGAGTGATCTGTGACAAAATGCTTCCTCAAGCTACTGCACTGAGTGAACTCTTGACTTGCACCTGGCTAGACTGAGATAACTTTTTACCTGTATCTGGCTGCACTGACTGAACTCTTGACCTGTTGCATAATCTGACACAGTTGGCAGTCTGCCAAAGCTATAAATAGATTCAGGCTGAACTTTGGTGCCAAATATGATGCAGTGAGCAGTCTGCCAAAGCTATAAATAGAATGCAGCTACTGCACTGAGTGAACTCTTGACCTATACCTGACTGCACTTCTTCCAATCCTGGCACTGTGCCAAAACTATTTATAGAGCTGACATCATCTTGGCTAATGGCCAACATCAAGGCACTGGCAATCTGCCAATGGTAAACAAAGTGCTGCCACCTGTACACAAAAGTGGTCCCTACTTGAAATAACTTTGAAATTTATTTTCCAAATACAAAATGCTTTTCAGCTGACTTTTTTATAAACTAGATGTGTTGGAACGACACAATTGCCCCCGCCTGGGGCAAATTAGAAACATTTGTAAAATTTTTAAGTTCAGGAGGTGTCGTATGGTCAAAAGTAGGTCAACAAGGGCAAAATGCAAACTCAATCTTTAACGGGTCATTATCAAGCAACACACCAAAAATCATGCAAGTATATGCAGGCATTGTGAAAAAAAGTCCATACATGTGCATTTTCCATAAAAATTTCTGTCTTTCATGAAATTTTCTATGTTTAGGAGCTGTAAAACAATCAAAAGTAGGTCAACAGGGACAAAACGCGAACTCCATCTGTAACTGTCATTATCTGCCCACACATAAAAAATCAGGGTGGTATCTGCAGGCAATGAGGAAAAAAAGTCAGTACATATGCATTTGTTATGAAAATTTCTATTTTTCATGAAACTTTCTATGTTCAAGAGCAGTCAAATGGTCAAAAGTAGGTCAACTGGGACAAAACAAGAACTTGATCTGTAACTGGTCATTATCTGCCTACACACCAAAAATCAGGCCCCCATCTGCAGGCACTGCGAAAAAAAGTACATACATGTGCACTTTTTTTATGAAATTTTCTATGTTAGAGCACCATCAAACGGTCAAAAGTAGGTCAACTGGGACTAAATGTGAACTTGATCTGTAACTGGTCATTATACGCCCACACACCAAAAATCAGGCCAATATCTGCAGGTATTGCGAAGAAAAGTCTGTACATGTGTATTTGTCATGAAATTTCATATTTTTCATGAAATTTTCTATGTTCAGGAGCCCTAAAACGGTCAAAAGTAGGTCAACTAGGATGAAACGCGAACTCGATCTGTAACTGGTCTATATCTGCCCACACACCAAAAATCAGGCCAATATCTGCAGGCATTGCGAAAAAAAAGTCCTTACATGTGTATCTGTCATGAATATTTCTATTTTTCATGAAATTTTCTAAGTTAAGGAGGCGTAAACGTTCAAAAGTAGGTCATCGGGGTGAAACCCGAACTTGATCTGTAACTGGTCATTATCTGCCCACACACAAAAAATCAGGCCAATATCTGCAGGCACTGCGAAAAAAAGTCCTTACATGTGTATCTGTCATGAATATTTCTATTTTTCATGAAATTTTCTAAGTTAAGGAGCCGTAAAACGGACAAAAGTAAGTCAACCGGGACAAAACGCGAACTCGATCTGTAACTGGTCTATATCTGCCCACACACCAAAAATCAGGCCAATATCTGCAGGCATTGCAAAAAAAAGTCCGTACAACTGTTTGATTTTGGAATGACGGTAGGACGGAATGACGGACATGGGTAAAACAATATGCCCCGGCCACTTTGTGGCTGGGGCATAAAAATAAATCAGGAATATATGTAAAATTATTACAGATGCATACTGAATGCAAAATTAAAATACAGATTTATCTCATTGATGGCAAAGTCTTGAATTAAGTTGAGTATGGATACCAATAATTTATAATCCACGTACAGTTGTCTTTATATAGCAACAGAGAGAAGATTATCCATGATTGTAACATTGCCTGGTATTGTGAATAACTTAAATCATAAATCTAAATTTTTTAAAAGCTTTTAAAAAAACTTTCAATATTAACCAAAGATAACATGAAATCTAAATGTCTAGTGGCATGATGTAATAGATGCTGATAAATTGGTGCCAGGCTAGATGTAACAGCATCACACAGCTAACATATATGGTAAAATGACTCAATTCAATCTCCATAATTCAGCCAAAAATCATTTATGTGGAACCATCAATGGCAATTATTAAAAGAATTATTGTAGGGATTATTCATGTAAAATATTTAACAAACTGGCTTCAGTGGCGTCAGTTGAAAAACGTTTCGCAGGTTTATAACTCATATAGGAAGATACAGCAAACTGGCTAAGTTCAGCTTCCCATAACTCCGCCAAAAAGCACTGAACCAAAACCATTTGAACAAACTTGAATTATCAACATCTGAGGATAATTAATGTGTGTGATTTAAGAATTTGGCCCAGTGGTTTTTGAGAAGAAGATCTTTGGAGCCACTGAATTAAAATGGGCTGTTATGGCATATGACTGAATTCAGCTTCCCATAACTTAGCCAAAAGTCACTGAAAAGAGACCATTTGAACAAAATTCAGAAAGCACTACACTAGGATCATTTCTGTGCGATATTTAACATTTTGGCCATATGGTTTCAGAGAAGAAGTTTTTTGTAGCCCTCAGTGTGATACAGGCACTGATGACCCCGTACAAAAAAGGCCGATGCAGGTGGCGCCACTTATACCTCAATTTCAGATATGACCTATGTGACCAACATTGGCTTAAAATTTGGTGATGATAGCTCCAGCCGTTTCTGAGATTTAAAATTTAATATGCTTTTTTGCCCAGTTAACAAAGTTCAACCTCCTGTAACTCGGCCAAAAATCTCCGAACTGGAACCATTTGAACAAACTTGAGAAAGATTATTCAAGGGATCATTTCTGTGAAATATTGGACAATTTGGCTGGACAGTTTCGGAGAAGAAGATTTTTAAAGCTTTTTTAGCTTTTTCCCTATAAAATCTAAGAAAATGCAGTTGGAAAAAAAAAATAAAATCCTATATAGTTTTTTGCATGACTGAAAAAAATTTGGTGATGCTAGCTCCTGCCATTTTTGAGATAGCTATGGTTAACGTACAGAGGACGCACGAAGTACGGTGCCACACCATCGCATAAGCTCACAGTTTCCCTAAAAGCAGTGGTCTGACAGCCTGAGGCAGACAGCGACACCATTATTCATCTAATATTTTTTATTTAACTGTACTTTAAAGTTCTAGTTATTTTCATACCTCTTTTTGAAAATTTTAATTTCATGGCACAAACCATATATTTCATTTAATGTGGTCTATATTAAATAAAATCCATATTAAAATGTATGTTGGTAAAATCTGGAACTTTGTTATTGCTTGTTTTGAATAAATATCACTCATGGTAAACATATCATAGACAAAATTCAGATGATACTTATTCATAAATGGACAAATTATTAACCAATAAATGGTATATTACAAGAACTGTTTTCTTCTAAAGAACATATGAATAGCTAGACTACATAAAGAAAGAAGAATATATGAAGTAATATTTAGGAAAAATTACATTAACTTGTTGATGCAGACAAACTTACCAGAGCTTCCGTGATGATACTGCCAGATGCTGACCAGGTGAACACCTCGATCTGTCCAGGTGTGTCAATTAGCACGTACCTGAAAACATCATTACAGTATCACTTATCTTACATCCTGTGCTTTACTATGAATTGAGTTTTTATTACCACAGAAAATAAACTAAAATGTTCAGCTATACCTGCATAAAATTTTGAATTTATTTTCAGCAAATACTTATAATTCACTTACTTAGCCATAACCTTTCAAGCAAAACGTGAGCTTTATCCACTGCTGTTCTTACCTGGCATGTCTAGCAAGAAAGTCAAAAATCACCTGTCACAACTGAACTGACAAAGTAAGCTCACCCAGATATATATATTTGTATACCTATGTTGTTCATGCCAAATTTCTCGATTTGGACAGACACTTGGACAGTATATTAGACAGGCTATATTTTCCAAAGACAGTGCTGAGACAATTGAATAACTAATCAAAGTAAAGGCAATTAGCTTGGTTCATTATGTTAATGGAACAATAAGAGAGCTATAAAAACAAGGGACCCATGGGTCACATCGCTCAGCTGAATTTTGGAAATTTTAGTAACTGCAAAATATATTTATTTCTTTTGGTTTTCATGTATATAATCATTAGAAAAGCTATGAGAAAATGGCCCTGCTACAATGAAACTCTAAACCATTTAGTGATGCACCAAGGGAACAAATAGGCCTATGGTAAGTGTTATATAAAAGTAAAATTTCATAGACAAATAATGTGTGAAGGTAATTAAGTTTTCAAAAGTTAAATATATGGCCATATGAGTTAAAAATTAATCCCACAAAGTTTGACCAATATTCCTAATTTTAATACTTAGTTAACAGTGTTATTCACCTAGCAGACAAACAGATGGACGCTGTGCAAAAATGGCTGCAGGTGGCGCCAACATTTTTGTGTATGTTATAAAGCTATCGAAGAGCTACATTTGTGTAAAAAAATTTTCCTGATTGGTTGAATGAGTCCAGAGATATAAGCATGGATGTCTACAGCGTGAATGTGAATGTAGGTGGCGCCACCTGTCATAAAATCAAGAAAGCTATGCGGGATGTATAAGCATGCTGAATTTCAGGTAATTTGGTCAAACCACTGCAGAGATAGGAGTGATTTTAACCAAAGGCAGACAAACAGATGGATGCTGTGTAAAAATGGCTGCAGGTGGCGCCACCATTTTTGTGTATGTTATAAAGCTATCCAAGGGCTACATTTGTGTAAATTTTTCTTCCTGATTGGTCAAACGGTTCCCGAGATATGAGCTTGGATGTCTGCAGCGTTAACGTGAATGTAGGTGGCACCACCTGTCATAAAATCAAGAAAGCTATCTAGGATGTATACGCATGTCGAATTTTTGGTGAATTAGTTAAACCACTGCAGAGATATGAGTAATTTTAACCTGTCATAAAATCAAGAAAGCTATCTAGGATGTATACGCATGCCGAATTTTAGGTGAATTAGTTAAACCACTGCAGAGATATGAGTGATTTTAACCCAAGGCAGATGAACAAATGGACACTGTGCAAACATGGTTGCAGGTGGCGCCACCTTTTGTTGTGTATGTTATAAAGCATTCCCAGGGCTACATTTGTGTAAATTTTTTTTCCGGATCGGTCAAACGGTTCCCGAGATATATGGGTTTATGTGTGGAGGGTTAACGTGAATGTAGGTGGCGCCACCTGTCAAAAAATCGAGAAAGCTATCTAGGATGTATACGCATGCCGAAATTTAGGTGAATTAGTCAAACCACTGCAGAGATATGAGTGATTTTAACCCCAGGCAGATGAACAGATGGACACTGTGCAAACATGGTTGCAGGTGGCGCCACCTTTTGTTGTGTATGTTATAAAGCTATCCCAGGGCTACATTTGTGTAAAAATTTTGTATTACGGAACCCGGTCAAAAACATAGTATCCGCAAAACTTCGTTTTGGCGGATACAAATATTAAAGTATGAATATATCTGATTCATCTTGTTCTTGCTTACTGAGGCTGACTTTGGGATGGGGTTCGGAGAAGGGAAAAGCGAGGGCAGCACGAAGGTGGATGTAGAATTATACTATTGTAATGTTTTTCATTTATATAAGAATATGAAAAGCTAAGAGGAAAGGGGCCCTCCTACTTGGTTATAGTAAAGTTCTAAATATATGATTGCAAACTAATACTCTGACAAGACTGTCATGAAGAAAAACAGTAAAAGTTTTGAGATACTGTGTTGCATACGAAAATTTACAGATGGACAGGCAAGTGGACAGAATGGACTAATACCTTTATTTCACTTTCAAGAGAATAATGCATTTAAGTTTATATATAATCCTATTTTTTTTAGCAGATCCACTTTTTCCATTAAGAAGTTTTTATCTGAATCTTTTTTTTATTTACAGGTTTATAAATTTTTAATTTAAAAAACCTGAAAATATAAGTTTAAATATTAGAATTGTTGCAAAAGTTGCAATCATTATATATACAGAGTAAAATACATTGGGTCATATTATGCATACACATATATTTTATTATTTTGAAATCATAAATGTTTAAACTGATTTAAGAAGAAAATAATGCCACAACATGGCATCTACAAGAATATTCCTTGAATCACTATTAAAAAGTTTTGCACAATGGAGTTTTCAGGACATGCTTAATTTTATTCACCAAAATAAAATAAAAGTAATTTGATAAAATAAAACATCTTTTCAAATAAAGTATACACACAGTTGGTTGAATGAGGGACAAACAATATCATTGTGCTAATTACTATCCCAGTTTTAATTAATTACTGGATTTAATAGTCAATTTCACACCTGGTGAAGTTTTTACTCTTCTGAAGTAAGGAATTACTTATCTCATGAACATCCACACTTTCACAGCAATACACCACTTTGTGGACACAATTAAATGTACACTTTAATCATTGTAACCCTGGTGGTTCAATACAAAATCTAAAATGTAGCATGTCCAAGAATAAAATAAAATACAGAAAAATCATAACATTCATCTAGTTTATGCACCAGCTGGGGGGGGGGATGAGTGCAGGGCAGAGGGGAAGCCTGCTAGTAGTGGCCAAGCTGGGCCAAGGTAAGCCGCCTGGGGTGGGTTACATAATGCAAGTGAAGGCTGTACTACTAGGTGGGCCAGATGTAAACAACACTTGACATGGTGTATGAAAACATGAATAAAAGCTATTCATTCCAATCAATTTCTTTTGAAAGTTCAGATTTTAAAAGATTAAATCCTTATGCATATATGCTGGGAAAATTAAATCAACAGTGCCAAAGTTGGACAAAATTTAAGGTATTGATTTTTTATTAATGCTAATAACTTGAAAATTTGCAAAATTCAGATCTGATTTTGGGTAAACAACTGAATCTTGATTAAAAAAAGTTATATTACTGAAAAAAAGTCTCTAGGTTCAGCAATTCTCATGTTAGGTGAGTAAATATATTCCTGATTTTTTTAAAAAATTGCATTATGTTTTGGCCCATCACTTCAAAATAATACTCAATACTGACCTAATTTTTGGTATGTTCATAGAAAATGTATAAAAGAATATGAATACTAAATACGATCAAAAACAGATCAGTGGTTTTGATATTAGGCAGCCTTGAAGTGTAACAATGGTTTTTTTTATGGAAAATAGAGTTTTTTTTCCTTAATATCTCGAAGGAACAAAGTCCTAACGACCCAATTTTCTGTATGGTAGGAGATTTTGGGGACATCTAAAATTATGTCAACAGCCTGGGGAGCATAGAGATGTGCACTGAATGACCTACAGTCATCATAGTGGACTGCTTGACAATGTAAAGGAATATAACAAGAGCCTCCAAAAAAATTCAATAACTAGCCTAATTTTGCAGTGTTTCATTTTCAAATTTCAGATTTTAACAGATAAAATCCTTATGTATACATGGTGTGAAAATTAAATTCACAGTACTTACAGGAAAAAAACGTGCCATGGCCAAAGTTTGGCAAAATTTAAGGTACCATTTTTATATTTTTGCCAATATTTAAAAAAATTTAACAAATTTTGATCTAATTTTTGGTATACAATTAAATTTTGATTAATTAAAATTGTATTACTGGAAAAAAGTCCCTACCTTTAACACTTTTGGTCTTAAATGACCAAATATCTTCCTGATTTTTTTTACAAAGTCCATTATGTTTTGGCCCATAACTTTTTTAAATTATATAGTACTGACTTAATATCTGGCATGTACATAGGAACTATATAGAGGAATATTTATGGTAAATATGAAGAAAACCTGATGAGTGGTTTTGATATTAGGCAGTCCTGAAGTGTGAAAATAGATTTCTCATAAAAAATTGAGGTTTTTCCTTAATATCTCAAAGGAACGGAGTCCTATTGACCCAATTTTTGGCATGGTAGGAGATTATGGGGACATCTAACTGTATGCTGAAATTCAGATTCGTAGGTCCAACGGTGTCGAAACGTGCCAGTCTTACGGACGGACATCCAGACGGACAGACGGACGGACGACGGACAATGGACCATGACTATAGCTCAGATGATCTATAGTCAGCTGAGCTAAAAATGTTCAATGACGTTCTAAGATACATCAGACAATAGGTCAGTTTTATAATTATATATCAGACAATAGGTGGGCTTTATAATTTGCTATACTCACTTGCATTCTGAACTTCTCTTTTCTATGAACTGCATGACCTGAAAGAAAGCACAGTAAATATTTTAGCTTCAAAAAGATTAAAATTTACTGTTTAATTCTGACACCTCATGTACATCTGTAAATAAGCTATAGTGACCTGATGGAATATTTTTTGTTAATGTATGTACATTTTCCTTGTACACATCTTTCATTCTAGCAATTATGTCTACATAATATGACTTAACTCACTGAGTACACTGGACCTACTTGATCAAACCTTGTTAAGAACAGATTGAGAGAAGTGATGATGCCCCCGTTATGACCTACCTGATCAAACCTTGTTAAGAACAGATTGAGAGAAGTGATGATGCCCCCTTTATGACCTACCTGATCAAACCTTGTTAAGAACAGATTGAGAGACGTGATGATGCCCCCATTATGACCTACCTGATCAAACCTTGTTGAGAACAGATTGAGAGAAGTGATGATGCCCCCGTTATGACCTACCTGATCAAACCTTGTTAAGAACAGACTGAGAGACGTGATGATGCCCCCGTTAGGACCTACCTGATCAAACCTTGTTAAGAACAGATTGAGAGAAGTGATGATGCCCCCGTTATGACCTACCTGATCAAACCGTGTTGAGAACAGATTGAGAGAAGTGATGATGCCCCCGTTATGACCTACCTGATCAAACCTTGTTTAGAACAGATTGAGAGAAGTGATGATGCCCCCGTTATGACCTACCTGATCAAACCTTGTTAAGAACAGATTGAGAGAAGTGATGATGCCCCCGTTATGACCTACCTGATCAAACCTTGTTAAGAACAGATTGAGAGAAGTGATGATGCCCCCGTTATGACCTACCTGATCAAACCTTGTTAAGAACAGATTGAGAGAAGTGATGATGCCCCCTTTAGGACCTACCTGATCATACCTTGTTGAGAACAGATTGAGAGAAGTGATGATGCCCCCGTTAGGACCTACCTGATCAAACCTTGTTAAGAACAGATTGAGAGAAGTGATGATGCCCCCGTTATGACCTACCTGATCAAACCTTGTTTAGAACAGATTGAGAGAAATGATGATGCCCCCGTTATGACCTACCTGATCAAACCTTGTTAAGAACAGATTGAGAGAAGTGATGATGCCCCCGTAATGACCTACCCGAACAAACCTTGTTAAGAACAGATTGAGAGACGTGATGATGCCCCCTTTAGGACCTACCTGATCAAACCTTGTTAAGAACAGATTGAGAGAAGTGATGATGCCCCCGTTAGGACCTACCTGATCAAACCTTGTTGGAAACAGATTGAGAGACTTAATGATGCCCCCTTTAGGACCTACCTGATCAAACCTTGTTGAGAACAGATTGAGAGAAGTGATGATGCCCCCGTTAGGACCTACCTGATCAAACCTTGTTGGAAACAGATTGAGAGACGTAATGATGCCCCCGTTATGACCTACCTGATCAAACCTTGTTCAGAACAGATTGAAAGACGTGATGATGCCCCTGTTAGGACCTACCTGATCAAACCACGTTGAGAACAGATTGAGAGACGTGATGATGCCCCTGTTAGGACCTACCTGATCAAATCTTGTTCAGAACAGATTGAGAGATGTGATGATGCCCCCTTTAGGACCTACCTGATCAAACCTTGTTGAGAACAGATTGAGAAACGTGATGATGCCCCTGTTAGGACCTACCTGATCAAACCGTGTTGAGAACAGAATGACAGATGTGATGATGGCCCTGTTAGGACCTACCTGATCAAACCGTGTTGAGAACAGATTGAGAGACGTGATGATGCCCCTGTTAGGACCTACCTGGTCAAACCTTGTTGAGAACAGATTGAGAGACGTGATGATGCCCCTGTTAGGACCTACCTGATCAAACCTTGTTCAGAACAGATTGAGAGACTTGACGATGCCCCTGTTAGGACCTACCTGATCAAACCGTGTTGAGAACAGATTGAGAGACGTGATGATGCCCCTGTTAGGACCTACCTGATCAAACCGTGTTGAGAACAGATTGAGAGACGTGATGATGCCCCTGTTAGGACCTACCTGATCAAACCTTGTTAAGAACAGATTGAGAGAAGTGATGATGCCCCCGTTATGACCTACCTGATCAAACCGTGTTGAGAACAGATTGAGAGAAGTGATGATGCCCCCGTTATGACCTACCTGATCAAACCTTGTTGAGAACAGATTGAGAGAAGTGATGATGCCCCCGTTATGACCTACCTGATCAAACCTTGTTAAGAACAGATTGAGAGAAGTGATGATGCCCCCGTTATGACCTACCTGATCAAACCTTGTTAAGAACAGATTGAGAGAAGTGATGATGCCCCCGTTATGACCTACCTGATCAAACCTTGTTAAGAACAGATTGAGAGAAGTGATGATGCCCCCATTATGACCTACCTGATCAAACTGTGTTGAGAACAGATTGAGAGAAGTGATGATGCCCCCGTTATGACCTACCTGATCAAACCTTGTTAAGAACAGACTGAGAGAAGTGATGATGCCCCCGTTATGACCTACCTGATCAAACCTTGTTAAGAACAGATTGAGAGACGTGATGATGCCCCCGTTATGACCTACCCGAACAAACCTTGTTAAGAACAGATTGAGAGACGTGATGATGCCCCCTTTAGGACCTACCTGATCATACCTTGTTGAGAACAGATTGAGAGAAGTGATGATGCCCCCTTTAGGACCTACCTGATCAAACCTTGTTAAGAACAGATTGAGAGAAGTGATGATGCCCCCGTTATGACCTACCTGATCAAACCTTGTTAAGAACAGATTGAGAGAAGTGATGATGCCCCCGTTATGACCTACCTGATCAAACCTTGTTAAGAACAGATTGAGAGAAGTGATGATGCCCCCGTAATGACCTACCCGAACAAACCTTGTTAAGAACAGATTGAGGGACGTGATGATGCCCCCTTTAGGACCTACCTGATCAAACCTTGTTAAGAACAGATTGAGAGAAGTGATGATGCCCCCATTAGGACCTACCTGATCAAACCTTGTTGAGAACAGATTGAGAGAAGTGATGATGCCCCCGTTATGACCTACCTGATCAAACCTTGTTAAGAACAGATTGAGAGAAGTGATGATGCCCCCGTTATGACCTACCTGATCAAACCTTGTTAAGAACAGATTGAGAGAAGTGATGATGCCCCCGTTATGACCTACCTGATCAAACCTTGTTAAGAACAGATTGAGAGAAGTGATGATGCCCCCATTATGACCTACCTGATCAAACTGTGTTGAGAACAGATTGAGAGAAGTGATGATGCCCCCGTTATGACCTACCTGATCAAACCTTGTTAAGAACAGACTGAGAGAAGTGATGATGCCCCCGTTATGACCTACCTGATCAAACCTTGTTAAGAACAGATTGAGAGACGTGATGATGCCCCCGTTATGACCTACCCGAACAAACCTTGTTAAGAACAGATTGAGAGACGTGATGATGCCCCCTTTAGGACCTACCTGATCATACCTTGTTGAGAACAGATTGAGAGAAGTGATGATGCCCCCTTTAGGACCTACCTGATCAAACCTTGTTAAGAACAGATTGAGAGAAGTGATGATGCCCCCGTTATGACCTACCTGATCAAACCTTGTTAAGAACAGATTGAGAGAAGTGATGATGCCCCCGTTATGACCTACCTGATCAAACCTTGTTAAGAACAGATTGAGAGAAGTGATGATGCCCCCGTAATGACCTACCCGAACAAACCTTGTTAAGAACAGATTGAGGGACGTGATGATGCCCCCTTTAGGACCTACCTGATCAAACCTTGTTAAGAACAGATTGAGAGAAGTGATGATGCCCCCATTAGGACCTACCTGATCAAACCTTGTTGGAAACAGATTGAGAGACGTAATGATGCCCCCTTTAGGACCTACCTGATCAAACCTTGTTAAGAACAGATTGAGAGAAGTGATGATGCCCCCGTTATGACCTACCTGATCAAACCTTGTTAAGAACAGATTTAGAGAAGTGATGATGCCCCCGTTATGACCTACCTGATCAAACCTTGTTAAGAACAGATTGAGAGAAGTGATGATGCCCCCGTAATGACCTACCCGAACAAACCTTGTTAAGAACAGATTAAGAGACGTGATGATGCCCCCTTTAGGACCTACCTGATCAAACCTTGTTAAGAACAGATTGAGAGAAGTGATGATGCCCCCGTTAGGACCTACCTGATCAAACCTTGTTGGAAACAGATTGAGAGACGTAATGATGCCCCCTTTAGGACCTACCTGATCAAACCTTGTTAAGAACAGATTGAGAGAAGTGATGATGCCCCCGTTAGGACCTACCTGATCAAACCTTGTTGGAAACAGATTGAGAGACGTAATGATGCCCCCGTTATGACCTACCTGATCAAACCTTGTTCAGAACAGATTGAAAGACGTGATGATGCCCCTGTTAGGACCTACCTGATCAAACCGTGTTGAGAACAGATTGAGAGACGTGATGATGCCCCTGTTAGGACCTACCTGATCAAATCTTGTTCAGAACAGATTAAGAGATGTGATGATGCCCCTGTTAGGACCTACCTGATCAAACCTTGTTGAGAACAGATTGAGAAACGTGATGATGCCCCTGTTAGGACCTACCTGATCAAACCGTGTTGAGAACAGAATGAGAAACGTGATGATGCCCCTGTTAGGACCTACCTGATCAAACCGTGTTGAGAACAGAATGAGAGACGTGATGATGGCCCTGTTAGGACCTACCTGATCAAACCGTGTTGAGAACAGATTGAGAGACGTGATGATGCCCCTGTTAGGACCTACCTGATCAAACCTTGTTGAGAACAGACTGAGAGACGTGATGATGCCCCTGTTAGGACCTACCTGATCAAACCGTGTTGAGAACAGATTGAGAGACGTGATGATGCCCCTGTTAGGACCTACCTGATCAAACCTTGTTCAGAACAGATTGAGAGACTTGACTATGCCCCTGTTAGGACCTACCTGATCAAACCGTGTTGAGAACAGATTGAGAGACGTGATGATGCCCCTGTTAGGACCTACCTGATCAAACCGTGTTGAGAACAGATTGAGAGACGTGATGATGCCCCTGTTAGGACCTACCTGATCAAACCTTGTTCAGAACAGATTGAGAGACGTGATGATGCCCCCTTTAGGACCTACCTGATCAAACCGTGTTGAGAACAGATTGAGAGACGTGATGATGCCCCTGTTAGGACCTACCTGATCAAACCTTGTTGAGAACAGATTAAGAGATGTGATGATGCCCCTGTTAGGACCTACCTGATCAAACCTTGTTCAGAACAGATTGAGAGACGTGATGATGCCCCTGTTAGGACCTACCTGATCAAACCGTGTTGAGAACAGATTGAGAGACGTGATGATGCCCCTGTTAGGACCTACCTGATCAAACCTTGTTGAGAACAGATTAAGAGATGTGATGATGCCCCTGTTAGGACCTACCTGATCAAACCTTGTTCAGAACAGATTGAGAGACGTGATGATGCCCCTGTTAGGACCTACCTGATCAAACCGTGTTGAGAACAGATTGAGAGACGTGATGATGCCCCTGTTAGGACCTACCTGATCAAACCTTGTTGAGAACAGATTTAGAGATGTGATGATGCCCCCGTTAGGGCCTAGCGAGTATCTGGATTAGGGGTAAGGATCCATCTGGTTGATTTTCATCAATTTTTAACATTATAATGTGATATTCACACATAAGGGTAGTGTCATTTGTTAAATGTAATTAGAAACTATACTCTCTTGAATATCAAGACTACAATATATTTTAGGTAAGTGAAACATGAAAGTTAATCAGACATACTGATGTGTTATGTAACATGGCCGCTGTTTTAAGGAAGTGGCAGGTGCAGTCTTCTGGGGTAAACTACTGGTAACTTCCGTTCTGTTGAATGCTCTGGTCCAAAATAGAGACAGACAAATGAGTCTTGTCCAGTTTTTGTCTAAGCCCTATAAAGGATACAATCATTTACTGCCTTTTGATTTGCAAAAAAGCCAGGTGGTCACCTGACTGACAAGTGGACATGCTCTTGCTTACTAGTGATAGAAGAAAGGAGGGAAGTAACAATGAAATGAAACTAGACATTTCTTGGCACCGCAGGTGCCAGAGTATCCCCAGACATAGTAGGCCCCCCTCCTACAAGAACAGACCCCCATTTTTAGCAGCATATACTGACTCTTGGCATATTTATTGTTTATTCCATCTAACGATCCATAATCTTGTTGAAGATGTTGGTCCTGTGACCTTGATCTTTTTAAAGATGTGTCCTTTGACCTTGACCTTTGATCTCATAACCCCAAAATCAATTTGGGTCTTGCTTTTCCAATGGGACATATGCAAGTCAAGTTTGAAATCTATACATCAATAAAGCAGGAATTATCATCCAGAAACTTATTTTTGGACAGATGGCTCCTGTGACCTTCACCTTTGACCTTGTGACCTCAAAATTGATAGTGTTCTTCCTCTCTTGGCAGGTGAACTATATGTGCAAGATGAAAGATATGAGATGAATTGTTTGGCTGAAAATGCATCCACATCTTTTTAAAGATGTGTCCTGTGACCTTGACCTTTGACCTCATGACCCGAAAATCAATTTTGGTCTTACTTTTCCAATGGGACATATACAAGTCAAGTTTGAAATCCATACATCAATAAAAGCAGGAATTATCATCCAGAAACTAATTTTGGACATATGGCTCCTGTGACCTTCATCTTTGACCTTGTGACCTCAAAATTGATAGGGGTCTTCCACTCTTGGCAGGTGAACTATATGTGCAAGAGGAAAGATCTGAGATGAATTGTTTGGCTGAAAATGCATCCACAATATTTTTAAAGAGGTTTCCTGTGACCTTGACCTTTGACCTCATGACCCCAAAATCAATTTGGGTCTTGCTTTTCTAATGGGTCAATAACAAAGCCAAGTTTGAAATCCATACATCAGTAAAAGATGGAATTATCATCCAGAAACTAATTTTTGGACATATGTGTCCTGTGACCTTCACCTTTGACCTTGTGACCTCAAAATTGATAGTGTTCTTCCTCTCTTGGCAGAAGAACTATATGTGCAAGATGAAAGATATGAGATGAATTGTTTGGCTGACAATGCATCCACATCTTTTTAAAGATGTGTCCTGTGACCTTGACCATTGACCTCATGACCCCAAAATCAATTTTGGTCTTACTTTTCCAATGGGACATATACAAGTCAAGTTTGAAATCCATACATCAATAAAAGCAGAAATTATCATCCAGAAACTAATTTTTGGACATATGGCTCCTGTGACATTCATCTTTGACCTTGTGACATCAAAACTGATAGGGGTCTTCCACTCTTGGCAGGTGAACTATATGTGCAAGAGGAAAGATCTGAGATGAATTGTTTGGCTGAAAATGCATCCACAATCTTTTTATAGAGGTTTCCTGTGACCTTGACCTTTGACCTCATGACCCCAAAATCAATTTGGGTATTGCTTTTCTAATGGGTCAATAACAAAGCCAAGGTTGAAATCCATACATCAGTAAAAGATGGAATTATCATCCAGAAACTAATTTTTGGACATATGGCTCCTGTGACCTTCACCTTTGACCTTGTGACCTCACAATTGATAGGGTTCTTCCTCTCTTGGCAGGTGAACTATATGTGCAAGATGAAAGATCTGAGATGAAATGTTTGGCTGAAAATGCATCCACATCTTTTTAAAGATGTGACCTTGACCTTTGACCTCATGACCCCAAAATCAATTTGGGTCTTGCTTTTCCAATGGGACATATATAAGTCAAGTTTGAAATCCATACATCAATAAAAGCAGAAATTATCATCCAGAAACTAATTTTTGGACATATGGCTCCTGTGACCTTCACCTTTGACCTTGTGACCTCAAAATTGATAGGGGTCTTCCACTCTTGGCAGGTGAACTATATGTGCAAGATGAAAGATTTGAGATGAATTGTTTGGCTGAAAATGCATCCACAATCTTTTTATAGAGGTTTCCTGTGACCTTGACCTTTGACCTCATGACCCCAAATTCAATTCCGGTCTTGCTTTTCCAATGGGTCAAATACAAGTCAAGTATGAAATCCAAACATCAATAAAAGAAGGAATTATCATCCAGAAACTAATTTTTGGACAGATGGCTCCTGTGACCTTCACCTTTGACCTTGTGACCTCAAAATTGATAGGGTTCTTCCTCTCTTGGCAGGTGAACTATATGTGCAAGATGAAAGATCTGAGATGAAATGTTTGGCTGAAAATGCATCCACATCTTTTTAAAGATGTGACCTTGACCTTTGACCTCCTGACCCCAAAATCAATTTTGGTCTTCCTTTTTCAATGGGACATATACAAGTCAAGTTTGAAATCCATACATCAATAAAAGCAGGAATTATCATCCAGAAACTAATTTTTGGACATATGGCTCCTGTGACCTTCATCTTTGACCTTGTGACATCAAAATTGATAGGGGTCTTCCACTCTTGGCAGGTGAACTATATGTGCAAGAGGAAAGATCTGAGATGAATTGTTTGGCTGAAAATGCATCCACAATCTTTTTATAGAGGTTTCCTGTGACCTTGACCTTTGACCTCATGACCCCAAAATCAATTTGGGTCTTGCTTATCTAATGGGTCAATAACAAAGCCAAGTTTGAAATCCATACATCAGTAAAAGATGGAATTATCATCCAGAAACTATTTTTTGGACAGATGGCTCCTGTGACCTTCACCGTTGACCTTGTGACCTCACAATTGATAGGGGTTCTTCCTCGCTTGGCAGGTGAACTATATGTGCAAGATGAAAGATCTGAGAAGAAATGTTTGGCTGAAAATGCATCCACATCTTTTTAAAGATGTGACCTTGACCTTTGACCTCATGACCCCAAAATCAATTTGGGTCTTGCTTATCTAATGGGTCAATAACAAAGCCAAGTTTGAAAGCCATACATCAGTAAAAGATGGAATTATCATCCAGAAACTAATTTTTGGACAGATGGCTCCTGTGACCTTCACCTTTGACCTTGTGACCTCACAATTGATAGGGGTTCTTCCTCGCTTGGCAGGTGAACTATATGTGCAAGATGAAAGATCTGAGATGAAATGTTTGGCTGAAAATGCATCCACATCTTTTTAAAGATGTGACCTTGACCTTTGACCTCATGACCCCAAAATCAATTTGGGTCTTGCTTTTCCAATGGGACATATATAAGTCAAGTATGAAATCAATACATCAATAAAAGCAGAAATTATCATCCAGAAACTAATTTTTGGACATATGGCTCCTGTGACCTTCCTTCTGACCTTGTGACCTCAAAATTGATAGGGGTCTTCCACTCTTGGCAGGTGAACTATATGTGCAAGATGAAAGATCTGAGATGAAATGTTTGGCTGAAAATGCATCCACATCTTTTTAAAGATGTGTCCTGTGACCTTGACCTTTGACCTCATGACCCCAAAATCAATTTTGGTCTTACTTTTCCAATGGGACATATACAAGTCAAGTTTGAAATCCATACATCAATAAAAGCAGAAATTATCATCCAGAAACTAATTTTTGGACATATGGCTCCTGTGACCTTCATCTTTGACCTTGTGACCTCAAAATTGATAGGGGTCTTCCACTCTTGGCAGGTGAACTATATGTGCAAGATGAAAGATTTGAGATGAATTGTTTGGCTGAAAATGCATCCACAATCTTTTTATAGAGGTTTCCTGTGACCTTGACCTTTGACCTCATGACCCCAAATTCAATTCCGGTCTTGCTTTTCCAATGGGTCAAATACAAGTCAAGTATGAAATCCAAACATCAATAAAAGAAGGAATTATCATCCAGAAACTAATTTTTGGACAGATGGCTCCTGTGACCTTCACCTTTGACCTTGTGACCTCAAAATTGATAGGGTTCTTCCTCTCTTGGCAGGTGAACTATATGTGCAAGATGAAAGATCTGAGATGAAATGTTTGGCTGAAAATGCATCCACATCTTTTAAAGATGTGTCCTGTGACCTTGACCTTTGACCTCATGACCCCAAAATCAATTTGGGTATTGCTTTTCTAATGGGTCAATAACAAAGCCAAGGTTGAAATCCATACATCAGTAAAAGATGGAATTATCATCCAGAAACTGATTTTTGGACATATGGCTCCTGTGACCTTCACCTTTGACCTTGTGACCTCACAATTGATAGGGTTCTTCCTCTCTTGGCAGGTGAACTATATGTGCAAGATGAAAGATCTGAGATGAAATGTTTGGCTGAAAATGCATCCACATCTTTTTAAAGATGTGACCTTGACCTTTGACCTCATGACCCCAAAATCAATTTGGGTCTTGCTTTTCCAATGGGACATATATAAGTCAAGTTTGAAACCCATACATCAATAAAAGCAGAAATTATCATCCAGAAACTAATTTTTGGACATATGGCTCCTGTGACCTTCACCGTTGACCTTGTGACCTCAAAATTGATAGGGGTCTTCCACTCTTAGCAGGTGAACTATATGTGCAAGATGAAAGATTTGAGATGAATTGTTTGGCTGAAAATGCATCCACAATCTTTTTATAGAGGTTTCCTGTGACCTTGACCTTTGACCTCATGACCCCAAATTCAATTCCGGTCTTGCTTTTCCAATGGGTCAAATACAAGTCAAGTATGAAATCCAAACATCAATAAAAGAAGGAATTATCATCCAGAAACTAATTTTTGGACAGATGGCTCCTGTGACCTTCACCTTTGACCTTGTGACCTCAAAATTGATAGGGTTCTTCCTCTCTTGGCAGGTGAACTATATGTGCAAGATGAAAGATCTGAGATGAAATGTTTGGCTGAAAATGCATCCACATCTTTTTAAAGATGTGTCCTGTGACCTTGACCTTTGACCTCATGACCCCAAAATCAATTTGGGTCTTACTTTTCCAATGGGACATATACAAGTCAAGTTTGAAATCCATACATCAATAAAAGCAGGAATTATCATCCAGAAACTAATTTTTGGACATATGGCTCCTGTGACCTTCATCTTTGACCTTGTGACATCAAAATTGATAGGGGTCTTCCACTCTTGGCAGGTGAACTATATGTGCAAGAGGAAAGATCTGAGATGAATTGTTTGGCTGAAAATGCATCCACAATCTTTTTATAGAGGTTTCCTGTGACCTTGACCTTTGACCTCATGACCCCAAAATCAATTTGGGTCTTGCTTATCTAATGGGTCAATAACAAAGCCAAGTTTGAAATCCATACATCAGTAAAAGCAGAAATTATCATCCAGAAACTAATTTTTGGACATATGGCTCCTGTGACCTTCACCTTTGACCTTGTGACCTCAAAATTGATAGGGGTCTTCCACTCTTGGCAGGTGAACTATATGTGCAAGATGAAAGATCTGAGATGAAATGTTTGGCTGAAAATGCATCCACATCTTTTTAAAGATGTGTCCTGTGACCTCGACCTTTGACCTCATGACCCCAAAATCAATTTTGGTCTTACTTTTCCAATGGGACATATACAAGTCAAGTTTGAAATCCATACATCAATAAAAGCAGGAATTATCATCCAGAAACTAATTTTTGGACATATGGCTCCTGTGACCTTCATCTTTGAACTTGTGACATCAAAATTGATAGGGGTCTTCCACTCTTGGCAGGTGAACTATATGTGCAAGAGGAAAGATCTGAGATGAATTGTTTGGCTGAAAATGCATCCACAATCTTTTTATAGAGGTTTCCTGTGACCTTGACCTTTGACCTCATGACCCCAAAATCAATTTGGGTCTTGCTTATCTAATGGGTCAATAACAAAGCCAAGTTTGAAATCCATACATCAGTAAAAGCAGAAATTATCATCCAGAAACTAATTTTTGGACATATGGCTCCTGTGACCTTCACCTTTGACCTTGTGACCTCAAAATTGATAGGGGTCTTCCACTCTTGGCAGGTGAACTATATGTGCAAGATGAAAGATCTGAGATGAAATGTTTGGCTGAAAATGCATCCACATCTTTTTAAAGATGTGTCCTGTGACCTCGACCTTTGACCTCATGACCCCAAAATCAATTTTGGTCTTACTTTTCCAATGGGACATATACAAGTCAAGTTTGAAATCCATACATCAATAAAAGCAGGAATTATCATCCAGAAACTAATTTTTGGACATATGGCTCCTGTGACCTTCATCTTTGAACTTGTGACATCAAAATTGATAGGGGTCTTCCACTCTTGGCAGGTGAACTATATGTGCAAGAGGAAAGATCAGAGATGAATTGTTTGGCTGAAAATGCATCCACAATCTTTTTATAGAGGTTTCCTGTGACCTTGACCTTTGACCTCATGACCCCAAATTCAATTCCGGTCTTGCTTTTCCAATGGGTCAAATACAAGTCAAGTATGAAATCCAAACATCAATAAAAGAAGGAATTATCATCCAGAAACTAATTTTTGGACAGATGGCTCCTGTGACCTTCACCTTTGACCTTGTGACCTCAAAATTGATAGGGTTCTTCCTCTTTTGGCAGGTGAACTATATGTGCAAGATGAAAGATCTGAGATGAAATGTTTGGCTGAAAATGCATCCACATCTTTTTAAAGATGTGCCCTGTGACCTTGACCTTTGACCTCATGACCCCAAAATCAATTTTGGTCTTACTTTTCCAATGGGACATATACAAGTCAAGTTTGAAATCCATACATCAATAAAAGCAGGAATTATCATCCAGAAACTAATTTTTGGACATATGGCTCCTGTGACCTTCATCTTTGACCTTGTGACATCAAAATTGATAGGGGTCTTCCACTCTTGGCAGGTGAACTATATGTGCAAGAGGAAAGATCTGAGATGAATTGTTTGGCTGAAAATGCATCCACAATCTGTTTATAGAGGTTTCCTGTGACCTTGACCTTTGACCTCATGACCCCAAAATCAATTTGGGTCTTGCTTATCTAATGGGTCAATAACAAAGCCAAGTTTGAAATCCATACATCAGTAAAAGATGGAATTATCATCCAGAAACTAATTTTTGGACAGATGGCTCCTGTGACCTTCACCTTTGACCTTGTGACCTCACAATTGATAGGGTTCCCCTCGCTTGGCAGGTGAACTATATGTGCAAGATGAAAGATCTGAGATGAAATGTTTGGCTGAAAATGCATCCACATCTTTTTAAAGATGTGACCTTGACCTTTGACCTCATGACCCCAAAATCAATTTGGGTCTTGCTTTTCCAATGGGACATATATAAGTCAAGTATGAAATCCATACATCAATAAAAGCAGAAATTATCATCCAGAAACTAATTTTTGGACATATGGCTCCTGTGACCTTCACCTTTGACCTTGTGACCTCAAAATTGATAGGGGTCTTCCACTCTTGGCAGGTGAACTATATGTGCAAGAGGAAAGATCTGAGATGAATTGTTTGGCTGAAAATGCATCCACAATCTTTTTATAGAGGTTTCCTGTGACCTTGACCTTTGACCTCATGACCCCAAAATCAATTTGGGTCTTGCTTATCTAATGGGTCAATAACAAAGCCAAGTTTGAAATCCATACATCAGTAAAAGATGGAATTATCATCCAGAAACTAATTTTTGGACAGATGGCTCCTGTGACCTTCACCTTTGACCTTGTGACCTCACAATTGATAGGGTTCCCCTCGCTTGGCAGGTGAACTATATGTGCAAGATGAAAGATCTGAGATGAAATGTTTGGCTGAAAATGCATCCACATCTTTTTAAAGATGTGACCTTGACCTTTGACCTCATGACCCCAAAATCAATTTGGGTCTTGCTTTTCCAATGGGACATATATAAGTCAAGTATGAAATCCATACATCAATAAAAGCAGAAATTATCATCCAGAAACTAATTTTTGGACATATGGCTCCTGTGACCTTCACCTTTGACCTTGTGACCTCAAAATTGATAGGGGTCTTCCACTCTTGGCAGGTGAACTATATGTGCAAGATGAAAGATCTGAGATGAAATGTTTGGCTGAAAATGCATCCACATCTTTTTAAAGATGTGTCCTGTGACCTTGACCTTTGACCTCATGACCCCAAAATCAATTTTGGTCTTACTTTTCCAATGGGACATATACAAGTCAAGTTTGAAATCCATACATCAATAAAAGCAGGAATTATCATCCAGAAACTAATTTTTGGACATATGGCTCCTGTGACCTTCATCTTTGAACTTGTGACATCAAAATTGATAGGGGTCTTCCACTCTTGGCAGGTGAACTATATGTGCAAGAGGAAAGATCAGAGATGAATTGTTTGGCTGAAAATGCATCCACAATCTTTTTATAGAGGTTTCCTGTGACCTTGACCTTTGACCTCATGACCCCAAAATCAATTTGGGTCTTGCTTATCTAATGGGTCAATAACAAAGCCAAGTTTGAAATCCATACATCAGTAAAAGATGGAATTATCATCCAGAAACTAATTTTTGGACAGATGGCTCCTGTGACCTTCACCTTTGACCTTGTGACCTCACAATTGATAGGGTTCTTCCTCTCTTGGCAGGTGAACTATATGTGCAAGATGAAAGATCTGAGATGAAATGTTTGGCTGAAAATGCATCCACATCTTTTTAAAGATGTGACCTTGACCTTTGACCTCATGACCCCAAAATCAATTTGGGTCTTGCTTTTCCAATGGGACATATATAAGTCAAGTATGAAATCCATACATCAATAAAAGCAGAAATTATCATCCAGAAACTAATTTTTGGACATATGGCTCCTGTGACCTTCACCTTTGACCTTGTGACCTCAAAATTGATAGGGGTCTTCCACTCTTGGCAGGTGAACTATATGTGCAAGATGAAAGATTTGAGATGAATTGTTTGGCTGAAAATGCATCCACAATCTTTTTATAGAGGTTTCCTGTGACCTTGACCTTTGACCTCATGACCCCAAATTCAATTCCGGTCTTGCTTTTCCAATGGGTCAAATACAAGTCAAGTATGAAATCCAAACATCAATAAAAGAAGGAATTATCATCCAGAAACTAATTTTTGGACAGATGGCTCCTGTGACCTTCACCTTTGACCTTGTGACCTCAAAATTGATAGGGGTCTTCCACTCTTGGCAGGTGAACTATATGTGCAAGATGAAAGATCTGAGATGAAATGTTTGGCTGAAAATGCATCCACATCTTTTTAAAGATGTGTCCTGTGACCTCGACCTTTGACCTCATGACCCCAAAATCAATTTTGGTCTTACTTTTCCAATGGGACATATACAAGTCAAGTTTGAAATCCATACATCAATAAAAGCAGGAATTATCATCCAGAAACTAATTTTTGGACATATGGCTCCTGTGACCTTCATCTTTGAACTTGTGACATCAAAATTGATAGGGGTCTTCCACTCTTGGCAGGTGAACTATATGTGCAAGAGGAAAGATCAGAGATGAATTGTTTGGCTGAAAATGCATCCACAATCTTTTTATAGAGGTTTCCTGTGACCTTGACCTTTGACCTCATGACCCCAAATTCAATTCCGGTCTTGCTTTTCCAATGGGTCAAATACAAGTCAAGTATGAAATCCAAACATCAATAAAAGAAGGAATTATCATCCAGAAACTAATTTTTGGACAGATGGCTCCTGTGACCTTCACCTTTGACCTTGTGACCTCAAAATTGATAGGGTTCTTCCTCTTTTGGCAGGTGAACTATATGTGCAAGATGAAAGATCTGAGATGAAATGTTTGGCTGAAAATGCATCCACATCTTTTTAAAGATGTGCCCTGTGACCTTGACCTTTGACCTCATGACCCCAAAATCAATTTTGGTCTTACTTTTCCAATGGGACATATACAAGTCAAGTTTGAAATCCATACATCAATAAAAGCAGGAATTATCATCCAGAAACTAATTTTTGGACATATGGCTCCTGTGACCTTCATCTTTGACCTTGTGACATCAAAATTGATAGGGGTCTTCCACTCTTGGCAGGTGAACTATATGTGCAAGAGGAAAGATCTGAGATGAATTGTTTGGCTGAAAATGCATCCACAATCTGTTTATAGAGGTTTCCTGTGACCTTGACCTTTGACCTCATGACCCCAAAATCAATTTGGGTCTTGCTTATCTAATGGGTCAATAACAAAGCCAAGTTTGAAATCCATACATCAGTAAAAGATGGAATTATCATCCAGAAACTAATTTTTGGACAGATGGCTCCTGTGACCTTCACCTTTGACCTTGTGACCTCACAATTGATAGGGTTCCCCTCGCTTGGCAGGTGAACTATATGTGCAAGATGAAAGATCTGAGATGAAATGTTTGGCTGAAAATGCATCCACATCTTTTTAAAGATGTGACCTTGACCTTTGACCTCATGACCCCAAAATCAATTTGGGTCTTGCTTTTCCAATGGGACATATATAAGTCAAGTATGAAATCCATACATCAATAAAAGCAGAAATTATCATCCAGAAACTAATTTTTGGACATATGGCTCCTGTGACCTTCACCTTTGACCTTGTGACCTCAAAATTGATAGGGGTCTTCCACTCTTGGCAGGTGAACTATATGTGCAAGATGAAAGATCTGAGATGAAATGTTTGGCTGAAAATGCATCCACATCTTTTTAAAGATGTGTCCTGTGACCTTGACCTTTGACCTCATGACCCCAAAATCAATTTTGGTCTTACTTTTCCAATGGGACATATACAAGTCAAGTTTGAAATCCATACATCAATAAAAGCAGGAATTATCATCCAGAAACTAATTTTTGGACATATGGCTCCTGTGACCTTCATCTTTGACCTTGTGACATCAAAATTGATAGGGGTCTTCCACTCTTGGCAGGTGAACTATATGTGCAAGAGGAAAGATCTGAGATGAATTGTTTGGCTGAAAATGCATCCACAATCTTTTTATAGAGGTTTCCTGTGACCTTGACCTTTGACCTCATGACCCCAAAATCAATTTGGGTCTTGCTTATCTAATGGGTCAATAACAAAGCCAAGTTTGAAATCCATACATCAGTAAAAGATGGAATTATCATCCAGAAACTAA
This sequence comes from Sipunculus nudus, assembly GCA_026874595.1. Taxonomy (NCBI): domain Eukaryota; kingdom Metazoa; phylum Annelida; class Sipuncula; order Golfingiida; family Sipunculidae; genus Sipunculus; species Sipunculus nudus. Next base: position 82,904,742 of record CM049312.1, on the reverse strand, counting down.
TTTTTGGACAGATGGCTCCTGTGACCTTCACCTTTGACCTTGTGACCTCACAATTGATAGGGTTCCCCTCGCTTGGCAGGTGAACTATATGTGCAAGATGAAAGATCTGAGATGAAATGTTTGGCTGAAAATGCATCCACATCTTTTTAAAGATGTGACCTTGACCTTTGACCTCATGACCCCAAAATCAATTTGGGTCTTGCTTTTCCAATGGGACATATATAAGTCAAGTATGAAATCCATACATCAATAAAAGCAGAAATTATCATCCAGAAACTAATTTTTGGACATATGGCTCCTGTGACCTTCACCTTTGACCTTGTGACCTCAAAATTGATAGGGGTCTTCCACTCTTGGCAGGTGAACTATATGTGCAAGATGAAAGATCTGAGATGAAATGTTTGGCTGAAAATGCATCCACATCTTTTTAAAGATGTGTCCTGTGACCTTGACCTTTGACCTCATGACCCCAAAATCAATTTTGGTCTTACTTTTCCAATGGGACATATACAAGTCAAGTTTGAAATCCATACATCAATAAAAGCAGGAATTATCATCCAGAAACTAATTTTTGGACATATGGCTCCTGTGACCTTCATCTTTGAACTTGTGACATCAAAATTGATAGGGGTCTTCCACTCTTGGCAGGTGAACTATATGTGCAAGAGGAAAGATCAGAGATGAATTGTTTGGCTGAAAATGCATCCACAATCTTTTTATAGAGGTTTCCTGTGACCTTGACCTTTGACCTCATGACCCCAAAATCAATTTGGGTCTTGCTTATCTAATGGGTCAATAACAAAGCCAAGTTTGAAATCCATACATCAGTAAAAGATGGAATTATCATCCAGAAACTAATTTTTGGACAGATGGCTCCTGTGACCTTCACCTTTGACCTTGTGACCTCACAATTGATAGGGTTCTTCCTCTCTTGGCAGGTGAACTATATGTGCAAGATGAAAGATCTGAGATGAAATGTTTGGCTGAAAATGCATCCACATCTTTTTAAAGATGTGACCTTGACCTTTGACCTCATGACCCCAAAATCAATTTGGGTCTTGCTTTTCCAATGGGACATATATAAGTCAAGTATGAAATCCATACATCAATAAAAGCAGAAATTATCATCCAGAAACTAATTTTTGGACATATGGCTCCTGTGACCTTCACCTTTGACCTTGTGACCTCAAAATTGATAGGGGTCTTCCACTCTTGGCAGGTGAACTATATGTGCAAGATGAAAGATTTGAGATGAATTGTTTGGCTGAAAATGCATCCACAATCTTTTTATAGAGGTTTCCTGTGACCTTGACCTTTGACCTCATGACCCCAAATTCAATTCCGGTCTTGCTTTTCCAATGGGTCAAATACAAGTCAAGTATGAAATCCAAACATCAATAAAAGAAGGAATTATCATCCAGAAACTAATTTTTGGACAGATGGCTCCTGTGACCTTCACCTTTGACCTTGTGACCTCAAAATTGATAGGGTTCTTCCTCTCTTGGCAGGTGAACTATATGTGCAAGATGAAAGATCTGAGATGAAATGTTTGGCTGAAAATGCATCCACATCTTTTTAAAGATGTGTCCTGTGACCTTGACCTTTGACCTCATGACCCCAAAATCAATTTGGGTATTGCTTTTCTAATGGGTCAATAACAAAGCCAAGGTTGAAATCCATACATCAGTAAAAGATGGAATTATCATCCAGAAACTAATTTTTGGACATATGGCTCCTGTGACCTTCACCTTTGACCTTGTGACCTCACAATTGATAGGGTTCTTCCTCTCTTGGCAGGTGAACTATATGTGCAAGATGAAAGATCTGAGATGAAATGTTTGGCTGAAAATGCATCCACATCTTTTTAAAGATGTGACCTTGACCTTTGACCTCATGACCCCAAAATCAATTTGGGTCTTGCTTTTCCAATGGGACATATATAAGTCAAGTTTGAAATCCATACATCAATAAAAGCAGAAATTATCATCCAGAAACTAATTTTTGGACATATGGCTCCTGTGACCTTCACCGTTGACCTTGTGACCTCAAAATTGATAGGGGTCTTCCACTCTTGGCAGGTGAACTATATGTGCAAGATGAAAGATTTGAGATGAATTGTTTGGCTGAAAATGCATCCACAATCTTTTTATAGAGGTTTCCTGTGACCTTGACCTTTGACCTCATGACCCCAAATTCCATTCCGGTCTTGCTTTTCCAATGGGTCAAATACAAGTCAAGTATGAAATCCAAACATCAATAAAAGAAGGAATTATCATCCAGAAACTAATTTTTGGACAGATGGCTCCTGTGACCTTCACCTTTGACCTTGTGACCTCAAAATTGATAGGGTTCTTCCTCTCTTGGCAGGTGAACTATATGTGCAAGATGAAAGATCTGAGATGAAATGTTTGGCTGAAAATGCATCCACATCTTTTTAAAGATGTGTCCTGTGACCTTGACCTTTGACCTCATGACCCCAAAATCAATTTTGGTCTTACTTTTCCAATGGGACATATACAAGTCAAGTTTGAAATCCATACATCAATAAAAGCAGGAATTATCATCCAGAAACTAATTTTTGGACATATGGCTCCTGTGACCTTCATCTTTGACCTTGTGACATCAAAATTGATAGGGGTCTTCCACTCTTGGCAGGTGAACTATATGTGCAAGAGGAAAGATCTGAGATGAATTGTTTGGCTGAAAATGCATCCACAATCTTTTTATAGAGGTTTCCTGTGACCTTGACCTTTGACCTCATGACCCCAAAATCAATTTGGGTCTTGCTTATCTAATGGGTCAATAACAAAGCCAAGTTTGAAATCCATACATCAGTAAAAGATGGAATTATCATCCAGAAACTAATTTTTGGACAGATGGCTCCTGTGACCTTCACCTTTGACCTTGTGACCTCACAATTGATAGGGTTCTTCCTCGCTTGGCAGGTGAACTATATGTGCAAGATGAAAGATCTGAGATGAAATGTTTGGCTGAAAATGCATCCACATCTTTTTAAAGATGTGACCTTGACCTTTGACCTCATGACCCCAAAATCAATTTGGGTCTTGCTTTTCCAATGGGACATATATGTCAAGTATGAAATCCATACATCAATAAAAGCAGAAATTATCATCCAGAAACTAATTTTTGGACATATGGCTCCTGTGACCTTCACCTTTGACCTTGTGACCTCAAAATTGATAGGGGTCTTCCACTCTTGGCAGGTGAACTATATGTGCAAGATGAAAGATCTGAGATGAAATGTTTGGCTGAAAATGCATCCACATCTTTTTAAAGATGTGTCCTGTGACCTTGACCTTTGACCTCATGACCCCAAAATCAAATTTTGGTCTTACTTTTCCAATGGGACATATACAAGTCAAGTTTGAAATCCATACATCAATAAAAGCAGGAATTATCATCCAGAAACTAATTTTTGGACATATGGCTCCTGTGACCTTCATCTTTGAACTTGTGACATCAAAATTGATAGGGGTCTTCCACTCTTGGCAGGTGAACTATATGTGCAAGAGGAAAGATCAGAGATGAATTGTTTGGCTGAAAATGCATCCACAATCTTTTTATAGAGGTTTCCTGTGACCTTGACCTTTGACCTCATGACCCCAAATTCAATTCCGGTCTTGCTTTTCCAATGGGTCAAATACAAGTCAAGTATGAAATCCAAACATCAATAAAAGAAGGAATTATCATCCAGAAACTAATTTTTGGACAGATGGCTCCTGTGACCTTCACCTTTGACCTTGTGACCTCAAAATTGATAGGGTTCTTCCTCTCTTGGCAGGTGAACTATATGTGCAAGATGAAAGATCTGAGATGAAATGTTTGGCTGAAAATGCATCCACATCTTTTTATAGAGGTTTCCTGTGACCTTGACCTTTGACCTCATGACCCCAAATTCAATTCCGGTCTTGCTTTTCCAATGGGTCAAATACAAGTCAAGTATGAAATCCATACATCAATAAAAGCAGGAATTATCATCCAGAAACTAATTTTTGGACATATGGCTCCTGTGACCTTCATCTTTGACCTTGTGACATCAAAATTGATAGGGGTCTTCCACTCTTGGCAGGTGAACTATATGTGCAAGAGGAAAGATCTGAGATGAATTGTTTGGCTGAAAATGCATCCACAATCTTTTTATAGAGGTTTCCTGTGACCTTGACCTTTGACCTCATGACCCCAAAATCAATTTGGGTCTTGCTTATCTTAGGGTCAATAACAAAGCCAAGTTTGAAATCCATACATCAGTTAAAGATGGAATTATCATCCAGAAACTAATTTTTGGACAGATGGCTCCTGTGACCTTCACCTTTGACCTTGTGACCTCACAATTGATAGGGTTCTTCCTCGCTTGGCAGGTGAACTATATGTGCAAGATGAAAGATCTGAGATGAAATGTTTGGCTGAAAATGCATCCACATCTTTTTAAAGATGTGACCTTGACCTTTGACCTCATGACCCCAAAATCAATTTGGGTCTTGCTTTTCCAATGGGACATATATAAGTCAAGTATGAAATCCATACATCAATAAAAGCAGAAATTATCATCCAGAAACTAATTTTTGGACATATGGCTCCTGTGACCTTCACCTTTGACCTTGTGACCTCAAAATTGATAGGGGTCTTCCACTCTTGGCAGGTGAACTATAGGTGCAAGATGAAAGATCTGAGATGAAATGTTTGGCTGAAAATGCATCCACATCTTTTTTAAGATGTGTCCTGTGACCTTGACCTTTGACCTCATGACCCCAAAATCAATTTTGGTCTTACTTTTCCAATGGGACATATACAAGTCAAGTTTGAAATCCATACATCAATAAAAGCAGGAATTATCATCCAGAAACTAATTTTTGGACATATGGCTCCTGTGACCTTCATCTTTGAACTTGTGACATCAAAATTGATAGGGGTCTTCCACTCTTGGCAGGTGAACTATATGTGCAAGAGGAAAGATCAGACATGAATTGTTTGGCTGAAAATGCATCCACAATCTTTTTATAGAGGTTTCCTGTGACCTTGACCTTTGACCTCATGACCCCAAAATCAATTTGGGTCTTGCTTATCTAATGGGTCAATAACAAAGCCAAGTTTGAAATCCATACATCAGTAAAAGATGGAATTATCATCCAGAAACTAATTTTTGGACAGATGGCTCCTGTGACCTTCACCTTTGACCTTGTGACCTCACAATTGATAGGGTTCTTCCTCTCTTGGCAGGTGAACTATATGTGCAAGATGAAAGATCTGAGATGAAATGTTTGGCTGAAAATGCATCCACATCTTTTTAAAGATGTGACCTTGACCTTTGACCTCATGACCCCAAAATCAATTTGGGTCTTGCTTTTCCAATGGGACATATATAAGTCAAGTATGAAATCCATACATCAATAAAAGCAGAAATTATCATCCAGAAACTAATTTTTGGACATATGGCTCCTGTGACCTTCACCTTTGACCTTGTGACCTCAAAATTGATAGGGGTCTTCCACTCTTGGCAGGTGAACTATATGTGCAAGATGAAAGATTTGAGATGAATTGTTTGGCTGAAAATGCATCCACAATCTTTTTATAGAGGTTTCCTGTGACCTTGACCTTTGACCTCATGAACCCAAATTCAATTCCGGTTTTGCTTTTCCAATGGGTCAAATACAAGTCAAGTATGAAATCCAAACATCAATAAAAGAAGGAATTATCATCCAGAAACTAATTTTTGGACAGATGGCTCCTGTGACCTTCACCTTTGACCTTGTGACCTCAAAATTGATAGGGTTCTTCCTCTCTTGGCAGGTGAACTATATGTGCAAGATGAAAGATCTTAGATGAAATGTTTGGCTGAAAATGCATCCACATCTTTTTAAAGATGTGTCCTGTGACCTTGACCTTTGACCTCATGACCCCAAAATCAATTTGGGTCATGCTTTTCCAATGGGACATATATAAGTCAAGTCTGAAATCCATACATCAATAAAAGCAGGAATTACCATCCAGAAACTAATTTTTGGACATATGGCTCCTGTGACCTTCACCTTTGACCTTGTGACCTCAAAATCGATAGGGGTCTTCCACTCTTGGCAGGTGAACTATATGTGCAAGATGAAAGATCTGAGATGAATTGTTTGGCTGAAAATGCATCCACAATCTTTTTAAAGAGGTTTCCTGTGACCTTGACCTTTGACCTCATGACCCGAAATTCAATTCCGGTTTTGCATTTCCAATGGGTCAAATACAAGTCAAGTTTGAAATCCATACATCAATAAAAGAAGGAATTATCATCCAGAAACTAATTTTTGGACAGATGGCTCCTGTGACCTTCATCTTTGACCTTGTGACCTCAAAATTGATAGGGGCTTTCCTCTATTGGCAGGAGAACTATATGTGCAAGATGAAAGATATGAGATGAATTGTTTGGCTGAAAATGATTCCACATCTTTTTAAAGATGTGTCCTATGACCTTGACCTTTGACCTCATGACCCGAAAATCAATTTTGGTCTTGCTTTTCCAATGGGACATATATAAGTCAAGTTTGAAATCCATCCATCAATAAAAGCAGAAATTATCATCCAGAAACTAATTTTTGGACATATGGCTCCAGTGACCTTCACCTTTGACCTTGTGACCTCAAAATTGATAGGGGTCTTCCACTCTTGGCAGGTGAACTATATGTGCAAGATGAAAGATCTGAGATGAATTGTTTGGCTGAAAATGCATCCACAATCTTTTTAAAGAGGTTTCCTGTGACCTTGACCTTTGACCTCATGACCCCAAAATCAATTTGGGTCTTGCTTTTCAATGGGGCATATATAAGTCAATTTTGAAATGATTACATCAATAAAAGCAGGAATTATCATTCAGAAACTAATTTTTGGACAGATAGCTCCTGTGGCCTTGACCTTTGTCCTTGTGACCCCAAAATTTATATGGATCATCCATTATTGGCAAGTGAGCTATATATTCAAGATGGAAGACCTGGGATGAAAGTTTGGCTTAAAATGCATCCACAGTATCTTTTAAAATGCCAGTCCAGTGACCTTGACCTTTGACCTCATGACCCTAGAACCTATAGGGTTCTTACTTTAGTGGTGGGCCATACATAAGTCATGTTTGAAAACCATATGGCTATCAACACTGGAGATATCATAAGAGGTGGTGATTTTCACCATATATGGCAATATTCAAGGTCAAGGCCACTATCATAGGAAAGGTCATGACCCTAATTTAAATAAGCATCATCCCATAACCCATACCTATGTATATGCATAATATAAAAGAAATCTGTCCATTAGTTTTTGACTTATAATGCTCACAGTGCTGTAAGGTGGCAATTTTGGGGGTATTAAACGGCACGAAAACAAGTAAAGAATAATAGGTGGCGCCACCAGTTTCTGGAACATGACAACCCTATCCATGATCTTCCATCAACTTGAATTTGGGATAAATCCATGCAAGATTTCTTGAGATATTAAAGAAATTGTGGGATTTTCCCCAAAATTGGACCTATTCAAGGTCAAGGACACTCTCCTAGTAAAGGTCATGACCTCATTTTAAATAGACGTCGTCCTCTTACCCATATCTATACATATACCAAGTTTGGTAAAGTTCCGTGAAATATTTTTTGGGTTATCGCGCCAACAAGATTCATGTGCGGCGGCGGGGGCGGCGGGGGGACCGGTATGAAAACATAGTATCCCCCGACTTTGTCTGGGGATACAATGATACATCTCCCTAGCCATTCTTACATCTATTCCTGTCAATCATGATACATCTCCCTAGCCACTCTTACATCTACTCCTGTCAATCATGATACATCTCCCTAGCCATTCCTACATCTACTCCTGTCAATCATGATACATCTCCCTAGCCACTCTTACATCTATTCCTGTCAATCATGATACATCTCCCTAGCCACTCTTACATCTACTCCTGTCAATCATGATACATCTCCCTAGCCACTCTTACATCTACTCCTGTGAATCATGATACATCTCCCTAGCCACTCTTACATCTACTCCTGTCAATCATGATACATCTCCCCAGCCATTCCTACATCTACTCCTGTCAATCATGATACATCTCCCTAGCCACTCTTACATCTACTCCTGTCAATCATGATACATCTCCCTAGCCACTCTTACATCTACTCCTGTCAATCATGATACATCTCCCTAGCCATTCCTACATCTACTCCTGTCAATCATGATACATCTCCCTTGCCACTCTTACATCTACTCCTGTCAATCATGATACATCTCCCTAGCCACTCTTACATCTACTCCTGTCAATCATGATACATCTCCCTAGCCATTCCTACATCTACTCCTGTCAATCATGATACATCTCCCTAGCCACTCTTACATCTATTCCTGTCAATCATGATACATCTCCCTAGCCACTCTTACATCTACTCCTGTCAATCATGATACATCTCCCTAGCCACTCTTACATCTACTCCTGTCAATCATGATACATCTCCCTAGCCATTCCTACATCTACTCCTGTCAATCATGATACATCTCCCTAGCCACTCTTACATTTATTCCTGTCAATCATGATACATCTCCCTAGCCACTCTTACATCTACTCCTGTCAATCATGATACATCTCCCTAGCCACTCTTACATCTACTCCTGTCAATCATGATACATCTCCCTAGCCATTCCTACATCTACTCCTGTCAATCATGATACATCTCACTAGCCACTCTTACATCTACTCCTGTGAATCATGATACATCTCCCTAGCCATTCTTACATCTATTCCTGTCAATCATGATACATCTCCCTAGCCATTCTTACATCTATTCCTGTCAATCATGATACATCTCCCTAGCCACTGTTACATCTACTCCTGTCAATCATGATACATCTCCCTAGCCACTCTTACATCTACTCCTGTCAATCATGATACATCTCCCTAGCCATTCCTACATCTACTCCTGTCAATCATGATACATCTCCCTTGCCACTCTTACATCTACTCCTGTCAATCATGATACATCTCCCTAGCCATTCTTACATCTATTCCTGTCAATCATGATACATCTCCCTAGCCACTCTTACATCTATTCCTGTCAATCATGATACATCTCCCTTGCCACTCTTACATCTACTCCTGTGAATCATGATACATCTCCCTAGCCATTCTTACATCTATTCCTGTCAATCATGATACATCTCCCTAGCCATTCCTACATCTACTCCTGTCAATCATGATACATCTCCCTTGCCACTCTTACATCTACTCCTGTGAATCATGATACATCTCCCTAGCCATTCTTACATCTATTCCTGTCAATCATGATCCATCTCCCTAGCCATTCTTACATCTACTCCTGTCAATCATGATACATCTCCCTAACCATTCTTCCATCTACTCCTGTCAATCATGATACATCTCCCTAGCCATTCCTACATCTACTCCTGTCAATCATGATTCATCTCCCTTGCCACTCTTACATCTACTCCTGTCAATCATGATACATCTCCCTTGCCACTCTTACATCTACTCCTGTGAATCATGACACATCTCCCTTGCCACTCTTACAAATACTCCTGTCAATCATGGGTTACAGTGGATGAAATATCATAATTCAAATAAAGATTTATATAAATAAATTTATTTGTAAAGGATACTGTTTCATGACTTCTTTGTAGTTGACTGTATCACAGATATCTGAAAAATATAAAAAAAGGAAAAGTATTCCACAAAAAAGCATACTAATTATATATGATACCCAGCACACCAGAATGTCTCTGTCATCAGCATCTTTTAATATTTCCTGTGCCCACTACTTTGTTTTGCTGATGATTCATTTACTAAAGTCCATCCCATCAAGGGGCACCAATTTCTTTTTTGCATTATGTATTATGAAATGCTGACCCAGTCAATTCAGTCAACTATCGTGACAAAATATACGTTTTTCTCATATATTAAATTAATTGTTCCACTCAAATTCTTTGAAAGCTATGGACCTTTTTTTATTTTAAATAACTGCATGAGTAACTGGTTGATTTAGTGACAAGATATTATTCAAAATTGATGTTGTACATAAATATCGACATAAACCAATGGGTGTCTCTTGGAGGGATGCCAGGGATGGACAGTAACTTTAAAACCTTTCAGACAGTGACTTATCCAAAATTTACTCTTCAGGTAAACAGAGGAGGCTGAGCATTAACCTATTTATCTGCTCCAAATAATAATTCAGCATGCTTCAAAAATGACAACAATTTATGCAATAAGGATAAGCTTACCTATATTAGCTGGGTACGGGACCTCATGTACAGCTGGATCAAGGTTCACCACATACGGAGGCGTCTTTTTTGCATGCAGGTGTGCTGTGATTCTCTGTAAAAGTAAAAATGTTTCATATTAGCATTAAACAAACTTACTCTTTATTACAAGGCCTACAGGCCTAATGCGAACCTGTGCATTGGGAAATACACCAGGTATAATGCTTCAATGCTGGACCATTACTTCTCATGTATATGAACAATGCAAGTACAATGCAAGTACTAAACATTTTGAATAAGAAACAATTACACAAACATCACTGCTGAAATTCTGGCATGGGTGCACACAACACAAAAATGATTGTAGTTAGCACCTGCAGTCTTGTATACAACAAAGCTATCAGATATATATTCATTTGCCCAATTTCAGACTGATATATCAAACCCCTACTGAGAAACAAGCAGGGACACACACTGTGCAAAAATTACTATAGTTGGCACAACCAGTCTTGTATATGACAAAGCTAATCGATATGTATAATTATGCCTAATTTTAGGCTGATATATCAAATTTCTCTGTTGAAATAAGCAGGCACATACACTGTGCAAAAGTCATTGTAGGTGGCGACACCTGTCTTGTGAACAAGAAAGCCATCAAAGACACATACACAGGTCAAAATACCAGGCCAATACATCAAATTTACCTTGAGCCTGATGCATGGGGCTGACCAGGCTTAGGTGAGAAAGGCAGTTGCCCCGAGTGAGCTGTGACAAATTTGCTGGCTCATGCTACTGCACTGAGTGAACTTATGACCTGCACCTGGCTAGACTGAGTGAACTTTTGACCTTTACCTGGCTGCACTGAGTGAACTCTTGACCTGTTGCATAATCTGACACAGTTGGCAATCTGCCAAAGCTATAAATAGACCCAGGATGAACTTTGGTGCCAAATCTGATGCAGTGGGCAGTCTGCTAACACAATAAATAGAATGCAGCTACTGCACTGAGTGAACTACTGATCTATACCTGGCTGTACTAAGTGAACTCTTGACCTGTTGCCTAGTAAGATACAGTTGGCAGTCAGCCAAAGCTATAAATAGATCCAGACAGACCCTTGGCCTGTTTCCAAATCTAAAATAGTAGCCACACCATTGTATAAGCTCACAGATTGGCTCCACATGCAGCCCTGAGGGGCATGACACCCATGAGGTGATCACATGGTGCCCATGAGGTGTTCACGTCACCCATGACGTGATCACATGCCTTGTGCTTGGCTGCACTGATTGAACTCTTGACCTATATCGGGCTGCACTGAATGAACTCTTGATCTGTTGCCGAATCTGAAGCAGTTTCCTCTTTGCGTCTGTTGGCTCGGAGAACGTGCTTAAGCAGCGCACAGGGCTGAGGTCTTGACCACAGCAACCTGTAGCTGCTTGAAGAGCGTAAACTTTCTTTGGCTTGGCTATCCATGCACATCTCCCATGATACTTCAGTCATCAATATATTAACATCACACCCCTCCTGCCATGCATCAGAAAATTATCACTCTAGAATTCAGGAGCGAGCTTCATAAGCTTTAAGAAGCCTGCGCTCAATCTACTGATACATGTTTATATTTATATATTTGCTTAGGTAGAATATCACATGAATGTACTTACAATGTATTGTGTCAATAAATCATTCAAACCAACAAGTGACCCATGGGTCATGACGCTCAGCTGCCAAGCATGATCTGTGACATCATGGACTGAGATTCACAACTTCCAGTCAAATTTTGAAGAACCAATTGGCCAATTTGTTGAAAATTTTCTATGACAACAGAAATATATATCACCTATGTCTGGTTAAAACACAGTGAATTGATGGTCTGAGGAAAATGCATGATTGTTAAGCTATCAGGAACTATTCCAACAGCTTGCTTGAAACCTGTCAGTCTCAAAAGGACCACCACAAAGGGCAAATAGAAGATCAAAATATATAGCAAAAATCAAGGAAATACATGCAAGAATTATTGAGAAATAGGTGCTTCTGTATGAATTTTTATTCAATACAAGCCAACTGTACTGCACTTTTATAAATGATGGTAATATTTATTCAGAAATATTTGACCCAATCCTTTACAAGGTTACATAAATATATAGGCTTCTTCCCTTATTGGTAGGTAAGCCATATATGACAGATGGAAGGTACAGATTGAAAAGTTTGCCTGAAAATGACTCCACACAAGAAGTGGGTGCTGTGAACTTCAAAAAAATCAACAGGTCTTTTCCCCTGTTGGCAGAAAAGCGATATCAGTGCTGGAAGGTTTGGAATGAAAAGTCTAGCTTGAAATGTGTCCACTACCTTTTCAAAGAAGTGGATCCTGTGACCCTGACCTTTGACTTGTGACCTCAAAATCTATAGGATTCTTCTCCAACTTAGTAGGTGAGCTATCTGTGAAAGATCAAAGAATTGGGATGAAAGGGTTGGCTTAAAATGCATCCTGAGGCTTTTCAAAGAAGAGGCTCCTGTGACCTTGACCTTTGACCTAAAAAAAATTATGGTTCTTCCCCTGTTGGTAGGTGAGCTGTATGTAAAAGATGGAAGGTTTGGGATGAAAATTTTGTCTCAAAGAGTTATTTCTGGGGGGTGCAAACACACCCCATAACTTCGAGAATATAGGTCGCAGTGACCTAATTTCAGGTTTGCAAGGAGATCTTTTTATAACCTCTAAGACTGCATAGGGTTCATGGCCCTAGCCCCTACAGTTATGATTTGTGCCCTGCTAACGGACGGACTGCCGGCAGTCCGTCCGGCCGGACGGACAGAAGCCGGACAAAGACCCATCGCTATAGCCCAGCATGACTGAAAGTCAGCTGAGCTAAAAACGCTGTTAGTCAAAGGAGGGACAAACAACAGCATTGTGCTAATTACTATCTCAGCTATAATTTTTACTGGAATTAATAGTCAATTTTACACCTGGTGAAGTTTTGACTCTTCTGAAGTAAAGAATTACTTATCTGATGAACATCCACACTTTCACATAGCAATACACCACTTTGTGGACACAATTAAATGTGCACTTTAATCATTGTAACCCTGGTGGTACAATACAAAATCTAAAATGTAGCACAGCCTAGAATAAAGATTAATCAAATACAGAAAATTATAACATTCATCTAGTTTATGCACCGGCTGGGGGAGTGCAGAGCATAGGGGAAGCCTGCTAGTAGTGGCCAAGCTGAGCCAAGGCAAGCTGCCTGGAGAGGGTTACATAATACAAGTGAAGGCTGTACTACTAGGTGTTCCTGATGTAAACAACACTTGACATGGTGAATAAAAACTTGAATAAAAGCTTCTCTTTTCAATCAACTCCTTGAAATAAAAAATTTTAAAAGATTAAATCCTTGTGTATATATGCTGTGAAAATTAAATCAACAGTGCTTTCAGGAAAAAAACGTGCTGTAGCCAAAGTTGGAAAAAATTTAAGGTATTAGTTTTTTATTTATGCTAATAACTGAAAAAATTGGCAAAATTCAGATCTAATTTTGGGTTAACAATTGAATCCTTATTTAATAAAGTTATATCCTTGAAAAAAAGTCTCCAGCTTCAGCATTTCTCATGTTAAGTGAGTAAATATATTTCCTGATTTTTTTAAAAATTGCATTATATTTGGACCCATAACTTCAAAACATTACTCAATACTGACCTTATTTTTTGTAAGTTTATAGAAAATGTATGGAAGAATATGAATACTAAATATAATCAAAAACAGACCAGTGGTTTCAATATTAGGCAGCCTTAAAGTGTAACAATTGCTGTTTTATGGAAAAGTGAGGTTTTTCCTTAATATTTCGGAGGAACAAAGTCCTAGTGACCCAATTTTCGGTATGGTAGGAGATTTTGGGGACATCAAACTGTATGCAAAATTTTGGATTCATAGGTCTAACAGTTTCAAAACATGCCCTGTTAACGGCCGGACGGACGACGGACAAAGGACCACGACGATAGCTCAAATTACTTTTAGTCAGCTGAGCTAAAAAAACATACACAAACAAACAGGGATGAAGGCATACCCTCCTGATGGAGGCAAAAACAGTACAACAACCTGTATAAAACCACCAAAGATTACAGTACAACGACCTGTATAAAACCACCACAGATTACAGTACAACAACCTGTATAAAAACACCACAGATTACAGGACAACAACCTGTATAAAAACCACCACAGATTACAGGACAACAACCTGTATAACAAGTGACCCAGGGGTCATGACGCTCAGCTGACCAGGAAGACATTGACAAAAGTAATTTTATCATCTGAATGTCAAATTTGAATGAAATACTTTTTCCAAACTTGACCTTTTGTATAAAATCATCCAATATTCATTGGGGTACTATGGAGCTCTGTAGCATGAAGGATATGGGTAACAGACACCTATTTTCAAGGTTTACAAGATGACTTTTCAGGGGTCTCCCAGCATGTCAAAAAATAAAATTCAAGGTCCAGTTATTATGATTTGTGCCCTGTTAACAAATCCAAATGTTTATTCTGGGGGGTATTTCAAAGCCGCATAGGATGAAGGATATGGGTAACAGAGATGTAATTTCAGGTGCACAAGGAGACTTTTCAGGGGCCTCCCAGCATATCAAGAAAGGAGATTCTAGGTCAAGTCATTATAATTTGTGCTCTGTTAACAGATGACCAAATCTTTATTCTGGGGAGTACTTCCGAGCCCCAGAGCATGAAGGATATGGGTAACAGGGACCTTATTTCGGGTTTCCATGTAGACCTTTTATGGGCTTCCCTGGAGGTGAGGACAGAAGATTCTAGGTCCAGTCATTATGATTTGTGACCTCTTAATATATGACCAAATCTTTATTCTGGGGGGTACTTCAGAGCCCCATAGCTCACAGAATATGGGTAACAGGGACCTTATTTCGGGTTTCCATGTAGACCTTTTATGGGCTTCCCTGGAGGTGAGGACAGAAGATTCTAGGTCCAGTCATTATGATTTGTGCCCTGTTTACAGATGACCAAATGTTTAAAGATCACAAAAGTAGAGAAAAAAAATCGTAAAAAATAAAAAAAATATAGGTGGCGCCACCAATCTCCAGAAATTGATGAAACACTCCATGATCAATATCCATGCAAAGAATCATGGTGATTAATGCATTAGTTGTTCAGATACTTGAGCTTTTGTATTAAATTTTGCATTATTCTGGGGGTACTTCAGAACCCCATAGCTCGAAGAATATAGGTCACAGTGACCTAATTTCAGGTTTACAAGGAGAATTTCCATAGACCTCCCAGGATTTCAAGTAAGAAGATTCCCGTTCTAGCGGTTACGATTTGTGCCCTGTTAACAGACAGACGCCTGGATGGCCTGACGGACGACGGACAAAAGGTGATCCCTACAGCTCAGATGACTTTCAGTCAGCTGAGCTAAAAATTGAAAAAATACAGGTGGCGCCATCAGAATGCAGAAACTGATGAAACATTTCATGATCAATATCCATGCAAAGAATCATGGTGATCAATATAATAATTGTTCAGATACTTGAGCTTTTGTATCAAATTGTCCATTATTCTGAGGGATACTTCAGATGACTTACAGTCAGCTGAGCTAAAAACACTTAATGGTCAAGATCCATGCAAAGAATCATGATGATCTCCGTATTAGTTGTTCAGATACTTCAGCTTTTGTATCAAATTGTCCATTATTCTGAGGGATACTTCAGAGTCCTATAGCTTGAAGGATATGGGTAACAGAGACCTAATTTCAAGTTTCCACAGGCACTCTTCATGGGCCTCCTTGCATGACAAGAATGAAGTTTCTAGGTCCAGTTGTTGCAATTTGTACCCTCTTGATAGATAACCACATCTTCAAAGGTCTCGAAAAAAAAAAAAATTCGTAAAAATTTGAAAAAAATAGAGGTGGCGCACCCTCTCTGCAGAAACTGATGGAACAGCTCATGATCAATATGTATGCCAAAAATCATGACCATCAGTGTTGTAGTTATTGAGATACTGCACTTTTTGTATCAAATTTTCCATTATTCTGGGAGGTATTTTGGAGCCATACGCCTAAAGAATATGGGTAACAGAGACCTCATTTCAGGTTTCCATGGAGAATTTTCATGGGTCTCCCTGTGTGTAAAGAATAAAGATTCTAGGTCCAGTTGTTATGATTTGTGCCCTATTAACAGATGTTCATATTTTTAAAGGTCTCAAAAATGGAGAAAAAAATTCGAAAAAAGCCTGAACAAATACATGTGGTGCCACCAGGCTGCAGAAACTGATGAAACACTCCATGACCAATATCCATACAAACAATTATGGTTATCTCTGCATTAGTTGTTCAGATACTTAACCTTTTGTATCAATTTTCCATTATTCTGAGCTGCATTTGGAGTGCCATAGCTCAAAGGATATGGGTAACAGAGACCATATTTCAGGTTTCCATGGAGACTTTTCATGGGTCTCCATGTGCGTCAAAAATGAAGATTCTAGGTCCAGTCGTTACAATTTGAACCCTGTTAACAGATGTTCACATTTTTAAAGGTCTCAAAAATAGAGAAAACAATTCTTAAACAAGGGACCTATGGGTCACTGTGCTCAGCTGATGTTAACCTTGAAGGTAAAAATCTAAAATAATATCTAATGGAGATAAAGTGTAAGAGGAAGAGGTAATAAAGGCCATGGTTGGTTTATATGATTGGTTTGTATTGATGTGCAAGAAATTGTTGCAAAAAATATTTTTTGACCTGACCATGTGTTTCCTAATGTTGAAACTAAAGCATGTGAGCAGTTTGTGAACAAATGATCTGTTCTTATGCATAAAATTAGTCATTTAAAAAACTCTATCGGATTTTGCTTATTTTTTGAATCTGCAAAACAATAAATATCTAAAAATAATATTTGCTTGAGATTTCACATTTTTTAATTGTGTCTTTATTTATCCATAATGTGCTTCATATTTTATAATAATTTAAGCATACTGATGGGTTCATTTATATTTGTTAAAATCATTTAAAAGAAAATTGATTTCTTTAAAAAATGCTACATTACACAACATTGCATCTTCTGGATTACACCTTGAATTATTTTTTTCAAGGAAAGTTTTTGCATATCGGAGTGGAAAACAGCATTACAATTGAGGAAATACAGTGAAAACAATAACAATTACTGCAAAACACTTGGTGGGTTGGGTTTGCGGGCGGGGGGGGGGGGGGGGGGGGGGGTGATTGGGGTGGTGATATGAGAATAACTGTACACCTGTAACAGCAGGGGATCTCCCCCAGTGACTGTAACAAATCAGAAACCCTGGCAAAGCTGACTTCCAGTGACCTGGAGTGGGACCCTGCATCTGTAATCAAAGCAAGTGACTACAGAAAAACAAGTGACCCATGGGTCATGACGCTCAGCTGCCAAGCATGACCTGCGACATCATGGGCTGCAATTCACAACTTCTAGTAAAATTGTTGCAGAACCTATATGCCAATTTTGTTTAAACTTTCTACATTGCCATAATTTCTTATCATATATGTCTGGTTAAAACATAGTGAATGATGGTCTGAGGCAAAATGTATGGTTGTTGAGCTATCAGGAACTAATCCCACAGCTTGCTCGATACCTGTCAGTCTCAAAAGGAATACCACACAGGCCACATATAAGATCAAAATATAGCAAAAGATCAAGGAAATCCATGCAAGAATTATTGTGTAACGGGTGCTTCCATATTAATTTTCATTCAATACAAGCCAACTGTACTGAGCTTTCATAAATGATGGTCATATTTATTAAGAAATCTTTGACCCAATGCAAGATTACATTAATATACATCCCACTGCATTCACTTTAACTGTTCTTGAGATAATATGTTCTAAAGGAATTTAAAGATGGCGTCCTGGTGGCCATATTGGATTTCTGACAGGTCGGAAATTGAACAACAAACATCCTCTAAAAGGGACCAAACATCATAAAAAAATCAAAGAAACTGTCCTGGCAAAAGGATTTCTAAAATGGCTACCTGGCAGACATAATGGTTTTCTGACAAGTCACACATCCTCCAATAAGACACTAAAATTGTAGCAATTGCTTCAAAGAATGTAACAGTTATGAATGTCCAAAACAATTCAAAAGGCATGATCAGGTTGGAGAGCTCTCATATCAGATTTATGAACATGCAAATGTAAAAAGTGCAAGTCCAATTTGTTTTAATTATCAGCTTGCTATTCAATGGGGTCAGCAGGGTAGGTAAACTGCAAAACCTAAAAGAAAAGAAATGCAGAAAGCATCACTAAGAGTCTTGTAATCAAATAAAGCCATCCTAAATCCAGGTACAGACCCACATATAATCAGAACAAACACTTGCTGGTATATCTGATGATTTGTATAATAATATTCAGATATCTAGAAAACTAAGTTTATTGCTATGATTCCATGATATAAACTGCAAAATGTTCCCATCATTTTATGAATCAGTAGCTAAACTTAACACTTAACTCTCATAGTCTTAATGCCTGGCCAAAGCATTCCGGCAACAGTGTTTTGTTATGCACTAATGATATATCCTTATCACTCCATGAGCTGATACAAAAGGGAGTCATATATCACAAGTGTCACTGACAATTATGGGCACATAGTGAGATGTACCAGTTGTGAGTGCCATATGGTTATATATACAAGAAAACAAGAAAAATAGAGATGGTCTACAAAATAAGTTATTGTGAACATCCCTGACCTATGACCTTGGCCTTTTGCCCATATATCAATTGGATTCTTTCTAAATGATGGGTAACTACTGACCACTTACATCTGGCCGGGTGTAATTACTTGGCAACCAATGGGTGAATAACTTTGACCTGCAACCTTTAATCTGCTGACCAGCTGACCCCAAAATCAATAAGTTATTTATTCAAGCAAAAAGACCCATAAATATGAAGTTTGAATCAAAATCAGTGATGCATAGATGTGGCATATGTGAAAGACTGAAGGTTTGGGTTGAACAGTTTCACTTGAAATATGTTCACAAGCATTTAGAACAATATTGTGACCTTGACCCTGACCTTTGACCTTGTGACCTCAACATCTATAGGATTCTTCTCCCACTTAGTAGGTGAGCTATATGTGAAAGATCAAAGAATTGGGATGAAAGGTTTGGCTTAAAATGCATCCTGAGGCTTTTCAAAGAAGTTGGTTCTGTGACCTTGACCTTTGACCTTGTGACCTCAAAATAATTATGGTTCTTCCCCTGTTGGTAGGTGAGCTGTATGTGAAAGATGGAAGGTTTGGGATGAAAATTTTGGCTAAAAGAATTATTTCTGGGGGTGCAAACACACCCCATAATTTCGAGAATATAGGTCGCAGTGACCTAATTTCAGGTTTGCAAGGAGATCTTTTTAGAACCTCTAAGACTGCATAGGGTTCATGGCCCTAGCCCCTATGGTTACGATTTGTGCCCTGCTAACGGATGGACGGCCGGCCGGACAGCCGGACGGACGGCCGGACAGACGAAAGGACGCCGGACAAAGACCCATCGCTATAGCCCAGCATGACTGAAAGTCAGCTGAGCTAAAAATCAATAACTAGCTTAATTTTCAAGCTTTTATTTTCAAATTTCAGATTTAGACAAATTTAATATATTTATGTTTACATGCTGTGAAAATTAAAACAATGGTGCTTACAGGAAAAAAAACGTGCCATGGTCAAAGTTGGGCAAAATTTAAGGTACAGATTTTTTTTTTATGCTAATAACTTAAAAAATTTACAAAATTCAGATCTAATTTTGGGTAAACATTTGAATCTTAATTAAACATAGTTATATACTTGAGAAAATAGACTCTAGTTTCAAAATTTTTCATGTTAAGTGAGTTATTATTTTTCCTGATTTTTTACAAAGTCCATTATGTTTGGGCCCATAACTTAAAGAATTTATACTTTACAGACTTAATTTATGGCATGTACATAGGAACTATATAGAAGAATTTTTATGGTAAATATGAGGAAAAACAGATGAGTGGTTTTGATATTAGGCAGTCCTGAAGTGTGAAAATAGGATTTTAATAAAAAATTGAGGTTTTTCCTTAATTTCTAAAAGGAACGAAGTCGCAAAGACCCAGTTTTCGGCTTGGTAGGAGATCTTGGAGAAATCTAACATTATGCTGAATTTTGGATTCCTAGGTCTTACGGTTTCAAAACGTGCCACATCTGCCTACGGACGGACGGAGGGACAGACGGACAGACGATGGACAATGGACCACGACTATAGCTCAGATGACTTATAGTCAGCTGAGCTAAAAAATCCAAAAATACAGGTAGCGCCACCAGTTTGCAGAAACTGATGAAACATCACATGATTAATATGTATGCCAAAAATCATGACCATCAGTGATGTAGTTAATGAGACAGTAAACAGTTGTTATATTTGTACTTAAACCCCCCAGAAAACTATAATACCCCTTTTTCTCTCTATCCCCATTAACAATATCGCCCTCTTTACCTTCTTTGCTAACCAGGGATGCGTGATTTGACATTCACTCCGTTAAATTAAGCACAGGTTACAGATATATAAGATAATAAACTCATTAAAGGTTACTGTACGTGGATACTGTTAATTGCCTACTCCATATTCTAGTGCACATACTAATCAGATAAGCCTGGTGGGTTATCAGTTAATCTGTTTATACAGCTGTTCCTCTAATTAGATCATGGTAGACCTATGGTGTGGCTGCACTGATGCATAGAGAGTAACAAGTAGACTAATAGCTTTACATCATATAGTCCGCCACGTACGGACTCCATTTATCTGTGATATGGAGTCCGACCGTCTGGCGGTGAGAGTTCACCCTGCAGTACATGGAAGGACTGTAACATGAAATACCACTGCTTGTTGTGCGATAGAGAAGCAATCTTGTATTTATATATAGAAATAAACTTATTATGTATCAAATTAAATCGATATATCACCTTTATGTGCACCTGTAAATGTTTTTATACTTTGAACTGCAGGGGTTCAGTTGTTGCATGCGCAACAGGACACCGCCGGAAAAGGAATCCCATGCAAATTAGGTGGGCAATCTATGCAAAAGAGGAATTCAGGGGAGCTTTTCCCAGGAATGCCAGTGCTGTGCACTAGGATGGACCATATTTTCATTAGCATCCTTCCCATCATACATCGCGTGTTGTCAATGATGCTAATTTCCTATTGGCTGTTCCAACTTGAAGGCTCGAGCTGCCCGACGGAGACGAAGTAATATCTGACTTCATTCAGAGTAAGTTCCCATACTTTATTACAAACTGATCATTCAGCTAAAGTTTTGGTCCCAACGGAGTCCAAGCATCTGTAACAATAATAATATGTGGGGTTTGACTGGTGTCCTCAGGTTACACAAGGCATATACAGATCTTAGGGGTTGTACAGATCTGTACAACCTTGGATAGTATAGACTCTCCCCGCCAGAGGCTGTAGCTCTTGATCATTGTTTACTATATATGTCAGAGCTGCAAGACTGCAGCTATACATCATTTATAGTGGTCTGGTTGACAGTGCTGCAGTACTGCCAACCAGACCACACTGCCAACCAGACCAGTACAGTAGTGTTTTATAACCTATTGCCAGTATTGGGCCCACAGGTATCTCTTTCAATTATTACCCATCGCAAATCACAAGGTGTCATTGACCATCACCTGTACAAATGTGGTCTTCCCTGACCCGGCCATCCCTAGGACCAGGACACATGTCGGTTTGCTCTTGGGATGTTCCGGTTTTGGAGCATCAGTTGTGTTTTCAGCTGCTCCCTTCGTGTCCATGCTTTCTGCTGAAGCCGCCATTATTGTTTTGGTTTGACCGACGTTACTACATATATTTTCGTATAAAATATTATATTATATTTAAATTAATTACGAATTGATCTTATTTTTTTCTGAATGTACGATAAAATAAAACTATATTTGTTCGAAGAATTTTCAACTTCTGGGAAATAATACGCATAAAAACAAAATATGTTTATACGAATCTACGTTTAATTATTTTTGTTCAGCTTTTATATGAGCGAAATTTTGGAGACGTAAGAGAGACTTTCCCGGGTAACAGAAATGAAAATACCAATGGCGACGAGACGCCACTAGCTGAGTGACCACCTGAGACTAAAGTGAGAGACTGATAACTACTGCTGCAAGATTCCGCGCTAAACGCTAAGTGAGTGTCCGTGCATATCATAATTATAAAAGAGCCCACAGATACCCCAGCTGTTTTAAGACCTGGTCTTGGTACATTATGAAACAGTAGGAAAATAACACCGCCTCACTCTCAGGCTCAGACTTTTTTCTTTCTTTAGATCTATACTAAAGACTAGATCTAGCATACCAGGCCTCGAATTTCATTTTTTGAAATAACAAGCAACTGCTGCCTGTCAAATTTGAACTTTACAGGCAACAAAGAAATTTGACAGGCAGCATTATTTTATTTGGAATAAAGTCTAAATAAGAAAAAAACATATCCAAGTATGTTTTATTCATCGTGACGATGATGGGTGAAATGGAGACATGGACGGGGGTTGGGAAATGGGATTTTTTTTACAAGGTCATAATTTAATAGCAGGCCTAATTTGGACAATGATAGACCTTATAATAGATATATTAATGGTGTTCCCAGTATTTATTTATATACTATATATGTTAAACACGAGGTACACAGGATTTTACAACTGAACACAGGGTGGATACGATGTAGTTTCCCGTGAAACTGTATTACCAATATCCTTATACAGCAGACCAATCGGATAACGCGTAACATAATGTAGACGTGTAGCCCATGCTGCAGTAACCGCTATGCTAAGCTATGATTGGCTGATAACAACTGGCCATAAAAGGTCATTTTTCTGATTGGCAGAGGGGTAGCCATTTTTATGCCCCCCTCACAAATTGGCCAGGGCATATAGTTTTACCCATGTCCGTCATTCTGTCCTTTCGTCCTTCCGAAATCAAACAGTTGTACGGACTTTTTTTCGCAATGCCTGCAGATATTGGCCTGATTTTTGATGTGTGGACAGATATAGACCAGTTACAGATCGAGTTCGCGTTTCGTCCCAGTTGACCTACTTTTGACCGTTTTACGGCTCCTAAACTTAGAAAATTTCATGAAAAATAGAAATATTCATGACAGATACACATGTACAGACTTTTTCGCAGTGCCTGCAGATATTGGCCTGATTTTTGGTGTGTGGACAGATATAGACCAGTTACAGATCGAGTTCGCGTTTCGTCCCAGTTGACCTACTTTTGACCGTTTTACAGCTCCTAAACTTAGAAAATTTCATGAAAAATAGAAATATTCATGACAGATACACATGTACAGACTTTTTCGCAGTGCCTGCAGATATTGGCCTGATTTTTGGTGTGTGAGCAGATATAGACCAGTTACAGATCAAGTTCGCGTTTCGTCCTGGTTGACCTACTTTTGACCATTTTACGGCTCCTGAACATAGAAAATTACATGAAAAATATGAAATTTCATGACAAATACACATGTACAGACTTTTTTTCGCAGTGCCTGCAGATATTGGCCTGATTTTTGGTGTGTGGACAGATATAGACCAGTTACAGATGGAGTTCGCATTTCGTCCCGGTTGACCTACTTTTGACTGTTTTACAGCTCCTGAACATAGAAAATTTCATGAAAAATATTAAATTTCATGACAAATACACATGTACAGACTTTTCTCGCAATGCCTGCAGATATTGGCCTGATTTTTGGTGTGTGAGCAGATATTGACCAGTTACAGATGGAGTTCGCATTTCGTCCCGGTTGACCTACTTTTGACTGTTTTACGGCTCCTGAACATAGAAAATTTCATGTAAAATATATATTTTCATGACAAATACACTTGTACAGACTTTTCTTCACAATACCTGCAGATATTGGCCTGATATTTGGTGTGTGGGCAGATAATGACCAGTTACAGATAAATATCTCGTTTTGTCCACGTTGACCTATTTTTGACCGTTTGACGGTGCTCTAACATAGAAAATTTCATAAAAAGGTGCACATGTATGGACTTTTTTTCGCAGTGCCTGCAGATACAGGCCTGATTTTTGGTGTGTAGGCAGATAATGACCAGTTACAGATTGAGTTCTTGTTTTGTTTCAGTTGACCTACTTTTGACCATTTGACTGCTCCTGAACATAGAAAGTTTCATGAATAATATAAATTTTCATAACAAATGCATATGTACTGACTTTTTTTCCTCAATGCCTGCAGATACCACCCTGATTTTTTTTGTGTGGGCAGGTAATGACAGTTACAGATCGAGTTTGCGTTTCATCCCGGTTGACCTAATTTTGATTGTTTTACGGCTCCTCAACATAGAAAATTTCATGAAAGACAGAAATTTTTAGGGAAAATGCACATGTATGGACTTTTTTTCACAATGCCTGCATATACTGGCATGATTTTTGGTGTGTTGCTTTATAATGACCCGTTACAGATCGAGTTTGCATTTTGCCCTTGTTGACCTACTTTTGACAATACGACACCTCCTGAACTTAAAAAATTTTCCAAATTTTACAAATGTTTCTAATTTGCCCAAGGCGGGGGCATTCGTGTCGTTCCGACACATCTAGTTTTTATCTGAAATGTTCCCGGAATTTTCCCCGAGTAGATCCGAAAGGTGGATAGCTTAGCGCCACCGTGTGTCACTGTAAGAGACTATCGGCTCATTTGCTGGTTTCCCAGGCCAGTTTCCTCTTAAACGGGGAACCAGTAACACTAAAGTTTTTTTCCAATTAAAAAGCATATAGAGTGGCTGCAATTGTGATACTGACAGACAAGAAGAACGTAGTGAGGAATTTTTGGACCGGCAGCTTGCTGCCGGTCAGGATCGTGGCTGACGGCAACCAGCCAATTTTAACCGGCATTTGCCGGTTGTTGGTCGTCAAATTTGAGGCCTGTATACTGTATAGTGATAGTCCGTCCCAGTTCCTGTGTCTGCATGTTTTTTGCGGGATAATTTTCCATACAAGTGAAGCAGTGTAAACCTGTCTAGTCCAAAGGTTGCAGGAGCTATTCCGCCAATTGCCTGCTTAGAAAATAATGCCTTAACCGCCTGAGTATAGAATCCTGTCTTCATTTCCAAGATGAGTCTAAACTGACTGGACCGTCTCATATAAGTAGTAATCAACATAAGCCAAGACATGCCTGATGATATAGCATCGACATGCCTCTTACTTCTCCATTACATGAATCCTAAACATCATTACGTCCGTCCGTATACACCCATACTCTCGTCCATGCATAGTAGACCGGATTCTATGCTTGCTCCGTCTTACCTTCGAGTCAACCCGGCAAATACTTACACTTGGGTAATATTGGACATTTTTGGTAATCCTGACCAAAAGCATGCAACAAATTAAAGTTTATGATTTGTTTTGTTTATAGCTTCCATTAAATACAGCCAAAATTAAGGTGCCCAATCACCTACCTTTTGAAAAAGAATTAATGTGATTTCTGGCTTCCTCTGTGTATATATATTAATGGTCTAAGGGTAATTTTGGTTGTGAATAGGTCTTATAAGGCCTTCATGAAGGATGTGTGAACTTGTTTATCAACAAGATGTTTGTAAACACAGCAATATTGACAAACAGGAAAAAACATGTAATCTAAGGTGGCAAGTTGCATATATGCAGAGGCAGTAAGGTCACTTGTTGCAAAACATATTTGCAAAGCTCTGGTTTATCTGACTTGCTGCTAGATGCCTCTATTGTGATTATTTTGGTGGGCCCCCTCATATTATAAACATGTTGATATAAACAAAAAAAGTAGCCTGTGTGTGGTAATATCCACATTTTCTGGCTTATTTTTATGAAAGCTCCAAGAGGTTACCTTTAGTTTATAACGGTCATATAGATGATTGGGCCCCTTTAACAAAACTTGGACGGAATAAATTCCAGCAGAAAAACATAAACGAGTATGAATCCAATATGACGCGTTGACAGATACATGTATGAAAAACAACATGTGAAGCTATTGTTTTGGTAGAAGCTGTAGCGACCCAGAAACTTCTGCACATGTGCAACGGCCAGGTCATTGTATTCATGCCAACCTAAATTAGGCCTTACATATTTAATAAAAAGTTTCTCGGATGAAGAAATGGAAAGTGGTGGGGAGGAGGAGGGGAAAAAAAATAAATATAATTCAAATTAAAAAAATGAAAAGCGCCATTTTCCATATAAATTTTACAAATGATGAAATGAATATATAGGAACTATTTGTGCCCTAATCTTCAATGTCAAGTGCACTAAAGTATTCTTAGTATCTGCAGGATATCCTGAATACTTTCTGGAAGGGCTGGTGAAAAATCAACTTTTCTAAAAAAAAATCATGATTTTTTTACTTTTTAAATAAAATTTTATCAATTTAAATTAACAACTTATAAATTAATCATTTCCACTAAATTAACATTTTTCAAAAACCAATCAGTCCACTTTCGTACTAAAACAGCTGGAGAGTTTATAATGACCTGTACAGGAGACTTGATGCAAAATTAACTGTTAATTTTGAAGGGTGTTATATGGTCAGTGGAAATACAAAGCTTACAACAAACAAAGGAAAGTTCAGGCAAATGAAACACAAGCGCACATTTAAGCAATATCAAGGTTTTTCAGGGTCGACCAGTCAGAAAATAAGCAAAGTCCTTTTTATTTAAGATATAAGTGAAATCACCTTTAATATAGGATCTATCTGTTGTCATTCAGTGCAAAATAACCTCAGAAACACAAAATAAAGAAAAACTATATATCAAATATGGTAAAAATATACCCATCAGAAATTTAATCATATATCAAATGAAGTAAAACTTTACCCCTCAGAAATGTTATCAATTGCAAGGGGGGAAAATCAATCTAATATAAAAACATATATCAAATGTAAGTATATACTGATGACTTTTCTAAAAAATTATATTCACTTTAAAAAATCAAAACAAGAAAGTGTGATGATAACATCAAATTAAATTCAAAAATATACTTTAACAATTTTTCTTTCAGTCAACAATATAGGTAAACCATAAATAATAATATTAATATGTGGAAAGAAGTGATGTTCTGGATAACTCAGTTATGGGTCTTCCCTCATGAATAATTTCTGCTTGAAAATTTTAACTGGAACTATTAACTGAAAAAATATAAGTTTTCATAATTGCAAAATTTTCACAAATTTGAATGGAACAAAGAAATAAAGTATAAAAATAAAATATAATAATAATTTCAGTATATGGTAGAAGGGCACAGGTGGCAATGGAGCACCCGAAACTGAGGCTATAATATATTTGTCCACTAAAATATAAACAGTAATTATGTTAAATTGTTATTGTCTTTGAGCTATTCAGTGAATTATATCATCACCATAAATACAAGAAATATATGGGGAAAATTATTTGTTTATGTTTTTCAAAGGAATATAAAATGGGATTGAACAGGGGGTCGGTCAAGTATCATGCATAATTTTGAACTTGAAAACATACTTGACAGCTTACACCACTGAAATGGTCCTGTAAACTACGTAACGTAACAGTATAAGCTGCTCAGACATTAACATAATACCCTGTTCAGGCGTAGTTATGTCTCCTCAGCTGAGCCTGATGTTACCGGCCCCAGTAATTAGATCATACCGCCAGCATCCCAGCCACTGCCGGCCTCCCAGCCCCCACGCCTGGCAGCGTCAAACCACCACC
This sequence comes from Sipunculus nudus, assembly GCA_026874595.1. Classification (NCBI taxonomy): domain Eukaryota; kingdom Metazoa; phylum Annelida; class Sipuncula; order Golfingiida; family Sipunculidae; genus Sipunculus; species Sipunculus nudus. The sequence goes on along the minus strand of CM049312.1, from coordinate 82,876,777 downwards.
TCGGTGCCCATAGATCAGTCCGTTGCCTCGTGCCACAGGCGTGTGCCTGCATCCACCCAGGGGTTTTGACTCCCTGCTCCCTTGCTGTTTCGCTCTAGCTCTCCAGGCAACACAAAACGGCCCCAAGGCCCCACAGTCAATACTGCCGGCGCTCTGGCCTACCCTTCTATCGATAAGCAGTATAGGATCTTTAACATGCATAGACTTCACCTGCTCAGAATCATGAGTATCACATGGGCCAGCCGGCTAAACGTCCTTTCCAGGGGACGCCCAGCCTTTTGGCTGGTACCAAATTTTGTTTTGATTTGAGCAACTGGGTATAGTGATTTCTGGGTCACTTTCATTATTCTGTATCCAGAATATCTAGAATTGTCGGTGTTTTGCGGGTCTGTCCACAAAGTTTAAGCCATTCAGGCCATAGTTTTAGCTCGACAAAGAATTCCTGCATTTGCGTTCTGTTCAGGTAGCTCCGCCCCCGCCTTATCATGGTATCTCTTACCATGTCAATATTTGCCCTGCTGTGTAGGGTAGTGGTCTTAGTGCTATCCTCAACGCTCTGTTTTGCAATGTTAGCAGTTTTCTCTGTCTGAGCTTTGTAACCAGGAGGAAGGCTAGACTTCCATAGGTTGCTATTGGCAATACCCATGCTTTGTATAGGTATATTAAGCTCTCTTCCAAAATTTCCCAGCAGGTGCCCCGTAGAGCTTTCATGCAGTTAAGCCTCTGCATTATCCTATCTCTGACCTGGTTCAGGGGTTTGTGCCAGTTTAACCTTTTGTCAAAGGTTAGACTTAGGAAGGTTACCTCCTCCTGTCCAGAGCTCTTTTGTCCTGCCGGTGTCAGTACTGGCTTTATGTTAGACCTGTTGTTTCTCGTGAACACACAGGTTTGTGTTTTCTTTGAGTTGTGCCTGATCCGCCATGTATTGCACCACTTGCTAATCCAATCCAGTAATGCCTGTACTAGTACCGTAAAATCTCCACTTAAAACCGCGGTTTAATCAAGAAATTCAAAATCTTGAAATCAGGTTGATTTCCTGAAAGCACTGTGCGGTTTATACTAGAAGGGTTTCCGGAGTATCTTCCTGACAGACATCGTTTTGGGGCCGGCGAGTGGGCGATAATATTGCAACTTTCGAAGGCCGTTCTCAGCAGCAGTCTCGCATGCATGGGAGCCGTGTGTAAATGTATTATTTACAATTATTTGTTATTTATAAATTAAATATTGCTGGTTAGTTTTCGTGTGATATATAACTTGATATAAAATTTTGGTAATTGTCACCAAATAATACGTTTACAACAACCCTGCTGTAACACAAAGCGGCCCACTTCGTTGGGCATGGTCAAGCAAAACTGAAATAAAATCCTACTTTAAACCCATTTGCGGCATTATTTAGCAATGATTATTTGTTTAAAACGTAAAATGAATAAAAACCTGACATCGTAAGGAGTCGCACAATGGCAGACGATCGTTTTAAAATCAAGTTTGAGTGCCACCATTTGCTGAAACGGCCCGGTTTTCTGCTAAGAATATTTTGAACGGCTGTACGCGGTGGGTGGTAAACAGAACAGCCACCTATTTCGTCCCAGCGTGCCTTGCGTGAACAACTGCCTTGACAAAATGGCTCCCCACACGGAAACTTTCTTCAGGAAAAAAAACTTGCTTACCCCGACTGGCCACTTTAATTTTACCTTAAAATCACTCTTTATCAAGCGTCATGTTTCCTATACGTGCGTATCTCGACAAGGTAATTTCAATTACTTTGATATTTAGTTAAGTTGACCAGCGATGTTTTCAAACGAGCCAGCAAATTGTGACATGGAGCGATGTCAACGTACGATGTGACGATGATAGCAGCGAAGTAACCGGTATGAAAATGATTTGAATCTTCCGAGTAATTCCAGAAAATGGAATTTTCATCAAAATTTTTTAGAATTAAAATATACAGTGACTTGAAATGGATCAGCAGAATATTTTTTCCAAAATATAATGACAAATCAGTAGCAAACAAGAATACGGCATGGAATATAAAATCTGTATAAACAGGCAGAGGTCATCGGCCCTTGCGTCTTCCCAAACTTCATGCTTGAGTCACCCTGCACAAAGTGTTATGATGTCTTTAAATAAAATGCCCAAGGAATTTAAAAGTGGACAGGAATGGCCGAGTCGCAACCTACGCGTGTTCATTTCTAGATGATAGCTTGATTGTGTTTTTTGTCAAATCATTCCGTAGCGAAAGTTGGTGCAGTTTTAAAGGGGGGTTCTTAGTATTTGAGCCCCTCGCGATGTCTCACCTGGAATTTCGGCGAAGTCTGGGTGCGGTTTAAATCGGAAGTGCGGTTTTAAGTGGAGATTTTACGGTAACCACTCTGAGAATTGGCTCATCGGTCGTGTTCTGCCTACCTCTGGGCTCCTTAAGCGGAGAGAATACTGTTTCCCTTGCAAGCCTGACATAGTGCTAGTTCTGTGCCCTGTGCATGGCATTGAACTTTGCCCCCGTGGGCATGGTGTGTACTTTTTACAGTGTACTGGCAAACAGGTTTGCCCTGTCCTGTGCTGTGCATACTTCCATGTCTTCTTTGCCTTTCAGTGTGCAGGGCCCGCCTCTCTGTTTTTTCACCGCACCTGTGTATTGTTTCACTTTTCACCAGAAATCTGTTACTAAAGTTTTGTGACCAATACCGGTGCTGAATTCCTGCCATTGCCTTCTTTTCTGGTCCTTTATGGCTTGTTTTACCCTTCTGTTCAGAACATTGTACTGGTGCCTGTGTTCAGGCCTGTGTTTGGTAGTAATTGATACTGTTCCGTATCAATATGGCTACCCCGCCTCTGGCTTTGTGCTTTCTATTTCGGTGTATCTTATTAAAGTCCGCAAATGACCCCAACTTTGTGATTTTTTACTCATTAAATGCTATGATGTCTGCCCTGTGTTTTTGTGCCATGTTTAGTGCCTTGTTCTATTTATTAAACAGGCCATTTGGATTGACGATGTATCATGATTCATGCTAATTGCTAGTCAAAACTGGGGTCTTTTCCTCAATTGTGACCATATTTGGACGTCCCTGTGGTGTCATTTTGTTTCGAACTCCCAGTCATGTCAGCTGCGACTGCCCACACTGTTATCACACGTGACTTCCACAAATCAAGTGAACAGCTGATGAAGCGGTCCCCTGGAGTAATACCATGTGTGGCCACCAGGGGTCGGGGTTATCCTTAACTAGGCCTCATTATGCAACTGGATTTGTTCAAAGGGAATTTGTATGTGGGCTGTTGATTTTTCTTATGTAGCATTTTGCTTGACTAAAAACAAAGATATTTTAATATTTTCTGTAATTTGTTAAATGTCCTATATTATCCGGGTGGCAAAAAAGGAAACCATGGAAACTGGCTATAATTATATAGGGCTCTTTGAAGGATAAACAATGACACATTGCTGCTAAAGCAAAGATGATTAATTGTTATGATATTTGGAATTATTTTTATAGCAGAACAACTGTATATAAGTTCATTGTGCACAGGGTCATAATGTCACACATTTGCTATATATATTGGCATTTAAAGTTGCTTGGATGCAACATTTATAACTGAACAGTTAACTTGAAAAATTGCAAATATTAAATGTTATACTTATATATTATTTTTGTATATAATAATGTTAATTTGCATTTTTGCATTTAAATGATCTCTTTGTATTCATATAGGGTAAAACTAAGTTCTGGCATTTTGCATGCATGGGACTCATATCGTAACAGAAGTCTTCAATGTATTTTAACATTACCAGAAATGTTATTGTGTCTGTGCCAGCTGTCAATGTTGAGTTTTCCATGATTTAACTGTCAACCCCTGCACATGGTATCGCTGTTTAGCCCTGTGTCCGATAATACCTGGGTGGTGTCCTATATTACCCAGGTGAACCTCCACCGCGTTTTGTACAAGAGGGCGCTTGACCCATGCGTGTTTAGTCTTAAATAGATCTCCTGTTTGTGAGGTTTGAAATGATACTTGGAAACCAGCGTTGTTTTGATTAGTCATGGAACGGTAAGCAGACAAAGCCAAAGGTGTCGGATATTACCCCACCTAACTCTACTTTGATTTTGTATGAGACAAATAATCCAAAATTGCACTCCCGAGGCAGCGGAAATCTTGCGCTTCTAAAGAAGCTACTGATTTTCACTATGCCAGCTTTGACCGTTTATGATATATTTAGACACCAGATGGCGGTCCTTTGTCCGCTGAAAAAATGTGCATATGATGTGACAAGCAGCCAACCAGATGCCAATAAACAAACACTCGACAGGCATCCTGGCTCCGCCCATAGCTGCGCTTCAAGCACCGCTTGATGAGAGTTAACGGTCAAATTTTAATTGCTCCCTCTGTATTCTTGCATCATCCACCGATTCGATTATGACATTATGACTGTGTTAGCGTAGCCATGTATCTGTTGTCTGCAGAACTGAAACCAGCCAGCGAGGTGTGCACACAGCCTTTTGTTTGAATTACAACTCACTGGTTGGGCATCCTATGTGCCCAAGGCCCTAAGCAAACCATGTCTGGGTCAATTCTCTTTGAGCCTGGGGCCTGTTCACATGGTTACCATGGTGATTAGCTGTCACTCAAAACAAAATGAACATGATTGGCTCTGTGTATTCCTCGCTTGGCCGTGTCTTCCAGCACAAGGTCTCATCCGATTGGACAAAAATACAGTGCTCCCCTCTGGTGTAGCAATTCAGGATACGAGGTAATAACAAACAGCGCTTACGATATAGGGAGTAGGCCTATAGTTAAAGCGCTGTGTAAAGAGTCCAAAATATTACAAAACAGGTTACAACATTTACGACTTTATCATCGCCAGAGGACTGATAATAAACTAGCAAGGCAACTGATGACATCAGTCAATTGATGGTTACGCGCGACCGATCGATGTGACGTCTTTGTGACAAACACCACACGCAGCCATCATGATACACCCATACACATGGAAAGTGTACCATAGAGAAAAATACCATTCAGCAGTGCCGGGAAGAAGCCATCCACAGTCCATCAGCATTAATAATGCAAAAGCGTTGCAAAGTAAATCCTTTTTACATGATATGTTACTACTTTACACTAAATCAGGGGAATATTTGTACATCTACTTTAGGCTAAAGGGCATTTTTAAAGAAAATTCTTAAAATAAATATAGCTTAAAAACATGTTGACAAGGGTTTTGGGACGGACTATATGCTACATTCGGTACCACCATAAATTGGCATAATCAGATAATGTCGCACCTATTTAAAATTGCTCCCAGTTGGACACAGGATTGAGATTGAATAGGGACACCTGGTGCCTAAAATTGGTTATTAATCATATTAATAGGTTCTCTTCTACATACATATATTGCAAATACTTGCCTTATTTTTCTCTAGCCTAACGCTATTTAGACAGTTTATTTAACCATACTGTCACACCTATTGTAAAATGGCTCCCTCCATTCAACCATCCCTGTCAAACTAGTTTTTCCTCATAATTCAATAGTCCCTAAAGCGCTACTGTCCCCAGTAATGTCCCCAGTTAGCTCGAGGGTTTTGGCCAACTGAGGCTATGCATAATATGAAGGGACTTGGGTGGTGGTTTCCCCTGAAGCTGGAGGAGAGGGAAGGGTGCTAGACACCTTGATTGTAATCAGGTGAGCAGGCTAATTAGAACTGATATGGTGCTCCAGAACAATCAGTGAGTTCTTTAATCACATCTGCTGCATTGACGTATACATAATTCAAAATTTTTACTTTAAAATACGGACATTATATTCATATATATATATATATATATATATATATTCATAGCAAACTGTGTCAATATGCTTGGTTTTCCTTAAAAACATACACTAACCTTTCAAGAATCACTTAGAATTGGTCCAATTTTTGTGTGAGAGCATTCAAATATGAAATTTTGTTCCACAAAGAGAAATTATTTGTCTATTTTCCATATTTTCATGCTTCGTGGCTGTTCTGCTAGATTAAATGTTGCTGCCATTGCAGCCCAATGAAGATATGTTCTTTATAACTTTCAATTATACTTCTTTTGCAATTACAATTTAATAAGAAATACCAACAAAGATTACCTGCCTGATCATTCTTCTATTAGAAGAATATTGTCCTTATAAGCGGTGATAAGGTCCAAAGATGTCTGCTCTGGGTTCCCCCCCCCCCCCCTCCCAGCCACAGCGGTCCTGAGTAAACTTGAAGCTTTTTATGCGGTCGGGCAGTATCCAGTCTCCTGGATATTTACGCTGCATAGAATGCAGTTAGGTGTCTAGCTCCCTGCCCTCTCTTGCAGCTCCAGGCAGAAACCACCACCCTAATCCCTTTATATATTATGCAAAGCCTCAGTTGGCCCCAACCCTGGAGCCAACTGGGGCATTTGGAGCCAACTTGGGACAGTAGCACTTGGACCACTTCTAAAAAATGCATTAAATCTGACCTTTATTTACCTCAGATGCAAATCAGAGCAGTGTGGGGGTTATCTGACAGAAAAATAATACTCTTCCCTGTATGAATTCCATATGATTGTTTCGGAAAGAAATATGACTTTATAGACATGTATGGTCTTACAACATATCTGTGATGACCTTAGATGGCGAACTAAAATTACATCCACTTAACAATTTGTATTGATGACGTCACAGTGGCATTTGTACATCTCATGTTTGTTAAATCACACATACGTCCCTCCTACATCACATGGATAACAGATAGATTCATATTGATGACGTCACAGTGGTATTTGTACATCTCATGTTTGTTAAATCACACATACGTCCCTCCTACATCACATGGATAACAGATAGATTCATATTGATGAAGTCACAGTGGTATTTGTACATCTCATGTTTGTTAAATCTCACATACGTCCCTCCTACATCACATGGATAACAGATAGATTCATATTGATGACGTCACAGTGGTATTTGTACATCTCATGTTTGTTAAATCACACATACGTCCCTCCTACATCACATGGATAACAGATAGATTCATATTGATGACGTCACAGTGGTATTTGTACAACTCATGTTTGTTAAATCACACATAAGTCGCTCCTACATCACATGGATAACAGATAGATTCATATTGATGACGTCACAGTGGTATTTGTACATCTCATGTTTGTTAAATCACACATACGTCCCTCCTACATCACATGGATAACAGATAGATTCATATTGATGACGTCACAGTGGTATTTGTACATCTCATGTTTGTTAAATCACACATACGTCCCTCCTACATCACATGGATAACAGATATGGCCACTTGAACTGATGCCATCATTTTTGCACCCTCTTTCCAGACAGGTAAACATGGGCCTGGCGTTGCAAGGTAAATATTATTTCATACTTATTTGAATAAAAAAAAAAAATCACCACATTATGTTCTTCGATAATAGCTTTCATGCAGTGGCATACAAAATATGTTTGAAAGAAATATCACGAAACTAATTCGATGAACAAGGGTGTAAACTGTGTTGGAACATAGTATAGTCTTGGCTGTGTGTTTAAAAAATTAAAAAAAAAAAAAAAAAACTGCCACTGCTACCTCAGCATTAGATCTGACTGTACAGTTACATTAAAGCAATGTTTACTTTAATGCACATGTGGTTAGGTCTCAGTTGCGGATTAAGCCAAACAAATGATATTATGAAGGACGGACTGACAATTCCTTTTAAATATGCAGTTGCGATATGTATCCCATGGAGTGCCTGAAAGCCATGCACTTGGATTGCAGGACATTACACAAGAGGATTAAACTATACATGCATATTTCAGTAAAAGTGCATTATAGGTGACCTGCCTTAAACTGGTATTACTCATACTTAATTTTTTATTTAAATCAAGTTTAATGTTGTCTTATTGTATCCCCAGACAAAGTCAGGATACTATGGTTAAGGTACGGTTGCACCCCCCACTGCTATAAACTCCTGTATTTGTATCCGCCAAAACAGAGTTTTGCGGATACTTTGTTTTCAGCTGCACACCGCCGCCGCGTAGGTTTCCGGAGAACTCCTCCGTAACCGCTGGGCGGAATTTTACGAAACCCGGGATTATGTACGGGTCACATGTGAACTGCTGCGCCCCGATTTTGTTTTGACCTCTGACCTTTCCTCTGCACTCTGGGTCCTTTTGTGCGTCTGTTTCCACACATAAACCCACATATCTCGGGAACTGTTTGACGGATCAGGAAAATTTTTTTGCACAAATGTAGCCCTTGGAGAGCTATATAACATACACAAAAAATGGTGGCGCCACCTGCAACAATGTTTGCACAGTGTCCATCTGTTCATCTGCCTTGGGTTAAAATCACTCATATCTCTGCAGTGACTTGACTAATTCACCTGAAATTTGGCATGCGTATACATCCTGGATAGCTTTTCTGATTTTGTGACAGGTGGCGCCACCTACATTCACGTTTACGCTGCAGATATCCAAGCTCATATCTCGGGAACCGTTTGACCGATCAGGAAAATTTTTTTGCACAAATGTAGCCCTTGGAGAGCTTTATAACATACACAAAAAATGGTGGCGCCACCTGCAACCATGTTTGCACAGTGTCCATCTGTTCGTCTGCCTTGGGTTAAAATCACTCATATCTTTGCAGTGACTTGACTAATTCACCTGAAATTTGGCATGCGTATACATCCTGGATAGCTTTTCTGATTTTGTAACAGGTGGCGCCACCTACTTTAACATTTACGCTGCAGACATCCAAGCTCATATCTCCGGAACCGTTTGACGGACCAGGAAAATTTTTTTGCACAAATGTAGCCCTTGGAGAGCTTTATAACGTACACAAAAAATGGTGGCGCCACCTGCAACCATGTTTGCACAGTGTCCATCTGTTCGTCTGCCTTGGGTTAAAATCACTCATATCTTTGCAGTGACTTGACTAATTCACCTGAAATTTGGCATGCGTATACATCCTGGATAGCTTTTCTGATTTTGTGACAGGTGGCACCACCTACATTCACATTTACGCTGCAGACATCCAAGCTATTATCTCGGGAACCGTTTGACGGATCAGGAAAATTTTTTTGCACAAATGTAGCCCTTGGAGAGCTTTGTAACATACACAAAAAATGGTGGCGCCACCTGCAACCATGTTTGCACAGTGTCCATCTGTTTGTCTGCCTTGGGTTAAAATCACTCATATCTCTGCAGTGACTTGACTAATTCACCTGAAATTCAGCATGCGTATACATCCTGGATAGCTTTTCTGATTTTATGACAGACGGCGCCACCTACATTCACGTTTATGCTACAGACATCCAAGCTCATATCTCGGGAACTGTTTGACCGATCAGGAAATTTTTTTTGCACAAATGTAGCCCTTGGAGAGCTTTATAACATATGCAAAACTGGTGGCGCCTCCTGCAGCCATTTTTGCACAGCTCCTGTCTGTTTGTCTGCCATGGGATAAAATCACTCATATCTCGGCAGTGGTTTGACATATCTATATATACATCCCCGACAGCTCTCTTGATTTTATGACAGGTGGAGCCACCTGCATTCTAGTTTATGCAGCAGACATTCAAGCTCATATCTTGGGAAAAGTTTGACCGATTGGCCAAAGTTTTGCATGTGTATAGTTCTCACATAGCTCTTTATCATACCCAAAACTGGTGCCGTCACCTGCAACCATTTTTGCTCAGCGTCCATCTGTTTGTCTGCCACAGGCTAAAATCACTCATATACATGTAGTGGTTTGACTTATCTGCCTTAAATTTTGCATATGTTTACAACTGGGACGGCTTTCTGGATTTTGTGGTAGGGGGGGCAACCTTCATACACAATTTGGCTGCAGACATCCATGCTAATATGCAACACTTCACTCTATTTCCCCTTGCCACTTAATCCATGCCTCACTTCACCCGTTCCACTCTGATTTAGGCGGATACACGTAGTCGCTTGTCGACTACCCGTATTCTAGTTTCCTGTATATTTTTTTAATGTACATGTAATATGTTCAGCATACATGTATTTGTTTTTTTTTTATAATTATTGTTATAATAAAGTCATGCTGTTTCATATATTCATACATGCAATATCAGGTAAATGTTTCCTCATTTTTACACCAAATGTTTTGTTTATTTACAGATATATTTTCATGATAATCCACCACACACTTTGTCATCATGGACAATTACCATGTTCTGGAACTGATTGGAGAGGGATCCTTTGGCCGTGTGTACAAGGGGCGCAAGAAATTCACAGGACAGGTGGGATGAAAGGAATATTAAATATAAATTCAAATTTTTGTATTTGTGTTGTCTCCAAATTCTTAGATCCACCATTTATACAGAAGCAATTTTGTTTCAAGTTGAAAGAATTTTAGTTCATATTCTTGTGGATATAGATAAAAATGAGTAAATATAATTTTGCTGAGAACTCCCAAGAAAGGGTCAAGCTTTCATTTGGGATTGGTTTTTTTTTTTGCTGTCCTCAAATAAATGATATCAAGACCTATTTTTCAGTTGTTTGAGTGTACTTATTTTTTTGTCAACATTTTATAAAAAAGAAAGATTTGCTTACAGGTCATTGTGTCAGACTCACTTTAGAGGAATACTCACTTCTTTCACACAGGGAGTAGTTCCAGTAAATTTAAAATTAATTATATTACTACCGAGTCCTTCCTGCTTGTGCCAAAAGTTTGATAGTTTGAATGAAAAACCCTTTCCTGCATATATAGTCACCAGCAATTTTGTATTTAGTGATTTGATAAACAGAAATTATTTTAACTTCCTTCAGGTTGTTGCTATGAAGTTTATACCAAAAGTTGGCCGCAGTGAAAAGGAACTCCGTTCTTTACGAAGAGAGATTGAGATCATGAGGACTCTGCATCACGCCAACATCATTGAGATGCTGGACAGCTTTGAAACAGATAAGGAGGTATGTCAGCAAACATATTTGCAGTGTTGGTACTTTATAATATATCTAGTAACTAGTGGTTGTTATACTTGAGAATGTTATATGCTATATTTGCATTTCAACCATATTTTGATATAGTTTGTACAGGCTAATGTATAGTTCAAAATACACCAAATGACCACTGATAACAGAACTAAATTGCTATGATCACAATTTTTTTGGTGCCTTTTCTATTCTTTGAGACAAGATGCTTCCCATGCTTATATCATATGATCACTTTGTGCCATCTAAGTAGGTTGTATCAGCTGGTTGTATTGCAAGTGTTGGACCATTTAATAACTATTGTTCCACATTTTCCCTACAGGTGGTAGCAGTGACAGACTATGCTGAGGGAGAGCTGTTCCAGATCCTTGAGGATGATGGGAACCTGCCTGAAGAACAGGTAACAACATATCAAAGAAACATCGCCCAGTTGGTAGTAAATAGCAATGTTTGCTTATTAGACTCACAGATCATACAAACATCGCCCAGTTAGTAGTAAATAGCAATGTTTGCTTATTAGACACAGATCATACAAACAATGCCCAGTTAGTAGTAAATAGCAGTGTTTGCTTATTAGACACAGATCATACAAACATCGCCCAGTTAGTAGTAAATAGCAATGTTTGCTTATTAGAAACAGGTCATACAAACATTGCCCAGTTAGTAGTAAATAGCAATGTTTGCTTATTAGACACAGATCATACAAACATCGCCCAGTTAGTAGTAAATAGCAATGTTTGCTTATTAGACACAGATCATACATACATCGCCCAGTTAGTAGTAAATAGCAATGTTTGCTTATTAGACACGGATCATACAAACACCACCCAGTTAGTAGTAAATAGCAATGTTTGCTTATTAGACAAGGATCATACAAACATCTCCCAGTTAGTAGTAAATAGCAATGTTTGCTTATTAGACATGGATCATACAAACATTGCCCAGTTAGTAGTAAATAGCAATGTTTGCTTATTAGACACGGATCATACAAACATCGCCCAGTTAGTAGTAAATAGCAGTGTTTGCTTATTAGACACGAATCATACAAACATCGCCCAGTTAGTAGTAAATAGCAATGTTTGCTTATTAGACACGGATCATACAAACATCGCCCAGTTAGTAGTAAATAGCAATGTTTGCTTATTAGACACAGATCATACAAACAATGCCCAGTTAGTAGTAAATAGCAATGTTTGCTTATTAGACACAGATCATACAAACATTGCCCAGTTAGTAGTAAATAGCAATATTTGCTTTTTAGACACAAGGCATTTTCATCCAAACTGATTTCAACATCAGTACAACCAATTTACCTTATCTGACCTCCACTGGTATTCAATATTGCTCTCACTTCCTGTCAAACAGAAAAAGTAATATAAGTTAGACTGGTTAACAAATGTTATTAATATTAACATTTATTTATTCAGTATGAGCATATCAGTTCAATTTATGAAGAAATTGCTGGCCATGGATTCAAGCAGAGAAGCATGTCTTTGTACTAAGTGTAATGATGTTCTTTAGTTTGTCCACGCATTTATTCTGACTTCTTTTATACTCCTGTCTTAGACAGTACATATTATGGTAGACCTATAGTTCATCCATTTATTAATTAAAGTGTTGCTGCAATAACTTTCCAGGGCTTTCATAGATTTCACAAAACCCACCATAACTACCTACATAAACAAAGACCCCCCCCCCCCCACACTCCCTGAGTTCAATTCTGGCAATATCCACACTTATTTAATGAAATCAGGGGTCACCAGGTTTCTCTATGCTTTTGCTGCAATAACTTACCAGGAATTTATATGTATTTTTATGAAATGCCTCAGTTCGATTTCTGGCAAAATCTGCACATACTTATTTAGGTCAGAGGTCACCAGACATTGGTGGTGCTGTGATGACTTTCCAAAAATTCTTCTGGATTTTTATAAAACTTGTTATTAAGTTTACCAATAGAGGCACCAGCCTTCAGTGTGGTATTGTTGTGAATGTGGCAGGTTTGCTGACATTCAGAATGAATGATAAACCACTGAAGTAACTCCACTGGTTTGAACTTTCTGCAAAAATATGTACATAGTTAAATAAGGTTAGATGTCACAAGACATATAATGCATGTATGCACTCAAGTTTTGCTCTTGTTTTATATATGATAATTGCTAATCTGTGATTTTTCTGTTGTTTTTTCCCCTCCAGGTGAAGTCTATAGCATGTCAGCTGGTGTCTGCCCTGTACTACCTTCACTCTCACAGAATCCTTCACCGAGACATGAAACCCCAGAACATCCTCCTCGGTAAAGGAGGCATCGTTAAACTCTGTGATTTTGGTTTCGCCAGGGCTATGAGTATAAATACACTAGTCCTGACTTCTATAAAGGTAAGGCATCGGTTTTGATAAACTTCAGAATCCCTAATAGTCTGCACTAATCCAAGCTTATTGAAGACACATCTTCCAAAAACAGGACTATTTTATGAACTAAGAAATGCATTTCTTCAACTCAATTAAGCAAATATGGCTAAAAACTGAAATCCAGTATTGCAACAAATATAAAGCCTGTGAAGAAGTTCAATGCATTAGTTCTTAATTTGCTTGTCATTTTACTTATTTGTTGGTATTATGATGAGCAAAAGATCAGATTCACTTATGGTTAATGTTTTTTTAATAGAAAATGAAGAATTAAAAATCCCTGAAACTATATCTAGAACCATGTTACCCTACTCCTTTAGTTCATGAAACATTGACATAAATCATACTTTATCTGCTGCCTGTATGTAAGCTCATGAAACATTGACATAAATCATACTTTATCTGCTGCCTGTATGTAAGCTCATGAAACATTGACATAAATCATACTTTATCTGCTGCCTGTATGTAAGCTCATGAAACATTGACATAAATCATACTTTATCTGCTGCCTGTATGTAAGCTCATGAAACATTGACATAAATCATACTTTATCTGCTGCCTGTATGTAAGCTCATGAAACATTGACATAAATCATACTTTATCTGCTGCCTGTATGTAAGCCCATGAAACATTGACATAAATCATACTTTATCTGCTGCCTGTATGTAAGCCCATGAAACATTGACATAAATCATACTTTATCTGCTGCCTGTATGTAAGCTCATGAAACATTGACATAAATCATACTTTATCTGCTGCCTGTATGTAAGCTCATGAAACATTGACATAAATCATACTTTATCTGCTGCCTGTATGTAAGCTCATGAAACATTGACATAAATCATACTTTATCTGCTGCCTGTATGTAAGCTCATGAAACATTGACATAAATCATACTTTATCTGCTGCCTGTATGTAAGCTCATGAAACATTGACATAAATCATACTTTATCTGCTGCCTGTATGTAAGCTCATGAAACATTGACATTAATCATACTTTATCTGCTGCCTGTATGTAAGCCCATGAAACATTGACATAAATCATACTTTATCTGCTGCCTGTATGTAAGCCCATGAAACATTGACATAAATCATACTTTATCTGCTGCCTGTATGTAAGCTCATGAAACATTGACATAAATCATACTTTATCTGCTGCCTGTATGTAAGCTCATGAAACATTGACATAAATCATACTTTATCTGCTGCCTGTATGTAAGCTCATGAAACATTGACATAAATCATACTTTATCTGCTGCCTGTATGTAAGCTCATGAAACATTGACATAAATCATACTTTATCTGCTGCCTGTATGTAAGCTCATGAAACATTGACATAAATCATACTTTATCTGCTGCCTGTATGTAAGCTCATGAAACATTGACATTAATCATACTTTATCTGCTGCATGTATGTAAGCTCCTGAAACATTGACGTAAATCATACTTTATCTGCTGCCTGTATGTAAGCTCCTGAAACATTGACGTAAATCATACTTTATCTGCTGCCTGTATGTAAGCTCATGAAACATTGACGTAAATCATACTTTATCTGCTGCCTGTATGTAAGCTCATGAAACATTGACGTAAATCATACTTTATCTGCTGCCTGTATGTAAGCTCATGAAACATTGACGTAAATCATACTTTATCTGCTGCCTGTATGTAAGCTCATGAAACATTGACATAAATCATACTTTATCTGCTGCCTGTATGTAAGCTCATGAAACATTGACATAAATCATACTTTATCTGCTGCCTGTATGTAAGCTCATGAAACATTGACATAAATCATACTTTATCTGCTGCCTGTATGTAAGCTCATGAAACATTGACATAAATCATACTTTATCTGCTGCCTGTATGTAAGCTCATGAAACATTGACATAAATCATACTTTATCTGCTGCCTGTATGTAAGCTCATGAAACATTGACATAAATCATACTTTATCTGCTGCCTGTATGTAAGCTCATGAAACATTGACATAAATCATACTTTATCTGCTGCCTGTATGTAAGCTCATGAAACATTGACATAAATCATACTTTATCTGCTGCCTGTATGTAAGCTCATGAAACATTGACATAAATCATACTTTATCTGCTGCCTGTATGCATGCAGTTTTGCTTGTTTGATGTCCAGTGGAATAACATATGATAAAATATGGAAATTTAGATATTCTACTTTATCCA
Source organism: Sipunculus nudus (assembly GCA_026874595.1). Lineage (NCBI taxonomy): Eukaryota > Metazoa > Annelida > Sipuncula > Golfingiida > Sipunculidae > Sipunculus > Sipunculus nudus. Next base: position 82,861,235 of record CM049312.1, on the reverse strand, counting down.
CATAGATTTTTATGGTTTCGGCGTTTTCTTGTACATATACATGTTGTATTATTTTTTTTTACTTAACAGGGGACACCTCTGTACATGTCACCAGAGCTTGTAGAAGAAAAACCTTATGACCACACAGCTGATTTATGGTAGGTCATCTTAAATGATAATCATCTTAATATTTTGTACAATAAAATGAGATGAAATATTAGCATTTAGATATTAAAAAAGTATCATACAGGTTGAATATATATAAAAAATTGGTATTTTAAAGCTGAAATATGTTAGGACATATATAAAACAGGTAAAAGAAAGCTGAAACATGATAGGTCTTACATAAAACAGGTACAGCAGAACCTTGCTTACTGACCAACTGCGAGACCAGGCAAAGTGGTTATGTTAGCTGGGTGGTTGTGTTAGCGGGATGCTTGTACATTAGTCTGCCAACATTAACGCAGGCGATAATATGGGTGTTTCAAGAAACTGTTGAGTTGTTGTCCCTGTTAAATTTAAAATTTGAAATATAAAGAAAAATAAATAACAAACATGAATATGATTCCAATATTTACATAGAAATAAAACACACAAATGAAATAAATACATTCCTATCCCAAACTGAGTGGCTAGTTTTCTTTGACTTGTACCAAGCTTAGTCTCAGTTGTCTTGATGAGTTCTATTTTCTCCTTGAGGCTGAGCTCTTTAGGTTTTTTTTTAATGAGATGGCGTTGAAGTCTTTCTTACAGCATTGGTCTTAACACCAAGATGGTCTGATGTCATTGTGAGAACAGAATGAACACATCACATTCTAAGTGTTATTTATATGGTTCCTGATTGATCATTGAAATGTGATTTGTCACCGTTTTACTTTACTCACCTGAATGTATTCATGTGGTGTCAGTTATGTTTGCCAAATTCCTTTTTGATCAGTATGTTTGATGCTAATATAATAGCCATACCCAACAATGTAACGAACCATGGAGTCCAATATCTATTGATGCGTATTGGTGGTAGCATTATAATCAAGCCTTACTATGGCTGGGCAGATGAAAGCGGGCTTTCTCACATGCCCGTCTAATTCATCACAGGCTATTATCTAAGTACAGGCTGGGTGATGAGCGTGTCATCTGCTCAACACGCTGTGGTTGCCACGGGCCATTGGTCTCGATACAGGGGCTCATCTGAAGGTCGGGACCAAAAAGGGTGGTTGTTGGTTGTCTTAGCGGGGTGGTCGAGTTAATGGGGTGGTTGTCATGCAGGAGTTAACATTATATTAAAGCTGAAACGTGATATGACATATAAACAGGTATATTAAGCTGAAACATGATAGGTCATACATTAAACAGGTACAGTGGAACCCCGCCTTGCGACCACCCCACAATTGCGACCACCCCACAATTACGACCATTTTGCTTGGTCCCGAATTTTTTTAGTTTATTTATGTTTAAAAATGACTCAAAATTACGACCACCCCTGAATTCAGAATTACGACCAGATTTCCTGGCCCCAGCGCTAATGCGACCCTGCTAATGCGACCACCGCGGAGAAGTACTGACACAACATTTGTCACGAGTCAATGGCTGCGTCTTGTCACAGGCGCCTTAACGAAAGATCAAAGCGGGTAACAAGGTTTCTTAACCCGAGTGTTAATCTGGTCCCGCATATCTTCCCGACTCGGTGTCTTCGCTGAGACTCGTTGAGGTGTAGGTTATAGATCAAAGAGGGTAACCACCGGCCTGATTACTTAACGAGCCGGTCTGACCTGGGGTCAGATGCTAATTGCCCCTCAGTGATCACCCCTTATTACAGCTACCCTAAGTGTGGGGTTGCAGGCTTAATATTTCAACTCATCACATATTGTTCGATCCTAATTGGTAAAATTAACGACCTAGTTAATCCTAAATGTGTTCATACCTTACTGACACTGAGTATTGAGCAGTCAGTAAAATGTATAAATAAAGCTTGCATCGGGGGAAAATCCCTCACATTAATTTGCCTTTTCTGATAGATCGTTGTCAATTTATTTCTCTACTGGTTAAGTTTGCATTTAAATTGCTTGCTGTTAGGCAACCATGCCTCTGAAAGAGCTCTCCTTGAAGAATAAAGTAGCGTTAATCAAGGCGGCAACACCACGCGCAGTCAGCACCAAATGGCTCAGCAGTTTAGCGTCGGGAAAGCTGAAGTGCACGCAATATATACTCAAGCGGAAGGCTAAATATATGACAGACACGTATTATGTTCAATATGCATTCAGTAGGTTGTAATCGTATTGCCTTAGTGTTATTATTTGTTCATCATTAGTCACTACGTATGTGTACATGTGTATTAATTTTCATCATGAATAAATATGTTCAGCTACACAAAAAAAAAAATCATAATAAGGGTCCTCCGCTAAGTAAAATATTTTGTTAAAATTCACATTAAAGATATGCAATAGATAAACTCTGATACCCATTAAATATCAGCGTGTTATATGCGACCACAATAAGAGTTTCACAAATACGACCACCCCCAAATTACGACCACTTTGCTCAGTCCCCAGGGTGGTCATAATTGTGGGGTTCCACTGTATATGAAAGCTGAAACATGATAGGTCATACATTAAACAGGTATATGAAAGCTGAAACATGATAGGCCATACATTAAACAGGTATATGAAAGCTGAAACATGATAGGTCATACATTAAACAGGTATATGAAAGCTGAAACATGATAGGTCATACATTAAACAGGTATATGAAAGCTGAAACATGATAGGTCATACATTAAACAGGTATATGAAAGCTGAAACATGATAGGTCATACATTAAACAGGTATATGAAAGCTGAAACATGATAGGTCATACATTAAACAGGTATATGAAAGCTTAAAACAAGCATTTTAAACATGCTGGTATGTGTTAAGATGTGCAAAGCAATGCCTGTGTGCATTTTAACCTAGTGGTCTGATTAATAAATGTTATATAAATAACATATGGTTTGCCTTTTTTGGTTTATTATTTGCATAAAATTTTCAAACATTTGAGTGTGATTATATTTAATCAAATATGCTTGACTGTATATCAGTGCATTGCCCAATGCTGTACCAATGGTATACCAAACTGGGTGTCACAATGACTTTATATAGGTTATATAATTGACACTTTCATGGAATATCCACATATAATAGCACTATTGTGGAATATCCTTTGCATATTATTTGCATTAAATTTGCATATTATTTTATTACCATGTGATAAATTTATTTCCAGGGCCCTTGGCTGTATATTGTATGAACTGTTTACTGGTCAGCCTCCATTCTACACCAACAGCATCTTCCAGCTGGTCAGTCTCATCATTAAGGACCCAGTCAAGTGGCCGAAGAACATGAGTCCTGAGTTTAAGGACTTCCTACAAGGACTGTTAACTAAGAGTCCTCGTCAGCGGCTCTCCTGGCCACTTCTTCTGGAACATCCGTTTGTAGCTCAGGGTGTCCAAGGTAACAGCTCAATGAACTGTTTAAATCAAAACTGGTCTGTCTGTTTACAGTGCATATAGTTTTAATTTTGCCATCGTTAGGTCTTAATAGAACTGAAACAAGGTAACCTCTGATGTCCATGTGACTGAAAATTTAACTTTTACCATTAAATCCAACAGTTTTCTATTGGTGTATCATATCATTAACTATTTTCTAATTACCTCAAAGTTGGCAAATAAGAGTTCCATCCAGGCCAGGTGGGACAGGTAACCTGTACAGCTTTACAAAAGGTTATGGACTAAAGTGTCATGCCTGCAATCAGACTAGTAATAAAGTCCTGTATGTATGGTTATAAAAATTATATTAATCAAATGCCATTTGATTCAGAATGAGTACAAGTTACTTGATATGATACTTTAAAAATGGTTATTTAAATACCAGCATATATTATAAAGTTTACACAAATGCAAGCACCAGATTTCGGTGACATGTCAGACCCATGTTTTCATTTTTCACAGTTGTTAATCAGTTACCTTTTTTTGCAGATATTCTCAGTGTCCAGTCTATTTACACACCTTTGACATACAGCACAGAAATAAATTACACAACTTTCTTAGTTTTATGCTTGCTTTATGTATGACATATAGACATATATTATTATGGATGTGCAAGTTTTCTAACAATGGTATCAATCATGAGGGTTTTATTAGCAAACCTGTGAGCTTATGCGAAGGTGCGTCGTCGTCTGTTTTGCGTCGTGCGGCGTCTGTACGTTTACCCATACTATTTCAAAAATGGCAGGAGCTAGCATCACCAAATTTTTTGCAAATAATCAGTCATCTGAAAAACTATCAGATTTTGTTTATTTTTTTTCTAACTGCATTTTCTTAGATTTTATAGGGAAAAAGCTAAAAAAGTTTTAAAAAAATCTTCTCCAAAACTGTCTAGGCAAATTGTCCAATATTTCACAGAAATGATCCCTGGAACAATCTCTCTCAAGTTTGTTCGAATGGTTCCATTTCGGAGATTTTTGGCTGAGTTACAGGAGGTTGAACTTAGTCATCTGTCCAAAAAAGCACACTAAAATTAAAATCTCAGAAACGGCTAGAGCTATAATCACCAAATATTATACCAATGTTTGTCACATATGTCATATCTGAAATTGAGGTATTGGTGGCGCCACCTACATTGATGTGTTTTTTACAAGCGAAAATGTAATTTTAAACTCTTCTAGCTTGTTCACTGATTTTTAGCCCTCAGCCCTTAGGCTGATGGGCTATTGTCATCACCCAAGCTGTCTGTCCGTCCGTACGTCCGTCCGGCGTCCGTTAACTTTTACCTTGTGAGCGGGATATCTTGAAAAGGATTCACCGTCAGAATTTTATTTCCTCTGTAAAGATGTAATATCGACAAAATCTCGGTCAAGTTCGAAGATGGGTGACCTTGACCTATTTTTCTACATTTTAGAGCTGATTATAGAAAAACTGCTAGATGATTATTACTCAGGAACCATTTGGTGGATTTTCACAAAACTTACTATGATTATTGGGACTGATAATCTGTACCTGCTACACAAGTTTGGTGGCGCCACCTAAATTTTTCTGATTTTCAATGAATTTTTATCAGATTTTTCAACTTTGGGCTTGTGAGCGGGATATCTCTAAAAGGTTTCACCGTAGGAATTTTATTTTTTCGGTGAAGATGTATATTGACAAAATCTCGGTCAAGTTTGAAGATGGGTGACCTTGACCTATTTTTCTACGTTTTAGAGCTGTTTATAGAAATAACATTTAGAAGCTTATTTCTCAGGAACCATTGGGTGGATTTTCACAATACTTACTATGATCATAGGGACTGATGGTCTGTAACTGCTGCACAAGTTTGGGGGTTCCACCTGCAATTTCTGATTTTTAATGAATTTTTCTTGGATTTTTCAATTTTGGCCCTGTGAGCAGGATATCTCTAAAAGGATTCACAATAGGAATTTTATTTCTTTGGTGAAGATGCATATCAACAAAATCTCGGTCAAGTTCGAAGATGGGTGACCTTGACCTGCTTTTCAAGGTCACAGAGCTTATAATAGAATAAAACTTAGAAGCTTATTTTCAGGAAGCATTTGATGGATTGTTATGAGTCATGGTACATATACCTCTCCATTTTAAATTTATAACTGACACATGTACAGATATACATCCATGTGAGAACAGATATTTAGTACTTGTCACTGTTACCACCTCTAAACACTGTTCTTTTGGCTGAGGGCTTTTGTCAGCTTTTGCTGATATTCTAGTGATGAAATTGTTCAGCTGATTGGTTTAAACTTTACAAGAATTATTCTATGGTAGGGTTTTGCCAGTTTAATAAGAATAGATTGGGTAAATACAGCTTTAAAAAAGCATTGTTGCAAATTTGAAAAAGGCTTTCTGTGTTTGAAAACAGATTTTACAACATGCTGAGTTTCAGTAGCCAAGTCAAGAGGTCACTCAGTACAAACAGGTGGGGTCCAGACATCACCATGGCAAATGACCTGGCTCTGGCGGGTGTCTAGACAGTGTGTCTAGACATCTAGACACAGTGTCTAGACATCTAGACACAATGTCTAGATGCAGAATTCCCAGATCATTGGAACTATATCTTTCAACTGATTGAATATACTTGGTTTGCATTTTTAGCGAATCAGGTTTTTCATCGGGTCACATGTGAACTGCTGCACCCTCATTTTTTGTTGACCTCTGACCTTTCCTCGCTGCTCAGCGTCCTTTTGTGTGTCTGTTTCCACGCATAAACCCACATATCTCGGGAACCGTTTGACCAATTAGGCCTTGGGATAAAATCACTCATATCTCAGAAGTGGTTTGACTTATACACCTGAAATTTTGCAGGTTTATACATCCTGGACAGCTTTCTCGATTTTATGACAGGTTGTGCCACCTACATTCACATTTACTCTGCAGACATCCAAGCTCATATCTCGGGAACCGTTTGACCGATTGGGCCAAAATTTTGCCTGTGTATAGATCTCACATAGCTCTTCATCATAGGCAAAACTGGTGGCACCACCTGCAACCACTTATGCACAGCGTCCATCTGTTCATCTGCCTTTGGATAAAATCACTCATATCTCAGAAGTGGTTTGACTTATCCACCTGACATTTTGCAGGTTTATACATCATGGACAGCTTTCTCGATTTTATGACAGGTGGTGCCACCTACATTCAGGTTTACTCTGCAGACATCCAAGCTCATATCTCGGGAACCGTTTGACCCATTGGGCAAAAATTTTGCATGTGTATAGATCTCACATAGCTCTTCATCATAGTCAAAACTGGTGGCGCCACCTGCAACCATTTATGCACAGCATCCATCTGTTCATCTGCTTCGGGATAAAATCACTCATATCTCAGCAGTAATTTGACTTATCCACCTGAAATTTTGCAGGTTTATACATCCTGGACAGCTCTCTCGATTTTATGACAGGTGGTGCCACCTACTTTCAGGTTTACTATGCAGACATCCAAGCTCATATCTCGGGAACTGTTTGACCTATTGGGCCAAAATTTTGCTTGTGTATAGATCTCACATAGCTCTTCATCATAGGCAAAACTGGTGGCGCCACCTGCAACCACTTATTCACAGCGTCCATTTGTTCATCTGCCTTGGGTTAAAATCACTCATATCTCAGCAGTGGTTTGACCTATCCACCTGAAATTTTGCAGGTTTATACATCCTGGACAATTTTCTCGATTTTATGACAGGTGGCACCACTTACATTCACGTTTAAGCTGCAGACATCCATGCTAATATGCAAAACACCTCACTCTATTCCCCTTGCCACTTAATCCATTCCTCACTTCACCCGTCCCACTCTGATTTCCTACAGTTGCTTGTCAACTACCCATATTCTGGTTTTAAAATGTCCTAGTCTGAAACTTGCAGGTCGGAAATTTCCATTTTGCTGATATCATAATTACTAATGTAGATATGCAGGACTTAAGAGGATCAATATTAAATTTTAAAAATAAACCTCCATTCATACTCCTAAACTTTGCACAGGTTTGCATTAGGCCTGTAGGCCTTGTTTTTATTTTTTCAAAAAGGCTGAAATATACTATTTGAGAAAGAATTGAATCAAGAATTGAATACTAATGGCCCTCACAAATCACATATTTATTAAAATTTTCAGTGTCTGAAGAGGACAAGAGTTTGCCAAGCCCCTTCACTCAGGCTCCAACTGCTTCATTAATCATTGAGAAAGAGAAACAGTCTAAAGAGAGAGCGCACCCACCTGGCACTTCAAAAATACTCAGCAAGGCCAGAGAAAAAGCAAACCAAGAAGCCAAAAAGGTTGGTCATAATGTACTCAGCAAGACCAGAGAAAAAGCAAACCAAGAAGCCAAAAAGGTAGGTTATAAAGTACTCAGCAAGGCCAGAGAGATAGCAAACATAGAAGCCAAAAAGGTTGGTCATAATGTACTCAGCAAGGACATAGAGAAGGCAAACCAAGAAGCCAAAAGGTAGGTCATAAAATAATCAGCAAGGCAAGAGAAAAAGCAAACCAAGAAGCCAAAAAGGTAGGTCATAAAGTACTCAGCAAGGCCATAGAGATAGCAAACCAAGAAGACAAAACGGTAGGCCATAAAGTACTCAGCAAGGCCAGAGAAAAAGCAAAGCAAGAAGTCAAAAAGGTAAGTCATAAAATACTTAGCAAGGCCAAAGAGAAGGAAAACCAAGAAGCCAAAAGGTAGGTCATAAAATAATCAGCAAATCCATAGAAAAGCAAACCAAGAAGACAAAAAGGTAGGTTATAAAGTACTAAACAAGGACATAGAGAAAGCGAACCAAGGAAATAAGAAAGTAGGTCATAAAGTACTCAGCAAGGACATAGAGATAGAAAACTAAGAAGCCAAAAAGGTAGGTCATAACATAGACAGCAAGGCCAGAGAGAGAGCAAACCAAGAAGCCAAAAAGGTAGGTCATAAAGTACTCAGCAAGGCCATAGAGGTAGCAAACCAAGAAGACAAAAAGGTAGGCCATAAAGTACTCAGCAAGACCATAGAAAAAGCAAAGCAAGAAGTCAAAAAGGTAAGTCATAAAATACTTGGCAAGGCCAAAGAGAAAGCAAACCAAGAAGACAAAAAGGTAGGTTATAAAGTACTCAACAAGGACATAGAGAAAGCAAAACAAGAAGATAAGAAAGTAGGTCATAAAGTACTGAGCAAGGATATAGAGATAGAAAACTAAGAAGCCAAAAAGGTAGGTCATAACATAGACAGCAAGGCCAGAGAGAGAGCAAACCAAGAAGCCAAAAAGGTAGGTCATAAAGTACTCAGCAAGACCAGAGAAAAAACAAAGCAAGAAGTCAAAAAGGCAGGCCATAAAGTACTCAGCAAGGCCAGAGGGATAGCAAACCAAGAAGCCAAAAAGGTAGGCCATAAAGTACTCAGCAAGGCCAGAGAAAAAGCAAAGCAAGAAGTCAATAAGGTAAGTCATAAAATACTTGGCAAGGCCAAAGAGAAAGCAAACCAAGAAGACAAAAAGGTAGGTTATAAAGTACTCAACAAGGACATAGAGAAAGCAAAACAAGAAGATAAGAAAGTAGGTCATAAAGTACTGAGCAAGGATATAGAGATAGAAAACTAAGAAGCCAAAAAGGTAGGTCATAACATAGACAGCAAGGCCAGAGAGAGAGCAAACCAAGAAGCCAAAAAGGTAGGTCATAAAGTACTCAGCAAGACCAGAGAAAAAGCAAAGCAAGAAGTCAAAAAGGCAGGCCATAAAGTACTCAGCAAGGCCAGAGGGATAGCAAACCAAGAAGCCAAAAAGGTAGGCCATAAAGTACTCAGCAAGGCCAGAGAGATAGCAAACCAAGAAGCCAAAAAGGTAGGCCATAAAGTACTCAGCAAGGCCAGAGAGATAGCAAAGCAAGAAGTCAAAAAGGTAAGTCATAATATACTCAGCAAGGCCAGAGAGAAAGCAAACCAAGAAGATAAGAAGGTAGGTTATAAAGTACTCGGCAAGGACAAAGGGAAAGGAAACAAAGAAGCCTAAAAGGTATGCCATAAAATACTTAGCAAGGCCAGAGAGAAAGCAAACCAAGAAAACCCTTGAAAAGTGTTTGTATTTAGCTGAATTTGATAAATTTCTAGAAAAGGCTGTGAGTTTCATAGCTGGATATTTAAACCAGTTAAAAGGATCTTATTATTTAATAAAAAAAATTTTCAGTGGATGTCCATGGGAACCTTGACTTTGAAACTGAAATCAAAAATATTTTGGAACCCTGTACCCTTTTTTGATTAATTATTCTTAAAGTATTATCAATATTTTATTAAGTAATATATATAAATATTATAAATATTTATTAACATATCTTTTACCCCCACAGATATACATTTGTCCTTTATAGAAAACCTGATGTTTGTGAAAATCCTGGTTGTAAAAGCAAGGCCTACACAACAAATGATTTGATCTGGTGAAGAAAGTATGATACTTTTCATATTTATGTTTCCAGAAAAAGGCCCGCACTGATGCTTGGGGACCAGACCAACAAAGCAAAGAACCTCCACCAGCCCACCCTGACCGCCCTCACACCGCCGAGTGGCAGAAAACTGGCACCAGTCAGGTGAGAAAAAAAATACACTTTATTTATGATATTTGGTTCTGTTGATCAGTGTACTTCCTTCAAGGTACTGTAAAACCTTGCTTATAAGCTTATCCCGAATATAAGATAAGGGTGATTTTAGGTTGATAAATAAGGTAAAAATGTTTTTGGACCATCTGAGTCAGGGGGAAATCTTACAGGTGAGTACAGGCCTCACTGCGAAAGGTTGTGCTCAAATGCATAAACTGTAAGAATTTTATCTTTGCAATTGAAAAGATAAAGAGACAAAAATTATTAAAAATATCATTTATCAAAAATAAATGTTAAATTAGATATAAAATAATATTTTTTTGAAAATTTAACTTCTTATAAAGATAAAGCCTTAAGAACAAAATTGGTTTGATTTTCAGATGTTAGAAAGAGAATGGATAATAAATATTTGTGTCAAAATAATTGTGAATAAAATACTAGAAATCAAGAAATCAAATAATACAATATGAAATTAAATAACAAACAAAATTAACTAAAGACGTACCTAGATTTCATGGGAAAGGACATTGTCCGTGATTGATTTGGCATGACATCAACCGGCTTTTCGGACATTCAAGCCACAAATTTGGACTCTCGGACTCTTTCCCTAACATAAGTCAACCCCCAACTATAGATATTATTTATTAAAATTTCTCGACTTGAATGCAAGTTTTTACGGTAGCCCCTCAGTCTTTAACTTTCATACAGGTTTATTAATAGCTGCCCCTGAGTTGCTTGTGCAATGACACAGATGCTTGTCAACAGACATAGTTCAAATGTATAAAATACATATACATGTCTCTCAAAGGAAGTGGGCTTACTTTTGGTGAATTAGCCTCAAACATACAAATAGGCACCAGTCAGAATATGTCCAGTTCGGTTGATATTTATGTTTATTGGCAAAGGTACAATTTCTGGTGAAGTTCCACATGACAGACTCGGGAGGTTTGGACTCTCTCAAAAGTAGAGAGATGTCAACACTTGAAAGATTGCAGTCTACCATACATCATTTAAAAAAAAAATGCCTCAATTGTTCCTAATGAAGAGCATTATAAATTATCAGACCTACTCTTAGAACTATTAATATATTCCCATTGGAGGGATGTTTCACTGTTAGAACTGTATCTCATACTGGCTTCACTTAGGTTGAACACCTCACTGTTAAAACTAGAGTTCTCCTCACAGCTTTATATCACTGCTGGAGCGTACTGGAAATGTTTGCACCTTTTTAACTTGGCTTTCCCAACAGAAAAGCATTCTGCTTTTGTTCTATTTGATTATGCCTTTTTGATCAGAAAGTGCTGTGTTGTTTCATTTGTGGTCCTTGCTTAAAGCATTCTGTGTGAAGCTTAAATTTTGAATAAAGTGTTTTTTCGCTTGGCCTCCAGAAGACACTGGTGTAACATAATTCATAAAGCTATGTCTTGATCTGCTTTTAAGCATAGAATTTTTAGCCTTATTGAACCATTTTTTTACTGTCAGCCAGATATTGTATGGTTGTGGACTGATGGAATACCTATAGGACGGTTGAGTTTGTAACTGGTTATATACATTTAATGTGTTATGTGAGAGACAACAGACACAACACCTTTCTATTTCTTGAGATGTACAGAATAATGAGGCCACTGCTCGTCCCTGATTTTGTGCATGACAGTGTGGATTATAGACACTGAGCAGTTGTGAAACTAAGGTTAAGTGGTCAGCTAGGACAGCTATAACACTGTATGTTTTCAAAATGTATGCATCATATAATTGTTTCTGTTACCTTGGTGACCCCGAGGATTGTTGATGGAACTAAATCACCTGTCATGAGATTTCCTCATTACCTCATTAACCTGAATACCAGTATTCTACTTATTTAAACAGATCTTACTTTATAACTCACTGTGCATGCTTCATATTTTTTTTTGGTTAATTGTTTGTTGACACACCTCTAACTGGCTGTATATTTTAATTCACTAAGCTATGATTTCAGGCTGTAGTCTTTATAGATATGTGGTTTTCTTGCTGTCTGTGCTCAAAAATCATTACATATTTACATGGTTATCTCCACAAATGTTAACCTAGAACTGGCAGTCACTTTAGTAATTACAGTTTGTCTTGTACCTGTCATTTTACATCAGAGTTTGGTTAACACAATGATAAACACTGAACATTGTACCTACCTACTTTTCTTTATGTATTGTAACTTTCCATATGAATAATTTTATACACTAATTTCCTTTTTTTAATTACTTTGATTCCAAATTTTTTTAGTGTTGGAATCACATTAGCAAACATGATTGAAATTACTAATTAGGCACAATCAGACAATGTTAAACTCAGATGTTTGGATTAAAAAATAGATTAATTGAATGGCTATTCAAACTTTGTGGAAGAAAAGAGAATTATCCATATATCTTTTAATGTGAATATGAGTAAAATTCATCTGCTTTTCCCTGTTATTTTTCTGTTAAATTTATAATTCTGGTCTCTTGCCTGACTGATTATTTCAATGTGTGCAGATGCATCCCATTAATATGCAAATATAATAATGTATGCTACAGGTTCTTATTGATACTGAATCTAAAATATTAGTAAAAGAATTTTCTTAAATATTCTGAATCTACATTTTTAGACTAGAAATATGTATTCACAGGAGTGCAGGCCTCCGCCATGTGGGCAGTCCTTAATATTAATGGAGCACTACGTAACCTGTGTTTTCATTCACTGATTGAGTCAGTATTCCCAGGTTCATTGGTGCATGAGTTCCCCCAAGAAAGATTTGCATTCATTTATTTAGTCTATAATCCCATGATCAATCTTGCATATGTGACTGCACATTTGTGAATATTCGTGGAAATCCTCCTGGATATGAATCTTATGCTGGATCCACACCAAAATCTAAGTGATTCTTCATTGGCCAATTCTTGAGGTGGCCAGAAAATTTCATAGGATTCTGTTTGTGATTGTGTGAGTTATGTTGTGAATAAACACACTTGAACAGGAATGAACACAAACCCTCTCCAGGGAGGCAATAACATTTTATAAACCTGTTTATATTACTACCTTTTCATAATACCTGTAAGGTGAAAAGAATAATAGTTCAAAACATGGGCATGAAAACCACACAGTGCCTGTAATCTATAAAGACACGCATGGCATGTATAATAACACATTAATGTGCATTCTATCTACAGGAGGACAGTCAACAGGAACCACAGGTAACACAGCGCTGCCTGCATGTATATGATGCTTTTGTTTACTATCATATACTGCTTATGTTACCTGTCATATACTGCTTATAGTAACTATTATATACTACTCATATAACTACTGTCTGTCCTCTGATTACAGTTAATGACAAGAGGGCCACACTTCCTCCAGTTTTTTTTTTAATTAATTTCAATGGATTACGTTCCTCATGCAGCAACAAAACACTGCAGTCATTCCAGATAACTTTGTTTTAAAAGCTGCTTTATTAAGCTAGTTTTTCTGAGTCTCAGCACTTGGGCTGGCACAGGGCCAGGAATCAGACTTAAATTTAAGACTTGGAGTTGGATGCACAAAATGTTACCACACTGTCATTGGTCTGATTACAGTTCTTTGCCCTGTGCCAGCCCTGGTGGTGAAACCCAGAGAATCTTGCTATACAAAACAAAGGTTAAAGTGAGGGAGATACAGAACGACTGCAGGGTGTAAAGTTAAAGTGAGGGAGATACAGAACGACTGCAGGGTGTAAAGTTAAAGTGAGGGAGATACAGAACGACTGCAGGGTGTAAAGTTAAAGTGAGGGAGATACAGAACGACTGCAGTGTCTAAAGTTAAAGTGAGGGAGATACAAGGGACTGCAGTGTCTAAAGTTAAAGTGAGGGAGATACAAGGGACTGCAGTGTCTAAAGTTAAAGTGAGGGAGATACAGAACGACTGCAGTGTTTAAAGTTAAAGTGAGGGAGATACAGAACGACTGTGGGGTGTAAAGTTAAAGTGAGGGAGATACAGAAAGACTGCAGGGTGTAAAGTTAAAATGAGGGAGATACAGAACGACTGCAGGGTGTAAAGTTAAAGTGAGGGAGATACAGAACGACTGCAGGGTGTAAAGTTAAAGTGAGGGAGATACAGAACGACTGCAGGGTGTAAAGTTAAAGTGAGGGAGATACAGAACGACTGCAGGGTGTAAAGTTAAAGTGAGGGAGATACAGAACGACTGCAGGGTGTAAAGTTAAAGTGAGGGAGATATAGAATGACTGCAGGGTGTAAAGTTAAAGTGAGGGAGATATAGAACAACTGCAGGGTGTAAAGTTAAAGTGAGGGAGATATAGAACGACTGCAGTTTGTAAAGTTGAAGTGAGGGAGATATAGAACGACTGCAGTGTGTAAAGTTAAAGTGAGGGAGATACAGAACGACTGCAGGGTGTAAAGTTAAAGTGAGGGAGATATAGAACGACTGCAGTGTATGGGAGTGTACAGTTGATGTGAGCTCTATACCTTTCCAGTACTTCTCTGTTCAGTCATAAAGTCCCCCGTTATGGTAATATCTGTCAGGCTGTGCTACCTTCCATTGAAGGCCAGCCAACCCTGGTGTTAGCACACTTGCATTCTTTGTCTGATTCTTCCTTACATTGCAAGTCTCTGTGACCACCAGTATACCTACATTAGAAAGAATGTCCAATACAAGAAAGGTTTGCTCTCTTTTAGTCCTCTCCAATAATAAATTTTAGGATTTGGATAGAATTTCACCGATTGGCATGTACCCTGTTTGCTTAAGGTCTTTTAAATAGTGCATTCTGAGAATTATAACCTGTCTTTATGGGATCTTGTCATTAACATTAACTAATCGTAATTGCCATGATTGGCGTACTGTAAAATTGTTGCCTCTGTACCATAAATATGCCATGATTGGCGTACTGTAAAATTGTTGCCTCTGTACCATAAATATACCATGCTTGCTTATTAAAGCATAGAGTGAACATGCTTAGAATAAATTTTTCATTTGATTTTATCTTCCTGACTTTTAAACTAGTGATAATGTACATAGCATTTTATTTATTACCTGTTGTATTTGTAATTTCTCTTATCATCTCACAGTGTAGATGTAATTGAAGTAGAAGTAAATGTCAGTTTAAGCTTGTATTATTGTAATTATACAATGTTTCCATTGTGTGCCCTTTGAATGTTTACTATTCCTGATTGAATGTTTATATATTATGAATGGTCAGTGCTTGTATGTTTTTCATCTAGCTTTGGTCAGCATGGTCAAAATTAGTTAATAAGAAAGGAAATAGGGATCATATGTCTGGATGGACTATAGTGGGGTAGTATAATGCTTGCATAAAATACTTTGTCCAGGTGTTTAGTAAAGTCACTTTGGGAGTATTTAGCCTTTTATTTTATCCTTTTCTCATAATGACACACGTATAATCTTGATTTCACTGAAAAAACAAAATGTTCGGATAGTACCACTGTGTATTGTTAAAATTTCACTTAATTATTTTCATCATAGTAGGAACATGATACTATAACATTGCTGTCAACATTTTCCCCCTTCAGGTAAATTTGATTTCATCACTAAGCCTTTCATTACATGTATAATATTAATAAGCTGTGATTGAGGAATCATTTCCCTATAACTACTCTCTCTCTTACTGAATTATCTATTTGGGGTTGTCCTACTCCATATATTTGCACATTCCTGGAATAATATATTTTTTTATTAAATTAAATTAACTCCCATTCTTCTGCATGTGTGTAAAGTGATATATTGATATTCCAGGATCTGTACTGTTAAATTGATGAAAAAAACCCAGATACCTGACATTCCCTTGAGGCAAAATTAGAAACATTACACAATTATCCAGTACAGTTTAATAGATAAAATATAAAATATGATATCCCTGCTACTTTAAGGATCTAGCTTCTCTACAGAATTAAGACATTAATGAACGACTTTGTTTTGCTGATTTTGTTTTTGCAGGGAGTGGAGCCGACCCCGCGAGCTGATCGTATTAGTAAAGACTTTAAGCAGGAGTATCCGAGCGTGGAGGTCGAGAGCAGGAAGGTCATCAAGCAGGTACCCGAGAAGAAAAAGAAAAACATCGAAAATGTAAAACTGAATGAAGAGGTGAGCAGATGTCTACTCTAAGACATCAATGACATTGTCACAAATCAAATGACTTCATAGCTGTCTGTTAATTTCTATTAAAGTAGTCACACATAGGGTCCGCTTCAGAATGCATTTCAAAAGATTTTATATGTTTGCCAAAAGTTAGGAATTACACAATGGATAGTGTAGATAATGTAGCTTAGAAAACTCTTTGAAATCTCATCATTTTCTTGAAATTGTAATTTTGTCTTGTAAGCTTTTTTGTATTTCAATTGTACTTTAAACCCAGAGTTCTGTTAGTCATTTCAATGACCAACAATTGTTTTCTGTGGATTTGTGATCTTGGTACTGCATACACATACATAAATACAGACATAATTGGTCACTCGATTACCAACACAACACTGCCTCCCCATAATCCTCTTATTATTTTCCTCAGGAAGCTGACAGTGATGACGAGTGGCAGGAGATAGCGGATCAGTCAGATCCGGATAACGATCCAGAGGCAGCTCTTAAATTAATGCAGGACAAGGTGTTTTTGAACAAGCTGAAGATCCGCCTTCAGAGCGCGTCGGTACAGGTCCTAGACGGTGTGCTGGAGGGGGCGTCCCGGCTACGTACAGTCCTCAGAGTCCTCATCAACCTCATCACCATCAAGTGGTTAGTAATTTGCTCACCAGGTGGCCTTCTGTACCACCATCAGGCTGTGTGGTTTTATTGGTCATATCGATGCATGTTTGTCTTTTTATCTTTAAAAGGTTTACATTAAGTAGTTAACATTTTGAAGCACCTTATGATAAAATTTCATAATATTCTGTCCACTAAAATAGCTTTTCCTGATTTTAAGACCAGGTGATTAATAATTCTTATGTGTCCCCTTGGACCATTTCATTGTTAATTAGATACTTTGCATAACCTCGTTTTCTTGTCGCTTTTACTGTATACATTAGAACATTAAATCAGGAACAGATTGATTTTTTAATGAACCTGTTAGCTTATGCGATGGCGCAGCATTGTCTGTCCACCCTCATCTGTATGTTAACCCATGCTATCCAAAAAAATGCCAAATTTTATGAAAGAATCAGTTACATGTCAAACTTTATCAGATTGAGCTTATTTCTCTGTTATCTGTATTGACTGTATTGATTTTTTATGGAAAAAGCTAAAAAAAAATCTTCAGAAACTGTCAAGCCATATATATTGTTCAATACTTCATAGAAAATATCCCAGAAACAATCTCTCACATGTTTGTTCAAATGGCTCCAGTTCAGTGATTTATTACTGAGTTACAGGTAGCTGAACTTAGTCATTTGGCCAAATAAGGATATTAAAATTATAATCTCAGAAACAGCTTGAGCTATCATCACCAAATTTTATGCAAATCTTGGTCACATGAGTCATATTTGAAATTGAGGTATTGGTGGCAACACCTGCATCGACCTTTTTTGTATGGGGGTCATTGGTCATCAGTACATTAACCGCAGGAGCTAGCATCCCCATATTTTGTGCAAAGATCAGTCACATGTTAAATGTTGTGGGTTTGAGCTTTTCGTGGCACCACCTGCATCGACTTACTTAGGGAAAAAAGCTGTAAAACCTTTGAAAATCTTCTTCTCTGAAATCATTCATCAAAATTATTCAATATGACACAGAAATGATTCCAGAGATGAGCTCTCTCAAGTTTATTCAAAAGGTATGGGTTTGATGAATTGTGACCGAGTTACAGGAATTTGAACTTAGTCATTTGGCCAAGTAAGCATCCAAACAAAAGAATCTAAGAAATGGCAGGAGCTGGCATCACAAAGTTATGTTCAAATGTTGGTCATATGACTCATATTTGAAATTGAGTTTTTTGTGGCGTTACCTACATCGACCTGTTTTTTTAACAGGGAAACTCCTTGTAATTTTAGCCTCTTTCAGCTTCTGCATTAAAAATGTTTTATGATGAAACTGTCATGTCAAATGGTTTCATTTTCACAAGAAATATTTTTGTGTAGGGTTGTCTGAATTGTATAAGAATAGATCAAATTCAATGAGTCCTGTAAAAAGATATACATTTATTTATTTGACATCTGTGTACAACTAGTTATAATAAATAATACATGGCACTCTTCATGTCTCAGATAGTAGGTGTTGGTAGTCTCTGAGGTTGGTCTTCTGGCCAAGTATCAAACTGAGGGCTGAATCTTCCTCTGCACAAATTCTGAGTTATTGCACAAAAATGATTTATAGGTGGTCTAATGTAGGCCTTGTTTTGTCCTTTATGGACAGAATATTGTAAAAGCTTCATATTGTTGACAGCAGTGTATCAGTAGGCGTTATCTTAAAGATATTATGTACTTTTATGATCAGGTAAAACATTGCAGGTGTCTTAATGGGCTTATTTGATCATTTATTACAGTGAACCTAAAGTACTGAATGAGTTCGTGGCTATCACGGAATGTCCGGCTCAGCCACTTACACTCCTGACCCACATCCTAGAGAAACAAGTGGTCAAAGAGGTCAGTCAACCACAGACCCAGGAGGTGCACCTCTGTATACAGTTATTTTAATGTTGGTTAATGTGTTTGAATGAAAACTGTTTCCATATAAATCAACAACAAATTCCTAGATGTGTACTCTGCTCCCTGGCTCATGTGTCATTACTACAAGCAGAGCAATGCTGTGTTGTAGATATGTGAAACTATCATCCTTTGGGTTTGTGTGAACTTAGGTATGGAATTATTAGATTTTGCCTGCACTATCTTGTACACTTGGTCTCTTGTCTCCTAAATAAACTTCAAAGTTTATTACCATTCCTTATATTTTAAATTCAAATAAAAATAAAGTAGCAGTTTTAAATATTTTGGTCCCCAGTATAGTATTAGTATGTGTAACCTTTTGTCAGTGAATAAATGTCATAATTCTGTTTCAGCAACCCTGGGCTCAACAGATACTGATTGACATTGTGGCAACTGTGTACGGCTACTTCATCAGCGATGTAGTGACCCAGACTGATCATATTGAGTAAGTGATCAACAGTGATTTACTGACCCAGACTGATCATATTGAGTAAGTGATCCTCCAGTGATGTAATGACCCAGACTGACCATATTGAGTAAGTGATCCTCCAGTGATGTAGTGACTCAGACTGATCATATTGAGTAAGTGATCAACAGTGATGTAATGACCCAGACTGATCATATTGAGTAAGTGATCATCAGTGATGTAGTGACCCAGACTGATTATATTGTTTGAGTGATCATCAGTGATGTAGTGACCCAGACTGATCATATTGAGTAAGTGATCATCAGTGATGTAGTGACCCAGACTGATCATATTGAATAAGTGATCATCAGTGATGTAATGACCCAGACTGATCATATTGAGTAAGTGATCATCAGTGATGTAATGACCCAGACTGACCATATTGAGTAAGTGATCCTTCAGTGATGTAGTGACCCAGACTGATCGTATTGAGTAAGTGATCATCAGTGATGTAATGACCCAGACTGATCATATTGAGGAAGTGATCATCAGTGATGTAATGACCCAGACTGGATATATTGAGTAAGTGATCATCAGTGATGTAGTGACCCAGACTGATCATATTGAGTAAGTGATCATCAGTGATGTAATGACCGAGACTGATCATATTGAGTAAGTGATCATCAGTGATGTAGTGACCTAGACTGATCATATTGAGTAAGTGTTCCTCCAGTGATATAGTGAACGAGACTGATCATATTGAGTAAGTGATCATCAGTGATGTGGTGACCCAGACTGACCATATTGAGGAAGTGATCATCAGTGATTCACTGACCCAGACTGATCATATTGAGTAAGTGATCATCAGTGATGTAGTGACCCAGACTGAACATATTGAGTAAGTGTTCCTCCAGTGATGTAGTGAACGAGACTGATCATATTGAGTAAGTGATCATCAATGATGTGGTGACCCAGACTGACCATATTGTGTGAGTGATCATCAGTGATGTAGTGACTAAGACTGATCATATTGTGTGAGTGATCATCAGTGATGTAATGACCCAGACTGATCATATTGAGTAAGTGATCATCAGTGATGTAATGACCCAGACTGATCATATTGAGTAAGTGATCATCAGTGATGTGGTAACCCAGACTGATCATATTGAGTAAGTGATCATCAGTGATGTAATGACCCAGACTGATCATATTGAGTAAGTGATCATCAGTGATGTAATGACCCAGACTGATCATATTGAGTAAGTGATCATCAGTGATGTAGTGACCCAGACTGAACATATTGAGTAAGTGTTCCTCCAGTGATGTAGTGAACGAGACTGATCATATTGAGTAAGTGATCATCAGTGATGTGGTGACCCAGACTGACCATATTGAGGAAGTGATCATCAGTGATTGACTTACCCAGACTGATCATATTGGGTAAGTGATCATCAGTGATGTAGTGACCCTGACTGATCATATTGAGTAAGTCTTCCTGCAGTGATGTAGTGAACGAGACTGATCATATTGAGTAAGTGATCATCAATGATGTGGTGACCCAGACTAACCCTATTGTGTGAGTGATCATCAGTGATGTAGTGACTAAGACTGATCATATTGTGTGAGTGATCATCAGTGATGTAATGACCCAGACTGATCATATTGAGTAAGTGATCATCAGTGATGTAGTGACCCAGACTGATCATATTGAGTAAGTGTTCCTCCAGTGATGTAGTGAAAGAGACTGATCATATTGAGTAAGTGATCATCAATGATGTGGTGACCCAGACTGACCCTATTGTGTGAGTGATCATCAGTGATGTAGTGACCCAGGCTGATCATATTGAGTAAGTGATCATCAGTGATGTGGTGACCCAGACTGACCATATTGTGTGAGTGATCATCAGTGATGTAGTGACTCAGACTGATCATATTGTGTGAGTGATCATGAGTGATGTAATGACCCAGAATGATCATATTGAGTAAGTGATCATCAGTGATGTAGTGACGCTTACTGATCATATTGAGTAAGTGTTCCTCCAGTGATGTAGTGAATGAGACTGATCATATTGAGTAAGTGATCATCAGTGATGTGGTGACCCAGACTGACCATATTGTGTGAGTGATCATCAGTGATGTAGTGACTCAGACTGAACATATTGTGTGAGTGATCATCAGTGATGTAATGACCCAGACTGATCATATTGAGTAAGTAATCATCAGTGATGTAGTGACCCAGACTGATTATATTGTGTGAGTGATCATCAGTGATGTAGTGACTCAGACTGATCATATTGAATAAGTGATCATCAGTGATGTAATGACCCAGACTGATCATATTGAGTAAGTGATCATCAGTGATGTAATGACCCAGACTGATCATTTTGAGTAAGTGATCATCAGTGATGTGGTGACCCAGACTAACCATATTGAGGAAGTGATCATCAGTGATTTCCTGACCCAGACTGATCATATTGAGTAAGTGATCATCAGTGATGTAGTGACCCAGACTGATCATATTGAGTAAGTGATCATCAGTGATGTGGTGACCCAGACTGACCATATTGTGTGAGTGATCATCAGTGATGTAGTGACTCAGACTGATCATATTGTGTGGGTGATCATCAGTGATGTAATGACCCAGACTGATCATATTGAGTAAGTGATCATCAGTGATGTAGTGACCCAGACTGATCATATTGTGTGAGTGATCATCAGTGATGTAGTGACTCAGACTGATCATATTGTGTGAGTGATCATCAGTGATGTAATGACCCAGACTGATCATATTGAGTAAGTGATCATCAGTGATGTAGTGACCCAGACTGATCATATTGAGAAATAGATCCTCCAGTGATTGATACCGGGATGCCTTTTTGTTCTCCATGGGTGCAAAATGGCGATATTTGTGAAAAGGGAAACCTTTGTGAATTAAAGGTTCCGTCAACTAAGGCGAAGTTGAAAAGTGAAAGGCTGACATTAAGAAAAGAAATAGATTGTGTGTGTTTGAAGATTGATATTTTAAATTATATCATATCTTTTTCCAGTTATCTGTCATTGACCAATGATATTTTGTAAAAAGGACTGAGTACATGATATTTTGATATGATTAATTCACATAATAATGGTAATACACTGTGTATAGGTCCTTTGTATTGTGAAAATGGAACCCTCACGAAACAATAAAAAAAGTTAGAATAACAAAATTTTAACCACACGAATACGAAGCCAACCACAGTATATCTTTCCATTGTCAAACTACTATCAGACTAAGTAATGTGTACCTCTGTCTTGTTTGAATGAATAGGATAGGTGCTGACATCACGTTAATGAATGTGAAATTATGGGAAGCATTTTGAAGTTCATGACATTTTCAAAGTGATCCATACAATAGCGTATGTGCTCCGTGAAAGCTCTCTAGTTTCTCTGTATTTCAGCACTAAGCTTTACATGGAGTGCTGTGAGAAGTTTCTACAGGTGCTGCCTCGTCTTCTGACACTGAAGCTGGACAAGGACCTTCGTCTGAGGGAACAAACATTAATGGTAATCTCCACTGATTTCATTTCTAAGGAAATCTTGCAATACTTCAATGACATTTTTCTTTAATGCTTCAGAAAATATTCAAAGACAGTTACAGAATACAACGTTCCAGTCTACATGTCCAAGTAACTTTTGTAGAAATATCATTTTTAACATATTACCAACATTTCTAAGAGAAACATCCGTTTTTGTTTTGTATCAGGCTAGGATTTTAGTCACACCATTGCAATAGACCTCCATGCTTTGGCTGCTATAGTTTTCATAGTTGGAAATATCTTTTTTAGCAACTTTTTATTTGGTGTATTCTGACAGGTTTATGTACATATGTATTTTTATTAATCTCTGGATTTGATTTATTTTATCCCAGTGCAGTAGTCTATTCTGTCTAGTCTTGTTAGTCAGTTTTTCATAGCCATAGTTGCCCTGAACTGTAGGACTTAATATAATAAAAAATAATATAATTGAATATAAATGAATATAATTGAATATACCATATTCAGCTTCTCAAAATTGAATTTTTTCAAATATTTTTTAAAACCCTAATAAGCCCACCAACCCCCAACCCACCCCACATCTGCCAACTTCCAAAGTGCATTATGATCCTCTAACACTGCGGCTTGTGCACACAAGTTTGACTTCACAGCACATTCAGTGCTATTCAGAAAAACAACTATCTTTAGCAGTGGTTGTGTGAAGTTTTGAAAAAAAAAAAACCCAACTAATCCAAGTGGTTTCAATTTGCAGATAATTTTATTTTGTGTTGTATGCGAGTGCAAGGATTGTATGAATGACTGCAGTTTGAAATTTCCTTCTTGCAGTTGAAGAGGAAAAATACATCATATCAGTATTACATCATTGGTATTACAGTAATTACATACATTTATACTATTGTTCAGTGTTTGATCTACCTGTGTGAGACGATGGAGCGGGTGGAGGGGGAGCTGCCTGAGCATTTTTTTCAGCGAGTAGCGGACCATCCCTCAGCGTTGGAGTGTGTGATCGGATGTGTTATACCTGATGAAGCGCTCATGAAGAGGTTACAAGGTCAGTCCAATTAACAGAGGTTCACAGACTCAGTATTAGGTGGAAGATGAATCTTATTGGTCACGGAAGTAACAGTGTGTTATAATTATAACAATCTTGGTCATCAGAGCTTTTAATATTCTATTCCTAGACAATGTTGAGGGATACTATGGCTCTAGCACAGTCCTGCCGCTGCCACCACAGCGAGAGTAGTATAACTAAACAAATATTTCATGGAGCTTTATCAAACACTGCCTGTGCATAGGTATAATTAAAAGGACAAAGTCTATTTAAACTGAGGTCATGACCTTACTAGTGACCTTGAACTTGAATAGGTCCATTTTGGAGAAAAATCTTACAAATTCTTAAATATCTTAAGAAAAGATTGCATAATTGGTACAAAAATCAGGTTGACTGAAGATCTTGGATAGCTTTGCTTGGCAGCACCACCTATAGTCCTTGGACATAATTCTTTCAAATTA
Source organism: Sipunculus nudus (assembly GCA_026874595.1). NCBI lineage: Eukaryota > Metazoa > Annelida > Sipuncula > Golfingiida > Sipunculidae > Sipunculus > Sipunculus nudus. The sequence continues at coordinate 82,837,070 of CM049312.1, read as the reverse complement.
TTTTAGCACAGATATAGGTTAAAGGATGAAGTCTATTTAAATTGGGGTCATGACCATTCACTTTGAGTGGCCTTGACCTTGAACATTTCAACATTTGGTAAAAAAATGAACAAATACATAATATTTCTCAAGTGGAACTGATGTATTTTTCTGAAAATCAAAATGAAAGATATCAGATGGTAAGTTTTAAAATGATAAAATGATTTAAAAAACCAGTCATCTTGACCTTGATGTTCAGCCAAAATGTATAATCATGGTGAGCCCAATAACTTTTGAAGTACACTATTTTACACCTTCAAACAAATGGTTTAAATTAACCAAGTTGTCTGACTGTTTTGAAAACTGGTGACCTTGACCTTGATATTCGAGGTCAAATCTAAGAAAATATTGCAGATGTTGAACCCATATCTTATGAAGAAGTCAACTTTTTCCCCCTCAAATTTGACACACATATTTTCCAACCAAAATCTCAAAAGAACATGGTCTTCAAGGTCATATGTGCACTAACATTTGATTTTTTCCTTAAATTTGACACACCAGTTGGTTCTAACAAGATTTTTAACTTGTTTGAAAATTGATTACCTTGACCTTGGACTTCAAGGTGAAATCAACAAAAACCTAGGATTTTTGTAAACCCATAATTTTTAGCACAGCTGACTATAAGTAATCTTAGCCATAGTGATGGTCCTTTGTCTGTCCGTCTGGCCATCCATTAACAGGGCACATTTTGAAATTGTTGGACCTACAAATCCAAAGTTTGGCATATAGTTAGATGTACCAAAAATTCATGGTTTTACATTGCATCAATTGGAAAAATAAGCATTTAAATTCAAATGTCTACCCCACGTGGGGTGTATTCAGGACCACCATCAGCTCAGCGAGAACCAACAAGGTATTCAATTTCTTATTGGTTACTCTTTCCCTGGAGGTGCACAGCACATCATTAATTGGCAGGCATACGGAGGCTCATAGTCAGTCAGCCGGGACTGTGCTTATCTTTATTACTGGCATTTTACCGGCAAATTTGACACTAATTACTGCAAAAACTTCCCCCTGTACTCTTACTCGTAAACTGTTGTGCAGATCGTAGAATTTTGTTAAGGTCTGTTTAACTGCCCCAAATATCGTCAGTGCCATCCTATACGGGTAAAGGTCGTGGTATCAAGAGTATGTCATGAAATATGAAATTGCCGCTTGTTATTTAATGAAACTATATCTTGCTAGGGCTTATAACTATTTCACCCATGTTATTATCTTGTCTTATTTTATGCTAAATAATAAATATTTCTATGTAATTTGAATATATTCAAAAGTTAGTTTTAGCCAAATACTACGAACTGATAGAACATTTCATTGCTTGGCACTCGCCACTTCTTATTTATAATTATAACGCTTTACTGGTTGTCTTGTAAGTGTGCATGTTTCTGTGTATATCTCTATGAAAGCCAGTTAATAGGTTCAACATTCACTGAAATCATTCACATTTTATGCAATATATATGGCACCTTGTGAAAAGTCACCCTTGTTTTAATATTCATATTACTTGCTGCTGGATGGCTTATGGCGCTGTATAATACACAAAAAGCCAGTAAGGATCTTGTTCGGAATGCTGTCAATGAACATCGAGATTTGATGTTTTTTTTTACATTATAAAACTAAATTGAAGTCCAGAAAAAGATAAAGTATTAAGATATCAGTCATTTAAAAAGTTATAAAATATCTTATTTTATGCTAAATATGCCTATTCAGTATTGGGTAATCTTTAGGTTTTGGCATTTTTGGATGATATCGGTTTACTAGCATGTGTTGCTGCTAGTTATTTCCTGTCTGCAGTGTTCACTTATGATTGTGAGCGGGGATACATTGGCAGTTGGAATGTTTGCTAAGAGTGATTAGAGTAATCATTGCTAATCAGTCACTTTACACCTGACGCGTGTCCTGGCGATGTGGCCCATGACCAACCACTCATAGCAGTAAGCTCTGCCTACTTCTGTTTGACAGATCTTGAGATGTCATTTCATGATAAAATTTTGTCTTTTCACAATGACAAACTATTTAATTTTCAATTTTGTTTATCACAACCAATTCAGATCAGAATATATAATGAAAATATATGACCATCACTTGCGCTGATAATCCTGTTTCATGTTGAAAATGAGATTACTCTTTGGAAACAGTTTTTAGGCATTTTCTCAAAACAACAATTCAACAGTCTGCACATTCTTTGGTGCGATATTTCTCAAAAACCTACAAATGTAGAGTTTTCAAATTGTGCATATAGCTTTGTTGACATGGAATCTAAAATGTTTTTTTTTTTCTTTTTTTTTTTATATCTGTTTTAGTTAAGCAGTTATACACCTTTAAAAAAATATGCATTGTTTGTATCATAAACTTTATTAAAATTGAAAATTCATTACGAAAAAAAGATTATAAACGTACGATAAAAAAAAAATGGCTGGAGATATTTGCATGTATTTCCATGTGATACTATTTTTACACACATACTGTTTGCCAAACGTGAGATATATCGCATAAAAAAATATAAAATAAATTATTTAAAGTTTAAAATCTTCTTTGCAAAATCTGAGACAATGTTCATATTATATATATCTCATCTAACAGAGGATATTCTAAGGATTTAAAATATGTATATGTCATTGTGGCTAAAATTCATTTTAATATGAATTCTAAAGCTTAATTAAATCGAGGTTGTTTGACGATCATAAGACCTTAAGGAAAAACTTAAATATTTCATTAAAAAGCCATTGTTACACTTCAAGACTGCCTTATATTAAAACCACTGATCTGACTTTGATCATATTTAATATATGTATTCCTCTACATTTGCAATGTACACTCCTGGAGTTTGGCCAGTATTGCATAATTTTTTTTAAGTTATGGGCCCGAACATAATGCACTTTGTAAAAAAAAAAAAATCAGGAAATGTATTTACTCACTTAACATGAGAATTGTTGAAGCTAGAGACTATTCAGGGATATAACTGTATTTAACTTTTTTTTCCTGTAAGTGCTGTGGGTTTCATTTACACAGCTTTGACACACAAAGATTAAATTTTTAATAATCTGAAATTTGAAAGCAATTGGTTAAAAACTGTAGCTGTTATTCAAGTTTTTAACCACCATGTCAAAGATTGTTAACATCAGGTGAGCCCAGTACTGGCCATGGCCTCCCAACCTATTACATAATCCACTTCACTCCTGGCTCCCTTGGCCAAGCTGAGTCTCAGTTCCTCTCAGATGCACATTTTTGCCTGTAAGCACTGTTGATTTACATTCATAGGGTGCACCTATATGAATTAAAGCCTTTAAGGTCTTAAATTTGATAAATATTGTAGCTTTTAAAGCTGCTGTTTGCATCAGGCATAGCCTATACGCCATACGTGTTGTGGCCACCTGAAGCTGTTCATGTTACAACTGACAGGTCAAATAAACTGTACACTTATAAGTTCAATGTTAAATTATATTTTTGTTCAGACTGTTGAAACAGAATAACTTTTCAGATTTGAATCCCCAAGCTCAACATATTGCAAATTTATGTTATTTATTCTTTTTTTTTAATATTTAAATGTGATTACATGTATATATTAGGATTTATTATAAGTGCTCAGTGACATGTTTGAATATATAACAAGGTGAATATACATTGTTGCATTTTATTCTTATCTCATACAGTTAGCTAGACTATGTTAAGATAACACTGGTACCCTCAATTAATCAGCGAAAAGTAGGCAAACTTTCAAAGGATTTATTTTTAGCTCACATGGCCATATATTTATCATTTGAGAAACTAGAAATATAAAATTTACACATTTTTGTTTGTTTATGAAATGAAACGTATCCTTTCATGTAACACTTTGTCCCATTACTATTCTTTTCCTTATGCATCATTGCATTGTTTCATACCACAAGTTTCATAAGTTACACATTGAAGATGCAGTGGCAATGTATACCTTATTGGCTTGTTTTAACTTGCCTATTAAATTTGGATAATGCTCATTTGAAAATGGAAAATTTTGTTTACAGCATTTTATTTCAGTTAAAAACATGAATGTTTATTATTATGCTTTAGCTCATGCCCATTATCCTATCATTTACAGGGTTATGTAATTTCTAAGTGGATATATTTACATGCATATTTTCCAAAATTCAGCTGAGCCACATGACCCATTGGTTCCTTGTTTTAAGTATTGATTCTTTTTAATCAATTTTGACACATATTGTTTCATACAAATTGTCAGACAGATTGAAAAATTGGTGACCTTCACTCTGATGACCTTGAGCCTGTAAAGTGTCAATATATGGTTCAGAAAAAGGGGGCCTATTTTAATGGGGTCATGCCCAATGTCAAGAGAGAGAGAGAGAAAGAGAGAGAAGGCAACCGATAAAGAGAGAGAGAGGGAGTAAGAGAGAGAGGGAGAGAAAAGGCAACATATAGAGAGGGAGCAAGAGAGAAAGAGGGAGAGAGAAGGCAACAAATAGAGAGAGAGAATGAGAGAAAAAGGCAACAGATAGAGAGAGAGAGGGAGCAAGAGAGAAAGAGAGGGAGAGAGAAGGCAACAGAATGAGAGAGAGAATGAGAGAAACGGCAACAGATAGAGAGAGAAAGGGAGCAAGAGAGAGAGAGAGAGGGAGAGAGAAGGCAACAGAAAGAGAGAGAGAATGAGAGAAAAGGCAACAGATAGAAAGAGAAAGGGAGCAAGAGAGAGAGAGAGGGAGAGAGAAGGCAACAGAAAGAGAGAGAGAATGAGAGAAAAGGCAACAGATAGAGAGAAAAAGGGAGCAAGAGAGAGAGAGGGAGAGAGAGAAGGCAACAAATAGAGAGAGAGAATGAGAGAAAAGGCAACAGATAGAGAGAGAAAGGGAGCAAGAGAGAGAGAGTGAGAGAGAAGGCAACCGATAAAGAGAGAGAGAGGGAGTAAGAGGGAGAGGGAGAGAAAAGGCAACATATAGAGAGGGAGAGGGAGCAAGAGAGAAAGAGGGAGAGAGAAGGCAACAAATAGAGAGAGAGAATGAGAGAAAAGCAACAGATAGAGAGAGAAAGGGAGCAAGAGAGAGAGAGAGGGAGAGAGAAGGCAACAAATAGGGAGAGAGAATGAGAGAAACTGCAACAGATAGAGAGAGAAAGGGAGCAAGAGAGAGAGAGAGGGAGAGAGAAGGCAACAGAAAGAGAGAGAGAATGAGAGAAAAGGCAACAGATAGAGAGAAAGGGAGCAAGAGAGAGAGAGGGAGGGAAAGGCAACAGAAAGAGAGAGAGAATGAGAGAAAAGGCAACGGATAGAGAGAGAAAAAGGGAGCAACAGAGAGAGAGGGGGAGAGAGAAGGCAACAAATAGAGAGAGAGAATGAGAGAAAAGGCAACAGATAGAGAGAGAAAGGGAGCAAGAGAGAGAGAGAGGGAGAAAGAAGGCAACAGAAAGAGAGAGAGAATGAGAGAAAAGGCAACAGATAGAGAGAGAAAGGGAGCAAGAGAGAGAGAGAGGGAGAGAGAAGGCAACAAATAGAGAGAGAGAATGAGAGAAACGGCAACAGATAGAGAGAGAAAGGGAGCAAGAGAGAGAGAGAGGGAGAGAGAAGGCAACAGAAAGAGAGAGAGAATGAGAGAAAAGGAAACAGATAGAGAGAGAAAGGGAGCAAGAGAGAGAGAGGGAGAGAGAAGGCAACAAATAGAGAGAGAGAATGAGAGAAACGGCATCAGATAGAGAGAGAAAGCGAGCAAGAGAGAGAGGGAGAGAGAAGGCAACAGAAAGAGAGAGTGGAGGAGTAAGGGTGTGTTTTCTAGCACAGTTCACATGCATCTCATTAACAGTAAAATCTACTCAATGAGATCTACTCCCTTCACAGGAACCCAATCCCTCAGGTGGGGTACCAACAGAGAAACCTTCTCAGCTACATCTTACAAGACTAAATTAAGGCTGACTTGGGCCTGAACTTTTAAATAAACAAACATTTTATTAGTGAGAATAAACTGAATTCTTTACACAAAGAGCATTACTATTTTATCTTTGAATTTTTAAATAAAAATTGCATATGTATATTCAAGTGCATGAAATTGATCATGAATAATATGAATTAGGAGGAAAGAAGTATTTGTGGAAAAGCAACCTTGATCTTGATCCATCTTTTAAATTTTATTAAATTTATAATATACCCTTAATAGTATATATATTATTTTGATTAACACCCAGTTTACTGTAATTTCTAATGGTATGTATATTGACGAAAAATGATTCATATCAAAAACTTATTAAAAAAAACTAAAGCTACCTATTTTAAGGATATATTTAAACTTTGTTTAAATATATATATTATATATATTTAGAAAATACTAATAAGTATTTTTAAATTGTCATGTAAATTGAAAAAGGTCTGCTCTTACTGGGTTTTTAAAAGTTTTCAATTTAATTTGAATTTTTTTTTCAAATAAATGGAAATTTCCTAAAAACATACACCATTAAAAAAAGAGCACTGCACCAGTTTATTTAGACTGTGTGGGATATGAAATGAATGCTTTTTATTTGGTTTTGATTTATGGCTTTTACAAATGCTTTTTACCAAGGATGTTACACTAAAAATGTATGTCCTTTCCATTGAAGAAAGAGAATATATTAGTTATGATATAATGTGATAAAAATTAAGCTCCAAATACTGTAGTAAACATTAAAACAGGCCCAATACACTTTTGATGATGGTATAGTTTTAAAAGGAATTACTAACGGGGTATAGCATTATGATATTAATTATAAATATAGCAAAGTATAACTGTGATATATGTATAGGTATTCTGAGTGATATTTTATCAAAAGATTACATATTTAGAGATGCATCTATAAACAAAGAGAAAAGAGGTCTTAATCTTAAGTAGCCATGACAACATGACACTCAGGCCTTCGGAAATAAACTGATAGGGCCTGGAGTCATGATGGCAGTCACAACAGAACGCCCATTCTAAGCGTCGGATCAAACCCATCGTCTTCAGTTCATCTAAAATCGACGTTTGGGGTGACAAGCTGTCACTAGTTTTATAATTATTACCTTTCTATATTTTTTCTTATGTTTTCATTGAAGTAGCTGCAGTATTTACGATTAAAATCTCTAAAATATCTTAGATTCATCTAATTTTATTTTAAGCTGTAAAACAGATAATTGTTAGTTGGAGCAAAAGTATGGATCCAGCCATAAGATCTTCATGCATGACCGGTCACAAGGGTGGGGTAGAAGGGAGACTTCATTGTAGCATGGGGTTTCTGTAGGAGAACTGATTAGGAGAAACCCTGCCTCATATCACAGATGTCAGTGAGTGATTGAAGCATGTTCGCGGGGAGGGTTGTGAAGCCCTGTCTAACACCAGGTCTCACCAGAACAAATTCTGTCAGTCCCCTGAGTATGAGCTGATCATGGTCTCAAACCCCACACTGGTCATATTAATATAAATATCATACACCCTGACCCCCAGACATTCATGGTTCTTACTGCACTACTGTATACATCTACACTACATCTACAAAACCAAAGTTCTACAGGACTACATCTGTCAGACATGAAGTTTCTCAAGAGTCAAGTTGCTGGTCCTCCCAAGCAGCAGGACAGACACAGCCGCAGAAAGACAGGACCTGTGACAGCCTGTGGTCTGCTGTGTGTTCCTGTGACAGCCTCATCCAGCACTGAAACAGCCTCAACAGACAGCTCCATGTATCAGCCATTTGGTGGTGCTCACTCAACCCTGGAGGTGCTGGAACAGTCCACTGCTGCTGTCATCAACTCTGCTGACCAAACATCACTGTGGGGGACATCAGTAGCTGTAACTGAGACCCAGTGCTGTGACAGTCCTGTCTACCAGTCAAAGTGTCACCAGCACAAGACATTCTCTGACCTGAGTAGCAGTTCCTGCTGTGACTGCTCCACAGATGACTACAGCCTGGACCAGCCTGTTCCTGGGGTATCAGCTATGTGTGAGAGGTTTCTAGGATGTGATGCTATGGTAACAGCCAGTGAAAGTTCAACTGCTGTGACATCCCATAACCTTGGAGATACGTTCATCATCTCCAGAAACCAGAACAGAATCCTGCATAGTTCTGACTCTACTCCAGCAGAGGTCACTGGTTGTTCTGAGCTAACGACAAGCATGCAGGACTTGAACCTAGCAATACAGGACGTACAGAGGATCAGACAAGGACTGACATCCCAGGATTCATCACTGCCTGTGAAGCTGCTTCCCAGCAAAGATGCTGCTCACTATACACCAGATCCCTGCAGCCCCAGTTTAAAAGGAAAGTTTACGGAACAGTCACTCAGGAGGCTGGCCAAGAAGATGAAGAGGTTCAGGAACAGCTACTGCAGCCAAGACCGTGCTGGTCACATCTGGACACTCGGTCACTTGTAACAAGTACTTTGTCATACTGACTCCAGTAGTATATGTATATATGTAAATATTTGTAGAAGTCTTCTGACCCCTTGTTTGTTAAGGATTCACCTGTTACTTCATCACTATTATGTTGATCTGTGATAAAACATTCAGTGAATTTCATGTGTGCTTCTTATGGTTTTATGTTGTGTGTTGTTGTGTCTTGCTGTGAGTGTTGTATGTATTGTATGTCTGTTTGTATGTTAGAATGTCTGCATATTTGACATCTGTGTAGTTATGCCTAAAATGCCTGGCTAATGATTCAACATGTCAAAAAATTACAGTGTTGCAAGGACATCAGTGACTCTTTTATTCCCCTGCCAAAACAAAAAGAACAAAAAACCAACTCACAAGGGATTCATGGGTAACAGTCCTGCTAGTTGGTAATAGTCTGGTACTAAATATATGGTTGCCATGAACTAATACTCTGACATGACTGTCAAGGAAAACCGGTGTAGGTTTTTGAGATATTTTGTTTGCATATGAAATATTTACAGATGGACATACAGGTTGATAGAAAAGACTGATCATTTTATTTACAGATGGACATACAGGTTGATAGAAAAGACCGATCATTTTATTTACAGATGGACAGACAGGTGGACAGAAAGGACTGATCATTTTATTTACAGATAGACAGACAGGTGGACAGAAAGGACTGATCATTTCATTTACAGATGGACATACAGGTGGACACAAAGGACTGATCATTTTATTTACAGATGGACATACAGGTGGACAGAAAGGACTGATCATTTTATTTACAGATGGACATACAGGTGGACAGAAAGGACTGATCATTTTTTTTACGGATGGACATAGAGGTGGACAGAAAGGACTGATTATTTTATTTACAGATGGACATACAGGTGGACAGAAAGGACTGATTATTTTATTTACAGATGGACATACAGGTTGACAGAAAGGACTGATAATTTTATTTCACTTTCTGCTGATGCAGGGGAAGATTGATATAAGTTTATATAATAAAGTTAATATTTTAAACCCTATTTTTTCAACATTTTTTTCAGGAGAATAATGATTTATTAAATAAATAAATATCATTTTCATTTTTTTTTTAATTTTTTTAATTTAAAAGAAATTTATGTTTCAGATAAAATCCCGAAAAAACAATGCCTCAAAATGGCATCTTCTAGATTATTTGTTGGGTCACCATACAAAAAATAAAGATTTATATGTTGTAAATATGCATTAACAGTTTCATGTACATGCTTAATTATATCTAATCACATCTTTAGCAGATGCAGGCAAAGATATCTGAACAAATCTAATAAATATGGTTACATTCAGTAAATAAAATATAATTAGCTTATGACTTCGTAAATAAGCAAAGTATAATTAACCATTTTGTCAATTATACTTACCAGCTTTACACCAAAGCTGGTGTACTGTAAGTTATATATCTGGAGAGGGGTTGGTTTTAGTCCAGAAAGGCAGACAGACATACTCTTATAGTCTTGAGGTGTTTTTAGCACAGCTGACTGAAAGTCAGACAAACATGTTGGCAGTTTTTGGTAATATCTTCTAAGAAATCCTAAATAAGATCACTGTATCTTCTTTGCTATGGCCTATGGACAAAACTGCTGATTTTGAGCACTCTAGAAGTCATTCTATCCATTATTTGTATAAGTTTCCTTAATATATATTTTTTTCACCAGATCAAAACATTAATAGTTAATACATGAATCACCTTTATGTCTGATTCAGCTGAGCATCATGGCCCATGTGTTTTATGAGTTACTATCTTTTATATATATTTTTATTACAGGCCTTGTCTCTTGCACCTGCACTCATTACGTTTTCCCCACAATGACCTCTTGGTTAATATATTTTCCTTATAGTCCAATGCTTATTACTGAATAGTTGGGAGAGTTTTAGTCATGCAGAAGTTCTAGGTATATGGCCTTTAAACGGGCAGGGTGTCAGAGGTCTGAACACCCTCTGGTGGGTCTGATTACAATTGTTTGCCTGTGTCAGCCCTGGTGGTGAACCCTTGAGGAGAGTGAATGAGATATAGAAGGACTGCTGTGTATAATTATGTGAGAAGCGTAGCTGAAGCATGGTAATGTTTGCTTGCTGGCCAGTCAAAACAGACTGAAGAAACATTACTGTATCCAGATCTATGTTCGTGTTTGGTTATAAAGCTTTACTGTTACAGAGGCTGCGGGTGGAGAGGCAGAACTGGCTACTCACCGCATGGAGGAACTGATCTGTCAGGCTGTGGCAGCCCTTGCAGCGCTGACACACTTACCAGTCCACTCAATCAGCGGGGCAGAGGGCAAGAAACAGGTACTTTTTTAGTGAATTTTTACATAATTCTGTTCTCTAAGTCTGTGAAACACATGAATGTGTGAGAAATACAATTTTGAATAATCAGTGACATCAGAAAGTATCACAGATACCTGTGAAATAATGTCAGGACCAGTTATTTAGGGTTAAAAGTGCTGGTCCCTTGTACAAATGTGACTGTACATGTTCCTGCAGATAGGTTTGTCAAGATTAGTTAGTTTCAAGATTAAGTAGTTAAAAAAATTGTGAAAGTTGCTAAGGATTTCTGGCACACAAAACCACTATTCCAGTGTCAGTCCGGTTACAAATTAGATGCATGTTAGTTATATCTTCTATATTAAATTCAGTCAAGGTAACAAGGCTAAAACTCACTTGTTACGGGTGACTAAGATTTCATCAGCACACAACATGAACACAACAAAGACTCACAAAATACTCCATAATATTTATAAAATCAAATTCATTATTTACAATATATACTTAGGTTAAGAGTGTCTTGAGTCTGGGGAAACACGAAACCCCAAATACGACTGCTGAGGCTGCAGTGGAGCCGTTCACAAAACACAGTATACATTACAATTCCATCAGTATCAGTCCTAAGATATAACTTGCAGGATATCACATCTAGAACCAGGCCTGGTGACACTTCCTCATAGTCCATAAAATACGAGCAGCCCGTGCGAATTCCCAAGCGTTGGGCTTTTATACTATTTCAGCAGAGTGATCTGTACAAAAGCAAGTTCCAAACAGAGTTTAAATAATAAAGAGTTCGCCAAAACAAAGTTCCCCTTCTGTAACAAATTGGACCTGTTGTCCTCCATGGTCGTTTTGTTCCGCTTCACTGCATTATGATCACACACACTTGTGTCCCCTCAAGCTTGACTGTACTGTTAGGTGGAGCCAGTCTTTGTTTACGTCAACAATGTAGCACCAACACACACTTCAGTCAAAACAAAGTTTGAGGAAGCCCTTGTTTCTATGACTTTGTTGTCAAGTTTACAGTGTTCATTTATTAGTTTTTACTCTGACAGGTAGATGGAGCTGTTTGATGAAGAAGTATGAAGATTGTCCTTAAGCTGGGTGCTGTTTTATCCAGCCTCCTTAATCATATGTACATACATTGCTGTTACAGGTAGCTAAAGTGCTGGGTAACCTCCTGGCGGAGAAGAGAATGGAGTCCACAACAGATGACTACCTGAGTTTACTTAGTCATCCCTCTACCTGTGCTAACGTTCTCAAGGTAAAAAGATAATCATTACCTCCGCATGGAATATACGAGATTACAATTTATTGCTTGCCGGAATCAAAGATTTCGGCAAGCATATTGCTCAGTTGCTTATGTCTGTTTGTTGCTTGCCGGAATCAAAGATTTCGGCAAGCATATTGCTCAGTTGCGTATGTCTGTTTGTCTTTCTGTTTGTCTGTCTGTCTGTTTGTTTGTCTGCACTCTCCTGGCCACAATTTTGCCACAATCACCTTAAAACTTTCAGAGATGATGGAGAATTTAATTTCTAGGTGCCCTATTGTTTTTGGTTAAAATAGGTCAAAGGTCAAGGTCAAGGTCGTCAAAAATTCTCAAAACGGTTTCTTCTTCATATCTTTGTGACTATAAGTCGTATCTAATTCAACATTAGCTTATTTTAATCGTCATTCCAAGGCCTGTCATCTGGTGTGTAGCTGACTCAAATTTGCAGTAACCATGGTTACAAATTTTGGGGGAAAATGATATTCGAATATAAGGGGTCTTATTTTTCTAACTTTGTCAGTTTTAAAGCTAGAGTGATCTAGTTTTTTGCATCAGGAAGCATTCAACTAGTACTACAAGATTTTATTACAAGTCTTGCAGTATCTCGTAAAATATCTCGTGAATAGAGATATTTCGAGATTTAATTCATCTTGCGCCAAAGGCCACATTATTGCAGGAATCTTTTTGAAAATGACATATTATAAGTACTACACTAGTATCTCGAAATTGTTTTTTCATTTTTTTAATAGGGCCGCTAGGGGGCGCTGGATGCGAACCTCCCAAACATGTCATATTTTGGCCATATCTAAAAAATTATAAGCCTCAATTACATAAACTATAGCTTATTTTCTTCCTCTGAGTCTCCTCCATAACCTGGTGTAGTCATCTGGTCACAATTTTGTGTCACCTTGTCAGTGTGTCTGTCTGTTTGTCAGTTGTCCTCAAATTCGCCTGCTTGCTCTTGCGTCTCACATATAGCATTCTACAGCCCCCAGTTTTGAAAGAATCCTTTTGAAACTATTACATCTTAAGTCTTACACTAATATCTCGAAACCAACTTTTCATTTTCCGGATATGGCCGCTAGGGGGCGCTGAACTCGAACCTCTCCCAACATATCATGCTTTGGCAATATGTCCAAAACTTTAAACCTCAGTTACATAAACTGTAGCTTTTTCCTTCTTTGAGTCTTCTCCATAACCTGGAGTAGTCATCTGGACTCAATCTTGAGTCACTTTGTCAGTGTGTCTGTCTGTTTGTCAGTTGTCCTCAAATTCGCCTGCTTGCTGGTTCTTGCGTCTCACATATAGCATTCTATAGGCCACAGTTTTGAGGGAATCCTTTTGAAACTATTACACCTTATGTCTTACACTAATATCTCGAAATAAATTTTTCATTTTCCGGATATGGCGACTAGTGTGCGCTGCACACGACCCTTACACACATACCATTGTATTGGCCATATCTCTACACCCAAAGCCTCAGTTACATAAACTATAGCTTATTTTCTTCCTTTTAGTCTTCTCCATAACCTGATTAAGGCATCTGGTTTCAATCTTCTGTCACTTTGTCAGTGTGTCCAACTGTTTGTCCGTTATCCTCAAAGTCGCCTGCTTGCTGGTTCTTACGCCTTACATATAGCATTCTACAGGCCACAGCTTTGACGGAATCCTTTTGAAACTGGGACATCTCATGTCATACACTAATAATACAAACCGCGTTTGTCGTTTTTGGAATATGTCCGCTAGAGGGCACTACAGTCGAACCTCCCAAGTATATCATTAATTCGCCATACCTCCAAAACTATTAATCTAAATTATATAAATTATAACTCATTTTCTTCTTTTGAATCTTCTCCATAACTAGGTTAAGTCATCTGGTGTCAATCTTGTCTCACAAAGTAAGTATGTCTGTCTGTTCGTCTTTTGTTGTCGGCTTTGTCTGCTTGCCTGTTCTTTTGTCTCATATGTCATTCTACGGGCCACATATTCTCAGCAATGGCCCTGAGAGTCATTCCATTGATAGAAAACCGACAAAATTTTCTGTCTGTCTGTCTGTGTTTCACTTCTGATTTCCGGCAAGCGTTCGACCTATGGTCGTCTAGTTTGTGTGTTTGTTTGTCACAGGATCACTTTAATTTACTCCCCTTTCTGTGATAGTTGTTTGGAGCTAAAATCACCAAATTTTATACCATATTTTGTCACATATATCATATCTGAAATTGAGGTATTGGTGGCGCCACCTACATTGATGTGTTTTTTACAAGCAAAAATGTAATTTTATACTCTTCTAGCTTATACACTGATTTATGATGAAACTGTTAAGCTGATTGGTTTAAACTTTACAAGAATTATTCTATGGTAGAGTTCTGCCAGTTGTATAAGAATAGATTGGGTAAATACAGCTTTAAAAAAGCATTGTAGCCCATTGAAAAAAGGCTTTCTGTGTTTGAAAATAGATTTGACAACATGCTGCGTTTCAGCAGCCAAGTCAAGAGGTCACTCAGTACCAACAGGTGGGGTCCAGACATCACCATGGCAACTGACCTGGCTCTTGCAGGTGTCTAGACAATGTGTCTAGACTTCTAGACACAACATCTAGACACCTAGACACAATGTCTAGATGCAGAATTCCAAGATTATTGGAACTATATCTTGAAAAAACTTGGTTTGCATTTTAAGGGAATCGGGTTTATCATCAGGTCACATGTGAACTGCTACACCCTCATTTTTGGTTGACCCCTGACCTTTCCTTGCTGGCCAGCGCCCATTTGTGCGTCTATTTCCACACATAAACCCACATATCTCGGGAACCGTTTGACCGATCAGGCTAAAAATTTTGCACAGAGGTAGCCCTTTGATAGCTTTATAACATACACTAAAAATAGTGGCGCCACCTGCAACCATTTATGCACAGCGTCTATCTGTTTATCTGCCTTGGGATAAAATCACTCATATCTCAGCAGTGGTTTGACTTTTCCACCTGAAAATTTGCAGGTTTAAACATCCTGGACAGGTTTCTCGATTTTATGACAGGTGATGCCACCTACATTCACGTTTAATCTGCAGACATCCAAGCTTATATCTTGGGAACCATTTGACCGATTGGACCAAAATTTTGCATGTGTATAGATCTCACATAGCTCTTCATCATAGGCAAAACTGGTGGCGCCACTTGCAACAATTTATGCACAGCGTCGATCTGTTCATCTGCCTTTGGATAAAATCACTCATATCTCAGCAGTGGTTTGACTTTTCCACCTGAAATTTTGCAGGTTTATACATCCTGGACAGCTCTCTTGATTTTATGACAGATCGCGCCACCTACATTCATGTTCACTCTGCAGACATCCAAGCTTATATCTTGGGAACCGTTTGACTGATTGGGCTAAAATTTTGCATGTGTATAGATCTCACATAGCTCTTCATCATAGGCAAAACTGGTGGCGCCACCTGCAACCACTTATGCACAGCGTCCATCTGTTCATCTGCCTTGGATAAAATCACTCATATCTCAGCAGTGGTTTGACTTATCAATCTGAAATTTTGCAGGTTTATACATCCTGGACAATTTCCTTGATTTTATGACAGGTGGCACTACCTACATTCACGTTTACGCTGCAGACATCCATGCTAAAATGCAACACCTCACTCTATTCCCCTTGCCACTTAATCAATGCCTCACTTCACCCATCCCACTATGATTTCTGCGAATACACATAGTCGACTACCCATATTCTAGTTTTAAAATGTCCTAGTCTGAAACTTGCAGGTCCGAAACGTCCATTTTGCTGAAATCATAATGACTAAGGTAGATATGCAGGACTTAAGAGGATCAATATTAAATTTTAAAAATAAACCTCCATTCATACTCCCAAACTTTGCACAGGTTTGCATTAGGCCTGTAGGCCTTTTCTTGATTTAGACTGTCACAGTGTGTATGCTTTTAAATTAACAGGTCTAGGCTCATGAATTGGTTATATGACTTGCCCTTTACAGCAGCACCCACAACAAAATATTCCAAAACAAACTGACAAACATTGCCACTGGGTAGATCCAGGGTGACGCAGAAGTCAGTGCCACCTATCATATCCATGCTGAACTAAAGGTGTTTCTTGGTTACTTTAACAATATTTCACCCATGTGTCAAAGTGTGACACTGTTTCACCAATGAGAGGGATTCACTGGCTCTGTCAATTTTCTTGTGGTGTACTTACATACAAATACCAGGAATCCACCCCTTGGACTGTGGAGGGTTTAAGTATGAACCATGTCATGGGGTGCATATAAAAGCGGGCCAAACTGTCTCACTAGTGAAGCTTGCTTTTCTAGTGAAGTGGTTGGAATGCCAGACATTTGCGCCACCTACATGAGTTCGAATCCAGGTTTGGCCCAATTTTTTCCCCTGAGCAAAATGTTTATGTAACAGCAAGTTCCTGTCTCAGTCACTCTTCTGAGGCATTGGATTACAATTTATTTAACTATAACAGTTGCTAATATTGTTTTTAAAGCCTAGCAGGTCTAGTTATAAGTTGCAGATTTAAAGGTTTTGAATAATCAAGGCTCATATATATTAAGTTAAATATTGCTTTCATTGGAATGTTAGGTATTACAGGTATTACAGCTTCACAGATATCAAGAATATGACTCATCCAGCCATAAACTCACACATGTCCACATACACATAGACATTAAGCTTGTAATGCATCTTGTCATCCACAAACACTAACACACACACAAGTATCAAACATGAAACTCATCCAGTCAAGCACCCATAGCATTTCTCACACGTTAAATCTGTCTAGCATTTAAATACACACACAGGTATCTAGTCCAGTAGAGAAAAAGCAATGACATTAAAGATTCTGCCATAGTATTATGAAGATGTTTACAGTAACAAGTGAATCTGTCACAAACAGTAATATCTGAAGACCTTTATATACAAAAATATACTAGTAAATATACACTGAATCAGATAAGTTCAGATAGTCCATTTTACCAATCAGTGTTAACCCATGACAGGCCATCTATGTGTAACACCATGAATAAGCTCCTGTACTCTGTAACACACTTAAAATGTTTGTATGGTTTCTTTTTGGTTGGGGGGGGGGGGGCTGGGAATAAATCTGTTACTCATGTTGATTTTATACTGTAATTACTAGACATGTTGAATTCTTGACCAGGCATTTTGGCATAACCTAACAGATGTCACACAAGCAGATATATAACACTTTGCACATACACTCTTACATACACACAAACATACAATACATAAAACACTCACAACAACACACAACATAAAACCATAAGAAGCAAACATGAAATTCACTGAATGTTTTATCAAAGATCAACATGATAGTGATGAAGTAATAGATGAATCCTTAACAAACAAATGTATCAGAAGACATATATACAAATATTTACATATATACATATACTACTGGAGTAAGTATGACAAAGTACTTGTTACAAGTGACCGAGTGTCCAGATGTGACCAGCACTGTCTTGGCTGCAGTTGCTGTTCCTGAACCTCTTCATCTTCTTGGCCAGCCTCCTGAGTGACTGTTCTGTAAACTTTCCTCGTGAGCTGTGGCTGCAGGGATCTGGTGTATAGCGAGCAGCATCTTTGCTGGGTAGTGGCTTCATGGACAATGATAAATGCTGGGAGCTCAGTCCTTGTCTGATCCTCTGTACGTCCTGTACAGCCAGGTTCAAGTCCTGCATGCTTGTTGTCTGCTCAGAACATTTAGTGACCTCTGCTGGAGAAGAGTCAGAACTATGCAGGATTCTGTTCTGGTTTCTGGAGATGATGAATGTATCACCAAGGTTATGGGATGTCACAGCAGTTGAACTTTCACTGGCTGTTACCGTAGCATCACATCCTAGAAACCTCTCACACACAGCTGATACTCCAGGAACAGGCTGGTCCAGGCTGTAGTCATCTGTGGAGCAGTCACAGCTGGAACTGCTACTCAGGTCAGAGAATGTCTTGTGCTGGTGACACTTTGACTGGTAGACAGGACTGTCACAGCACTGGGTCTCAGTTACAGCTACTGATGTCCCCCACAGTGATGTTTGGTCAGCAGAGTTGATGACAGCAGCAGTGGACTGTTCCAGCACCTCCAGGGTTGAGTGAGTGCTGCCTCGTGACTGATACATGGAGCTGTCTGTTGAGGCTGCTTTAGTGCTGGATGAGGCTGTCACAGGAACACACAGCAGACCACAGGCTCTCACAGGTCCTGTTTTGCTGCGGTTGTGTCTGTTCTGCTGCTTGGGAGGACCAGCAACTTGACTCTTGAGGAACTTCATGTCTGACAGATGTAGTCCTGTAGAACTTTGGTTTTGTAGATGTAGTGTAAATGTATACAGTAGTACAGTAAGAACCATGAATGTCTGTGGGTCAGGGTGTATGATATTTATATTAATATGACCAGTGTGGGGTGTGAGACCATGATCAGCTCATACTCAGGGGACTGACAGAATTTGTTCTGGTGAGACCTGGTGTTAGACAGGGCTTCACAACCCTCCCCGCGAACATGCTTCAATCACTCACTGACATCTGTGATGTGAGGCAGGGTTTCTCCTAATCAGGTCTCCTACAGAAACCCCATGCTACACTGAAGTCTTCCTTCTACCTCACCCTTGTGACCAGTCATGCATGGAGCCAGGGTCATCAGACCATATCAGTTACTGTTAACTCACTAGTCTTCTCTGTTTCTCACAAAATGTTTCATGTAAATTGAAATTTGTGTAATATTCAAATTACAGTTGTTTTGGTCATTTTTTGGGTCAGTAAAATCAAATCTGACTGAATAAAAGTATTTTACTCTGTATGTTACACCTTTGTTGACTTTGATGTTTCACCAGCTTTCAGGAAATGGTCAGACAAATTTTCTACAAGTATTAATGTTGGCAGACATAAGGTATGGTATTGATTCAGAATCTGTGTAAGTGTAATAATGTTTAATTTAACTTTAACTTTTTTTGTGGCAATTCACTTACAATTAATCAATCAAAACATGCAAATGAATTTGATTAGGGAAGCTAACCATGGACAGTATGCAAAGTGGCAAAGTAAAATATACTAGAATAATATTTTGCTCAGCCCTCAAATCATTGTAAAATATGTTTTAACCATATCTTAACATTACTGCAAGTAAATTAGACTGATTATAAGTAAAATGTAACAATTCTGTAATAACTCTTTTAAAGAAACTGAATTGAATCAACCTCAGATATGTTTTATTTATATGAATTTCATTTGTTGAATACAGTTGCTGCTTTGATAGAAAGTAAAATTTGAAGTATTAAATACAGGAAGACTCTCCCATGCATGATAGTTATTTGTGTTTATAGTATGAAATGATCATGCATCCACTTTAATATGATAGTGAACAGACTCTTAGGTGTTTAAAATATTCATTCCACAATGAAACTATCTTTCTCAAATGGTCCTGAAAATGTACTTGGTACTCTTTTCTTTGAATTTTTCTCATAAATAACTCAGCTTTGTATACAGAATATTAATGGATGTACATTTTGAACAAATGCTGTCATCAACCTGCCCACAGGCAGCACCAGCACCTAGCTTTAATTTTAATGGACTCAGTCTGAGCAAACTTGATTTCTTTTATAATATACACTAAAAATATCTTTTCAATACCAAGAATTATAAGAAACTGGCAATTGATTGTTTTAATGGAAATTTCTTGATAGAAAACTACACCATCCTGTTAATACACCATGAGAGGCATTGTGTTTAAGATGTTTTGTTAATTCATAGATTTTGTTGCTTTGGATTGGTCAGTTATAATTACATTTGTAAAATATGTTGTCTTATTGTGTCATATTGCTCACTGTCCTCTGGGTATGGACCACACTTAACAATGTCAAGTCTATTCTTGCTATCTTTTCTATGATATGTCTCCTTACAAAGAAACCTGCACTGGTATTGAGATCTAAAGGCTGATTTTTTGTGATATTTAGACAAGTTGCTTTTGAGATAAGTGAAAAATGATAAAAATTAAAGGTTGATCTGGTTTGAAATCTGGCCTTGTTGGAAGTGTACACTCACTGATTGTGTTCTTGTTATAAAAGCCTTAATACTGCAGGGCTTAAAATTATTATCAGACAATTAGAATTTGCTGTCAGTTTTAATGAAAGTCTAGAATTTGTAGTCAGTGCTTGCCCCCTGGGCCGGTTATTACTTTTAAATGGTCTCACCCAGATTTGCTGTTTTAGGCAAATTCTCACATATGTTTTCAGTTGCTGCATAATTAAAGAATGATTGCATCATCCAGCAAAGTTCCCTGTGAGAAATCCTTGGTGAATATTGACATTACAAATAGTTAACTTTTTCATAAAGCTGTGATACAGTCATGTTTCCAAATATATAACTAAAAAGAGGGGGTTTTAGCTCAGCTGATTGTAAGTTAGCAGGGCACAAATCAGAACTGCTGACCCTAGAAGCCTGTAACTATAAATCTAGAGAGGTCCATAAAAAATCTAC
The DNA here is from genome assembly GCA_026874595.1 of Sipunculus nudus. Taxonomy (NCBI): domain Eukaryota; kingdom Metazoa; phylum Annelida; class Sipuncula; order Golfingiida; family Sipunculidae; genus Sipunculus; species Sipunculus nudus. The sequence goes on along the minus strand of CM049312.1, from coordinate 82,816,588 downwards.
TCGGAAACGTTAAATTAGGTCACTGCGACCTATATCCTCCGAGCTATGGGGCTTGTAAGTACCCCCCAGAATAATATATAATTTGATACAAAACCTCCAATATCTTGATAATTAAAGCATGGATTGTCATTAATCTTGCCTTGAAAATTGACCATGCCTAGTTTTGTCAGTTCCCGAAAAGTGGTGGTGCCACCTGTATTTTTTCTTATTTTTATGAATATTTTCTCTATTTCTTATACTGTAAAATGACAATCATGTCAGAATCTCAGCTGTGATTCCATCTAGTATCCCAAAACCTGGTGTGATTATTGATCACAAGTGGATGCCCTATATATAATCACCCTGTTTGTCTGTTCGTCTGTCTGTCCATCCGCCCATCCACACAAATTTTTTACCAGATGATAAATCCAGTTTGGATTGACATATGCATTTCAAACATGACTTACATATGGCCCACCACTAAAGAAAGAACCTGTTTGATTTATGGGTCACAAGGTCAAAGGTCACAAAACTCACTTATATAAAAGATATGGCTGCATTTTAAGCAACGCTTTTCATCTCAAACTTTCCATCTTGCACATTTAGCTGACTTGCCAGTATGGGGAGAGCATAAATGAATTTGGGGTCAAAGGTCAAGCTTACAGGGGCCATCTGTTTACAAATTAGATTCTAGATGATTACACTAGTTTAGTTTGACATATTGGTTTCAAACATAACTTATATATGGCTCACCACTAAAGTAAGAACCTAGTTGATTTTTGGGTCCAAAGGTCAAAGGTCAAGGTCATGAACCTATTTCTTAAAAAGGAATGTGTATGCCTTTCAAGCCAAACTTTTCATGACATACCTTCCATCTTCAAGATATTACTCACCTGCCAATAGGGGAAGAATTTTATCGATTTTGGGGTCATAGGGTCAAAGGTCAAGGTCACAGGGCCCATTGGTTTACAGATTAGTTAATGGATGATAATTCTGCTCTGGATAGACAGATTCGCTTTAAACTTGATTTATTAATGACCCACCAACTAGGCAAGAAACATTTTGATTTTCAGGGTCTAGAGGTCAAAAGTGAAGGTCACAGGAGCCACAGCTTTAAAATGATTGTAGATGCACTGTAAAGCAAACTTTTTATCCCAAACTTTCCTATTTTTCACACATGGCTTACTTGCCCAAAGGGGAAGAAATCTGTAGATTTTGAGGTTGCCTGGTCAGAGGTCAAGGTAACTGGACCCACTTTTTTTTAAAAAGATTGTTACAATAATCTAAATGCTGCAAGTTCAAGGATAATAAGTTCTCAGATTTATGGTCACAAGGTCATTCTGAAAAATTTCTTTAAAAATATCCATATAGACAAATTCAGCTGTGCGTAGAGACCCCTGGGTTCCTAGTTAGTACAAAATAAAAGTGGGGTCCAGGAAAATCCTATGTGGTCTGTTAAAGTTTCAATCCTGCAGGATCCCACTGTCTCAGATGCACTGTGCTCTTCTGAATATTGCCCTCTGTAATCTTTGCAGATATAAAGCCTGTGCATAAGTTTTAATTAGTGAATATGATACAGTGACACCATATTTATCTGGACATTTTAGAGATTATACATTTATTGAATAAACAATCTATTGGACATATGGGTTTTGACCATCAGAATGTTTTAGGTCTTTGCAGAGCATAAACATCTTTAACTCTAAGATTCAGACCTGTTTTATGTAAAAAAAATAATTACAAACAAAAACAATGTTGATACCTCTGCCATGTGGTGAGAGTTATTATACTTTACCCTCGGGTCGTCTGTCTCTCAGTTTGTCTGTCAACAAATTTATATGAAATGTACTCAGCAGAATTTGATAAAACTTTATGCAGGGTCAAGATAACACCCAAGGAATAACAATTAAATCTGAAGGCAATCAAAAAAATAAATCTAAGGATACTATCCCTGTGACATAAATATGTTTGGTTATAACAAGGGCATTGATTGTAGTTACTAGAAGCTTTACTCTGGAGGTGGCTTGGGAAAGGTAACTTATGTTGGCTTTATGCTGTAAATACTAGGCATGATGAATTCTTGACCAGGCATTTTGGCATAACCATATAGATGTCAAACAAGCAGAGATATAACACTTTGCACATACACTCTTATATACACACAAACATATGATACATACAACATACACAACAACACACAACATAAAACCATAAGAAGCACACATGAAATTCACTGAATGTTTTATCACAGATCAACATAATAGTGATGAAATAACAGGTGAATCCTTAACAAACAAGTGGTCAGAAGACATTTACAAATATTTACATATATACATATACTACAGGTGTCAGTATGACAAAATACTTGTTACAAGTGACCGAGTGTCCAGATGTGACCAGCACTGTCTTGGCTGCAGTAGCTGTTCCTGAATTTCTTCATCTTTTTGGCCAGCCTCCTGAGTGACTGTTCTGTAAACTTTCCTCGTGAGCTGCGGCTGCAGGGATCTGTTGTATAGCAAGCAGCATCTTTGCAGGGAAGCAGCTTCACAGACAGTGATGAATCCTGGGATGTCAGTCCTCGTCTGATCCTCTGTACGTCCTGTACAGCCAGGTTCAAGTCCTGCATGCTTGTTGTCTGCTCAGAACAACTAGTGACCTCTGCCAGAGAAGAGTCAGAACTATGCCGGATTCTGCTCTGGTTTCTTGAGATGATGAACGTATCACCAAGGTTATGGGATGTCACAGCAGTTGAACTCTCACTGGCTGTTACCATAGTATCACATCCTAGAAACCTCTCACACACAGCTGATACTCCAGGAACAGGCTGGTCCAGGCTGTAGTCATCTGTGGAGCAGTCACAGCAGGAACTGCTACTTAGGTCAGAGAATGTCTTGTGCTGGTGACACTTTGACTGGTAGACAGGACTGTCACAGCACTGGGTCTCAGTTACAGCTACTAATGTCCCCCACAGTGATGTTTGGTCAGCAGAGTTGATAACAGCAGCAGTGGACTGTTCCAGCACCTCCAGGGTTGAGTGAGTGCTGCCTCGTGACTGATACATGGAGCTGTCTGTTGAGGCTGTTTCAGTGCTGGATGAGGCTGTCACAGGAACACACAGCAGACCACAGGCTCTCACAGGTCCTGTCTTGCTGAAGCTGTGTCTGTCCTGCTGTTTGCGTGGACCAGCAACTTGACTCTTGAGAAACTTCATGTCTGACAGATGTAGTCCTGTAGAACTTTGGTTTTGTAGATGTAGTGTAGATGTATACAGTAGTGCAGTAAGAACCATGAATGTCTGTGGATCAGGGTGTATAATATTTATATTAATATGACCAGTGTGGGGTGTGAGACCATGATCAGCTCATACTCAGGGGACTGACAGAATTTGTTCTGGTGAGACCTGGTGTTAGACAGGGCTTCACAACCCTCCCCCAGAACATGCTTCAATCACTCACTGACATCTGTGATGTGAGGCAGGGTTTCTCCTAATCAGGTCTCCTACAGAAACCCCATGCTACACTGAAGTCTCCCTTCTACCACACCCATGTGACCGTTCATGCATGAAGATCTGATCATTGGACCGTATCATTTTTCCAGCTTATCTACCTGTTCCAACAACACTCAGTGAAGTTAAATGAATCCAGGATATTTTAAGATTTGATTTTATTTCCTAGGTATTGCTGCTTTAATGAATAAAGTAAGAAAACAAATATAGGACCATTATGATTTTAAAATATTGAAATGACCAGCCTGTCTACCACTTCCTAGCTCATTTTGATATTCATACATAAATAAACCTTATGAAATTGTCTAAATGGGTAAATTTGCTTAAATCAAGACTTTTTCCTATAGATGTCTCTTGTTAAAATATCAACCATAATACCAAAATGAACATTACATTATGCTGGACTATATTTAGGTGGTGATAATGCCATACCCATTTGGCTTTCAAAGTTCAAACTATACCATTATCAGAAGTATATCCAGAATTAATTTTTGACTATTATTTTGAGCTTATTTTATCATGTTGTATTAATGTTTTATTGCAATTATTTCCTTTTTCTTCAAGGAAAGATCATAAATATTAATATAAGATCCTTGTAAACATGCTTTGTAAAAATCCTCTTAAAAAAACTAAATAAAAAAATCAAATTTTATCCATAAAGCCTATATAATATTAAATTTGGTGCAGTTTTCTTTTGAAAGGTGCATGTATTTATGAAAATTTCATTCATTCAAAATATTATGAAAAAAAATAAACTACAAAAGTGCACAATTTTAAAAACCCAGTAATGACTTTATTTGAAACAAATGAAATATAATGTTTATCATTTGTTAACTTTTACTTTGTGAGCAGGATATCTCTAAAAGGATTCACCGGAGGAATTTATTTCTTTGGTGTAGATGTATACCAACAAGATCTTGGTCAAGTAAGAAGATGGGTGACTTTGACATATTTATCAAATTTCAGAGCTAATTCTAGAAAAAAAAAACTTAGAAGCTAATCTGTGAGGGATCACTGGGTGGATTGTTATAAAACATGCTATGCTTATTGGCACTGATGGTCTGTTACTGCTCTATGAATTTGGAGGTGCCACCTACAATATCAGATATTAATTAATTATTATCAGCTTTTTCTATTTTGACCTTGTGAGTGGGATATATCTCCAAAAGTATTCAACAAAGGAAATTCACTTCTTCAGTGCTGATGCATATCAACAAAATCTTAGTCAAGTTCAAAGATGGTGAACTTGACCTATTTTCAAAGTAATAGAGATCATTATAGATAAAAATTTAGCAGCATATTTCTCAGGAACCACTGGGTGAATTGTATTGAAATGTGGTATGGCCATTAGCCTTGATGATCTCTAAGTGCTGCATGATTTCCCTGTGCGAGACTTGCAAAGGTACTACATACCTCTGTAGTTCAAATGTATAACTTGCACAAGAGGCATATGTACAGAAATACATCCATGTGAGAACAAATATTACATGAATACTTGTTACTGTAATCACCCATACATACTATTCTTTTTGCTGAGGGATTATGTCAGCTTTTCCTGATATTATAGTTAATTTTAGTTCCTTAACATCACTTTTTGATATGACGGAAATGTCAGCCATATGCATATCATTCAAAATACCAGATAACAGCACATTTGGTGTTTATCAAGTGATAAATACTTTATTGGGTATAACTTTAGATTGATAAAAATCCTAGCTTTCCAGGGCTGTTACATAAAGTAAAACATGGTTGTGTAAAAATATTTGATTTTATCCTGAGGCAGCTGGTCTCTTAAAATTATTAAATATGTTTTAACTTTTTGAAAAGAATGCATATTTATTCTTGATCAATTTCATTTACTACCCTTATCTTGTGCATTTTTTTATTAAAAATAATATAGCAGTGCAATTTGGATAATTCAAGAATTTAATTTTTTTCTGACTCTGTTAGAATAAACTGTTTGTTACTTTAACAGTTAAGGTCATGGTCAACCTTAATTAGCTTTGTAAGACATAATAAGGAAGGTTTCACTGTTGGTAACCCAGCTTAGGGATTGGTTTCCTGTGACAGAGCCGATCTGATCGAGTAGATTTCACTGTTAATGAGATGCATGTGAACTGAGCTAAAACACAAACACTCTATCCCTTTCTCTCTTTCTCTTGCTTTCTCTCTCTTGCTTTCTCTTTCTCTCTTATCCTTGTCTCTTGTTATTTCCCTTGCAATCTTTTGCTCTCTTTATCCCTTGCTCTCTCTCTCTCATACTCTGTCTGTTTTTCTTTCACTCACTCCTGCTTTCTTATGTTCTCTCTCTCTCTTTCTTTCTCTCTTTGGCTATCTGTCTGTCTCTAGCTCTCTCTCTTTGGCTATCTGTCTACCTGTTTGTCTGACTGTCTCTGTGTGTCTCTCTCTTTGGCTATCTGTCTGTCTTTTTGTCACTCTTTCTCTTTGGCTTTCCTTCTGTCTCTCTCTCTTTGACTATCTGCCTGCCTGTCTGTCTATCTCTCTCTCTCTTTAGCTAACTGTTTGCCCATCTGTCTATCTTTCTCTCTCTCTCTTTGACTATCTGTCTGCCTGCCTGTCTGTCTATCTCTCTCTCTCTCTCTCTCTCTCTCTCTTTGACCATCTGTCTGTCTGTCTGTCTATCTCTCACTCTCTTTGACTATCTGTCTGTCTGTCTGTCTATCTCTCTCCCTCTCTTTGACTATCTGTCTGCCTGTCTGTCTATCTCTCTCTCTCTCTTTAGCTATCTAGCTGTCTGCCTGTCTGTCTATCTCTCTCTTTCTCTTTGAATATCTGTCTGCCTGTTTGTCTATCTCTCTCCTTCTCTTTGACTATCTGCCTGTCTGTCTGTTTGTCTCTCTCTTTGACTATTTGTATGCCTTTCTGTCTGTCTCTCTCTCTCTCTTTAGCTATCTGTCTGTCTGTCTGTCTCTCTTCTGCTATCTGTTTGTCTGTTTGTCTCTCTATCTTTTGCTATCAGTCTGCCTGTCTCTCTCACACAGTGACAAGTATTTAAATCTATTGTTATGGCCAAATAACATATATAGTGGTGCATGGTTGAATTAATGTATATATTAGTTATTAGATTAAAATTACATGTATTCTTTAGTTTGTGAACATGCACAGTTAATGATTATTGCTTAAGATTTAGAGAAACGGATATTTCATTGCTTGGCCTTATTGTCACCCCTGTGTAGGGGATATAGGGAGGGGTCGTTACTTTGGCGCTTCAGTCCACAATACAGCCTGTTACAATCCGGATCAGCACAGTCTTTGTTCCAATGCTATTGGGTAGAGATCAAACAATTTTGGTGAGTTATTCAATAGTTTAAAGTTAAATAGATGAACACATATTTACTGATAACACTAAGGATCAATCATTTTGTCATTTTTACAGTACTGATAATGTAAAAGCATTAAGAGTTTGTCTGTTTAAATACTTCACTTGTTTTATTCATTCTGCAATATAATGGTTATAACTTTTGATACAAGAACATTAACCTAATGATTCATTAATGTGTATTTAAGTCAGTCTTACTTGAACAATCAATCTATGATATGTTTGTGTTTACTTTATTCAATCTCATCAAGGGCAATGTACTTATGATATATTTCTGTTCATTGCAGTTAATCTGCTTCAACATACCTTTATGGACACATTAAATGGATTTTGCTTTATTTGGTGTCAGTGTGTTGACTGATTGACAAACTGTAGATTCGCTACATTTATTAACAAAATTTGGATCCAGTATGGATAAGTTGGAATTGGAAAAAACTGTGCTTGAAGATCAAAGTGAACAGATCCAGGACTCAGTTACAGAGTTTGATAGCGCTAGTCAAACCTCCAGCAAAACATCTAGCGTTACTTCTGTTATGCTAAGGAAAGCAGAACTTTTGGCAAAAGCTCGTGCTTTAAAGAAAAAGCAGGCATTACAGTTAGAAAAACTGAGATTAGAACAACAACAAGATGCCTTAGAATTACAAACAGAATTGGAGGTATCTGAGGCGCAGGTAAAGGTACTGCAAGAATACGAAAGTAATTGCAGTGGGCCAGTAAAAACACCAAGCAGTACATCGGAGGTGATGTTTAAAGAGAAGCATGTGACCTCTGTTGACCTGCCCACGGAACAGGGGCTTGACAGTCACACAAGCCATGAGACACGCAGCCAGGCCCAGCCTACCCCGGGAGTGTCATCAAGTTTCCCAGCCAAGGGTCAAGTATCAGGTTCAGCTACCAGACAGCAGGACAGCCAGGGGAATGCTTATACACTGGATGGTACTACATACACAGGGGAGGCTGATGAATCACGTGTACACATTGTTGGACACAAGGAACATTTTGGTTTAATGCATGCTGACATTAACAGAGACACTGTACACCAATGTGAAGTTGCTGGATCTCAAGGTCAGGTCAGATCTGAGTTGAATGTGCATGCTCCTAGGTTTAGGCCAAGCCAACTTAATTGGCATGAAAGTGGTGACGTCAGCAGAAAACAAAATGTATTGAATGATGATGATGAATCTGTTGTTACTAGAATAAGTTCTGTAAGATCTTACCCTAATCAAAGATGTTCTGTTACCAATCATATGCATGCTGTAGTTGATTATGATAAATATGTCACAGATACAAACACTGCTGCAGGTAATGTAGGGTTCGAAGCACTGAAAGTAAATCAGGGTCCCTTGTACAGTACCCCTATGGGTGATTCAGTCAGGCAGTCTGGTGATGTAATTAGCTCATTGTTGAAACAAATGCGTAAACCAGTAACAGACATCAAAAGGTTTAGTGGTGACCCACTAGAATATCATCAATTTATTAGACAGTTTCAAACAAAAATTGTAGTAAACAGTGAGAGCCCAGATGAATTAATGACATATCTGGAACAATATACTACAGGAGAGGCAAACAAAATTGTACAGGGGTTCAGTTTCTTGAATGCTGACGTGGGCTATCCTGCAGCAATGAATGAGCTGAAAGAGCGCTATGGCAATAAGGAAGTGGTAGCTCATGCATTTGTAAAAAGAGCCTTAGAGTGGCCTGTCATTAGTGCTGATAAACCCAAAGCTTTAGACAGATATGCCATTTTTCTCTGTGAATGTGATAATGCCGTGAAAAGTATAGATGCGGTAAGGGTGTTGGAGTATCCTGATAATCTAAGGAAACTCATTGGAAAGTTACCTATGTTCCTCCATGATAAATGGCGTGGTTTGATTGACAGAAGGCGTGAGAGCGGTGAAGCAATTACCTTCAGTCTTCTGGCTAACTTTGTGAAACAGGAGGCCAAGAAAGCAAATGATCCTGTATATGGTCGCGAGACATTGTACTGGGAACACAAACAAAACACCACAGGTAAACCACTAAGTCACCGCCAGCCTGGCATAACAAAGGCAAAGGGAACTTCGAACTTTGCATCATTATCATATAACAGCAGCTCTGGTGTATCAGAAATTGATAAAAAACAGTCAGGTAGAGAGAGTATGCAAAGAAAGGGTAGGAATGGAAATGAAAAGCCATGCCTATATTGTCGTCATGCTGTGCATGCGTTAGTTGATTGTGTAAAGTTTGATAATCTTGCTCACGAAGAGAAGATTGACTTTCTTAGAACAAAGGGTTTATGCTTTGGGTGTTTACGGTCAGGCCATCCCAAAAGATTCTGTAGAAATAAGGCTACATGTGTCACATGCAAAGGTAATCATCCAACAATATTACATATTGATTCAAGGAAAGACGAAAAGCCTGAGAGTATGACATCACAGCCTTCAGGTCCTGAGAGTGCAGGTGCTACAGCAGTGACATCGTCTTGTGGTAATGTCGGTTCAAGTGATATGGGAGCCGGGGATGCTGATGCAGCTATGGCTATTATACCTGTGAAGGTAAGAATGAAGAACAGTACCAAGTTTGTAGAAACCTATGCATTTCTTGACCCCGGCAGTAATGTGTCATTCTGCACTGAAGATTTAATGTACAAGCTGGGTATCAATGGCAGAGAAATGAAAATTACAATAGATACCATGGGCATGCCTCATACAATGACCACCTTCTCAGTTCAAGGTATGGAAATTTGGGACCTTCAGCTAGAGAATCAAATAGAGCTACCTAACATTTACTCGAAGAAACGTATGCCTGTGAGCAAAGCACACATCCCGACGGATGAAGACATCAGCAAATGGGCACATTTACAAAATATCAGTTTGCCACAAAACGATTCTGATATAGGGCTTCTCATTGGAGGCAACGTGCCAGATGCTTATGCTCCCTTGGAGGTTATTACAGGTCCACGTGGTAGCCCTCATGCAGCCAGAACACGTTTGGGATGGATAGTGTGGAATGTGCTCCGTGAAAGAGATCAAAGGTCAGTCCCTGCAACTGTAAACAGAGCTGATGTTTTGGCAGTCGAATATATCGAAGACTTGAAAAAGCTTGACTGTCTAGTTCGCCAGTCATTCAATCTAGACTTCCCTGAAAGGGCTATTGAGGACAGTAAGGAACCATCTCAACAAGATAAGAAATTTCTGGAAAAGACAAACCAATCAATGAAACTAAAACAAGATGGCCATTATGAGATCTCGCTTCCATTCAAGGGATCAGAACCACCAGTGATGCCAAACAATGAGAGACAGGCCCTACAACGTTTGAAATATCTAGAACGTAAAATGGCTAAAAATGAAAAGTTCAAACAAGACTACCTGGATTTTATGGCAACGCTTATAGAAAAGGGCTTTGCAGAAGAGGTTCCTGCCCAAGATATAGCCAAAGATGGAGACGCATGGTACATCCCACACCATGGTGTATATCATCCCAAAAAGCCAGACAAAATAAGAGTTGTATTTGATTGTGCTGCTACCTATGAAGGGGTATCTCTGAACAACCAGCTTTTATCAGGTCCAGACCTGACAAACAGTTTAATTGGGGTCCTAATAAGGTTCAGGGAAGAAAAGATTGCTATAATGGGAGACATAGAGGCAATGTTCTACCAGGTTGCAGTTCCAGAATCAGAGCGGAATTATCTGCGTTTCTATTGGTGGAAGAACAATGATCTGACTTCCAAGCCTGTGCCTCACCAAATGACAGTCCATTTATTTGGGGCAGTATCATCACCAAGTATATCAAATGTGGCACTTCATCAGACGGCAAAAGACAACAAACATCTCTTTGAATCGGAAGTTGTTGATGCGATATACAGAAATTTTTATGTGGATGATTACCTGAAATCTGTTGACTCTGAGGACAGAGCAGAGGCGTTAATCAGAAATGTAAGCTCTCTGTGTCAGATGGGAGGGTTCAGGCTGACTAAATGGGTCAGCAATAGTCGAAGAGTCATATCCTCAGTTCCGGAACAAGATCGGGCTAAAGATGTGAAATCCTTAGATTTAACACAAGATAGTCTCCCCTGTGAGAGAGCATTAGGTGTGTATTGGTCTGTGGAGTCGGACGAATTTGGATTTAGGATCCAACTGCGGAATCAACCACTAACTAGGAGAGGTGTATTATCAGTAGTCAGCTCTGTGTATGATCCCCTAGGATTTGCTGCACCATTTGTCCTTCAAGCTAAAATCATTCTCCAAGACTTATGCCGGTCGGGTATAGGATGGGATGAGGAAATCACAGGACCTAGTCTCCAAAAGTGGCAACAATGGCTAGCAGATTTGCCTGGTCTGGAGTCCTTCACTGTGAGAAGATGTTACAAGCCAGATGACTTTGGAAATGTTGTGTCTTGTGAAGTACACAATTTTTCAGATGCCAGCAATGCTGGTTATGGCGTGGTCAGCTATGTTCGTTTGCAAAATGAAAACGGACGAGTTCATTGCAGTTTCGTTATGGGGAAATCGCGAGTTTCTCCACTGAAACGAATCACAATACCACGTATGGAACTGACAGCAGCCATGGTTGCAGTAAGGCTGAATCAAATGATTGTAAAGGAGCTGGAGTATAAAGTGACTGATACATACTTTTGGACAGATAGTACATCTGTAATCAAATATATCAAGAATGAAACTTCAAGATATCAAACCTTTGTTGCCAATCGCATTTCTGTGATCAGGGAAGTTTCAGATGTTCAGAACTGGAAGTATGTGAACACAAAGCACAATCCAGCGGATGACGCTTCAAGAGGCCTAACAATGGCCAAATTTCTTGAAAACCAACGCTGGCTAACAGGACCATCCTTTCTGTGGGATTCCTCGTCCGAATGGCCTGATCAAGACATGTTAGCACCTGTTCAAGCTGAAATTCCAGATGTTAAAGGAAGAGTAAATGCTTCTCTTGTAGAAGCTATGACTGTTGTGAATTCCAATCAGACTGTCGATCGGCTCCTTGCCTATTATTCGGATTTCACAAAGCTGAAGAAAGCTGTATGTTGGTTGCAACTTGCTTTCCAGAATATAAAGAAATGGGTTAGAAAGCGCAAGGAAATTAGACAACATCTGCAGAACCAGGGTATTGATAACCAAACTTGCCAAGTACAGGAAGATCTTGAAATGAAGACCTTCAAACAGAATGAAATGTCCCTGGCAAAAGAAAAGGTCAAGTCCATTTCATTAAGCAATGAGATGCTGGAAAATGCAGAAATGACTTTGATTCGCTGTGTTCAAAACCGGGAGTTTGCTGATGAAATCAGATGTTTACAGAGCGATTCGCCTCAAAATATCAAGCGATCTAGTCCAATTTACAAGATGGACCCCATGTTGAAAGATGGAATTCTAAGGGTTGGTGGGCGTCTGGAAAGGTCCACTCTTCCTTTTGTGACAAAACACCAGATACTTCTGCCAAAGGATTCTCCCATAGCCACATTAATATTACAAGATATTCATGCTAATGTCGGCCACCTGGGGAAGAATGCAATGTTGACTACATTACGACAAAGGTACTGGATTGTTGGTGCAGCCAACAAGATCAAATCACTCATAGCAAGGTGTGTCATCTGCAGGAAAGTCCGTGCCCGAGGGGGTCAACAAAAAATGGCAGACTTGCCTTCAGAACGCCTCGTTACTGGAGAACCACCATTTTCCAGGGTTGGAATGGACTATTTTGGTCCCTTCGATGTGAAACGCGGTCGAAGTACTGTTAAGAGATATGGTGTTATTTTCACCTGCTTAGCCATCAGAGCTGTCCATTTAGAGGTGGCATCGTCACTGGACACAGACTCATGCTTAAATGCAATTAGGAGATTCATTGCAAGAAGAGGGCAAGTAAAGTTCATTAAATCAGATAATGGCACCAATCTAGTAGGAGCAAGAAATGAACTTCTAAATGCATTAAATCAGCTGAACCACAACAGGATTATAAATAAACTGCAGCAAAAGGGAATACAGTGGGAGTTTAATCCACCTGCGGCTTCACACTTCGGTGGCGTTTGGGAACGTATGATAAGAACAGTTAGAAAAGTGCTGCAGTCACTACTTCATCAGCAAAACATTCGTCTTGATGACGAATCATTACAAACACTTTTTTGTGAAGTTGAGGCCATTGTGAATGGAAGACCTATAACTGATGTTCCATCTAGCTCAAACGACCTGGATGCCTTGACTCCTAACCATTTGTTACATCAGAGCCCAGGAGAAAGTTTTCCACCTGGAGTATTTGATAAACAGGACAATTATGTGAGACGCAGGTGGCGCCAGGTGCAATACCTGGCAGATGTGTTTTGGAAGAGGTGGTCTAAAGAGTACTTGACCAGCTTGCAACAGAGACAGAAATGGCAAAAGCCAACCAGAAATATTTTAGTGAATGATATTGTACTAATAATTGATAACACATGCAGAAATACTTGGTCGTTAGGTAGGGTCATTGAGACTGTAAAAGACAAGAAAGGGTTTGTGAGGTCTGCAAAAGTCAAAACAAAGGTAGCGACCCTTGAACGTCCAATCAGCAAATTGTGCTTAATTTTAGAAGCTGATGACTGAAATGGAAAGATTAATATCTTTATTTTATTGACAGTCAATATTAGTTGAAATGATATTATTGCTATGCTTTTATCTGGTAGTGTTTCTTTTTATCACACTACAAGTTTATTTGTCTCATATTAGCCATAAGCTATTGGTAATTGTGTATTTGGTAGTAATCCACAATTAGGGAGCCGGTATGTTATGGCCAAATAACATATATAGTGGTGCATGGTTGAATTAATGTATATATTAGTTATTAGATTAAAATTACATGTATTCTTTAGTTTGTGAACATGCACAGTTAATGATTATTGCTTAAGATTTAGAGAAACGGATATTTCATTGCTTGGCCTTATTGTCACCCCTGTGTAGGGGATATAGGGAGGGGTCGTTACTTTGGCGCTTCAGTCCACAATACAGCCTGTTACAATCCGGATCAGCACAGTCTTTGTTCCAATGCTATTGGGTAGAGATCAAACAATTTTGGTGAGTTATTCAATAGTTTAAAGTTAAATAGATGAACACATATTTACTGATAACACTAAGGATCAATCATTTTGTCATTTTTACAGTACTGATAATGTAAAAGCATTAAGAGTTTGTCTGTTTAAATACTTCACTTGTTTTATTCATTCTGCAATATAATGGTTATAACTTTTGATACAAGAACATTAACCTAATGATTCATTAATGTGTATTTAAGTCAGTCTTACTTGAACAATCAATCTATGATATGTTTGTGTTTACTTTATTCAATCTCATCAAGGGCAATGTACTTATGATATATTTCTGTTCATTGCAGTTAATCTGCTTCAACATACCTTTATGGACACATTAAATGGATTTTGCTTTATTTGGTGTCAGTGTGTTGACTGATTGACAAACTGTAGATTCGCTACATCTATTCTCCCCTGGAATTGCTTACATTGATAATTATTTATTTCCATGCAATTCCAAGGATTCATGCGATAATTTATGATGTAAAGTAAATTGAGATGCATCGAAGATGGGGGCTGGGGATACAGCCAAGTTCTGAAGTGTACTGTATCATTCCTGAGGGCAGACTTTTATCATTTAGTATAAGATAAAAAAAACCTCTGTTGGTTAATATATACTGTTTACTCTGTATTCTTTATGTTTTCAGGTATTGTACAGTGGGTGTCAGGTCAGCACGGCCCTGGCAGCGTACATCGGAGCCACTTCTAAACATTTACAGGGACTTCTAGCTGTCCTCATGGGCAAGGTGAGCGGTCTCCTTAGTCCTTCATAAATAGTCTCAATATTATGATAAATTAGCAATTTCATCCAGTTCTTTTAATCCTCCTTGTTTCCTTTTATTAGCACAGCTGATTTTCAGCCATGGTGGGCTATAGTGATGGGTCTTTGTCCCTCATCCTTCCGTCTGTCCGTCCAGCCGTTAGCAGAGCACAAATCATAACCTTAAGGGCTAGGATCATGAACCCTATACAGTTTTAGAGGTTCTAAACAGATCTCCTTGCAAACCTAAAATTAGGTCACTGTGACCTACATTCTCTTATTAATTCTTATAGCCAAAACTTCATCCCAAACCTTCCATCTTTCACATACAGCTCACCTACCAAGTGGGAGAAGAATCCTATAGATTTTAAGGGCACAAGGTCAACAGTCAAGGTCACAGGATCCACTTCTTTAAAATGGTTGTGGACACATTTTAAGCTAGAATTTTCATTCCAAACCTTTAAGCACTGACATATCGCTTCTCTGCCAACAGGGAAAAGGACTTGTTGATTTTGAGGTCAAAGGTCAAGTTCACAGAACCCACTTCTTGCTTGGAGTCATTTTAAGGCAAACTTTTTAACGTATAACTTCCATCTGTCATATATGGCTAACCTACCAATAGGATAAGAACCCTATTGATGTTTAGTTCAAAAGGTCAGAGGTCAAGGTCACAATACTAAATTGTTCGTAATGCTTGTGAACATATTTCAAGCTAAACTGTTTATCCCAAACCTTCAGTCTTTCACATATGCCTCATCCATGCACCACTCAATTTGATTCAAACATATTTATGGGTCTTTTTGCTTGAAGAAATAACTTATTGATTTTTAGGTCAGCTGGTCAGGAGGTTAAAGGTTGCAGGTCAAAGTTATTCACACATTGGGTGCCAAGGGATTACTCCAGTTTTATGTGGTTAGTTACCAGTCACTTTAAAAAGAATCCAATTGATATGTGGGAAAAGGCCAAGGTCAAAGGTCAGGGATGTTCACAATAAAAACTTATTTTGTAGACCATCGCTATTTTTTTTTGTATATATAACCATTGCACTCCAACTGTTACATCTCACTATGTGCCCATAATTGTCAGTACCACATAATATATGACTCCCATTTGTATCAGCCCAGGGAGTGATAAGGACATATCATTAGTGCATAACAAAAACAATGTTGCCAGAATGCTCTGGCCAGGCATTAAGACTATGAGAGTAAAGTGTTAAGGTTTAGCTACTGATTTATAAGATGATGGGAACATTTTGCAGTTTATTTCATGGAATAATAGCAATAAACTTAGTTTACTAGATATCTGAATATTATTATTCAAATCATCAGATATACCAGCAAGTGTTTGTTCTGATAATATGTGGGTCTGTACTTGGATTTAGGAGGGCTTTATTTGATTACAAGACTCTTTAGTGATGCTTTCTGCATTTCTTTTCTTTCAGGTTTTACAGTTTAACTACCTTGCTGACCCCTTTGAAAAGCAAGGTGATAATTAAAAAATATTGGACTTACACTTTTTACATTTGCATGTCCATAAATCTGATATGAGAGTTCTCCCACCTGATCCTGCCTTTTGAATTGTTAAGGACATTTCATTACCGTAACATTCTTTGGAGCGATTGCCACAAGTTTGGTCTCTTATTGAGGATGTGTGACAGGTGGCCAGCTTAGAAATCCTTTTGCCACTGCAATTTCTGTGATTTTTTTTAAAGATTGGTCCCTTTTAGAGGATGTTTGTTGTTCAATTTCTGCCATGTCAGAAGTCCAATATGGCCACCAGGAAGCTATCTGTAAATTCCTTTAGAACATATTATCTCAAGAACTCTTTAAGTGAATGCAGTGGGACATATTTAAATGTAATCTTGCATGGGGTCAAAGATTTCTTAATAAATATGACCATCATTTATGACAGCTCAGTACAGTTGGCTTGTATTGAATAAAGATTAATACAGAAGCAACCATTTCACAATAATTCTTGCCAGGATTTCCTTTATTTTTTTTTTATATATTTTGATCTTATATTTGGCCAGTGTGGTATTCCTTTTGAGACTTGACAGGTATCAAGCAAGCTGTTGTGAAGTTGGAAATTGTGAATCTCAGCCCATAATGTTGCAGGTCATGCTTGGCAGCTGAGCCTCATGGCCCATGGGTCACTTGTTAAAATGATTCTTTTATCAGCTAGACATAACCATCAGTTATGAATGAGTATGATTTTAATAGCACAAGGGATAAGACTTCTTAACACAGAGGTGCCAATCTTTCAGCATGAGTTATTGATGATGATGATGATTGAATCAGCAGTAAAGGTTGTAGACAGTTGGTAGACGGAGGATAGGGGCATTTTATTGATGATAATGATATTGGTATTTATGGTGATGATTGTTGTGGTGATCATGTTAGTGTTACTGGTGATAATGGTGATAATTTTGCCTAGGGTTAAAATCACTTGTATCTCTGCAGTAGTTTGACTAATTCACCTGAAATTTGGCATGCTTATACGTCCTAGATAGCTTTCTTGATTTTATGACAGGTGGCGCCACCTACATTCTAGTTTACGCTGCAGACATCAAAGCTCACATCTCTGGAAACGTTTGACCAATTAGGACAAAATTTAGCATGTGTATAGATCTCACATAGCTCTTTATCATACACAAAACTGGATGGGCCACCTGCAACCATTTTTGCATAGCGTCCGACTGTGTGTCTTCTGTCGGCTAAAATCACTCATATCTCAGCAGTGGTTTGACTTATCTGCCTAAAACTTTGCATATGTATTCAACTTGGACAGCTCTCTGGACTTATTAGTAGGTGGTGCCACCTACATTTATGTTAATGCTGCAGACATTCAGGCTTATATCTCAGGACTGGTTGGACATATCCCCCTGAAATTTTTTATATGTGTATAGATCTCACATAGCTCTTCATCATAGGCAAAATTGTTGGCGCCACCTGCCACCAGTTTTTGCACAAGTCCTTCTGTTTGTCTGCAATGGGATAAAATCACTCATATACATGTAGTGGTTTGACTTATCTGCCAAAAATATGTAAACAATACAACTTGGACAGCTTTCTGGATTTTGTGGTAGGTGGCGCCACCTACATACACATTTCGGCTGCAGACATCCATGCTAATATGCAACACACCTCACTCTATTTCCCCTTGCAACTCAATCCATGCCTCACAACACCCGTTCCACTCTGATTTTGGAGGATACACTTAGTGGCTTGGCGACTACCTGTATTCTAGTTGTTAATTGTGAAGACAAAAGTTATTTTTGTTTATCAACTGATAATAGTTATCAGTTGATTATTGTAACAAGGGTAGTGATCATTACATGTATTGTCAAGCTGATTTTCACATTTATCCATGAATATTAACAGATAGATTTGGTCCTTTACAAAATCATCTGCAAACTGAATTCATTGACAGCAAGTTTTTTCCTATGACTAAGATAGTGTTGTTATTACTAATACTAGATGATGATGATGATGGTTACAGGTAGATATAGCTGACATGGAGGCAAACTTGGTCCTGGAGACAGTCATCCACAGGCTCAGTGTCCTGCTAATACATCTACAGGATCTTACTATGATTAAGATGTGATAGTAATTATATGATGATGGTGATGATGATTACAGGTAGATATAGCTGACATGGAGGCCAACTCGGTCCTGGAGACAGTCATCCACACGCTCAGTGTCCTGCTTATACATCTACAGGATCTTCCTCCCGAGTAAGATACAAAACATGATACATAACATTATTCATATCAGCAATACACATACTGTCTGACTAAGGGCAGATCTACTTCTTTGCGGGGTCAACTTTATGAATTCAAGAGCACTTTTTCGTTTTTATTCGCTACCGGGGTGAGACATGTGGCATCCTTAAATATTCTAAGCTTTAACTTAGGTGGCAGGACACATAACCTGAAGTACTGACATCAAAGTCTGAAGGTTTTTTCTTTTAATTTACTTTGAGTAACAATATTGACTTAAATGGCAGTAGGGATTTGTGTTGTGGTGTTAGGATAAGTTTACAGGAGACTACATGTGGTTTAATCTGTTGCTGTCTTGCATAGCCTGGCCTGACAGCCAACCAGTACTCTGCATTTTGTGAATGGCTTAAAAAATTGTTCCGAAGCAGGAGCCCCATTTTCTTAATTAATTACTGACAGAGCTGGTTGGAACTTGGTAACTGAAATACAGAATTAACCTTCTATGGTCTAGTTTATATTATATATATATGTTGAATTTTCATCTTGATTTTGTGATGAGTCTGCTGCATTGTGCCTGGTATAAAAGTTTGGTAAAGTCTTTAGCTCTCTATATATTGATAATTCTCTTTGATTTTAGTATTGCTGATGCCACACCGTTTCTGATCTCCATATACCTGGAATCTCAGCTTGCCAGTCACATTGTAAGTTGTCAAGTACTGTTTTTTCTCTAGTTGAATCTGCGGCTTGAGTTAGAAAACTAGTACTATTAATGTGATTCTGGAAAATTTGATATATGATATTGCAAAAGAATAGGGACTGTGTTACTGTTAACTAGAGCTCCTTTTTAGTGTGGACAGACACCTGGACCTCATCAGTGTCTATAATAGAAAGGTACATTGTGTGTAGAATACATTATCACAGGTTACTCAGAGAACTCATTGCACTCTACATTATGTAATTATTGTTTTGCTTTTCAGAATTTTACCATTAAAATGCATATTTCATTTTCCATTAACATACATCATTATTTTCAGGTAATCATTGCATAAATTTAAAAAACAATGAAAACATAAAATATAAATTAATTTTTTTCATTTGCACCAGTATCTTTTTGGTTATACCATTTAATCCTAATTTGGTTCATATATTTGTTGTTTTAAATAAAGGACAAGTAATAATATATACGTTCTAGTGTTAGTGGAATACTCCTTCAGTTGTGTTTGTATTATAAACTTGTTTAACATGAATGTTGTTTTATTGTGCAGGCTGCTGCAGCACTGCTGTTCAGTCAGCTCCTGACTAATGGAGTCTCCATCCAGATCCAGCCTGATGAGCTGCTACAGGCAGCACACTCGCTCTTCACAGATCTGGCTCAGGTCAGTAGTGCTGCCCCCTTGTTGCCTTCTACTGTACTAAAGCAGTTTTGTGCAAGGTCAAAGTTAATGCATAGTGGCAGGGTTGAACAATTTTTGATCAGTTCACTAAGTCTGTGAATTTGTTATGGTCTAATGGTGTAAAGTGTTATTTTAATTCTAACAGCACTCTGGTGTGGACATATTAAATTATTTTTAAACTTGCTTGAGTGAATCTTAAGTTGAAATAAAACCAACATCTAGACAGTTATTAATAACTTAAATAGAATATTGTAAAAAGAGTACATCATGGTCTGGTGAACTTGTACAGCAATAATAAAAAAAAACCTGTATGTATCAGTAATATGAAACAAAATTTTTGAAAATATTAGAGATGAAAATTAGAAGTCATTCTTTGTTGTGGACTTTTATTTTTTGAGGTGATACCATTTGGGAAGTCATTGTAGCCAGTCCTTTCTTTGTAGTATATTTTATTATTGTTAACGTTTATGGCATGTACCTTACCCTTCTACACAGGTTTGTGTGAGGAGTCCGTTTGAGTATGGGGTCCTTGATGGTATCATACTATTGTTAGCTCAGCTGTTACAACAGGTAACCTCTGTAACATACAGTTACAATCCCTAAGTCATTTTCTAGTCACATAGTTTCTGTATTAAAAACACTTGTAGCAATTTATCAGATTGAATAAATGTATAGTATACATCATTTTGATTATAAAATAGATACACATACAGTACATATATATGTTCTTTCAGTCCATGTATTTTCTGTAATTACCATTAAACTTAAATATAAAATATGACAGTTTTGTTGGGATTTTCAGTCATGTATGGAAATTTACATTAATGAATGTTGGATATTTAAATGTATTTATTAATAATAATCTGATTATAGTTATTGCATATCTTGATATTATGTTAAATTTCTGGTTTATCATTAAAAAAAGTTCATCATTTTAAAAACTTTTCAAAGATAAGTGTTTTTTCATTTTTTCACCGAGGGGGGGGGGGGGGGGGGTTCTACATCATAAAAATCACAAATTTTTAGTGTATTTATGTTTATGATGCCCAATGTTTTCACCAGGGGGAGGTCCCTATAGCAAGGATGTACCTTGAGAGTAACCTGTGGACAGTCTTGTGGCACCGCCTGGCTCAGATGTTACAGGTGCGGACAGCCGACATGACAGTGATGGACATGGAGGGGGCGCAGGACCAGCCGGTGCCATTCATGGAACCTGAATGGTCCTTGGTGTCATTTCAAGGATTAATGGCGTTTTTAACTCTTGCTGTATCTGTCTGCATGAAGGTTAGTCTGGTCATCATGAGTTACATCCAAAAACTCTCTGTATGTTATACTAGTCACCAGTTCCAATTGCTTGTCAAGAAATTTAAGAATACATTTAAAATGTCATGAAAAAATTGTTGCATTTGATTTCTTACATTTTGAACATGATTTCTTCTTTTTCATGTTTTCATGCATTTTGGAATAAATTTGACATAAAAGTTTGTTTGATCTATGTCTTTTCCTTGTGTATTGTAAATGAATGGTGTATATCATAGAAAAATAAATGTTAAAATAATCAGATGTGTTGATAATATTGGATTACTCCTTTCCATGTTGATGTCCTGATGTCCTGCCATCTTGTTTTCCAGGAGACCTTCCAGGTGGTTCCCACACTGGCCAGGCCTGACCACATGATGACTATGAGTCTGATGCACCTCCTGTCCAGAGACTTCCTGCAGTGTATAGCCACCAGGTATCATCTGACTGAATTATGTTAACTAAAATGACCTCCAAGTAAAACCTGACAAAAAATATGTTGACTAAAACTGCCACCAGGTATGATCTGACTAAATTATGTTAACTAAAATGACCTCTGAGTAAACCTGACAAAAAATATGTTGACTAAAACTGCCACCAGGTATGATCTGACTAAATTATATTAACTAAAATGACCTCCAAGTAAAACCTGACAAAAAATATGTTGACTAAAACTACACCAGGTATGATCTGACTAAATTATGTTAACTAAAATGACCTCCAAGTAAAACCTGACCAAAAAAAGTTGACTAAAACTGCCTGAGGTATGATCTTACTAAATTATGTTAACTAAAATGACCTCCAAGTAAAACCTGACAAAAAATACTTTGACTAAAACTGCTTTCAGGTATGATCTGACTAAATTGTGTAGACTGAGACAGTCTCTAGCTATGACTTGGTTTATTCATATTGACTGAAGAAGTTGCATCAGTGGCCTGTATAGTACTGTACCCACTAGATAAGATCTGACTGAACCAACCTGACTGAAAAAGGTGACTGTGTCCATTTTGACTATTAAGGTGACCAGCATTTCTCTGCTAAGTTTGAATTTTCCATGAGAAATATAAAAATTGTCTTGTTCTATTTGCGTCTGCTTTATTTATTTGAGATAAAATTCTAGAAGTTATATTTTTCTGTTACACCTGAGGCCTGTTTTTTCGTTATTCCAGACTACCAGAGGATGACAAGGAGCCTGTCGTAGACATCATTCTACAGTCCACTCAACTCTGTTGTCTGCCATTCGCTATAGACACTAATGATGAACTTCTTACCAGCATTCAAATGTCAGTATTCACTGTATACAGTATGCTTTCCCTTTGTTGTGGTTTCTATGCAAGACATAATCCTGAACATGAAAGAGAAATTAGATTTGCATCTTACTGGACGCTGTCCTCACGGTACTGTCGTGTCACATCTCTGCTCTTTATTGAACCCATGCAGGTTAATTTCTCCCAGTTTCTCGAAAATACTTGTGAGGGCTGCCATTTTGTGTACACACTTAAACTCAGATGTAAGAGGTTGCATATTGAAATTATTTATGTAACTTTAGTGTTATTGATACTGCTGGACTCTATGAATAAAATTTTTGATTTGTTATTACTCAGATGAATAATTAACACTGACCATCCAGATCTGCCCCACCTTCCCCCATCCCAAACAAAGGACCATGCTAGTGGTATGGTTAGATTGCTTGGCTCATGGGTGCAACATTAAACGTTTCTGTCTTGTTTTTGTTCCCCGGCTGTAACACCCTGTGTGGTGACATATATTATTGTACCTGTTAAAGAGCTCCTTGAATAAGGTGCTGGTCTTTTCATTATGAGGTTTAATGCATTCGATGCTTCCCATTAATGCTTTAAATCAATAAGTTTGAGTGTGTATAAGACTGATGCTTGGAGAGTAATCTTTGATTAATCTTAAAAGAAAGTATTCATTTTACAATGCCACTAGAACATGCTTCATGAATATATTTTATCATTATTTTTTATAGGTGTTTCCATGAGCACCAGTTATTGCACAAGCTGGTGGACGCGTGTATGTGCCATCTCCAGCCAACAGAGCTGGACTTGCCTGTAGGTCTGCTGTCCAGAATGGTGCTGGGGGAGGCGTGTATGGTCGACCAGTTCTCTAAGGTTATACAGGAACTAAAAGTAAGCAGACTATTTACTGTTACATAAGTATAATTAGACTGGAAACATTTTTGTTGGAACTAGAAACATCTAACTCTATGGAAGGTGAAACAAGAGCACAGAATAACCAAGTCTAGAACAAACTTTCCCCTGAGACAGTCAGCTTATAGTCATTTTCTCCATGGGAGTAGATAATGTTCAGGTTCTTATATTAGGACACAAAAACCTAATCTTTATAATGCCATGATCATAATAATCATATTTCTGATAATTTTTGTAGGTCAAGAGGAAAAGTGATGCCTTTGAGATAGACTAACTTATTTATTATTGTATGCAAAATCATAGTTCCTTATCAGAAACACATCCTGCCATAATTTTAATCTGCCAGATAAACTGCTAAAAGAAAACTCAGATGAAATGCCCAGATATTGAGTCATTATACTCAGTCTGATATTTCATTAGGGTACCAAATATAATATTATTTATTATTGATATTATTGATATTAACTTTCATAAATTATTTCTTATATAGTCCGTCCCAGTACCTGTGTCTGCATGTTTTTCCATATAAATTTACCTACATGTGAGATGGTACAACATGTTTTCCAGATAAATTTATCTACATGTGAGATGGTACAACATGTTTTTCCAGATTAATTGACCTACATGTGAGATGGTACAACATGTTTTTCCAGATAAATTTACCTACATGTGAGATGGTACAACATGTTTTTCCAGATTAATTGACCTACATGTGAGATGGTACAACATGTTTTTCCAGATAAATTTACCTACATGTGAGATGGTACAACATGTTTTCCAGATAAATTTACCTACATGTGAGATGGTACAACATGTTTTGGCAAGTCGGTTGCAGGAGCTATTCCACCAACAGCCGGAGCAAAAAATCTTACCTTGAACTGAATTTCTGTGAAACAAATAATCCAAAATATGACAGAACTGTCATCGTTGTGTGTGACATGTTCATCACCGGTGATCTGAGAAACAAATAATCCAAAATATGACAGAACAGTCATCGTTGTGTGTGACATGTTCATCACCGGTGATCTGAGAAACAAATAATCCAAAATATGACAGAACAGTCATCATTGTGTGTGACATGTTCATCACCGGTGATCTGAGAAACAAATAATCCAAAATGTGACAGAACAGTCATCGTTGTGTGTAACATGTTCATCACCGGTGATCTGAGAAACAAATAATCCAAAATATGACAGAACAGTCATCGTTGTGTGTGACATGTTCATCACCGGTGATCTGAGAAACAAATAATCCAAAATATGACAGAACAGTCATCGTTGTGTGTGACATGTTCATCACCGGTGATCTGAGAAACAAATAATCCAAAATATGACAGAACATTCATCATTGTGTGTGACATGTTCATCACCGGTGATCTGAGTAACAAATAATCCAAAATATGACAGAACAGTCATCGTTGTGTGTGACATGTTCATCACCGGTGATCTGAGAAACAAATAATCCAAAATATGACAGAACAGTCATCATTGTGTGTGATATTTTCATCACCGGTGATCTGAGAAACAAATAATCCAAAATATGACAGAACAGTCATCGCTGTGTGTGACATGTTCATCACCGCTGATCTGAGAAACAAATAATCCAAAATATGACAGAACAGTCATCGTTGTGTGTGACATGTTCATCACCGGTGATCTGAGAAACAAATAATCCAAAATATGACAGAACATTCATCATTGTGTGTGACATGTTCATCACCGGTGATCTGAGTAACAAATAATCCAAAATATGACAGAACAGTCATCGTTGTGTGTGACATGTTCATCACCGGTGATCTGAGAAACAAATAATCCAAAATATGACAGAACAGTCATCGTTGTGTGTGACATGTTCATCACCGGTGATCTGAGAAACAAATAATCCAAAATATGACAGAACTGTCATCGTTGTGTGTGACATGTTCATCACCGGTGATCTGAGAAACAAATAATCCAAAATATGACAGAACAGTCATCGTTGTGTGTGACATGTTCATCACCGGTGATCTGAGAAACAGATGATCCAAAATATGGCAGTACAGTCATCATTGTGTGTGACATGTTCATCACCGGTGATCTGAGAAACAAATAATCAAAAATATGACAGAACAGTCATCGTTGTGTGTGACATGTTCATCACTGGTGATCTGAGAATCAAACGAGCCATTCCAGCTGGTGACTCAGACAATGCAACATTATGCGTGATCAACATTTGTTACGTCTGTGTGACATCACTATTGTCATATAAACGGCTCTCAGTACCATAGACATGGAAAGTTTTTCATAGAGAAGCATATTGTCAAGCTTTACGGGAAAGACTGGTCAAACTAACCAAACTGGTCAAACTAACTAAACTGGTCAAACTAACTTAACTGGTCAAACTAACTAAACTGGTCAAACCAACTATAGGTGGCTTCAGTGCAGGTGCCAATCTCTCAGCTTTATTTAAACATAAGCTGCTGCCATCTACAGATTCATAGCTGAACTAACTCAGACTGTCCTGCCAGAGTGGGACTACTCAGTCTGACTAGCAAGCCGTGATGCTGCCATGTCTCCTTAGCCTGCAGGATGTCTAATACTATATATTATTACTACCACTAACTCAGACTGTCCTGCCAGAGTGGGACTACTCAGTCTGACTAGCCAGCCATGATGCTGCCATGTCTCCTTAGCCTGCAGAATGTCTAATAATATATATTATTACTACCACTAACTCAGACTGTCCTGCCAGAGTGGGACTACTCAGTCTAACTAGCCAGCCATGATGCTGCCGTGTCTCCTTAACCTGCAGGATGTCTAATACTATATATTATTACTACCACTAACTCAGACTGTCCTGCCATAGTGGGACTACTCAGTCTGACTAGCCAGCCGTGATGCTGCCATGTCTCCTTAGCCTGCAGGATGTCTAATACTATATATTATTACTACCACTAACTCAGACTGTCCTGCCAGAGTGGGACTACTCAGTCTGACTAGCCAGCCGTGATGCTGCCATGTCTCCTTAGCCTGCAGGATGTCTAATACTATATATTATTACTACCACTAACTCAGACTGTCCTGCCAGAGTGGGACTACTCAGTCTGACTAGCCAGCCATGATGCTACCATGTCTCCTTAGCCTGCAGGATGTCTTATACTATATATTATTACTACCACTAACTCAGACTGTCCTGCCAGAGTGGGACTACTCAGTCTGACTAGCCAGCCGTGATGCTGCCATGTCTCCTTAGCCTGCAGAATGTCTAATACTATATATTATTACTACCACTAACTCAGACTGTCCTGCAAGAGTGGGACTACTCAGTCTGACTAGCCAGCCGAGATGCTGCCATGTCTCCTTAGCCTGCAGGATGTCTAATACTATATATTATTACTACCACTTACTCAGACTGTCCTGCCAGAGTGGGACTACTCAGTCTAACTAGCCAGCCATGATGCTGCCATTGCTCTTTAGCCTGCAGGATGTCTAATACTATATATTATTACTACCACTAACTCAGACTGTCCTGCCAGAGTGGGACTACTCAGTCTGACTAGCCAGCCGTGAAGCTGCCATGTCTCCTTAGCCTGCAGGATGTCTAATACTATATATTATTACTACCACTAACTCAGACTGTCCTGCCAGAGTGGGACTACTCAGTCTGACTAGCCAGCCGTGATGCTGCCATGTCTCCTTAGCCTGCAGGATGTCTAATACTATATATTATTACTACCACTAAATCAGACTGTCCTGCCAGAGTGGGACTACTCAGTCTGACTAGCCAGCCGTAATGCTGCCATGTCTCCTTAGCCTGCAGGATGTCTAATACTATATTTTATTACTACCACTAACTCAGACTGTCCTGCCAGAGTGGGACTACTCAGTCTGACTAGCCAGCCGTGATGCTGCCATGTCTCCTTAGCCTGCAGGATGTCTAATACTATATATTATTACTACCACTAACTCAGACTGTCCTGCCAGAGTGGGACTACTCAGTCTGACTAGCCAGCCGTGATGCTGCCATGTCTCCTTAGCCTGCAGGATGTCTAATACTATATATTATTACTACCACTAACTCAGACTGTCCTGCCAGAGTGGGACTACTCAGTCTGACTAGCCAGCCGAGATGCTGCCATGTCTCCTTAGCCTGCAGGATGTCTAATACTATATATTATTACTACCACTAACTCAGACTGTCCTGCCAGAGTGGGACTACTCAGTCTGACTAGCCAGCCGTGATGCTGCCATGTCTCCTTAGCCTGCAGGATGTCTAATACTATATTTTATTACTACCACTAACTCAGACTGTCCTGCCAGAGTGGGACTACTCAGTCTGACTAGCCAGCCGTGATGCTGCCATGTCTCCTTAGCCTGCAGGATGTCTAATACTATATATTATTACTACCACTAACTCAGACTGTCCTGCCAGAGTGGGACTACTCAGTCTGACTAGCCAGCCGAGATGCTGCCATGTCTCCTTAGCCTGCAGGATGTCTAATACTATATATTATTACTACCACTAACTCAGACTGTCCTGCCAGAGTGGGACTACTCAGTCTAACTAGCCAGCCGTGATGCTGCCATGTCTCCTTAGCCTGCAGGATGTCTAATACTATATATTATTACTACCACTAACTCAGACTGTCCTGCCAGAGTGGGACTACTCAGTCTGACTAGCCAGCCGTGATGCTGCCATGTCTCCTTAGCCTGCAGGATGTCTAATACTATATATTATTACTACCACTAACTCAGACTGTCCTGCCAGAGTGGGACTACTCAGTCTGACTAGCCAGCCATGATGCTGCCATGTCTCTTTAGCCTGCAGGATGTCTAATACTATATATTATTACTACCACTAACTCAGACTGTCCTGCCAGAGTGGGACTACTCAGTCTGACTAGCCAGCCGTGAAGCTGCCATGTCTCCTTAGCCTGCAGGATGTCTAATACTATATATTATTACTACCACTAACTCAGACTGTCCTGCCAGAGTTGGACTACTCAGTCTGACTAGCCAGCCGTGATGCTGCCATGTCTCCTTAGCCTGCAGGATGTCTAATACTATATATTATTACTACCACTAAATCAGACTGTCCTGCCAGAGTGGGACTACTCAGTCTGACTAGCCAGCCGTGATGCTGCCATGTCTCCTTAGCCTGCAGGATGTCTAATACTATATATTATTACTACCACTAACTCAGACTGTCCTGCCAGAGTGGGACTACTCAGTCTAACTAGCCAGCCGTGATGCTGCCATGTCTCCTTAGCCTGCAGGATGTCTAATACTATATATTATTACTACCACTAACTCAGACTGTCCTGCCAGAGTGGGACTACTCAGTCTGACTAGCCAGCCGTGATGCTGCCATGTCTCCTTAGCCTGCAGGATGTCTAATACTATATATTATTACTACCACTAACTCAGACTGTCCTGCCAGAGTGGGACTACTCAGTCTGACTAGCCAGCCGAGATGCTGCCATGTCTCCTTAGCCTGCAGGATGTCTAATACTATATATTATTACTACCACTAACTCAGACTGTCCTGCCAGAGTGGGACTACTCAGTCTGACTAGCCAGCCGTGATGCTACCATGTCTCCTTAGCCTGCAGGATGTCTAATACTATATATTATTACTACCACTAACTCAGAGTGGGACTACTCAGTCTAACTAGCCAGCCGTGATGCTGCCATGTCTCCTTAGCCTGCAGGATGTCTAATACTATATATTATTACTACCACTAACTCAGACTGTCCTGCCAGAGTGGGACTACTCAGTCTGACTAGCCAGCCGTGATGCTGCCATGTCTCCTTAGCCTGCAGGATGTCTAATACTATATATTATTACTACCACTAACTCAGACTGTCCTGCCAGAGTGGGACTACTCAGTCTAACTAGCCAGCCGAGATGCTGCCATGTCTCCTTAGCCTGCAGGATGTCTAATACTATATATTATTACTACCACTAACTCAGACTGTCCTGCCAGAGTGGGACTACTCAGTCTGACTAGCCAGCCGTGATGCTGCCATGTCTCCTTAGCCTGCAGGATGTCTAATACTATATATTATTACTACCACTAACTCAGACTGTCCTGCCAGAGTGGGACTACTCAGTCTAACTAGCCAGCCGAGATGCTGCCATGTCTCCTTAGCCTGCAGGATGTCTAATACTATATATTATTACTACCACTAACTTAGACTTAAAAGTATCATATGAAAACAATGACAATAGCAGTTTGAGGACACCATCAAATTGACAAATGTGAATTATTTGCACTTTCTTAATCATGATTGGTTGTCTGTTTTTCACAGGCTTCGTCATTCTTGATGGACTTGCTCAACCCGTCCAAGTGTAGCAGCACAGTCATGTGTGACTCACTGTCGATGCTCAGTCATCTAGCGAGGACGTCCCCACAGCATGTCCACCTGCTCATGTCGCTACTCAAGGGACAGGATGGTAATATTATTTGAGCACTTGCTAATTACCTGATCATTTTTTGCACTTGAAGACCAGTGTAGTTTCATTCCAGATACTTAAGATGTAACTGCAAGTTCACCTTGTGGAAGCATTGGCATAGTCACAGATAAGTGGGCCGCAATGTCCCCTTTGCAAAAAATGTCCAATTTATCAGTATTTATTGAATTATTTTATAGATTATTACAAGCTGTCAATAGTTATTGTTAATATTAGGAAATAGTAATCTTCAGGATAACTGAATCTAGTGGACAGCAATTAGTATGACATTGAACCCCACAATTACAACCACAACGGGGACTGACCAAAGTAGTCATTATTTATGGGTGGTCATATTTTTTAAATTCTAATTTATGGGGATCATATATTCAAGATCAAGAAAAGTGGTTGTAATTGTTGGATGGTTGCAATTGTGGGTTGGCCACAAAGCCGGTTTCCGCTGTATTTATTTTTACTAACAGAACTTCATTTTTTAGCTCAGCTGACTGAAAGTCATCTGAGCTATAGCGATCACTCTTTGTCCGTCGTCCGTCTGTCCGTCTGTCCGTCCGTTAACCAGGCATAAATCGTAACCGCTGGACCTAGAACCTTGTAACTTGGCATTCTGAGAGGTCCATGAAAAATCTCCTTGGAAACCAGAAATTAGGTCTCTGTTACCCATATCCTTCGAGCTATGGGGCCCCAAAGTACCCCCCAGAAAAGTCAAAAATTTCATACAAAAACATCAATATCTCATTAACTACATCACTGATTTTCATGATTTTTTGCATACATATTGATCATAAGATGTTCCATCAGTTCCTGCAGACTGGTGGCGCCACCTGTATTTTTTGATTTTTTACAAATTTTTTTTCTCTATTTTTGAGACCTTTAAAAATGTGAACATCTGTTAACAAGGCACAAATTGTAAAGACTGGACCTAGAATCTTCATTCTTGAGACATTGAGAGGTCAATGAAAAAATGTCCATGGAAACCAGAAATTAGGTCTCTGTTACCCATATCCTTTGAGCTATGGGGCCCTGAAGTACCCCCCAGAATAGTCAAAAATTTCATACAAAAACATCAATCCCATTAACTACATTACTGATGGTCATGATTTTTTGCATGGATATTGATCATGGAGTGTTTCATCAGTTCTGCAGACTGGTGGCGCCACCTGTATTTTTTTCAATTTTTACGAATTTTTTTCTCTATTTTTGAAACCTGTGAAGATGCAGTCATCTGTTAACAGGGCACAAATCGTAACGACTGGACCTAGAATCTTCTCTCTTGACATGCAGAGAGGCCCATAAAAAGTCTCCTTGGAAATCTGAAATTAGGTCTCTGTTACCCATAACCTCTGAGCTATGGGGCTCCGAAGTACCCCCCCAGAATAATGGAAAATTTGATACAAAAGTTCAAGTAACTGATCAACTATTGCATTGATCACCATGATTCTTTGCATTGATTTTGATCATGGGGTGTTTCATCAGTTTCTGCAGACTGGTGGTGCCACCTGTATTTTTTCAATTTTTACGTGTTTTTTTCTCTATTTTTGAGACATTAAAAGATGCGGTCATCAGTTAACAGGGCACAAATCCTAATGACTGGACCTAGAATCGTCTCTCTTGACATGCAGGGAGGCCCATGAAAAGTCTCCTTGGAAACCTGAAACTAGGTCTCTGTTACCCATAACCTCTGAGCTATGGGGCTCAGAAGTACCCCCCAGAATAATGGAAAATTTGATACAAAAGCTCAAATATCTGAACAACTATTGCATTGATCACCATGATTCTTTGTATGGATATTGATCATGGGATGTTACATCAGTTTCTGCAGTCTGGTGGCGCCACCTGTATTTTTTCGATTTTTACGAATTATTATGAGACCTTAAGATGGGGTCATCTGTTAACAGGGCACAAATCGTAACGCCTGGACCTAGAATCTTCTCTCTTGACATGCAGGGAGGCCCATTAAAAGTCTCCTTAGAAACTTAGAAAAAGGTCTCTGTTACTCATTTTCTTCGAGCTATGGGGCTCCCAAGTACCCCCCAGAATGATGGAAAATTTGATACAAAAGCTCCAGTATCTGAAAAACTATTGCAATGATCACCATAATTCTTTGCACAGATATTGATCTTGGAATGTTTCATCAGTTTCTGCAGTCTGATGGCGCCACTGGTATTTTTTAGATTTTTACGAATTTTACAGGGCACAAATCGTAATGCCTAGACCTAGAATCTTCTGTCTTGACATGCAGAGAAGCCCATAAAAAGTTTCCTTGGAAACCTCAAATTAGGTCTCTGTTACCCATATTCTTAGAGCTATTGGGCTCAGAAGTACCCCCCAGAATAATGGAAAATTTGATACAAAAGCTCAAGTATCTGAACAACTAATGCATTGATCACCATGATTCTTAGCATTGATATTGATCATGGGGTGTTTCATCAGTTTCTGCAGTCTGGTGGCGCCATCTGTATTTTTTTCAATTTTTAGCTCAGCTGACTGAAAGTCATCTGAGCTATAGCGATCACTCTTTGTCCGTCGTCCGTCTGTCCGTCCGTTAACCAGGCACAAATCGTAACCACTGGACCTAGAACCTTGTAACTTGGCATTCTGAGAGGTCCATGAAAAATCTCCTTGGAAACCAGAAATTAGGTCTCTGTTACCCATATCCTTCGAGCTATGGGTACCCCCCAGAAAAGTAAAAAATTTCATACAAAAAATTCAATATCTCATTAACTACATCACTGATGGTCATGATTTTTTGCATACATATTGATCATGAGATGTTCCATCAGTTCCTGCAGACTGGTGGCACCACCTGTATTTTTTTATTTTTTACGAATTTTTTTCTCTATTTTTGAGACCTTTAAGGATGCTGTCATCTGTTAACAAGGCACAAATCGTAAAGACTAGACCTAGAATCTTCATTCTTGAGACATTGAGAGGTCAATGAAAAATCTCCTTGGAAACGAGAAATTAGGTCTCTGTTACCCATATCCTTTGAGCTATGGGGCCCAAAAGTACCCCCTTGATTGGTCAAAAATTTCTTACAAAAACTTCAATATCTCAATAACTACATCACTGATGGTAATGATTTTTGGCATACATATTGATCATGAGATGTTCCATCAGTTCCTGCAGACTGGTGGCACCACCTGTATTGTTAGATTTTTTATGATTTTTTTCCTCTATTATTGAGACCTTTAAGGATGCTGTCATCTGTTAATGTGGCACAAATTGTAACGACTGGACCTAGAATCTTCATTCTCGAAACACTTAGAGACCTATGAAAAGTCTCAATGGAAACCTGAAATTAGGTCTCTGCTACCCATATCCTTTGAGCTATGCGGCCCCAAATTACCCCCCAGAATTGTCAAAAATGTCATACAAAAACTTCAATATCTCATTAACTACATCACTGATGGTCATGATTTTTGGCATACCTATTGATGATCAGATGTTCCATCAGTTCCTGCAGACTGGTGGCGCCACCTGTATTGTTAGATTTTTTTACGATTTTTTCCTCTATTTTTGAGACCTTTAAGGATGCTGTCATCTGTTAACGTGGCACAAATCGTAACGACTGGACCTAGAATCTTCATTCTCAACACACTTAGAGACCCATGAAAAGTCTCAATTGAAACCTGAAATTAGGTCTCTGCTACCCATATCCTTCAAGCTATGGGGCCCAAAATTACCCCCCAGAATTGTCAAAAATTTCATACAAAAACTTCAATATCTCATTAACTACATCACTGATGGTCATGATTTTTGGCATACGTATTGATGATGAGATGTTTCATCAGTTTCTGCAGACTGGTGGCGCCACCTGTATTTTTCAATTTTTACGAATTGTTTTCTCTATTTTTGAGACCTTTAAAAATGTGAACAGGGCACAAATCATAAAGACTGGACCTAGAATCTTCATTCTTGACACACTGATAGGTCCATGAAAAGTCTCCATGGAAACCTGAAATAAAGTCTCTGTTACCCATATACTTTGAGCTGTGTGATGGGCTCCCAATTAGCCCCCAGAATAATGGAAAATTTGATAAAAACAAACTGCAACATCTCAATAACTACAACACTGATGGTCATGATTTTTTGCATACATATTGATCAAGAGATGTTCCATCAGTTCCTGCAGACTGGTGGTGCCACCTGTATTTTTTCAAATTTTCACAATTTTTTTTTCTCTAATTTTGAGACCTTTAAGGATGTAGTTATCTGTCAACAGGGTACAAATTGTAACGCCTGGACCTAGAATCTTCATTCTTTACAGACAGGGAGACCCATGAAAAGTCTCCATGGAAACTTGAAATTAGGTCTCTGTTACCCAAAATCTCTGAGCTATGGGGCTCCGAAGTACCCCCAAGAATAATGGAAAATTTGATACAAAAGCTTAAGTATCTGATAAACTAATGCACTGATCACCATAATTCTTTTCATGGATATTGGTCATGGAATTTTCCATCAGTTTCTGCAGACTGGTGGCACCACCTGTATTCTTTCGATTTTTTAAGATTTTTTGGTTCAGCTGACTGAATGTCATTTTCTCAACACCAGGTTATGTGCTCAAGTTTGGTATGTTGATTTATCATTTATTCATTGTCTGTGCATTCCAGAACAAAAAAACCTTGCAGTTCCACTTTATTTCTAGTCTGTATGCGCAACATGCTGTTACCAGCAAAATTTAATTCTTGCAATACCAGTTAAAACTAATGTCGGATGACTACATATTCATTAGATTTTGAATGCAAAACATGCTTGTAATTCAAGTTCAGCTGAGCGTCATGGCCCATGGGCCTCTTGTTAATATGTTTACTCTAATAGTATTTTATATATCATGAGGATTCATGCAGTGAGATATAGGGAAACATAATCTGTGTTCTCATCTAGAGCTTTCATTCTGTCATATCACTTGTCCTCATTCATTTTAAAAGTGTCTCTCTGTTAGCTCTGTTAGACTGTGTTAGCTTTGAAAGTGACATAACAGCTTAAGCAGTATGCAAGTTCCTAATATCTAACAAATAACATTTCATAACTCTAGGTCTATAGTGGCATGTGTATATTATATGATTTTTAATAACATAAATAATATTGTAATAAATATAGTGGACATAATTATTGTGAAACATCCCTTGCAAAGGCATAGACATCTCTAATAAAAACAAATCAATTTCTTCAATGGCCATCTTAGAGGCAGAGTCTACGGAATGAAGGTGATGGACTTGTGAAGCACAGTTAGCCTTTCATATTACCTGATTAAAAACAAACTTTAAATCCTGTATTTTACTGGCTTCAGACACAACAATAACGTAAATATTTAATAGTGTATTATATAAGAATGAGATTTATACAGAATTATGCATGAATTTTTCAGGTGATTACAAGCCACTGCAGACAGTGCTCAGTTATTCTGACAGCGTCATTCGAGCTCGCACCTACAGCATGCTGGGTAATATGTTGAAGCACACCAGCAGCTTTTATGCCACTCTTGGAAAAAATACCTCAGTACTACAGCTGGCTGTCAAAGCACTTTCAGATGAGGATCCCAATGTCCGGAAGGCAAGTGTCAAGTTCACTAAGATCAGAGGTCAAGTGTCAGGGTCATGAATGTCAGAGGTCATGTTTTCAACAAAGTCATGTTTTGGTGTTTTGGATCAACTGATAACCAGTAAATTTATATAAATTATAAAAATATATTGGGTTATAACGGAATATTTCACACACATGGTAGGTGTCGTTGGAGAGATAAAAAACTTATCAAAAGGTCTAGTGGGTTTATTTGAAGTGACACGATACTTGTAAGCAATGAGGCATTGTCAAAAATGACGAAAATATTTGCATCCTCATGGGGCCTTATAATGGGATCCTCAGAGTTGGATGTCCAGGCACTCTGGCAAGCCAGTGATCTGGCCATAATGTCAGAGGGCCGATCTGGTGCTACTGCGTGAGCAGCCAAAGCAGTTTTGTGAGAGCCATGGTCATGTAAGTAGGTGGTCATGTTTTTTGGGTGGTCATGTAAGTGGGGTGGTCATGTTAGTAGGGTGGTCATGTTAGTGGGGTGGTCATGGTAGCAGGATGGTCATGGTAGTAGGGTGGTCATGTTAGTGGGGTGGTCATGTTAGTTGGGTGGTCATGTTATTAGGGTGGTCATGTAAGTAGGGTGGTTGTGTTAGTGGGGTGGTCTTGTTAGTGGGGTGGTCATGTTAGTGGGGTGGTCGTGTTAGTGGGGTGGTCGTGTTAGTGGGGTGGTCGTGTTAGTGGGGTGGTCGTGTTAGTGGGGTGGTCGTGTTAGTGGGGTGGTCGTGTTAGTGGGAGGTATTTATGATGATTTACATTAGTCTGGGACCAAAACAATTGGCTGTCATAGTAACGGTGGTCGTCAATGAGAATTAACTATATATATATATGCCTTTTATATTTTATATTGTATATTTGCCTTGTATATTGTGTATTTTCACAGTATATGTGTATTTTTATCATATCATATGTATACTACTGATATGTTCACTGCTTCCAAGGCCCTATTAGAAATCATTTCAATATGCTGATTGAGCATCCTGGTTATATCTTTGTATTATATTTACTATTTACTACATTATATAACCTCTTTGCCCTGCCCTGTTATGTTCCAGTATCGCACGTGTACCCCGACCATTCCTATTGTGCACCCGAGAACAATAGGATCAGTGTCAGTCTTTCACATGCCCCCCCCCCCCGACCCGAATCGCACAAAGCATAATCTCGTAAGTCTCGGCTTTTCAAACCACGACGTTAGCTTCATTCTAACCACATTCACCTGATGATCGGGTCGCATCCCGTGAAACAGTCTGTTGTGAATTAACAGTGTTGTTTTTCTTCAGAGTTATATACACATATATATTTGTTTGTTACCAGAGTGCAAGCTATGCTGTGGGGAATGCTGGTTATCACAGTGGGGAGCTGTATAAGAAACTGGTCCCATCTATCACACCACTCGTCAGACTTCTAGATGACCCTGTAGCCAAAACAAGGGCTAACGCTTCCAGTGAGTAATCAAAAAGATAAATATTATCATTGTCATTTTTATTGTTTATTTGTTCCTATTGATATATTTTTGACTTTGTATTATTGATGTTATGTCTCTTCTGGGGACACATATTGTTTCAGTCACATGGTCTGTCAACATCATCAGTTGTCATCATCTGTAGGATTTCTTGGCAACTTTTGAAACAATGCTGATATAAACCTTAACTTTGAAAAAATGTTTCTACCAAAATCTTGGATAAGTTTGAAAAATGGTGACTCTCAGTTTGATCATCAAGATCAAATAAGCTGAAATATACTGTGGAAATGGTAAATTTGGCGTGTATAAATTTAAGCACTATTTCAAAATACAGCATTAGTGCAGTTTGAAATTTTGCACAAATCAGTATGTATAGGTAATTCATTTTGTATCAAATTATTAATATTTAAAAGATTACATAAATGACTGGTTTGTAGCACAACCTACCTCCCAACTAACAAGCACATGGTGATCGCATACATGCTACGGTGACTGAGTAGCGTGAAAGCAAGGTATAAACAATACGTTATCAACCTGGGTCTAATCATATTTGATGATGTAATGGTACTGCTCCCAGCCACATTGTTTGCCATCTGAGTAAGTTGTAGAATTGCTCAACAACAACGACAAATGTGATTACTAACTAGAAGCAGCCTGCTCTGTGTGAACAACAAACAGAGCTGACAACATTCACTGCTGGCTCTCCACTCCATCATACTTCAAAGTTCATAGGAGGGGGGTTCCAAAGGTCTTCAAGGCTACTTGTTTTACAGTTGTTTCTACAAATCACTAAACTTGGAGGGGATTTCAGCTGAGATATCACTTGCAGTGGACTCTTATAGCAATACAACAACTCTTGTCATCCTTTTTTTTAGAAGCCTCAACTCGAGCGACCCCGCATGGAGGGATTACTGGTCAGACTCGCAGTATATTCTCTCATGCAAGAATGCTGCAATCTTCCAAGTGGTGAATGATCACATCAAAATATGAGTGTTCTTAATTTAGCACAAATCTAGCTCCCTCTAAAAGCATGAAAATTAAAACCCTGCTTACAAACCACTTCCACAGTAAACTTTTTGTAAAACCCGTATCTTTTGAACTACTGAAGTTTTTCCTCACAAATTTCGAATGCAAGTTGTTTCCATCCAGGAATTTCAAAACTGGGACCTTGATGTTCAAGGCCTTGATCTTCAAGATCATATCTGAGAATTCATATGGGTCTGTACACTCCACAACTTTTGAAATAGTGCATATTTTTTCCTCTAATTTGGGATGTGGGAGATGCAGAGATACTTATCTGTTTCTGGGACTGTCAAAATAAAGCTATATAAATTCTTCTTCTTATTATTATTACTACTACTTTTAGTTGTTGTTGTTCTGTATAATAAAGTGATATGTAAACACTGTGTATGTTTTTATATTTTGAGGTGCCCTAGGTAACCTAGCGATCCACTCTGATGAGGTGGCAGGTGCTCTCATTAAGGCATCGGCTGTACAGGGGTAGGTGTCATGTTAGAGTTGTTACTTCTCCAGTCAACTTCTCCTGTTTAAATCTGTGGCATAGTGTTAAAATAATTTTCAGCTGCTTTCACATTGTTCATTATTTTTTTGTATTTTTGTATTTTCACAGTGTAATTATATGTGAATTTAGTAAATTTGTGCTCAAGTCTCACTTTAGAATTGTACTGTGGTGTTTCAGTTAAAGCATGCATTACCATGATAAAAAATATAGATTACTAATTGTAAAAATTGAAAGAATAATTTTATATAACATGATTTTATGGACAATGTTTTGGTCTTTGCACATCCATCAGTGAACAATTCAATTTTCTGTGACTGTGGGTTTCAGTGTGCTGGATGTTGCGTGTCACGATCGTCAGTACCTGGTTCAGGAGTGTGCTCTGGCAGCCCTGCGATCCATGTGTAACCAGAAACAGCTGGTCAAGGTAAGACACTCCATGCTTATACACTTCACTTTAACTATGGTCTGTCCCACAGTGTGGTGCCTGGTGATATGGTGTGTCCCACAGTGTGGTGCCTGGTGATATGGTCTGTCCCACAAGTGGTGTCTGGTGATATGGTCTGTCCCACAGTGTGGTGTCTGGTGATATGGTCTGTCCCACATTGTGGTGTCTGGTGATATGGTCTGTCCCACAGTGTGGTGCCTGGTGATATGGTCTGTCCCACAGTGTGGTGCCTGGTGATATGGTCTGTCCCACAGTGTGGTGCCTGGTGTTACTGTCTGTCCCACAGTGCGTTGCCTGGTGATATGGTCTGTCCCACAGTGCGGTGCCTGGTGATATGATGTGTCCCACAGTGCGGTGCCTGGTGATATGGTCTGTCCCACAATGTGGTGCCTGGTGATATTGTCTGTCCAACAGTGTGGTGCCTGGTGATAGGGTCTGTCCAACAGTGCGGTGCCTAATGATATGGTCTGTCCCACTGTACAGTGCCTTGTGATATGGTCTGTCCCACAGTGCGGTGCCTGGTGATATTGTCTGTCCCACAGTGTGGTGTTTGGTGATATGGTCTGTCCCACAGTGTGGTGTTTGGTGATATGGTCTGTCCCACAGTGCGGTGCCTGGTGATATGGTCTGTCCCGCAGTGTGTTGCCTGGTGAAAGTTTGGAATAGCAATGAAGGGATGAGGCAAAGGCTAAATTAATTAAAATGTAACCAAAACTAAACCTGGCAAAATATTTTAGCAAGTTAAAACAAAATCAACATCTGAGAAAGCATTGATGGTAGAACTGTAAATGTATGTGTTGCAGTCACACAAGTACAACCTTGTAAACCATTAAAATGAACACTTAGATGTTGCTCGATTAGTGAGCTAGCAAACCAAGATTAAAAAGTGAGGACCGACTTCTGTGGCTCACGGGGTAGAGTGCAGGACTCAAAGCTGGGAGATCATGAGTTAGAATCTCAGCTGAGGCAGTGAGATTTTTCACAGTTGGCCCCCACCCTAGTTGAGTGCTCTGCAGGCTTAATGGGAAGGCCTTGTCCAATGGCCGTGTTTCACTCACAAATGAGTGCACCTTTCAGGGGTTCCTCGGTGGTATGATCCAGCAATGGGGATGATTACACCAAGGGCCAAGAGGTGCAGTAGTCACGGGGCCTGTTTGATGCTAGGATATAAATAGAGGAACCGTGTGATACTGCCCTGTCACATGGTCTGAAACCAGAATTCCGCAGATGCACATATACGTTATTGTGGTAGTTAAGGTTGCATTAAAAAATGGAGGCAGTTTTCTCCACCAAAATAAAAAAGATTCAGCAGTGAAACTGTTATAGTTATCCTATATTTCTGGGTAAAATTCCTATAAACTCCTATATCTTTGTCTCCTGTGCTCCTATAAAATTTGAAGTATGTAATGTAATGAAATATAATATGATATAACATTAATGCAGTTTGTAAGCATGATATCTCCAGAGTAAGTCTTTCATCTAAAGAGAAAAAATTTTCTATGTGCTTACATTTAATTTTACCACAAGATTATTGTTAAATGGTACATTTGATTGTTTACTTGACAGGAACTTAAGAAGCTGAAGGCTATAGAGAAGCTGTCTAATATATCAGATACATCAACGCCCCGCAGCGCGTTCTCCCGCAGCACCAAGAGCCTGGTCCAGCACAGCGTCACCACCGTCATGCAGCACTGTCAGAAACTAATCAGTATCCTCAGCAGCTAGCAGCCACAGGCTGAGAAGCTGGTACAGCATCTCACCGTATCACATCATTGTTACACTGAATTATCTTAGCTTCTGCTACATATAGATTTCTGTCATGTCTTGGCAAAGCTTTCCTGGCAGGAATCAAACAAAGACTGTCAGAGCCTGTTACAGCCACTTTCAGTCAGGGACTGTCTC
This sequence comes from Sipunculus nudus, assembly GCA_026874595.1. Lineage (NCBI taxonomy): Eukaryota > Metazoa > Annelida > Sipuncula > Golfingiida > Sipunculidae > Sipunculus > Sipunculus nudus. The sequence continues at coordinate 82,776,022 of CM049312.1, read as the reverse complement.
AAGCTGGCCAGCAACTAACAGTCACAGAATCAGTCATTGCTGAATATTTCCAGCAGCGACTGTGCTCAGGCTCTGCTTTGAGTTCACTACATTTCATGCTGCTGGTAAGCTAAAAGCTGTCTTTATTTCTCAGCAGCAGTACAGCCACAGACTGTTAGAAACTGGACACAATCCTGTTATGAATCAGCAGTCACAGAAACTGTGAAAAGTGTAATAAGACCTCCTGTAGGCTGGAAAAAAAATGGCCTAAATTAAAATTAAGGTACTATGAGAGAGGTCAGCTATAACCTGTGTGAATGCTTCACTCAGTTCACTCAAGGGTGATCTTGATAAACAGGTGGTCTTATTAGACAAGTGGTTCAGACAGGTTCCACTGTATTACCAAAATAGTCTTGTCAGATGGGTTGATAACAGTCTGTTATTGCTGAATGGTCTTAACATCAGCAGCCACCTGAGGGTTCTTAGAACTGGTTCATCAACTACCTGTCACTAGTACGTAGTCACATGGCTGATTATTCTAAGCAATTAAAACTGATAGAATTAATGGAAGGCTTGTACATCCAACCAAGCATTTAGCAGCAATGTAACATATCTCTAATATTTAATATATTAAAAATACAATGGAACATTGAATTATAGCCACTTAGTACTGTCAAGTTCAGTAGCTAGTGATTCTTGAAGTTGTCAGCACTGACTGATAGACGTAGATTGTTCTTCTGTGATACTAATACCCAAAATTAATTGTCAGAAACTGATCTAGCTGTCCTTACTGCTATACAGCCATCCTTCAAAATATGACTATAGCCATACTAAACTGATTAATAGGGCCTACCCTGAGTCTGGACACTAGTTGCACTGAAACATGCACTACAATGGTCATCAACACACTAGCAACAAATAACAATCTTAATATTAGGCCATGAGTGGGGAACTAACACAAAAGGAATGTACAAACCAGAGCATAATAACATCTTTAAAGTAACCACCATGATTTCCTGCACTTTGCATTACTTCACGTGCAGTGATATAACCTGCTAAAACATGCTTGTATGTGGTTAGAATATCAGCAAAAATGCAGAAATATTCTCCAATATGCTGAGTTATATCAGAATCTCCTTAAGGTTACTGGTAGAAAATTATCAAAATATATAATGGTCAGACTGGTTCATACTGTATGACTCTTTACTTGTAAATGGTGAGGTGTTAGAGGATAATAAACATGTTACACTCATTTTCATTGGTCTGGAAGCACGGGTGTAGTCAAACCAACAAGAGCAGGCGTCCCATGTTAAAAATTTAAAGCTAGATGCACAAAGCGATACCATGTTCTCATTGCTCTTATAAAATTTCCTTGTCCTGTCCCATCCCTGGTGGTAGAACCAGAGAATCTTGCTATAAAAAGAAGTAGTTAAAGCAAAATAGATATGGGACAACTGCATTGTATAACTGCTGTGTGGGCAGTATTCAATTCCAGCAACTTCAGAGACTGTAAGAAACTCTTCAGTGTTTCCAAAACCTCTGGCAGCAGAACCAGCTTTCATGGCTGTTAAAGATCTGCCAAAGGTTTGCCAGCACTGACACCAGCTGACAGCATGTACAGTCTAATAGAAGTTTTGTGATTTGTTATTTCTTATGATTATCTGATTGATATAAAATGCTTCAAGGTGCTCAATCACCTTCCGTTTGAAAAAGAATTTATGTGATTTCTTGCTTCCTCTGTGTATATATTAATGATCTAAGGGTAATTTTTGTTGTGAAAAGTTCTTAAAAGACCTTTGTGAAGGATGTGTGGACTTGTTTATCAACAACATGTTTGTAAACATAGCAATGTTGACAAAGGGGAAATACATGTAACCTCAGGTGGTAGGTTGCATATATGCAGAGGTAGAAAGGTCACTTGTTGCCAAATGCCATTTGCAAAGCTCTGTCTTAAATTGCTGCCAGATGCCCATGTTATAATTTTTGGGGGCCCCCACGTATTATAAACATGTTGATATAAACAAAGCAAGCAGCCTGTGTTCAGTGCTATCCATGTTTTCTGGCCTATTTTTATAAAAGCGCCAAGGGATTACCTTTAGTTTAAAAAGGTCAGATAGGGGATTTAGCCCTTTTCAGTAGGTTATTAGCAATTAAAATTGTAATATAATTTAACATGCATGAGTAGAAATGCTGGATCAGTAACAATGACATTGACTAAAATGAACAGCGATGTGACTAAGTGAGTAAAACCATGATGTAGACTTATAGTAAACAGACTTATAATCAACTAGGCACAAATGCTCCCGGCCAGGGACTGTTTGTTACCTGAATGTAATGACTTGTTAGAGATGTATGTTTATAAAGTGAAGGTTTATAGAATAATATCTTTAAAAGTCTTTATTTCAACTAAGTGAGTTTGTATTTGAATATCATTGGCACAAACATTGAATCAGCTGTATTATATTTGAACATTTAATCTATTACTACTTTGCATGGTCAACTTTATCATTGATATATTCATGCTCAATTGGATACAGTTAAGGAATTAAAAAATATTATTGATGCTATGAATGTGCTTGAACCAAACTTCATTTATTTGCACAAGAAGTACTGATCACAGTAATAAACCTTTCTATAAAAAGTACTCCCTGTTTGTGTTTAAACTAAGCAAGATGTATGGCATTTGATACAGTATATGTAGTCTGTGATATACAAATTGGAACATTCTTAGATTCGGGAACATGTAGAGGGAAAGTGTAACAAATATGCATACCTTTTCAGACATACTGTATACACTGTCACATAGTATACTTTGTATATATTGATGTATACTCTAAAACTTGTAAATAATATGTTCTAGAAGTATGGCATTGACGTCTCACATTTTGCTTATATTGTGTATAATTTGGTCTGAGTTGTCTGTTCATATACCTACAGTGATGTTATACATTTGTACCCTACTGCATAAGGTCACAATGTTTATTCCGTCCAGTTTCACATCACTCGTCTGTTGTGATGGAAATGTCTCCAGGTGATCACAGGTTACTGAAGCTAAGCTTACGTTTACGTGTGTCATGTGATTTATGTAATTGTAAGTAAACAGATGAGAATTATTGTTAAAATAAGTTCTGTTTCACTTTTGCAGAGTCATTTTAAAAATTTTGCTTATCATTTCACTGATACATGTCATTCACAAACTCAGCTGATTTTCTGCTTTGTTTGGTTTATGGATCATTTGATATTAACATGAAAACACAAGATTTATACATACCGTAATATATTTAACTTGTCTTATCAGTTAATGTTAATCAATATAGTATCTGTAGATATTTGTATGTAACATATAACTGAAGAATTTTTACATCATTTCCAACCATGTATAATCATCAAATTTGTCATGACAGTCACTTAACAAAGTCGTCACATCAGCTCACATTGGTGTATATCATCAATATATATATATATATATATATATATATATATATATATATATATATATATATATAAATATATATATATACAGGGCTTTCAACGGGAATAAAATTTGAAGATAAGGTTATTTAGCTGACAATGAAGTATTGCACCTATTGTTGTATTGATTGACTGTTATCCCCAGTACCTGGTACTTCGTATCCCTACATAAATCTATGGTGAATGTTGTATTAATCTGAGCGTTTACTTTATGGTACCATTTGTAGGATGAATCTCAAGTAGGTCATATCTTATAGGGAGTATGTCTCAGGTTTAAATGCTTATTTTTAAACAATATCATTTGCTAACTCATCTTGTGTCGCCGTGAACATCATTCAGGTCAAGTTTGTATAAAATATTGCCGGGACGTTTAATATCGACGTGACTGAATCTCAGTATGTGCACCATGTGGCTTTGTAGTTTACATCAGTGTGTCAAGCTGTACTTCAAGAACTGGACCAGCTTTCTTTTACTCTTGATCTACATTTGTACACATGCACAATCTGTCAACACCCGGCTTGTGGCTTTTAAAAGTATAATGAATGTATGACGGATATATATATATATATATATATATATATATATATATATATATATATATATATATAATTTTTAGTATTAGTTAATGGTCATTAAATATTCCCTAAAACCCCTAATAACATTCTTTAAATATGAAATTGTAAAAATTCGATCACATCGAACTGAATCAACAACGTAACAACATGCCAGCATCGACCGTCTGTGGAAAGCTGGGCACGTTTCTTGTACAGCTTGTCTTGACAGATGTACACATTATTAATGCTGCTCGGTACGTCCTTTATACAGGTATATGATTACAACTTGTTTAAATGGTCTCATCAGACTCTTGTTATATTGGCATGACGGACGTGCAAGCATTCTTGCAACAGTTCCGCCGTCGTATCCATTCGCTGTTAAAAGTATTTAATTGAAAAAAATCACTTAAATTCCTGTATGAACTATGACTTCGATACATCCGTTATGTCCAAGAGATGAAGCTTGACATGAAATTATTTTATTTTTTGTTAATAAAAAAACATGTCTGTGAAACTTAAGGATGAGGTTTAGAACGTTGAACATTTCAGAAGAGTCTGTCAGCTTTTTTTTATTAAAATCTAGATGTATTTGCTGTGAAATATGCAAGAAATAACGTTCCGTTAGATTTATTAGATATATACCGATATGTTTTGAATCTACCATGTATTGTTTGATCGTAGATATTAAGTTATCATGTGTAGTGCAGGGTTTGTCTCAATCCTGTCATTCGTATATCTATATATGAATGGCAGGATTAATAATAAAAATAATAATAATAATAATAATAATAATTATATATATATATATATATATATATATATATATATATATATATATATATATATATATACAATCTGGTGCTTCAAACATTCATACACATTCTGAATGCTATCTGGACCACGACAGTCACTGAATATAATTTTTGTTCTGGATCATTCTCTTCATTAAATAATTCTTCAGCGCAAGCACTAGATTTTTTCAGGCGATTTTTATGACGGCTGTGTTCGTGTTTGTATTTATAATGAATTTGATGGATGTTGAGGAACAAAGCGCATCCACGTCGATTGAAGAAATACATAATATATGTGTGTGAATTGAACAGATTCTGATCATTCACGTGTGGTTATTTTAAGCGACTCTGTGAGCTTATGCGATGGTGCAGCGTCGTCGTCCGCCGTCCTCGGTCGTCCGTACGTTAACCCATGCCATCTCAAAAACCGTCAGAGCTAGCAGCGTCAAATTTTATTGAAGAATCAGTCACATGTCAAACTCTGCCGGATTGAGCTCATGTTTTTTGGCTGTCTGCGTTGGCTTATATTTTACAGGGGAAAAGCCAAAACACCTTTTAAAAAATCTTCTCCGAAAACGTCAGCCAAATTGTTCAATATTTCACAAAAATAATCACTGAAATAATCTCAACTTTGTTCGAATGGTTTCAGTGCGATGATTTTTGGAAGACGGACTTATTTTTTAACCAAGAAAAGCATACTTAAATTTCAGTCCAAACGGCTGGAGCTATTATCATATAATTTTATGCAAATGGTCACATGAGTCATATTTGAAAATGAGGTATTGGTGGCGCCACCTGCATTGACTTTTTTTGTATGGAGTCATCGGTATTCAGTACATTAATCCATGATTTCTCAGGAACAGCAGGAGCTAGCATCCCCAAATTTTATGCAAAAATCAGTAGCATGTCAAATGTTATGGAATTGAGCTTTTTGTGGGTCCACTGGCATCGGCTTACATTTTAGGGGGAGAAGGTATAAAACCTTTCAAAATCTTCTCCGACGTTATCGTTCAGCCTAATTGTTTAGTATTTCAAAGACATGATCCCAGAGATGAGCTCTCTCAAGTTTGTTTGAATGGTTTTAATTTGATGAATTTTCGCCGAGTTACAGGAATTTGAACTTAGTCATTTGGCTAATTTAGCGTTCTAACATTACAATCCCAGAAAGGGCAGGAGCTAGCATCACCAGTTTTGTGCAAATGTTGATCACATGACTAATACGTATTTGAAATTGAGGTTGTGGCGCCACCTATATCAACCTGTTTTTACGGCCTCATTCAGCCACTACATTAGAAATGTTTTATGATGAAACTGTCAACCGAATTGTTTAATACCTAAACCTTACCCTACTGCATTCTCATTTGTATAAAAATACAACTGGTTTTCATTGATTTTTGAGTCGTAGAAAGCTGAAGTTGTTCTTGTGGCCAAGTAAGCCTACATCAGACTGAGGGGATGCAACAGTCTTATCTGCAAAACTCTTGTTTCAAATTCTGTAACATTTCACAAAAATGATTTGGGCCACCTTGTTCAAGTTTACATAAATGATTTTTGGCTGAATTATTGGACCTTTGTCTTTGGACCACATTATTAGACTGTTAGATACTTTGCTAAACAATGCTAGTAGATTTATTGTATTAACAGACTAAGCTCTGTGGTTATATAAACAGGGCTGAACAGGCAACATGACAAATTGGTGTTTTTATCCAACTCGTGTATGATAAATCCATGAATAAAATATATCTGTATTCTGATTAAACTTTCAATAGACCTGTTATTATTATTATTATTTTTTAATTCCAATGAATATGTCAGCTTGAAAAAAAAGCATTGCTGGCAAAGTATTTCAGTGTGTGTAAACAGATTTACCAACAGGCCAATAGCTTGGCAGACCGCCAACTGTGACAGATGTGGCAACAAGTCAACAGTTCAGTCAGTACAGCCAAGGGCAGGACGAGTTTGCTCAGTGCAGTAGCTTAAGCCGGAAATTTGTTCTGGTTTACTCCGGGAAACGGTCTTCCTCAGCTTAGCTTGGTCAGCCGAGTGCACCTGACTCAAGAGAAGTTTGATGAATCTGCCTGAAATTTTGGCTTGTCCATGCATCTTTGTTGGCTCTCTCATGCACAAGACTGGTTTTGCCACCTACGATGATTTTTGCACAGTGTATGTCCCTGCTCATTTCTCAGGAATGACCAGATATATAAGCCTGAAATTGGGCATGTGTATGAATCTTGTATAGCTTCGTCGTTTACAAGACCGGTGGCGCACCCTACAAAAATTTTTGCATAGTGTATGCTCCTGCTTATTTCTCAGGAGTGGTTTGACATATCAGCTTGAAATTATGCATGTCTTTACATCTCAGATAGTTTTGTTATATACAAGACGTGTGGCAACACCCTCAATTGTTTTTGGGATTCATTCATCTATGCACATAGCCAAAGAGTGATTTAAAGTATCTGCCTGAAGTTTTGCATGTCCATACATTTTTGATGACTTTCTCGTACATAAGACTGGTGTTGCAATCTACAATCATTTAGTGTTGTGTACATCCATGCCAGTATTTCAGGAGTGACGTTTGTGTAATAAGTGCATGTAATCGGGTTCAGCACTTGCTTTGGACATATACATGTCACACATATACATGTACTTGTGAAGTAATGGTCCAGCATAGAAGCATTATACCTGATGTATATCCCATTGCACAGGTTCACATTAGGCCTGTAGGCCTTGTTTATTAGTCGAGACAAAGTAAATATGAATCATTTCCCAGTTTTCTTTCACATTCAAGTACCCACATACGTCTTCTATTACGTGTGTGAATAATTACTCCCAGATACAAGGCTTTTGTTTTATAGAACCATTTGACTGTTTACACGCCATCACACACATGCTTCTTAAACAGCTCCGTGCCTTTGTGAGTGTGCATATGTATGAGATTTGTACATATGCCTCTACCTAGTTGTGTTCCACTATAAATATATAATTATTGCGAATGAAGAAATACATTCAAATGCCAATCAATCAAGAGAGAGGGACCTTTAATTGCAGAGCGAGAGCGAAACACATTTTCATGAAAAGTCGAGAATAGAAAAATATATACTTTTACTTATACATCTGCAACACGTCAAACGCCAAACGCACGCTGAGAGAAGAGAGAGAGAGAGAGAGAGAGAGAGAGAGAGAGAGAGAGAGAGAGGACAGAACGAGGTAGCGATGTATACACAAATAGGAAAAGATACCATTTATCAGCCTTCAATAATTTGTTATTGACTTGCAATTCATTACATAAAAATAAATAAATACATAAAAATAACACAGAACGTATTTGACGATGCATGTAATATGATAAACAGATATTTCTGCAGGTAAAACACATAATTCAAAACATTTAATATCTAGAGGGTTGCGAGTTAAAAGTTAAATACTGTACGGCACAAGAGATTTTTTAAAGGAGTTGTTCTCCAGAACGTTACATCTAGGCGTGTATCTGAAGGTAAAAAACTGAACTCTGACTGTAGGGGACGTAGTGTGTCGTTCATGACATTTGACATGAAGGCCATTGATTTGGTTTCACAGATTTCCTGGTGTACTAGTTATTCTACAACTTCTCTTCCTGGTATTATTTAGCTGTTTCTTTAACGTATCAGGTATATGTTTGTAAGCAAACACTCCAGTTCGTAAGTTAGGACACTGAAAATTACTGAATTATAAAACATGGTTATAATGGTTTGGTCAATACTTAGCTTTCTAAGATAATATAGGTAATATAATCTTTTGTTTTCTTTCTTGGATTGATTCAACACATGTTCTTTCCAACTAAGATTTCCACCAATTGTACATCGTAAGAATTTATGATTTTCTACAATATCTACACCTGAATTTTTTATAGCAACTTCGGTAATTACAGAATTTAACCTCCTGAAATCAAAGACTACTTCTTTAGTCTTCTTAGCATTAAATTGAAGATAGTGTTCCTCACAGCAACCAGTCACATATTGAATGGTTTTTCTGTAGAGTGATTCATCATTCTTGTGTATCAGGCCTAGAATGACTGTCATCTGCATATTTGATAATTGTATCGCCAGACAAAGTCGAGGGAAACTATGTTTTCATGACGGTCCCGCTGCCGCCGCCGCATAACTCAAAAAATATTTCACGGATCTTTACCAGACTTGGTATATGTATAGATATGGGTGAGAGGACGACGCCTATTTTAAATGAGGTCATGACCTTTACTAGGAGAGTGTCCTTGACCTTGAATAGATCCAGTTTTGGGGAAAATCACACAAATTCTTATATTTCTCAAGAAATCTTGCATGGATTGATCCCAAAATCAAGTTGATCGAAGATCATGGATAGGGTTGTCATGTTCCAGAGACTGGTTGCGCCACCTATTATTCTTTGCTTGTTTTCGTGCCTTTTAATACCCCCAAAATTGCCACATGACAGTACTGTGGGCATTATAAGTCAAAAACTAATGAACAGATTTCTTTTATATTATGCATATACATAGATATGGGTTATGGGATGATGTTTATATAAAATGGGGTTATGACCTTTCCTATGAGAGTGGCCTTGACCTTGAATATTCCCATATTTGGTGAAATTCACACAAAATCTTTAATATCTCAGTAAGGGATACATGGAATGATCCAAAATCAAATTGACCGAAGATCTTGGATAGCTTTGTCTTTTGCAAAAGATAGGTGGCGCCACCTTGTATCGTTTTCTTGTTAAAATGATGTTAACGCAATAACTTTGTAAGAATTTTTGGTGTACCGTCACCAAACTACAGTTTAGATGCATCTTATCAAGGGCTAGGCTAAGTTGGAATATGGATGACCTTGATGCATTTTTCAAGGTCACAGAGGCGATAACGCTGAAATGATGTTAACTTTATTATCTCACTGAGGGATGCATGGATTGGTCCAAAAATCAAATTGACATAAGATCGTTGATAGCATTGTTTTCTGCAGAAGACAGGTGGCGCCACCTTATGTTGATTTCTTGCTAAAATGTTGTTTAAACGGAATAACTGTCAGAAATAGAGTTACAGTCACCAAACCCACAAGTTTGATGCATATTATCAACGGCTAGGTCAAATTTGAACATGGATGACCTTGATACATTTTTTCAAGAAATATCTAGTTTTACAATTTGAAAGGCTCGCAGACAAATGATTTGTATATAGGATAAAAAAGAGCGGCTAACAGAACACAGCATTGTGGGGCACCAGTATTTTTGATTATATCTGAAGAAGTTTCTTTGCTTGCTCTAAAATGTTGTCTTCTATCTGAGAGAAAATCAAGAATCCATTGACAGTAGGAAGGAGAAATGGTATACCCACAGAGCTGATTTGATCATGATGTGCGGCTGTATTGTATTGAAGGATGAAGAATAATCAATGAAAAGTGATCTGGCATAATTCCGGGGGTCCCTGTCTTAATATTGATAAATTTAATTGGTTAATGTGGAAGTTGCATCACTTGTGCATCACTTGTGGATGAATATGCAAACTGATGTTGATCTAGAATTTGTTTAACAATTGAAAGTAATTTGTTAAGAACTATTCTTTCCATAGATTTTGCGAAAATAGATGTAACTGCAACAGCCCGAGATCGTTCATCACTTTAGGAGAGTCATTTTTTGGAGACTGGAATTATTTCATAATTTTGGTAGTTTACATAAGGATAGAGACAGTTGATAAATGTGATGTATGATAAAGGACAAACTATTTCTACAGGTATTGCATACATAAATCCTGCTATAACATGTTTACAAGAGATATGCAAAGAGGTGTCATCATAATACAAACCGAGAGAGAGAGAGAGAGAGAGAGAGAGAGAGAGAGAGAGAGAGAGAGACCTCAACGGATATATGTACAGTATAGATTGTTGTACATGTAGTACACTGTGATATAGGTAAGAGGGCCGGCCCCGGTACGTGAGGACCTGTTGACTTTCTTGCCTTGTTGTACACCCTCACTCATATCGGCCAGTAGGTGCCCTCCCACGCCGATTACTGTACAGTCTGTCCCACGATATGTACAAGCTGTACCACATAACACTTCATCATGCAGGGATGTACAACCTGTACCACATATCACTTCATCATGCGGGGATGTACAACCCGTACCACATATCACTCAACCAGGGATATGCATGTGCGGATTTTGTTCTAAAGTACGGTTTCATAGATCCGTTATGAGTACGCTGAGAAAGGAGAATGTCGGTCAATATATGCATATAAAAAAAGTAAACTTCAAGCTTATTATCAATAGTACTAAACTCATTGCTTTCATAACAATATTGAATAACAGTATAAAATATTGCTATGATTCAGTTGATGGTTGATGATAAATTTGTTTTGGGATATTCTGAAAAAACTCGCACACACATTGAATCCGTCGCTTGCGTATTTATTCATTTATTTCAATATATTTCAACATAATAGCTCATTTAGCAAGTGCAGTTTTTCAAAAAGGTCCTACATTTTAAAATACAGCAGTATAGAGTACAACAAATACAAGTGACAACAGTACGAGTATAATATGAGGGACGGGGACATATTTGACAGTCCAGCTGTATTTCCACAAGATTATTTAAGCTTAATCGAGTACGCTTGATAATATGGAACATTCAAATATTTCTAATAACCATTTATATATGTGTTAACTTTTCTTTGTGTGATGAAATTTGCCACGAGTCCAAGTGTGTGTATAAGCCCGCGGACTGCTGTGTGACTTTAAACAACTTCGGGTTCGTGTATCGCGGTGTCCTCGTGTAGAAATTAACCCGTCCATTGTGCAGCACATTATAGGAAATGCCTGTTTTGGGAAGAAAACACGGAAAAGATAAATTCATAACCACGCATTTTTTTCCTGTCGCAATACGCCTATAATCAACGGTTAATCATATATACGTCCCATGGAGAACGAGCAATGGCACACGTCTCAGTGGACCCTGCACACGTGAACTATTTGGTCAGATATATATATATATATATATGAAGGTATTTCAGTATATAACCCCTAACTAACACAAAAACCCAGGTATGACAGACATTTTAGGTAGCCCCTTGCGTGATTGAATTAATGAAGAATAATAAGTGATCCCTTTCCAATAGCCTTCTTTATTGTGTTCTTAACTGGAAAAATATAAAAAAATCACGAAATTCTGTCATTGTTTTTCAGTGATACTATAAAAGTTAATATGCCATATTATCTTTTGTCCATGGTCACCTCTAACCCGGATAGATTATAAGTAAATACACTTAAACTGTATCCTATTACCTCCCTTTCAACGGTCACATAACAGAAATGTACATGAAAAACACGAACCACGCTTACATAAGACACACTTGTTTACGAAGTGGACGAAGTCCATCAGTTCTTCAGTATAAATCAGTCAAGGTACTTATGTGTACAGTTCATTCACCATGGTAGTTATAAATGATCCCTATGTATGGAATTCATGAATTCTCTTACCTATGGTTCAATAAACAAATAAACCAAGCAATGTTCTATATTGAGACCCGTTAAGTCATCCAGAGGACCCCCTCTGAGAGGAACCTATTTAGTTATGACGTCATCGATTATGCGTTGTTTTCGTAAGAGTTTATTAAGTACGAACACCGTCATTGTTACTGGTAGTTTAATATCATATATCGTAAAACTTATGGTGACAAACATAGGTTCTTGCAAAAGACACCGTCACAAAAGAAGACAAAAAAGACACAGTCGTCTGGGCATACATGACGTGTACATGTTAAGTTCCCATGTACTTTGGTCAGGTAAGCGTATTGCATGTACTCCACTAATATATGAGTGGGAATGAGCCCAATGCAAACGCTTAGCACTGATATAAATATTGACTGACGCAAGAGAGCCGTGATGATTGATAGAATGATGGTCTATTTGTAATTACTTAAATGTAGTAATAAATATTGAGTAAATTGTTTTCTGAAAATTTGGTCATAGAAATACGAAGCGTTTATTATCGCTCCTCCCATGGGGGAGACATAGTGTTCGGTCTGTCGTCCGTAGTGGTCGTCTGTTTCATTTCTGGTGAAAGAGATACCTTTTGAAAGACTCGACATTTTTTCATAAAATTGAAATTGTTTCTACCAAAAAAATAGTAAAAAAAAGATGACTATGATCTCCATCATCAAGGTCAAATAGGCCGAAATATCATTTTTTTGTGAAGCCCATAACTTTTGAAGTATTGCATATTTTTTGTCAAATTTGAAACACTGTTTCAACCAAGTTCTTTGAAGAGTTTGGCTATAACTTTTGAACCACTCAGTATATTTTCATGAAATTCGACCCATGAAATGTTTCTACCAAAATCTCGGAAGTGTTCAAAAACCGGCGACCTTGACTTGACCTTCATCTTCAAGGTCAAATCAGCAGAACTAAAAATATTTTGTTTTCACTATAACTTTTGAACCACTCTATATATGTTTATGACATTTAATATGTAAAATGTTTCTTTTACAATCACAAGTGTTCGGAATCCGGTGACCTTGACCTTCACCTTCAAAGTCTAATCTGACCACAAGCAGTGCAAGCACAGGCTTAAGAAGAAACAGCCTTCCAAATATATATTTTGTGAAAATATGTGGCCAAACCTGTGATAATCTTCAGGAGACTTTGAACGAAAGTACGGCATGTACCACATAAAAGTTGTACCAGTAAAGGACGAAAGACGCGTCTTTTTTCTTGCGCTAACTAAAGAAATGACTTAGCGGACCACCTTAGATGTAGTGGGGGGGGGGGGGGGGGGGGGAGTAGGGGAGTAGAGCAACCACCCGAAAAGCAAGTCTGCAGAGTAGATCCAAGTAAGAATGAGAAAGCAAGCTGCAACCGGATGAAAACATATACAGTCACATTGTATGTTATACTATGAATGTAGGACGACTCATCCATTATATATACACTTCGGATATGAGAAATATATAGAAAGGTTAAATACATATGCACATACACTAATTAAAGTCTGAGATCATGATATTGGCGTAGGGTCTTATAGCTCTAATATACAAACAACATGGCACATATCGATATCATAAGAGTAATACGATGTATAAGGATACATCTATAGTCATATAACGTTCAATTGCATCAAAAACATAATCGCTGGTGAAAGCCGACCTCTGCTTTAGTGGCAGCTGATTTAAAGACAAGGGTCGGTAGAAAAAAGGACTTGGCTAACACTTGAACAAGACGAGACGGACTGTAGGACTTGTAGTTTTACGCTATTTGACGCAAGTGGCAGTACGTTCAGCAGTAACACGGAACTTGAAACGAAATTACGAAAATGCCATGTGCGACATAAAATTTGTTCCAGCAACGGGTATGTTTAATTAGTTAGACAAATATAAGCAATAATAGTCATTGACAAAATGGTAATAGTAATAGACAGAAATCCAAACTTAAAACATGCCATGAACAGAAATTCAAAATTAGGCTGTAAAATTTTCTTTCTGGATTGTCAATATTTATTTTAAAAGATATGGCTATAATGACGCACAAACTCGAATGCATGGTATATCATTACCATCTTCCGTAGTCCAGGGGTAGAGCTTAGGGCTCAAAGTCGGCAGATTTATCATGAGTTCAAATCTCAGCCGAAGCGGTGAGATATTTCACGGTCGGCCCCCACCCAGGGTGAGAGTCGTGTTTCACTCCCAAAACGAGTGCGCCTTTCGGGGATTCCTCGGTGTTATGACCCAGCAATGGGGATAGAACACACCCAGGACCCGCAGAAGTATAACACCGAGCCTGATTGACACCATGATTAATACGAGTAAGCCCGTCACGTGGTCCGGAATCGGAACGGAATTCTGCAGATGTACGTAGCATTATATAAAAAGAGAAGGTTACCTCCATAAAAAAACCCTGCAAATCATTTAGTATACATTGACAATATAAGGCTCATTACATGAGATCCCCCCCCCCCCCCCACACACACACACCCGCCAATATATCCGCTTTATCTATAATTACCTGTGAGTGAAGAGCTTTATTTGTTTATACACTAGATAATGACCTGGATAGTAAGTGTATCCCTCTATCTTCCACTCACCTGAAACTATTGTACAAACATCTAGAATAAGTACTGCTCGCTGAATGGCCGGTAAATAAAATTCCAAAGTCATTAACCAACATGTATAACACATGTAGATTAGGTATATAAGGATAAGTGATTGTATACAATTAAATGACTCGCTTCTCGACTTCTGCCGGTCGTCTGCTCAGGTGTTATTCGTCCGACCAAATTACTTGAGCGGTAGTCCGTCCAGAGCACGCCAGAACGTCAGACGTTCCCCGGACTCTAGCAGCAGCCGATCTCAGACTTACATACCGCGGTGAGTTCTGTACATATGTCGTACATATACTATTGAATTCAATCCACCAGCTGCAGTTTACTATATTTTAAAATATTTTTGTTTTCAAGGTTTAGCTCAATAATTATTGATTTAAATTTCGACTTCGACCTTGTATTGTTATTTCAAAGGACACAGGACGGATAGGGAAAATTTCTTGCATTTCTGCGGATAATTTATTGGATTGTTAAAAACATTTAAAAGTATTATTATATGATTTCACATCAATTCAGTATTATCATTACATACGAAATTAATGTATGTGAATGAATTTTAAAGAGGGATTCATAGAATTAGTTCCTTTTAATAGTGATTGCTCTGTATGTGTTATATTCACATATTATGAATAATTTTCTGTACGCAAAGAAAAATTCCTTTATCTGTTTTCTTCTGAATAGGTCTATGATGGGTAAGCTTCAGCATCATGTAATAATGCTTTATATGATAATTAACCTAAAAGTTTTTTTTTTTTCACTTAATAAAGTTGCTAATTTAAGAATTTGAACACGAACATTTTTAAGAGGAACCAAACTGATGGAATATTTGCTAAATTTGTTTGGAACCCTCTTTTAAAGATCGTGAACATCAGTTACTAAGCCCGTATAAAAACGTAACTAAAAAAATAGTTATATTAAGTCTTAATAACGAAATAAATGCACTCGCATGCTAATGTAAGCAAACTGAACCGAATAGTATAGAAGCAATTGAACAGAAGAGTAACTACTCGAGGTTGTTATTTAAGTTTAACATATATAATGTGAGCCTCTTGTTATAATCAGATATAGTTAAAATTAAATCTGATATCCATGTATAGAAATACCTAAAATTGGTAGAACACACATTCAGTAGAAATTACCTTCTGTACTACCAATACTACTGTTACTAGCTATAGCTGTTGCTACTACTGCTACTCTTTCTACTACTACTAGAAATATTGGTGTTCCTGCCGGTATTACTACAACCACTGTTTTTACTACTGCTTCTAATACTTATACTTATACTTATTATACTTATTATACTTATTATACTTATACTTATAATTATAATTATAATTATACTTATTCCAATACTTATACAAGTACTTATACTTATACATGTACTTATCCTTATACTAATACTTATACTTTAACATGTACTTATACTAATACTTTTACTTATTCATGTACTTATACTTACACCTATACTCATACATGTACTTATACAGCCACTCTCCGTCGCCAGGTCGAGAACACAAACTTATCTGCAAAATATTTATACCACGAATGAAACGTTTTATATCATTATTTGTATTAATATTATTTATACCACAAATAAAAGGTATTGATATCAATATTTGTATTAATATTATTTATACCACAAATAAAAGGTATTGATATCATTATTTGTATCAATATTATTTATACCACAAATAAAACGTATTGATATCATTATTTGTATCAATATTATTTATACCACAAATAAAACGTATTGATATCATTATTTGTATCAATATTATTCATACCACAAATAAAACGTATTTATATCATTATTTGTATTAATATTATTTATACCACAAATAAAACGTATTTATATCATTATTTGTATCAATATTATTTATACCACAAATAAAACGTATTTATATAATTATTTGTATTTATATTATTTATACCACAAATAAAACGTATTGATATCATTATTTTTATTAATATTATTTATACCACAAATAAAACGTATTGATATCATTATTTGTATCAATATTATTTATACCACAAATAAAACGTATTTATATAATTATTTGTATTTATATTATTTATACCACAAATAAAACGTATTTATCTCATTATTTGTATCAATATTATTTATACCACAAATAAAACGTATTTATATAATTATTTGTATCAATATTATTTATACCACAAATAAAACGTATTTATATAATTATTTGTATTTATATTATTTATACCACAAATAAAACGTATTTATCTCATTATTTGTATCAATATTATTTATACCACAAATAAAACGTATTTATATAATTATTTGTATCAATATTATTTATACCACAAATAAAACGTATTTATATCATTATTTGTATTTATATTATTTATACCACAAATAAAACGTATTGATATCATTATTTGTATCAATATTATTTATACCACAAATAAAACGTATTTATATAATTATTTGTATTTATATTATTTATAACACAAATAAAACGTATTTATATCATTATTTGTATCAATATTATTTATACCACAAATAAAAGGTATTTATATAATTTTTTGTATTTATATTATTTATACCACAAATAAAACGTATTGATATTATTATTTGTATCAATATTATTTATACCACAAATAAAACGTATTTATATAATTATTTGTATCAATATTATTTATACCACAAATAAAACGTATTTATATCATTATTTGTATCAATATTATTTATACCACAAATAAAACGTATTTATATAATTATTTGTATTTATATTATTTATACCACAAATAAAACGTATTTATATCATTATTTGTATTAATAGAATTTTATTTACAGACGATGCCCTTCTTGTGTTTACCGAGGCCGACGCTAGAACAGGCCAAGCGAAGAAAGTGGTATCTGATTATAAGCGCAACTATAGAGAACATCTTTTTCTCCGCCTTGCTGTTCGGCTGGGCCGCCCTGCTGTATGTCATTAAAGATCAAGGCTTCTACTATCACCTGTGTGAAGACGGTAGGCAGCCAGCTTTATTTTTTTTTCATACATAAAATTTTGCTGTGGTTTCCTTCATATTCGCGGGTATAATTTCCGCGATTTTCACTTTTTAGCCTTTCGTGAGGGTTTTTATTTTCGCGACATGACTATATAGTAACCTTATTCATGTATTAATTGCCCGTTTACACAAGACTGTCTGATCTGCCACAGGGCCTTGTCGAGAAATACAATTTATACAATGTAAAATTATGTAAAATACAAAGAAAAATGAAAATGTGATAAAAGTGGCTTACGACAAATTGATTCGGCAACTTATAATATTAAAAATATAATTATATAACCGTGATGATGACAGCGACGTTATATACAGTGCATTCACGAGAATTAGAGAACTAGGAAATAAAACAGCGTATGAAATTAAAATATAATATAGGATTCAAGAAGTAGAATTAAGACCAAAAAGAAGGCGTCAGCCTCGTGATCACTATCAAAGACATGTAAGGACAGCCATTCAATGTGTTCCATAAAATAGGCCCTCTGCAGAAAAAATATTTCTGTAGGCCCGCTAGATAGTCTGTGGGAGTTTTTGTTACATATAATTGATAAGAATTTGGTGGACTGGGTGAACACAAGTGAACCAGTCGGTACCATAAGATGTACGTATTCAGAGTATATCCATTGATCTGTTAATTATTTAACAATTATTGTACAAAATCCATCGATATCACACAAAGTTAAGTAAGCATTAATTCGGATGAGGTTTTTTTAAAATAACCACACCGGTCGCAACCCGGTCAACAGAAAAGCGGTTGTACTTAATTGATTAAAAGATCTGAAACAATTTTTCCATAATTGTTCAAGGTCACGGAGATAACCACACGCACCATGGAAACGAGACTTCAAACAAGACTTCAACAGGAGCGTACGAGGCGATCCCCCATCACATGATGCGGAGACTGCTATCAGGCGGCGGGCTGAGTGACGGGACGGGATGCTCCGAGCAAGAAACCACGCTAAACCTGGCGTACACGGTCAGAACCCCCCCCCCCTTACCCCCAACAAACACACAAAGGAAACCACGCTAAACCTGGCGTACACGGTCAGAACCCCCCCCCCCCCCTTACCCCCAACAAACACACAAAGGAAACCACGCTAAACCTGGCGTACACGGCCAGAACCCCCCCCCCCCCCCAACAAACACACAAAGACACAGAGAAAAAAACCGCTAAACCTGGCGTACACGGTCAGGACCCCCCCCCCCCCCTTACCCTGGACAGACACATACAGAGGAAACCACGCTAAACCTGGCGTACACGGTCAGAACCCCCCCCCCTTACCCCCAACAAACACACAAAGGAAACCACGCTAAACCTGGCGTACACGGCCAGAACCCCCCCCCTTACCCCCAACAAACACACAAAGGAAACCACGCTAAACCTGGCGTACACGGCCAGAACCCCCCCCCCCCCCTTACCCCCAACAAACACACAAAGGAAACCACGCTAAACCTGGCGTACACGGCCAGAACCCCCCCCCCCTTACCCCCAACAAACACACAAAGGAAACCACGCTAAACCTGGCGTACACGGCCAGAACCCCCCCCCCCCCCCCCCCCTTACCCCCAACAAACACACAAAGGAAACCACGCTAAACCTGGCGTACACGGTCAGAACCCCCCCCCCCCCCAACAAACACACAAAGACACAGAGAAAAAAAATGCTAAACCTGGCGTACACGGTCAGGACCCCCCCCCCCCCCCCCCTTTACCCTGGACAGACACATACGGAGGAAACCACGCTAAACCTGGCGTACACGGCCAGAACCCCCACCACCACACACACACACACTCAAAGACACAGCACAGAGGAAACCATGCTAAACCTGACGTACACGGTAAGAAACCCCCCCCCCCCCCACCACCACACACACTCAAAGACAATGCACAGAGGAAACCATGCTAAACCTGGCGTACACGGTCAGAGCCCCACCCCTACCCCCCCCCCCCCCCCCAACCACCACCACACACACTAAAAGACACAGCACAGAGAAACCATGCTAAACCTGGCGTACACGGTAAGAACCCCCCCCCCCCCCACCACCATCATCACACACACTCAAAGACAATGCACAGAGGAAACCATGCTAAACCTGGCGTACACGGTCAGAACCCTCCCCCCCCCCCCCCACCACCACCACCACACACTTAAAGACAAAGCACAGAGGAAACCATGCTAAACCTGGCGTACACGGTAAGAACCCCCCCCCCCCCACCCCCCCCCCCCCCACCACCCCCCCCCCCCCCACCACCACCACACACTTAAAGACACAGCACAGAGGAAACCATGCTAAACCTGGCGTACACGGTCAGAACCATCCCCCCCCCCACCCCCCCCCCCCCACCACCACCACCACACACTTAAAGACACAGCACAGAGGAAACCATGCTAAACCTGGCGTACACGGTAAGAACCCCCCCCCCCCCCCCCCACCACCACACACACTAAAAGACACAGCACAGAGGAACCATGCTAAACCTGGCGTACACGGTAAGAACCCCCCCCCCCCCCCCCCACCACCACCACCATCACACACACTCAAAGACAATGCACAAAGGAAACCATGCTAAACCTGGCGTACACGGTCAGAACCAACCCCCCCCCCCCCCCACCACCATCACACACACTCAAAGACAATGCACAGAGGAAACCATGCTAAACCTGGCGTACACGGTAAGAACCCCCCCCCCCCCCCACCAACACCACCACACACTTAAAGACACAGCACAGAGGAAACCATGCTAAACCTGGCGTACACGGTAAGAACCCCCCCCCCCCCCACCCCACCACCACCACCATCACACACACTCAAAGACAATGCACAGAGGAAACCATGCTAAACCTGGCGTACACGGTAAGAACCCCCCCCCCCCCCCCCCCCCACCACCACCACCATCACACACACTCAAAGACAATGCACAGAGGAAACCATGCTAAACCTGGCGTACACGGTCAGAACCATCCCCCCCCCCCCCACCACCACCACCACACACTTAAAGACACAGCACAGAGGAAACCATGCTAAACCTGGCGTACACTGTAAGAACCCCCAAACACATACACACCATGGACTAGAACATCAACATAATTTTCCAAACGTTGACTGCACAGTTTTTGTTTTCATGAACATTTACGTATTGACCTTGGCCTTGACTAGCGCAACTTCCTTTTCTTCATTATTCACATAAAATAGACCAAGCTGACAAGTAAGAGCTAGAAACGTCTGATTACAATGTTCAAAATGTTTTGGCGCTAACAGTTCTAAACGACTGTGTGATCGGCGAAAAGGAGGTTGCTAAGAAACTTGAATTATTTGTAACTTTAGTGATGACCAGAAAGAACCACGAGTGGGAAAGGGGGGGGGGGGATTATTAGGACGGGGTGTTAATTAGGTCGGTTTTGTTGTTCTAACTTACTGATAAAATAATATTTTTAAATATATAATATTTTTTTCAGATTGCGCTGTTCGCCACCACAGCATCAACTTTTGTCACTGGTACTCTCCAGGACAAATACGGCTACAAACCAGTACGACTTGGAGCTTGGTAAGATTACATCACACCTAACTTACAAACTGACATTGGCCTCAAGCCGAGTTATGATAGGTTAATGACCTCAAGCCAAGTTATGAAAGTTTAATTACCTCAATCCGAGTCTTGATAGGTAAATGACCTCAAGCCGAGTTATGAAAGTTTAATTACCTCAATCCGAGTCTTGATAGGTTAATGACTTCAAGCCGAGTTATGATAGGTTAATGACCTCAATCCGAGTCTTGATAGGTTAATGACCTCAAGCCGAGTCATGATAGGTTAATGAACTCGAGCCGAGTCATGATAGGTTAATGACCTAAATCCGAGTTATGATAGGTTTATGACCTCAAGCGGAGTCATGACAGGTTAATGGCCTCAAGCCGAGTCATGATAGGTTAATGGCCTCAAGCCGAGTCATGATAGGTTAATGACCTCAATCCGAGTCATGATAGGTTAATGACCTCAAGCCGAGTCATGATAGGTTAATGACCTCAAACCGAGTCATGATAGGTTAATGACCTGTTCAGCTTCATTTTTAAAGAAGAAAATGGTGCTTCCTTCCTTTTGATTGAGGTGAAAACTGGAAACAAATGAAAAATAAAAATAAAATAAAATAAATAATAACTTTGAACAGACCATTGATTAAAATTTTTGAAACTCGTCGTGCCCACCTTTGAAAGTTGAAAATCTTCCTAATTGTATAACGTGTTGAATAACGGATACAACTGTTGATTTCAAAATGTTATGCAGTGACTTTTCAGTGCCAGTTTGTAGATCCTTACAGATGGACGATTTTACTCGTCTGCCGCGTATAACATGAAGGTTATACATGTCTAGTGTGTGCCCCCCCCCGGACTTCAGCGTGTAGATACTTAAAGAGGAACGATTTTATACTCACCCCCCCCCCCCCCCCCAAATCCGCTTATGATTTCACCCTGTTTGGCGTGCGGGGTGCTTTGGGTCATGTGTTTTCTTGAAATAGAAATGTGAGGCCAGGGGTCATTCTTTCATGAACCTTCAGTAAATCAATAATTGTGGCATGAAAATTGATATCATAAACTAATATGTTCAATATATTGCGTAAATTTATATGGTTCATTTCAATTTTCCGGAATATAAAGTTTTGGTGAAATTGCATAAGGACTCAAACTTGTTGTTTTACATCAGAATTATTACTTTTAAATTTTAAAGACACTTATATGCACCAGAAAAATCAGAAGTTAGAACAAAGAGTACATTTATGAATTACATTTATTATTTATTTATTTATTTTTATCACAGTTTGGTCTTCATTCTTTCCTGCGTTTTTCTGGGATCCTGCACGGCTGGTGAGTACAGGTGTATACTTCATGTGTTATACCCTGATACCAAAGCTATTTATATATTTCGTATTTTGACAGCTGGATTGACTTTAAATGTGATTAAGTAATTTGGAAATCACAGATACTTTTAATTTGTGATCTGTTGCGTTACATTATAAATGAACGCATAATCTGAGAGCGTTAGCGTGAGTGTCCTCGTGAGGGTAACCGCACGAAAGCCAGTGAGCGTCAAAGCGCGTCGAGCGTCAAGTATCCCTGATGTATAGCGCGAGCCATTTTATTCATGATGGCGTTGTGTGGTTTGCTTTATAATCGCAGGGTCAATTTTAGAGAATTCATTTTAATAGTGTTTCCAGAGGGAAACATTTTCTCGATCTCACCTTACAGTAACCTGCACAGAATATATACATTATAATATCAATTATTTACGCCCTCAAAATGTTAACTATTTTTTATAAAATAAATCTTTTGTCTGTTGACATCTGAGGCTACAGACATATATAACGTACATGATATGCCATTAGGCAAGAGTATAAATAACCATTCACCAGAGTAGTAGCACGTATAATTCACGGAAATTTTAACTTCCCGAAAATTACTTAACATTTCGCGAATTTAGCAAAATTTAAACCCATGCGAACAAAAAGTCAAGTATAGTATGTGAATGTGCGAGCTTGTGAGGGAAGTGAAGACACCCACCCCCAATAATTAAGATACAATTAATAATTAACTTACTTTAATCTTTATTGGGAGGAATCTGTAACAACTGTATATTTTACAGATCAGGGTACTTATATACACGGGAGAACATTTCTAAAATGTAGGGATAGATAATACATGAACGTTTTGATCGGGTGAACCACCTTAGTTGACGTATGTTGTGTGCTGTGCTTTACTTTACAGATAACCTCACATTATTTATCCCTGGTCTGGTTCTGAATGGTGTCGGCGGAATGGCTATTGCTTTCACGTCCATGCAGGTACATACCTACAAACAGAATATTAATAATGAAATGCAACAATGTACCCTTACTGCTGTTACCGCTGCAATGTTGGAAGTATGATGGTTTCACATAAATGTCAATATATAAGCGTGCTGGCGGGGCATTCATGCCATGACCAAATGGTATTCACATTCCTATAGTA
This sequence comes from Sipunculus nudus, assembly GCA_026874595.1. Classification (NCBI taxonomy): domain Eukaryota; kingdom Metazoa; phylum Annelida; class Sipuncula; order Golfingiida; family Sipunculidae; genus Sipunculus; species Sipunculus nudus. The sequence goes on along the minus strand of CM049312.1, from coordinate 82,752,092 downwards.
AACTAGAGACATCAGTTGTAAAACGGGCCTCTCCTTCTTCCATTATCATGTCTAACACAGCCAACAGACCTCACATATAAATAAGGAACAAAGTAGTTTGATGCATTTTTCTTTATAATTTGAATATGTTAAAAATTAGTTGCATGGTGCTGAAAGATTCTCTTCATGTTTATAAATGTTCATGTAGCCTGGTTATAAATTGTCTATTTTGTATGTTATTGTGTATATATTTAGTATATGTGTTCTGTGTAATAAAAAAAACGAAACAATGTAGGTTGGTTGGGATACACATTAATTATTTCACAGGACATTCAGAACGAATTATTCACTGACATGTTTACTGGCTTTCATTCTTGCAACGATTATTTGTCTTTTAAGTTACTATAATTAAAAGCTCTCTTAATACGTATTTATAAATGTCTACTTCCTGATTTGTGATTAATATTGTCATTGCTATTCTTTTTCTTATTAATAAATATGGTTACAGTTATTATCAGTAATATTAATTTTAACATTCTTCTTCTCATCTATTCAAGATTATTTTTATTATATTTAGTATTAATATTATAATAATTATTATTATTTTTATTACAATTATTATTCTGATTTTTATTTATAATAATAATAATAATAATATTTATAATAATTATAATAATAATTATAATATAATAATAATTATCATTATAATTATTATTACGTTTCACAGATGGCCAATCTATTCGGCAATATCCGCGGGACGGTGCTCGGAGTGATCGTCGGCTCCTTCTCGTCTGCCGCCATAGTGTTTCCACTCTTTAAGGTAATATTTACAACATTTACAGTGAATGTGAGCATGATGGGATTGATGTCAACATTCTTGTCTAGTAATAACAAATACACTGCGTCGATTCGTGTCAAGAAACGCACTGACTAACAACACAAATACATTGTAAATTGTTCACTCTACAGCCACAGGTTGCATTTCAAATTACAATTAATTATTTAATGATTTTAGATTCCCACGGTATTTTGTCACAGCTTTTGGAATTTTAACTTATGTATTACAAACAAAATGTAGACATATATCGGTAAACGTGATCATGGGCGCTGTCGCTCCTTTTAACTGAGGTTTGAAAAGAGTGAAATTAATTCAGTTATTTATGCTTTAGCTATTAGCTTTTGCAAGAGATACATATATTGGGGGATGTTTATTCCATTATATGATATGATATGCTAATAACCTTTAATCATGAGAATTTTTATGGAAAAGTAAATTTTATTTCTAGTAATTAATGCCTTAGTTGCTAATCAACGCCCTCTGGTGGAGATGAGGTGAACACATTCTTCATGAAAAGTTCCAAGTAAATGAAAAAGTATTTCTTCAAAATTAGATGTATTTTTTTCTCTGTTTGAGACCTTCAAATGAAATGGACTTCCGGCAAGAAGGCACAAATTGTAACCGTTGCACCTAGAAGCTTCTTACGTTACATCTTGGGAGGTCATCCTTGGAAACATTAAATTAGGTCTCTGTTACCATATCCTCCAAGCTTTGGGGCTTGTAAGTACCCCCCGTGAATAATGAAAAGTTTGATACTAAAGCTTCAGTATATGAATAACTAACGCATTGATTGCCATGATTCTTTGCCTAATTGGGGGTTTCATTAGTTCCTGCAAACTGGTTATGCCACCTGTATCTTTTTGGCCCCCCCCCCCCCCTTACAGAGGAGGCATATTGTTTTCAGTGCCATTGTCTGTCAATGTCGTCCTAATCTGTAGGATATCTTGTGAACACGATAACTTTTGAAGGGCTGCATATTTTACGCCAAAATTTGAAACACTCAATTATTCATACCAAAATCTTGGAGGAGTTAAAAAAAAACTGGTGACCTTGGCGTTCATCTTCAAGGTCAAATCTGATGGAATTTTTGTGAGCCCCATAACTTTTGAAGTATTCCTCATTTTGTCCTAAAATTTTGTACACTTATTGTTTATTTCAAGTTCTCGGGTGATTTTGAAACCTGGTGACCTTGACCAGGATCTTCAAGGTCAAATCAGTGGCATATTATTATACTTATTGTGTTGAGAACGCAATAACTTTTGAAGTTTTTCACATTTTGTCCTCAAATAAGGTAGGATCACCAATTGCTCCTACTAAAATCTCGCAGGAGTTCGAAAGCCGGTGACCTTGACCATCATCTCAAGGTCAAATCTGCCGAATTGTAATTTTTTTATAACCCCATAACTTTTGAATTGTTTCATATTGTGTCCTCAAATTTCGTACAACAATTGTTCCAACAAAAATCACGAATGAGTTTGAAACTTTGTGACCTTGACCTTCGTGGTCAAATCTGCATAAAATGTGAAATTTTTGTGAACCCCATAACTTTTGAAGTATTCCACATTTTGTCCTCAAGTTTGGTAAACCAATTGTTCCTACCAAGCTCTCGGATGACTTTGAAACCTGGTGACCTTGACCAGGATCTTCAAGGTCAAATCAGCAGAAAGTTATTGTCTTGTGGATGAGATAACTTTTGAAGGGCTGCATATTTTCATCCAAAAGTTGTAACATTCATTGTTCTTACCTAAATTTCATCGGAGTTTGAAACCGGGTGACCTTGACTTTTTTCTTCAAGGTCAAACCTGCTGAAATGTAACATTTTTGTAAACCTCATTAATTTTGTAAAATTTCCAATTTTGTCCTCAAATATAGTACCCCAAGTGTTACTATTAAGTTCTCAGACGGGTTTGAAACCTGGTGACCCTGATAAGGATCTTGAAAGGATCAGCCGAATTATAGGTATTGTCTTGTGGATGAGATTACCCTGAAGGGCTGAAAATTTTCCTCCGAAATTTGAAACACTTATTGTTCCTACCGAAATCTTGGATGTGTTTGAAATTCTGTGACCCTGACCTTGATCTTCAAGGTCAAATTCATGCAGTTCTAGGCTTATTGTTACCCTAAACTTAGGAAGTACTGAAGACCTTTTCTTCAAATTTGACACACCAGTTCTTTCTGCCAAAATGTCATCAGAGTTCGAAAAGCGTTGACCTTGACCTTCAATGTCTAATTTGCTGAAATTTAGATTCATTGTTTTGAGATATTGCATATTTTACCCCTAATGTTTTGGGATGGCCCATAGGGGGAGACATAGAATAGATTGCACTGCAGAAACAAAGCCATTCTAGTTTCCAATTTTTTACACATTTTTGTCTTTTTTTTGAGAACTTCAAATGAAGCAGTTGTCCATTAACAGGTCTCAAAACATGAGTGTTGGAACTAGAATCTTCTAACTTGAAATCATTGGAGTTGCATGAAAAATATCCTTGGAAACTTGAAACTAGGTCATGGTTAACTATATTTTGCAAAGTAGGGGAGAAAACATGATTTTTAAGCACCAAGTGAGTCAGATGGGGAACAAATTTTATCCATTTGGCCTAAAATCCTCATACATGACTTTCAGGGAGGTCCCCTAAAAGCTCCTTGGAAACCTGAAATGTCACTCTGACCCATTTTCTGCAAGCTGTGTAAAAGCTGGTAGCAGCTGCATGTAGAATAAGGTCACTGTAACCTATATCTAAGGGCTGTTGGCAAAATGCATGATTTTGAGCACTCTGTGGGTCTTTTGCCTATTTTTCAAGGCTCCTTGAATTCAGCTGAGCGTCATGGCCCATGGGCCACTTGTTGTACAAAGCGTTCAATATTTTACAATATTATCGAAAGATCACTTGAAAATGTTCACCAAGAAAATTACAAAACGCATCGCTTCAGCAACAAACACAAATTAGTATAACTGGTGAAAGAGGTAAAATCAAGTAGAGACAGAGAAGGCTACATGACCCGTAATCTCACGTGATCTGAATGAAGTTTCCTATAGTAACACAACCTCAGAGCGCTCCGTTTCAAAAGCTGTGCAACTATAATTAGTTAAAATCATTTTAAGACTATTCTCTTTTCCAAAAAAAAAAAAGCGAGAGCAAAATGTGTTTTCCATAAAGTTTCAACATAAAGTTTGCCGCAGTACCCACTTATCCCAATGGAACAAAATAACCCCAAAAAACAAACAGTGGTATGTATGACTCCCTAACCCCGAAAAACAAACAGTGTTATGTACGACTCCCAGTCCGTTCTTGGACTCAGATCAAGACTCGAGTCTACGTTTTTTTATTAACTCAGACTTGTGCTCGATTGTCCCGAACTCGTTCGAGAAATCAGACCAAGTCCTTCTCGTGTCCAATGAAAAAAATTTCATTTTCTATAAACGCTGGTTTACATTTGCGAATAACCAAACTGCTGTTAAACATCCTAGTGAAAAGCATGCTTAAAGTAACATTAAAATGACATGATAATCTCAAATTTACATTTTACACAGTTTTTGCGCAAACATTCAGTCTCAACCTAGCGCTGCCACTCCTGAGTCTTTAATTAGCACCAGAGTACAAATAAATTACCTATCCATATTGACCAGCTTTTCCTGAGAATATTCCACGTTTGCAGGTTATTATTATTATTATTATTATTATTATTATTATGTTACCTGAATTCATGCATTACTGATCAGATCAGTCTGTCCACGGCTGATTGACATATACGCAAAAAAAGGACAAATGACATGTAACATTAAGGTTTGATAGGCAGGGTACAGCTGGGGCGTTGAAGTGTGCCAGTGGCTGACAGTCTGCGCCCCCCCCTGGTGTGATAACGGTGATCTATTGTAGACATGTTATGATTACGGTGCCCCCGTGTCTGCTCTGTGGATCTTCCTCTGTGTCGGCGGTACTTGGATGTTCCTCAACTGTCTCTTAACCTGGCCAGCGGAAATCATTCCTAGTAAGTATATATGTTTTATTATAAAACTTCTTATCGTCTGGGTTTTTTATAGCGCCGCCTTTAAAGCGTCTATCATACCTCAGCGACACCTGGTGATGAAATGTTTATTTCCAGTTGACGTACGTTTCCTAGATTTTGTACGGACTCCAAATATAATGCAAAATAGAAAATTATAAAACAAGTATAAAAATGGAAACAAACAGTCGGCAAGTAGGTGTCGCTGTTGCGGTGCGTTAGCCTCTGTAGACCCTGGGGCCAATTCCTGTCGGACAATTCACATACAGTGACACCTGTGTTATAGGATCACCTTAGGGAATTGCTGAAAGTGGTTTTAATTCACAGGTGGTCTTAAGAGTTAGGTCAGCTATAACCAATGTATAATTTGGTTATAACAGACGGGTAGTCTTTTATACAGGTTCCACTGTACATTTTCTTGCCAGCTCCAGTGATGTATTGCCAGCTCCTTTTTATGAACCTTGTCAGAACAGGCACTTGCGTTTATGTATAAGTTACCCGGGATTTATATCATTACCAATATTTATTCAATAATGTGCCGGTCAAGTTATTATCTGACTATTCAGTTATACGTCTAATTCATCTAATTAATTTCCTATTCATTAATTTGCCATTGCTGTTGTTATTTTGCTGTTCATTGACGCACCATTCATCTTGTTTTTTCAATAAATCATCACTCCTGGTTCGTCAACCTGTACAGGGTATCGCAAGTCATGGTGTTTTCTGGTTTATCCAATAAGTCATCATTCATGACATACTATCTATCATATTATCTATCATATTATCTATCATATTATTTATCATATTATCTTTCATATTATTTGTCATATTATCTGTCATAT